>OX459112.1:57246267-58545433 GCA_949775065.1 Brachyopa scutellaris | reverse complement strand
AAACGCTTTCAAGGACTCGGTATCGATTTGATAGAAAAGTATTCATGCTTTTCCAATTCGGAATCTCGGTAGGATCCTGTAAGGATTCCTCCCACAATGAAAGAGTTCTTTCAGGAAGTCGAGTCGAGCATATATATGTAATTAGTGCATCCCATGCGTCTATGACGATTCCGTGAGATTTAAGCGCGATTAATGCATCATCAATGTTGCTTTGAAGAGCTTTGAGTGCTTTGGCTGACTCATTTTGAATAAGAGATTGATTCAGGAGTATTTTTATTTGGTTGTTGACCAAAATTCTCTTGTTTTCAAAATGTTCTTGAAGAGCCTTCCATGCCAAAGGGAAATTTTCATCGGTCAGCGAAAATTTACTGACAATGTTGTATGCATCACCCTTGGTCTTCGATCGAAGATGAAATAGTTTCTGCACTGGGCTAAGCTTCGCATGATTAATATACACTGCGGTATACATATCTCTAAATGCAGGCCACTCTAAGTAATTACCATAGAAAACTTCAGTATCGCAAGGTGGAAGCTTTATGCTATGTGAAGTAGGTTGTGACGAGGAACATTCTTTGGGAGAAGATTCCTGTTGCGTTTGATCTTCGGATTTATCACTTCCTGCTCGAGTTACTTTAATAAGATCGAGTATCTCACTGTAGCATGCGATATAAGTATCCGAGGAGCACTGATATTTAGCTTTAACTGCACTAAGAGATTCAAGGAGCTTTGCTTCGTCGGATTGAATAAATTCGGCATATATTGCCTTCACTGCAACCCACAACGCGTTCAGCTCTGTTTGGTATGCTTCTAGTATGGAAATCGTAAAAGAACCCTTAGACTTCTCTTTAAAGGAAGCATGAAATTCGACCAATTGGTCGGCCTGAAATATAAGCTCTTCTAGACTCATTTTTTATTTTTTTTTTTTTTTTGTTTAAACCGCGTTTACACGTTATATAAGGGACTTTAGAATGCGTGGACCATTAGAATTCGTAAATGAGACCTATTTAAGCAATATAAATGTATGTATTATCTGGTAAATGCCCGAATAGTGAAGCACTATTGAATGACGTTTGTACGTATGGATATATAGGATTAGGTATGTATAAAATATATAAAGAATTACGTATGTATTTATGATTTCACTTTTTATTACTTCTTATTATAAACGACCTATGAGTTTCGCACAATAACTATTAATTGCAGTACTAACCTTATAGAATGAGAATCGTAGCCAATGATATTGATGGTAAACGTGATGATCTTGTGTATAATATAGATGAAGCGAGTGTTATGATGAGATGAATCGGTTTAGTTGAATGATGCTGAGTTGAATGTGAGGATGAGATGCTGAGATGATATGAATGTGAGGATCGGATGTGTTGGGATGAGATGAGATGTATGATGTGATGTGTGAAAATGTGTAATGTGTATGATGAATTTGATGAGAGTGATGAGTCTATTGATGGGATGTGTTTGATGCTAAGATGAATGTGATGATGAGATGACTGCGATGCTGGGATGCGTGTACGGATGAGATGCGTGTGTGTGAGGATGGCTGAGATATGTGTGTATGTGATGTGTGAAATGTGTAATATGCGAGCGGTTCTGTGTTGAGGAACGTGATGATGAGACCAACGTGACAGAAAATGTGATGAGACACGTGAGGATGGGATCAGTGTGCTGTGTGTAATGTGTGTGTAATGTATGTGTTATGTGTGATGAGAAGCTTGTTGATGAGACCAGAGTTAGCCCCAAATGCTTTGAGATATGTGAGAATGAGATGAGATATGTGTGTCAGCCCAAAAATGTGATGCGACACATGAGAATGAGATGTGTGTGATGGGTTTTGTGTGAGACCAAATGTGATGAGACACGTGAGGATGAGATGTGTGTAATGTGTTTAGTGTGATGAGAAGCTCGTTTATGAAACCAGCGTGAGACCAAAACGTGATGAGATACGTGAGGATGAGATGCGTGTGATGTGTGTAATGTGTTTTGTGTGATGAGAAGCTTGTTGATGAGACCAGAGTTAGCCCCAAATGCTTTGAGATATGTGAGAATGAGATGAGATATGTGTGTCAGCCCAAAAATGTGATGCGACACATGAGAATGAGATGTGTGTGATGGGTTTTGTGTGAGACCAAATGTGATGAGACACGTGAGGATGAGATGTGTGTAATGTGTTTAGTGTGATGAGAAGCTCGTTTATGAAACCAGCGTGAGACCAAAACGTGATGAGATACGTGAGGATGAGATGCGTGTGATGTGTGTAATGTGTTTTGTGTGATGAGAAGCTGAGTATGGCGATCCAATAAGCGTGGAAAAATGTGTTTGTGTAGGTGTGTGTGTGTGTGTGTGTATAGTGTACTACTGGGAATTAGAAAAAAATCCAGTTTATTGATTTATTTAAAAAAAATAAATTTATTAAATTAATCAAAACAATTTCAATTGAATTTTTAATTTGATTTGTTGGTTCACAAAAATTCCACAATCACTGCGCTGAATCCGGTTCGTTTGGACCAAAACTGAACACGTCTGTAGTCGTCGACTGCTGGTACAAGAGAGAGATCTCAAATCTTTATTCTCGGAAATATCGATCAATTACAAAAGAAAAGAAATAACAATGGTGGACACTCAACGAAAGGTTGAGCGCCATCTATTTTCTCGAATTAATAACGTTAACCTTAAGGGTTACGTCACAATAATATTTAAATAGTCATAATTATTTAATATAATTAATAATTATGTTATAATTGGATTGTACACTTAAACAATGGGTTTGTATCACTCTTAAAATGAAACATGTTTGGGAGTGTTATTTCTCTTCGGAGTGTAACATTTCAACGTTTGAGATCAAATAAAACACAGTTCGCGTCGTTTTTGCACCAAGTATTCATATTATGCCAAATTTCAAATAGTGGGGGTATAATTCTGTCAAAAATAGGAAAATTACAAAAAAATAAACGAACCCGTTGAACAGCAAATAATATATGTGATTTGACAGTTTTCAGCTGCCCCCAATATTGTGCTAAAAATCGCAGCATGGGAAAGTTTCTTACTAGCTGTGTTCGGTAACTTTTTTGACCCAATTGGGTAATCTATCAAATAGTGAAAGTGGGAGAAAATCCTCTCTTTTTCTTTTTTAAATATTAAATATTTTCACGAAAAACTAATTTTCTTTTATTTTGTTAACAAGAAGTGATTGACATTTCACAAATTGTCAGATTGCTGTTTGATAGATGTCCCTCGGTTACTCCATTAAAAAGATGTAGCACGAATTCGCAAGAGGGGACATTTTTGGACACTCTCATTTGGCTCTCTCTTCTCTTTATTTTTGACAGTTGGATGTACCTAAATTTACATAAATTTACTATTTTTCAAACTGACATATTCAACGCGATTTTTAACTTTCAGCCAGCGCTGCCAACTGCTAGGCAATTTACAAAAAAGTCAAATTTGCTGCGTAGCTACGCACTCTCCCTGAATACCCACATTTCCCTTCGTTTTTTTGACACACGAACTATCAACAAGAATTTGGAATTTTCAGAACTCTCACAATCACAAATCAAAAAAAAAAAGAATAAACAAAAAACTTTTTTAACTATTCACATTCCCGACACCAACTACTCAACCGTACCCTACACAAGCAGTGGCATCTCTCTAATTTTTAAATTTTGACAGTTTTATCCAGGAATTCTGTCATTCCTGGTTTTATCAGATGCTACTAGTGATGTGCCAAACCGAAAACTACTCAATCCGAGCTAACCCAAGTTGGAATTTCGACAACTCGAGTTGCAAACCGAGTTCGCTGGCTTGGTTTGTATCAACAATTTTTGAATTATATTTCTTTATTCCTGTGTTTTGGAAAAAAGGCAAACAATCTTATCAAAGTAAAACAATTTAATAAAAATAAATTAATTGCTTCGTAAAAAAAAACCGAAACAAGAAATTTTTAAAACCAAAAACATCCCTCACATGCCTCTGTCACAAAAGAAACAAAAACGAAACCGCATACGAATTCAAAATAAGGAAGAATCAGTTTGCAACTCGGGTTGACTCGGTGGAAACCGAATGCGAATTCAAAATTTGACTCGGTTTGACTCGGTTACGGTTTAAAGCAGCCCACCAATACACATTTCAATTCAATTGTAAATTTAGTTGTCAACTGAATTGATGCTTGGCCACACACTACATCAACTGAGTTAAAAGACTTGGTATAAACTGCCACAAATATCTAGAATTTTCTTTGTGTGTGCGTTTAAAGTGATCTTGCTGTTTTCGTTTCGCTCACACACACATTCACAGATTTCACAAGCCTAGTACAAATTTTCCGCAATTTGACAGCGAATCAAATGACTTCCCCACACACAGTTCAACTGAGTTGAGAGACTTGCAAATCAACTTCTAAAAATCAAAATCTTTTGATTTTTCCTCAACCAACTCGTCAACCGTCAAATCGATCAAATGACTGCCCCTCACACGGGTTGATTTTGATTTCAATTGACTCAGTTTACAATTGAGTTGAAGTGTGTATGGTGCGCTTAACTCGGGTTAACTCGGTTTGTATAAAAACAAACTATTTTGTTGGACTGTTTTCCAACTCGAACGGGTACGTTCAAACCGAGTTCAACTGGTTTACTGATGATTATGCTCAATTGACGCAGTTCGATGCATCACACAACGAAACAGCACAGGCACAAAACAAACTAATACAAATAAAAAACCAACAGAGAGAAAACAGGAGCAGGTAGCCGTAGCGCACGTGCCATCGTCTCATGAGACACCGAACCAAAACCGAATTCCATATGCTACATACATGTGTGTATGTACATAATGGATGGGGCAACTCGGTGTGCATAAAAACAATATGCTTTCCAACTCGACTTCATACCGTACATTCATGTATTAGTGCGGGTTTACTTATCCTTACCAGCCGAAACCGAATAGTATGTATAACTCGATTTGCGATTTATTCGGTTCGTTTCATCGGTTTCGCCAACTCGGTTTGATATAAATGTAACTCTAGTTAACTCGGTTTGGTTGTAAGTCGTGTTAAGCCGGTTTAATAACTCGAGTTGACACATCTCTAGATCCTACTATCGTAGTATTCTACTACAAGAAGTACACCTACGCTACGGCTACAGTCCTCGTTGGTGTTTTATAAATTTGTTTTGTTTTTTGTTTTGTGTAAACGTCAGTGCAATATTTATATTAGTGTGTATTGTATGTACACTTGAAAAAGGGTTACGATCAAATGAATTTATTTCTATGGTTAAGTGCAATTAATTCCTCAAAATGTTAGAAAAGTGGTTCGAAAAAGAAAAAACATGCCGTGCATGTACAAAAACCAACATCGAACTTTCATCACTTTTCGCCAAACGAGATGCCGTAAGTGGTCTCTGTTTTTCTGATATGATCACTGAGTGCACAATGTATAAGGTACATTTTTACTCCCTTTCTAATTGGGAAATAGATATATTGATTTATAACACAAGTACACAATACTTTACTCTCGGCTAGGTTCAGGAAGATGACGAACTTCCTCATCTTATCTGCTCAGAATGCAAGTATAAAGTCGGTATAGCCTATGAATTTAAGAAACAATGTGAAGAATCCCACCGAAAACTTTTATCTGTAATAGAAGCAATGAAGGAAGCCCAAATAGAATCAGATAATAAGTGCAATAATTTGAGTGAAAAAGACAAAGACAAAGAAATACTGGAAGGTGATAATAATAAGCTTAGAAAGAGATCCACCCGCAATACTCCTTCCAGGAATCATCCATGCGAGAAATGTGATCAGACTTTTGCCAAATATGATCAGTTGATGGTAACGTTTCGCATTATTTATTAAACAAAAAATCAACAATTCAATTGTATAGGAACACATCCAAAAGGAGCACGCAACACCTCATATCTGCAGCTTATGTTCAAAAGGATTCATTCGACTGGGTCACTTATCACGGCATTTGCACAGGGTTCATAAAATTGCCTCTGAAGAAATCCCAACTAAAGAGTATAGCTGAGTGTTATTTGAAAAACCATACCTTTTTTTTTTCTTTTTTAGAGTTCTTATTAAAACGGAAAGTGAATTGGTAATCCCAGATGAAATCCCTATGGAAATTTCTACCAAAGCTGAGACCGATACGGAGGACTTGAATTTCGATAATGACGAGGATCCAATATATCAGGCTGACTTGGAATACTTAAAATCAGTTAAAGGTAAATACAATTTTCTGTTAATTGCATTTTTTTCTTTTTTGTCAAAATGTTTAACCACTTAGCTACTACTGTATGGAATAAATGGTTCTACATCCAAACATATCTGTTCTCCACCTATAAATTTTTAAATGAAAATATATGCTTTGTTAATTCCGCGAAGAATTCTACTGAATATGATATCGACTGTGGAAGTTTTGAGTAATTGAAAAAAAGTTCAATTAAATACCTATAACCTATTACTACTAAGCTTCTTTTGATATGTTGGACGGTAATCTTGGATAACAGATCTCAATGCGGCATTGAAAGTAATAAACAAGATAGTGACTATAATCTCTATTCTTTCTCGTCTCTTAAAGATATCCATGAGCACTATACCCAAGGTCACAAACATAAGAAATTTGAAAGGGTTTAGGCGAGGAAACATGGTTTAAGCTTCCGCCTAGGAGATTATATACCTGGACATCCCCCAGACACACTCAAGACTCAATAGTCAGGAATCAAATAGACTACATCATAGTAAATAAAAGATTTAGAAACTCGTTGAAATCAGCTAAATGCTATCCAGGCGCTGATGTGGGGTCAGACCACAATCCAGTTATAGCTAAAGTTGACATAAAAATGAAAAAAGTTCAAAAAAGCGTTAAACAGAAAAAACTTCAAGTAAACCTTTTAAAGAATGAAGTAATACAAAATAATCTTAGAAGGGAATTAAATGCAAACTTAAACCAAATAAACACAAACCGAATAGACGAAGAAAATATTAATCTAAAATGGTCAGAAATAAGCCAAATTATGATGGAAACAAGTAAAAAATACCTCAGCAGTGGGAACCAGCAACCCAAAAAGGAATGGATGACAGATGAAATTTTGTCCCTAATGGATGCAAGAAGACAAAACAAAACAAACCAGAGTAGATACAAGGAAATAGATAGATTAATAAAAAATAAAATCAGAGAAGCCAAAAACCGTCACATGCATCAACAATGCGAAGAGCTAGAACGGCACGGCAGGAACCACGATAGTTTTAATCTCCACAAAAAAGTTCGAGAAATATCCGGCGTTGAACGCAAATCGATGTCCAATGCCTTGAAAAATAACGAAGGTCGATTTTTGTTAAATACAATGGAAAGATTAGAACAGTGGAAAAAATACATCGAGGACCTGTTTTGGGATGAAAAAGTCCAACTAGAACCCTATAATGGACCCGAGGGACCAGAAATAATAAAAGACGAGGTTGAAAAAGCGCTTCAAGAAGCGAAAAACCGAAAAGCGACAGGTCCTGATGGAATACCGAACGAAGTTCTTAAGCTAGTCGGGGAAGAAAACATTCCAACACTAGTTAATCTCTTCAACGCTATTTACAGACATGGCAAAATTCCAGATGAGTGGTTGAAATCAACTTTTGTTACGTTGCCAAAAAAGAACAAAGCAATAAACTGCTCGGATTACAGAACAATAAGTTTGATGAGTCACGCATTGAAGATCTTCCTGAAAATAATTCACAAAAGGATATACAATAAACTTGAGGCAGATATAAGTGATTCTCAATTTGGTTTCAGAAATGGTTTTGGAACACGTGAAGCACTATTTGCGTTCAATATGTTAATACAGCGAAGCTTAGAGATGAACACAACTGTCTTTGTATGTTTCGTCGATTATGAAAAGGCTTTCGACAAAGTGCAACATAAGAAAATGGTGGAAATCTTGAGAAGCAAAAACATAGACAGGTATGATGTCAGAGTCATTGAGAATCTCTACTGGAACCAAAAAGCAAAAATAACCATAGAAGGTGAAGAGTCCGAGGAAATAGAGATTCGCCGAGGAGTAAGGCAAGGCTGCATTTTATCACCGCTCCTCTTTAATATGTACTCTGAAGAAATATTCAAGAACTCAATAGAAAATTCACATGGAGGAATCAAAATTAATGGAGTCCAGATAAATAACATCAGATATGCAGATGATGCGGTAATAATGGCAAATGACATTAACGAACTAAACACTATTATGAACAGAATTAGCGCGGAAAGCAACAAATTCGGTTTGAAAATAAATATAAGCAAAACAAAATTCATAGTATTCAATAAAAGTCAAGAAGCAGGAAATTATAAGCTGAAGATAAACAACGTTGAGGTAGAAAGAGTTAACACCATTAAATACCTGGGAACATTTATAAATAGCAATGCAAACCCTAACAAAGAAATCCAATGCAGAATTGAACAGGCGAGGGCAGCTTTCTGCAAAGTAAAGAAAGTGTTACTGAGTAGAGAGATACACTTAAATCTAAAAATAAGATTTGTCAAATCCTACATTTGGTCAGTTCTATTATACGGAGCAGAAACATGGACACTAAAAAGCGCAACAATAAGAAAAATAGAAGCTTTCGAAATGTGGGTGTATAGACGGATTCTACGAATATCATGGATTGACAGAATTACAAATGAAGAAGTTCTAAGAAGAATAAGAAGAAAAAAGGAAATATTTCTGTTAATAAAACAAAGAAAACTTGAATACTTAGGACACATAATGAGAAATAACAAATATCAACTTCTCCAACTAATTCTACAGGGAAAGATCGAAGGAAGAAGGAGCGTCGGAAGGCAAAGGTCGACATGGTTGTCAAATTTAAGAGAATGGCTCGGTCTTTCAACGGTAGAAATACTTAGAGGAGTGACAAACAAACAAACACTTGCATCGATGATTTCCAACCTCCGGAACGGAGTGGAACTTTAAGAAGAAGAAGGCGAGGAAAAAAAACGATAGGAGCTTAACTACGCACTTAGTTAAAAGGTTGTGGAAAGCTGGCAGTAAAGCACGGACTCCAAGAACTAAATTTAACTGTATCTAAAGAGTTTACGAACTAAAGACCCGTTGAGAGTTGATCAATGACTTGCAATGAAGAGATTGAAACTGAAAGTTAGTTATTCAAAGTGTACACGAAAACATAGAACTTCATAATTTATAAAAGATTAACATTGTTATCCTATTCAAGAAAAATTATAATCGATTGCGTTCGTTTCGGAATAAGGCCTTAGCCACACGAGCTCTTTTTCCGCGCTCCCATTTGGTTGTGCGCCATGAGTTTATAGAATAATGTGTACACACGACGCTTTTTTGGTAGCGGGCGCTCGTGTGTACAGTTCTATTGGTTTTCTATATACTAATGGCGGAAAAAGGAGCTCGTGTGGGTTTGGCGTAATAGTTCGCTAAACCGATAGATACTAAATTCAATTAATATCAATAGTGATACGCTAGAAACACTTAATACTAAGTGAATATAAATGGCGTAGTAACGCTAGATAAAAGTCTTACGCCGTGGCCCGTACTGCCAAGTGTGTTAAGTATTGGGCATATCTTAGAACTACATAAAATATTAGATATGTAGGTCGGGTCAACAGGGTTTATTGGTGGTGTCTTTGAAAATCATTGACGATTCCTCGAACGAAGGGATAGCTTGGTATTGTATAGAAAAAAAGCGTAACCAATCCTCATAATTGGAGTTATCTGATAGACGCTTGTGGATGTGGATGTTTGTGGAACTAATTGGCTTCAACGAAAGATATTTTTAAGCGTTCTTCTACTGTTATCAAAACGGCTTGGGTTGAACACTTTGCATTCATTTAAATATCCAAATTACTCTAAGGATGTCCTTCTATTCATCAATTGTTATTTCATTACTGTAGATGAGCTGGAACTCGTTGATGGTAAAATATACACCAAGGAACTTTCGGCAATCGATGAAAAAAAAGGAGAACACGAAGAAAACGAAGAAGAAAAATCGGGGTCGATCATTAAAGAAGGCGATGAGCAGAGGCCGAAAACAAAAATCAAATCAACAATTAAAATGTTCTATGATGATAACAGAATGTTCCAGTGCGATCAATGCCACAAAGCGTTTAAAAGAAAATCACACCTTAAACAGCATTTATTGTGTCACACAAAAGTGAAACCCTATCAATGCACAATATGTGAAAAGAGGTTCGGCAGACCTGACAACTTAAAGGTACACATGGGAAATCACGGACAGAAGCAATTCCAGTGCAATGTTTGCGATAGATCGTTCGGTCAGCCATATCTTCTAAAGCGGCACAAGGACCAGACTCACAGTGAGGAAAAGCCATTCCTGTGTTCTGAATGTGGGCAACGCTTCGTCCGTAATGGAGATTTAGCTGTGCATATGCGAAGGCATACGGGCGAAAAGCCATACAAATGTCAGTATTGCAACAAGGGATTTACACGTTCTACCGAAGTGTATGTTCATGAAAGGTTATTATCTAGAAGTAGTTTCCAAGATTTTAATGGGTTGTGATAAATTTGCTCTAACCTTTTCAGATATCACACAGGAGAGAAAAACCACGTCTGCAATATCTGCGGTAAGGCATTTCAACGACCCTACAATTTATTGGTGCACATCAGGACACACACCGGCGAGAGACCGTATCAATGCCCACATTGTCCGAAAAATTTCGCACAGTGTAGTGATTTGAAGGCGCATATACGGCGTCACACAGGGGAACGCTATAGGTGCGACCAATGCGGAATGGGTTTCATTCACGTCTTTGTTTTGAACCAGCACAAATTGTCTGTGCATGGAGTCGAGGTGCAATCGAGAATAAAGCGTGTTACTAAACTTTCTACAGATACTCAATAAAAAATAATATTTAATAAGACTCAATAAAGGTTTAACAAGCTAATTACATAACAGTTATATGTATTTTAAAATCTCTCAGGAGAGGCGATGCGCGCTGAGTTGCTTTATTTGAATTGAATTGTACCCAAGTAGTACAACAGGATGTTGGCAGTGGTTGGCAATTGAGTTTAGAGTATTTGAAGTCTTGCACGTTGGATTTGGTGGTAAAAAAACATAGCAGCACAGGCCGCAGCTTGTAGCCCATGTGCTTACTTTGTTCAGAACATTTTTCTATAGTTAGTAAGCTCCTGGAAAACTTGTATGATTGGCCCAGCGATTAGAGATTTGGGCTTCTACACACGGGATGAATTCCATCGGCGAAAATCACCAATTCGTTGGTGAGGGGAACGGAGAGCGCGGAAGAAACGGCATAAAATCTCCCCCCTATGTTGAACTGGAATAACGAAGATGAAAACACCACATAAATTTTCATATTTGGGGTATGGAAAAAAATACAAATACAATGATAAATGGTTCATATACATATACACATTCTTCCCCCATCATAGTTCATCTCGTGTGTGCTTGAAGTGTGGAATAAAACTGGTTTTCCTCCCGGTAGAATTCATCCCGTGTGTAGAGGCCCCCGATTCGATGGGATCTTTACCTGATTGCCATATAATAAAGATTTAAGAAGAATAGTTTTTATTTGCAAAATATTTTAACAAAAGTTTTAAAAAAAAATTATAGATCTCTTGTCCAAAGGTTAAAAAAAAGTTGGATGGCAATGCGATACGTCAAAAACATGACAGTAGTTTTTAATTCTGAACTCTTCGAACATATCCGTTATTGTTTATTTTCTAGTGGAAAAACAATTTTCTTGGAAATCTTAGAAATATTTTGCAGTATTTGTAGTTTTATTATTAATGATAAGACAAAGTGGAAACATAATGTTGGATTTTGATATAGACAAAACGTGCAGGGTATGCCTACAAACCAACCTGGATCTATCGCTCCTTTTTGATGAGAAAAATGCTGTCGATGGGGTGTTTCTCTCCGAAATGATTTCAGAATGCACAATGTACACGGTAAGCTTAAAATTTTGCGTTAGTTGGCAGCCTATTATAAGTTTCTTATAACGGTTAACTCTAGGTTCGACGACATGATGAATTTCCTCACCTGATCTGCTACGATTGCATGGATAGAGTGCGAACCGCATACTGCTTTAAAAAACAATTCGAAGCATCTCATCGTAGACTAATCAATTTCTTCGAGTCAGTGCATAAAGTAGTAGAGGAGACGAAGATAAGTCACGCTAATGATAAGAGCATTCAAACTGACGAATCCACACTGTATCCATGCGAAAAATGTGATGAGAAGTTTCTTACATATGAACGACTGAGAGTAATGAAAGCTCCTATAATCCCAGCAGAAAAAAATTAAATTTTAATCATTCTAGGAACACAGAGCTGTGTCTCATCGAGGAACTGCCAACCTATGCCGAATATGCTTGAAAACCTTTAATCGACTTAGTGATCTGAAAAATCACATTGCCGTATTGCATCCTGAATTTGGTCATATAACCGCCAATGAGTGCACGGTGTGCAATAAAAAGTTCACACGCAAGGATCATGTTAGCCGGCATATGAAAAACGTCCATAAAATCGACCCGGATGATGAGGCGAAGAGTGAAATGTATTTATGTATTCGCACTTGCCCAAATAATTCTTCATACTTATACTTTTTTCATATTTCACGATTGTAAAACAAGGAAAGCAGATACAGATGAAATTACGACTCTTGTCGAAACTGAGATCGAATATGATGATCTAACTAATCAAGAAGCTGACACAGATTTATTATCGAACTATGATCCTGTAGATTTTGAGGGTAACGATAACAGTTATGCGGAGTTTGGGGCAACAGACCCATTCAGCAGCGACGAAGATGATAAGCCGCTGTCTGCTTTGCGTAGTTCAAGAATCGGTAGGTACAGTCGAAGCTGCTTAGTTTTATTTTATTTTCCAAATTAAGACATTGCAGTTAAAGTGGAGCCAGATGATGATTATATATCCAACGTTATAAAACAAGAAGAAACCATACCGGTAAAAATGGAACAGGACACTTCAAATACTTTAACCGAACGTCGATTCCAGTGCAGTGAATGTGATAAATCCTTCTCCAGAAGTAGTCATGTAAAACGACATCTTATGACGCACAGAGAAGAGAAACCATTCCCGTGTACAGAGTGCGAGAAGCGATTTAGCAGAGCCGATCATCTGAAAATACATCTCACCAAACACGTCGTTGAGAAGCCGTTCCAATGTGATAAATGTGATCGTTCCTACGGTCGTTCAGATCTTCTGAAACGTCACAAGGAACAAAAGCACACTGACGACATGTCAGCTAGAACGGCAATGTGTGAACTGTGTAAAAAGTCATTTAGCAGTAAGAACTATCTTCGAAAGCACATGCGTCAGCACTTGTTGAAAAAATGGAAATGCAAGTGGTGTTCATGTGAGTTTGAGTCCAAAGACACTCTAAAGGAGCACACCAAATCGCATAACAAAGAGAGACCATACCTATGCTCAGAGTGTGGTTTGCGTTTCGTACGAAATGATTATCTTTTGATCCATATGCGAAGGCACAATGGAGAGAAGCCGTATAAATGCAAATACTGCGATAAGGGATTTCCGCGAGCAACCGATTTAAATGTTCACGAAAGGTAAGTGCTAAACCAAATAAATGGGTAGTTTGAATTTATTTTTGTGTCTTGCAGATATCATACGGGGGAAAAAACACACTTGTGTACCACCTGCGGCAAGGGATTCCAGCGAGCGTACAATTTAATTGTACATATGCGGGTGCATACTGGCGAGCGCCCATATCAGTGTCCACATTGTCCGAAGAACTTTGCTCAATGCAATGATTTGAAAGCGCACGTTCGAAGACATACTGGGGAGCGATTCAAATGCGATATATGCGGGACTGGATTTATTCAAGGCTACAATTTAAGGCAGCATAAATTAACGGTTCATGGCATCGAAATCGAGTCACATATACGCAGATTGGCTAAAGTCTCATCAAACGAATTAGTTCCAAAAATAATCTAAATGATAAGGCTATCAAAAAATATGTCGCTTACGTTTGTTTATAACTAGATTTAGTATAAGTATGTATGGTTAACCGCCACCCAACAGGTAAATTGTAATAAATAATTTAACAACTGATTCCACAAAACTTTCTATATGTGGTATAAACTGGTACCACTGTCTGGTAAAATTACTTATCGCGAATGTTTGTGTTTAGACGATGTAGGTACTCAATTCACCATTGGAAGTTCAATTATACAAGTCGCTTCTATTCGTGCAAGCATTTGTGAAATGACGTAAGGCAGCTAAAAGCAACCACCATAGTTGTTGTTTACTAATGGAGGAAACTGGCGTAGGTCATAATTCCTCGAGAAACCCAGTATAAATGCGTGATGTTAGAGCTCTGCTTTCTAGCGTCGTCTAAGGCTGGGTATTTGGTTAGGTGATCTTCGTCTTATATGTACTTAGTTTCTGTTGCATGATGTGCAGACGTATGATTCTTTGATGCCAATCTTTTTCAGGTGAGTTGCTGGGCAATTGTGTCGGGTTTTTAATTGTAGAAGTGTTACTGGATCTTTCCGTGGCGCTTGATAGAGATAGGATAGAGATAGAGACTAACGAGGTTTTCACATCTCTCCTTCCATAGTTCTGCTTTAATTTTGAATTTCTTTGTTTTTGAGCGAGGTTTTTATTCTTTGCAATCTGTTTAGTAATGTTATGGATTCCGGGGTTCTGTTAATAATTTTGGCTAGGGCGTCTGTAGCTTCGTTTCCTAGGAGGTTTACGTGTGCCGGTACCCAATGGAATTTTATACGTCCTTTCTGCTGAAGCTTTGCAAATAGTAGTCTGATATTTCTACCGGTTAGCGTTTGTTTTGCTGTTGTAACCATAGCATGCATATAATTATGTACATACATACATTGATAGCTACTTTTCAATAATTTACATGCCTACAAACTAAATTGCCTATCCTATCTCGAAAAATCGACAAGCATATTTTCAAGGCTTCCAAGTTTTAAATGAGCATAAAGACCCTTAAATTGGAGTTACAGTCGAATTTGGCGCATGATTAATGTTGCCAACTCCCACCCATCGTTCTTCTGTTGTCGCACTGAGTGTGAGATGTGTCTTTCCGTTCCCATTTCGTTCGCTTATGTCGCCTGTGTTATACAGACTGAGATTGGTTAATGTAAAATTGAGGGATTTTTTTTTATTACTAAATATTTATGAAGGAATAGAGTTTGGAACGAACATCGCAATGGGATTTCATCCTTTACAAACCGATCGAATGAAGTTTTAGTATTTGCAGTATAAAAAAGTAATAGGTGGTCCCAGATTGCGTCAATATCGGGTAGCAGAATTCATTCTGAAAATTCTTACCGCACCTCCGTGTAGATTAACCACTTCGTGTCTTAATCGAATCAATTACCATGTTTGTTTTCTACATTTTGTATTGTTTATTCTCTATAAGTAATTACAAAAAAAAAATAAATCTTTTTTGCTCTACCAAGCTGGTGATAGGCATCACCTATACTCTGTCCAACGCCTCCACCATCACTATACTGTTGCCTCGAATTACCTTGAAAAAAAAAAACGATAATAAAGGGTATTCGCATATTATAAATTAATATTGTACGTACCACCATTCCAATGTTATTTCGGGTACTATCTTTGCACTCCTCGACAGTCTCATCCAGGACGACGTTCATAAATGGGTCAAAACCACGCAGAATACCGGCAACCGATCTGCCGCCATTAAGTTTTAGTAGCATTCGTTTATCCATATATCTAGGCAAAGAATAAACGGTATGAAATGTATATAACAAGTAGCTTGTGAATAATCTTACTTTTTTAACTCTGGTGGATGGGCTTTTGACATATTTATAACTTACTTAGTACTTTATTTATAAAGAATTAAATCAAATGAACAAAAACTTCGCGGTAAGCGTCAGCGTGATATTTCAGCAGAATCAGATTATAGTATAATCATTATACATATGTCAAAAATGCCAGTGCTGCTGCGTGCACAGGAACTGTTTGGTTTGTCAAGTAGTCGAGCGAATCTGTTTCATTACAATACAATTCATATACCGTACGCTTGTTCGCTGTCGCCAGGCCTAGGGCGCACTGACCAGTGTCAATATTCATGGTGGTCCAAAAACCCAGTGTAACCCCCCTGACAACTGTCATGCATTGGAAACTTAAGGATTATGCTAATTTTCGTATATTTTTGCATTTGTTTATTTCGTTGTTTTATCTATTCGAACACTAAAAAACACAAGGTTTATTTCTTTAAAAAAAATGTATGCTTAAAGATTCCTTTAATATTTATGAGTTTAATGAATTTGACAGTAGTGGATAAACTGACAAATGTCAATTATTGTAATGCTGCCAAGTCACTGACGAGCGTTTTTTTCTCATTTTTAGCTAAGCCCTATATAGATAAGAGCAAAAAGTACGCCTAAATATATTTAGACACAGAGTGCGACATACGGCGTTTTTCTTTATTAGTTCATAGTTGAGCTCTGAACAAAGCCTGAGCGAATCGAGCGCACTCTGAACTAATTGTGTTCAGAGCGCGTCTGAGCACTGAGCGCTCTGATTTAATTTTGAAACACACTTGAGCACTTAGCTGTCATATGATTTTTCAATCGTTTATAACCTAAAATTGTTTTTCATCCATTTATAACCTTAAATTAAGTTTATGCATAATCAAACTAGTTATTAATTTTAATTAATGCAATTACTTAATTGTATTAACTAACTTCTAAGCCATAACAAAAATCCTCGTCCGCCATTTCAATTGTTTTCGATTTTTTCCTATCTGTCAAATGTTGTTTTGGCTGCGCTCAGCATTTTACTCAGGATGCTCAGTCAATTTATTCTGAGCGCATCGAGCGCGCTCAGCCCACGCTCTGAACGAATAAAGAAACACACGTTCCACTACGTTCCACACTCTGAACACTCTGAGCTAAAAAAGAAACACGAATATTTTTTTTGACAACTCAGGCTCTGCTCTGAACTAAAAAAGAAAAACGCCAATAGAGACACACTGTTGAGAGCTTTGCTGATATTTTTTTGTCCTGAACTGTTCGAAACATATTCATTGAATAAAGCTTTTATGAAAAATGTGGAACTTAAATAAGGTATAAAAGTTCGAGATGTACTGTAATTTTAGCCGACTGTCATTTGACAGTTATAAAAATGTTCCTCTTTGACATTTGTGTGGAACTTAGGAAACTTTTGGTTTTCCCAAATTTGTATACCGCCAGCAATTTTTGTTTCGCAACTGGAATTGTTATGTGAAAACAATTCGTATTTCAATATTAAAACCCTGATCCTTAATAGTGCGAATTATATATTTTGTCTTTTATGGCCGGAATACAAAAATACTCTGCTTTAAAGTACGGTGCATTGAAATGCACTGATTGGATTTGATTTGATTTGACTAAACTAATATTTTTTTAATAGATATTCTGCAGATGAAGAACGACATTCAAATGCAAGTCATCTATCACCTAGGAGAGTAATAAATACCACCAGAGCTCAGAGTGATGGTGGCTCTGGACATCTTTACCAAGCCCCAGGAGAACATCCTGACATGTATCACCTATATGATCCATATTCGTTCATGTAATATCAGTCTATTCATTGGTTCCGCCATATCGTTGAGATACTATATATTTCCAGTCATTCGGAAGAAGATGAACGTAGTTTGAATCCAAGGCAAGAGTGCGCGAGAAGAGCTGACAGAGGGAATGGGCTTCAGGACAGTTTGATCTCACCTGCAGAGAATGATCCGAAATACAGATACACGGGAGCAGAAAGGGATTTATCACTATCTTTGGACAGAAATACGGATTTTCGAAATCTTTGCGATACTCCAGAAGATGGTAAAAGATTTTTGATAAGGAAGAAATAAAAATGTTTTAAATTTTATTACCAGATGTATCTATACGAAAGTATTTGTCCGGGAGTGTTGGAGTGGTTAGTCTTATAACGGAGAATCTTTTGAGTCATCCTTTCATTGTACTAAGAAGGCAGTGTCAAGTCTTCCACGCATCAGAAAGGTAATAAGTTCAGTGGACGTCAGTGTGAGCTTTATTCTTGTTGTTGAGCCCGAAACTGTTTGAAGTCAAGTTTGAAACGCGAGAACTTGGCATTGGACGTATTCCAATGGGGGTAATTTTATTCTTATCTGAGCTTAAAAAGGCATAATGTTGGTCTTAGGCCCCTCAAAAATATATGAAGACAAAAATAGAGACTATACTACGTTTCAAAGTATTTATTACATTCAAACAAACTGCTTCTCACAGATATCACCTCACTCCACTGAGTCTTGTACCCAGCATAATTCATCTTCACAAGAGACAGGGTGTGACAACACTATGGAAAGGTTTGGGGAGTTGCCTTCTAGTTCGTGGTATGTCAATGGGCGTAGATGATTTAATAGCTAAATTGACACCATGGCCAAAGTAAGAATATCAAATTAAACTTAAATATTCTCTTGCAAAGCTTTCTCCCTTTACATGATAGAGATGTTGACAGCCGCACTTCCGTAAAGCGTTTTGGGCAGCATTTAATCCTGAAATGGTAAGAACGATGAAGTTGTATGAAGTTAAGTTTTTACTAACCAAGCAATTCTAGTGTAAGCATTGCAGTTGTAATGCCATTCTATGCCGCCTCTCTGGTGGAAACCGTTCAGAGTGATATCGCTAGCGAAAAGCCAGGGATTTTCGATGTGTTTCGTGAAGGTGGACAACGTTTATTGTCATGGAGCTCTCCACAAAAAGGGAGAATGTTACCAGTTTGGGCCTTATTAGGTCCAAGTGTGTCTCTTGGCCTTACAAAATATGTTTTTAGGTAATATGTCAAAATGTTAAATGTCAATATCTTTCCTGAATATCTCGTATATTTTCCATACTAGCCTATTCGTAAAAGGGATCTCAAGCCATATTATTCGGAGGAGCATTCAGAACTCACAGGAACAAAAAGGAGCTAAACTTAAAGATGATACTTTAACTATCCAAAATGTTCAGATTTACTCGAATCTTATATCTGTCATGACATCGGAAATTCTATTTTATCCATTCGAGACAATCCTTCATCGTCTCCAGTTGCAGGGAACTCGAACTATTGTCGATAATTTGGACAACGGTTATTCTGTGGTTGCGATTTTGACAAACTACCAAGGCGTTAAAGATTGCTATAGGACGACTATTGCAACGGAAGGCATAACTGGGTTATATAAAGGATTCGGAGCTATTGTGCTTCAGTTTGCAGCTCACATAGCCGTAATTAAGCTGACCAAGTGGGTTGTCGGTCAAATAACTGAGGTTATATCGAGTAAGCCGCCAGCAAAAGTCGTACAATATTACAATTTAGATAGAGCCGCAGCTTCTAGTTCCACAACGATTTCCCGCAGCCTTAGTTCAAGTAGTAATCTGGGTGGGAGTGTCGATAATGTAGAATAGAACTCATTTTTTTGTTTTTGTTTATCAATAAAAAACTTATTTAAAATAAAATATTCTCTTGTGCGTTTGTATACAACAAACAAAAAGGAAAAACTAAATACATACAGCAAAAGTATCCTTTTTTTTAGTTCACTGTGATAAAATGGAAATTAAATATATTCAGTTTTAATCGCAACATGGTTTTATTTTTTTTGCGCCTGGCGGTCTTTTACAGGGAAAGTCTCTCTGGAAGAATAGTCTTGTTCACTTAATGCTCGCCAAACGTGTACGAGATCTCTGCCCAACCATAATCGAATACGTAATCCACAGATTTTTTTTTTTTAAAAAGCCACTTGCGGCTCTGTCGATGAACATTCTGCGACGCAGGCGCTTGGCACATCCACTTAGAGAACCTAAAAAACCGACTGGGGCACCATACGACAATATGCTGGCTGACCTTTTCCAAACACACCACACTCATTAGAAGCCAAGAATGACATAAAATGGGTCCCGTGAACGAAGGCCATACGCGTTAACGCCATAATGGCGTTAATTCACTATCAAATGCGAATTAACGCCATAATTCATTTATGGCGTTAATTCACTTTCAAATGAGAACTAAATTCATATGGTGTTAGTTCGTTTTAGAAAATGGCCTTAGTTCTCATTTGAATAAGTGCATTAATTCGAAGTTGAAAGTGAATTAACGCCATTATGGCGTTAGTTCGTATGACTTTCGTTCACGGCACCAAAATGCACCTCGCTTGCAGCAGCTGGAGAAAATATAAAACCGAATATCATAACGTTTACTACTGGTGCAAGGCAATTGGCTGCTGAAGTGCTGAGTCCACAACTACGCTGTTTAATTCGGATGTCAACTATATACAAGCTACACACACTGGAACAGCAATCATACATTAATTTCGCCATTCGACATGTTGAACTCAAAAGCGTGAGCTAACATAAACAGCACAAACGTGAACGCGGACGGCTTTCCTCTATTAAGTCAACGATGCGCGGCGTTAAAAACTTGCAGATGACTATGACATCTGTTTAACTAGCCCCTCGTCCTAGGAGTTTTACAATAGGCTTAGGGTAATTTTCTTACCATGTTTGTGCTCTATGCACATAGTTATGAGTTATAAGGCAAAAGATTCTCGCCTATTGGCTTTATGAGTGTTTATATGTATAAGTAAGAATCTTAACAAATGTTGTGGTGCTACAAAATTATTGAACATCACCAGGAACTTAATGCAACTTGGTGACGACACTCGAATAAAGGAACGAAACGCATAAATCCTAGGCATCAGCAATCTTACATAATATGTATGCAGAACCGAGCCTAATATCTCGCAACCATATGTGTATATGAATGTGTGTTATACTTTTGTAGGAATGGAAGGAACCTACAGTTTCTTGCCATCTTCGCACGAGTTAAGAAAGAAGCTCCTCACGACAAATGATACTCTTGAATGTTTGTCAAACATTCGAATTCAGGGCGGTTACTCAACAACTGGTGGTTTTGGAGTCTGTTATATAAAAATTCGTAATTTTAGGTGCAATGTGAATATGAATCATTTTGGTCAATTAATATAGACGGACAGCCAGGCAGACAGATAGACATACAGATATACAGACAGACAGACAGACAGCCAGACAAACAGACAGACAGACAGACAGACAGACAATTATACAGACAGAAAGATAGACAGACAGACAGACAAATAAAACCTGTGCAGTTGGCCAGCCTTATAAGTTGGCTACCTGAAAAAGTTGGCGAATATTTAACTTATTAACACCCTTATAAGTTCGACACCTGTATAAGTTCGCCAAAGATTCTTGCACCACAGGTGGCCAACATGCCAAGGATTCACTCTTCATACTTATATACAAAAAGTTTGATGGAGAAATATAAGATTTCATGGATTCGGTCTGAATAGATTCAGACGAAGATAATTTTAGTGATGATGAACCAGATTACATTCCAGAGGAAACATCACCTGAAGATGACCAATTTATAATGAAATTAACTCTCTAGAAACAACTATTGGTATATTTGCGTGGAAGAGGAGTATATGCTTTAGAAGTAATCAGAGCCAACAGAATTCCAAACTGCAAGCTGCCTTTGGATAAAGATGTCAAAGAAGATAGAAGAGATTCAATTGAATATTTAGGTATCGCATATGGCATTGACATAAATACTGTTTTGTGGAGAGACAATAAAAATGTCAGATTATCAGCAATATATTGTATGTCAGGAGTTGACCAATCCAATCATCCAAATAAAGCATCGCGTTACGATCGAAAGAAAAATAAGTTGACTGCCCACAAATTATCCGTGATTATTAAAGCCACATGAATAAAGTCAGTTTACGTAATGGATGTCTTAGTGGTCGATATCATATTCGACTCAAGACTAGAAACCCAATGATTAGGCTTTTCTATCATTTGGTTGGCATAGCTGCTACTAATTCATACATTTTGTATCGTCGCATCGAGCTGAAAAATCTCCTGATGATTCAAATTATACAAAGGAAAAGTTGCTGAAGTAACATAAATTTCATGAAGAAATAGCTGCAGGTCTTGTGTCTTATAAGGAAATACGTTCAGTTGGCCAGCCTGGAAGGAGCACAGCACTAGTTCTGGCATAAGCCAGAGAGCAAAACATCCATAAGGTATAACAATACCGACCACTTTTTTTTTTTAATATGGCTTAACAAAGATGGAGGTAAACAAATGTAAGCTTTGCAAAATATCGAAAAAACACCTTGCATTTGCTCAAAATGCGATCTGCGTTTGTGCTGTTCTAAAGCGATGCCGCCTTCCTATTTGTTTATCTGGTGGCTAAATATGTAATTTTTTGTTACTTTGCCACTAAATTCGTGCCAATATCTCACCTAAACAAAAATTCTGGTTTACCTTCCGTCATTATTTTAGCTTTGCCGGTTAGAGGGTTATTTCCTCAGGATGGATTTCAACATTTCTTCATCTGTACACAGTAATCTGGTTACTTCAGCTGTGGCTTCAAAAAGGGGCACATACAGCCACTTCCACCTACCTATTGCAATGGAACATAGGTATGCGAATTTAACGGCACTACACTGAGCGCGTACAGGAAGTAAATCAGTTTCCTTGGCTTTTCATTACCAGTACCAGAGATATCGTCGAGATTAGGAATATTAACCAGTATCGACATGCAAATCGGCATATTTACTAGTGTAAAAAAAAACCCATCGCGACTTGTCATCGATGTGATTACTTTTCATTGACATTCCGCAGTGCAAACATTCACGATTGTATTCCCAGTTTTTCATCATTGTACTGTAACGATGACTTATTCACCAGAAGGCTGTTCGGCCCAATTTCTTTCTCTCAATAGATTCACAGATTTGCACTCCCTCTACTAACACCCTTTCGCGGGTCGGGCTGTAAAATTTCTCACAGATATTCCTCACCTGGGATATTGTACGTCCTTACCCACCTCCCTCCGCGTCCATGTGATTTTTAGACGACTTTAAACTACGAGATATTTGTGCAGAAGGTGATTCTTATTCCAATAGGTCCTTTGCCAACATCCAAGCAAGTATTTATTAGTCTTACACACACTTTACGGCTCACATACAATGGTCCCCATATGCAAAGCCAACGAAAGGACGAAGGCATATCTTCACAAACTTCTGCTTGCTGGCTATACGCAACGCGTACGTACCGTACCGTACCCTTTGTGTGCTCGCCAGCCGCCTGGTTGTTGGATGGTGGTACTCGCTGTACATCGTTCTTGTAGAAGTTGGGCAAAGGGACAGTACATTTTACTATAGAAATCTCCAGGGTATTGATTTGTTGCCCGTACGGAAGTTTCCATTCCTCCCCTCCATTTTAATCTAATATGTTGGCAAGTGTGACTATATGGATTGGTTTAGATGCGTACATCTACATATTTTATAAAACCCGATTCTTCTTCGTCCTTCGTCCTCGTTGTTGTCCTCGTCCTCGTAGTGGGGCCTTCTATACAGCCAAGAGCAAACCTACAGCAATTACTATATCCCTGGATATGGGGATGTCCTCGGAGCCCATATGCGAAGAACAGAACAGAACACTTCTATTCATACAGGACACACATAACTTTCTGTATGTACATACATACATATATATGTATGTGCGTGCGAATATTTATATATGCACATATTCTAAACAGTGTTCTCGCTCCAAAAGCAGTGTTGTACTTAAATTTATCTTAATATTTTATATGCATACACACGTGTGTGACATACAAATTTTACGAACATCCTTTTCGGTAGGTGGAATCATGCCCGTCAGCGATTCGCATTCGCATCGGTCGGGGAGACTTCAACTCCTGCTGGACTTTGGCGACTTGTATTTTAAGAAATATATTTAGAAAATCTACATATAAAATTGGATTCGATCGATATTTTCCAGTCCAATTTATGGAGCTGCTGCGGCTGCTGCTTTTACTTTTACTTTAGCCTGTTCTTGTTGTATAGCCAGTGTGTGGACAATGTAAATGTTGCCACTTTTATACTCGCATGTGTGTTTGTATTTGCTTATATGTTTGTATGATACATGCCTCCGCATAGTTATGGTACTGTATTATAAAATTTAATTCCGGTGCGGGGGATGAATTTGAACAGAGTTTAAGTATGCATGCAGTCGTACGAGTATTACGAGTATATTTTGTTACATACGAGGATGTATGTATGTACGTACGAGTATTTCCAAGTCAAGTGACAAAAACAGTATTTATACGAGTAAAATAAAATAATTGAAATTAAACATTCTTGTCTAAGATATTTGTGAAATTAGTTTTTTAGTACTCGTAAGTCAGTAACCTTTTGTAGGTTAGGTACTCAAAATCGTTACTCATTACTCATTCATTTATTTACGTCTAGAAAATTATATTTGACTTGACAGACATTCTGAGATGAGTTGATGGACAAAATCAATTCGCTTAGTAATTGCTTCATTTAACTCATTTCAGTTTGAATGAAACTTCATCGGAAACTTTTAAAGTACACTACCAACCAAAAGGTGGAGGCACTGCCATCAACCGAGATGGTTATGATATAAGGCCCGGATTTGTATGCACTAAAAAAGCATGTTTTATGCGCATAACCATGCTACTAAAAACCTTAAAATATGCTAAAAAAATTAAGGAAATATGCATTCAAAATTACAAAAAACAGCAGGAAATTGGATTTAAATGTATTTATTTATACAGTGAAATCTTTCATTAGCGGACATCCTGTTTAGCGGATACCTTTTCGGGGAACCAATTTCTAATTTCTCATACGAAATGCGTTCTTATAAACGGACAGCTCTCATAACCAGATAAAAAACTCCGGTCCCGTGGCTGTCCGCTGAAGAGAGATTTCACTGTTGTATACAATGTATGTACAATGAACAATAGAGATAGAGAAAAAAAACTCTTTGTAGATGTTACGCGCGTCAGAAATGAAACTTCTTAGCTGTAATCGTGGACAAAGGAAGAAGAACTTGTGAGAAGAGGGAGATGCATATTTATACAATTATCGATTTTGTCCATTTTGCACCGAATCAATTTTTGGCAATTTTAATTTCTAAAAAAAATTTCGGAACATTTTTCGAATGTCCGTTTTACCCCACCCATACAGGGATTTATTGGTCATCCACACCTTGCAATGTCAACCTATTACCAGCAGGTATTTCTCCAAGAATGTCTTAAAATTGAAATATTTCAATTTCCCAAGTGAATATCGGCGAAAATCATAACCTTACACAGATCTTTGGAAAACGAGTTTCTTTCCCAATTGAATCGTATATCTTATCGTATATTTTTAGCAAAGGTAACATTCAAATTTCAAATTGAAATTTCCTTTTTGTCTATGACTATTACCCCGTTTATATGACAACTCAATGCGAATTGAATCGATACGCATTGGTTCAATCCGCTCATATAAACACCACTTCGAACCGAATTGAAATACTCAATCCGCATTCGTTCATTCCTGTTTATAAACCGCATTGAAAATTTGAGACCGAATTGAAATATCATATAAACACTTTCAATTCGCATTAAGTTGTCATATAAACAGGGTATATGATTATAAACTTAAGAAATATAATACATATATGCAAGAAAAAACTTAAAAATGGGAAATATGCAATATATGCATTTATAAGTCAATATAGTATTAAATTGCATGAATTTTTATACCTTTGCATAGAAATCCGTTCCCTAGTTATGAACATAGTACCGCCATCATGCGGCATCAGGGCAAAACTTAACACAATCATAGACCACAGATGGTCAAGAATAGAGGGACATAGGGTATCCAAGGTTCTTTGGCCGGCCATAGACCGCAAAAGGACCATCAGGGGGTAATCCCTGGACTGAATAGGGCAAAGTTAAGAACTCTTATATGAATACTCTCCAGGCACTGTCTCTTGAGGAAACATGCCAATAGAATGGGTTTTTCAAACACGGATGAATCCAGATACTGCAATGGCAAAGGAACATCGAACATATCGAACATAGGGAATTACTTCTTTAATATACTGGAAGAGGCTGGCCACAATAAAATCTTAAAAGTTTGCAGGGAAATGAAATGTTTGGACGTAGCGAAGATAGTTCGGTTTAGGTACCAACATACGATGGTCCCGGGGATCGCGATGCGCCCATTATGGTGCATAGTGTTTTATGATGGCTCAGTCTCATAACCCCTCTCAACATGTCCTAACCTAACCTAGTAGTTTGACCCTTAACAAGGTATCTTACCATGATGGTTCTCTGAGACCCAAATACTGATGCCATTATCTTATCTGTCGATAAATCTGTGGCAATAAATTAAAGAAGCTTTTGTCTATTTTGGTAATTTTTCGGTACATCCAAAATAAGATTAAATTATTATTTTTTAAAAAAGTACCAGAGCTAGATAAATAAAATTTAGCATAAATAAATAATAAATCTACTTTAGTAACTTAAGTTACTTCAATAAAATATACAATCTTATATGAGAAATATGGCTTAAGTAACGACATTTGCCGCGGCAGAATTGAAAAAAAAGCTTATGTTATTTTAAGCTACTTCGCAAAATTGATATTTGACCAATATGAATTTTTTTAAAGTAGCTTAAGTCGACATAAGCCGCCAGAATTCAATAAAACTATACATAATAGCTTTTGTGATAATTTAAGTTGTTTTAAAAAAAATCAGTTTTTGTCCAAACGACTTAACGCTTGGTCTCCACTGGCAATAATTCATTGCAAGAAATATGTCAAGCAATTGAAATTTCCAATGGAGACCGCAGATTTCTAGAATTAATTTATTTTATGGAATCAATTTCTTCCTTTAATTTTTGCAATCTCTGTGGAAATAAATTTGACAATGACTGCCAATTTGAGTTTTATTTAATTCAAACATGACTGATTGGCTAATTTCGCAAATAAAACCTCTTGAATTAATCAAATGTTTTCAACAAAATGAGTGTTTGTGGAATTACAAAAGCCATTTTGTTTAAAACATGATGAATAAATAAAGTTTTATAATTTAATGCAATGAGGGATTTTTTATTTTTATCCACTGATATGGAACAATATTTTTGGAAATCATGAAATATGCTTAACCATTCGTTGACGGTAGATGGCATGTAAAAGCAAATGTTTAAATATTTCATCTTCCCACAATACATCTTGAAGCAAAGTGGTTTCCAACTCATGCAACTGTCTTTTATAGATAAGTTGGATTAACACAAAAACGATGCCTTCTTTTTTTCCCGGATTTTTCGATTTTCTCTAGATTTTGCAAATCCATCACAGCAAGAATTAATAGCCTTTGCTTCCTCCTATACTACATGTTTGCAAATGAAATTTTTTCTATTAGTCTGGCAAGTGGAGCGCTGGCGCTATTCTCCATAAGCACTCAGGCGTACACTAATTAAGAATTGAGATTCGATTTTCCTTATATTTTTTTAATAATTCAGCTCTTGTTTTTTTGTATTTTCATTGTGGAAAAGAACGAAAATAGTTTATATAAAAAAAAGTTATATTTCTTCTGAGCAGAAGACAAAATAAAAAAAAAAAATGTCCTGGCAGAATTTGGCCACCCAATGAAAAAATAAAAATTTCTGAAATGATGTCTGACATTATGTCGGAAAAAAATATGTCTCGTGGAGACTCGGCGTAAGCTGTTGTGTATTCTTGCGATATAACGGTTATTTATTGGCGTACACTGAGAGAAAAAACAACGTAAAATCAAATAAAACAACTTTAAATCAAAGTAAAATCTTTATGATTTGGCACCAAACGCAAAAATTTTTAAATCAAAGCAGTACAACCTTAAAAAAAATTCGTTGGTAAATTCAGTTAAAACTAAATACGACATAACTTGAAATCAAAGTTGCTAGAATAGTTGATTTGAATGTGTTGCGCATACGTTTTAGAAATATCTAGCTTTAAATTCAGTACGGTTAGTACTTACATTAAATGCGGTTCAGCATTGAAACGGTATAAATGAAGATCAATGTTAGTATGGCACGTACTGAATTTAAATTTGTGGCCAAATCATTTTCATATCGTTTTTAATATAGCACTCTTTTAGATGATGATGTTTTCATATTAAAACTAAATAGGGTACATCTAACATATGTATATGTGTACAGCTACATATGTATGTATAATATATAGGATGTGTATGTGATAAATAAAAACCATACAATTTTTTTATTAGATATTTATTACAACTTAAAATGTCCTACATTAAAATTTTATATATATTTATTCCTTACAAAAGTTTTTCCATTATTAATTGAATATAAATTAAAGGAGTACTAGTAAAAACTGTTTATACCAATTTTTGATATGAATACTATCAAATTTTTCTCAAACTTCGTAAGCTTGAAAATGTTCATTTAACATTTTTAATTTTTATTTGATAACAAAAAACAAATAAATTCTTGTTTTTATAAAGCTAAATAATATAGTTTTGTCAAGAATACCCTTATACTTCACATAGTAATCCTAAGATATATGTGTTTGTGTATAATGTTTATTAATTTAGGGAAACTTAATTGTAAGTGCTTTTACCTCAACGTATTTTTCACTTGGAAAAATTGAAACTATTTGCTCAACTAGGCTCGGATAATCAATTGGCTTTAGCTGTTTGTTCGTGCAGTTAACTTCTTCGACGATTATTTGAAGATGTGAAGATTCTCCAACCGATGGTTGTCTTGAAAGTACTGCATTAAACTTTTTCCTTTCGATGTTAAATTCAAGTGCAGAAGGTCCTATAATGAAAGATTTTTAAATATGTAGTATATTAAATATGTAAATATTCACATGAATACGTACTATTTTTCCACCATTTGATCTTAAACTTGAGGATGGTGTGATATCTCCTGAAGAGTTGTTTTGCCAAAATAGTACTTTTGAGTTCACAGAAATAGGCTTGTCATCAATTTTGAATATCGTCTTTCATTAAATACTTAAGTGAACGGAAGGTTATGCATTTATCTACGAATACATAATATATACACAAAATAGGACATTTGGCAAGGCATGCATATGTGCGCAGCATATGTGCATACATACATATGTATATACATTTATATATACATTCATATGCAGATTACATTATGTACATATTTTACCGACACAACTTTTATTTTGAAAACTTACCTTTTAGATATTCGAAGAGGCACTTAAGTTCAAATTCCTATAATAAATTAAACAATTTGACGTCATCATCGTCAATTTGTAGCGGCTCTCTCTATAAAATTTTTCTATTTTCGTCCACATATTGTTTCACTTGGCTGTTTGCATTTAATTCACTGTTTTTTAACACTGTAAAATTTCTATGCTTCTTTTTTTTTTTTTGAAGACGATTGTAGGTACACAATAATTGTAGGTAAATGAGAACAAACAAACTCAAACTACTCAGCTCAACAGACTATACTATACAGTCACGCATTCGCATAGTGAAAAGAAGATACGACATGGAGCAGATGCGTCTGCCTTTTACTGTTATATTCATGCGAAAAAAGTTCGCATTTTTAAAAAAAGGAACATGTTCCGCTTTGAATTAAATACGATTCCACTTTGATTTGAGAGCTTCAACTTTGAATGGAAGTTGAAAGGCATTGAATAAAGCTCGTGCATTTTTAACTCAAAGTAATTTCTTACCTTCCTGAATTGCTTGAATATTTCCACATTGAAATTAAAACATTTTCACTTTAACTTAAATACGCCCATAAGAAACGATACCTATAATATGTACATTAAAATCAAATACGCAAATTTTCTCTGAATTAAATACGTTTTCATTTTGATTTCAATAGTTTCATAATTGAAAGAAAATGAAAAGTTCTTAATGTTTCTATCGAAAATTTTCAACTTAAAAATTAAGTTGTAGTCTTTTTAAAGTAAAATGTATTAAATTTGATGATTTAAGAAATAGACTTCAATTTTGAAATAAAGCATGTAACGTTTAGATTCAAAGTTGTTCCACACTTATCTGATTCTCCAATATCTTTTCATATTTAAATCAATATGATTTTATTTAAATTCAAATACGTTTATAAAAGATTATCGAAACTTTGTTTTTAATACGATGCTATTAAAATCTACCATGCAATTTTTCTCTGAGTGTAGATGCATGAGAACCAGCCCAAAAAAAGGTAGTAAAATATACAACATTTTGGACGAAAAACTCAATATTGGCTTATGTCGACATAAGCGACTCTAACTTATTGCCACAGAAATTTAACTCAAGCTTTATTCAGGGTTGGTAATCCATATAGTTTCTTTCCTCTTTTGATTGCCGTCATAAATATGGTAACAAAATATGATGGATCGGTTTTAAAAACCTTTTGACAGTCATAAGATATCATCAGTCGATTGCATCTTTGTTCAACACAACGCAGTTAAGTAACCTGTCTTTCAGAAAGCCCAAGGTCCACTGTAGTTGAGGTTGATGGTCTTCCAAAGCGTGGGCCGCGTTCAAAGCTCTCTTGACCACGTTTGAATTCGACTTCGCCCTTTTTGGCTTTTGTCAGGTGGTCTTCAATGCGCCAGATTCCACAAAAGGTGCCACCATATTTATAGAGATCTTCTTCGGACTAACATTTTAACATTCGCATGACACAGAGTCGAACAACTAAGCGATATTTGAGTATGCCGAGTTAGATAACCAGTTAAGATCCTTAATTTTGTTTTGTTAACTCGACCACTTTTTTTAGCTTTGCCTTGAGCTGGTTTTGTAAATTTTTTTACTTGCCGTTGATCCAGTACTCGGGAAGTGCGTGATCGTAGCATTTGAAACGGATACATTACAGTGATCCCGAACTTACATCGAGATGCGCTCCATAAAAAGACAACATTACCATAAATCGATTGTTCAAGAGAAACAAAGCTAAAGAAAATTAAGTAATTAAACGAAAAAGTATCCATTTGAGTCGGGAAATCCCATGAAATGCGTTAGATTTGAGGCTTTGTATTTAGCGTTGGTAGTGTTGCTTAAATTTCTGGAACGTGTTTGAATTCCAGCACAAGTCAAATTGAACTTTCAAATCACTTCCTATGTTTTTGAGTTTAACCTCAACATGTTCACATTATTCACTCGACACTATACATTATGTACATAAACTACGCGCCACTTGAATAGAAAAAATAATTTTTCTCACGATTTTTTAGAGCTTTGGTAAGTTTAAAAAGCAGCTTTATTGTTTTATTTTTTAAAAGAGGAATCCATACTGAAAAACAATATATAAAGTACATACCTGACTTAGAGTAATCCATCACAAAAACGATCGATAAAATGTTTATAAAAAAAATTACTGAACTTTCAAAACTATGAAATTTGAGCTCATCGAACAATCACGCTAACACGATGAGTGACCGGTAGCTTCCGATTGGTCGTGCGGTGCGCTATATTGCACTAGCGCATTGCACTCTTCGTATTTAAATGCAGTAATTACTTATCTATTTTGAGGAATAACAATAAGGGGTAGGCCGCCAATTTTTAAACATCCATTTATGGCCAGGTTTTGGGGCTCAATACCACATTGTGCGCCGGTTTAAGAACCCCCTTATAATGATTTCCAGACCGAACTTTTGTATGGTAGGTGTATTTCCGGGAATTTAATTACACAATAGTAATCCATATTCCATATTGGGCACCGTAGCGCAAGTGGTTAGTGAGTCGGACTACTGAGCCAGCGGTCTTGGGTTCGAATCCCGCCGCAAACACCTAAAAAGTTTTTCATAGTGCCCACCTCTTCCGAATGCCTGACAAGCATTCAAGAGTATCATTTATCATGTAAAGCTTCCCAACTCGCCGTTCGGAGACGGCAGAAAACTGTAGGTCCCTTCCATTCGTGCAAAAATATAACGCGCACACACAAATGGTTGCGGGAAGCTAGGCTTGGTTCTACCTAGGACTGCTGAAGCCAAATATTATTATTATTATTAATCCATATTCCAATTGTGTGACCGCATGAAACCTTTCGTCAACAACCTGATTGGCCCCTATCAGTGCGGTTTTAGACCAGGAAATGACAGGATCTGGAGAGATGAACTGTATAGAGCCATGTCTAGTTTTGACAGATGGGGAAAGCTCGCTGCTCCATCAAGGTGAGGGGTTAGCGGTAAAAGAGAACAAAACAAAGTAAATGCTGTCAATGAAAAGGGACACTCAATATCGTCTTAATATTTGTATTTAAGAGAACTATAGCTATAGGTGGGTGCCGTAATTGACCATAAAAGAAATCAAGCGGTATTTATGTATGTACATGTTGAGGCGCAATCCAAATAGTAATTTTTTACAGCCTTGATGAAACACGAATTTATAACTAATATGTGTAACGCTAGAAATCTGGGAATGTTCTCCCTTATAAAATCAATATTTTGGCGAGAAATAATAAGACTTTACGAAATTTTTTTTGACAAAATGCGATTGCTGTGTGTAGATGACGAGATTTACTGCGTTGTCGACTTTGCTCAAATTCCAGGCAATGAATATTATATCACAAATTTTGTTGATGGTGTGATGCAAATTTTAGGACTCTTCGAGCTTCGAAATTCCCAAAAAATTCCTTATTCGGCAGGCTATCTGCTCCTTTGGCAAAAAAAAAGAAAGAGGAGTTCATCACTAATGAGTAATGACAGAATTAATGCAGAAATCTACATAAAGGAATGTTATAAAAAGCGTCTGCTAGAGTATATTACGTAGAAAACATCAAAAACCAGTTCTGTTTTGGCCAGATTTGACGACATCACATTATGCGAAAAGTATGATTGAGTTTTTTGTTCATAATAATATAAATGTTGTGCAAAAGATGCTAATCCTCCTAATTGCCCAGAACTTTGCCCCAAAAGCAAAAAGAGAAAAAAATAATATAAATTAATTTTTATGCGTTTTCACTTAAAAAAAAACATATTTTCTTTTCCAGATTTCAAGCGTCACACCTCACACACTATACATTTCAGGTTAGGTACCCCGAAGAAGACTCATCATTATTTTACTGGCCGGAAGTTTTGGGTGGTACTCGTGTAATCTTTCTCGATTAGTTAGAAAAGTGAAAAAAAAACCTTCAGGAGGACAGTGTTCATGATTGGATAAATTTAAATGTTATTTAATTAAAAATCTCGGAACAAAGAAAACGTCTCCAATTGCCATTGCCCTACTTGTCAATTTGCGCTACGAACTGCTTTCTCATCCATATCATTTGCTGACTCTTTCTATTTCAAAGTAAGTATTATTTGAACAAGTGGTGTGTGATAGTCTTACTTTTCTTTGTCGAGGTGTTCCAATGCCTTAGAAAATGGTCATGAGGGCGCCGATTTCTCCAAAGCTTTTGATCAGATTTTTCATGACATGATTATTTACAAACTCGAGGCGTTAGGTTTTCCCCCATTATTTGTTTCGTGGGGTGGCTCTTACCCCAACCAGAGGTCATATCAAGTTAAATTTAGAGGTTTTCTTTCAAACTCCTTTTTAGTAGGAGTCCCTCAAGGGAGTCACCTAGTTCCTTTTTTTTTATTCTTGCTATTAATGATGTTCCATCAATCGTAAAATATATTAATATTCTTATATTTGCCGATGATATAAAGATTAGTAGGACAATTTCAACCATAAATGACTGCAATCAGTACCTGGCGCTGCAAAAATGGTTTAGTCCTTAACCCAGTCAAATGTCAGTCGATGACATTCTCTAGGAAACAGGTACCGACTATATTCAACTACTTGATATCGAATCACTCTTTCTATCGGGTTTATAGTTTTAACGACCTGGGTGTTTGTTTTAGGCCAAACTCAATGTTAGGTTTCGTTAAACGATGGTGTAAGGAATTTAAAATCCTTATGTCACTCTTTCACTATCTAACGGTCTTGTCCGTCCTCACCTCGAATATGCTTCGCAAGTATGGACACCTTATCAGAAAAAGCTCAATGCTCGAATTCAAGCCGTCCAGCGAAGCTTCATTCGTTTCGCATTGAAAGGTCTTTCCCTGGGAAGATCCTTTTACCCTCCCTCCATATAGCTTGTTGACGAAAGGCTTCAGGCGTTCACACAGTATGGCAGATAGGATCTTGTAGGCGATATTGAGGAGACTGATGCCTCTGTAATTGGAGCAGTTGAGGGGGTCTCCTTTCTTGTGGACCGGGCAGACGATGCTGTGATTCCATTCATCTGGCATACTTTCATCTGACCAAACCTTGGAGATGAGTTGGTGTATGCTCACTACCAAGTCATCTCCAGCTGCTTTAAATAGCTCTGCGGGTAGACCGTCAGGTCCAGCAGTTTTGTTGGACTTTAGCTTGGATATTGCTATCCGCACTTCGTTTTGATCAGGTGGATGGGGGTTTTGGCTATCATCATCTAAATTGAACGGTACATTCTGCCTAACAGCGGAGTATTGGTCTTCGTCACCATTATACAGTCTGCAGAAGTAGTCTTTCCATATTCTCAGCACCGACTGCGTTTCCACTACGATATTTCCATCCCGTTCTTTCCGTCTCTTCTGCTCATAGATTATGCGAGCAGATCTAGTCCTTCTTTGCAGCGCCGCTTTATACGCTTGTTGTTTTTCCGCGTTAGCTAGTCTGCACTCTTCATCGAACCAGAGGTTTCGTGGTGGTGGTCGTGTGGAACCCACCACATCATTCGCGGCACTTATGATGGCTTGCTGGCAGTGTTGCCAGTGGTCTTCTGTACTAGCTGTTGCTGCGGTAGGACTCGTAGCGAGAGATCGGGATATGCGTTCTCTGTAGGCTCTGGCGGTTTCTTGCGATTGTAGCTTTTCGACATTATACTTTCTCACAGTATTTCGTTGTTGTGGCGTTGTGGATATCCGCATTCGTACCTTGGCTACAACAAGGTAGTGGTCCGAGCCAATGTTGGCCGTCCGGAAGGTTCGGACATCCAGGATACTGGAGGCGTGTCGGGTATCGATCGCAATGTGGTCGATTTGGTTGATGGTTAGTCGATCCGGAGACGCCATGTCCCCTTATGGATATTGAGATGAGGAAACCGAGTGCTTGCTATACTGACACTTCGCCCCGCAGCAAAGTCAATTAGCCTTAGTCCGTTCTCGGATGTGGTGTCATGCCATGCTTAGGGCATTGCTCGTAGGTTTTGTCGAGGAGCTCGTAGAAACTATCTTTGGTAGCGTCGTCTTTTTCTTCTGTGGGGGCGTGAGCGCATATTAGGCTAATGTTGGCGAATTTTGCCTAACCACTAACACCAGCACTAAATGATGAGCCTGTTGATGCATACTTTGCCTGGCAAATCTCTGCTTGTGGTTGTTGCTTGTATTAAGTAGGTACACAATGACACAGATCTGATAGTGTATAGAAGAAAAAATAAATAAAATTCACAGCAAACAAAAAGGTGACCACTATTTTTCAAAGTTCAAGAAATCTCCTCTTCTTTTAAAATGGTTTGAATAAGTTGAGAAAAAAAAACCAAATTTAATTTTGATTAAAAAAAAAGCAAAGCACTGACTCATCAAACAGCCCACACATTTCAATATTTAAGGGATATAGGTAGTAGCCAAACTTTTCTATTAAAAGCTAATGTTGAACACTGATCTATTTTTACTCAAAGGATGGCAAATAATTATTGTATTTTTAGAGTGCTCTGTTTATTTATAAAAATGCTCCTCGTACTTCGCTACAAAGTGCAGGTCCTTCGAAGCGCCTCATATGCAGCGACAGCGATCGAAATACATACTAATGTCCACTTTCGTACATATATAAATCAAGGTTTTTAAATACCTCTGGGTTACAGTAGACTGTATACGATTTACTTAATCTTAAATTTAAATTACAAAATTTTATTTCAAACACAAAAAGGGGATTCCGGATTAATCGCATCCCAGCAGTAGTAAAATGAATTACACGACACTATAAATTATAAATTTAATCTTCGACGCTTAGTGAAAAATTAAATGGCAAATGTGTATGTGTGTGTGTGCCTGTGTAGTATATATGTACATATGTATGTATGGATATACAACAATAGAAATATTATTCTAGATTGAGTCCAGTTCCAGTTTCAACCTCCTTCCTACATGCAACATTCAAATGTCCATTCGAAAGGGGGTGTAAATAGAAAAAAAAACACACGGCAGCCATGTGGAGTACTCGTATAATAAAGAACAAGGATTCAACTTCGGTTTCGACAACAAACGAAAGGGGTTGCCTTTGACTTTACCATTGCTTCTGACGGATAAACTCAGGAATAAGAGGATTCTTCTTCCAAATACTGTAGTGGTTGGAAATTGAGGGAGATAAACTTTTCTCTGTGAAAAAGAGTGAGAGCTTTAAATTTATATAGTTACACATACACGCATGTGGGTATGAATGCGGCCATCAAGTGGTATCCTTGTGTGTGCTCCGGAGATTGTCCAAACAGTTTGCGTATACGAGGTACGTTTTAAATTCGATAAATAGGGTACTTTGTTAATTTACTCCTCATACAAAGAAGACACACACAAGATACGACGAACGACACGGTACAGGGAATCGCATTCGCCCCACAGATTATGCTGTAAATTACTTTGAATTGGGGCGGGGGTTGGCACGGAATCCATGGGGGTTGGGATGGTATTCTAGTATAAACTATACATGGATAGCCTCCAGCAACAACAATAAACCTTTCAATGAACGAGTGTAGGCAATTTTTAATGAATCTTAATGCCCCGCACTGGTGAAAAGGTGCGCCCACCAAAAGGCTTATATCAGTTTTAATATTCACCTACACTCCCGGCCTCGGCCGTTTTAATTGTACTCGTATATGCGTATACACCTAAGAAGAAGTATCATCAATTTCAAAGGACCAAAACTAAATATTTCTCAGCATGGAAGGGGTGAGATGTCGCATGTGGACACATACAAGTTGTGTCCCCCTTCTTCTCGTCCCCCCCCCTCACATACCCATTACATACATTATCGGCCGGGAGAAATTCTCAATTCAAAATATCTCCAGAGAAGGTATGCTTCAGCTACTAGCTTCCCCGGTGGGGTTGGGTTCTTGGCCTCACTCTAAAGTGTGTACTCGCACTAAAGTCACATACAATACCTATGCCGTTGCGAATTGCGAAGAAGAGATAACGCACAATGCCCAGCCACCCCCGAAAATCTGTTTACCATATTATATTCTATTTGGCCAGTACTGATGCTGCTACTACTACTCGTACTATACTATACGATGTCAGTGCTAGAGAATGGTAGCAGGAGACGTACGAAGGATTTGCTGCTTGTTACGTGTCCGAGTTTTACATTGTTATGGGGGGAAGCGGTGCGGTGCGGTAAGGCCGGCGATAGAAAACTTAAAATGCTTACATACAAACATACATACATTATATACGGATATATATATATATATATATATATGTATGGATGAATGGATGTATGTTTATATGTATGTATGGAATTGGATATATCGCTGGCATATTCTAATGCCTGGATAGATGGGTAGCCACAATGTATAGCAAGCAAGAGCGCTGTGCTGTGATAAACGTTTCATGAAGCGGGCTGAAAGGGGACAGCGGGAAGTGAAGGCCAAGAGTCCGGGAGTGAATTGACGACGACGACGACGAGGACGACGTACATAAAAGCACACACATATGCACACACCAAGTTTTCATAAACAAACTATAGGCATCAGTTTGAAAGTTTACAATATATGCAGGACATAAGGGATTTCAAGAGATTGGTTTTTAGAAACACAAATTTACACAGAAACACACACGCATACACACAGAAACACACCCACTCGCCCAAACATACTCGTATGTGTATATGAGACGAGAGTGTGCACACACTTTTATGTTAGTAGAGTAGGATTTCGGTCCCGTAATGTGGATGTAATATGCAAACAAAGTTTCGCAATAGAAATTTAAATTAGTGGAGATATACATGCTTGGCTTGGCTAACAGTACAGGACATTAACGTGTGCGAGAACTAATACAAGTAGTGGATAATATCTCGGTCCAAATTTACAAACGAAGTGGGGTTAGGGGTGGAAAGAAGGATTTCTGTTGTTACTAGCGAATCTATGATATTTGAGTTCTCTGGAATGAATGTACATATCTAGTTTAGACATAAAAAATGTATACCTCCAAATACATATGTATACATACATATGTATTTATGTAAAACCAATAAATTTTAAAGGAAATCGATGCATAACTTAGGGTAACATTGACAGCTTTACTGATTTGCTCTGTTTATTTTGTCCACTAGAGTAAACTTACTTTATTTATGTACTTAAAGAGCATTCATATCGTAGAGAATCTCTGAGGCCTCATACACATCTTTATCATTGCCGATCATGTCCACATTGCTTCATGTTGCTTCGCGGTCTCTTAAAGGTTAAAGCAAAGATTTGATCCTTTGGAAAGACTTTGTTATAATAAAATAAGTGGTAACGAATCTTTCTTTAGAAATACTGTGTAAATTATTATTATTGTACTTCGAGAAACAGTACTGGATGTACTATGTATCTATGGCAAGAGTTTGTGAAACAATTAGAACATATTAAGAAGATTCCTTACAGGACAAGCAAGGAAACATATTTCCAGAATTCAACAATCTACAGCAATTTAAGACCAGAATCAAGATATCACATTCGCCTCTCCAAGTGAGGACCAATTGTAACGCATACGCATGAAGTTTGACGAAGTCGTATTGATACCGTAGCTGCCATAACTTTACCAATTTCCTCGAACTTCCAAACATACAAAAGGCACAGGATAGCAGCCACAACGCGTTGGTACGAATGTAAGATCGACCCAATTATTGTAATGCTGCACAAGTATGACTGATTGAACGTTGAAACACAACGCTTTTGCGATTGCCGCAATTCGTGCCTTTTCTATAATTGTACTTAGTTTGGCGTTTAATACAAATTCATTTGTTTTTGTTATTGAATGTAAACAAATATTCGCAGGGCACGTATGGCGGCCATCTTCTTGAATTTTCGACAGGTGCGCGAACTTGAACGAAAATGAACACTCTGAGTATACTACCTTATATATCTATGTGTACTGTGCTCGCTGAATAAAACGATCGACAAGTGTGACAGGTGAAAAACGACAGTTTATGATTTTCACAGGTTGCGTGCCGTAGGGTTGTCTATTCGCATAACTACGAATTTTCCTACCTCATCGTATTGCTTAAGCAGATATAAAAAAAATTAAGTTGAAACGAAACGATGATGCTCACAGTAAAGCCGTTGTCACATGCCGTTATAGGTTACGTTATAATTCTTGTTTTTCAACCCAAAAAGTTCATAACAAAATCAGGAATTTATATGATTTTATGAAATTTTGTGAAATACATATTACGAAAAACCACAAGTTACCAAACAAACCTAATAACATATTTATGCACATACATAAGTTCGCATTCATATGGCAAAGCGGCATGTGGCTAACATCGTTTCGTTTCATCTTGTCTCGTACTTTTTAGTTAGTTTTTCCGTAGTCGAGTTTAAGTTTTTTTAACTTAATTGTTTATTTACAACTTTTTAGTTTCAGAACATATGTATGTAGAGTGTAAGTAGGTGTTCTACTTGTCAAACCCTTTCATTTGATACCCATATTAAGAAGGTAGTAAAGATAACGCTAATCCGCCATCTTGGGGGCGTCCGCCATATTGAATTTAGAATGACGTCATAGCGTATTGTATTCTACTCACCATGCCCTTTCATTTGATACCACTATCAAGGCGGTTGTAAAGAAAAAGAAAGAATGTTGAATTTTTCCGTGACGTCACATAGCCTAGGCCCTAGGACACTCTCCGGATCAAGACAAATCCAACGACACCTCATTTGTTAAAATCGGTTTTATGGTTTAGGCTGTACAGTACGAGGTGACATCCTTACATACAAACAAACTCAACCTCTGAAAATTATAACCCTTCCTTTTGTCTAGTCGGGTAAAAATACACGTATTATCGCCATTTCCGGCAAAAAATTAACTTTAAAAAAAATCTGTAAATGCCAATACCTGCATATATTAATTATCAGAAACACGTATTGATGTTTCTTTGTTTCTGAAAGAATTTTAACCCCACTCCTGTTAATTTGACATTTGATGAATTTGGTTACAACTAGCACTGGAATCCAGATGTAACATCGTCTTTGTCCTATTAAGATCAAATTTTGCCCATAAAGAACGAGATGTGACGCACTCCGTTCGTTTGAGCCACAGCCCACAGAGCGTCTCTTTTTCGGTTATAATGGTCGATTGTGTTGGAAAGTGTTTTAATCGGTGGCAGTATGAACGTGTCAGCATCACTGTTGGTCATGGCTGATCCAACTGTAGCTAGTTTGTCTGCTATCTCGATCCCTTCGATATTGCTATGACCGAGTACCCATCAGCACAGTCTAACCTTGTGAAGACATTGGCTTAAGGACAATAATGATCTTTCTTAAAAGCCACGTCCCAATCGTGATCCCTGTTTTTATTCAAATGATTGCCCTCAATACTTTTATTCCAACAACTAACAGACATCGCATCGGCCATTTTATTATATGTGTGCTACTAAAATGGTGTTTTAATATTAAACTGAAGCTTCCGATGTACAGTCTGTTGCGGACCGCTTAGAGCAACATCCAATGGTACTGGCAAAGCTACATTTGTGATGATCATTTTGCAATTTATGTCGTTTATATATATAAACTGTTCGCTTTATTCAGAGGTTTAGCCTATTTCCAGGAAACTTAACCACAATTCCATGTCCTTCGAATACTTATCAGCAGGGTTGCTGCTGAAAAATTTGAAAAAGTCGCAAAAAACGGGTCATGGAGCAAAAAAAGGCGCAACAAACACAAATAATAAGTCTGTTCCTTTACTTTCTGCTCCAAAAATAGTAAGCTATTATATATCATGGAGTGGGGGGTAAAAGGAACGCTTTTAACAACAAAAGTTACAACAAACGAAATGTCATAACTCATAACATAATATGTGAAATAAGCGTACACAAAGTGGTGTTGTACAATTTTGGATTTTACAGCAGAGTCCACTCTTCATGTTACCCCAGATCCAATATAAAAGTGAAATGCAAATTTCAATATTCAGACCATTCAACTTTCATCTATGTTCCTTTTCTTATAATAAATAATCATTCGAAACAATTGAAACAGCTGAGTGTGACAGATAGTTCACTTTTTACCGGCAGACATTTGTTGAGTAAGAATTCGAAAGATTTTTTAAAGCTATTACTTTGTGTGAAGGAGAAATGAACAAAGGGAATCATATACAGAGAAGAGAACTAATACTAAGTTTGGTTACGCGTAACGGCGAGAAACTCGTGAGTCGTGAGGCCTATAACGAGAGCTAAGATCAAAAACAAAATTTAAATTAAACTAAATCTGTACAAAAGGAACACATCGGAAAAAAATAAATAAGTGAGTTTTTGTATAATATACTGAAATTAGTGATGAATTGATTTTTTTGTTATGAGGGATTGCTGATGAGCAACTAAATTAAATTTTTGTTTATATTTTTTGTACGAAAAAGTCTCAAAAAGTCTCCAAGAAAACTGAAAAGGGTCAAAAAGAGGTATTTTTTAAAAAGTCGGGTCATAATCTCTTTGCGTCAAAAAAGGGTCAAATTGCGACTAAAGTCGCATAGCGGCAATGCTGCTTATCAGCTATGTTTTTAGAAGATTCTCCATTCTAGTTTAAAAAGAGCTTCTCTTGTCTTAAATCGTGAAAGTAATAGTTATAGCCATCCAGTTCATCTATATCAAATTTTGTTTCGTCAGGAAAGACCTCTTTTTTCCAGCTATTCGAGCTTGCTCCTTGTTGCACATCCCAGGTCATGTGGTCATTCGCGAATTGTAGGTTTTGGATTTTTCGCGAAGCATTAAGTGGTGGTTTTTTCTTCAGCTTAAGTCGCTTGAGGTATTTGGCATTACGAATCACACGATGAATTTACTTACGGTAACACCAACTGCATCTCCGATACTAGGCGTGTTTTAGGCTAAACATGTTTCCGCAACATGTTTTCAATGTAAAATACAACAAAACCTTAGCCTGGGTAATTATCCAGTCTTATTTTTGTATGGAAAGCTTTTTCGAAATCTATATAGATTTGAAAAAAAACGCGCCTATTATAGTCTGTCCCAACCGAATACAGGCCTTATGGGGGAGCTTTTTTCAAACACTGGTGCCTGTACATGTCTTCACGGCACTCAATTAGAGAAATCGCAGGTTTTGTTTTTGTAATTTACCACAAATCGCATACATCCCACCAGCGTGACAAGCCATCTCCACAGTCGGTGGCTGAATGATTCAGTGCTGGGGGGCATTTTTCAGAGAAGTCCCATTACCCGAGCCGAAAATTCCCTTTTTTTCCCACACACCATCTCGTTTTTCCCTATTTATTTCCCACAGAAAAAAAATTTAACAAAATTTCCGTTAAGTTTGTACTTGGTATTTTTAATTTGCACATACATATTTCCAAAGCCAAATAACGCAGATAAATAGGTTTTATAATTAAAGAAAAAAAAAAAAGACGCAGTATTATAGTCGGATAGAGTACAATTTAAAATTATATTAGCACGTAACAAAAAGTTTTGATAATTATAGTCGACTTTAGGTCCACAATATCGTTATCACCTCGTGACGAAATTAAAGTCATATTAAATATTTAAAGTGAGTTAGGATTATTGCATTTGTTATTTCAGTCAGAAAAAATTCGTAAAATGCATATATCGAAAACATTTTTGCGAATTTCTTTCACTTAAATGACAGATGACATATCCATAAACCTTACTTCACGTTAAGTATTTAAAATGAGGTTTCGGCTTTCCGTGGACTATAATTATAATTATCTTGGTGTCCAATTTTAGTGGCGAAGTTGAAACAATGCGCATTTTGTACTAATGGCATTATGCAACACTTTTTTTCACTTTAAATCACTAACAAAAGATGTCTGGGTTTTTGACACATTTTGACAGAAATAACTCTGTTAACTGGAGAATGAGGAAAAAATTGTGTATGAGAAGTACGCCTTTATGATTTGAGTAGCATCAAGGTTGAGTTCATAATTGTAAAAAAAAACCGCAGCAATGCAGTTACAAATTACCCCTTTTGTTGTACAAACTAGCAGCTTTTTTTATATTGCTTAATATATACAGATTTTGCTGCAGTAAATTAACAACAAAATTTTTAGAATTATGAATTCACCCCAACATAACGATAATGCCAACGATCAAATCGATATCTTTCGATTGGAATGGCGGAAACCTGACCTAATTAATACCTATTATAAATGATTTTCCATTCAACATGATCAAACAGGTTAAAATTGGTTGAAATTACATATTTCAAATAATATTTTACTTTTGTGTAATGTTATTAAAGCATTGTGTTGGGAAAAAAAGGGAGAAATTAAGGCCTCAAACGAGTTACTTTTAAGCGAGTTTCGTTATTTTTATCTTCACGAATTGGAATAAGTGAATAAAAACTATTAATGGTTTGGAATTTTCTTGCTTATACCCTTTCTTGGTTTAAATTTTATAAATAAAAAAAATTCCCACACAATCAAAAAATTCCCGCAAAACCATAGGGTTTCCCCTCGATCCCTTTTGAGGTCCAAATTCCCACAAAAAGGGATTTTTCCCACGATCCCCCAGCACTGGAATGATTATGTGTGGCTGCCGATCGGATCGCTGTGTATTGTGTATATAGAAAACACCAACATCTAACAGTGTTACCATTATTAAGTTAAAGCTAATCGTTAATTCTTTTCTATGGTTTTTGTCAAAGAGCTTTGGGATTTTGTGCTTTGAGAACCAATAAAATTAATTTGTAAGTTTCCTTTGTAATTTTTCCCGTAAATTTATGGATCCTTTAAATAATTACCAACAGCATAATCACTCAGATTGATTTTGCCAATGATAGCGCGCTTAGACAAGCCTTCCGTATGGTAATCGTCTATTTTCGCCCTCTCTGACAATGTCAAATCATTTTTTTTATTATTCTTGAAGAAAAAATAAAGCTAACTCTGTCTTATTGACAAAATATACTTTTTATACAAAAACAGCTCATCACGAACAACAATACTAATTTGACTGCTTCTAATCTTATGAACCTATTTAATTGCATGCGAATCTGACTGATTCAACTAAAATGTCGCAAGGGTACAGTTAGCCTGTTTTCTTAAGATTTTGGAATTCACCCATGCGTTCAGCAGAAACCACTTTTTCTTTCACCATCATTTTTTATTCTGCTACTGCCCTATATGGTATATCGGTAGATAGATCATTTTCATGTCACAAAATTACCTGCTTCTAATCTAGTGAACCACAGTGTATGTGTGTAGTAACTTGAAATTTTAAACGAGTATCATCCCTTAGCTGTTGTTTTAAAATCACGTTGATTTAATTTAATTACCACTTAATTTATTTCAGTTTTATTTTTAAGGGAAAACAAAGAAAATAGGATTCGTTGACATGGACTCTACTCGTATATGGCTGCTACGTGACAGCGAGATTGACATCCGTAAATGAATTATTTATAAGTATTTATGGAAAATTTGGATGTGCAATTAGAGCAAATCAATGAAATGTCAGCTGACGTGACGAAAGGTTCATTTCGAAGCTATTTTCTACAACCTCAACCTTCTTAATTATGAATAGAAATGTTGATGATAGAATTTTTAACTCCCCCATCCGCTGCTTAAAAAAAATGCTCATTTAAATGATTCAAAAACAATAAGTGCGCATTAACTTAGGCTTTTTGGTAATTGTTTTATGGTTAGAGTAGTTTATTTTTAAATATTAAATTGATAAGCCTACATATGGATGTGTACATAACATATATAGATAAATATGAGAGGTAGTAAAGAAGAAAGTACTACTCATAAGTATAAAGCAAATGAGTGATACAATTAAAAGGGGTTTTAGAAATTTAGTTCCATCCAAGGTACAAAATCCATTTAAACTACTAACCTATTTGACTTGGCAGAGAAGACTGTTAGAAATCTGCGGCAAATATTGCTGGCTTATTGAATTGGAACCTAACCATAATGCCCTAACCTCAAACTAAGTCTTCCTTTGTGCTGGGAAATTGCAACACTTTCTCCCACGTATCTATAGAAATAGATACAATATATTTTAGAATACATGCATGAAAATTAATTAGGAACTATATTCTTTCATTTTGTTGTTATTTGTAAAGCACAAAGACAATAAAAGCGATTAATGATTTCGACAGTGCTTTTCATTCCCGAATTATATTAGCAAAAGTCAATAGACAGGCCTACTGTCTATCATCTCTGCCACTGTGGCCTTCTAGCGAGAGCAAAGCCAATTTCAATGTTCCAATACGATTCTAGAGGATATCTTTAAATCGAGATGGTGACAGGAAGTCAATTAACATTTTTTTCGGTGGCTGACAGCAAGTATACGCTGAGCCTATTTATTCGTGTGGCATTTATTAGAATATATGTACATACTAGTGTGCCCGTGCGAGAACTCTCGCAAGAGAAAATTCAACCTCCAAAATCCAAACTTTCCATCCAACATCCAAACTTCCCATATGATTTCCATCTATCAACTCATGGAAATTCTGTCATACGGGAAGTGTTTATTCTTCTGGGAGTTCATTTCGAGTAGAATGTTTGTTTTAATTTATTTTTTAAGTGGTCAAAATGGATAATATAAAGCACAACTCGTCAGTGCTCCAAGAATTTCTCTTTCTATTGGCACCTCATTTGTTAAGATTGGTTAAGTGTGAGAGCCGCAAATGGTACCTATACTACAGAAATAATATATATGATAGTAACGTCACCATATAATGGGAACCAGGACACATGGGGATAAAAGGTAATGAGAAGGCGGACAAACTTGCCAGGAAAGGGGCTGCCACACCAGATCAGCTTTGACAAAAAGAAACTCCGCATCCTGACTGCGTTTCTTACGGGGCATTGTAAACTCAGGGGACATCTCAGGAAGCTAGGTCTATCCGATGAAGACTCATGCAGATTTCGTAATGAGTCGAGTGAAACTCCAGAACACATACTGATGGAATGTGGGACACTAGCCCAGAAAAGATTCAAGTGCTTCGGTTAATACCAAATTACAGCAGAGGATCTGCCACTCATACCACCCAATCTCGTGCTGCGATTTCTCAGGGAAATTGGTCTGGATGAGGTGCTGTGACCTATGGAATTCTCACCTGGGCTAGGTGTGAGCGAGGCTCTCTCTAACCAATTCCAATAGGAATAATGACGAGAGGGATGTTCCTTCGTCGAGGACTTGTAGGGGGCACAATAGATCTTAAGGTCGCGGTGCATCCCACCCTTCAATAATAAAAAAAAAATGTACATATCATGTAGATATCACTTTCAAGGGGCAGGCAATAAGCATCACATTGTATGCAGTTACTTCTTAAAGACACTGATACAGTTATGATTTTGATGGTGTTTTTATGTATGTATGTATCTCGGCCTCGGGACTCAAGAGTTGAAAGTACAATGTGTTAAGTAATTTTTGTTGCACTTAGGAAGACATCCAAACTGTCTATGGGAAGAAGCCAAATCCACGTACTCGTCGGTCATAACCGGGCACTGTACAATAGGAATTATGGCCAGAAGATACGGCATCCTTACAAATGACTTCTGTAGAAGCTGCAAGCTGAAATAGAATCTGTAGTTCACCTTTTATGCCACTGCCCGGCTTTCCAAGAACGGCGCCTATCTTGTATGGGAGCAGGGTTCTTCGATTGCCTGGATGACTTGGCTAAGATACCGCTCACAGACCTAAAAAGATTTATTAGAAGATCGAAATGGTTTTGTGAAATTGCATGTTTCAAAGTGCACAACCGGGGTATTCACAATGGACTTTTATGACCTCTGGGTGAAATTGCATCTACTGCAAACGACCCTCCTAACCTAACCTAACCTAGGAACACATCCAAGGTGGGTTTCATAAGTCTCTCCTCCACGTATGTATACCATCTTTCAACTTAATGGGTATGCAAATGAGAGAGTGGGACGACTGTGACATAAATATGCATATACGGACAAAAAGAAACTATAAGGCCCGTTAGGACTGGGAGTTATCGCTCGAATTGAATGGTGTCGATTGGTGAAGCTTTTTATTCAGTTTACCTCAAACCGTGACATCCCTCGCCTGCTTTCAACAATTAATTTGAACTCGTCATGAATTGATGTTGAATCCTTTCTAATTGCCAGCATATATACATGTATACTTATCATATAAATGCATCTATACATGTATGTATGTATATGTATCTATGAGTTCAGGCACTCGTAAAATACCACCACTGCGCGCTGGAAAATAAAGTTTCCTTAAAAGGATCCATGGAAATTATGAAAATAATAATTTGTTCGCGTGCCACTAGTAACAATTTCAAGCTACGTTATCTGTGTACCCATTTCGCGATTTAGTGTTTTAACACTACGTACTAAATATACTTGTACTCGTATCCTTGATATTGTTTCGATGAGTACAATTTTCGTGTGCTGCAAAAGACTATCGTGGGGACGAGTACGAGTGGTGGCAAAGAGTTACATTCATTCCACCAATTTAATCGCGGCAATAATCTATTTAGCGAGGCAGTAATGTGCAGTTAACTTATGGGCATGACGGAGGAATGAACAGTTCAAGTGTACTTTACAAAAATGCTGTTCACTTGTTGGTGAGCACAGGGTGGTCTGGTTTGTTTTTCATTAAAGTAAGAATTTAAGTTAACTTACTTTTTGCACGTGCAGACTCCATACAAATATGATATGTATATAGTTTTGGCATACGTACGAAAATGTAGGTATATAATATTAACCAATAACAAATGACTGTCTTTAAAAGCTGCAATTGTTATGTGTTAGACACTATATATTATGACAGCTTACTTTTTGATGTGTAAACATCTAAGCGCGCGTTAGCAAAATTTCTAGTGGAGTAATTCTGCGATTTCGGGAAGAAATTCTGCGATTTCGGGGACGGAAACCCGAACGGTTACGGAATTTGTAACTTAAATTTCATAGCAGCGCGATGAAATATTGACATAGTGATTGTTTATGTTCCTAGTCAACTTTTATATACTTATATATACTTTTTAACCCGGAAAATGGCAGGGTTTTCAGAAAATAGTGAAAATACTGCATATTGGGAGGGAAAATTATAGTTATACAGCCCTAACCAATACTGGCTTATCGGATTGAAAAACAAAAAAATAGATGGAATTAGTAATTTTATCCCTGATTCATTTGAGATACAAAACATCCTCCTGCGTTATCCTGAAGCTGAGCAATGTTCAAAACAATTATTTAAAGCATAGTCCAGAATTTTCTTTCAGTCCAGCAGTCGGGCAGCAGTGGGTAGCGCTGCAATAGTGTGTGTGTGAGTATATGTGCGCGCTCTAATATGATCATAATGCTTTGCATTTCAATGTTCTGCAATCATTATCACCATTTGCGGCTCTCGCACTCAACCAATCTTAACAAATGAGGAGTCAAAAGAAAGAGGATTTTCTAGAGCAGTGACTTGCAGTTTTAGTTTATAAATATTATTAACAATCTTGCATGTAGAAAACCTACAACCTTTTTACGAATAAAATGGCTACCTACTGGCCTCTAGTTATCCTAGTGGCACCTTGTTCCAAAAAATAGGAGCTACTTTTCGTGATAGAGATCCTGATAAATATTAAGATTAAATGTAAACAAATTGCTAATATTTATAAAATCAGAGTGCATTTCGTCATTGCTCCAAGACATTATTTTGTTTAGCCACCTCATTTGTGAATGTAGTTACGTTGCAATAATATTTTTCCATAATAACTTAATTCATATGCTTTTTTTGAAAATTATTTATACTGATGAAGCCTTAAATCATACCTACAAGCTGATATTATTTATGTAAGAACTTGAATGAAAAGTTTTTATAACCGCGGCGGTTGAGTGTGTAGCGCGTCGGTTTTTCTACTTTTGGCGCAGTATAAACTGAGTTTAGGGGTCCCAGGTTCGTTTTCTGGCGTCGACTACTGCGAATGGAGTGGATTCGATGAGTATATGTACATATGTATATGCGATTGGCTTGAATTTTATCGAACATATACCCCGTTTATATGACAACTCAATGCGAATTGAATCGATACGCATTCGTTCATTCCTGTTTATAAACCGCATTGAAAATTTGAAACCGAATTGAAATTTCATATAAACACTTTCAATTCGCATTGAAACATTTTACTCTCTCGCGCTCTCATCATTCTCTTATCTGTCATAATTTTTAATCTATTAATTTTTATTTTATCAAACTGTCGGTTCAATCAGCTGTTTATTAAATTCTCTCAATTTTCTCACGTTTATTTTGGATTCGGTTTTGAATAATTTCATGTAAACACCAACATTTCTATGCGGATTATAGACTAGTAATAGACTAGTTATAATTTACTTTCTTTCCAATAAAGTGGAGCTACAAACCCCATTCGCGTGATGTTTACACATAGCTCGGGACTGTTGGAAACAGTCGCATCATTTTTTTTGTAAAACTTTATAACTAAGAATGTGTTTTATTGCTTAAGTTGGACATTAATTTTCCCAAAGTTGGGGTCAGTTGGTTTAAGTTCCCCGTGCTAACCCTTAACCATCTAGCACACGTCTCACAGACCGGACGAATTTTCCAAATATGTTAGTTTATAAGTGTAAAATAAGAAATGTTGACTACTTAATGTAGTGACTACTTAAGTTAGTGTGACAATAATAGCTGCTATTTGCATTTCTTATTTTATACTTATAAACTAACACATTTGGAAAGTACGTCGGGATCTGTGAAATATATGCTAGGTGGTTAAGGGTTAGCCGGATTTTATGTTGACGAACCTCGTCAGAGGTTTCGCACCTACATACATCAGAGGCACAATCTTTAAAAAGTCCGTCAAATTACTCGCATACGTCAATGATATTGACAAAATCCGAAAAATGCAGCATTTCAGTGGCGCTTTCTTCAGTATTGAGATCGAAAAGGCAAGAATCGGTTTAGCAGTCAATGAGGGCAATACCAAGTCTACAAGAAAAAACACCCAACACCATATACACAGCTCTGAAATTTACGATCCTGTCTGCATAGAGGGTTGGGGTTGGGGACTGTTGGACTTGGGGGAGATACAACGACAAACTGTAAGAGATGTTCACCGACATCGATTTAGCCAGAAAAGTGAACGTCCAACGACTGAGGTGTCTAGGTCATACATACATACATATGTATGTATGTAGAGGACGATGATGAATAGAAATTTCATAGCATCAGTACAGAAATGCAAGAGAATAATAAATGCTATCGGAATAAGTATGCCAAAAATACAGCTAATACGACGAGTATCTTAGGTCTGATACAAAAACGTGTTAGCGTCTAGGTTTGGGTAAGATCCTGAGAAAATCTACCTTAAGCTAGGCGAATTGCAAAACGCTTACTGCGATTTAAAACAACATTTTTTGTTTTTTATTTGTGTCATCTCCCAACATAGGCATGGGACGGCTCTTTGCGTCATGCGTCAACGACAACTTCAACGGGACAGTATAGGAGTGGGTATGTTTTCGGGCCAGCTCAGCCTGAATTTGTCATTAAGACTTCCAGATCCGGCTCACTGTAGTGTCTTCCAGGTAGAGGTGATGGCTATTCGTGAAGCCGCTGAGTGGCTGTCGATAAAGTCGTGATATTTAATTTACACCGATAGCCAAGCAGCTATTAAAGCACTCACATAACCAATTGTAAGATTTAAATTGGTTAGCCACTGCCACGCATCTCTAAACTAGATATCGATCAGATGCATGCTCACGCTGTGCTGGGTTCCTAGGTATAGTGATATACCAGGTAACTGTGAAGCAAACGAACTGGCCAGAAAAGGTACAAAATTGGGGAATTTTACCACAGAAAGTGCACCCCATGTACCAATAGAAGCAATAACACACAATATTGTTACGCAAGCTCTGCAAAATGCTAATGAAAGATGGCGTAACCTTGATACGTGTAGACAGGCCAGGCAGACTTGGCCTCAGCTAAATCGACGTAAAACTTACAGCCTGCTAAAAATAAGCATATTGACAGGTCATTGTGCAAAAGGCAGACATGCCAGCAGGCTTGGGAATTCTCGCCAAGGACTTCTGTCACAGTTGCATAGATGAGGAGGAGGAGGAGTCCCCCTATCACCTCCCATGCAGCTGCACAGCACACTCCTCCCTAAGATAAAAGCTTATGGGAGAATAATTCTTTCAAGATATTTCCTGAATGGATATCAATAAAATATGGAAATTTGTCCAATTCCCAAAATGGTTCCAAGAGTACCGATAGGAATCGGCTAATGTGGCAACACAATGGACCTACTCTAGTCCATTGTCCTACCGAATACGGGGATAGCCACCTAACCTATTTTAAATTTCGACACATCTCGATAATCGAGTAGCACGGTTCCTATTTTTAAGCTTAATAGCGGTTTTAGTTAACATAATAAATATCGAACTGCATTCGAATAAAGTTTGTCTTTTAAGTTTTTGTTTTTTAAGGAAACAAACCTTTTCTGAACCAGCCTGCACTGAAATTATGAACGGGATATGCATTCTCTACTCAAATTCAAAGGAAAACAATTTCCACACAACAATACGTTCGTACATATGTTTTTATATCGACCATACACACTATGTATATTCTTACTCCATATGAGTTATTAGTAAATAAAAAAAATAAAAATATAGAACATAACGCGAAAGACAGTTGTTGCCTTTTACCTGCCAATTTGCTGCGAAGTTGATGCGGTAGCATGTTAACATTTATACGTATGTATGTCTATTAGACATGTCATAAGGTACCTAGACCTACTACCCGAACAGAAACATAATGTGAGCTACGGAATTTTGCGTTGGCCCATTTTGCCATTAGTCTAGTGAGGTACTACCAGTTCATACGTGTTTATTCGATACAGCTCCCTTAATTGCAGTTAAGTGAAAGTAAAGGAATCTTCGAATTCGATTTGTATTGAGCTACTGTCTTAGAAATCAAAGTTTTTAAGTAATGTAAAATGTGCAGTTTATTAATAAACATTTAAGTTGTGCTTTACGGTAAGATATTTCACTCGCAAACAGAAATTTCCAGGGCTAATCTAAACCACCCCAAAACAAAAGTCATGCATTATGTAGGTCGTAGTCTGAATAACGCATGATAAAAAAAACGTGTTATTTTTTTTTTTTCAAACTATATTATGTCGTTATCGACTTCCATTTACGACTTTTACGACAAGTATTTACTTTTTTTTGTGTCGACTTTGGTGACGAATTAGTATCCACACCTATTGTGTCTCTGGATATGTTAATATGTTTTCGATATGTCATTTTTCACAAAAATTTTATCACCAGATACTAACTACCTCACAAGTTTTAATTTGCATAATCTAATTTGGGATTGATTGACTTTAATAGCTAAAGCCACATGGATTCTCCGTTGTTGGGATACATACATAGATATTCATCGATTATTAATTCAAAGCCATTTGCATACTTTGTTCTTTTCCGTTAGACTATGTTTCAAATGTAATCAAAGGTGGTTAAGTTGAGTCGGGAATTAAACTACAAGGATCTTTAGAAACATCAAATCAACAACGAATGGGCGGCCATCATATTATTAGACGCTCCATTTTTTTTTTTTTTTCACTATTTTAAAAGTGCTCTTAACGACTCACTCGAAAGAAAGGTATTGACCTGAAGGACCCTTCCATTTTTGCTTAAAATGAAACACAGATTCAGAATTGGATAACTTGTTTTGCTATTTTTGCGGTTCGTCCAGTACCAGTTTGTACTTAACTAGACAGATATGTACTAGTACCCCGCCCTGCTGACATGCACGATTCACATACCTGATCCTGACTTGAAAGTGTCAAACGATATGTGGCTACGTACTAAACCTCACCCCCACACACAGGCTTCAACCATTCTTCGGCTGTGGTTATATCCCAGTAGGAAATTACTGCTTACTGAATCGATTCCGAAAGTGCTGATTGGTAGCTACCAGCCAGCGCTTACTTTCCTCATTACAGAATCGATTACATTTCGATGCGTTACACATTCGCTTACTAGGCGTTACTTTTGGTAAGATCTTACATTTTCAATATTTTCTTTAAAGAAATATGCCCTTACCATGGAAGCAGTTACAACTTTTTCCACTGGGATAGCGCGAGTAATACAAGTGCTAGCTCTCGCTTTTAAATTTTCTGCAGTGGAAAGAGACGGCGTTGTTTGTGGTTTTTCATTTTTGTAAAATTGACAGTATTTTATATACAGATGAATATTGCTACATTAAAAAAAACTCATATAACTTTTTTTTCTCTTCATATAATTCATTTATTTTTAGTTCATTTTAAAAATAATTCATTTTTATTATGTTTTTTAATGGTTTTATAAAAATTACTGATTTCAAATGGCCTCCGCGTTCGGTGATGCGTGTGCGGCATCTTAATAAAAAGTAGTTCATTACTGCGTGCAGGGTTGCAGCGGGAATTGCTTCAAATGTATGGATGTAATTTTGTTGACTTCCTGTTTACAATAACCCTACAAAAAAAATCAGGTGCAGTCAAGTCAGGAGACCTTGGCGGGCAACCTAAAGTGGAGTTCCTGGATAAAAGCTTATTTAGGAATTTTCGCTGCAATTTCGTCATAACAGGCCTGGCTATATGTGAATTTGCACCATCTTGCTGAAACTACACAGAGTTGAAAGGGATTCTCTTTCGGGTTAGTTCTGGGACTCGTTTAAAATCTTTAAATAACTTTCTCCATTCACCGTTTCAATGCGACCGTTTCCTTCAAAAACGTATGGCCCGACAATGCAGCTTGGTGAAACTGCATACTGCACTTTGACTCGAGCTGCACATTTAGTTCCATCTCATGGAGTATCTCCAATTATGCTTGTTTACATTGCCCGTTTGGTTTATATGAGGGCAGCCAGCAGCAATCGTATCCTGTGTCCTAACTGAAGGATTTCGCTGAGTTAAAGAGTTGACTTGCCGTATCAGAGTCCATCCGCTTAGAGGAGTGTCGCCAAAACTCTCTTTAGACTAAAATCAGAGACTCCAAAGCAGCGACTCATTATCCAAAACCTAGTGTCATCGTCGCAATCATCCATTTTTGTTAAATCTTAATGCCAGTCTATAAAATAAAAATAAAAGTTATTCGTCTAAAAATAGCGGCATCTTGTGCACTTCACTATAACCAAACAGAAACTGACCGAAGCGTTAACTAGTTCAATTTTTTTTTTTTTTTTTTTTTTTTTTTTTTTTCCATCACAGAGCACACAGAACACTACGTTCTCTAGTGAATACTCTCAGTATCGCTTAACACAACTGTTGTTTGTTGCGCGACTAAGGATCATCTACCGATTTTCAATCTTATAGACTACTTCAAATAAACAATATTAAGTTAATCAAAAACCAATGAAAAAACGCGTTTTCTAAATTCTGCTCGTGATAAGCAAAAATCAACTTCATTGCACAGTTCATTGTAAGCGCTTATGCACCTTGTAATAGGCTCATTATAACCATAATTGGTTCTATGCCTTTCTGGGAAAAACAAGCTTCTAACCCGCAGAGACCTTTGGGGAGCATATATATTTAATAGAAAAACCAATTCTGGTGAAATAATATGAAAATTAATAATATCGCGAATAAACATGATGGAAGTTGCGTTGCGTCTGAAACTTAAGGTTTGCAAACCAATTAATTGGCACCTTCTATCATAATTAGGAAGCACATCAAACATATTTAATTTACGAACCGCATATCTCGTGAAGTTTTTTTGAACTCTTTCCAATCTGAGTTCGTGAATAGCATATGGTGAATTCCAAATGATGGATGAATATTCTAAATAAGGTCTGACTAACGAGCAGTAGATAACTTTAAGGCTATGTACATCTCGAAAGTATTTACTATTACTCTTTAGAAAGCCCAACAAAGAGTTAGACTTGGCAATGGCATAATCATAATGCAAGATAAAGTTTAGTTTATTATCAAACATGACCCCTAGATCCTTCACTTCATCCAATCGTTGAAGTCGAAGATCGTTTATACAGTAATTATGAAAAAGTGGAATGGCAATTCGATAAGCCGAAAAAATTTTACATTTTGAAATATTAAGTTCCAGGGCATTATGATTACACCATTCCGATAATCTATTAATGTCTGATTGCAAACGAATACAATCAGTAATATTATTTACACGAGAAAATAATTTTAAATCATCCGCGAATGTCAAAACCTTGCAGAATTTAAATATTTCGTGAACATCATTGATAAATAAAATAAATAGCAACGGGCCCAAATGACTACCTTGTGGAACGCCCGACGTTACTTTAATTACACGGGAAGTCCAACCATCGACCTTTACCATTTGCCTTCTATTAGTTAAGTAATTAAAGAACCATTTTAGCATTGAGGAATGAAAACCCAACGACTCAAGTTTGGCTAAAAGTAGGGTATGATGCACCCTATCAAAGGCTTTGGTGAAGTCTGTGTAGAGTACATCAACTTGTAAACGTTGCTAAAAACTGTCAAAAATATAATTACATAACAAAGCTAAGTTAGTGGTACATGATCTACCACGAACGAAGCCATGTTGATTATTTGAAATAATCTCTTTTACCGCGAAAAAGAGTTTTTCCTTAACAATACTCTCAAATAATTTGGGTATTGCCGAAAGCTTGGATATAGGTCGATAGTTTTCAACTTTTTGCCTTAGACCACCTTTGAAAATAGGAATTATAAAAGAATACTTCCAATCATTAAGGAAATCACCAGACACAAGTGACTGGTTGAAAATAATTTTAAGAGGATGAAAAACGGATAATAAACATTTTTTTAAATTTAATATTTTAATCGAACACACGACAAGCTTAAGCTGCCGCGTGCTCGCGCTTCTAATTGAAAGCGCCAGCTCCCGCTTGTAGGTATTTACTTAAGATGGCGCTACAGCTCGGGGTGAACCTGGGCCTGCTTCTCGCAACCATTTGTGTGTACGTGTTATATTTTTGCACGAATGGAAGGGACCCACAGCTTTTTGCCGACTCCGAACGGCGAATTGAGAAGCTCATTGACAAATGATGCTCTTTGATTGCTTGTCAGGCATTCGAAAGAGGTGGCAATCGTGAAAAACTTTTTTTTGGTGTTGGACCCAGACTGGGATTGAACTCAACCAACGCACTAACCCCCACGGCCACGGTGACCGCTCGCGCTTGTATTACTCGCTTGCTATACCACCTTGGTCAAAAAGTTCCCGGAATTCATTCAGAAAATTAAAAATACAAGTTTAATCATCTGAATCTCCTTCAAAGTAATCCCCATCAACTGCAACACACTTATGCCAGCACTTGACCCAATCCTCGAAACATTTTTTATATTCGGTTTTCGGTATGTCCATCAGTGCTTCCTGCGATTTTTCCATTACTTCCTCTCGGCTGCTGAAACGCGTTCCCCGTAATGGTTTTTTAACTGGATTGCATGTCGTGCTCATAAACTCCAGTAATGATCCTTTTGATGAATGTGGGATCGGATTCAGCCTCGCAAATCATGTCTTTTGCGACGTCAAAACGGTCTCCTTTTTGCATGAAATCGAGGTCTTGGACGGATCCATGGGCAATGTTCAAGTCCTCCACTATCTCTCTGATTTGCGGTTATTGACCAACATTTCTTTTACTTTATCAATGTTTTCGTCGGTTTTCGATGTCGATGGTCTGCCACTGCGTTCATCATCTTCGATTGACTCACGACCACTTTTGAACCGCTCGTGCCACTGGTAAACGACCGTTTTCTTTAGAGAATCGGTACCGAAACACTTTTCCAACACTTCCAACGTTCGCGCACCATTAAATCCGTGTTTTACGCGAAATTTAATACGAGTTCGTTGTTGCAAATTAAAATCCATTTCTAAAATTGTAAAAAATCGCCAACACACACAGAGATAGATGTACTCTTGGCTACGTAACTTTTGCAAATGTCAAGCTATGACGCTAAGATTTAGAGGGAATATCAACAACAGAAAACAGAACTCAGATCAGAAGGATGGGAGCGCCACATGGTGGTTATTCCGGTAACATTTTGATCAAGGTGGTATACAACTGCCTTCTTCTCGGAGCTGGTTAGCAAATCATATGCCATACGTCATGTGTTAGCTTCTTCCGCTTCTACTGCTTTTCTAAGAAGCTTTTCTATTCTCCACGGCTCATGTTGGAGTACTGTTATAGAGCTACAAATGGCCATCCAATATTCTTCTGACCGCAACAGATGGTCGAGAAGTGACTGTGGATTTGGTAGGATGGTTCTCCAAGTTTCGAAGTGTGTGCAGTAAAATACTGCGTGTTCTTTGTCTTCTTCTTCGTTTGGACATTCACCATCATGTGAGCTATCGTATGGGGGTATTCCCGGTAAGCGCTGTGGCTAGACAGGAAATGCGTAAGGTGGTAGTTGCAATACCCATGTTTTCGACTTATCCAGTCCTGGATTGTCGGGATCAGCTTATAAGTCCACCTGACTTTTTGTGTGTTGTTCCAGCGGGCTTGCCACATACTCGTACCTACCGACGCTGCCTTTTTTCCTTGTTTTATCATCTTGATTTCATTCGCGTCATATTGTCCCAAGTCTATCCTGTTATAAATTCGATGGAAACTATCCCAGCACTAACAAAAGCGACTGCATCTGAGATAGTTCGAAAACCGCTGACCGTTCGTATTGCGCAAAGTCTTTCTTTTTGTCTCCTTGGTCTTTAGTAAGACTGAACTTTGTATAGGTATAATCACACATGTGGTGAATTGTGGGTCCACTGTAAGGAGCATATTATAATCCAGTTAAGGCTGCTACGGCTGGTTTGTCGACTTGGCAGGGGCACGAGAGAAAAGTACCATAAAATGACGTTGTATACATAAACAGCCTTGGCCAAATGTATTAGGCACCCCCTTATTTTTTTATTTGCTTCCAAATCCTTTTTCATAAGTATCTAGTTTGAATTCTATGAATTATGGCATTATTTTAAGAAGTTGTAAACGACTTTTTATTTTAAAAAAAATGCACCAATGTACTTTTATGATGCAATTGCGGGTTTATGCGCTTTTTCCGGTGTAGGATCAGTGTGCGATTATTGCTCGAAATCGACCAACGCGTTTTTTTTTTCAATTTGCCTTTTTTTCAAAATAGTGAAATTCGCTAATTTTTCTTGTAAAATGCCAAAAAGAAGTGAACTTAGTCTACCGGAACGTACAGTTGTTTTTTGAAGAAGGCAAAAATCAGATTCAAATAGCAAAAGAAGTGAAATGTTCACGTTGTGCAGTGCAAAACAGGATTGAGAGGTACAGCCAGACTGGTTCGCATGTAAATCGCGAAAAATCCGGGAGAAAAAAGATTACCACTCCTCGGGAGGACCGATTTTTAATACGATCTTCGCTCAAAAATGGAAAGAAAACCTCTTCTAAGCTTGCTTCTGAGTTGTCGAAGGATCGAGGAATAAGAATTTCTCTTAGAACCGCTAGAAGAAGACATGGGAAGTTGGACCTAGAGGATACATAGCAAGGAAGAAGCCGTGGTTCTCGGAAAAGAGTGGGCGAAAAAACATGTGAATTTCACTGACAAAGATTGGTCAAAAATATTGTGGCCAGATGAATCTAACTTTGCGGTAAGATTCATTTATGGATCACTTTTAATTTAAATACCAAAAAATGTAACAAATTTTGGTGATCCCTAGATAAATTTTACCATTTTTTTTTATCAATTTTCAAATATTTGGCACACCTGGTATGACTTTTGTGAGGAGAAGGGTTGGAGAGGAGTACAACTCAGAATGCATGGTACCGACTGTAAAGCACGGTGGAGGCAGTATTATGATCTGGGGATGCATGGCTACCAGCCAGCGGTGTGGGTGAAATGCATGTGGGTGATGGTTGGATGGACTCCCGAAAGTAGATACATAAATGAAAAAGGTACTTCAACTTTCCAACATTTTCGGCGACACCAACATGGAAAATTTCAAATTCCAACAAGACGATGCACGCTGCCACAAACTAGCCCTAACTATGAGGTGGCTTGAGGAGAATAATGTAGACCTATTGGAGTGGCCTGCGCAGTCTCCGGATCTCAATCCGATGGAACATCTATGGAGTATTCTAAAGTGCTGGATCAAGAAGCACTCTATAACATCAAAAGAAGCAACAAGAGTGGAGTGATATTTCTTCGGAAGAGTGTCGCAAGCTAGTCAGCACTACTTATACCCAAGATAGTCGCTGCAGTCCTCACGGCTAAAAGCGGCGTGACTAAATACCAGTTATCGTTAGTAAAACTATTTATTTATCTCATCTGCGTCTTTTGATTTCATTTAAATTTTTGTTTTTCGAAGTTAATAAGAATTTCATAGAGTGCCCAATACATTTGGCCAAGGCTGTATGCTCATACATACTTCTGTATCACGTTTTGTACAAAGTATGCGTTCGAATTTCATATTTAACACATATTCTTTGAAAAGCATTGAAAACCGCTCAGACTTGATTACTTAATTAAACTAGAAAGAATTATGCTATGCTGAGTCTAAACGTACTAGATCTCATATGCATAATACTTACCGCTAGTAAAACAAAATCTAAAATCTGTAAGATATAAATTAGGTACTACCCACAAACATGTGCAATGAGTACATGAAGTGTAATATTGCATGTGTACGTCAATCAAACATTTAAAATAAATCTAAATGACGGGGCATTGGTTTTTCATGCATCACTGATGTCAAGGATTTTCTCATCCCCTTTCGAATGGTGTTTCTTTAATTTCTTCGGTCACTTGTCATTTTGATTTATCTGTTGCATGCTCGTTGTTCACTTACAAAGGTGAGACTCACTCAGTTGCTGCTCTTAATGTCTGTGTTGCATCTGGGCCCTCCCATCCTGACATCCGGAAACAATGAAACTATTTTATTCTTGGAAATGAAGAAAACCAATCGATGTTTCATCTTTTACACTCGCTAGCTGAGGGAAATTGAAAACAAATCTAGTAGAGTGTTTGTACTCGTATGAGTAAGAATATTGGCAGTTGGCAAAAGGTTCGAGTGGTTAAAATCAGTTCCTTCACGGCATTTTGATTTAAAATCTATGCTCACATATGGATTTAAGTTTCTAAGTTGCATTAGCATTGTTAGTTAGGTTAAAATTGTCATGAAATGTAAACAAAACATAGTTCCTCTACAGACATACTCTCGCAGCTGCGACAGTGGGTGTTGAATGGGATACCTAACCTAAACCTACGAGTATGAGCCCCGATTGACCAGTGACTTCTACAATTCTGAAGATCTCGATTAGTGATCTGGTGATTAGGCCTAGAACTTCCTCCGCTACGGAGATGTCAAGGGTTGAACAGCGTCATGTCGATTGATATATCCCCCTCTATGTTGCTGTTGCTAGGAACCCAGACAAGAGTGATATTAAACCGGCTGAGTGTCCGGGAAGAAGAACTTTAATAGCGGACTAATAGAGCTTGTAGAGCTGAGACCAAGCTTCTTACATGCTTCTTTGATTGCAATTACTTCCGCCTGGAAGACACTAGAGGAGTCAGGAAGGCGAAGGGACTTGGAGATTCTTGGTTCGGCTGAGAAGATAGATGTTCGATCCGGGGCTGCAATCCATCTTGGATCCGTCGGTGAAGATCAGGAAGGCGAAGGGACTTGGAGATTCTTGGTTCGGCTGAGAAGATAGATGTTCGATCCGGGGCTACAATCCATCTTGGATCCGTCGGTGAAGATCACTATTCGGTACTTTGATATGATAGAGGCGGTTTTCCAATCCAAACTGGTCGGGAAAGGGACTTGGCTGGATTTCCTGAAATCAAGTTGAGGTGCTGTATACTACTATGACCATAGGGATCAGAGAACCAATACCCTGATTTTCAGAGTCTTACAGTGCTACACGGCACCACGTACTTGATATGTTATGTATATATAGGTCGATGTATGTGTAGGAACACGTTTAATGCTTCGGTCGGGCTTAACCGCATTGCACCACTGGTTCCTATACCAGCCGTTCCTTGTAGTCTGCTGAGTTTAATGATGTTGAAGGCTATACTTCAAGCGGGCCACCATACTATTGATGGTGAGGATAGTTCGTTCTATGGCAGCGTACATCCAAAGGACTTTGGTTTCAGTCCAAACCTTTTGCCAAAAATTTCACTACAGGCATAGAAGGCTCTCCCGTACTCTGTTTTCGGATGTATATTCAGTTTCCAGTTAAGTTTAGGATACGGGATGATACCTTGACACCAAGCACTAGGGGATAGTGTCAATGATTCCGCATCATAGGCAGCATTGCCATCAACTTAGAACATATGTATATGTCTCCTTCTCCGTCTCTAGAGCATTGGACATAACAAAGCTGCAAGAAATACGAAAAGTCTACCAATACCGGTGCTGATACCAATTAAATTCAATTGATTAAAATGCAGGGAGACTGCTGGCCATGTGGAGAATTTGGATGTTAAGGATATATGATCTAAATATTCTATCTAAGTCTTCAAAAAAGCGATCATCGCGATATGCTTGGGTCAATCAATTACAGGTTACAGTATATGTATGTACATGTATGTACATCAACGAAATTGAAGTTCAAGTACCACTAGGCCAGCCAGAAAATGCCTGACAGACAATGAAAGACAGACAGATCGACGTAGTGATGGGATACTAAGATATGCTCATATGTTAGGTTTCAATTAACTCTGGAGAGTGGTGTATTTTTAAAAAATGGGGTTTCTATATTGCGATACTAAAAAGAAACATATTCGGCATCCAGCGTAAGTAACATCTTGCATATGGCAATAGACAAGATCGTATACTACGACGTTTCTTCCGTTAGGTTAAAATGGTACATATTATCAGCCAGGTTCTGAATTTCACTTTCACTCGAGCGAACCAGAGAGAAAAAGCGTGAAATAGATAAACTGAAATAAACATTTGTTTGTTTCTTTGAATTTTGAAATAAAAACGTAAATTTATTTATTGTGATTTGGACTTTAGAGCAGGGGAATGCCATCATCAAATTGATGGAAGAGCGTACAGATTTTGCCAGGTCCGTCGTCTATCAAAGAAGTTTCGTCACCGATTTCGGTTTGCACTGCAGAGATTGAGTTCTCAACATCGTTAATTTCATAGTGAATTTCGTTGCATAATAAACTCGCTAAAATAATTTCACTCATTTTCACTTAAAAAACAATTTCACAAATCACACAGAATGACAGAAATCAGCTGATTCGAATTCGTTTCGAAGTCGATTTAGAATTCCGTCGAGTCCATCAAATCGAGCGAAATCTAGAACATGAAAATCGATTTGAATTCACTCGAATTCTGGAACCTGCCTGTATGATTCCAAATCTATCGAATTCGTCAAATTTAGGTCCCGGCACTTAGAAGAGCTGAGTATTGAAACACATAAGTATGTACTTACATCTGTAATCTAAAAAGGTTATCGGCCTAAAGAAGTTTAAGATATAGAAGTTCTATGTAAAACTGTTTACATGTACGACAGTAAAAAAAAACCGCTAGTAAGCTTTGACATTTTTCCAAAAATTTCATAATTTTTGCTACATACAAAAAAATCAACAGTTTGGCTGACATTTTTGGCTCCTTTTATTATATTCTGAACAAATTTCAAAATTCAAAATTTTTTTTTTTTCATTTTACAGAGAACATGTTCGTTTGCACGCAACTCAAACTATCCGAACGGAGATCAGGCCAACGGTATAACAGCTGTACCCCGGGCACAAATCCCGTGGTTAGTCGGGCTTGTGCTTTGAAAAACATCACAGAAACTGGAACAAGGGTATCAAATGTTTATCCTACTCCAGAGAAAAGGTAAATATATGAACACTTTTATTAACGATTGTATTAGTAAGTTAAAATTTAGTAACAAATATCTGGTCATTTTCTTTTGACATTTGACATTTAGTTGATCACAAGGTCTGAATGGTTCCAAGAGTATTGATAAGAATCGGCTCATGTGGCAACATAATGGACTATCTTTGGTTTAAGTGAATCCTACCTATTATGGGGATGGCCACCCAACCTAACCTGACCTAACCTAATTAAACACGTTGAACCACATTTGTAGGTAAACCGTCAATTTATATTTGTTTTCCACTGACAATAAAGATTAGGTCTGTTTGGTAACTTTTTGTGGTCAAAACGGGACATCTGTTAAATAGTAAATTATTTGAAAAGTGGGGGAAAATCCTCTCCTTTTTTAACTATTAAATATTTATACGAAAAACTAATTTTCTTTTATTTCGCTAACAAATAGTGATTGACATTTCACAAATTGTCAGATGACTGTTTGATAGATGTCCCTCGGTCACTCCATGAAAAAGGTACCCTCCAAAAACAACGAAAATCTACGAAAAATAACGAGAAACAACGAAAATGCGTTCGCGTACGCAAAAATTTCGTAGTTTTTCGTAGAAGAGAGTGCTCACGAGAGAATAAGAAATTTCCCCATGCTACGAATTTTAGTCCAAGAAATTTCTTTCGGGTATATTATGAAAACTGTCAAATCTGTCACATCACATACATTCTTCATTTTTTGGTGCTTAATGCGTTCTATTACTTTTTCGTGATTTTTCTGTCTTCGAGAGAATTTTACCCCCCACTCTTCGAGATTTGACAGGAAACCCATATTTAGTGCAAAAAGTACGCGAACGGACCTATGATTTCACAAGGGGGAACTTTTTTGACACTCTCATTTGGCTCTCTCTTCTCTTGATTTCTGGCAGTTGTACGTAATTTTACGTAAAATTACCAGTTACCAAACAGACCTTTTATGACATTTCACACACTGTCAGTTGGCTTATTAGACAGTACACAATTGAGGATTAATTTTTGACACTCTGATTTGGTTCTCTTTTGCGATTTGTTGTGAACTTTTTGAGTTAACAAACAGGAATTTATGTGACTTTATGAAAAATTGTGAAATTTTACGAAAACTCACAAGTTACCAAACAGACCTACAATAGCCCTGTTGCCATACTTTCTGCACTAAAATTCACAGATTCTCAAATTTCAAGGTATGGGGGTAAAAATCTGGATGGTTGGATGTTGTAGAAATAGGGTAGGCACTGATTGGCTTTAATTTGGCTAAGCCCAGTGTTGTAACTGTTACTACACATCAATTGTGCTTATTTTACCTCCAAGTGGTAACCATCGGGTACTGGTCGCTGCCCATCCGGGCACGACTTGCTAAACTTATAAGCGCGAGTGCTGAGCAAGGGAAAATAGCAGCACTATAATTCACGTCAGCGGATGAATTCCATCAATGGAACCAACGGTGGCGCTAAAATTTCCAGAACGGAAACAAAACCTTATCTGAGCTACTCCGACATATTCGGAGCTCAGGTCGATAAGGATTTCCAAGTACTAGTCAGGGTCTTGGAAAAGAGTTGGTGGCGGATGAGCCCCTAGTGGGCCAACGGCAGCGCTCACACCCCCGTAGTGGGTTACTGACACCGGTGTACCCGGCCCCTTGTCCTAGGGGTATACAAGGATCTGGCCCTCCAGGTTGGGGGTTGTGCGTGAGGTTAACTACCTAACCACGTAAAAAAAAAAAGAGTTCCGAAACAACCAAAAGCCTCGGAAAAGGACGGATCTACTGTTGACAACCACGCTAAACGAAATAAGGACAACGACGTTCGGATATGTACCTGGAATGTTCGTTCAATGAACGGCGACGGTGCATCCGAACAACTGGCAGAGGCCCTAAACTGCTACAAGGCAGATATAACCGCCATCCAGGAAGTGCGATGGAATGGGCCAGGCAGAAAAAGGATGGAAAACTGTGATATCTACTACGGTGACTGCTATACAGAAAATAAACAGCGCTTATTCGGATGCGGATTTGTCATACGCGGCAGACTTAGGCAAGAAGTCTTGAGCTTTCGGCACGTGAGCGAGCGTCTTATGACAATCCGTGTCAAGGCAAAATTCGCCAACATAAGCCTTATATGTGCTCACGCCCCCACAGAAGAAAAAGACGACGCTACCAAAGATAGTTTCTACGAGCTCCTCGACCAAACATACGAGCAATGCCCTAGACATGACGTTAAAATCGTACTGGGCGACTTTAACGCCAAGATAGGAAGAGAGGACATCTTTGGTAGGACGGTTGGAAGGCACAGCCTACACGACACCACGTCCGAAAACGGACTAAGGCTGATTGACTTTGCTGCGGGGCGAAGTGTCAGTATAGCAAGCACACAGTTTCCACATCTCAATATCCATAAGGGGACCTGGCGGTCTCCGGATCGAATAACCGTCAACCAAATCGACCACATTGCGATCGACACCAGACATGCCTCCAGTATTATGGATGTCCGAACCTTCCGGGCGGCCAACATTGGCTCGGACCACTACCTTGTTGTAGCCAAGGTACGAATGCGGATATCCACAGCGCCACAACAACGAAATACTGTGAGAAAGTACAATGTCGAAAAGCTACAATCGCAAGACACCGCCAGAGCCTACAGAGAACGCATATCCCGATCTCTTGCTACGAGTCCTACCGCAGCAACAGCTAGTACAGAAGACCAGTGGCAACACTGCCAGCAAGCCATCATAAGTGCCGCGAATGATGTGCTGGGTTTCACACGACCACCACCACGAAACCCCTGGTTTGATGAAGAGTGCAGACTAGCTAACGCGGAAAAACAACAAGCGTATAAAGCGGCGCTGCAAAGAAGGACTAGATCTGCTCGCATGCTCTACGAGCAAAAGAGACGGGAAGAACATCGGCTTCTTAGAAGGAAAAAGAAAGAGCACGAGAAGCGTGCGCTCGAGGATATTGAGAGATGCCACTCCAGGAACAATGTACGGAAGTTTTACCAGAGGGTAAAAAGAATGTGCCAGCAAAACAAATCCCGTACAGAAACCTGTAGAGACGCGGATGGAAACATCGTAGTAGAAACACAGTCGGTGCTGAGAATTTGGAAAGACTACTTCTGCAGACTGTACAATGGCGATGACGACCAAAATTCCGCTGTCAGGCAGAATGAACCATTCAACTTAGATGATGATAGCCAAAACTCCCATCCACCTGATCAAAACGAAGTGCGGATAGCAATATCCAAGCTTAAGTCCAACAAGGCTGCTGGACCTGACGGTTTACCCGCAGAGTTATTTAAAGCAGCTGGAGATGACTTGGTAGTGAGCATACACCAACTCATCTCTAAGATTTGGTCAGATGAAAGTATGCCAGATGAATGGAATCTCAGCATCGTTTGCCCGGTTCATAAGAAAGGCGACCCTCTCAACTGCTCCAATTACAGAGGCATCAGTCTCCTGAACATCGCCTACAAGATCATATCTGCCATATTGTGTGAACGCTTGAAGCCTTTCGTCAACAACCTGATTGGCCCCTATCAGTGCGGTTTCAGGCCAGGAAAGTCCACCATAGACCAAATTTTCACACTCAGGCAGATCCTGGAAAAAACCCAAGAAGTCCAAATCGATACCCACCACCTGTTCATCGATTTCAAGGCCGCCTATGACAGCATCTGGAGGGATGAACTGTATAGAGCCATGTCTAGTTTTGACATCCCTGCCAAACTCATCCGTCTGTGCAGGATGACGATGGAGAAAGCTCGCTGCTCCATCAAGGTCGGTAATGACCTCACCGAGACCTTCGATGTCAAAAAAGGATTCAGACAAGGTGATGCGCTGTCATGCGACTTCTTCAACATCATACTTGAAAGAATTGTTCGAAACTCACAAGCCAACACACAAGGAACGATCTTTCAAAAGTCCGTTCAACTACTTGCATACGCCGACGATATTGACATCATTGGTAGAACACAGCGAGCTGTCACCGGCGCGTTTGCGAGTATAGAAATGGAAGCGGCCAAAATGGGTTTAGCGGTAAACGAGGGCAAAACTAAGTATATGCTGTCAACAAAAAGGGACAACCAACATCGACGAATTGGACAGAACGTCACAATAGACAGCTACAACTTTGAGGTAGTAAAGGACTTTGTCTACCTCGGCTCTGCCATAACATCAAAAAATGACATCTCGTCGGAAATCAAACGAAGGATTACTCTTGCCAACCGCTGTTTCTTTGGGCAACTGAGCAGTAAAGTCCTTTCCCGATCGACTAAGGAGACTCTCTATAAGACCCTTATCATCCCAGTCTTGCTATATGGAGCTGAAGCATGGACTTTATCGAATGCGGATGAAGATCTCCTTGGTCGCTTTGAGAGAAAAATCCTTCGTAGGATATTCGGTCCCGTTTGCGTTGACGGGTCTTGGAGGAGAAGATTCAACGACGAACTGTACGAGCTGTACAGCGACATCAGCCTGGTCAAAAAACTGCACATTGGGCGTTTAAGATGGCTAGGACATGTAGAGCGCATGGACATCAGCGCTCCGGCTCGGAGAATATTCAACTCTAACCCGGAGGGTCAGCGCAGCAGAGGACGACCTCGCCTAAGGTGGCGCGACCAAGTAGAACAAGACCTCAACCAACTTGGAGTGCGCAACTGGAAGCGGTTAGCTAAGGACCGGGCTAACTGGAAGAGGTTGTTGGTTGAGGCCTTGGTCCACCCCGGACTGTAGCGCCACCTAAGTAAGTAAGTAAGTAAGGGGGTAAAAATCTGTCAGAGAGAGGTAAAAGTGTTCAAAAGTACAGAAACACATTGAACAACAAAAAATGGTAAATGTATGACATTTGACAGACTTGACAGTTTGCATAATACTGCCGAAAGAAGTTTTTTGCGCTAAAATTTGTAGCATGGGGACATTTCTTACTCTCTTGTTAGCGCTCTCTTCTGCTAAAAACTACGAAAAATTTGTTTCGCTGTTTTGGTAAGGGACGGGAACAGGAACAGACCTAATAATGTACGTAATATGCAAAAAGATGGCAAAATGTGTGTCAAACTTAAATAGGTAATCATCTCCCGATACACTTCGCCTTTGATAACTCACTTAACAGTGAGTTCTACGTACAAGGAAAGTTGCTGCAACTGTGCTGAATTGGCATTGACCCTAATCAAACAGTTATGTATGAAGCCATTTTGCAAAATCGTGATCTGTTGGCAACTACTAAAAAGTCCAGTTAGCGAAATTTTGACGGCTGATGTGTTATTAGAGACAAGTCTCCGCAAAGCATGATTTTTTGCTACAAACTTTCTAATATATATTTTTATAAACTTTTCCCAGTTGCAGTTGCTAGTTGCTGAGGCATAGCGTTGTATACAATGGTGTTCGATGATTTAATGTCAGTTACGGCAGAATAAGACCGTAACAAACTGACAGGGCTGTCATTATGGATGATAGAGTGTGGCCCTACTCACACCCGTTTAAGTTCAAAGTTCGCTGTTAAGACTTAACATCGATTTTCGGTCTTTTCGTGAGGTAGTTGCTTTGATATTTCTGTTCCCATAAAATTGAAAATTACTACCGTTATAACGTCAGCGTTAGATCTAGTAAAAAGCCATCTGCAAAGTTTCATAACACACACGAAGCATAGAACATGCTGTTAACATACTCGATCGAAGGTAATAATTATTATGGTAACCCAAGCATAATTTATGACATTCTGATTTTTTAATATCTTCTTCATCTCTTGTGTCAAATGGCCAATAACTATTTTTGTTTTTATTAATTTTCCAGTCGTATCTAGCACCATACCGATAAACCGATAAACTCTCTATTTCCCATGCTTTGTTTCGAATGGTAAATCATCGGAAACAACAGATTACCAAAACAAGCTGCAAGCAGCCAATGATCGAATCAGTACGGGAACGAAGAATACACGTTATACTTACGAGTTACGATACGACTATAATAATTTGTTTTGAATATTCAGTCTTCGCATATAAATTGGAACACCACCATGGTGGCGCATGAAATTTATTCAAATTCATTGCTTTGTGTCTGCCGCGGCAGCGTTTCGAACTCCACGAGACCGGACACCTCCTTTGTTTAAAGAAGTTCATTTGAATAATGCTCGGCGAGATTGCTTCTACTCGTTTGCCGCCAGATTATTATCTGTGATATTTTATAGCTCATCGGAGATGAATAATTGATATTTAATATGTTGATCGAGAATTATTATTTATCTAGTTGTGAATGATCAAATTCGTTCGGTGATTTCGGCAGAAATTTATATTTTTGGAATAAACAGCACCAGCTGCTGTCAACACGTGTTTGTTTGTGCAAATTTAGTGAGACTCCGAAGAAGATCCGAACATTTATTGCGATCAGAACTGGAAAGGCGGTGTCGTTTCAACTTGTAGAAGATGTTCTTAAATTTTTAAAATTTTACCTTGGCCGACGTTTCATTGTGTGAACTAGCTGCGATGTTGGTGGGATTCGGGATATTCCAGTCTAAAGTGAAGGCCATTGCAGTCGGAAAGGTTACCTATATGCAGCAGTTTTATTTGCTATCACCACCGATTCTGCTTCATTGTTTCCAGTTTTGCTGTCCATAGTGTCCCACAGTTCAATACTGTTCTTTACTTCTGTATCTGTATCTGCGTTACAGGAGCTATGCGAACCATCCCTACCCCTGCTCTTGAAACAATGTTAAATATGCTTCCGTTGGACATTTATGGTAGGGACAGAGCAGCAAAAACGGAGTTGCGACTTAAAGAAACCTCACAGTGGAATTCTTCTGACACGCAAGACAGGAATGCGTATAGGAAATATCTGTCTAAATGACAAATCCGCATTGGAGTTGGAGATCTACACGGATGGATCCAAGACAGGTGATGGTATAGGAGAGGGTATTTTTTCGGGGCAGCCTGAACTTTTTCTTAAGACTTCCAGATCACTGTAGTATCTTTCAGGTGGAGGTGATGACTATTCGTGAAGCGTGACATTTTCACTTACACCGATAGTCAAGCAGCTATTAAAGCACTCGAATAACCAATTATAAGATCCAAATTGGTTAGGTACTGCCTCGCATCTCTAAACGAGATATCGAGCAGATGCATGCTCACGCTGTGCTGGGTTCCTAGGGCCAAAGTGATGTACCAGGTATCTGTAAACCAGAAAAGATACAAAATGGGGGAATTTTGCCACAGAAAAAGAAAACCCAATGTGCCAATAGAAACAATAAAACACAATCTCTACGCAAGCTCTGCAACAGGCTTATGAAAGATGGCGTAACCTTGATACGTGTAGCCAACCCAGGCAGACTTGGAATCAGCTAAATCGACGTAAAACTTACAGCCTGCTAAAAATTAGCATATTACCAGGTCATTGTGCAATAGGCAGACATGTCAGCAGGCTGGGAATCATCGCCAATGACTTTTGTCACAGCTGCATGGATGAGGAGGAGGAGGAGTCCCCCTATCACCTCCCATGCAGCTGCCGAGCACTCTCCTACCTTAAGAAAAAAGTTTCCGGGAGAATATATATGCGGCGCACAGTGGTTCAGGTTGTATGGAAGCGCCGAAATAATTCTATATCTCTTAAAGTACTGGACCGATTTTGATGATTTTTTCACCAAAGTGTTTGTATTTTTTTACTACTATTTACATTAAAAATCGGCTAAAAACTAATATCTGACGAATAAATATTACTGATTTTTAAAAAAAAATAAATTCAAATGTATTTACCTATATTTGTATTTTCATAATTTTTTAAGGTTCCGTACCCAATGGTAGCACAGAACCATTATAAATTCGCTCTAAATCTAAAGTATCTGTCACGATAAAAACATCCAGAAACGTTCTACCTAGAAACTTGAAATTTAGCTCACTCATACATCACGTTGGTCCACATATTTGATTCAACTTGACACTGAAAAATATTGCGAAACAACTATACAGGGTGGCCAAAATTTGAGCTCAACAAAAAAAAAATCTGAAAAATATAACATGTTGGATCATTCGAAAGGGCTCAAAGCACAGATTTCAAAAATATTTGCTTTATTTTTTTTTTGTAAGAAACTTTGGGAGTTATTGCCGAAAATGTGTGAAAAACTCCATTCCCCGCGCTTATCTCCGAAACTACATACTTAAATGAAAAAATAACGGTCACAGCCTGAAATTATTTCTACCATGAACTAATTAGCATACATACTAGTTGAAACAATAGCTATCAAATGAGGAAAAAACTAAATTGCTTTGAAGGGAGGTATAGTGAAATTCCCATCTCCAAATAACGACAGACTGGAAAAGAGCTGACTTTTCAACGGTATTTTTGAACGTATAAGCGGGGACGCAGCTTGACGCAGCTGCAAATGGTACCGTTGTTTAGGTAAGACTCCAAGGAATATTTTAAGGGAAGAATTCAAATGGAGGGGAGTGGAGCACGTTTGTTCTGCTCTACTGAACTTTCCCACATATTGATATTTAGACCATTTATTTTAATAATTCATAGCTGCTTGAAGAATAAGAAAATTAAAATTACGTTAACGTTTACGTAATCTTTAGACATATTGCAAATCGTATTTAAAATTTTAAAATTAATATCAACTTGTCGCGGAACATATATTGACTAGAGTACAAGCCACTTCGCTATATGCACAAAAAATGGTTTCATAATGGAGCGACTTTGAAGCTATCGCAACTGTTACCATAAGTGTAAACTTTTCTCCATTCCATCGGAATGTGTTATCCAACTTATATACTTTAAGAATGCATAGCCACTAAGTGTTTCAAACAATTTAAAAATTTTGATTTTTTTCGCCTCTCAAACCACTGTGCGGCGTCAGCAGTCCTATACAGAACCAAGCCTAGCTTCTTGCAACCATTTGTGTGTGCGTGTTATTTTTTCCACGAAATGGATGGGAGCTACAGTTTTTTGCCGACTCCGAACGTCGAGTTGAGAAGCCTCTCATGACATATGATACTCTTTGATTGCTTGTCAGACATTCGAAAGAGGTGGCACCGTGAAAAAACTTTTAGGTGTTTTTGCTTAGATTGAACCCGAGCAGCATGCGTAGTAGTCCAACGCACTAACCACCACGGCCACGGCTATCAAAATATTTCTTGATAAGATATTTCCTCATATGGAAATTTGTCCAATTCCCAAAATTGTACCGATAGGAATCGGCTCATGTGGCAAAACGATGATCTAACATAAGTGAATCCTACCGCATACGGGGATAACCACATAGCCCAATTTAACCTAGCGATAGGAGCTTGGTTAAACTTTCTCCATACAAAGCGAATGCGCAGTTCCTGTTACTCCTTGTCTAGCAAAGGACCTCAGCAAATATTCCTTATCTAACTCGCTTTGGTTTAAAGTTTTATTTCGTCTCAGATCTTTTCAAATGCTTCTACTTCTTTGTAGATGGTTCTTTATCATGCTGTTTTTGGGGCATTCTCCATTTTGTCTAAAGCTTGGGTGGTACTTCATGAGGGTATGGTCAATCTATTCGCGGAATTTAATGTGCTTAGCTGTAGGTTGTAACTTGTGAGATACCACTTTAATGGAATTCTTACTGATTTTAAGATTTGTTTGTATGTACTTTGGATCCTGTATGTCGTTAGCACCTTGGCATAGAGGTTAGTGCTTTGGACTACTGCGCATGTTACCCCTGGTTCGATTCCAGCAAACACCCAAAAGTTTTTTCACGGTACAACCTCTTTCGAATGTCTGACAAGTATTCAAAGAGTATCATTTGTCATGATGAGCTTCTCAATTCGCCGTTCGGAGTCGGCGAAAAACGGTAGACCGCTTCCATTCCTGCAAAAATCTAACTAGCACAAATGGTTGCGAGAAGCATGCCCCGGTTCACCCTAAACTGTTGCGCCACATAAAGAAAAAAAATAAAGGAAGGATCCTGTTCGTCAGTTACTCCTTGGAAGCCTTTTAGAAGTTTACCGGCTTTTGCTGACTCAATTCTGCTCACGTAATCAAATGATCATTAAAGTTTCAGTGGATGGATGACATCGGATCACCTTGTCTTACTTTTGAATTGGTGGTGATATTTTCTAAAAGAGCGTTGTTTTGCAGAATTTTGCATTTATTGAATCTTTTGAACAATGATTCTCAAAATTTTTCTCAGTCTATTTATGCTGTCGAGTGCTTCGCTGTGTTCTACAATTGTAGAAAAAAAATTTCAATAAGATCTTCAGAGAATTAAGGCTTACACACACCGCCGCGATAGCGATAGCGATAGTGATAGCGATCTATCGCAACACGTGTATTCAAGTTTGTTCATTCACACCGAGTGCGATAATGTAGCGATCGACTGCGATTGAACGTTTCTATCGCCGCATCTAGTATACAATTGTTCTATCGCGCAATATTTTGTAATATTTATTATTATAAAATGTCAGTTTTGGTTAGATTTGAGGATTTTTTTCTAGAATGTAAGTAAAAACTGCAAATTGATAGTAAAAATGTTTTAAAAAGTAAAAAAAAAACAACATAAATAAAACTGACAAAACTTCAATCGGTATCTATCGCTATCGCCCTGGTGTGTTTTGTTGTTTATCGCTATCGCTATCGCAATCGCTATCGCGCCGGTGTGTGCAAGCCTTTAAACTTGTACCTTTCAGCCCTATTGGTTGCCATGCCACCACACGTTTTTTTTAATCGGGTGCACAGTTTCCTACGTGTTATTTTGTTACACCGCCTTGCCAATCTAATCCTAAAAGTATGTAAGAGTTATTATTGAAAGAATATTTCCAGTAACATGCCAATATGTGTCCACAAATTGTTGGTGAAGTGGCTTTCTCATTGAAATCAACTAAAATATGGCCGGTACGTTCTCAATTCATAACTAATTGTATATTATTATATTTGCGCTAATATTGAATGTAAAATGTAAATGAATGTAAAATAAAAGTTATATGAACAATAATATTGTGTGGTTATGACTATGAGTGCTAACCACATACCACATAGGTTCAAAACAAAAATGGAATATTCGGGAGTAGGAAGCTATGGATGAGGATCAATTCAATAAATTGTGGACTACAATTTCAAGTAAGTACGAGTTCGTTTCCGAGTATGGTTGGTATTATACCAAGTTAGCCGAAAATTGCATAAATGGTGGAATCGCATATTTTGGTGGTTCTTAGACGCCACAGTGGTGAACTCCTTCATACTTTATAGGCAAAGACATTCATCTAATTTAACTTTGAAGTTAAATTTCGCCTTGCTGTAGCCAATAGGCTAACCGGTGCACACTGCTCAAATACAAAACAAGGTCGCAAATCGAATGTGGATATAAGATCAACATTCCCTAGAAGTGCATATTGCAGCACTGCAGCCAACGTTCAGAGATCTATGCGGAAATGCATATATCTTGCAACGTTGGATTGTGCTTAACCAAAGACCGAAACTGTTTCTTGGCCTTTCATACAAAGTAGCGCAACTTCCTAGTGGTTTCCAGGGGTAACTATATCCTGCAGGTCAACAAGGATACTTTAAAAAAATAAGTTTTGTTTTTAAATAAAAAGTAGATACTAGGTACCGAGTTAATATTTAAAATAAAGTTGACTCAAAGTGTTAACTTTATTAAGACATATAAAATCTATATAAATTATGATAAAACATTCATTTTAAATATTGTTCGACTTAAACTTCAGCAAAAGTCTTCCTGTAATTGTACAATATATTTTCTTGTTTGAGAAAAATATCCAATAAAAGTTTTTCGTTCTCTTTTGTCCATTTTAGATCATCGGAACTTCGAGTTGTCTCACTTAACTTGGATGGCCAATTTGTCAGTGAAACAAGCAAACAGATAAAAAGATCCCCACATCGAATGCCGTTATATTGCGTTCATTTCAAACGCATTCAAAAGATGTATCACCGAGATGAAAAGGACCTGGATGATGATTTTCTTGTGCGCGGCTTCGAAGTTAGAAGTGGCAGTGCGGCTCCTTCACAGGAGGAAACTACCAATGGATATGAAGATGAAATGAAATGCTTACAAAATGGAATACAAATACAGCTAACTGATTGTTGTCAATGTGTTTGTGATTTGTTCAGAAGTAATTTCCAAGCATCGGCTGAGGATCATGATTTCAGTTTCATCACAATGGAGAGTTGTAATTCATCCAGATCTCTAAGGACGAACGAGGTTTTACATACTCAAACGAATAATATACTAGACCCTAATATTTTGAAAGTAATTCGAGTCACAATGAACACGAAAAAATAGCTCAAGGAGTTATGCCCAAGTAACAATACTGCATTTGAGTTAGGATTTCACGAAGAAATACGTAATTTAACGTACGAGTAATAACGGGATCAACTAGTGAGACTGGTTTTAGCTTAGTAACATTGATTTTTTGTTTCAAATTTAATAACGAGAATGTTTAGCGACATTTTAATATAAAATACATTCAACATTGAATACAAATATGTAAAGTTATCGCCACATGACGGTAGGGTGGTAGCTCTGCCGCTGTATTGTGACTTGGTACTTCTTCAGCCCTTATTTATCTTTAATTTATAAAGTAGCAAGAATATAAAATAATAAAATACATACCTTACCAATGACTTGTGTCTTTTTTTCTTTTGTCTTTTTAGAATAGATTAGCTTAGGTTATGGTGGCTATCCCCATCATCTTGGTTGGATTCACTTAGACACTTAAGGTCCATTGTATTACTACATGGAGTCGATTATTATCGAATCGAATCTTTAGTTCTGGACCATGCTCAAAATTTGGCCTAATGTCATGGCACTTATAAAAGTAGCACGGAGCGATGAGCATCTGCAAAATATATCAAAATATCTCATCGTGGATGTGTTGTCTTACACCCCTATTACGGTTAGCGAGTCGAACGAAAAAGTTGGCTAATGTGACTATTTCGTATTACGGTTTAGCGACTCGCTGAGATTTCATTCGGCTCAAACATCAAAGGCGAATTGTGACTTTTTACTGGAATGAAAACGTTCGCCAACCGTAATACCTCGATAGCAGTAATTCGCCTGGGAGTTCGGCTCGAGTCGAACGTTCGATTCGCTAACCGTAATAGGGGTGTTAAATCTTTTGGATTTTCTTAAAACGCTGGATAAAAAAACCAAATTATATTTCCAACAGTAACGGTTTAAACCATGAAAGAGAAAGTGGCACAATTATTGTGACAGCATTATACCCCGCGAAATTATTTGCACCAACTCGTCTGGGTTTCGTTCAAACAGCCGCAAATTAGCCTGGGAAAGTGTCACTCTTTCACGTTTTTGGTCAATTGTCAATAAGCTTTCGGCACCCATCTTGCCGAGCTAATCATTAAACACTTATATAGTCCAACGCACTAACCACTGAGCCACGACGCAGCGCGGCGCCTACAACGTAGACTCTAACACAGTATTTATGTATGCGTGTGCGTTCATAAAGCAGATGTCACCATGTTTTGATTTCTTTTTAAAGAAACAATTATTTACCAAGTGATGACCTTTTGGGGCAACAAAAACCAAAGCCGCTTGGCATTGTGATCAAATTAATTACCAATCAATCGTTTGAGTTTCATTTGATTCGCCGCCGCATCACATTATCTTTAGAGACTTTAAGCTGAGTCTTTAATCCCATTGAACATTTTCAACTACGTTTTGAGAAAAAAGATCCCGTCGCTGACTTTAAGAGAACAGTTACAATGATAGTTATTAACACTCGAACGCTTCCCTTGGAGCGGCCTAAAACAATCACCGAAATCCATTTCAAACTGATGTCTTCCTGTCATTGCGGAGAGAGCATATTCGAATTCGAAGGCGTGTTCCATCATGTCTCAAAATTTTAATCCTATCTGTCAATTTATTCATACGAAACTACCCAATACCCCCGTACCCGTACTACTCTATTTTCGTGCGTTAAAATTATGTATTGACATTATGATGCGTAACATAAAAATGTGATTAGACAATTTTGTCTGTTGTACTCGAATATGAACATGTGGAGTTGGTTTGTGGGATGCAATAGATAAATCATTATTCTTGAATTCGAAGAAGATTGATTGGTACTTACTCTTTGCCACATGAGTAGCATTGACACTTCAAATAAGAGCTAACGTTGCGGTGTTACGGTTAATGTGACGTTACCTTGTAAACGTGTTTGTAACTAAAATGGGGTTCCATGTCTAAGGTCCTCTTCTTTGTGAGATTTTATTGATTTGAAAAAAAAAAAAACACTGGCTATCTAATTAGTCTTTATAAGGCAATTATAATGTAGCTACTAGCCCAGCGGGGTATTGCTTTCCGACACATAATAGATTCAGAGATAAACCCAATGCCGTGGAACATAAATTAATAAAAACAAAAAATGCATTTCCCGATCATTTTCATCGAATCATTTGATACATTATGTATGTATGGAATATGTATGTATGTATGTATATGATGAGGTGATGAGTTATGTACGCCTAATTGATTTCAGTGTCGAAGAGTAGTAAGTGAAGTGAATGCTCTTGGGGCCTAGGACATGAACGTATTTGGGGTGGAAATAGAGTGCACTCTCGATTTTTGCAACTAATTAAAACAGACGTTGGTTATTGCACAAATCGAACAGAAAATTAAAACACTTCAAAAAAGCTGACACACTATGTCTGGTAACCTTCGAATTCGTACGAATTCTCACAAATTTCTGTTAGTTAACCCAAAAGATTCGTTACAATTCGTAAAAAGAGAGCCAAACGAAAGTGTCAAAAAGTGTCCCCACAACTGAGAGACTTACGAATTCTTACAACATCGTTTTCTATGGGTAAGGTGGGTAAAACCTGTGAAACCATCAGTCAAGTTTCCATCAGTGAAATAAGCTGTCATAAATTCATTGTTAAGTGGAAAACAAAAATAAATTGACGACATTTTCTCCATCTGGAAACATCTTTCTGACAACATTCTATCCCGAATTAGAATCAAAGGAACATGATCAGGAGTTCTGATTACTTTTTTCCAACATTTAGCAATTGTATGTATGTGCTTTTAACTCTTTCCCAGCGTTTATGCCATCGTTTTAAATCTAAGCTTTTCAGTGCTTCTTCATAATTGCAAGAAAAAACAAGATGACTTAACAAACTTTTTTTGTAGTACAGTTTAGTAGGGATGAGCGATGTTGGCAAAACATCGATATTGACATCGATGTCAACATCGCTGACTGAACATCGATGATCGATAATAATCGAACTCAAAACATCGATGTTATAGGATAAATTTATAGAATGCCGAAGAATGACGTAAAGAAACAACATACTTGCATGGAAGCGGCATAAATCGCGACTTTTAAAGTTCCAATACACAAAATCCCGAAAAAATGAAACACGATGTCTTAAAAATCCCGAAATTGGGGAAAATAATCAGCATTATTGTGAGTTTCAGCCGAACAACATTCCGCCCGAAAAAATCACATTTCACTTTTCCCCTATTGTGAGTTTCGCCCGAAACTTCATTCGGGCGAAATGAAACACCATTGATAGGTAACAGCTGAGAATTTCGCTTATTTATAGGTAGTAGGCGAAAAAGAGAACAACAAGACGGAATTTGTTTGTTTATTTTAAGGCAAGAATAGTAGAAATTCCAGTAGAAACTCACATTTTTTAAATCTCAACAAAAAGAAGTAATATCTTATTCGGGCGAAACTCACAATAGCTTTTAAAATTCGGGCGAACAAAAATGTTTCGCGTGAAATATTTTTCGGGTGAAACTCACAATAAGGCCGAATTTTTTTATTTTCTCATGCTAAGTCTTCAATTAAAAAAAAAACATTCAAAATCTTCAATTTAGAGTCCGGTCTCTTTTGCTAACATCGATGGTCGATGTTTTGTTCTTAACATCGATTATACGATATTTTACGTACTTCAACATCGATGTTTTGTGAACATCGATGAACATCGCTCATCCCTACAGTTTAGTCAACATTTACGTTTTTCGTCATTCGGCTGCGTACTTTATAGCAATGGACCTTTTTTTTTTGATTTATTGCTTCATTGCTCAAATGATAATTTCAAAGGCAACAATGAAGGAAAGACAAATGTTCTTTTCCATTGGTTTCACTCTGGGATTCGCCCCATTTAAAATAAAACAAAATCTAGACGCGTTGTTATTATCATATTATCACATTGCGTCAAGACGATTTATAACGTCGGCAGAAGTTTGCTCTTGTCTGCCACATTGCACACACAAATTGCGTATGCTGCGAAAATCAAATCTCAAAGTTGCGAAAATCGAGAAATTTTTTTGGAATTGTTGCAAAAATCGAAAAAAGGAAATCCATTTCCGAAGGTTGCAAATATCGGGGTTTGCAGAAATCGAGGTTGCAAAAATCGAGAGTGCACTGTACTTGATAAACTGCAAAATAAATGAATATTCAACTCTAGTTATATGAAGAGTACTTGCTGTACACTTCGCGTCAAAAAAATGTAGAGAGTATTGCCATTTTTAGTGTTCCGTACCCAAAGACGGGACACTAATGGAAACAGTTGCAGCAATTAGTGGCCCAAACACAGACCTGAACCTAAAAAGTTGAATTTAGCTTTGGGCGGTGGTCTGCGGTACAGCAAATAAATCAAAGACAAACATAATCCAACGACAATAATCTTGAATACTACGTACAATAATTGACGCTGAATGGTATATAACAAACAACGATATTTACGAAGATCTTCAAATTTTCACGGTAGCGCAAGAAGTATCCAAAACGAGAAAATGGCATTTAGTAAGACTAATATCACACCCAAACAGCGATGTAAAAAGCCTCCCAATACAAGAAATGCTAATCACTAGACGGCTGAAAAGAACAAGGCCTTTTAATTTGAACATGTAAAAAAAAAATAAAAAATTAAGTCATCGTGGGATGTCAAATGAATGCACGAATTCAAAAATGTATGCAATTTTTTTTGTTACCTTTTTCTTAACACTTTTTCAGAAAAATGTTAAAAAATGATTGTCCCCCTGCCTTATCTCCGAAAATATCGTTCAGAAAAATCTAAATAAAATCAGAAACATTGAGAATAAAGTGTAGATTGAATCAAAATTATTAGAACTGCATTACGTTCGACAGTTTTTTTTAATTATTTTTTTTTTAATTTCAACTACCCAAACGTTTACATATCTAAACGTGACGTAACCCTATCACAATGAAATAAAATCGGATACGTATGGGAAATTTGTTTGATCCTAGAAATATGTCCCAAAAATAAGCATTGAGTTTATCCTTAAACCACTGATTTCATGCACATAAAGCAATCTTGATGGTTTCCATTAGGTGGCTCTACTTTTACCATATTGGGAAAAAATTGACACAGACACATGAGTAGATTTCTTTTATACTTTATTTGTTGTTTTTTTGTATCATAAATCTGTCAAGTATTAACATAAATCTATAACCTACATATGTACTTATGTAAGAAAAAAAACTGATAGTACGGAGCACTTATTGCGCAAGTTCGACTTGCGGCACATGACTAGATTTTTCACAATGCAAAAAAAATTATATTGCGGGTCCAAAACTATGATCTTGAATGACGCGAAGTTTGCAATGGGGAGCGGTTCTAATAGGCCATTAGTAGTTCTGTGATGTGTTGAAAACTTGAAACTATGTCAAAGGGGTCCTAGTCCCATAGCCAGGAGGCAAAAACATTCAATGTGAAATGACAACAAATCCCTTAACGAAAATTACTTAATGTTTCTCCAGTTGGGCAACACCATCATGAAATTAACGACATTTATAATTAAGGATAAAATTCCAGATATGAGGCGTCTGGTAAAATTGGTCCAAATTTTTATAGTGAACGTGTCTGATAAATCTCACAAACGACTATAATATTCTTCTTATTTAACAACACAAGTCCTTGATATTTATGATGTATTTGAGGCTAGAGACGCTCTGGATATAACCAACCCAAAACTGGAACAGTGCTCTATTCATTGAACCGTTGCAACGGTCAACGCGTTGACGAGATGAGGTATCATGTGATTTGTTCAACTCGTTCTGGAATAAATGAATTCAATAATAAATCCGGCTTCATGAGCGAACTTTAGAGCGGAGACATCACAATAGGCCCAATGCGGACGCAGTGATAATGGTACTAATTCCCAACGAAATCTATGACCTGTATGAAGATGTAAACCTAGTTTAAATGGCTAGGCTAGATCACAGGCCCAGATTCGAGACTTTTAGGAAGACAAAATGCGATCAGTAGGCATATTTGATGTCCTGTTAAATCGTTTGATGTGGAAGTATCGTTGAGGACGAATGATTCTGAGTTCCCAGCCACAGATAAGTACACGACGACTATATTCAGATGCTATTCACTTGACATTTATATTTTCAGTAGTAATTATTCTTTTTAATACTCAAAGAAAACTCTCTGTCGCTTCTGCTCTTTTGAATATTATTTCGCAATTAAAAATCAACTCCAGTCGGATTCATAAAGCCAGACTAGATGCACATAGAAACCTATACGCTTGGTCACAGACACCCCTAATTACCGAACACGCATGTACTACACCTATTCTAATCCCTATCCAATGTCTACCTGTCGTAATTAAAATGAAATATCATTGGGAATAAAGAGAAATCCGTTTCAGCATGGTAACGCATAATTCATGGTTATCTATGCTACATACCGACGGCGCCGGCTTAGGCGGCCGATAGCCACAGGTGGTCTACTACGGGCGTAACGGTACAAAAGGATCGTGCAAGAGGAACCTACTGCACCGAGAGGATACAATAGACGAAATTCTTTCCGCCGATTGTACGTATTTAATTTCACCTCAACAATTCGAGATATATTTTTTTTTTCAACCTTTTACAAGGTACTCGGAGTTTTTCTACCTGAATTCGAAGTATAATCCTCGAAGTGGTTTCCTTGATTTGTGAACGATGATAAGAACTCTCACGCGGCGCAAATATCTCCCAGTAATGGTGACAGTAAATATGGGAAATAATAGAATTGACGGGCGGACAGAGGAAGATATACGAGGCAGTGTTCTGTGGCCGTACATATACCGTATTGAATGTTTTCATTGATCTTCATATGAAATGAATAAAATTGACTCATTTTACCAAATAGAAGTAGTTTGTTGAAAATGGTAATAATACTACTTCTGCAAACGTGTGAATTATGTACATTATGGTACTGTCATTACTCTCTGGTAAAATTGGTCAGTTACTTCCTTCAAACATCATGTGGTAGTGGGTATTGTTATTTCTCATCAAGTTGTCTCGCTATCATTTTCAGATTACTTCAACAATTACCACACAGGGTAATACCACGTTTTATTCGACACATTTGATCTCCATCTAACCGTTCAAAGAGTTTATGATTGACCAGTTTAGTGATTTATTTGACGTTTGGTCGCAACTGTCAGAGAGAAAGAAATTTTCCCATGCTACGAATTTTACCACAAGAAATTTCTTTGGGGTAATATACCTACAGTCAGTCACAAAAGTAAGTACACAGCCTGAACTTTGCTGTGCAATGAATGATAAAACAATTCGAACTGAATTTAGGTAAAGAAATTAAATATTTTTTATTTCAATAATTCATAGTCTTCAAGAATCCGAGAAAAACTTAGCCAAATACAGGAAATTAGAATAACAATTCAAAAATAATTAAAAATATTAAAAAATATACATCACAAAAGTAAGTACACAAAGAAAAAAAAGCAAAGGAAAAATATAATAAAACGGAACCCTTTTGTCTTAATGACTGCAGGCATCCTGGAATGCATTGAATTAACCAGATTTGAGGTAACATCTGCCATGCACCCCCAGACCATAACCGACCCACCGGCGTGTTTGACAATACCAGCCATATTTTTCGGATCTAGCTCCTCGTTTGCTTTTTTCCAAACTTTGCCACGTCCATCTGAGCCATGGAAGTTAAACTTGCTCTCGTCGGTGACAATAACGGTATTCCAGAAAGCTGAATCACGTTGGAGATGGTCTTTTGCAAATGCTAGTCGTTTTAGGCAGGAACAGGCGAGTGTTTTGAACTGTAAACGTACGTGGGCGTCCAATTCGCGCCTTGTTTTTTGTCGTACCTGTCATCTCATAATTTTTTATTATTTTTGGAACCGTAAAGGGACTTTTCCCGTACGCTTTTTTTTATCTTTATGGCATTTTATGATCAAATCATTTAACCCTTACAGCAACCTGAACATTAGAAAACCCTTTTGTGGCAACAACTTTTGCTATTTCACATGAGCTAAGTTGTTCACAAGAATAGTTATTTTTGCCTACAGAATGAACGGTATTAGGAACAAAATAATATCTAAGTTGTTTAGAATTTGTACCACCGTCGCGAATTAGAATAAAGAACGTTGGTTCAAATTTTAAACCAACTGCGCTGTACGAGTTAAATCGAAGATATTCCTTTTCAAATGAAATTTTTTGAATAATTACAATACTAAATTAAGAAAATAAGCTAAACTCGAAAAAAATACTCACTTTTCGCAATACGTCTTTCTTGCTCAAAATTTTAACTCAGTATGCGATGTCTGTGTACTTACTTTTGTGATACGAATTCCCCCACTGCTGTAAGCTTCTAGGAAACTGTTACGTATCGTTCGCTGCACAGACAATCAATAAAAGACCATGTGCAGTTTTAGCGGATTATGAATACAAATAAACAGTGTTTTTATAAATTATTTAGTTAGATCGTCTATGTGTACTTACTTTTGTGACTAACTGTACTTATGAAAACGGGCAAATCTGTCAAACACATACATTTTTCATTTTTTGGTGCTTAATGCGTTCGTTTACTATTTCGTAATTTTTGTGTCTTTCAGACAATTGCACCCTGACTCTTCGAAAATTGACAGATAACACATATTTAGTGCAAAAAATACGGTTTATTGTTAAATCTATGTTTTAAATATGTTTCGAGACTTGAAAGTACAGGGTGTATCGGGTGTGAATACTGGATTACTTAAAAAAAAAAACGATTATTTTTTCTCTAACTTGGTCCTTTAGAATTTTGTTGGACTAGGTTTTTAAAACAACATCAATCAAGTCGCCGCCTTGCCCTTTTTGCTGCGTTTTTTTTATCACTTTTCGAGCATCTCGGGCGGTATGGCGATGATTTCGGCACGAATATTTGCCTCGAGCTCGTCAATGGTCTGAGGCTTGCTGGCGTATACGTTGCTTTTCAAATAAACACACAAAAAGAAGTCCGGAGGGGTCAAATCAGGAGATCTGGGTGGCCAATCAATGTCGCCATTTTTTGACAGCATACGTCCAGCGAATTTTCGTTGCAGAAAGTGCATTGTTTGATTTGCAGTGTGGCATGGCGCACCGTCTTGTTGAAACCAGTAACAATCCGGACCTTTTTCACACATAAGGCAGACATAATGAGGCAACATCCACCGATATCGATTTCCATCGACTGTTTCGCCTTCTCTGAAGAAAAATGGCCCAATGATGATTTTGGCGCAAACGTCGGCCCAAACAGTCAGTATTTGGTCATGCAATGATGTTTCATGGATCTAGTGTGGATTCTCCGTTCCCCAAATGCGGCAATTTTGCTTGTTAACGGCGCCGGAGAGTGTGAAATGGGCCTCGTCAGTAATCACAGCTTTATTCCAATAAATCAGGTTCAGTGTCAACCATTCGAGCGAATGTTTGGCCGTATTTCAAGCGACGTGGACGGTTTGTCGGGCCTATTCTTTGAGTCAATTGCACTTTATACGGAAACAAATGCAAATCATCCTTCAAAATGCGCCGCAAGGTGGTTCCACTGACGCCAAAATACTGAGCGTATTTGGCTGCAATTTCTCGTTTTTCTGATTTATCAATCCACTATGAACATATGTCCTCAAACATTAGCTTTTCAGCGTTTCTTCTACCATTTTGAGAGTACACGGGTGACATTCTTAAAAGTGACATCATACTGTCAAGTGTGTTTACAGTAGTATTACTGACACACATGCATACATACATTATGGTCAATCTGAAATATCGCACATTGAGCTTCATTCTCGAAATTAATATCAGGATAATAAATTTAAGCTACGAGTAGGTACAAATGTATAATGTTGTTGTGAACGTTTGCACAAATTCAACCTTGAAAAACGAAACAAATTTGTAAACATGCTAATTCATACATGCGCATATTCATAAAATACTTGAAAATTCTAAAAAAAAACTGTTTCAATTCAAAACTCTGAAAAAAGAAAATAAATAAAAATTCGAATCATTTGACCCTATAGTATGGTGACCGGTGGTGTGATACACAAATTAAACTCATGAATTCATAATAACATACCAGTAAATCCTTGAGGAAGAGGCGTGACTTTTTTATGGCCGTTAATTACAAAGGAAATCCAAACAAAACAATGAAAATTAGATGCCATTAATACTTGCATACATATATCATACTCATATATGTATGTACATAGTCGTATCAGTAGACTATTTGTCAGAACTCAGAATAGAGGAAACGTACTTATATAACTTTTATATGCGGCAAAAGTTACATATATGTACATTCCTACACACATACATACGTTCATATGTACGAGTAAATATTGTTATAAGATTAATTTTGGAGAACAAAATAACAACAACTTCAGATGCACCTCTAATATGTCTTAACAGAACTAAGATAACATTTTGGGTGGATTGAGAACGACAAGGAGAATTACATGAAATGTTATGCGAGGACTTTGCCATTTAAAATGTCATCCTCCTCAACGCAGAAGAGAATCAGTCACATGTTGACCTTCTGCATAATATTGGTAGTTTAAACATACTGGTATTCAGTTTTGATGTCCAGGTAACAATGGGGATAGGTTGTCGATCTCAGTAGTATATTGCTCCCTTAAGGTACCTATCAATTTGAGAGTACGTTCGCTAGTATAGTAATGCGTGAGAATTCCTCTCGGGTGGCTGTCCGTTTGAGAGTAATATTTTCCAGATTTTACCCAGTAGGAAATAACTGCTTACCGAATCGATTCTGTAAGTGCTGATTGGTAGCTACCAGCGCTTACTTTCCTTATTACAGAATCGATTACATTAACATGGGGATGTCCTAGGGTGGTAAGCACTTACCAACTGGCTTACCGGTAATCACTTATTTCCACGGTGAATTACATCCTGGCGTGTAAGCAATTACTATTTGCCTTCTAGGGAATCAGTTAACTTAGCAGTTAAAGTTAGTTACTGAAAACATTAGCTTCTACATCCTGGCGTGTAAGCACTTACTTATTCTTAAATTATTGTAATTATTATTAAAGTACTGCCAACGCACAGTAAAACACTTCAAATTATGTCGCAACGAAAAAATTCCTGACGGAGTTGGTCATGATTGTATTTGTCTGAGTAGAATAACTGCATTTTCATTCCAAGAATGCTTTTGAGAGAAAATCATCTTACAAATGTAACGTCTAGTAAGCGAATAAGTAATGGCATCAATGTAGAATTTCAATAATATTTAAAATAAGATTTTCGCAGTTACAACTTTTCCCACTGGGTAATATCGCGATAGTTTCGCTACCGCGAGTTCTCTAGTAGAATTTTGGGAGTTTATTTCCTGAGAGTACTCTCATAACCGTGTCCACTTGATTGATATACCTATTCGATATTTCTTCTACTAGTTATCAGTTGGAAGTAGCTACTTGCGTTATTGGCACTGTTCTGAAAAAAGAAAAAAAAAACAAAACAAAAGAAAGCCTCGAACGCAACCCCGTTTCAACGAACGGTTGCCCTGATAACTGTCATTTTTACCCGAATAGGCGAAAGGAAGGGTTATGATTTTAACAGGCTGGGTTCCCGTATAGCCTAAACTATGAAATCGATTTCAACAAATGAGGTGTCGTTCGATTCGTGACGTCACAGAAAAAAATTCAATATGGCGGACGCACCATATCTTTACAACCGCCTTGATAGTGGCATCAAATGAAAGGGCTTGGTGAGTAGGATACGTAAGTACGATACGCGTCATCCTAAATTTAATACGGCGGACGCTCCAAGATGGTGGATTACCATTATCTTTACTATGGGTATCAAATGAAAGGGTTTGTAAAGTAAAACACGACATTGCTTACCTACTTACTCTCTACGTGTCTTCTCAAACTAAAAAGTTGTAAATTAAAAATTAAGTTAAAAAAAACTAAAAACCGACTAAGGGAAATACCTATAACCGAGATGGTTATGAACATAGCACCGGCATTATGCGGCATCAGGGAAAAACTTATCAATAAAATCAGAAGTATAGCGGACCACAGATGGTCAAGAATAGAGGGACATGGGATGTCCAAGGCACTTCGGCAGGCCATAGATCGCAAAAGGACCAGGGTAATCCTTGGACTGAATAGGGGAAGTTTAAAAAAAAAACTAATTCCAAAAATAGCCTCGAATAAAACATCAAATGTTTTGCAGACAAATTGGAATTCCCCCTGAAAGTCCAACTGACCAAATTGTGTACCTATACATGATATTTCAGCCACTCAGAACACAGTGAGATTCTTATCAAAAAATTAATTTTCAAATTCGTTCGTTCGTTTTCTTAAAAAAAAAAAAAAAAAACTAAACAAATCCAACCTAGTTATGCAGTTGACGTTTTATTTGTTGATTACCTTTATTCCTGGCTATCAAATGCAAGCCTATCGACTATCGATATTTGATACCGAAATTAACCTGTGTAGCGACACAACTTGCGGAGAGGAACCGCATACGGCATGCAGACCGGTGAGTTATCTCGCAAGTCCTTGCAATGAGAATAATTTTAAAATAAGTTTTGCTTCGTAGTTTAGACCAAGTGATCATTGTTCAGGGTTCAAGTTGTTGAACGTACCAATGAAAGTAAAGCGCACGATGGTCTTAGGCCATAATGGAATTCGCAACAAAATAGCAGCGGACTTTCGCATTGGCAACATGAACTTATTGGTATCTATAGTCATTTGCTCTTAAATTTGTTAACCATGGCTCATAGCTTCCTTTCTAGCACTGGAGTGTAAGTCTGGAAATGGTGGCAAAATTTTATTTACACCAATGTAGAAGAAAGTACGATAATTGCGGCTTCTTAGGTATGCTTGTAACATTTGAACGGGTCAGTCATAACACTATGCAGGTTTTAAAACACACAAAGCAAGGGTTGGGTACGATATCCCGCTTTTTATAATCCCGTATTTTAAAATCCCGAATTTAAAATCCCGCTTTTTATAATCCCGCTTTTTTATAATCCCGCTTCTTATAATCCCGTTGTAATAATCTCGCTTTTGCAATCAGAACTATTTTTTTTATTTTAAAAAATGCTTTGCAATCAAATGCATGTTTAAAAAATTCCGCGCAAAATTTTGTATAACATGCAATTTTGTAAAACAAGGCATTTTTTAAAAATAAAACAAATAGTTCTGATTGCAAAAGCGAGATTATAGAAAAACATAGAAATAAGTGAAATAAAAACAGAGGTAATAATACGCACAAACCTTTTTTTCGGGATTCTTAAAAATCGGGATTTTAAAAAGCGGGATTCCGATACGCTCCCACAAAGCAATACCCCAAGAGGGCAATCGTGGTGTCGTGGGCCATCGAAGTGGTTCAAATCCCAACGCCGTGCAGAACCAAAGAACCATTGAAGATTGAATATTTTAGGAATAGACGTTTTCGATGAAGATTCCTTTGTGAAGGGTAGGCCGTCCAACCTTGATAATTGCCGAAAACTCGCAGAGGATTTACTTGGGCGTATCATCCGCCTAGACCAAAGCTTAACTTAGTCTTGACAGACAAGTTTAATTCTAAAGATGGTATCTTCTTATTGTCCTTCTCATTGAAATATTTGATTTAATATTTAGTTTGTCGAAGCATATCTCTCCAATCAGAGAGAGTCGAGCCCAGTTTATGCCGCAGAAAGGTCCCGGCCCTGAAAACTTGTTGGCTGAGTCCACTCCAGTCATTTATTCGCAATTTCTACAATGCAATGTCTATGTCCCGATGATCAGCCATCCAGCAGAGTTTTTATTAACTGATTTAGGACTGTTGTACTTTGAAGAGTCATCTTATTAGCTTTGAGTTCATAGCTTGACTGTTTAACTAATGGCAGTCTTCCCGACTAAGGGTTGAAATGACGAGAGTGCAGGACGCCCTATTAGGGTGTCATAAGTGAATGAAGAAATATTAAGTATAGTTATCAACTAAGTAAATGTCAATTTCTTTTATTTACGTCATAAAGAGCGTTAAAAGAAGAGCTTATCCTTTTTATTTAACAACTTCCTTCCAAACTTCGTTCACCATTTAAGTTGAGATTTTCTTTCACTAAAGTCTGAACATGAATTTATTGCTTTTATGAGTACATAGATACCAATACAAGTGGTCGCCGTGGCCGTGGTGGTTAGTGCGTTAGACTACTACGTATGCTGCCCGGGTTCAATCACAGCAAAAACACCTAAAAGTTTTTCACGGTGCCACCTCTTTCGAATATCTGACAAGCAATCAAAGAGTATCATATGTCATGAGAAGCTTTTCAACTCGTCGCCGTACGGAGTCGGAAAAAACTGTAGGTCCCTTCCATTTCGTGAAAAAAATAGCACGCACACACAAATGGTTGCAAGAAGCTAGGCTTGGTTCTGTATAGGACTGCTGACGCCGTATATTTATTTTTTATTTTTTACACACTAATATAGGTACTCTTATATTTCTTCTATACAAAACCAAATAAAATTTTTTGTTCATATTTTAAAAACCCCGTCTATTTTTTTTTTGTTTTTAATTTTCATATCAGTGAATGAAACCATAACCATTGGACAAAATTACTTTTTTAAGGAAGTTCCGCCTGGAGAAGGATGGCCAGTTACGGCTCTCAGATATTGGTACCATGATTTAGGCTTTACAGTTAAAACTTGGGACCAGTATAAAAGAGCTCGGGACGCAGGGAAAATTCAAGAATTTACCCGAGTTATATGGCCAACAACCGAGTTTGTTGGTTGCGCAGCGGCAGAGTGCGTATTGACTTGAATTTTTTTCTTCTTAATACGTATACAGAAATAAATTAATTGTTTGTTGAAATTTTATTGCAGAATGTTTAATGGTTACCTGGTAGTGTGTTACTACAGTCCTGATATAAAAACAGGATGGGATGATTTTCTCTTAGGTGGACCCTGTTTGGAGTGCTCAGCCGATCGTCCAACTTGTTCACGAGAATTTACCAAACTGTGTGGAATAGGTAAGACATAAGATACAAGAAAATTGAGTTACATGCATACGATGGACGCTTCTCTATTGAAAGACTTCATAGACTAAATAGAGCCTATTGACTTGCCTTCTATCCTGTTGACCCAAAACCACTTTTATGCTAAATAGTAATGGATATTTTTTTTAGAGGCATACAACTTATAGAAGCATAAAAAAACCTGATAATGGCTTTGGTAATGGCTGTATTCAAAAATAGATAGATAATTGTAAGTCATTACTATTTAAATATGATTTCGGGCATATGGTTCGAAAAATCTGCTGAGCCGTATATCGACGACAACGCGGCGAATGTTGGCTTCCAAGTCATCCATCATCTTTGGTTTATTGTCGTAGGTGTTAAAACACACACGATCTTGGCATGCTGCGCGGTCTTGTTGAAACCACAGTTCTTCCACATTATTACCTTTCGATTGGGGAATGAAAGAGTCAGTAATCAGGAATATGTAGCATTCTCCATTGAATGTAACGTTCTGGCCGGCAATTCTGACAGGAAATATGGACCAATGATTCCACCAGCCCGTGAGCACCGTAGTGTACTCGTTATTGCTTTGGCTACTACGCATGCTGCCCCGGGTCCCTTCCCTTCCTTCCGTTCGTGCAAAAATATAACACGCTCACAAATGGTTGCGAGAAGCAGGCCCTGGTTCACCCCGAACTGTAGCGTCACCTAAAGGAAAAAGAAGAAAGATTCCTCCAGCCCATGAAGCATACCAAATAGTGGATTTTTGTGGATGTGACAGCGTCTCATTAATGACTTGTGGACTTTTGTCACTCTAAATGCGGCATTTTGCTTGTTGACGTAGCCAATTAGCAAAAATACTGCCTGGTAAATTTCGCGAACTGAACCACGATTTACTAAATTAATAAATTTGCACAATTTGCAAGCGTTGTGACGTGATTCTATTCATGATAAAGTTGCAAACCAAACTACGCACAAATCAGCCAATAGCTGTCAAATTGTTTGTTGCTGGATAAGGCGTTCGCAACCCGAAAATCTAACCTCTAAAAAGAAAAGCCTTTTGAAACCTGGCCTGGCCGCCCTGTATACCAGCACAATGACAGGTGTCTTCCCTTGACACTGCCTTAAAGAATAAGAAAATGCTTGTCGGAAGTTTAAGCGAAAACCAATGCCAAAAATAGCGCAAATTATCAACTGGAATTAAATTTAGGCTATATGTATTGCTTTTGGTCCTAAACTATACTGACTAACAGTTCGCTATTTACCTAAGGATTTTATAGCAAAGGCTACCACAGGCTGGCACGCGGATAGCCTAAAAGATTTATCCAAAATTTTGGAGATTGAAACTATAAAATTTATGCTTATTATTTATTATTATTATTTATGGAGTAGTATACTCCTTCAGATTTACATTAACAGAAAATAAGAACGGCTTGGGACCTTGAACGTTGAATCTGACTGAATCGTTGAATCTTGGCTCCAGTCAGCATCAGTACCTAACAGATCTGTTCAGGTCGCTGCAGCCTTCACCCATTCTTATTTTTATTTTTATTAAACATACTGCTGTTACACAGAAATTCAATATTTTTAACCATTTCATTTATTTATTTATTCTATAGATGTAAGGTACGATGCAGCCGGACGTCTTTCTACGTGTCAAACAACGCTCACCGCCTGTTTCTTATCAACGCTTATATTAAGTATTTATTTAAATACAGTTATGTTAGTGTAATGGTTAGTTTATGTAAGATAGGTAACAATAGATAAAAATAAATAAAAATCAAATACAAAAGAAACTAAATAAAATCCTTTTTTTTATAATTCACTCGTTCTCATAACGTAACACTGCTCGAGCACATGAATCGCAGACTAGGTTTTATTTGTAGTGGCGATCTGATGTATATACCTAGTATACCTGGGAGGGCTGGATTTGGATTTTAGTGTACGAATACGGGTATGACTAAATGTTTCGTCAAACAGGAAACGTTTTTAAAGCCGCGGTAAGATTATTTTACGTTGCGTAAAATGACGCGCAAAAAAAAAACCATTTGTGTTTTGTTTTAAGCTTAGTCAGACCAAGCTTAAAGATAAAGATGAATCGCCACTGAATATACCAGTATAGAGTTTGAGTGCTCAGACAGTTTCAGTGTCAGCAATTAGCCCAAATTTTAAGTCACTGTTCTCCCGATAGGTCCTTTTGCAGCTAAAATAGATAAGTCCGTACACTTCTACACCGATGGTTCTAAAACCAGCGATAGTGTATAGGACGAGGAGTTTTCTCAAGCAGCTTAAACCTCCATCTCTCCTTCCGCCTCCCTGATCACTGCAGCGTATTTCCAGCGGAAATTATGTCGGTCCTAGATCAAGATCAAGAGGAATGTAATCCCTGAAACCAGTCTCATCTACTTTAAAGTCCACCTCCAACTGTCGGTGTAGAGAAGGCCAAGCAGTTTAATATTCGCCTGTACCGGATGCCAAGGCAAAATGATATTTCAGGAAATGATGAACTCGCCAAATTATGAACAAAGCAAGAAAAACAATTAAGTTCAAAAACTAAACCCGACTACGGGAAAAACTAACTAAAAAGTACGAAACAAGATGAAACGAAACGATAATTTTCAGAGTATAGCCGTGCTTGGTGTGCCCGCCATATAGCCTAGAATATTCTCCGGATCAAGACGAATCCAACGACACCTCATTTGTTGAAATCGGTTCTATAGTTTAGGCTGTACGAAATCATAATAGGTACTTCCTTTTTCCTAGTCATGTAAAAAAATAGGCATTCCCCTGGCTACTTACGTGCTATCACTCAAAGTTGACACAGTCATTCAATTGTGAGGTACAGCTTTTCTTAGCAAATCAAAGCAACTAGAATTTGTAAATATTTTTTGTTAAATTGTTGATTTTGATTTATTTCAATTAATACCAATTGTCTCTAAAGCAGTGGTTCTCAACCTTTTTCGCCGCATGCCCCCAATGGGAAATTAGAAAATCTTATGCCAGTCGAATAAATATTACTACATATATTTAATACATGGAAATTTTTATATATTCTTGTATACACATATTTTAAAAGACGTATTTTTATTTATAACTTATTTATTAGGTATGCAAAGCAGGTGGTTTTCATGCGATCCAGATGTTCAATGCGACTTCTGATGTTGCATCTTCTTCACCAGTTCTACGATTCTGGCTCCAATTTTCGTCAGTGAAATTCTCATGAGCTGAAGCGTCAAGACTATTTCTAAGCTTGCTTTTCATGAGGAGGGGAGCTGAAAATCCTTACTCACATAAATAAGTTGTTGAGATGAGCCCAAAACACGGACCAGCAATGTTTTGCAGCCTTTAGTATTATTTCCCGCTCTAAGCAAAGAGAGATGGAGAATTCTACAAACTGTAGTTGTAAGGACTTGAAGACTTCAACATTTACACTTGTACTCTCTGCGTCAAAATTCACAATTTAAATTGTGTCTACGTCTCCTGTTTACAGTCTCCGTGCCTCCTCTGGGAGGAATGCCCCACCGGTTGGGAACCACTGCTCTAAAGGATATTTCTGAGGGTGGATCTGCTTAACTGGAAATCAAATAGTTATAATAGCTTAACAACAATATGTATGGTACGTATGTATTTATATAAAAATTAATGTTTGTGTGTTCGTCTTTTATGCGTCTTTGCATCGTTCATCCAATTGCGACAACAATTTGGGGATCCGAAAAACATTGTTGGTCTGTACAAGCCGATGACGTTTTTACTGCATTAGAATCTCTTTTTTTCCATAAGCAAGCGCATTCATCATGATCTCGAATCTGCTCTTGGTGAAGACAATACCGTCGAGTCCCTCTAAGTCGAATTTTCATGCGTTTCAAAATTAGTGCGAGTTAGAGAGATGATCAATTCTTTTGTTTGAAAACGCATTTATTCATAGTGGAAGGAACATTAGTTAATAAAATTATTTGTTAGGTGGATACTTTAGCCTAGGACCGCAGAATAATTTGTAATCCTACCAGTCTAGAGTCTCCAATTTCCTGGTATTTTAGAAAGTTAAAGAACATGTTTTTTAACACTTGAGCTTCAAAAAATCATTTCGACCTTCCAAAAAAGCATTTAAATACTTTCTTGAGGAAGTAGGAAGCAGGTTAAAAATGGCACGCGTGCGAAGGAAGGCGAGCAAGGGTCGGCTAGTCATAAATAAATCTTAATAAATCTAAATCTAAATCAACAGCAAAACACGTTATACACGAATATACATTATTTTAATAAAAACAAAGTGGGCCTTGTCAACAGACATATCTGGCCTAGGCTGGATCTAAACCGCTCTAACTATCTTCTGTCCTACACATAAGCACGAGCATTGGTGTCCTCACAGGACACTGCCTTTTAAGCAAGCATGCAACAAGACTTGGCTTCCCTTTCAAACGACTTCTACAGTTGCAGAGAAGAGGAAGAAAGCTCTTTCCCGTAATAGAAAACTACACATAGGAGAAAACTTCTTCAACGATCTCAGTCACCTTGCACAAAAAGATGTTGGAAGCCCATCTCGCTCTGTACAAAGCTCCAAATGGTATCCTTGGTATCACAATGGATCTCTCTGTAGGCCTAAATATGCTGCTATTCAAATCACCGTCAGCCACTGCTAATTAATTGTTAATTGGGCCATTCTATCAATTATTAATTTACTTTGATTTCCTAGAAACCACATAGTATAATTAACTCTTTTTTTGTTTCTAATTCCAACCGTTATCGAAAGTAAGTAAGGTTTAAATATTTTTGTCATTCTGAATACGATTATCTCTCGCGCGGATTTTATACCAAAAAAGAAAGAAGACGAAAACCAGAGCAGAGTATCTATTGCTGTATCTCACCCTCAGTATCCGTACTGCTGCTCGTTGGTTGTTTTTTTTTTGTATCTGAATTCTAAACTTGACATACAGGAAGTAGAAAAATGTAATTCTACTTGTTGCCTCGTATTAAATTAAGGGAAGAAGTGATTCTTCTGTATCGGCAGAGACACGGCGGCAAATATCATCCTCAGATCTCTCTTAACAGATTGCGGTAGTTAGGCGATGAACCACTCGTACACATTCAATATGTGGGAATTTTCTTCCCTACCAGGAAACTTCTTACACCATGATGCGCACAATGTGATTGTTTATTGTGTATCAAAGGGGTCCCAAGCAATTTCCTTGAGCGTAGTAAATCCTTGTGATTTTCGAAGCTGAACGAACGAAAAAAAAACACTATACCACACGTTTGGAGAAAAAAAAACCTAACAAAATAAAAACGATTAAATTATGCAAATAACTTTGCATTGTTGGCTACAACAGGCGCGTTGAAAAAAATCATCTTAATGAATTCGAAGAATAATACCGCAGCTGCTTATGGGTACTGGGTAGATACTAGAGATGCTGTGAACGGGTCTTCCGACCTAATACGGTTCTCTCCTCCTAATCAATTTTATTTTGGCAGACATAAAATAATATATAAATTCAAATATCCCAGTTTGAAGTGTTTTGATTTTCGGATTTCGGTTAAAACTTAAACGCATTCAAATTAAAGGATTAGTGAAATGAATTGAAATCTGTTATAGGCTTATGTTTAGGGTTTTATTACTCCCGACTGTCCTTGGAATTTCGGAAACACAGGAGAAACCCAAATACCGCGGAAGTATTTTTTTTTTCATACCTGTTGTAGATAATTTTTAATGAACCCTAATTAGGGTTTTCCCATTACTTTAAGTGACAATTTTATATGTACTTACAAAAAAAAAAAAAAAATTACTGAAGGTCTGTAATTCATAAAAGAGCAATAAAATGACTTATAGCAAGTAAAAGACATTTAATACCATGTTTCAGAGGATAATTATTGTCTGCGTAGAGTCATCAACCTGATTGAGTGCAATTTCAAGTTCAATCCATGCAAAAGAGCTTTCAGGTAATAAACATTTTGAGCCATTTCTTGGTTTTATTTTGAGCTGAGTGCTAAAAATATTAGTAGACATGTAGTGTCACACAAAAAACTGAGAAATCATATTTGCGGGGGCTTGCAAGCTTATGATGCCATTTCAATGTTAGCTCGAAATTCAATTCCTTATGGAAGGAACTAACGAGCAATATTTCTTTAAAACCCCATCAAGGTCTATCGAACTAGGAAAATAGAAGCAATATGAGCAACCCCCACCCCGGCTAATATGTACTCAACAATTTATGGCACAGTGGTCGCTCAGTTCTAATTTCCGAAATGTTATTCAACGATCTCAGTGACCTCAGAGTGAAGCAACATCCAAACATTTTGTTTTCACATCTTTTCATCTATTTTATTAGTTAATAAATAATTTTTGGTTAACATTTTTGGTTACATATAATCAGTAATGTTTGCTTTTTTGGTTTAATTGAATTTGATAGAATGATATTGATAGGTACGGGGGGCCAAAAGATTGGCCATGTGTCTAGTTGAAAATATTTCGTCTTCTTGCACCATATATATTTTTTCTGTAGTATAGGTACCATTTGCAGCTCTCATACTTAACCAATCTTAACAAATGAGATGTCGAAAGAAGGAGATTTTCCTGGAGCACTGACGAATTGTACTTTCAATTAATATATTTTGACAAACTAAAAAACCGATCAAAACAAATATTTTACCCAAAATGAACTCCCAAAAGAGTAAACACTTCCTGTATGATTTCCTGGGATGTCCATCAGTTGACAGATGGAAATCATATTGTAAGTATTTGTGTTTATTTATTATTATTATTATTATTTATTTGTTTATTCCTTTTGGTTGATATATTTGCTATTGCTGTAAGTGGTAGTGGACAAATTCATATATCAACCAATATAAAGTTTCAAAAAACAAACACTTCTTATATGATTTCCATGGGATATGCATGAGTTTTCAATGGCTATATTTTAGAATGACAAATAGCTGGTGCAACATCGACAACATCATCTTCGTTGTTATCTGAAACCTCACCATAGCTACTGAGTTTACCTTCAGATCCGTTTTTATTCCATTCTTCAATTTCCTCTATATATATGGAATTCTCTGGATCGATTTCCGCTAAAAAAAATTTTGATTTATTTAAAAAACTTCATTGCAGTTCTGATCTGTTTGCACCAATTGTGCTAGTGGCAAATCATCGTTCCTCTCGAAAAACGAACCATTCTTTCCGAACAGAGACGAATGGAATAACAACCCAAAGTAGACCAAGAGCGGTGCGCAACAATGGTACACAGATGGGCCAAAAGCAGAGAATGGAGTTGGAGCGGGAATAGTGGGGCCAATATGTCACACACCCATATCCCTCCATAGAGATGCCACCATTTTCCAAACGAAACTATTTGTCAATAATACAGCCGCACAAATCCTACTAGAGAGAAACTTAAACAAAACAAAATTAAGCATAATGTCTGACAATGACACTCAAACCTAAGCCTGCTGGCAAACAAAAGCATATAGTTAAACTAAAATGGGTGCTGGGGCATGAAGGACATGAGGGCAACGAAAAAGCTGATATCTTGGCCAAAAAAGGAGCCAACAGTCCATTTATTGAACCAGGTTCTCACAAGAGAAGACACCAACAAAGCCATCAAAAATCGTTGCGCAGGCCTGACGGGACATTCAATCTGCAACAGCCACCTCTACAAAATGAAAATCAGCGACACAGACACCTGCAGATTCTGTTAACAAACAAAGGAAAATATGGAGCATCTTATTTCAGAGTCCACTTCTCTAAAAAAAAAAAGAACAATACACTAGGCAATTACATACTAACGGAAGAAGACTACAAAAGCATTCCAGTCAAAGGGATTATCAAATTTCTAAAGACTTTGTATGATTCATAGCCAATAAGGAGCACAATAGACCAACTCTAACGGACTTCTCTACCGTACCCCAGATTCATCATCATCAAAGTGTTTGTCGAAGAAGACACTAGATTCATTTGGACACAGGCATAATGGCTCGAACCCTATGGCCGTTATGAATAACAGGAATAGATCATTTTTTCTGATTAGTTCATTTTGATAATCATGCGAAGCGTTTGTGGTTGGAATTCGCACACTGAGAGCTCTTGGCAATAACTTCTTCACAGAGTTAGATGACCTTCGTACAGTTAAGCGCAACCATCTTCTGTTGGTCTAATTGAGTCGGTGCACCCATCTACATATGTATTTATGTACCTAGCCTAACCATAATCTGGGTTCGCTTTTGAATATATTGCCTGGAGTCATTCTGGAGTATTGCCTGTCCTACGCCCTAGTTTTGGCTATTTGCAGCGTTGGTAGTGTCTTCTAACAGCAATTTGCGAGTGTGTTTCAACATCAATCAGTTGTTTGGACCTGATTGCAATTTTAAAACGACGCTGATAACTTTGAGGTATAAACAGCTTTCTTGTTAATGTGTCGCATGGACATCGACAAGTGCTCTCAATCTCGTTAGCATCGCGTTACAGGTGATCTTGACTAATGTAAGAGCAAGTGCATAAAGCCTTAAGTCTTAAACCTGGTGAATCACGACAGAAAAAAAATCCCATGCAATCTAAATATTTACAAATATATTATTATATTGAATATATTAACAAAATGTCTACAATCGTCGTACTTACTTACTTACTTAACGGGCTCCCGATCCGTGAAGAGTCTCTGTCTGAGACACGGCAGCCTTCCACTCTCTTCGATCCCGGGCACGCTGCTTCTAGTTGCCTAGACCAAGAGCACTGGCACCCGCGGTAGCTTGGTCCTTAAACCGGAGGTTCGGTCTTCCTTGTCGTCTCGAACCTGGGGGCTGTGATTCGAAGATCCTCTTTGCTGGAGCATTGTTGTCCATTCGCTCGATGTGGCCGAGCCAGTGTAGTCGACGTGTTTTGGCTTTTCGGACTACATCCACATCTTAGTACAGCTCATAGAGTTCGCCAAAAATCCGACGAAGAATTTTTCTCTCGAAAGTGTTCAAAATCTGCTCTGCTTTCCTGCTTATCGTCCAACACTCGGCTCCATACAGCAGAACTGGGAGGATCAATGTTTTGTAGAGCATACATTTCGTCTTCCGAGTAAGGAGTTTTGAACCCGTTTGTTTTGCCAAACCGAAGAGCAGCGGTTTCCTAGGGTAAGTCATCGTCGAATCTCCACTAAGGTGTCAATCTCCACTAAGGTGTCATTCAAGTTACTGCTGCCAACAGTGACGTTTTGTCCTAGGCGGTGGACAGATGTTTCTTTGTTTGTTGACAACATGTACTTGGTTTTGTCCTCATTCACTTCAAGGCCAACTCGTTTTGCCTGTTCTTCAATTGCCGTAAAAGCCTCTAACACGGCACGCTGGGAGCGACCGACGATGTCGATGTCGTCTGCGTATCCCAGTAGCTGGACAGATTTGTGAAAGATAGTGCCTTCCGTGTTCACACCTGCCCTGCGCACTATCTGTTCCAGCACAAGGTTGAAGAAATCACACGATATCGAATCATCGTACCGCCTATCAAATCTGCCTCACCCTGATGTCATTTGCAAAATAAAGTAAATCAGAACCACCCACGAGAAGGCTTCATACCGAGAATTTCGGTGAAAAGAAAACTCAGCTCAACATTCTAAGTATACACTTTAGCCACTAGATTGCATACAAATCTTCTACTACGTTTCCCTGTAAAAACGTACGTTTATGTACATTTATCTTGACAATCACCATGCACGTAACGTGTGACTGTGAGCAGCTTGCTTCTTGTGAGGTCTGACGTGCACACCATATTACAATCGTTGGAGAACATTTTGAGCTTCCAATTCCAAACAACTGGAATGATGTCGCAGCTCCGCACCAGATATACTCGTCCATATTAACCTAGTAACACAAACCGCCGATGAAAATTGTAATAATTTACATGAGCTCCGCTGAAACATGTTTGTGATGTATCTAATGAACATGTCAACATTTATATTTCACTTCATAAAAAGGTTCGGTCGTACAACACACACAATCAGAGGTAATTTTTTTTTTGTTTAAGCCATTTCAGACGTCCAACTGATAGTATCACATCACGTAATGACAATTTTAATAAGCAAGTGTGTAAACACATACGGATACTGATACATAGCCGACCACAGAGAGAAAGAAATTCCTAGAAATTTAAGTGTTATAAATATAATTATACAAAATCCGTGAATAACTCCGAACGACTTATCAGCGTGACGTATAAATAAAGAACAAAGAAACAGAGCTCTCTTTATTTTAAACATAAAGTAGACCTGTGAACTGGCCAAAACAAAAAGAGTCGTCACACTGTGATCAAAAATGGTTTTGGTCAATAGGTAATATCTGATGGGAAGAATTCTCGCATTTTTTTACCAGTGAACGGTTGTGGGAACCATTATAATTCTGATGTCAAAATAAATGATTGATGTGATTCAGATGACACGACATTGGGAATCGGGCGCTGCGCTGGACTGCAGTTCGAGTTAATTTTTGAAGAACTAAATAATATTCTAAGCCATTCATTGGGACTATCAAATGTATTTACAAATGTTCCTCAACAGAAATTAAATAAAAAGCTAATCCGTATTTTCATCAAAAAAATACATCTCACCGAAAATCAAACAAAGGATTACTCTTGCCAATCGCTGTTTCTTTGGGCTAAGAAGGCAATTGAGTAGTAAAACAAAAATTCATTCGTAAGATATTCTATCTCGTTTACATTGACGGGAAGAGAAAAACCACGAACTATACGAGCTGTATAGTGACATCGACCTTGTCAAAAAAAAAAACTGCCCATTGGACGTTTAAAATGCCTACGACATGTAGAGCGAATGGACATCAAAGCTCCGCCACACAGAGTATTCGATTCCAATCCGGAGGTTGGCCGCAGCAGAGGACGGCCTCACCTTAGGTGGAGCGCACACGTGAAAAAAGACATCAACCAACTTGGAGTGCGCACCTGGAGGCAGTAAGGTTGTAGTAAGTATTGTAGAATGTTTGAATTGAAAAGCAGTATTGCCGACAGTTTTCGAGTGAATCCAGTCTCGATGCAAGGCGATTTGAGAGTCGATTTTTACTGTAGTAGAGAAAACTGGTATGTCTGTGCGAGAACTCTCGCAAGATAAAATCCAACCCGAAAATCCAAACTTCCGATGATTTTCATCTGCCAACTGATGAAAATCCGGTGGAAAACATACGGGAAGTGGTCATTCTTTTTGGAGTTTATTTTGGGTAGAATATTTGTTTTGATCAGTTTTTTAATTTTTTAAAATTTATAAACTGAAAATGCAATTCGTCAGTGGTCCAGGAAATTCTCTTTCTTTTGACACCTCATTTGTTAAGATTGATTAAGTATGAGAGCCGCAAATGGTACCTATACTACAGAAATAATATAAAGTCGACTCTCGATAAATAAAACTCTTGATAACATGAATCTTTCGTTAAATTGAAGTTTTTCTTTTGTCCCTTGAAAATCTCTCGGTAAATTGAACAAATACTATCTATCGTATTTATCTACACTCGTTAATTTGAATCGATTGTGCTGGCTGTTTCCCACACAACACGCTATAAATTGAAGTAGACAAGGCGACTTTTCGATAATTTGAACTAACTAATATACGTAAGCAAATAATCAGAGGAATAAGTTGCTTGTTCTAACTTGTATACTTTTGTTGACAAATGATACATTTTTTTCTCTACGTAATTCAGTTTGCATTTGACCGTGATCTATGACGTATGTAGCTTGACTCTACGTTGCATTGGTTAAAAGTTGTGAAAAAGAATTAGACGACATTATAAATATGCAATGATTTTTTAAAAAATGTACATGCTTTCGATAATTTGAAATGTTTCTTATTTTCTCTCGATAATTACAACTTTCGTTAAATAAATCTCTCAATAATTTAAACTTTTTGCCAGGTCCCCACAGATTCAATTTATCGAAAGTCGACTGTACATACATACGTATATATATGATTGTCTTGTTCTATGATCTTCAGTCCAAAAAGGAGGCAATATAGTAGAGAACTCAGTGAAGGTGCCGCGCAAAGAAGTCAAAGGCGGCCATTTCGGGGGATGATTTTGACTAACAATTACCCATAATGAATGTTTAGTTTAGTTTAGTTTAGTTTAGTTTAGTTTAGTTTAGTTTAGTTTAGTTTATTTCATCAAACAAGATTACTTTCGCGTTGAACGCAGAATGTTATCAACTTAAAAAGAATCGTCTAAATAGTTTTTGTCAATCAGTATTTAATAAAAATAAAATTGTGTTTTATTCATATTTGTTTAATTGTGTTTAACTTTTCGAAGACATGAGTGCTCGTGGCCGTCCTGCTGACGCAAAAAATAAAACTAAGCCACAGACCCGTTCAAGTCGGGCTGGTCTTCAGTTTCCCGTTGGGCGTATACATCGATTGCTTCGCAATGGCCAATACGCAACTCGTATTGGTTCTGGTGCTGCTGTTTATTTAGCTGCAGTCTTGGAATATTTGGTTGCCGAAGTTCTCGAATTGGGTGGAAAAGCTGCGCAAGAAAATAAGAAATCAAGGATTGTTCCTCGCCATTTGCAATTGGCAATAAGGAACGACGAGGAATTGAATAAATTACTTGCTGATGTTACAATCTGCCAAGGAGGTGTCTTGCCAAATATCCAACAGGAGCTTCTGCCAAAAAAAACCACACCAAAATATTCCCAACAAATTTGAGACATTAATTTATTAACTTTATTGAATGTGTATATAAACTGCGATTGCGTCTGAAATAATAAAACCGCCCGTCTCAATTTTTTATTTATTGCAATTCTCGAAAGGAAACCATTACATAGAAACAATTCAATGTTCATTTAAAATTGATTAACATATATCCAAAGGCCACTCAACAATTTAAAGTGAAATATTTGTTTTCAAATGCTGTGAAACAACATTTATTAAAATGATTTAAAAGCATAAGAGTTGCGAACATTTTTTATGTTCTTAACATCTGCTTGGAAATAAATGAGTGCAAATTCCCTGCTCTTTCGTTTTTCCTAATAGCCCAAGGCGAAGTGAATTTGAAATATCGGATTTGAATACGCGATTTCCATAATCCTGATCAGATCAGATAAAAGATTCGTTTGAATGTCCTTTATTTCAGGTATACCATATATGTAAATAATAAAAATAAGACCAGTTTGTTTCTATTTAGCTATATCTTGTAAAAATGTTTTACCTACTACAAAAAAAAACACATTTTAAGCAGGCTCAGAAAAACAAAGATTCTTATGAAAAAACTAAAATATTTTAACTCCTTTCGGGGACTACTAAAAAACACATGAAACTATTCATTTTTTGTGCAGATAAATTAGTTTATTTACTCCATTGAATTACAAAAAAAATATCCTTACAGGAAACAGAGCAAGGACATGGTACAAAAACCACCACAAAAACCAAAAACCATTGCGCACCAAATGTGTATTTCAACCATGAAACTCATTGAAGCAGGATTGTGTCTTACTAAGACGAAGTGGAACATTACAAGTACAACACATCCACTGCGTCCTCCTTTGGTTTCCCGTCTTGCTGTGCAGTGTGCACATCTTCGTAATGAAGTTCTAATTAATTAATGGGATGACCATGATCCAACATTTTCTTCTTTTATTTTGATGGTGATCTTATCTGTTTTCTTTTACGGTTGCGTATCTGACCGTTGACATAGATAGTTTAAATTCCTTAAGTGATAATAATACCATCCTCATCAAGTACTTCCAAATGTTGATGATATTCTTGAATGATAATATCGGATATGCAATGGAGACCGTTTTCTCCATCACTATTATAATCGTCAATAACTATTAGAATCCTCGTCTGATGGAATCTCCGCGAAATCAACACTTTCACTATCGCTTTGTTCGATTAGATAAGCCGATCAGCAATATCGTTATCTAGTAGACTTTTTTTTTTATTATTTATTTAACAAAAATGTAATACAATGTTTGGTTTCCCGCAAAGTCGAAGCTTGATTGATTGATTTACAAAAATAATTTTTTTTTTAAAGTGAGCTTAATTTTATCTAGTACAAAACAAAAAAAAAAATAATAATAATTAAATCATTTAAGTTTATTAAATACTAATATAAAGTGTTTTTTTACTTTAATTTTTCTCTGATTTATACTACTGGGTTGGGTACGATTGACCGCATTTTAAAATCTCGCATAACAAAATCTTGCATTATCTAAATCTCGCATTATTATAATCTCACAATCACAAAATCTCGTATGTATGTCAAAAACTCACAACATCAAAATTCGCCCGAATTATTAAATATTTTATTTCAATGCGAGATTCTAAATCTATGTTAGCTATGTATGTATATAGCATGTAGGTACCTCTACTCCAAACTCAAATAATTGCATTATATTAAAAACTATGTATGTACATTACACAAGACTGGTCTTATTAAGCGGAATTTTCATAATACGCGGGATTTTGATAATAAAGCAGATATCGATAATGCGAAATTTTAATAATGCGAGAATTTCTTATTCGGGATTTATTTAAAAAATGCGATTTATATAAAAAATTGCGGTCAATCGCGGCGCTCCCATACTACTAATACTTTTTAGATTTGATATATAAATACTATTTATACTATTCATGATTTTTGGAACTGAAAAAGACTATGCTCTTTTACCATATACCTTGTTGAAAGTTGGTGCTTCTAATTGGTTTTGGGCCCTCCTTCTCGTATTAACTTGTTGTGCATTTGGAATCCGAAATCTCATGCCATCATAATTTTCCAGAGCCGTAGTTTGCTTGAACCTTTGCTCCACTTTTAACACTTGGAATTCAAGATCTACGTTTCGCATTTTTCGAGATATTATACGTAGTATAGTATTTTGAAGTCAGTTCAGTTCATCTAAATGCACCTTTGCTGTGTTTCGCCAAGTAAGAATAGCATATCTAAGTTTAGATTCTACAAGTGGGTAATATACTTGCTTCCTTACCTCAAACGTAGAATATCTGCTCAGGTACACCATACCAAAATCGCCTTCTTGAATCGGATCTTCATTTTAGAAATTCTTCGTCCCATCTAAAGTTTCTGTCAAATATCACTCCGAGGTATTTACATTCATCTACTACTTGGATATTCTGTACACATTCTCTTGGACACAAACGGTTTTCGTACCTGATTTGCATATTTCCGACTCTGCATTTAGGTCCGCGTATGAGTAATCATTTGGTTTTGGATGCACTTAGAATCAAACCCATATCCTGATACCACCTTACCGCCTTTTTAAACTCCTCTTGCATGATGACCGTCGCATAGTCAAGGGATACGTGCAACCAATACCTTTGTCAAACATACATACATACGTAGAGGCCCGTTCGTATACAAGATGAAAAGTATCGGTCCCAACTTTGAACCTTGTGGTACTTCATGTTGCACTGACTTCCTGTAGCTACATTTGTCTCCAATCTTCACTTTAAAACTTCTGTTTTTTAAGTAGTCCTGAAACCAGTTAACTAAAGGTTGTCTTATACCAACCGGTTCTGTAGAGAAATTCTTTCCTCTTTCGTAGTTCGATGTGTCGAACGCTTTACTAAAATCCAGAAAGAGGGCTAACACATGGTGGTTGTTGTTTCAGCTTTGATTCGTTACATTTGAGAATTCTCCTAAAAGCTTATTGGTGCTTTTCTTCTTTTGTTCTTTTCCAAAAAAAAAAAAACTCCAAGGTCTTTTGATGACACTTGTCTACAACCGATAGGATGGAGATTGGTCTATAGTTCGGAATTTGGTTTTTTGCGTCCCCTTGTAAATTGGTCGTACTATAGCCGTTTTTAGACTTTCAGGGATTATGCTCTGATTTAAGCTAAGCTACTTTTCGTTATTATAGGCGTAAAAACCTTAGCATTTGTCTTAAGATTCAAAGCTCTTATATCGTCAGAAATAAAAAGATCTGTTTGAATAAAAAGAGTTGGATTACAAGTACAAAACAAATGTTCTTACTTTTTCCCACGAAAATTATATGAGCTACAGAAACTACAGTATGAGGGTCAGTGGTATGTTTTTTATACCAAGAACTAAAATACCTCACAAAACACTATCACCCCTATCATTAAATCCGTCGTGGTAGCATGTTTTGTGTAATGATCTGTGTATTCTACGTATGCCTGAAGTTAGTTCATCATTTGTTTGTTTCTGTACTTTCAACATTCAAAGTTTTTGGCAGTGACCAGGTCAACTCTGCGCCAATACCATTCTTTTGAACTTCTGCCGCCTGTTCTAGATCCCCCATCTTCAACCTCTCTTGGGGCTGTTCTTGAAAAGCAGAGTTATACGACAACTTGATTCCCTTTACATAACTTTCGTGACTTTTGACGATACGCGTCGAGTCCAGACTTGGACATTTATACACACTTATCCTTCCCGATTTGTGACAACACCAGAGAAGATTGGAATTCTGTCCCAGTTGCATTACATTGCATTGCATTCTGTCCCGTTTGGTTTTGGCCGAAAATAAGATCGATCCAATGGTGGATGTTATGCCGCACTGTTTCTGATTCCATTTGTTTGTTTCTGCACTTTCAAAGTTCAAAGTTATTGGCAGTAAAAAAAAATGCTAGCCAACCCCACAGCAAAAGCACCAGATCCGCAACGATTTTCTCGCGGATCTAAAATGTCAAACTTTGTATGGAGAGATTCGATCCGTTCGTTTTCAATGATCAAGTGAAAAGTTGTTCACATTACCGACAAGTGGACGATTCCCTTCGAACGGATTCAATGATACCCATTTTCGAGTTTTCGTGAATCATTCCCCCCGGCGGATTTAATGATTGGGGTGTATATTTTTATATTTTTGTACAAAATACATTTTTAACAATGGGGATGATGTACTAACCTTAACAGTCAATTGATTTCGTGACCAAATACGAATTGCAAATTTGCAGATACCGTTAAAGCACACTTACCATCTTTAATTGTGATTCAAAAAAAAACTCATAATATTGCATAATATATTTTTATTTGAACGTTGTATTTTTCTACGACATCTTATATTAAATAGAGGTTCTGTTATAATACTTATTTCATATTATTTTCTATATTAACAATATCATAGTGTTTGTGTCTTTGTTTTTATGTATTTATTGTACGGAGAATCCTGTGGGTTTGTAGGTTTTGAAAGTGTTTACAAAAATACTGTTTCAATTAAAAAGAAGATAAAATTATGATTTTTTTTTTAACTAATCATAGGAATTTACTATTTTTATTCGTTTCTTAGTTGTACCAGAAAAATAGCTGCTTTCTTTACATTAAAATAAATAAAATAAAATAAAAATTGTATAGATATCCTTCGTTTATATTTTTTTTTTTACTTTACACATACATACTTTCATTTTATTTCTTATGTCTAATGAGCCGTTTCTATAATTTACGTTTACATTTTTGTGAATTTAACATGAAATTAAAAAGTTTTATTTATTTATTTTTTACACAATGAGGTTAAAGTATTTATCAAAATGTCTACATCTAAAGATGTGAACCTATATATGTATTTGTATTGGCTTTTATGACATTTGAAATATTTGTTTACATACATAACTATGATTAGCTTATAACTATCAATATCTCTTGAGTCGCTGAGGTACACGTGTTCCTTTTTTTATCAATACTATATGTTCAGTATTACAGTGAGTGTAATATTTACTATTAACTATTTAAATGGTTGACAGAAAGTTCTTGTTTATAATACATACATACATATGTTTCAACTAGTTTTTTTATTATATTTAAAACAACATTTATTGCTTCAGCATACGAACCTAATGCAAATGAGTTCATGTTATGTGGAATACAAAATAGAAACTAAAATGAATATCCCTGAATGCATACATAAGTGTGTCGTTGCTACATATACGCATGCCACATAACATAAAATCATTTAAAACTTACTGTTTTTTTTTTTTAGCTAAACAAACTACGTTTATATTGAAGATTTTTTAATTAAAATAATTTTCTAACACATGGCAAAACACAACTCACCCCGCTTTCTATTGCGTTAGTTTTTTTGTTATTTTATTTTATTATTATTTTAGTTGAGCATTATACTATCTATGATATTTTATTTATAATATTGATCGTGTCTTTCTACGTTGTCAATAGAACAATTTACGAAAGATACGGGGGTGTTGTGGTAGTAGAATTTTGCATACTTTTGAAGTATATCGCTTAAATAAATGTTACATCTATTTACAACCTTTGAAATGAAATCTGTAAAATGTATTAATAAATATGTTCTATGTTATAGTAAATCAATAATAAATTTTACAAGATAAAAATTGCACGTCCTTTGTTTCTTTGTTTTGTTATAGGGGTGTGATATAATCGTAGTATTTATTCTTATTGATTTGTTGTCACATGTTTTACATTTCTATTTATGTATAACGTTTTTTTTTGTGTTGGTTGATATGAAGTCTATTCGATACGTTTAGATTTGTATAATCCTGAGGTAGATATGTGTTTCAGTTACTTTGTTTCTTAGTTAGTTCAGTTTTGTTTGTATGGAGTTGAGTCTCTTGTTACCAATTTAGAATTGAAATCGAAAGGTTAATAACGGGAACTAAATTTTAGTATTTCTGTATGTTGGCATTGCTATCACTTCAAGATTAAGGTTTTTGATGGAGTTCTCGAGAAAAAACAAGACAAAAAAAAAACACATCCGTTTAAGACGTCCCTTTTTTATTTCCACCCTTGATTCAGTTGTATTAGGGTTGTCAAAACAATGATTACAAGTAAACAGGTGCTACAACTGTTGAAAACAAATTAATCGGAATAAGTAAGTTTACACATGATGTCGATCAGGCGATTCAAATTGACGCCATTAATCAATCAATGGTTGAAACGTAAGTGACTTAAATAGACTTGACGAAATCAAAATAGTTCACTTTCAGTGCTGCCAAAATACCTGTCCAATCCTGTTTTTCATTTGGCGTGTTTTTTTGTAACATATATACGCTTAAAAAAAGCTTTCAATGCAACATACACTAACAAATAAATCTATCTAGAATTCGTTTAGCCTGAATAGCTATCGAGTATAAGGAAGTAAGCCGCAATAAGGCCTGTGCTTACAAATTACTTTTATCGAAAAGTGTAAGACAGAATGACAAATATCACAAGACGTCATGTCAATTACGAAAAAAATTCAAAGGAGAAAATTTAATAATCAAAAAAAGCTAATTTGAAAACAAAAAAATATCCTTTTTTAATTATAATTAATATTATACCCAGTGGTGTCAGGTATACATTAGGAGAACTGCGACAATCGTTTATCTATGTGAACTTTTTCTTAGTCTATATACATGGTTACAAACAAAAAAAACACGACTATTGTTTGCCTTTAATTGTGGATCGAACGAACTTGATATTCGCTTTTAAATTAAAAATAAAATAAAATAAAGCACTATTTTTTCTTTTGTTTCTTTTGATATCAGTTCTAGATTTAAAACCAAAAAATACTAAAATTTAGTTATTTCTTCTTATCTTCAATACATAATACATAATACCTTATTTTGGTAAAACGAAACTCAACTCTTACCTTAGATTTAAAAACACCATGATGCTGTGTTCCTTTCATGAATCTTATTTCTTTTATGTCTTCAATTTAAAAAAATATCGCCCTATAAAACTTGTATTGCAACTGTATATAGTTCTTCTTTTGATTGTTAGGTGGTCTCTTTTTTAAGACAACTTATTATTAACTACATACATATATGTATAACAATGATATGATTGTATCAAATATAAAGAAACAAATAATAAACAAATAAACAGAAAAACATTTGTCTTTTTCTTTAACAACAAAAATGCATACAAAAGTTATTGCGTGAGAAATAAAATTAAGAGAAATTACATTACATACTTAATTCACAATATCAGATGGTTATCGACTTACGGCTACAAAGTTTACGCTCATCCCTGTTTTATTTGTATTTTTTATTTTCTTGTAGTTCTTAGGTGTGCACTCGCAGTTTTCTATAGATGTTGCAGCAAGGACTCATATACTATCTGTAAGATGGTAAGAAAAGGAAAGAAATTATTTTAATTAATTTTTTGGATTGATATGTAAACAATAAGAGCAAAAATAATTATTGCTTTAGTCATGGAGGCGAAGATTCTCCTTCACAACCAGCGGTGTCTGCAAATTTTGTTGACAAGAACCAATTCCTATAAACATTCCGTCACGTTATGGAATTAAATTGCACAAAAACAACACCCAAAATCACATTTAAAATTCAAAAACTCTTAAAGGTCGCAAATTGACGATACAACTGTAGCTTTTGAGCTTTTCTCGTTGAAGTACGAGTAATTATTGCCTCCTAATCCAAAACACTGACATGTCCACCTTTGACGTTTAATTACGTTTAATTTTTTCTTATGCTATGTTATGGCTGCGCAACGTTTCTTAACATTGATATACCTAACCTGCAGATGAATATATCATAATGATCTGTGTTGTATGCCATAACCTATAAGTAGGTAGGATATAGTACCGTAATTAGGTAGGTGGGGTGCTGACAACACCCCATCATGATTTCACTTTATTATTATTATTTTTATTATTATTAATCTAATACTTTATTTCATGTTAGTGTACAAAATTGATTTACAAATTCAATGTGATATAGTACTAGCTATGAATTTGTTAAGTACAATCTATTGTCCAAATGACAAGTGTTGAATGTACTATGCAAATTTTATAAAAAGTGTGTGGGGAGTTACAAAAAAGAACGAAAGAGCAATATTTTTAAAATACAAAAAGAGAAATATTTTAAATGACAAGAATAAATACGTACAACGACAAGGTATACACTTCAACAATGATCAATATTATTATTATTACGCTTAGCTTTCCTCCTGTAAGTGGTTCTATGACCAAATTGTCATAATGATATCATTCTTGGGTAGAACAATGTTAAAACAATGAACTTTAAGACCCCTTGATAGAATTTTCAGTAGTCCTTTCCAAAATAGTGCTTTTGGTATTAATTTTTGAAACGATTTTTTGTTTTAACAAATTCGCCATCATCCGTATCAATTAAGTCCGTTTCGTCACTTGAATCTTCACTTGTATATCTTGCAATAAACGCTGGATGTGTTTTTGATCTTTTTCAAACGCATTTCTAAATTAAGTACAAAAATTCACCCTATTAAACAATTGGGTAGGTGGGGTGCTGATAGCACCCTTGCAGCTTGAACAGTCTGTCTCGGCTTACCTACTTGTGCAACTAAACTTTTTAAAACCATCTGAATCTGTATGATAGTAAACAACAGGAAGGTACTATACCGAAAACGGGTTTTGTCAGTCTCAAAGTATAATAGTTTTGAAAAAAGAGCTTAGGATGTTGTCAGCACCCCACCTACCCAGTTAAAGGTTAAAACCGTTGAATTATTGTGCTCGGTCCTTGTCAGAAGCCGATACGATACGATTTTTCGTATGCAAATCCTTGTGTATAAAAGTACATATGTACATATGTATATAATATAAATATACATATGATCATATTTGGACACATGTGATACCATTTGAAATGCGTGAAATGGTCTACGAAGTTAAAAAAAAACATTTAAATATATTGAGACTTCAATTTTCACATTCGCTTTGTTTTTGCAATCCGTTTAGCTCAGGAATAAAATTTGGAACCAATATTACTACATATCAGACCACGGTGCGAGTGCAATTGACAGGAGAATGCTGTAAGGAGTTTTTGGTTACAATGAAAATGTTATAATGACATAATATCAAGACCAGACTCCTGAAAATATAGGGAAGAAAGCTTTGCACATAAATCCTTAAAGGAGGCTGCAGATTTTTAATTTTCTTATTTGTTTGACTGTTAACAAGAATTTTATCTTATTGTAAATTATTTGATATTTGTATGTTTTATTTGTGGTTGCCAAAAGTAGGTGTCAACAAACGTTTTAAACGTGCAACACCTTCAATAAAATGTTTTCAGAAAAGTAGAACTTTTGTTGAACTTTGAAGTAAAAGAAATTATGCCGAAATGTGATTTTTACTGATGAAAACAAATTCATGTAAGGTGGACCCGATGGATCGTCGTTCTATATTCACGACTTGACGAAATTATCTGAATTCGTCGCCAAATGGAAGGTAGTGATGTCATGTTTTGGGCAGGTACATATTTAAGCTGATATATACTTTGCGGTTGGCAAAATAAAACGAACAAATTAGGATTCATGTCACCAAAATTGCAGGAGAAAGTCTTATATTTAAACAGGGCTATGCAGCAGTACCTTCAGCGCGTATGGTCAAGGCATCGAATAATATAGAAGTTAAAGAATTGCCAGCGAAATCCAGATTTAAATATTATAAATAACATATCGAGGCAGCTATATCAAACCTTTTTACAGAGGCTGTACGCGGTTAAATTCAATTTAAGAACTTAAAGAACGTAAACAAGAAGTTTTCAGATTATTTTTTAAAAAAGTGCAAATATTTCAAAGTCAGCCAAATAAAATGATTGCTGTTTTAGAAAACCATGATTTACATTAATCGTTACTAAACATTTTTTTTTTAAATGTATTGCAGTGAAATCTCTTTTAAGTGGACAGCCACGGGACTGGAGTTTTTTGTCCGGTTATGAGACCTGTCCGTGTTTAACAATGCATTTTATATGGGAAATTAGAAATTTGTTCCCCAGAAAGGTGTCTGTTAATGCAAGTTGTCCGCTAATGAGAGATTTCACTGTACCTATTTTCTTGATGGACCACTTTTTAAATAAAAATCTAGGTGGACGCTTAAATAATAATAAGGTATAGAATTTTGAAAACTGAGTTCATCTATAACTATGTACAATGTAGTCAGTTTTTCAGGTTTCAATTATCCTATTATTATTCTATTTCTATTTCTAGGTGGATGTTAACCACAACTTTTTAGATGTGGGGTGTATATAGATTTTCCCTCCCAAGCCTAAGATAAGTTAACGTGGAATGTAATTTTGAACTCTTTTACACCAGAATCAGGTGCCACGCTGGCGCTGGCTGGTCTTTTAACAAGCTGGTCTTTTTGGATCGAACTCCCGTTGCATAACTCTACATATTCTATGTTAACTGGACGATTTCGAATTTCAACTTCGGGTAGAAATAAAACAAAACTCTTTTCTGGATCAAAGAAAAAGTATAAACGATGTTAAATCGCACGATCTCAAAAGCGAAAGCGAATGAAAGTGCACATTTAAAATAAAACATCAGCTTTTCTTCCTGTGAGCCTTCCCATGAACTTTTGTTTTCGTCCGTTTTTTTTAGCAATGTCATTTCCCCCGATATTTGTGCAAGCAGATATTTTATATTCGGACAAATAGGAAAGCAAAGAATGTTGTAGATGTAGGTACATACATAGGTTATGCAGTTATGCTGATACCAGTGGACAGGTTATTATATTGTAAGGATCAAGCAACGTTTGAGCAGATTTAGGTGTAATAAGGAACTCCTGTATAGTTCATAGTCGATGTATTCTACAATGGCGCGCGCCCTAGTCTCAGTATATTTCCACTGTTTTCCGAAACCCAGCAATTAAACAAAATTTTTGTGTTTTGAACTAATAAGTGAAATTCCAGCGGATTGTGAGAACTACTACACACTTGTATTCAGCCAAATCCCTTCAGTTTGTATTTAAAAGTAATGCACATAACAGTGACGAAACGACACCGGCGAGTTAGGTGGTTTTCATGTGAAAGTCCAATAAGGAAAACCATTAGGGATACTCTTCTTCTTCTTAGTTGGCGCTACAGCTCGAGGTGAACCTGGGCCTGCTTCTCGCAACCATTTTGTGTGTGCGTGTTATATTTTTGCACGAATGGAAGGGACCTACAGTTTTTTTGCCGACTCCGAACGGCGAGTTGAGAAGCTCAATCGTGACAAATGATACTCTTTGATGCTTGTCAGACATTCGAAAGAGGTGGGCACTGTGAAAAACTTTTAGGTGTTTGCGGCGGGATTCGAACCCATTAGGGATACTCTGCAACTAAATAACTTGGCCAACTCAGTTTTTTCAAGCGTTCCGTGCCGTTTCGTTACACTGTGCATCAACCTAAAATTTGTTGTTTAATATTTCTGGGGCTGTCGTTTGACGGTTTACGAAGAACAACAAAAACAAGACGTACATACGTAGTAAAAGCAATGGTTACAGTAGCGATGCTTTAAAGAAACAAAGATAATGAGGTGAAGATTTCAATCTATAATCTCGGCCGATCATAAGTTACTGAAAATTATAAGGAAGGTAGTTTGTTCCATATTAACGATTAAATGTTTAGGCTAAGAGCATGGATTTCTTTATTTAACTGTGTATCCCTAAAAGGCATTCGGTTGATGGATAGTCACGTAACCACATTTGTGTTGGATTTTAAATCATTATAAAATAAAGGTACATATACAAATATATAAAATTGAATTAATGAATAGCTCAGCTTTGAACACAAGTATCTGATGTTTGATATGTTGTATACACATAATTGTTTCTACCACACCAACAGATAACTGTCAAATCGAACATAGCTTTTCACCAACTTAGTAAAAAACGCAACTAATTTACTCATTAGTGTCAAATTTAATCTTAAAGTGGAAACAAATTCAAAAGAACCAAAGAAGGCACATGGAACTAATGATTCTGAAATATTTTCAAAATGTATCTATATTTTATCTGTGTACAAAAAAAAGATAATTTACTTTACTTACTTTCAACATCATACATTTACATATTTTCTTTTCTTATCCAGAGATCAGATCAGACCGCGTTAACTGTGTTAACTTCAAACTGAAAAATTACATAGCGTTTGCTAGCACATGTTTCTTATACTTAGTTTGTAGTTTGAGTTGTGGTTAGAGCTTACTCTAGGCTAGATATAAAAACAGAAACTGTCAATTTGACAGTAGAGTGCATACATTCATATCATATTACATGGATGAAAGATCTGTTCAAATCAAGGTAGTAGTACTCGTATGAACTTGCACTAAGAAGTACATATATACATATATGCCACGAAACTTACGATATCGACGAGACTTATTTATAAACTGATGATAAGATAGATTTATAAAAAGCATCCGCAATAGATTTCGATTCGATGTTCCAAAGCCTAGTATCATACTCGCACTTAATTTAAACTCTCATAAAAAAATATTTAGCAAAGCAGTGTCCTGTTCGCATGCTAAATTCATAACTTAATATTATGGATGGGCCACAAAAATGTCTACACTACTTGAGTTCGCAAAGTAATTAGATCTGTTCCTTTACTTTCTGCTGCAAAAATAGTAAGTTATTAAATTTCATGGAGTGGGGGTTAAATTCTCTTAGACAGACGAAAATTACGAAAAGTAAACGAACGCGTTTAACTACAAAAGTTGCAACAAACGAAATGTCATAAACATAATGTGAAGGAAACGTAAGCAAAGTGTTGTTGTATAATTTTGGATTTCACAGCAGAGTCCACTCTGCGCCCAGATCCAATATATTGCGAAATCCAAATTTCAACATCCAGAACATTCAACTTTCACATTTGTTCCGTTTCTATCTATTATTTTACTTTTTGCATTAAAATAAAGAAAATCTATAATATGAAACAGCTGATTTTGACAGACAGTTCACTTTCTACCGGAAGAAATTTGTCCAGTTTCAGTTAGAATGAGTAAGACTTATTAGTGAGGGGAAATTTTTACTCTCTCGTTGCCTCTCTCTTTTACTACTTTTTTGTGTGAATGAACGCGGTTTGTCTAGAATGCGTAAAAATTCATACGAATCAGTAACAATTTTCAAGTAAGGGTACAGACCTATTGTCTGGTAAATGAAATCGATTCCAAATCTAGTAAGTAGAAGTAAAAGTGTTATTGTCCCTAACTAACAGAATTTTTTGACGTTTATGATGCTCAACTTTATCTTCTATCTCTTTCTGCTATTTCTGCTTCTCTATGAGAACATTTTACACGAAAGTGACCAAATTAATTGCTGGCTAAAGCGGGGAATATTTTCAAATTTAAGTTGAATATATACAAATTTTTCTCTAGTCTTTTAAAGGATTAAAAATTCTCAATATAAAATTAAGACACGTAAGAGGCCTTATTTCAGTTAGGAGCAGTTTTAGATCCTTTTTGTTGGATGCGTCAGATAACAGTGTAACAAAATTCATGGTGCCTAATTCAGTAAGTAAATATTCGCATATGTTTCCAGTACATTTTCGACCACTGATTCGGTTTTGGTACGGTTTTGGTGGTAGCACAGGAGAATTTGTTCCTGTCGAAAAGCTTACATATTAACTTTGAAGTGCAGTCCATCAATCTGAAACTGTGATTGTGGCAAATAGTATGAAGCACGTAAGCCTCTGCTATTACTAACTCTCCTTCATTTTCGGTATACTCTTGGCTTCGAAAAAGATTCCACTAGAAGATATGGAGAATTCACAAACGCAAAGCTGGCGGGCAATAAATAAAGCTATCGGTCTGTTTGCAGTAAGTTTACCGCAGGTTTACTTGTATACTTTTGTGAACGCAAATAATTTTGTATTGTTGGAGCATTCAAACATCTGTATAAATTGCGTTCATAAATGTATGTACAATACTTATACTCTTCTCAAAATGTGTGGAAAAACTTCTGGGTTTGCTGTGTGTTTCAAAATAGTGCGAAAACAAATGTTTAAGGCAATTTTAAATTTACTGAATGGCCCATATTCAAACTACCAGGTACTCAATGCTGAAGATTACTGTTTTTGAAAATATTAAACACAATCTCAAGGAATATTCCAAAATTATTATGGTGATTACTGCACCAGGAAAGAATTCGGATTCCATTGCTAAGCGCACCTAGACAAGAAGTTAACCCAGCCAATTGTTTTCTTCGTTATCTGCCCCGAAATAATAAGCAAAAAAAAAAATTAACTTTAAACAATTTTCACGAATTTGTTTAGTAAAATAGCTTTAGTCTATCAAAAATTCCCATCACTCCTAAACTTTGACATTGGTAACTAAACTTTCTGCAACCAAATAAAAACAGACATAGCTTATACAGTCTCCACCTCTTTCGAATGCCTGACAAGCATTCAAGAGTATCATTTGTCATGTAAAGCTTCCCAACTTGCCGTTCGTAGACGGCAGAAAAACTGTAGGTTCCTTCCATTCGTGCAAAAATATAACGCGCACACACAAATGTTTGCGGGAAGCTTGGCTTGGTTCTACCTAGGACTGCTGAAGCCCAATATTTTTATTTTTTAACAGCTTATACAGTATTACGACTATAATTATACATTATTGAACGCAAGTGTTACCAAGCGTGTACATTTTGTTTATACAATAATGAACGCAATATCTGCTGTGTTACTGTATTTTTACATTTTTGAACTCAGCCATCTCGTTTGTATATATCGTGTTTATCTACTGATATTTGTTTTTTTAATGTAATGAATGTGGATATGTAACTATATTGCTTTGCAAAACAGACCATTTGATGGGATGTCCTGCTTAACGGACGGAAATGTAAACGCGGAACAGAGTTCTCAAAAGCAAGACGGGTGGTAACTTTATTTTACACCCACTTGAAATTCGAAATTGAACGAAATGTGGAATAGGTAGGTACCTACAATGTAATGAGATTCCACTGTAAATGTCAAATATTCGATGGGGAGGTTCGTCCTGATCATTTTCAACTACACAATGCAAATGATTTACTTCCGAGACTTTAACTAAACTGCTTCAGAAACGCATTGGTAAAAACAGTACCACCCATTTTTGCAGACTCTGAAAGCTGTTTTTTATATGAAGTTAAAACAAAAAGATTAGTGCTTCAGTGTTCAGTGAATGAAAAATTAGATTTGACATTTTGCGTAATAGGTATCCCCACCTGAGTCGGCGTTGGAAATACAGATGACATAACCAACGATACCCAACTCCTTCATTAAAAATCCTTTGATTTATGTATTTATTTCAAGAAACTGCTCCTCTGCAAATATCTAAGATTCAATTGTGAATGCATACTCGTCCATATCATCGTTTTGTCTCGCGCTAATTAAAAAAAAAATATTTGCTTATTGACACAAACTCCGATCTTCGATATTTTACTTGTGGCAAATGTCTGGGCAGGTTTTATTGATAAATATCTAAAAAAAATATTACTCACATATGTATGTACGCATACATAATAAATACATGGTATCGACAAAAAAAGGACAATTCTACTTCTTTTTCTTTCCCAAAAACCAAACAAATGACTTGGTATACCTTTTATTATATTTTTTTTTTTGTTTTGTTTAATGTCCACCCATATCTACCTACACAATAACCTGTTTTTTATGTTTTCGATTTTCAATTTCTTTTTTTTTTCCAAAACTGGTTTTACACTTTGTCTTGTCTTTTTTTCTATGTCTTTCCCTCTCTTGTTTTCTTTATCGCATCGTGCTAAAAACTCTCAAACACAAAGCAAATCCTAATCTCCAGGAAATACAACAAAAACAAGCAGAAAAGATCCTCGCATCGTTCGTTCGAGTTTCGAGACCCATCATCAATTCTTAACATGCCAACAAAAAATAAAAAGAAAAATAGAAGAAAACAAAAAGCAAAGCAAAGCGAAAAATAATTTAAGAAAGCCGAAAAATAAAAATCTGAAAAAAAAGAAAAAGAAAAACTCAAAAGAAATTTGGAGAATCTCGCATGTATTTTTTTTTACTTCTTCTTCGGTGTTTTTTGTTTTTTAAATTAATTTCAAATGGCATCTACTCGTTTTTTTTATACATAACATAAAATGATTTACAAAAAAATAACATACAAAATATAAAAAACTCAAATAAAGCTACATACAAATGTTTGTTGGTGTTTTGTTTTTTTAAATCAATTTGTTTTTTACACAAAAGAAAAAAAGGAAGCAATTCTAATTAAAAAATTCGATATTTTTTACGTCTTTTTGTGACTTAATTTAACGATGAACTAAAAAATAATTATATTATTTAAAATAAATGATTAATATCAAAATTAAGAATTATAAAATAAATGTTAGTAAATATTTATTTACACAAAGCTAGTTTATTCTTATTTGTGATTTTTTTTTTATTTTTTTACTTATCAACTAGAAAGTTGTTATCTTTATCTTTTTTCGGGTATACAACCTTCGTTAAGTTTTTTTTTAAGGTGGTGGTTCCTGAGATCATTTGCTTATTTTTTTTTTTTTGGAAGATCTGTTTACAGTTGTAAGTTTGGTGGTTGTAGTTAGTTTATGGCTATTGAAACTTATGGCTGATCCTGAGAACTGACTTTAGTTTTACAGATGCTCGTACACTAAAATTACAAACTATGATTTACCTGATTTCTTTTGGTTTCGAAGATGTGTGTGTAACTTGTTCAGTCATCACAAAATAATAATAAACAAAAAATAATAATAAATATCTTATGGTCTAATTGGGGAGGTGTTGCCACTACATGTAGACCAACTCTTCGCCGGCCATGGAGTAGGCTTCGACTTTTATGTCCAACTTTGGCATTAGGTGCAACTGTGAAGAGGAGGAATTCGTGCTGTCTTCGACATTCGAATTCTGAATGGGGGAGTTATGCTCCGGAGGGAAAACCGACGTGGTGGGGGTGGTTTCTTGTGATTGTTTGCGATTATTAGCCGAGGACTTGGCTTTCTTGACCGGCTTGGGACGGTTGTGAATGTCGCAGTGTTTGCGCAAGTGATCCTTGCGGCAGAAGCTCTTGTTGCACATGTCGCAAGTGTGCGCCTTGAAGCCTGTGTGAATGGCCTCTTTGTGGCGGCGCAGGTCGGTCTTGTGGTGGAACTGCTTGGGACAGATGTCGCACTTGTGCGGTTTGTCTTGGGACTTGTGTCTGGCTAAATGGGCATCGTAAATTTCTTCAGATTGGAAGCGCTTACCGCATTTTTGGCATCTGTATGGCTGTTCTCCGGAATGGAAGCTTTTGTTATGCTGGGTGAGGTAGCAGATCTTGGTGAACTCCTTGTCGCACTCGACGCACTTGATGCGCCCCGTCGGCAGGGTGGTGGAAGATGCCTTGTACGATGGTTCTCGCTTGCGTTTGGTGGCTGGTTTCCTGACGGCGGCAGAGGCAGTAATTTTTCCACGCACGGTTGGTTGTGGATTCGTTGTCGTGGTCGTGGTTGAGGAGGACACAGTTGGAGAATATGGATTCGTTTGATCGATCTGTGGCCCAGAGGCGGTGGAATGCATTGGTGGTACATCGGCTTCCTGTGGTGAACTCTGCGAACCGAATGGTGACATTCGACTGTAGTATGATTCGGGAGCAGCTGGCGAGGTGGCTGGTATTAGATTCTCTTTGAATGATGGCAGACCGCCGGAGAATCGCTGAATATCGACCATTGTTGGCTGATGAATTAACTGCACGATGTGCCCGTTGGCGTCTAGTGCCACCATCTGCTGTTGCATTTGTTGTTGGGGATTTCCTTGGAATGTATGCGAAAAGTCCACAAATGAGCTCAACTGAATCAAATTATCCGGAGTGGCGCTGGTCAAGTTCTGAGCGTCATTACCAATAATAGTGTGATAGCTCTGCTGGTGCTCCGCCGCCGGTTGTTGCAGATGTTGGAATGATGGGATGGTGGTGGTGGTGTTGTTGAGAGTGATGGGGGTGGTGGTGCTGATAGCTAAAGGGCTGATGATGTATTGCTGCTGCTGCGGCGGCGGCTGCTGCTGCTGCTGTGGATCCATTATATTGTGGATAGTGGTGGCCGTGTTGAAAATGGTGGGCTCCTGCTGGTGGTGGTGGATGGGGTGGAGCTCCCGGTATTGGTGGTGGGAGATAATATGGGGAGATTGTAGCGGCAGCAGCTGCTGCTGCTGAGACTGCTGAAGGCTGATGGTTGATTGATATTCCTCCAGACTGCTGCTGTTGCTGTTGGGACTGTTGTTGGGACTGGACTCCTGTATTTCCTGCTGTTGCTGCTGATGATATTGTTCCTCCTGCAGGTGGAGGCTGTTGTTGTTGTTGCTGTGAAGTTGGTCCTCCTCCTGATCCATGATGGATACTTCTGTGCTCGTAATGGTCAGCAGGCCCCTCGGTTGGGAGGCTTGGACGGAGGGACCTGCTAGCCCGTTTGGGTGACCGTTCACGGAGGAGTTTAAATTGCTTTGTGGGTGATACTGTTGGAATGCTTGTGATTGCTGTTGTTGCTGCTGCGACTGGGTCTGTGGTGAAAATCCATTTGGCGATTGTGTCGTATATTGTGATGAAAAATCTGGACTTCTTGGAGGCTCCGGTGGTATAGGCGGCGGTTGTCTTGATTGGCTAGTACGGTGATGTTTCGAATTCGGGTCGCGACTGGGGTGATGATGAGCGCTGATAGGCATTGTTGCCGGATCTGGTTGACCGCTGGACTTGACTGCATTCTTGTGCAGGGTCGTATTGTAGTGGCGTTTCAGGTGCCCCGAACTAGTGAACCACTTATTGCATGCGGTACAGTTGTAAGTTTTTGGCCTTCGTGCTTCGTTCGACTTCCAGGTGGCACTCTTCGCCGAGCCGCCACTGCTTGGCAGCGACGATGATGATGGCTCAAAGTTCCGATACTGTGTGAGGTTATCCTGTGGCGTGGTGGTCGACGGAAACTCCGATGGACTCGACGAAACTGGGTTGTTTCCTGTGGCTAAATCGGTACTGCCGAATGACTTGTCATCTGGTCGAGTTTGTGGCGCAATCGGTTGACCATAGTCGGTGGGCTTCAAAGCCGTGCTGCCAAAGTTCGTTGGTGATACATATTCTGACTTGATGGGGTGAAATTCGCTTTTGATCGACGTGAACTCTTGTTTGGCGTAGTATGCTGCGTGTTTGTTATTTTCGGCCAAATGTTGTCCCGCCATGTAGGCTGGGTGCAATTCCTGTGGCCATGTCATGGGGCGCTGCATTGGATGCAGTCCGGAATTGACACCGACTACGACCTCTCCATCGGACTGAGGTGGATAGACCATTTTCTGTGAATCCAAATCAAGGATGTCTGAACTTGGAGGCTCCTCTTTAATGTACGGAGCAAATGGGTGATATTGTCCGCGTTCTGAAGCAGAGGTCGCCGACCGTTCTACAGAATTTATACAATCCTCGCTGGTTTGAGTACCATGAAGAGCAGAATAATGTTCGTTGAGTTCTGTTTCAGTGGCACACATTACACCACACTTATTGCATTGCTTTGAGGCCGCCGACGGAGGCGGTGGTGTGCGGTTCGCCATCGCATTCACGTCCGCTATACCGTGACGGGGTGTATTTGCTGCAGAGTTGTTTTGCGAAGGACTAGATGAGCTCACGACTCGTGGACTGAGTGAACTGTTCGACACCGAGCTGCTGGTGTTATTAGCAGTTGGGCCGCCGCTATTAGCACTTACTACCGCTGCTATCGAGTGATTTTGAGCCGGTGAAAGATGGTGCAGTCCGCCGTTATTCAGATACGGATGGTAGCGTTGCGACGAAGGCATGACTTTATAGTCGCCGTGTGGTGACGCTGCTCCTGTCAGTGGTTGGTTCTGCATTTGATACGATAAAACCGGGTTTTGTTGCAATTGTTGCATGGCACTGCCGTAATCCACACCGGCTGGTGGCGCATGATAAAATTGCTCATAGCCACCCAGGTACGATGATGCTGGCGGGTGGTACGAATGCATATCCTGATACATTTGATTGGCATTTGCTATACTACCGCCGTAGAGTGGATGTTGATGGTGTTGCTGATGGTGCTGCGGCTGCTGTTGATGATGATGATGTTGCTGCTGGTGCTGCTGGTGATGTTGATGATGCGACGGCGGCTGATGATCTGGCGTTGGGGTCGGCGGTTGATTGTCACTAGAATCGGCGGCAGCGCTTACCGTGCTATTTGACACCGCATGCAGTGGTTGCATTTCGGTTTTAATTCCAGCCATGCTTGATGCGGAATGTTCCTCCACATTGGAAGGAGGTAACTCTGGATATACTACAGTGGAGTCGGTTGCAGCCACTATTGGCACACATGACCCTTCGTCGATGATTCTACTTTCACCGGTGTCCGCTGAATCTATTTGCTGTGGCGAAAAATGTCCCAAAGGTAGCGTGGGGCTTTCGGATTCTGCTAATGATGTGATGGATGGATCGCCTGTACTCCAATTGAGGCTCATTTCATTTTATCCTGGGATACAACACTTGTTTTTTTTTTTAATTCTTTCTTTGCTTCTTTCACTATATGTAAATCGTTACCCAAATTAATTTTTAATAGTTATTTGCAATGTTAAATTTAACAAAAAAAAAAAACACGAATTCGGCGAGCAACCGTGTATAACCTACATCGTCGCTGTGCCCCGCGCAGCACACACTAAACACAGAAAACACTTTCTAAATCGTTATGGCTTTTATGCCGTTTCTCGTTTGTTTTCTCTTCGGCGTTCAAAACAAAAATCAAAAAAAAAAAAAAACAGAAAAGAACCAAAAACACTTGTAGCTGCTCCTTCACTTGTGTACTTTTTCTCTTAATTTAATTTTTTTTATTTATTCTGTAAATTCTTAACACATTTCACTTTGAGTTTGATTTTGTTTTTCTTTTTTCTCTTTAAATTTTCTTCTTTGTTGTTCAAAAATTCACGACGTCTGTTCGTTATTCAATTCAAAAGTTAACTGTTCGTCCACCACCGATTGCACGTCGTTGTCGTTACTTATTTTTTTTATTCAATTCGAATACAAAAACAACATTAATTGAAAAAAAAAAAAAACAAAAAAGAACTAAACACAAACAAAACGAAAAACAAAAATCATATGTTCGTACGTAATTAATTAATTATAAAATTTTGCAATAATTTTGAGAACAAAAAATGATTAAGTGTTAGAAAGAAAAATAAAATTAAATTTTTAATAAGCCAACGAGCCGAAAATTGAAGAAATATAAAAATTTCCAAAAAACAAAAAAAGCGTTTGTCCTGGTCGACGTTGCAAATACAAATGACGATCGGGTTCTATTTTACGACTCCGTCCGCATTTTAAAAATACAAAACAAAGAAGGGGGCAAACAAAACCACACCGTACTCCGTACAGTACCATCGGAGACCAACCAACACATGAGAACAACAATTTCTCCATAACACACATACCAGAAGCGGGGCGAACGATACCACAAACACTAGGAAATTAATGCCTACCTGCGACACGAATACACACATTCTACTACTACAAGTGTACAAAGCGCGCTGGACATTCCTTCGGCTTTCGACATCTACATCAGACATTTGATAGTGTGTGTGTTTGGTTTGCGGTCCCTCCATTCCATTCTCTCCCAAATGGACATTGGACAAATCCAAGAAGATGCCGATGCTAAAAATCTCTACGCTTGTGGTGTGAGTGCGTTATTCTCCGTTCGCAAACTGTCTGTTTACTTTTATCACTGTGTGTTGTATTTTCGTCGGCATTTCTCTTTTGGGGACATATTTGCCGAAGAAATTGTGTGCTGTCGGTCGACTGCCGAATGTCGATGCGAAAATTGAGAAAAATGAAAGAAACAAAAAATTACAGAAAGAAACCACCGTCCATGTCCATCCAACACTTGGGCAAATTAACGAACAAAAAGAAGAAAAAGAAAAAAAAACACATTCTTTCCACACATCACACAGATGTGCTGCTGCTGCTGTCGGAGAAAAACACACCGTTGAGAGTGTGAGCGAGAGCGAGGGTTTTTGTTTTCTTCGTTTACTCTCTCTCGCTATATACTAAACAAAGAATGGATGGAATGGAATAGCAAAAGCAGAGATGATGAAGATGATGGTTGATGGACACAAACGAGACCGGGCAGCAGTGTAATAGCAAAGCAAGCACATGGTTGCGCGTCTTTTAGTACATTTACTTGCATCTACCAAAAACCCAAAAAGAAAACGAAAAAAAGAAGTACATAATGTATCTGTGAAGTGAACTGAATGAGAGGGCAGAGAGAACGACGGCATGCACAAAACAATGAAACGTAGGCTCGTTTCTTTTTTTTCGAGATAAACAAACGAAAATCCGTTCGAAGAACAGCAAAAATATTCGAAGATAGTTGTGAAAGAAAAAGAAAGTTATTTGGTTTCGGATGGAATGTGGGTCCTTTTCTTTGACAGAGGTGACCCACATAGCACAGGGGATCTTTCGGATTTGGTTCGGAGTGCCACTCAATGCACATAGCCAAGCATGAATGAGAGTTTAGGTATAGGTATGTCTCCCCGGTACGCATTTGACCTTGTGATGCATTTAGTCAGGCACATGTGAGAGAGGTACACATTTAGGGACCGGGACTGGGACTGGGGCCAATTGCACAGACGGATTGGGTTTGGATTTTGGGGCGGTCGGTGGTTCTTTGGTGGGAAACTTCTACCAACAGAGATTCTTTTGCATTATGACAGTTTTCGAGTGGATTGGGAGATAAGGGTTGGTTGCTATCCTCCTTTTTTTATTTGATGGGTAGGGTGGTGGGTGGGGGTGTTAAATGATGAATGAAGATATCACACATCGGATGTTTTTTTTTTTTTTTTTAATTTGGGTCTATGGAGGTTAGGTTGTCTGATTTTGTTTTTTTGTTCTGTTGTACTTTGTTGAGGAGAAGTGCGACAAATGACGAATTGATGAAGGTTATTTGGATGCAGCCCATTTCAATTGAGTATACTCTTCTTAAGAACCGAGGATGTTAATTGCAACAAATGCGTTAGGCTGGGATACTATAATGTTGTGTTTTGAAAAGTTGATAGGTAGATATTTGTCGAAGGTACTATGTGTAATGTAAGCAATGTAGGTATACACATACAAAAGTACATTATGTACATATGTACATACAGTGGCGAGCAAAATAATAGCAGTGCTACTTTTTATAATATCATTTTTAGTGACTTTTACTGTACTACTGTACTCATCAACAATAAGTCGTTCACGTGAAATGTCAACCGGTAGTCTCATACTTTTTGATAGGAGCAAAATGATAACAGTGCTTATTAGATTTCGGTATATGTAGGTAGGTAGGTCTAGGTAGGTATACAAATCTTGTTTTTACTTGATTTTGGAACTCAAATTATAGAAAAGTAAGTTAAAAGCTTCTACTTTTTATTTTAAATCAAATTGTAGTAAAACCGATTAATTCTGTTCAATAAAATTAGGTCGTGGATTGCTTAAAAAAGACGGGAAAACGTACAAACAAATTACGGAACTCTTGGGTGTAACGCTAAAATGATAAGCAATGCTGTAAAATATGAAATGAAGGTTAAAACTCGCGGCCGGAACGAAATACTGCATCCGTCAATGGTAGAACGTGTTGTAGGATACTCTAGGACACATCTTTCTGCAGCAGCTACCCATATTGCGGATGTGCTTAGCTTGACACGTGGTGTTCACACTCTTAGAAGACGGTTGAGGGAACACAATCTCAGTGCTCGAAGTCCACGAAAAATCCGACTTCTCAAGGAATTGTATGTATCAAAAAGGCTGAGGTTTGCGAGAGAGCATTTGTCGTGGCCCCCTGAAATGTGGAGGGATATAGTTCGTACTGATGAGAACAAAAATATTCTGTATAGCGGAAAAGTATCTCGACAGTGTGGCAGGCTTCCACCCAATACAAAATATGATCCTAGATTCACAACGAAAACTAAAAAACTAGGTGGATCTAGTATCATGATTTTGGGATGCTTCTCATACTATGGTGCAGAACATTATGTAGCAATATGCCGAGGACGAAATGGTACTAAACTGGGTTTCTAGCAGGACAACGACCCCAAAGACACCAGCCGCACAGCTAAACAATGGTTTCAGGAGGATATGATTGAGTTCAGAGTGGCCTGCTCAATCTCCGGATCTCCATTCTATTGAAAATCTGTAGGCCTATATTCAAAAGAGATATGTACTGCACAAAAAAACCAAAAAATAACGAGTTGTAGACGGTAGTTGAGCAGTATTGGGGATCTATATCACCCGAAAAGTGCAAGCATCTTGTTGACTCTATGAATCGGCTTTGTAAAACTGTAATAAGCAATTAAGGCCATGCTACTAAGAACTAGTTTATCTTTAAAACACCTCATACTAATTTATTTATATACGAGTATATTCAGTATTTTTTTTTTTTTACTTTTTTGATCAAGTAAGCTGGTGAAGAAACAGCACTACTATTTTTTTGCTCAGCTTTTTTTAAGGATCTTTTCGACAAAATGCGACAAAACTACACCGTGGTGTAGTGGTTAGTGCGTTGAACTACTATGCAATGCTGCCCGGATTCAATCCCAGCCCGGGTCCAACACCTATAAGTTTTTCACGGTGCCACCTCTTTCAAATGTCTGACAAGCAATCAAAGAGCATCATTTGTCACGATTGAGCTTCTCAACTCGCCGTTCGGAGTCGGCAAAAAACTGTAGATCCCTTCCATTGGTGCAAAAATATAACACGCACACACAAATGGTTGCGAGAAGCAGGGCCAGGTTCACCCCGAGCTGTAGCGCCACCTTAGTAAGTAAGTAAGTTTCGACAAAATGCATTTATGTTAGTTTATTTCAATTAAATTAAATATGAATGCCACTTCTTTAGTGGCACTGCTTTTTTTTTTGCTCGCAGCTCTAAGTACATACATACATACATACTATTATGCACGCATGTATCCACCTACTAAAATATTTGTATAGTTCCAAATATTCACTTTCATCAATTTCTTTTCTGTGCATGGTTATTTACTTATTTAGTTATTAAATTCTATAAGCACAATTATTGGTATAATTTACTTATAATGTTAATGTAACTAGTTTAATATAAATATATATGTACAGTACATATGTATAAATACCTTTCAATCATATACAATTCTGTTCATGATAACAATTCTGAATAATAGTTGATTGATAAGGTATGAAAAAGAAGTTAAATGCCCTCGGTCTTAAGGATCGAGCTGGCGAGTAAAGCTTAGACAGTGATGACAAGGGCGCACAATTAATATGTCAAATTAAAACATTTCTCGCAAATGAGACAAGAAAATAAATTCTTCTAGTTTGAAGAGGTTTTAGTGATAAATATAAGAGTGCACCGAGTTTTATAAGATGGTAGGGGCAATGTCCAATTTAGCTTCCGAAGTGAATATTTCGTAAACCTTTTCTGTATTCCTTTGATACGGTTCGAAGCATTTTCGTAAAATGGAGACCAGACTTTGCAGCAGTATTCAAGGATGGGACGAACTATGGTAACAAAAAGCGATTTGAGTTTGTACGGACATCGGAAATCCTTAGAATTTCTAAACACAAAACCAAGCAAACTATTACCGCTAGGGATTACATAATCTATGTGCATCCTGAAAATTAGATTTGAATCAAATATGACAACTAAGTCTTTATAGCTGTATACTCTTTGACAACCCAACCGTTGACAATTTTTCAGTAGTGTTATTATAGATTCGGGAACGGTCACGACATACGTTCTTAACACTGTCGCAACATTTGAGATAGGTAATTCCAGAAATGTGACATGAAATGAATCACTTCACCCACAGACACGACATGATGTCCCCAGGACATTTCTCCGAATTTTCAAAGAATCAACGGCTCGTTAATATTAAGTGGAATGTTACCATCCATATGGGTTGTTTGTGATTTTCATCATTGTTGGCTGTTGCCTAAATGCCTACTTTGCTTATTGGGTACTTTGACACTATACAGGAAGGGGTGCATAGCTATTTCTAGCACTGGCTCACACGTCTACTACACTGGCTCGACCATATCAAGCCAATGGAAAAATGCTCCAGCCAAGAATATCTTCGATTCACAGCCCCTAAGTTCGAGACGACACAGAAGATAGAGCTTTCATTTCAAGAACCAAGTTATCTGAATGCCAGCGAGGCTGTTCTGAAAAACTGGAAATAACGTCCGGGATTGAACAACGCTGTCGTGTCTCTGGCAGGGAGCTCTCACGAGACGGGAGCCTGCTAAATCAGTAAGCAAGAAGCATTGCATGAAACTCGATAGACTAAATGGATGAAACTGAATTATCAGAAGATGCTTAAGCTCTGCGACTAAATCTAATAATGCAGCGCGAGTCTTTGACAGTAGTGTACGTCTTGATCAAGGAAATTCGGAGTATAAAACTAAATTCGGACTGCTGGCTTTTTAAATCAAGCAACCTTCACCCACGGACGTTATGGGATAATTTTACAGATATTTCAAATGTCATAGCAGAGAAAACAAATACATCCATACAAAAAATACACTCATTTGAGATAATTAATCATTAAAAATTAGTTTCTTTATTTGTTTTGCTTTTAATGGCTGTTATTTCTTTACTGATCACGGAATCGCAAATATGATTATATTATATAGTTATGTTCATTATAAAATTACCTTTCCAAAATGATGACAACAACCTTCCATATAGTTATACTTGTATGACGACACAGAACAGACAGATAGATTTGTGCTTGTAAAGGAGAACATGATCTGCTTATAAAAGTGACTTGTTCTCTATCTCGGATCAGTTAGCTAGCGTAGCACGTGGTGAATTAAATATTCAGATTAAAATATAACAGTAAAAGTAATGACTACTGATTTGGATAGAAGATAAGAAAACCTTACTCGTATGTTGACTCAACATTGCCAATTTATGTAACTTCACCCTACTTTCACCACAAACAGACTATCACACTTCACACAAAGTATGTATGAAGTATGACTCATCGAGATTGAATTGAGGAGATTATCCAAGTAAAAGATACTGAATGGAATGTCGCCTGTTGAGGTTGAACTTATTTCATACGTTTACAGACATTTCCATGGCGAAGTTTTGTTCTGTAAGATTGGTGAATGTGAGTAATTTGCTGTTTAACTATATCGATGGGCTATTTAGTCGATGGACAATCATTCTGGCATCCATTTGATGGATGTACATAGTCGATACAATTCTTCTGCCAATGCTTTTGGGCATACATACAGCGAATGTGCTAATGGTATTACTTGAGTAGGTACGAATCGGTACCTTATTGTATTTCACATGCAACCGGCTAAATAAATGTAGCTCCTTACTACAGGATCTTGCTTAATTGATTTGTGTATTAGCATGAATTGATATTAAGTTTTAAGATAGGCAACTAGAATCCATGCAGATTTTCAAAGTTTTTGAGATCGGGCCACTTTCAGCACCTGAATGGGCTCGAAAATCAAATAGAAAATGAGATTTAATTCTGGATTGTTAGCTATTTTAGTAGAAAGGCAGAACATAAATAAGTGAACTTAACAGTCCTAATGAAAGGGGCTCACACACCAGAGCAGTACGCGCTACGTAATCCTATTGCGGTGAATAAACCTAGATGCACACACTGGGGCGGTAAACCGCAACTGTAGTACTGGTACTGTAGCGATACAAATTTTTACAGTAGCAAGCACCGTACAAAATCCTATTGAGTTATTGAAAATGCATCTCATCATATTACATAATATGTATATATTATTTCTGTAGTATAGGTAACATTTGCGGATCTCATACTTAACTAATATTAACAAATGAGGTGTCAAAAGAAAGAGAATTTCCTGGAGCAGTGGCGAATTGCACTTTTACTTTAGAAATTTAAAACAAATAAAAAAAAAAACAATCGAAAAAAATATTTTACCCCAAATGAACTCCCAAAAGAATAAACACGTCTCGTATGATTTCCATGGGATTTCCATTAGTTGAAAATCGTATGGGGTCTTTAGATGGTGGTTGGGAAGTTTGAATTTTGGGGGTTGAATTTTGTCTTGCGAGAGTTCTCGCACGGGCACACTAGTTTTATTTAATTTGACTCATCCAGAGTACAAAAATACAAGAAAAACAGATAAGGAATGGAAAGATATAGTAGAGTTCTTCAAAAAAGTTCGTAAATCCATTTCCTAGCCGAATAAATATGTATATTCATTGAAACATTCCACTTACCTTGTTTCATTAGTTTCCTCATCTTCATTTGAAAAAGGTTTTTGTCCACAAACAAACAGCTACTATGTGTATACGGCATAAAAAATACCACCGGTGTGCCACCGGTAAACCACTACCGCGCTTCTACAGGTACCCGCACCGCTACCGACTACCGCTCTGGTGTGTGAGCTCCTTAAAAGTGCACCATTCTCTAAGTGACACTTCTGATTCAGGAAATGAAAGCCATTCATAAGGTAGGTTTTAATACATGTATACTTCGCGGCAGATTTTGTTAAACAACCAAGAAGATGAACTCGTGACCTACATATGTATAATGTACTATGATCCTAGTAGTCGACCCATTTCTAAGCAAATGGGTGAGTAAAGTGTCAAGTGTCAAAGTCAAGAAATTCGCAGATTCTGCAATGATCAGCCTGGAGGAGGTAGGCAGGAGATGTAATTTCGGTGGAAAGCAAACCCAAATAGCCCTGCTTTCATAACATCACCTCAGGTGACCCATTTATTTGGATGTAGTTTGAGATATTTACATAATATATCCACCCTGTGAATTTTAAGAAGATGATCAGCTCTCCAATCCTCTTTTCGGATATCTCGTTAGGGTCGTCCAAGAAAGGTTTGCCCAGTATGAGTTGCCTGGCTCTCGATAGAGCCGGAAATTTGCACAGAAAATGAATTAGCAACTCTTTTTCATTTTCATCATTGAAGCGCCCTAAATGTACGATTAAAAAGAATTTTTAATCTGACATCTATGAAAACCAGTATTTAAATTATAATACCTTCTCAAACGCAACTCAACGTTGAAACTAAAATCATTTGTCGATCATTCTCTGATTGGTCATGATTAAGGAGGTGTTTTTGGTGCTGTTCGAGCCCGACACTACTCTGGGTTTTCAACCCCGAGGTGCCTTTCGAGATTGTCACCTTGATTAAAAAATAAAATAAAAAATCATTGAAACTTCGGCAGAAATTGTTGTGAGGAATCGCTGGTTGGGCTGTATGGTACCTTACTGGCCAGTGCTCTGTACTAACTCCCATACCACTCTTACGGTGTCTACGAGCGTTCTTCGTAGCAGCTCGTTTGCCTGGATCAGATTACCAAAGCCTTTATTTTATTGATTTATTTGTAAATACATACATACGTATGTAATGTTTTTACATATTCATATTATATTTATAATTATTAACAATCAATAAAAATAAATTAGGTATGTAGGTACCTTTTCCATTAAAATAATCACGATAAGTGTTTCTCTTCAATATATTTTTGGCCAAATTATAAAAAAAACTTCTGCAATTTCCTTTGTGCAGTCAAATACTGGCCAACTTTGGCAGATGACTAAATTGACAGGATAAACTATATTATTAAGAAATAGACTGTTATGAACTAATATGTGCTTAAAGGGCAACTTACTGGCTTTGAGAAGGCGATTCGCTGGGATAAATCTTACAAAGCAGTGCGACCTATAGAGAACCGGTCCGTGTACCGGTGATCCTTCATCAACATTGAAGGTAAAACCATTTTGTAGGAGTATGTATTGTTAACCTTTTGTAAACCATTTTTGAAATCGCATAATAAAAGTTGTGCTGCATTTAAGCATCCTCTCTTATAATGGTGCTCCACAGGATTGATTTTTATTATTCCTTTTTTTTTCCTGATTTGTATATTTATTTATTTTATTTATTTATTTATTTATTCATCTAGCAAGTACAATGGAGTCTTTTATAGATTACATGCTTAATAATAAAAAAAGAAAATAAAAAAGAAATACATTTTTTTTTTTTTTTTTTTTTTTTTTTTAAATAGATATTCAACAAATAATAATAAAAGCTACTTTTTACAAACTATTTAAAATATTTATTTTACAGGAATTTCTGCTCATATTGAAATCGATTAGATTTTCCAAACTATTAAAATTAACACAAGCGTAGGTTATGGGTTCACTTTAGCCATAAACTGTTCGACGTCTAGAAATATAAAAGAAATGATTTTCCCTTGGACGAATGTTACGTGAGGGTGCATAAATGTTAAGCAGAGAAAGTAAATAAGGGCAATCGATGTGACCAGTTAAGATATCACGTACAAAAAGGACGGAATAATAAACCCGTCTTTTATCAAGACGCTTTAGGCCAATAAGAGCGCATCTATCATCATAGCAAGGCATAGAAGTGTTCCAATATATCTTTCGAAGCGCTAACTTAGTGAATCCTTTCTGGACCCGTTCTAATCGAATAGCAGTATTTCGGAAGTAAGGGTTCCAGACAACGCAACAATACTCAAGTCTTGAACGAACTAAAGATATATATAGAGCCTTAAGAGTATAAGGGTCTTGAAAATGTTTAACGTTCCGCGATATAAAACCCATCAAAGAGTTTGTTTTTGAAATGACAAAATCAAAATGCATTGCAAAATTTAGCTGTGTATCAAAAATAACACCTTAATCCTTATTGTGGCTGACTCTTTTGAGAACAGACTGATGTATTGTATAACTGTGACTCAATGGAGAAGATGATCTTGTGTATGAAATAACTGAGCACTTTTCAATATTGAAATGCAAACCATTGATAGACCACCATTTCAAAACGTTATTTATATCTCCCTGAAGTTGTAGAGCATCAGGTATCGAATTGATAGATTTAAATAATTTAAGATCATCTGCATACAGTAAACAATTTGAAGAAGAAACAAACGAAGGTAGGTCATTTATGAACAGCAAGAAAAGAAGCGGGCCTAAATGGCTGCCTTGCGGAACACCAGAATAAGAATCTCCTTTGAAAGAACGGATCCTATTTTAACATACTGTCTACGGTTCACCAGGTAACTTCTAATCCATTTTAATACATTCGAATGAAAACCGAACAATTTTAATTTTCTAACCAATACATCATGTTGGACCCGGTCAAATGCCTTGGAAAAGTCCGTGTAGACAGTGTCAACCTGAATATGGTTCTCCATTTTAAGTATTTATCAAATATTTTAGGGATGAGTTTAAGCTTAGCAATAGGCCTATAGTTACTTATCAGTCCCTTGGAACCAGACTTAAAAATTGGTGTAATAAGAGAATATTTCCAGCAATCTAAAAATACCCCCGTAGCCAAAGACATGTTGAAAATTATGCTTTGAGGAGAGGCTTTGCTAAATTATTCATACATTTTTTAAAAAGAATTAGTGGAAAATTGTCGGGTGCAATATTGGCATTAGTAAGTAAGCACAGTGCACTCTCTATTTTTGCAACTAATGAAAACAGACGTTGTTGCAAAAATCGAAAAGAAAATTAAAACACTTTAAAAAGGCGTACACACTATTCTTTGAATTATCATTATAATTATTATTATAATCATTATTATTATTATTATTATTATTCACCAGGAGACCAATATGAAAAAGCCGGTCCCCCAAAAGGGGAAGAAAACGACACCACTCTGAAGTAATGCGAAAGCGGTCCCGGAGTGGATGGTGTCAAGAAGAAAAACAAAGGGGTTAAAGGTGGTTTTTTGGTGGAGTAAGAATAAGTCCCACACTACTTGTAGCAGAGCGGGCCTGCTACTCGTGCGCATTAGCGTTTTTCCACTACCCCCTAGGCGAAAAAAAAAAAAATATTATTATTTTTATTATTATTATTATTATTATTATTATTATTATTATTATTATTATTATTATTATTATTATTATTATTATTATTATTATTATTATTATTATTATTATTATTATTATTATTATTATTATTATTATTATTATTATTATTATTATTATTATTATTATTATTATTATTATTATTATTATTATTATTATTATTATTCCTTGGGGCCAAGCTCAGGCTACCAGGGGGGGTCAGCAAGGTGGCGGATAGCTGAACGACCTACAGATATGTAGGCCAGCTGCGAATACTGAATAAGCAGCCCCCGACCAAGAGCGGCAGAATTAGAGAGTAACCCTGGCAGAAGGAATAAAATGCAACACCGATGAGGCAATGGACAAAACACACGGAAGTATTACCCCAGGTGGCAGACCAGTTATACTGGAAAATCCACCCTCGCAAGAGGCAGGTCCTTCGGATTCTGGGGAGGACCAACTATTGCTTTTAAAGGACCCATTTAAGAGAGTGGGGATACCTAGATCACCACCAACAAGATCTGACACCATCAACGAGACCCGAGGAGTGGAACACTTGGCTCCTACGGCACGAAATGCTGCAAGTGAAGCAGAACCAGAGGAAAATCCACTTAAAAGGAGCTATCGCCTGCAGCATTCTCCAACAACCGCTAAGAAAGGAGAAGCTGGTACCAGAACACCTGAGAGCACCCCAATAGCCCGAAAGGAAGCTAGAGAAGGCACTCAAATACAAAGCGGATACCATTCAGAAGCTAGCACGAGCACCCGGCGAAACACCGTAAACACCCAGACGGAAACAGATATAATGGGAAAGGAGCTGCAAAAATGCAAAGGAATCATCGCAAAAATGAAAAACGCAACAGATAGGCAAAAAAACATCAGTATGGATGTGAAGAAGGGTCTCGCTGAACTCGAGGAGACGCTAGACAACATATACTGGCTTAAGAAAACATGGGACTCATCTAGAAAACAGAATCTCCCACAGACCAGCTCGAATTTCGCAGAGCAACGAGAACCCCCGAAGGATTCAACACCAGCAGAAAACCCGAAGACTAAGAAGAGGCCCCCATCGAGCCCCTTGGCAAAGGACCAAGACAAGAAAAAGAGGCAAACCCCAAAGAAAGGGACCCCGCAGAAGGATGGGAGTAAGAACCCCGCAATTGAATCAGCACAGAAGACAAAGCCTCCACCAAAGGACAACCAAGCTAGAAAAGTAACCAAAGATAGACAAGCAGAGCAGACCCCGCTAGGAACAAAAGAAGAGACTGATAGAGGTCGGGCTTCCAGCAGACGGAAGAAGAAGGAAAAAAGACAACCCAGGCCCAGGCCCAGACCAGACGCGATCCTCATAAGACCCAGCGGAACGATTACTTACGCAGAAATACTCAGAGAAATCCGTAGTAGAGCCGATCCAGACAAAACCGAAACCAAAATTAAAACGGTCCGGCAAACTCGGGCTGGAGACGTTCTTCTAGAATTCGCAGCAGAATCCAAAGGCAAGGAAGGCTTTAGTTCATCCCTAAAAACCATTCTAGGAGAGAAAGCGAATATCCGACACATGGAGCCCAAGACCACAGTAGAGATCAGAGACATGGACGAGCTAACTACAAAAGAGGAAGTAGAAGAAGCCGTCAAGAGAAAAATCAATGACCCCACACTTGAACTCCAGATCACGGTAACGAGGGCAAATAGTAGAGCACAAAAAATGGCCATAATCCATCTAAACAGTCGAGCAGCGAACGCCCTGCTTAAAGACCCCCGAGTTAAAATCGGATGGATACTCTGTAGAGTGCGCCGGAGAGTGATGGTTACACGCTGCTACAAATGCTTCGGATATGGACACCAGCAAGCAACCTGCAACGGACCGAACAGAAAGAGCCAAGAGCTATGTTTCAACTGCGGTAAACAGGGCCACAAAAAGGTTGACTGTAAGGACCGCGCGAGGTGCTGCTTATGTGAAGAACTCAAGCTATCACCAGCTTTGTTAGCCCATGTGCCGGGATCAGGAGCCTGTCAGGTTTTCAGAGAGGCCCTTGAGAAGGAAAAGAAACACACACCACAATGATGAGAATTCTTCAAGGAAATCTACACAGGAGCCAAACAGCCGATAATCTTCTCAGTCAGCTTAGACTCGATCTAAAAGCCGATATTGTTATCATCAGTGAGCAATACAGAAATAAGGATGGACCGGGCTGGTTCGCGGACATACTAGGCACAGCTGCTATATGGATACCGGACGCAAGTAAAGTACCCGTGAAAGCCCAAGGAGCAGGAAGAGGCTTCGTCTGGGTAAAATGCGAGAGGGCCACGATAGTCAGTTGCTATTTCACCCCGAACGAAAGCAGGAGCGACTTTCGGCGAAAGTTAGATGAGCTTGAGGACACGGCGAGAGAAATTGGGGGTGCAATGCTGGTAGCTGGCGATTTTAATGCCAGGGCACTAGAGTGGGGAATGCCCAACACGGACTCAAGAGGAAGGCAAATACTCGAGATGACCGCCAGGCTAGGGCTCAGTGTGATGAACACCGGCAGCACACCCACCTTCAGGCGACCCGGTTACGGCGAAACAATCCCGGATGTAACTTTCGCATCAGAATTAATATCGGGAGATATACGAAACTGGGGAGTAATCGAGGATTATACAGGCAGCGACCACCAGTATATAGTCTTCGAAATACAGACGGACCAACGGACCCCTTATGGAAACCAAAGGCGAGAACCGAGATGGAAGGTAGACAGAATCAACGAAGAGCTACTTACACATGCAATAGAAGTAGGGAAGGATGCGGTCTTAGACATGAACGGCACCGCTGAGTCGAGGGCGGAGGCTACGATGCGGCTTATACATCATGCGTGTGATGCGTCGATGCCACGATCCAGAAACTCCTCTAGACTCAGAAAACCGGTGTACTGGTGGACTGAAGAGATCGCAGAACAAAGAAGAAGATGCCTACACCTTAGACGCAAGGTCACAAGAGGGAGGAGAAGACACGCTGAAACCACCGAAGATGTACTAGCGGAGTACAGAAACGCAAAGTCAGAGCTCAAGAGGGCCATCAATACGAGCAAAAGACAGAAGTGGGAGGATCTCCGGCAAGAAGTTAACAGCGACCCCTGGGGACTGGGCTACAAAGTGGTGATGCGAAAGTTGGGAGCACAGTCGACCACCCCCGCAATGAATGCAGAAAAAATGAAGAGGATAGTGGACACACTCTTCCCGACTCACCCTGTCAGACCCCCGGACGCCATCTATGAAGAACAGCAAGATGTCCAATTGTTCACTGAAGAGGAGCTGATTCTTGCGGCGAAAACTCTTCATAACAAGAAAGCCCCGGGACCTGATGGTATACCAGCAGAAGTGCTGAAAATGATCGTCCAATCCTGCCCTCAGCTACTGCTGAACATGTACAATAGCTGCCTCCAGGATGGAAAATTCCACAAGAGCTGGAAGATACAACGGCTTGTACTGATCAGCAAAGGAAAAGGAAACCCGGATTCTCCAACAGCCTATAGACCATTGTGCATGCTGGACACAACAGGGAAACTGTTTGAAAAGATGTTGAAGCAGCGACTTACCACAGCAATACAGAGCGCAGGTGACCTGTCAGAAAAACAACATGGATTCCGAAAAGGCCACTCTACTCTAGGAGCAATCGAAGAAGTGATAAGAACAGCCCAATCTGCCCAACAGGGCAATCACTACTCGAGAAAGATTGTCGTGCTAGCAGCCCTAGATGTGAGGAATGCCTTTAACTCGATGAGATGGGGAGAAGTGCTGAATTCGCTGGAAAATGTCTTCAGGATCCCACCATATCTCCTACGGATGGTAAAGGACTACCTAAGCGACCGGAAGCTTGTATACCATACAACAGAGGGATCTTTCGGAAAGGATATCACGGCCGGTGCGGCGCAGGGATCAATACTGGGACCTGATCTATGGAATATCTCCTACGATGGGATATTTCGCATGGAGATGCCTGACAACACCTTCCTAGTAGGGTATGCAGACGATATCGGCGCTGTGATCACTGCAAGAGATACGGAAGATGCACAGAAAAAACTTAACCAGGTGATGAGACGCGTGCACACCTGGATGGAAGACCACGGACTCAGTCTAGCCACGGAAAAGACGGAGATAGTTCTCCTAACTAGGAAACAGATCCCGAGGCACGTCGATTTCCGCGTAGGACCAGAAGTGATCATTAGCAAAGATGCAGTAAAGTATTTGGGAATGGCACTAGACTCTAAGCTGACATTTTGGCCACAGATAAAATCTGCATCTGAGCGAGCGGCCAAAGTTACAACATCACTCAGCAAACTTATGGCCAATGTTGGCGGCCCCACCCAAAGCAAACGAAGACTCCTCATGGCGATCACGCACGCCATTCTTCTATATGGATGCGAGATATGGGCTGATGCACTGCAACAGGAGAAATATAGAAAACAAATGGCTGCAGTGCAAAGACGCGGAGCCCTTCGTATCGCAAGTTCCTACCGAACAGTGTCGGAACCAGCAGTCCTCGTAGTCGCAGGAGTGACTCCCATTGATCTCTTAGCGGCAGAGAGGAAGTACGTATACGGAAAAAAAACGGAAATAGGACTGGAAACGGCAACAGCAGAGGCGAAGGAGCTCACCAAGCAGGAGTGGCAAAGCAGGTGGTGCTCTGAAACTAGAGGGAGATGGACTGCGAGACTGATCAGGGACGTGGCTGAATGGACAGAGCGAGAACATGGCGAAGTTAACTACTACGTTACCCAGTTCCTTACCGGACATGGATACTTCAACGCGTATCTTCACAAGATTGGGAAAGTAAGAAGCTCAGCGTGCCAATATGGCGACTCTCCAGAAGACGATGCTCATCATACCTTCTTCAGATGTAGCAGATGGGCACCAGAGAGACACATACTGGAATCGGAGATAGGCAATATCACCCCAGATAATGTTATGAGAAAGATGATCTCCGGCATTGACAAGTGGAACAAAATATGCTCCTTCATCGAGACATTGCTCAAAACAAAAAAGAGAGAAGAGAACACAGACATGCACTCATAAAACTGACGTAAGCCTTACCGGCAAGAAAGATGAAACCCGCACCAGGAGACCAATATGAAAAAGCCGGTCCCCCAAAAGGGGAAGAAAACGACACCACTCTGAAGTAATGCGAAAGCGGTCCCGGAGTGGATGGTGTCAAGAAGGAAAACAAAGGGGTTAAAGGTGGTTTTTTTGTGGAGTAAGAATAAGTCCCACACTACTTGTAGCAGAGCGGGCCTGCTACTCGTGCGCATTAGCGTTTTTCCACTACCCCCGAGGCGAAAAAAAAAAAAAAAAAAAAAAAAAATTATTATTATTATTATTATTATTATTATTATTATTATTATTATTATTATTATTATTATTATTATTATTATTATTATTATTATAATTATACGATTGTTTTTAGAACTAATAAATTCATTTTTAGTTAACTTAAATACAGGACTTCCTGGTTTTGCAGATTCTCGGAGATCCATTCAGATATGCCAATGCTACCGAAGTTCTCACCTGGAAACATCTGGCTAAGCATTGCTATGATGTATGTATTGATGTCAGACCTTTTTGACAAAATTCCAACCCGGAATGAATGAATGAGTTCTAATTACTTTTTTCCAACATTTAGCAATTGTATTCGTTTTTAACTCTCTCCAAGCGTTTGCCAAGAAACAGGTGCGTGTTTTAAATTTAAACTTTTCAGTGCTTCTTCATAATTGCAAGAAGAAACAAGATGGTTATATGAGGCACATTCCGCCGATTTGAATCTTTTAAATAAGGAATTTGCTTTTACGAATAATAGATCATAATTTTTTTTTATTTTAAAAATAATAAGTGTGTAAATCACTAGTCTTGAGTGGCGTTATATAAAATGCCTACCATTCGTCTGCTTCTTTTGATGTCAAAAAAATACTTGTGTACTTCACATTTTCAAAACATTGAATGTACAGTAGAAATCGGTTATAGCAATACCTTATGTGGCGATGAACCGGACGGATATAACGATATATTTTCAAATTCCAGTCAAACCTCCGTTTAACTTCAAGTTATTTGCAATCGGTTACAACGATGTGGGCACTGCGCTACGGTGGTTAGTGCGTCGGACTACTGAGCCAGCGGTCCTGGGTTCGAATCCCGCCGCAAACCCCTAAAAAAGTTTTTCACAGTGCCCACCTCTTCCGAATGCCTGGCAAGCATTCAAGAGTATCATTTGTCATGTAAAGCCTCCCAACTTGCCGTTCGGAGACGGCAGAAAACTGTAAGCCCCTTTCATTCGTGCAAAAATATAACGCGCACACACAAATGGTTGCGGGAAGCTAAACTTGGTTCTACCTAGGACTGCTGAAGCCAAATATTTTTTACAACGATGTCGGATATCACGATGAAACCTTTTGTAACGATAAAAATGTATCAGTTTTAAGTCGAAATACTGTTTATAACAATGGTAAAAAAACATGTTTCTACAAATAAAAATTCCATATCTCGTAGGTATCTGCAAAGTTCAACAAGTGTTGATTTTTGTTTGAAACAAATGGTGCGTTGAGATAGTTCATAAGCTGATGACAATACATACATAACTAAACGAAAATCGTTTTCCTTTACCCAAAAATATATTATTTCGAGAACCGAAAGTGTTCCGTGTAACGATGAACCAGTGATAACGATGAAATTCTAAGGTCCCTTCGACATTGTTATAACCGATTTTTACTGTATTTCAATTTCAAAACTGTTCGTATCAGCAAAGAAACCTTTTGATTTGTACAAGAAGAAAGGCTCAAACTTGTATCAAATGCAATTTTTTTTTTTGTATTCGCCCTTTCTTAATTTCTAATTTTGATTCAACTACAGTTCACTCTTTCGATATCGTTTTATAAGCTAAGAATTGTTCTAAAACCATGAAACTAGCTTAAAATGAAAATTTGACCCTGAAACAAGTGAACTCAGTAGGTGTCATATCTGAAACGTCGTGTATACATACATATGGATTTGAGAATAGTTATTGTATTGTACCCAACCCATACCCCCACCTATTTTCTTATTTTAGAAGAAAGAAACTAAATTAATTTCACCGCAGTTTGTTCAATTGTCTTCTCAATTGAGTATCTATTCACAGCATAGTTTGCTATTTCGCAATTTCTTAAAACTTCAATGTCACATATGCACATTCATACATGTACGAGTAAATTCCGCTCCTATTTTTATTGGAATTAAAAAAATAGAAACCTCAAAATATCTTCTCATCAATAATGTGTGTTAGAAATCGCAGTATTTACTTAGCTTACCCTACAGAAGGAAGTACAAACAATAGGGACGACACATGGCAGGTACACAAACTACTACACACACAAATCAGATACGAAATATATACGAATAAACCGCTCGCACAAGAAGTGTTTCGTGTGACTGTGTCGTATACTGCACACGCAGCTTCCTCAAGAAAAGGGAATTGAAAAAAAAAATATCCCGCCAGGATTCCACTGTCTATAAGTGTGTTAGTGTGTTACGAATATGCATCAGCATCGGCATTTGTGTAACCCGCCATGAAACCCAGATTTCTGTGCATTCATGCATGCATTGGCATTTGAAAAACGCATCTGCATCTATAACAAAAGAATCTCTGCGTCTATGTGTGTGTTATACTCGTATATAGGTTATCTGTCATGATCGAGTACGCACATAGTGTGGATGTATGTAAGCAAAAGATATTTTTGTGCACATGTCAAAGAGAAAATCGCATGTGCGTTTGCTATTTTTTTTTTTTTTGTTCTATTCTCTTTTATGTAACTCAACGCAGATGCGTGTTGGTGGTAGATACGAGTATCCTGGGAAAAAAAGTTGATAATTTTAAATGTTAAAAACTGTCGAAGAACTGATGAAGAAGTGCCACCGAAAGACAAAGAAATAATGGGGATGGGGATAACAAGCGTATTTTAACATACATACTTATACGCACGCGAACCGAGCTCAAAAATGATGACTATACTCGTATGTATTTATGTAGATTCATTGAGAATTTCCAGTTCCAGATACTTTTTGTGTTGGCCTAAACAATTCGGTTGGAGCTTGTCGCTTGTTCTATATACATAATACACGCGGTGGACACCTCTCTGGATGGATGGATACGCCACTACTGTGTGCTGTAGATACATGAGTATATCTGACATATCTCCATTTATTGTTACGAATGTAGCCAAAAGTAAATATGAATTCGTTGTTAACTATTTTCTTCGTCGTTTTGTTTTAAGACGAACCAGCCGCGCGCCGTTGTATAGTCTGTGGTGTGGAGTATTCCGTTGGTGGCGGAAATTTAATTAAAGTTTTTTTTTTTTTTTATTATTATTCCTTATTCTTCGCTTCGTCTTTGTCTCAGTTTCATTTTCAGTTTGACAGTGGAGGAGAAAAAACGATTCATATACGGCTGACAGAACTAATCGCGGATAATTACCTTACCTTGGTCAGTATCTGGCAAATGAACGACTATCTATGTATGCATACATGGATGTAGGTGTGTGCCTTGTCTATAGATATGTATTGTTTCGGTTGTCATAAATGCATTTGAATGTGACACAGTTGTAGATTTGTTGTTTTGCTACCTGGGTGATGTTGCTTTAAACAAAAAAGAAAAAGAATTTCGTATTCCAGGAAATTTTTATAATTAGCCAATGTTGTTCGGAGATTCGAAATAGATTCGCAAATTATATTGTAACCTTCGGTAGTGTAGAAGACAGAATACAAAAGTAGATATCTTGTGTATTCTCAGAATAGAGAATAAGTCATTGGTAACAAAAGAAGTTATGTATGTACATATGAGTATGTACATACATATCTACACGATCATTATAAGTAGGAGGTTCCCTAATTTTTGCATGCATTTTTCGCTGAACATAAATGCATAGGTACGTACATAATTTCATCAATAAAATGCATTACTTTGTGTATTCGCAGTATTCGATACAAATTTATCATCCTGTTGCTGTTTTATGACAATGACAACACCTTCACCGGCATGTAATTAAAATCTCATTAAGCCAAACATTAACTGTTGAATATTTCTTCTTGAACCAGGAATTTCGATCAAGTAACAGTTCTTTAAAAAACGTACGAGTAGATACCCTATAAAGAAGGAATCAATTATGTACATAGCCCAGATTAAATGAATCATTAAAAAAATACATCACGACCATACATAACTATCGATAGTTGTTGGCGGGAAAGAGGTTTCTTTCTGAACATAGAGAGCACCAGTACAGAATGTGTTATCGATTTCATGTGTGTATAACAGTTTGAATTGTGGTGCTGCCAAATTGGGTTGGATTGTTTTTAAAACTGATGACAGGTAGTTTTTTTGATTTGAAGCCTTACGAAGTTATTGCTTGGATTTTCTTGAACCTACATATTTTTTTGAAAACAGATTTACCAAGTGATTTAGAAACCTATAGTTTTTCTTGGGGACTGGCAGTAAAAACGCTTTCTATACAAGGCGTCTTAAACATTTTTTTTTTATAATTTATACAAGATAAAGGAGATATGAATACCCTTATAATGTTTACACACAGCGCGAGCACATGAAGAACAAGAACGAGAGACAGACAGATTGGCGTAGTAGTGATAGGAAACTCAGATGTAAGGTTTCAACCAACTCTATGGGTGGTGTCCAGTATTACTGGACAATTGTGATTACTGAAAGTTTTGCCCTTGCTTATGATTTACAGAAGTTGTTTTTCCATATGTTTCCTATTATTGTTTTGTGCGATCAATTTCTTCAGTCATACCATCCTACTGCCAGTGTTATGACTTCGCAGTAGGTTTTGACATTTACTTCTGAAACTGATCAACTTTTTTATTTCGTAAGTAATAAATATTTCGGCGACATCTGGATTTGAACCGTGAACCTTCAGCGTGACAATGACTTCCACTACTCCACAGCCACCCACTACCATTACACTTTTGCAGAGTTAGAACAGAATGTTAACATATATACGTTAATATAATAAGACGAATAGGTATATTAGAAAACGTTACGATAACGAAATGTTATATGTAAATGTAATATGAAAATGATTTAGGAACTACATATGTATACTGTAAAAGTAATTATTTATACTTAATACTTAATACAAAACACTTCTTGTACTTAGCGTTCAGGTGGTCGACACTGTAGCCAACTCGACCTAATGGCTCTTTCTCCATGACGGTTTCAAATGTCACAATTGCACGTTAGCAGTAAGTGAATCAAATAGAGTAACTACTTATTTATTATTCGTCTTTATATTGAAGATGCAAAAACGATAAATTGTCTTCGTTATCATATACTGCTTGTACTTATACAAAATTTTTAAGGGGCAGTTGAGTCGTAGCATTGCAGCAATTCGTTATTCAAAGTACTATTTGATAATAAATAAATGAAACGCAGCCAAATAGTAGTATACATATTAGAACACATTATTGAGTGCATTTCCTTAAATTACCGACATAGTATGAAGACATTTTGAAAATTGCACTATCAGTTTAAAATTTAGATTTTGATATTTAGCTACAAATTAATATACAGTGAAAACTTTTTATAACGAAATGCAACTTGACAACTAGATTTGTTCGTTAGTTTATAGCTTATAGAGAGAATTTCGCTATAGGGAAATTCGTTATATAGAGGATATTTTGGTCAAAAAACATGAGGTTAAGCTGTTGCCAGGGAAAATATTTCTTTATACATATAGAGAATTTCTTTATAAGGAGGTTCGCTATAAGGAGGTTTCACTGTATCAAAAAAAGTAATATTTGAATTTATAAAATTTCACAATCGGGTTGAGTAAGATACATATTCATACAATGCTCCAGATTATGATCGTGTGTATTGTGTATGTGTATAAAAATTCTATAAAAATTGTACACCAGAATTCTTGTCAACCGAATATTTGAAACTTCAGATGGGGAAGGAAGAATCACAGTCGGTGTTAACCCTTATTCTCCAGAGTAACGAAATACTTATCGAAAAGTATTAAAACACGCCACTGTATCTCTTAACAACAACATGTATGAAACCAAGTCCAAATTTTTAATAAGATAGATAAATAGGGTGTTAGTGGGTGTCGTCATATGACGTCACTATGTGCTTATGTATGCAAACAATAAAAGTAATTTTAAAAATTCAATTGCAATTGTAAAGAACAAAGGTGTTATAACAAAATAAAATAGCTTAATATATTTCACAGCTTTCAAAACAGGAATAAATAAAATTTACAGAGTGTGGTATGGTTGAAAACAAGTGACACAATTACACTTTTCACAATTACCACTTTTCAACCTGATTGAAAAGTGCAACCCGTATCAACTTTATGAGCTAAATATATTTTCTCAGCTAAAGTAGTTTTCCCTTGCACTAACTAGCTATTCAGAGCAAACCACAGATATAGTTTACGAGAATTTGTCACACACTCCATTTGCGTCCTCATATAAGGACGGAAGGAGAATAAGGGTTAAGAATATGAAAAAAAAAAAAACTACTTCTGCAGACTGTATAACGGCGACGAAGACCAACACTCCACCATTAGGCAGAATGAAGCATTCAATTAAGATGAAGTTAGCCAAAACTCAAGTCCGCCTGATCAAAGTTAAGTGAGTCAAACAAGGCTGCTGGGCCTGATGGTTTACCCGCTGAGCACTTTAAAGGATCTGGAGATGACTCGATTGATAGAGTACACCAACGTACATATCACTAAGATTTGGTCAGATGAAAGCATAGCAGATGAATGAAATCCAAGCATCGCTTGCCCGATTCACAAGAAAGGAAATCGACTCAATCGCCTACAAGATCTTCTCTGTTATATTATGTGGATGCCTGAATTTTTTGTAAACAGGACTACTACGCAATGGTGGCCGGGTTCAATCGCAACCCGGGTTCAATCGCAACCCAAACATAACTATTTCTCGTCTAAACTAAATACTTCTCTGCCTCCAAAGGCAGAGAAGTATTTGTTTTTGTTTGTTTATACATCAACGACTTGCCCTCGGTTTGCAATTATGCGTCAATTCACCTCTACGCCGATGATGTTCAACTTCATTTCTCGCAACCGATTGATAAAATGAGTGATCTGGTTACAGCGTTGAATGCGGATCTACTTGCTATAAACGAATGGGCAACCAATAACGGATTACTCCTGAATCCAACGAAATGTCAAGCTATACCAATTTCACACAGGCCATGCGACCTTGCTTCTGTTCCCGATATTTGTCTATCAGGCACTAAGATGAAGTTGGTCGAAACTGCAACAAGTCTTGGTTTTGCAATAAATCGGAACCTTTCTTGTTGCAATCATATAAATATTGTAATTGGTCGCATTTATGGATGCTTACGAAAATTATGGATTTCGGCTAGTGTTACTCCACTCGAGACACGTCGCAGATTGTGCAAACACTCATTATGCCAATAATAGCCTACGCTGAAGTAGTTTACAGAGTAGCCTTGACTCGCTATCTTTTCGGAAGCTTAAAGTGGCTTTCAATGACGCTATCAGATATGTTCACCAGCTACGTAGGTATGATCATATCTCCACACTTTCGATGAATTTTTTGGGTTGCACACTCCAGCAGTACATGGACATAAGGAATTTAATATTTCTCCATAAAATTATTAAGACCCAATCACCATCTTACCTGTACTCTAAACTTGTTTTTTCGCGCTCCATTAGAACTCAAAATATTAATACTCACAGCCACCACTATCTTGCTTCTTCACGGCTATTCTTCATCAATGCTATTAGGTTATGGAACTCCTTACCACTTGATAAAAAAAATTTAAATAATGCTAATAATTTTAAATCTGCTGTCATAAGACACTATGTATCGCAGTATTAAAAAATGAAATAAATATTCACAGTTACTTATTTCTTAATCTATTCTTTCGGTCCTATCACTTAACTTCTCTTCTCGCCTTCTTTTCTCTATCTTCCTTCTTCTTCATTTCTTTTTTTTTGTTCAAAATATTTGTAATTAATTAAATATATATTAATTTTTTAACTATACTTGCTTTAGTTATTAAGATTTATGAATTAACCTTGTTATAGTTAACTTTGCAGTTTATTTTTTTAATCTTTACTTGAACAACTTTTTCTTGCTGTACTAAAAAAGACAATGTCCTAATGTATACCTATTGTAATAAATAAATAAATTGAATTGAATTGAATTGAAACCGACACACGCCCCTTTGCGCTATTTGAGATCTACCTATACCTACCTAGCTTTTGAGGTTGCAACTGATTTTATATTTTTTTTTTAATTGTATTTATTTTAATTTCAATCTTTGTTGTTACTATAGTTCACAGAATTTTATTCTAGATGTTTCTTGTTCGCCTGTGAAATTATTTGTCCTCAATTTCGCTTGTAAAACGCCGCTTAAATAAAACAACCGTAGTTCCAAAACGTTATAAAACAGTGATTTTCTTTATTCTTCTAAAGACGTTTACATATACATATAAACAATTTTAATCTTTTTATACAAGAAAAAAAGTTTTAGGCATTGTTGTATACGTTCATTAGAGTTGTTGTAGATGGTTTATTCCACGAGTGCATAGCGACGTCATCATGTGATGGCATTCATTGTATTTTTGTCTGTTCTCGATAATTTTTTATTATGTATTTACTTCTCCTTTTTGGTAAAAACTTTTTTGACATACATAATTTGTAATTTAGATTCTTTCATATACAAATAAAATGTCGAAAATCGATCTAGGCCACCATGTGTCCTTTCTGATCTTCTTTTCTTTAGGTGGTGCTACAGCTCCGGGTGAATCAGGGCCTTCTTCTTGCAACCATTTGTGTGTGCGTGTCTGCGTGTTATATTTTTGAACGAATGGAAGGGACCTACAGTCTTCTGCCGACTCCGAACCGCGAGTTGAGAAGCTCCTCATGACAAATGATACTCGTTGAATGGGGCGACATGCATAGTAGTCCAAAGCACTAACCACTACGCTACGGTACTCGGCCCTTTCTGATAGAATATAAGACATACCTATAATGTGTTTAAAAAAATACTTTATATTGCACCTAGTTTTTTCTACACTTCACTTTTCCTCCCAGTCATTCGTAGTTGCGAAGATCGTTCTCTAACTTTAAGACCAAACGTTTTTAAATTATAATAAATCTAGGACTGAAAGATGTGGAAGAATTTAGTTGCAACGTGACAAAACTAAAATACACATACATATGTTCTTTCTTTTAATAAATGTATGTCTCTTGATATTGTAGTATATGCTATGGTACCTTTTTGTTACTTTTAGGGCCGCTTCTGAGACAGTTTTCGAAGATATCCAGCCGCTAGGTTGACCACAATCGGTCAACAATAAGTTATAAGGTGAAAGTGATTTATTTTTATTTTGAGAGAGAATTTCAGGCTGGAAATTTGCCTAGTGTTCGATAACTGGAAAAAAGCAGACCCTATATTTCGGCGCTAGTTCCGCAATGGTCGCAAAATGTTATCAGCATTTTTACAAATAACTAATTGCCTAATATTGCTCCGATTCACAGACACCCTTGAGACTACTTAAGTTAATAACCTGCTTTGCTTGATCATTCGAGTGATTTAAGTCACATTGTGAAGTGGTAGTCGTCAAGCACGACCTGCAATTAGCTTGATAAGGACTCAGCTTCCCACTTTTTCTTCTAACTTAGTGTTCAATGGAATTCAAATTACTTGCGAAAAATAGCCTTACCTCCTTCTACACTTTTGTGATCATTCTTTTTTACTAACCCAGCAAAGCATCTCTGTTGATGGTTGGCTTATTTTCGAAGGACAATCAAATAAACTGGTTTTTACGAAGACCCCTCAACCCACCTACTCAATTCAATAGAAACTACATAACATACACACGTATTCAATTCACAGCGCCGGATAGTTTACAACACCAATGCCCGTGTTCACTACACTCGCACTTTAATGTTTCAAATTACGAATTAATTTTCATCAAATATCGCTGAATCCTCGCAGACCATGTATGGCTACGAAACTAAACTTTACACAACCCTCCCAGGGCATGTTAGTAAATGTATTTTAAATTATTTCCCCCCGTCCAATGCTCGCTCCCCCGGCATTATTTAACCTTAAACCAACTCCAAGGGACGCATAGTGGACTAGACATTCTTATGTTATATCCTTCGCCAGGAGTACATACAAGAATATACATATGTACATATGTATGTATATAGACTAAAATCAACATGAAAGCACCATACGGCACTTTCCATGGCGATTCCTGTAATTTGCAACATTCGAAGACCACCCCCACCACGGCAATCATCGTTCGCCCACCACCCCCATCCCATTGTCGGAAATCCCTTTGAATTAAATGCGCACACATACCCCCCATCAAATACAGACATACATACGTACACTAGCCAACATTAAAGTGAAAGTGACTATAGCATCAGCTACAGCATCACATATACACATACATACATAAATACACATACGCACATATTTACAAATTCCCTAAATTTACATTTTAAAATACCTACCCCATTGCTTCCCACACAAACTACACTCTCCACACTGGCCATATGTGTACCAGTGGCAGTGGCACCCCATCCCACTGACCGGCTCGGAGAGAGAAGCTCACATCCTTAGAACTTGTGTGCCCACTGTCCTTTAGTGTCCTACAACGGTAGAGCCCTGATGAGGGTATTTACATTCATGCGCAAAGGTATAGTCCTCGCATAGAGACGTCCGCCCGTAAGTAACGACAGCAAGCACGTATACTTTATCGGATATGTAAACATTAAGATATTCTGCAGATCGAGGGCAAGTATAAAATTAATTTATTGAAGGCTTGGGTGCTCGTAATTAAACCAAAAAAGGGGGTAACGGATATCCCCTGGCATACGCACAATCGTCGCTGAAGGGGGTAAGAGTGGGTTAAGCAAATCGTACCCACCTGCATGTGTTTTGATGATGTGATGTTCGGCCTCGGCATCGTCGTCGTAGTTGTCGTCATCATCATGAACAGAACTAAATCCCACTACTGAGGTAGTTGGACATGTACCTTGGCTATGTAAACCGATTTACAGTCGAGTAAATAAGATAGCACATGATTAATATTCATACTCGTACATATACAAAGTGGCCCCCGTGTATGTACATACCTAAACCTACCGAAGGCGGGAGGGTTTCTACTTTTAATTTTTGATTTTAAATAGGTAGACCATCTCAAATATGGGTGTATAAACCTTTCGTATATTCCCAGACGAGCACCCAGTAGGTATGGACATTTTCAAATGATTTCACTTGATAGTTTCGCAGTGAAAAGATTGATGACACGAATGCGTCACAGAAATCAATAACGTAGCTCAACCCGGGAGAGTTTTTGAAGCGGGCTATTTATATTTTAAAAGATGTACATCTACCTACAGTCGTCGCATATAAGATGACTTCATCAGCTTTTGGGGGATAATCTGCTAAAGGGGTCAAAATATCTGTAGACATATTGCGATTGGGTCAAGAATTTGATCGCTCAGTGTTTCAGTTTGAAAATAGACGAAAATGGAGTGGATTCTCATTATCCTTTTCTATAGGCACTTTCCCTATAATAACTAAAAAAAAAGCTCGCCATAGATACGGTCCGAAAACGCTGCAATTAAAATAACGGGGATGATTCATTACGTATTGCGCCCACGCGATCTAGTGGTGAACCAAAATGTTTGTAATGAGTTATCGAGAGCATTGAAAATGTATGGGCAGGTCTTAGGGCGAACAAATTTTAGATTTCAAATTTTTATGAATTTAACTGAATTTGGTTTCGTTGTGTTTTAGGCGCTGTTTTTATTATATTTCATAGTTTAAAGCCTATAATAAAATAGCGTCCAACTTGTGGCCCAAGGCAATTATCAATGTGGCCCGAAAATATTTAAAGTAACTGAAGCATGTCCATTTTTCAGAGGTAAGACCTTTTTTTTTTGTTGTGTGCGCTTTCGTGCTAAAGCTGCCAAGTGATAAACAACAGAAATAGGAACAGAACAGAAACAAGGCAGAAAGCTCTTTCGTTCTGAAGTAAATTATTTTTCTGTTTGGGTTGCTCGCTCAGCTACCCTGTTCTGTTGTTTGTCACGTGGCGGCTTAAGTGACATTTTTCTCTCCCCCACCCCCCTTTTTGGTATCGCGTTGTACATTTCGTTATTTTTTTATGATTCTATGACGTATCTAACGAAATCAAATCTTTTTTGACATCGAAAGCTAAATCTGTACCAGAACTTGACGATGCCGACTGGCATACAGATTTAGCAGTTTTGATAGATTTGACGGTAACCTGAAATAAGGCCTAACGAAATAAGACCAATTTGCAAAGAAGTTGGCGTTATTTCGCTTTTGAAATTGTAATAAAGTCAAATTACCCAAAGTCCGCAATTTGGCTTTATTTCGTTTTTCAAAACTAGAAAGCCAAGGTGATAAAAAACGACAGCACAATATTGCTTTTTTAAATCTACTAACATATGTATGTATATAAAAATCTCTTGTCACGGTGTTTGTGGTCGCACTACTCCGAAACGGCTCGACCGATTTTTATGAAATTTGTGCATATTCGATAGGTATCTATGAGAATATGTCGTAAATTATATTTCATCCCGCTAGGTGGCGGTGGAGTCAATTCATTAACAACTTCTATATTTATATATAGAATTAACTTCATTAACAACTTCTATATAGCATTATTTTCGGCTCAGTGTCAAATCGCCCAAAACCAAATCGCCCAAAATGCAAAAAATTAAAAAAATGTCAAATCACCCAAAAAAAAAGTTGGGCGATTAGACATTTTTATATTTTGGGCGATTTGGCATAATGTCAAAATACCCAAAAAAGATTTTGGGCGATTTTTTGTTTCGGCTTTTTTAAAGCGGATCTGTGTCATATCGCCCAAAACCAAATCACCCAAATCTGAAAAATGTAACATTGCCCAACATTTTTGGGTGATTTAACACTACGACAGATTGACCTACTATACGTTTCATATATTTCATTTCATAATCATAATTATGAAGAAAAAATAACAACATTCTGCTGTGACCGTTACTGTAATTGTTAGAATTCGCTTTGAACACACTTTTAAACCCAATTTAACGAAAATGTCAAATCGCCGAAAATGTGATATTTTGACATTATGCTAAATAGCCCAAAAATTAAAAATGTAAAATCGCCCACAAAGATTTTTGGGCGATTTAACATTTTTTGGATCTTATTTCATTTTGGGCGATTTGGTTTCAGGCGATCTGAAGCATGAGTTCTGACAAAACGCCCACAATTTTTTGGGCGATTTGACATTTTTTAATTTTTGGGCGATTTGTCATAGTGTTGAATCGCGTATTGTTGAATTTTGGGCAATGTGACATTTTTGCATTTTGGGTGATTTGGTTTTGGGCGATTTGACATGGAGCCATAGTTTTTACCCAACTCCGAACAGCGAATTAAGAAGCTCTTCATGACAAATTATATTAAATGCTTGTCAGACATTCGAAAGAGGTGGCACCGTCAAAAATACTTTTTGGTGTTTGCTGGGATTGAACCCGGGCAGCATTGCATATTAGTCCAACGCATTTACCACTAAACCACGTAGCTCACGTAGCATAGAGGTTGTAAAAAGCTCGGAGTATAGTTGGAACGCTATCAGTGACATAGCGGCGATTATTATGGTGAAGTCACTCTTCTCTGGGTTCCAGGACATAGCGCCATAGTAGGAAACGAGAGACCCGATGAGCTTGCCAGGCGAGGGTCAGCCCTTAATAGTTCACTAGTAGAAAACGTTCATATTCCTATAGGTGCTGTTAAGGGCAATTTACTCTCACACTTCCTAAAACTAGCTGGTCCCAGATGGACCAGTCTGATAAACTGTGTTATACAGAAAGATATGGTCAAGTTACAACAGGTCAAAAAAAAAAAAAAAAACTCTACAAAGAACAAGCGTAGACATCGCAAGAGTGGAATGGCAGTTAGTACAGAACACTGGTCAGCACGGGATCATGCAGCCAAACTAGCGATCCCTCACAAAAGTTTCTGCCGTAGATGCAGAAAATTAAAAAGAGTCGCTTATTCACTTTCTGTGCAACTGTCCAGCTCTAGCGAGAGGCAAAGCATACTGGGCAAAATCTTTTACGACAATCTGAAAGTGATATCCGGGAAAAGGATTAGAGGATAAATATCTCATAACTACATCCGAATAAACGGGTCACCTGAGGTTGTGGTATCAAAACGCGCCCTTTACGCGCTATTTAGATTTTCTTCTATCGAAACCACCATTTCTACCTACCTACCCTTTGGTGAAGCAGCGACAAGAGGAGCAACAACGGAGTGCAGCGCAGGAGCCTACACCTGCAAATATGTACATACATCGAGACAAGCCAGCCCCGCAAAGTAATACTTAACGTCAGTGCCGTGGGAAGGTGATTGAAGTGTGCAGGGTGTGGGTTAGTGCGTAGACGTATTCCTGGCATCTATTATTCAGGTTTGCGAATCGAACATGAAAGGAGTACGTAGTAGTATCTTTGGAAGATAACACATCCAGTAGCAAAGCTGTATATCTTTTACTAAGCATGTGATCCATCTGCAATGGCGGCCATTAATGACGTCAAGTCGAGTACCAATCCTTGTGCTGCGAAAACCTCCATTCATATTCAAACCATTAGACGCAATCCAACAAATTCGAGACCAATTAGAATTTCGTCCCTTTACGCAGGGCTGGTCTTGTCCAAAGTCCAATGGTCTTCTGGGAGAAAGTAGGGAGAAGCTTACTGACCTCTGAATGATAGCCTAGGAGCACACATAGGCATGTAAACCTTCTTTTTTCGCGCCTGATAAACGCTATACTTGACAATCTGATATAATGTAATAAAGATCTAGCAATTACAAGGATAAAAGTCATTCTTTAGAAAACTTACTTCAAACAGATCCCGAATCCCGATATGTATTTCGCTAATCTAATGAGCTTGAAGACGGTGTTACGGAACCCCCCTCATCTGACCATTCCCAAACTTATTTTCCTCCTTCGCTCTTTTCTTTTTATATTCCTCCATTTTGCTCGTTCAAACACAACAAGCTACATACATAGAGGTGTGCGTATGTTCATAGAGAAAATGTTCGTTGAATTAGTGGAAAATGCTTAACCCATTTCCGAACGCAAATACTTCCCCCTGCCGCTGCCCCCTTTAAAGAAGCAGCAAGCAGTGTAGGTATGTATAAGTGTTAGCTATACAACACATGAACGTGCATAGGGATGTGTACGAGTATAGTAGTGTACTAAAAATGATGGCATATAAAACAGTCCAGTTCCAGTGCAAACTTTTGAAACAACATGGCCACTGAGCAGTAAGAAAAATGCTGACATACATATAAACCACCCTTTACTTGCTTTAAATTAGAACTTTCTTCGTGCCTTGAATATTGAAGACGAAGAGCCGGTGGTGGGGGTTTTCTTCTTCTTTTTTTCACTTATACCCTCAATACATCCTGGTAGAAAGTCTTGTGTGTGTGATCTTTGAAGAGAAAAAATACAAAAAAAAAAAAAAAAAAAAACGGTTCGCCAACAGTCCACTACATCACAATACAACTCGTTTTTGCACACCCTTCTGCGTGCCACCCCCCATTCAAGGAAATTCACTAAAACATTTTTTTTGCGTTCGTTCCTTCGTTCGTCTTCCTAATTTTCGGTACGGTACGGCAAAGTAGATGACCATTTCCATTATTTACAGAGCCAGGGTACGGCTACAGATGTTGTTATCTATGTGTTAAAGCTGACATTTAAATTTTTTACTTTGCAATGCAGTATCGAGGGCTACACACAGATACGGACATCCATATACAACACTGTGTTTCTTTTTGTGAGAGATAAAAAAGAAGGAAAAAAAAAGTAAAAGAAAGCAGCCTATGTACCACCTCGCACGGGTTTTCTTTTCAAAGGGGCCGGGGGGGTGGGCAACTCCAATGACGCTCGGACAAGAAAGGGGTGTAATTTGGAAAAAAGCAAAAGTAGAAAAAAAAGAGTTAAGCTGTGTTACTTCGTTCGCATAATATAGAAACCAAAGTACAAACAGAATAAAAGGGGGTGATTTTCCCTCCCCATTTCCTTTCTTCTTTTCTTTCCATCGGTTCGAGTTTTTTTTTTTATCAAAAGAGTACAAAAAAAGGAATATTTACAAAATTAGGGTATTTTTTCTGAGATAGTAGATATTCGTATCTAACAGATTCTGTCTAGCTGCGCGAAAGTGTTGTTACTTGTTAGACACCACTTCCTGTTTCACTTCAATCTGATTTTGTTAGATTTAGCATATTTTTTTGTGTTTCATTTGTATAGCCACCATATTTGAAAAAGAAAATTAAAATTAAAATGGAAATGTCATGTAGGCTGCCATTCCATTTTAAGCGAACTCAATTACAGGAACAAGAGTAATTAACGCAAAGTGCCCAACGGTCTTCGTCGTCGCGTTGCGTCGCGTCGGTCCATTCGAATAAAAATCATGAAATTTTCTTAAACAAATACGAATATCTAATGTTTTAATGAAATATTAATTCAGCCAAATGAAAAAGAAGAGCAGCAAACAAAAAATTAGCCCAGAATGGCTAATGCGTTGTTTTAATTGAGAGCTGAATCTCCAGCTATTACGCTGCGCCATCTCTTAATGAGAACTGCATAACTTATTCATGCAATTGGAAATTCAATTCCTGAAATATTATTCCCTTCGAAGTCGAACTAATGGATGGCGAATAATTGTGTATAATGCATATTTTAGTATAAACAAAAAAAAAACGTCATTAGGGGGCGATTACATATATATAATGTACAAGTACAGGTACAGAACGCTAGACTCATTAAATTAAAAGTTGATCTGATTGTTCATTGATAAAACTAACAAGCGTCTCGCACTGGATTCTATTCACTTAAGGTTAGGTAAGGTAAGCGGACTGACGAGAATGGTCACATCCTCATCACAATTAGGTTCATGTGAACCCATTATGTGTTCCCACCATCCGGACTTCCTGACAAACTTAAGCAGACCCGATGGTGATCGATCTGATAGTTCGCCGATGTGTGCGAATATAAATTTGCACAGGGTTCTATTTCTAGGTTGGCAGATGATTGGCCAGTGACAGAGGAAATGCGCCTTGTCATTTTTTTTGAAAAATTCGATTTTATTATTCAATATAGTGGCCATCGAGGGCGATACACCTTTCAACTTTTCGATACCATTTTTGTAGTACGTCTTTTGCTTCAAAATAGGCCTCAGTATCGGCGATTACCTCTTCATCGGCGCTAAATTTTTTTCCAGCAAGCATTCTCTTAAGGTCTCAGAACAAGAAAAAGTCCGCGGGGGGCAGATGCGGAGAATACCGTTGATGCGAAAGCAACTCGACGGCCAATTCATACAATTTTGCCATCGTTTCCATTGATTTGTGACATGGTGCATTGTCTTGATGAAACAGCACTTTCTGCTTCTACAAATGGGGTCGTTTATCCGCGATTTCTTCCTTCAAACGCTCCAACAATGCTGTATAGTTAAAATAAAAAAATAAAAAAAAAACCCCAGCGCATCCCCAAACACAGACGCCATAACTTTGCCAGCTGACTGTTGAGTCTTTCCGCGCTTTGGATTCGGTTCACCGCGTGCAGTCCACTCGGCTGACTGTCAATTGGACTACGGTAACGGAGTGAAATGATGGAGCCATATTTCATCCATTGTCACATATCGACGGGATTATTACGATTGAACAGCTTTAAACACTGCTCAGAATCATCAATTCGTTGTGTTTGGTCGATTGTGAGCTCGCGCGGCACCCACTTTGCACAGAGCTTTCGCATGTCCAAATATTCATTAACGATATGTCCAACACGTTTCTTTGATATCTTTAGAGTGTCAGCTATCTCGATCAACTTCATTTTACGGTCATCCGAAATCATTTTGTGGATTTTGTTGATGTTTTCGTCCTTAACAGCCTCATTTGGACGTCCACTGAGTTCATCTTCTTCGGTGCCCATATGGCCTGTACGGAATTTAGCAAACCACTTACGAATGGTTGCTTCGCCTGGCGCAGAGTCCGGACAACACTCATCCAGCCACTTTTTGGTATCAGCAGCATTTTTTTTTCATAAAAACAGTGTTTCATTAACACGCGAAATTCCTTTTTATCCATTTTTTTCAAAATAACAAAAGTTGCTTCACTCAAAATGCTATACCTCACAAATTAATAGTTCGGCAGCTGCTACGTGTTTTTTTTTGTACCTACTAACTAAAAATGATATGGATGTAATTCTAGTGGCGCCCTCTCATAGGAACGATACGAACTTTTCAGCCGAACTGTTATGTTGTGGCCAGTTAGTACTCCAATCAGTATTGACAGCGATTTTCTATCTTCTAGTTTTTGCTTAATCGTATTCTGGCCACAGCTTTCTTGATATTTGGCAGGCAGTTAGTTATTTCCACCTGCTATTAACTACAGCTAATGATTCTTGCTTAATTTAGGCCTTGAGGTTACAGAGTGGAGGTGTAACCATACCATCTGCTTGCTCTCTGTCTAGGGCTGAGCCTTTTCTGGCCATTATTTGGTATACCGCTGTGACGTTTTACGTTGTGATACGTACCAAGAACCTTATCTCTACGCGGCAACACTTAACAAACTAAGATGTCATTTGCTTAGCAGCATTACTTTTATGGCCCAAAGTGGGTCGTTTAAGACAATCTATAGCTAATCATAATCCAAAAAATGGTATCGCTTTGTTTTAATGTCAACTATTGTGACCTTACAAGTCTGCGGTCATCGAGAAACAGGACAGGATCGTTGGCAAATTTCGTAGAGCGAGCAAGCCGTTAGTAAACGGCTCTCCATCGAACGAGGAAACAGTTGATGAATAAGAGATTATGACACCTCTTAACAGGAGACAGTTTCTGTTTAGTTAGCATTGGATAAGCATGTGTTTTTATTTGTTTTCTTAAATTTTACCAATGTGGTCATAATATGGACGCTTTGAACACAGGTTTGTACTCATATTTACGGAAATAAAGAATTGAGAAGTCTTATTTAAATTCAAATAATCAAATTCACGTTGGGGTCCATTTCCAACGGCTCCAGTTTTTTTTGTAACTAAGAATAACTGTATAGGATGCATATTACTGAACTCCACCATCATTGTAGTTTCAGTCAGAGCTATTTGCATCTACGATTAAAAGATAAATAAATATTTTATTGTTTTCAGAGAGAAATTGTTGCTGTGTCAGTGGTTGTTGTTATTAGACGCCAGTCAATCCGTCTCCGTTTTGTTATTGGAAGGAATAGAATAGATTTTTATTGTTTTCTTATCATAAAATTCATAATATACATAAGTTCACAAAAATGGTTTGAGCATGGCTATGCCGTCTGCCCGATTGACATTTTATTTTTGCACTTTGTGTTTTTATTATAAATCAATAAATTTATAAGAGAAAATTGAAAATTCAACAGTTTATAGTAATAATTAATAAATAACACTGTGTAACAAAAATTTGTTTATGTTATTTTTTTGTTAGTTTCTACTTCCTTATGATATGTCAAGCACGTTTTGAGTATTCATTCGTTCTAACTGTTAGCCTTACGGTAACGGCATCGCGAAATGTGTTAACGGAAATGCAAGCAGAGCAAGCCTTTCACTAGACCTCTGCAAGTGAATGTGAATTGTCGTTAGTTCAGAAGATAAATAAAAATGTTTAATTTAATTATGGAAAAGTCGTACTGACACTGAAAACTATCGTACGAAAAGATGGCCGCTAAGAGAAGCCTTTATACTATACCTGATGCAAAAAAACGTGTTTTTAGATTCAGGAAAACTAATTATGGCCCCGCTGCAAATCAAAGGAACGTAATGTTTGGACAGCATTCAGTGAAATAAAAGGAGGAAATATTAAAATAGAAAATTATATAGAACTAGTAGAAAACTTAGTGGATAAGTTTAATATATTAGGATGCAGGATGTCGCTAAAACTACATGTTCTTCACTCTCATTTAGATTTTTTTTTTTAGTGAAAAAGTGGAGAGCATTAGTGAACAACATGCTAAGACGTTTACCTAAGACATCGCTTCAATGGAGGGCCGGTACCGGGGGAAATTGGATGCCAATATGCTGGGCGACTACATCTGGCACCTAAAAAGGGGCAATTCCAAAGTTCACAGTAGGAAAACAAAAAAATCTCTGCACTTCTATACGCATATGGAAGTTCCAATTTTTTTTTTCTTCGTATATATGATAGGTTATTAAAATTTGAGGTAACATTTTGAATTAAGTTTTCTTTTATATATTTTTTTTTAATTACAAAAGTGCATAAATGACCAAAAATGCCAATTTTTCGTTAAAATTCTAAAGCAATAGCTAACACTTAAGAAGAACTTTTGGCATTTTTGAAATGAGCTAACATATACCAAGCATAAACAATCCAAAAATCTACATAAACAAACATTTTTTCAAATTTTGTTACACAGTGTAATAGACAGTCTTAAAAAGCTTCGTTTAAAATCTGTTTGGTTGATAATGCAGCCCTATAGAAATTATACAATTATATGTATATTGGAAGGAATATTTTTTTTGAATATATTAAATACAGTGCATCTCGATTCTTGCAACCTCGATTTCTGCAAACCTCGATATTGGCAACCGACGTAAATGGATACCCTTTTTTCTATTTTTGCAACAAATCCAAAAAAATACTCGATTTTCGCAACTTTGAGATTTTATCTTTGCAACATATAAAATTGATGTGTGTAAGTTTTTCTATGCAATGTTGCAGGCAAGAGCAACCTTCTGCCGACATCATAAATTGTCTTGATGCAGAGTAGTAATAACAACGCGTTTTTTTTTTTGGTTTGTTTTCTTTAAATACGATGAATCCCCGAGTAAAACTAATGGAAAACAACATTTGTCTTTTCTTGCTTCTAATTCGGGATGGAATTTTGTCAGAAGTTCTGACATCACAACAATGCATAACCAGATGTTTCAAGATAAGAGCTTTGGCAGCGATGACATCTCTGAATGGATCTCCGAGAATCTGCAAAACGTAGAAGCCCGATAAGAAGAAGAAGTTTCTGCCCAAAGTGCGGAAATGGATATTATTGATACACAATCCAAAGTAAAATTAGAAGTATGGACACCTTATCAAAAAAAATCTCAATACTCGTATTGAAGCCGTCCAGCGACGCTTCATTCGATTGAAAGGTCTTCCCTGGGACGATCCTTTTAACCTCCTTCCATATTTGCATCGGATAAAACTGTTGCAAATGCAGCCTTTGGCTCAAAGAAGGGTCAATAACGATATAATTTTTATGCATCAACTGATCTCAGGTCTGATTGATGCACCTGACCTATTATCCTGTTTAGGATTAAACTTCCGTGGGGGATCACATTACCTGCGTAGTATAGAGTTACTGCATGTTCCTCATCACAGAACAAATTACGGGATGCATGAGCCTATTAACCGCATGAGTAAAATCTATAACTTAAATGTAAACTTTCTAATCTAAATCTAAACAAGATTACACTAAAAAATGTATTGCGTAATGTAGTTCCTCGAACATAAATACTAATAATGTATATTTGTTTATTTATTGCTTGTGGTAGTGTTGTATGTAGCGTAGCCTAACCACTAACACCAGCACTAAATGATGAGCCTGTTGATGCATAATTTGCCTGGCAAATCTCTGCTTGTGGTCGTTGCTTGTATTAAGCATACCACGACGAATGCTATCAAAAAAGCGCTAGAAGATAACCGTATTGAATGCACCATAACAGAACTTATAGTTAGCCTCCTTGATAGAAGGCACATCATTGCCGAGCTCGGGGAAACCCGCCAAAAAGTGATTGCATCCAGAGGCACGCCGCAGGGAGGAGTCATATCCCCCCTTCTTTGGGTCATGGTCATTAACGAACTACTTGTGAAACTTAGGTACAGTGGAGTAAGAGCAATAGCATACGCGGACGATGTAGTGCTGCTCGCTACAGGTAAATTCCTAACCACTATCAGTGAACTAATGCAGAGAGCCTTGAACACACTAATCGGTTGGACAAAACAATGTGGACTGGGGGTCAACCCCCAGAAGACCGAACTAGTGCTGTTCACCAACAAAAGAGTTATACCACCCTTCGCGCTACCAACTATCGAGGGTACCCCCCTCACGCTGTCCGCGAGTGCGAAATACTTAGGCCTCATACTAGATAGAAAACTTAATTGGAAGTTGAACATTAAAGAAAGAATTAAAAAAGCATCAGTTGCCTTCTATACCTGCAGTAGATTCATCGGAAAGAACTGGGGATGTAGACCACAAATTATATTTTAGATGTACACGGCAATAGTCAGACCGATATTAACATATGGAGGATTGGTCTGGTGGCATGCTGTCACCAAGGCCTGCAACCTTAAGGATATGACCAAAATACAAAGAATAGCATGCACTGGCACGACCAGCGCAATGAGAACAACACCAACAGCAGGATTGGAAGCAATTCTTAACCTTCTACCCTTAGACCTTTATATACAAGAGACCGCAGCAAAGAGCGCTCTCAGAATAAGCCAGTCAAAATACTGGAAGTCTAATTTATATGGACATGCCAGGATACTTGGCAATTATCTAAATGACAACATTAACACAGATTACACTGTCCCATATATGGATTTCGAAAAACCCTTCTCGTGGGAATTTCCAAATAGAGAACAGTGGGGGAAAAATGAAGTAATTAAAGACTCTAAATCCATCTACACCGATGGGTCGAAAATGGACATAGGCGTAGGGGCAGGCTGCTTCTCGGATGAACTGGGTATAAGCAGCTCCATACGGCTCCCTGATCACAGCAGTGTTTTCCAAGCTGAGGTTCTAGCAGTGACAAAGGCTGCTCAATTGGTGTCAATGATGGCAATATCGCCGGAGGATATCACAATTTACATTGATAGCCAAGCGGCCTTAAAAGCATTAGCTGCTACGAAAATAACGTCTAAGCTTGTTAAGTATTGCCGCGAAGAGCTGAAGGTTCTTGGCACGCAGCACAACGTAAAACTCTGCTGGGTACCTGGTCACAGCGGCATACCAGGCAATGAAGCTGCAGATGAATTAGCCAGAAGGGGCTCGGCCCTAGACATAGATCAGGCAGATGGTATGGTTAAACCTCCACTCTGTTACCTCAAGACCAAAATTGAACAAAAAACACTAAGTAAAGCAAATAACAGGTGGAATTCATTAACCACCTGTGACGTATCAAGAACACTGTGGCCGGAGTACAACAAAACAAGAACAAGAAAACTCCTACAGAAAGATAGGACATCGCTGTCGATGCTGATAGGTGTACTTACTGGCCACAATCTGCTAAGATACCACATGAAGAAACTACGCCTGACTGATGATGACATCTGCAGAGGATGTGGTGATGAAGAGGCTCATGAGGACACAGCCTATTTCCTCTGTCACTGCCCTGGCCTCTGCCAACTTAGGAACAAAACCTTGGGCAAATTCTTTTTCGAGGACATCGACGAGCTATCGGATGGATCACCATCGGTCATACTTGAATTTGCCAGGGCGTCTGGATGGCTGAAACCAAGAAATTAATACCACGGGCGGGAAAACAACATGGGTATCACAATGGGTCCACATGGACCTAAGTGTGATGGGGATGTTATCATTCTCATCAGCCCTTTTAACCTAAGCCACCTAAGCCTAAGCATACCACGACACTGATCTGATAGTGTTTAAATAAAAGACGCAATAAATGCTTCACCACACACTTGCTTGCAGTGAGCAGAACAGAATGACCTCAACATTGAAGAAATAATGCAACTTCAGAAAATGCGCGATAAGGCTGTTGCGAAGCGATCTTCTGCAAAACCGCTGCAAACCAAATTTCAATTTTTTTTTTAACTTAAGGCTGTATGTATTGTACAATGTACATATGTACCTATTCATTTACCTGCATTTAAGTTTCGTATAAATAAATTTATATTTTCTGAACATAGGTTTGAATGTATAATTTTTCTTTTTAATAAAAAAACAAATACACGCAATTTTATTTGGATAACTCAGAGAGCATGTGTAAGCCTTTTTGAACCTCGCCTTGGAAAACGCTGCTCTGGTCTGGGAGTCGTATGGAGCTGTTTATTTTCAGCTCCTCTGAGAAGCAACCCGCTCCTAAACCTATGTATTTGCATTTTTGACCCATCGGTGTAGATGAACTTGGATTCGTTAGATACTTCGTTTTTTTTTCATTGTTCTATGCTTGGAAAGGCCCATGAGAAAAGTCTTTCGAAATCCAAGTATGCGACACTGGGACAGTGTAGTCTGAGTTTTCATTTACGCTAAGATAAGTGGCTTGGTGTGTCCATATGTATTCGATCTCTAGTGCTTTGGCTGGCTTATTCTGAGAGCGCTCTTCTATTTACTTTACTTAACGTTCGATGGGATTCAGCCAACAAGTCAATTAGGTAAACTCGTCTAATAAGGTCACTGCTTTTAGTTGTGCAACACGAAGATTGCTTTAGGACTCTTGGTTTTATATTCACTTACGAGCTTCGATTTTTGCAATAGCTTTTATTCCTACCTGTCGGTCAATAAAAAATGTGATATCGTCTTGCGGGGCTTGGTGCAGTATTTCTGCATCTGTCTATCTTAGATGGAAGTATATTGCTTCCCGTTCTTTTCTTATATGTTAGAAAAAGAACAGGAGAATGACTAAAAAGACTAAATATGTCAGGTACATACATACATACCTTAATTTCACAATGCCACCAGACCAGCCTATCTTTATAGTTCTTTTGCGTAAACTATTCTATTCAGTATACAGCAGAGATCGGTTGTAACAATACCTGATACGAGTATAACCATGAGTCGGATATAACGATATATTTTCAAAGTCCCGTCAAAACTCAGTTTAACTCGTATAAGTTAAACTGACGGGATGCTCAAGCTGATGAATGCTATTATATGCAGCTTCGAAATCGATGAAAAGATGGTGGGTTCTGATTTCAAATTAGTTAGTATTTTCCAAGATTTGGCTGGAAGCCACACTGCACAGTGGTTCCACTCTCGAACAAAGGCGGTCATAATTACTTGCTCATTGAAAAATAACCAAAATGAACCCGTGTTAAAGTAATTTGGGGAAGCTGATTCCGAATCTGCAATTCGTTTTGCTCTATCAAGTCACGCTTTTGAAATAACGATACGGTGCGTTACGGTATACAGGGTGGCCCGGTTTGGGATGCATATATTTTGGGATCTGATTCATTGGTTAATGATATGAAAAAAACCGTAATGGAATGGCGGTCTATATTAAGCACCCACTGAGCTACAGGGTGTTTAAAGAATATCCTTCAGGGAAAAAGGTATCAACAGTTATTCAATTATAACTTCGAGCGTATTAAACTGAGAGCAATCAAAGTAGGCTCGTTTCATATACAATTGATTAGTGCCTATCACAGTTGAAAAAAAAAATACCATGCGTACTTTAATTTTTGAGATATTGGTCTTCAAACACAGATTTTTTTAATTTTTTTTTTACCAATTTTTCTGAAATCGCATTTATCTCGGGAACGTGTGCTTATAATTTTTTAGTTAGTAACATTTTCGTGTGCCATAATGTCACCTACGAATTCACCATACAAAGTTTTAACCTAGGACTTGTAGTTTTCCTGGTATAAAGTTAATTGAAACACAAGAATCATTCAAAAACGAGCATTACCTTGCATGCCGTGACATCAGACTAAATGCCAGACTATTAGAAAAATTAGGCGAAAAAGTTTGCAGATCAGATTTCTTATACTCCAGCAGACGTCTGGCTGTATGGTCAAGTAAACATAACATTCTAGTAAAAGAGCATTTAGTGATAGCACCTGAAATAAAATAATAAGAGGTATGGTAACTTATAGCTCAATTTGATCTGAATCCGCAAATTTCCTAAGCTGATTCAACTTGCATCAAAAAGTACAGAAATCAGCCCCCCAACACTGGTGCTCGCAGCACTGCCGTCAAGGATTTCATCACAAGGAGGCGTTCAGCCTTAGGTTCATTCGTGCTGGTAGCCTGCTGCGCTGCTTTTTGTTATCATTCCTGTTTTCGCTGTTCCTTCATAATGTTTGTCACAGTTAGTGCTGCTTCCCAAGTCTCTTCCCTGCATACTATCTGTCTGGTGATGTTGTCTGGATTTAGGTCCTCACCCAGTTTGTTGACTAGCAGAAGCCGTTCTTCATAATATTGTAGGCAAAGGAATATGATGTGTTCGGGAACCTCGACCGCTTCCGCGCATGTTGGGCAATACAGGCTGTCGTCGTGTCTAAACCTATACTTACTTTAGGCGGCGCTACAGCTTGGGGTGAACCGGGGCCTGCTTCTCGCAACCATTTGTGTGTACGTGTTATATTTTTGCACGAATTTGCCAACTCCGAACGGCGAGTTGAGAAGCTCAATCGTAACAAATGATACTCTTTGATTGCTTGTCAGACATTCGAAAGAGGTGGCAACCGTGAAAAACTTTTTTAGGTGTTGGACTCGGGCTGGGATTGAACCCGAGCAGCATGCGTGCGAGTCCAGCGCACTAACCATCACGGCCACGGCAACCACAATGGGACTAAATCTCTGCGTTCACTTGGCATTTGCAGAGTTATACCATATCTCATGCCATTTTTCCAGACTTGTCCTTGGTGGTACCTCAGTATCACTTCGACTCATCGCTGTTGCTGGGATGTCATTTCAGATGTGATTCTGTAGCAAGAAGGTCTATTGGTACGAAGACAATATGTTCTTCGAAATTCCCGTTTCTGCAGGGAAACATATTCTTTTCGAAAACAATAAACTGCGTTCTGCATGTTTAATGATCGATTTCACATCGCATTATTTAATCACGAGTGTTTAGGTATAACAACGGACGTCTTGTTTTCACTCGCAGATCAATCCAATGGCTTTGACGTCAGGACTTTCAACTTCAACAGTATATGCATAACAAGTTCACAACCAGGACTACAAAGGTGGCATTCAAGTATACTTCAATACGCTAAATCCAATTGAAGTTCCAGCGGGGTGCTAGAAACTTTGAATTCGTTAGAAAAAAAGGACTTTATCTGAATCTGTATGTTAATTGAGTCCCGTGTAGTTTCTTTGCTTATTCCGAAAATACGAAACACACAGTATCCTTAAGATTCGATTCAGTTCGATTAATTATGAGATATGTACGAGTACCTCAAGCATGTCCTTTTACTCATGAAAATCAAAATGCACCAAGGACTAGGAATACACAAAAGCTTATGGGTAATAAAAATATCAACGTGTACACCTGAATCTTTTAAGTCCACTCTTTCTTTATGTCCCTAGGCTAGGCAATTCCCATATGATACGGCTGATGGCAGAGAGATTGTGTATTGCTGAAGCTGAACCCATTTTTGCGAAGAGAATTCCTGTTCGAAGAGTTAATGATAATAAAAACACTATTTGGGATTTTGGCAAATCCCCAGAAAATGAAAACCATGAATTTGTATATAGATACACGTGTACTTGTATCTGTAGCAACGCATGACACAAGGTGTGAATTAATAGATTTTACGGACCGACCTTTATATTATATGACGTGGAGGGGATACGACAATAAAAATATGTTACATTTTTGGAACCACTAATGTCAAAAGTGTTTACAACTGCAGTTCTATTCGTATGTAGTTGTGTTCGAATTCTACTTTGGTAGCGCGGTGCTATGGTTTGAGTGATTGAGTCCCAAGATCGAATCGGGATTGGATAGAAGTCAGTTTTGATTCTATAACTTCATTATATATGTTTATTTATATGTATATGTTTCATTTGCATATGTGGATCTGTCTTTCAACTCCTAATCTTGCCTCAACAAAGTGAGCCCCAAATGCTAAGTACACATATGTATGTAATACATTAACCACCTAACAGCTGAAAGTTGGACATTTTTTTTTTAATGCAAGCTGGAAGCGAGTTAGATATCCAGACTTCCGTTTTGAGTGGACTGGTCCCATTGTTTACATATGCGGTGTAACTTTTGCCAGTTTGTAACTACTCCTTTCTTTTGCGATGTACTGGTCGAATTAATGTGTATACAAAACAGAAGCAGGAACTTGGATTCTTACTTACTTAGGTGGACTAAGGCCTCAACCAACAACCCCTTCCAGTTAGCTAAGGACCTGGCCTTCAGTTGCACACTTCAAGTTCGTTGAGATCCTATTTCACTTGTGCGCCCCACCTAAAGCGAGGTCATCCTCTGTTGCGCTGACCATACGGCTTGGGGTCCAATTCTCTGCGGGCCGAGCGTTGATATCCATTCGCTCTACATGTCTGTCCTAGCCATCTTAAACGTCCAATGCGCAGTTTTTGTTTTTTTTACCAGGTCAGTGTCGATGTACAGCTCGTAAAGTTCGTGGTTGAATATTCTCCTACAAAACACGTCAACGCAAACGGGATTGAATATCTTACGAAGGATTTTTCCATGCTTCAGCTCCATATAGCAAGACTGGGATGATAAGGGTCTTATATAGAGTCTCCTTAGTCGATCGGGAAAGGGCTTTACTACTCAATTGCCTTCTTAGCTCAAATAAACAGCGATTGGCAAGAATAATATTATTCTTCGTTTGATTTCCGACGAAATGTTACTTTTTGATGTTATAGCAGAGCCGAGGTAGACAAAGTCCTTTACAACCTCAAAGTTACTGTCTATTGTGACGTTCAATTCATCGATTTTTTGTTTTTCCTTCGTTAATTACCAAACCCATTTTAGCCGCTTCCATTTCTATACTCGCAAACGCACCGGTGACAGCTCGCTGTGTTCTACCAATGCAATGATGTCAATGTCATGTCGTCGGCGTATACAAGTAGTTGAACGGACTTTTGAAAGATCGTTTCTCCTGTTTTGGCTTGCAAGTTTGAGTTCGAGTTCGACTTCGTATGATGTTAAAGAAGTCGCCTTGTCTGAACGCTTTTTTGACATCGAAGGTCTCGGTGAGGTCATTACCGACCTTGATGGAGCAGCGAGCTGTCTCCATCGTCATCCTGTACAGTCGGATGAGTTTGGCAGCGATGTCAAAACTAGATATAGCTCTATACAGTTCATCTGTCCAGATGCTGTCATAGGCGGCCTTGAAATCGATGGACAGGTGATTTTTTGACTTTTTGGGTTTTTTTCAGGATTTGCCTAAATGTGAAAATTTGGTAGATGGTGGACTTTCCTGGGCTAAAACCGCACTGATAGGGGCCAATCAGGTTGTTGACGAAAGGTTTCAGGCATTCACACAATATGGCAGATAGGATCTTGTAGGCGATGTTGAGGAGACTGATGCCTGATGGAGCAGTTGACGGGGTCTCCTTTTTGTGGATCGGGTAACCAATGTTGAGGCATACTTTTATCTGACCAAATCTTAGAGATGAATTGTTGTATGCTCTCTACTAAGCCATCTCCAGCTGCTATGAATAGCTCTGCGGGTAAACCATCAGGTCTAGCAGCCTTGTTGGACTTTAGCTTGGATATTGCTATCCTCACTTAGTTTTGATCAGGTGGATGGGAACTTTGGCTATCATCATCTAAGTTGAATGGTTTATTCCATACAAGTTCTAGACAAAGGAACATCCCTCTTGTCTTCATTCCTGTGGGAACTGGTTGGAGAGAGCTTAGGTCACACCTTGTCCAGGGGAGAATTGGATAGATCAGAGCACCGCATGCAGACCAATTTCCCTGAGAAATCGCAATAGGAGATTGGGTGCTACAAGTAGCAGGTTCTCTGCTGTAAATTTGGTATTTACCCAAGCACTTGAACCTTTTCTGGGTTAATGCCTCACATTACTCCAGTATGTGCTCTGGAGTTTTAATCTGTAGTAAGTGTATAAACAAACTGATTGCGGCTGGTGAAACAGATAGCGCACAGGGCAGGTGTCCACATGAAAGGCACCATCTTCAACGAATTTTTTTCAAAAAAAATGAAAAAAATACCCTTTGTGTATCATTATGGAATAGCCCGCGTCATCTCAACTCTTGCTGTCGTCTGTCCATAAATAAGTGCTGACTTTCCTAAACAGCGGACAAGGATCTACTCTTAGAAAAACATCCTTAGATTGAACAAAACATATGTATGTCTCACTAGACGGCCGTTGAGCTATTTAACTTGATTGATTCTAATTTACGTAGATCTCACTTCGCCTGGAAGTGGAAATAGGCCTTAATCAACTTTATTTATTGGAGTTTTTAATTGAGGCCCCTTAACTGTTGGCTGCTCGTGCAATCGCCGCTATTGAATATATGCGTAGTAATATGGAATCATTAAAACAATGTAGAATAGATGGAAAATATCTTCGACTTCTCCAACATATGTATGTATTGTATATACGATACGGCCATTCTGCACGAAAAAAGCCAATACGTATCGAGTAGAGAGAGGAAATCGACAAGGAGATACCATCTCACCAAAGCTCTTTACAGCGGTCCTAGAGTAGGTACGCCTTCAAGAACCTGCAATGGGAAAACAAGGGTATCAAAGTTGACAGAGAGTACCTAAGCTACCTTCGCTTCGCGGACGACATTGCATCATAACCGACAACCTAAATGATGCAAAGCTGATGCAAGATGAGCTCGGGGTAACCTCAAAAAACGTGGGTCTAAACATCAACTTCGCAAAAACTAAATTCATGAACAACCTTGTTCCCAGTGGTAACATGGAGACAGCAGACGGTGTGATGATCGACCAGGTTTTCAAATACAAATACCTCGGTCATGAAATAAGAATAACGAGAGCTATCAAAACCCAGGAAATCAAACGTCGCATCGGACTAGGCTGGGCAGCCTTTGGCAAAATGAAAAGCGCGTCTGAAAAGAAAAGCTTCCGACCAATGCAAACTGTCGGTTATCACATATGGAGCGGAGACTTTAACCCTAACAAGATGTACCATCACCAAACGAGCGATGCTGGGAACAAGCAGGAGAGACCGGGTGACAAACAAAGAAATCAGAAGAAGAACTGGAATATCTGACATAACCACAGAAATAGGAAAGGCGAAATGGAGGTGGGCAGGACACGTGGCAAGAATGACGAAAAATAGATGGACAAAAAGGCTAATTGAATGGAGACCAAGAGAGGACCTGAAACACAGAGGAAGACCAGCAGACAACTGGATCCGCACAGCACAAGACAGGCACAGGACAGAGTAGAGATTATTAGAAGAGGCCTATGTTCGACTTTGGACAAGACAGGCTGCATGATGATGATGAACTGTGGAGAGATAGTCTAAGTACCTAATCCCAAATTAGTAAGGTCACCGATTTTATGTATTCAATTTTATTTTACGATGCACAGTCGGTATATGTATAAGTTACGCTTTTAATATCAATCGCCAGGTCCCAGAAAATGCAGCATCTTATGGTTAAAAAAAACCAGAAAACTTCACTGCCAGGGAGCCCACTTACCACTTGAATTTAAGTGTTTAATGATTTGGGTTGCACCCTTAGGGAATTCATATCCCTCAGATTATCAGACTGTAATAAACGGTTAAAAATACAACAAATCCCCACATTCGACAGGAAGCATATTGAACTTTGAGAAAGTCTACAAAGATCAAAACAAACCTAGTGACCAATTTTAAGTAATAAGGCTTAAAAGAGCAAATTTCCAAAGTATCTATGCAAATTTACTCCGTAACTAGCAGCTTACAACTACAACAGCTTAGCTCCTCTGACATTTGCAATCACCCTCCGTCGAGTGAGATGTGAAAAGATATAAATTCCTTTGCAATTGTAAACCCATTTGTTTGTGAAAACCCGATGCGTACACTTTCCCAAAAATACAAAAAAGGGGAAGATAAGGAACAGAGTCACATCACAAGTCCACCCTCTTAACACTGACCATCTATGTAATTTAAAAGCTTAGAAAATTTCGAAATTTCTCTCTCTCGTTCTTCTGGTCAAAAGCTGTATCATATTTCAGTCCCACCATGTACATAACAAACCAAAGTCCTACTTATATACTTTAATAGTAGCCTTTTGAAAAATGAAAACAAAAAAAAAAAAACACAAAAAAAAAAGGAAAAAATAAAACTCTTCGGTGATTCGTTCAACCCTATCACCGCCACCCACAAACGCGCACCCTTTCGCATTTGGGTTGAAAAACTCAAGTTTACTTTTTTCGGGTTTTTTTTTGTTCCTTCTTTTATTCTAAAGAAGAACAGAAAAGCAATGGAATGGTCTTCATGGATGCTGCCGCCATAGCTGTAGCTGGCCTGGCGTGGGAGATGTAAATAAAATATGCAGATGGTCGCTTGTATAAAAATAAAACTCTTCATAAGTGTGTGCTAAGAACTTTCCATAACCCCAATGGAAAGTATTCCGCACTGCTACTTCGTACCACCCTCCGTGTTGCCGCTGCTGCGGACCACCTGCCAAATGCGTAGATGCTACAACAACGAGAAATAATGAAACTGGCCAAACGAATAGAACGTCGTCCTCGACGTCGTCGTCATTGTCGGAAGACCAACTTATAAAATACCAACGTTTCCTACTAATTTATGGGTAAAAATATACAGACACACACATATAGAGCTGGTTGTGTGTGTGTGTGTGCGTTTTGACCGTTTTTTGGCAAGAAAGCACAATTGTCCACTCGTGGATAGTGAAGGATACCACCATCGATGTTCTACCCCTTTTGGCTGAGGCTGGGTAGGTGGGGGAGGGGGTGGCATGGTCCATAGCAGGAGCAGCAGGACTTCCTTCTCAGCTTTATCGTTCTCTGCTCCTTTGCGTGCCGCATTGTCCGGGGCCAGTGGAAATTCTTATATTGGAATTTCAAATAAAGTTTAAAAAACGCAAACAGAGGAAAAAAACCCTTTTACTTGTTTCAAGAAAAATCTCAATCTAGATGTGTGTTTGTATGGGTTTTTTGGGGGTTGTTATTATTTTTTTGTTTTTGTTTTGTTTTGTGTGTGCAAAGACTAAAGGGTTGCACTTGTGTTGGTGTAGATTTATTGTAAATAGATCAGAGGCTTGGTAGAAAGAAACATTTTTTTTTTTCAGCTTTTTGTGCATTTTTTTGCCTGCTGACCGATCGATAGCTTCTTCGTTGTGGAGTATAGAATTGTTTTTTTTTTGTTTTTTTGTAAACTGTTACTGATGTCCAAGTATGTGCGTACGTATGACGAGAGGGATAATATCCTGAAAGTCCTACATCACTTTCACTTACTTAGGACGTTCGTTGGTGGATTGTATTCTGTTTTTGGCGGGAGGCGCGGAATGTTACTTACGCGCGCTCACATGTTACATTTCAAGTGCTAGTTACGCAGTGTTATAAAACATCATATGTGTTTTGGTCGAACACAAATGCTTTACAGTCGAAGTGAAGGTCTTCTTCTCATACCTGTTTACTGATGGAATGCAGAAAACAAGGGGGTGATTGGTGCTTGGCAAAAAAGACAAGTATAACTACAAAGCTAATCAAGATGTCTTAGAAACTATCAGGTTGACATTATTTGAAGGTCAGAAATCAGCTAGATATGTATAGTTGGTTATTGTTAAACGGGATCACCACGTAGTCTCGAACGAAAATAATCTCGAAAATCTATTTGATATAACAGTTCGGCTGAAAAGTTCGTATCGTTCCTATGAGAGGGCGCCACTAGAATTACATCCATATCATTTTTAGTTATTTCCAACCTACAAAAGACACGTGGCAGCTGCCGGACAATTAGTTTGTGAGATATAGCATTTTGAGTGAAGCAACTTTTGTTATTTTGAAAAAAAATTGATAAAAAGGAATTTCGCGTGTTAATGAAACACTGTTTTTTATGTAAAAAAAATGCTGCTGATACCAAAAAGCGGCTTAATGAGTGTTCTCCGGACTCTGCGCCAGGCGAAGCAACCATTCGTAAGTGGTTTGCTAAACAAAATGATTTCGGATGACCCTAAAATGAAGTCGATCGAGATAGCTGACACTCTAAAGATATCAAAGGAACGTAATGAATATTTGGGTATGTGAAAGCTCTGTGCAAAGTGGATGCCGTGCGAGCTCACAATCGACCAAAAACAACAACGAATTGATGATTCTGAGCAGCTCCATCATTTTACTCCGGAATCCAATCGACAGTCAGCCGAGTGGACTGCACGCGGTGAACCGAAGCCAAAGCGTGGAAAGACTCAACAGTCAGCTGGCAAAGTTATGGCGTCTGTATTTTCATCGACTATCTTGAAAAGGGGAAACCCATCAACAGCGAATATTACACAGCGTTATTGGAGCGTTTGAAGAACGAAAACGCGGAAAACGGCCCCATTTGAAGAAGAAGAAAGTGCTGTTTCGTCAAGACAATGCGCCATGTCACAAATCAATGAAAACGATGGCAAAATTGTATGAATTGTACTTCGAATTATTTCCGCGTCCGTATTCTCCTGATCTAGCCCCCAGCGACTTTTTCCTGTTCTCAGACTTTAAGAGAATGCTCGCTGGAAAGAAATTTAGCACCGATGAAGAGGTAATCGCCGAGACTGCGGCTTATTTTAAAGCAAAAGACAAATCGTACTACAAAAATATTATCGAAAAGTTGAAAGATCGCTATAATCGGTGTATCGCCCTCGATAGCCACTATATTGAATAATAAAATCGAATTTTTAAAAAAAAATGTTTTTTTCTTTACGATCTTTTCAGCCGAACTAAAAAAAACTTTGTCTCGAAAAGAAATTGCTTTCGAGATTTTAAAAATCCCTTTATTTTACTGCAAAAATGTATGAGCACAAGAACTCTTAGCTTAACTGCTAAATTGTAATTGTTCGAAGCGACATCAGGATCTGTTTACTCGCAGTTCTACTCGTACGCAGCACAAACTTGGGGATGTGAACAATTCGTTCTTGGAAACAGGTGTATCACCTTTGTTTACTGCCACTCTAAATGCTCACTTGGATTACATAATCAAAGCAATGTTTCAGCCGACCAACCGACTAACGAGATCCATAGTAGCACTGTACGCTCTAAAATGTTATTTTTTAAAAAGTGGACTCTTTTGGCACAGAAGTACGGCATAGTGTTGAATGTAACGATGGACAATGTGGATGCTTGGAGAAATATTTTATATAGCTTCCTGCAAAATTTAGACTTGAAGCTCAAAGAAGAGTTCAATGAACAAGCTGAATCTACCCTGCACAGACAAATTTACAACAAGCTCAACTACGATTTGGTGGAGAGGAACTATTTTCGAGATGAAAGCAGTACATCGAAAATCGAGAGCACGGTTATGTAATCAGAGAGAACTTGATCATCCTGAACGGTGGTGAAGGCTGGACCTCACTCATCGCATATTGCAAAGAAGTATCGACATCGAGCTACAGAGACAAGAAAACTGCCGAAGAAGTACAGTGTATTCGTAATTTACCCTTACTCACCTGTTAATCCACAAAAAAATACCAGCAAATTCAACTTTTTCGTTATTATTCTTTTCTTTAGGTGGCGCTACAGTTCGAGGTGAATCAGGATCTACTTCTCGCAACCATTTGTGTTAGGGTAATAATCCAGGAAAGGTTCAAGTGCTTGAGTAAGCACCAACTTATAGCAGAGAATCTGCCACTCATTGCACCCAGTCTCCTGCTGCAAATTCTGAGGGGAATTGGCCTGGATGAGGTGCTATGACCTCGGCAGTTCTCACCTGGACTAGGTGCGAGCAAAGCTCTCTCTAACGCTCTAACCAGTTCCAACAGGAATGTCTAGGACTTGTGTAATAGACCTTAAAGGTCGCGGTGCATCTTACCCTTTAAAAATAAAAATAATACTTCCCGAAGGTTTAATTAATATTATTTTTCTTTCCTCAATAGTGGTTTCTTTAGATTTAATGCCCCATTGCTCTCGTTTACTAAACGCACAAATTCAAAAACCCAAACTGATCCAAATTTTAGAAGCAACTAATCATACAAGTAAGAAGAATACGAATGCACCAAATTTTAACAGTATTAGAAACATTTTTTCGGTTCCTTCGACAAAAGAGAAGGAAAAGTACGAACACTTTTGTAAAGGAGAAAATAGATGGTTCTTTGTTCTTTGCCCTGTAACTTTCCTCGCTGCAATAATTTTCGGTATTTTTTATCGGAAAATTTATAAAAATGATTGAGTCGCAAAACGAACTAAAAGCAAAAAGTGGAATAGGGAATGTCATAATTAGGATACTAGATGAGATAAGCGAATGAAAAGAAAGTAAAATATGAAATGTAGGTGCCACCTTCAAATTGACAATAGCTACAATTATAACGACAATTTCCAACATTTTGCACAGTTAAAAGAAGAGGCATTCGAATCGTGCTATCGTATGCCAATTGTAAAAAGAAGGTTTTATACTCTCAAGGTTTTCATTTCATTTTATTTCATTTGCTACCGACCAAGAGTATATATGTTTCCTCATTTAAGAGAAGAGCGAGTTCGTTGAGGTTCATAAATGGCTTCGCTAAGTGAAGTTGGACATCATCTGCATGTAAATGTACTGAAGCATATTTGCAGACTGATGGAAGGTCATAAATAAACACACAGAAGAGTATCGGTCCTAAAATTGAGCCTTGCGGCACTCCCTGTTTGATTTCTTTCAGTGATGAACAACGTTCACCTACGATCACCCTTTGCGATCTACCGGAAAGATAACTACTTATTAGTTTTACTGCCCTTTCACCAAGACCGAAATTGTTCATAAGCTTCCAATAAAGGATTCTATGATCAACTCTGTTAAAAGCCTTCGAGAAGTCTAGCAAACAAAGCAACGAAACATAACCCATATCATAATCTTGCCTTATCTCCTCAAGTAGGTTTACCATAGCTGTGGAGCAGCTGTGGTTAGATCTGAAACCGGATTGCTGGGCATACAGTAATTTATTGAGCGTTAAATGTTCCGTTATCCGTTTAGCAACTATTTTTTCGAAGACCTTTGACAGACACGGTAGAATGATTATTGTTCTAAAGTCAGCTGGAGAAGTTGAGTTAGCTTTCTTTGCGTCAGGCAAGATACTTGCAGTTTTCCAAAACTGAGGAAAAGTCGATGTGGTTATGCACCAGTTAATCACATGGGTGAGATGGGAGACAATATACGGCAATATAAGTTTGATGAAACGGATTTGAAGGCCATTTTTACCAATAGAATTGGACTTAATAGCTGTTACGCATTGGATAACTTCGGCTTCTGTAGCAACTGCAGAATCCTTTAATGCTGGCACCAAGTCAGCAAGGTCTTCTGTCAGATTGAGAACAGAACAGCTAGTGCTGGGATCATCAGCCAGGAAAAAATTATTTAGTTCATTAGGATCGAGTCGTGGAGTATAATTTGAACATCATACTGTGGAGAGGCTGCTTGTAAATTCGTCATAAGACTCCTTGCTAGATAGGAAGGGACCATGTTTCAAATTGTCACTATGATTTTGGTTGCCATTTAGGTGATTATTTACTAACTAAAATGTATATTTTCCACGACTAAGCCTGATTTTCATCGACATCATCGGTCGCTCCCAGCGCGCGCTGTTAGAGGCGCTTACGGCAATTGAAGAACAGGTGAAACGAGTTGGCCTTGAAGTGAATGAGGACAAAACTAAGTACATGCTGTCAACAAACAAAGAAACATCTGTCCACCGCCTAGGACAAAACGTCACTGTTGGGAACAGTAACTTCGAAGTGGTTAAGGAGTTTGCCTACCTCGGAGTAAACATCAACTCCAGGAATGACACCCTAGTGGAGATTCGACGAAGACTTACCCTAGGAAATCGCTGCTACTTCGGTTTGACAAAACAAATGGGTTCAAAACTCCTAACTCGGAACACGAAATGCATGCTCTACAAAACATTGATCCTGCCAGTTCTGCTGTATGGAGCCGAGTGTTGGACAATAAGCAGGAAAGCAGAGCAGATTTTGAATATACTTTCGAGAGAAAAATTCTTTGTCGGATTTTCGGTCCCGTATGCGAGGAGGGCGAATGGAGGAGAAAATATAACCACGAGCTCTTTGAGCTGTACAAAGATGTGGATGTAGTCCGATAAGCCAAAACACGTCGACTACACTTGCTCGGCCACATCGAGCGAATGGACAACAATGCACCAGCAAAGAGGATCTACGAATCACAGCCCCCAGACTCGAGACGACAAGGGAGGCCGAACCTCCGGTTTGGTGACCAAGCTACCGCAGATGGCAGTGCGCTTGGTCTAGACAACTGGAAGCAGCATGCCCGGAATTGAAGAGAGTGAAAGGCTGCCGTGTCTCAGGCAGAGACTCTTCACGGGTCGGGAGCCCGTTATGTAAGTAAGTAAGTAAGACTCATTTTTACCTGTGGGATTTGATTACTCTGTTTTCATCTGCCAATTTCAATGCCTTCGTTGAACCATTATATTCTTATGGTAAAAAGCTTTATCTTATTAAAAGGAGTCAGACCCAAAAGAACCATCTTCTGGAGTAAGCTTATAAAAGGAACATTGAGAAGTTACCTTATAGACAGACCTCCACCACTACTGAAGACCAGGTACTGTGAAAAGAAGGTACAAAAAACAATACCTCCGTAATCTCGTAGCTGAGGAAAACCCCAATATCCAGGCCACGTGTAAGCCACCAGTGGTTCCCCGCGTGGAAGTGCGAGTAGCAGCTAATAAAAAGTCCTTTTAAAAAACCCCTACCGTATGCTTGTTCCTTTGCTTCTTCATCTTTCAAGTACGCGTGCCGATTCAATGTCAAAGAAAGATTTGCTAATTCTGAAAAACTTTACCCGATAATATTTTTCAACTCATAAATTTGTAAAGGTATACCTTCTCTCGCCTGATTGAGATTTATTCCATTTTTGTGTCTGGAATTTTAAAGCTATCAAGCCTTTTGACTAGAAGCCCACAAGAGCATCTTTTAAATAATTCAACATTCTATTCTTTTTTATTGGACATGTTTGAATGATACTTTTTTCTATAAGAAAGAGGACTGTAACTTCTCTTGCAAAACTTACGAAGCGTATCTAAAGGATATTTTTGTAATTGAATAAGATACTAAGTTATACACAGAAAAATTTACATACATACACACACTTTTATTTTTATTAAAAAAAGCTTAACTTTCAGGCGTCAATTTTCATTTTCAGATATTTATCAGTATTTTTACATAAATAAAATGTATATACTCGAAAACTCATTGTAAAAGACTCGTACATATATACTTTTAATTTATTTACTTGCACAATGGCAAGCACAAATCACAACCCCTTTAATTATAAAAAAAAAAAACAAAAAAAAATCGAAAGGGTTACTGTATAAGAACATTAAAACCCATCAACGAAGCGCAAAAAAAAACACCAAAAAAAGAAGAGACTCCAAAAGGGAGGAAAATTCTTTCTTTTTCTCATCCAATAAAAAAATAATCGAAAAAAGTCCATTAAAAGAAAATGTTTGTTAGAATAAATTGGAGTTTTTTTCTCTTTTTGTTTCGTCCACCCCTTTCGTTAATTCCTTTTTTCTAATAACAGAGGAATTTTTTTAATTTACATTAAGATAAAAGAAGTGAAGTGCATTTGAATTCTTAAATTAAGGGAAATTGATTTCTTCTTCGAAACCGTATTACATAAAACATGAACTTTTTTTTTGGTTTACTTTTACAGTTTTCAGACGAATAAGTTTAATTGATAAATGATTACGTAGAGAAAAAGGTATGCATATGTATGTAGCGCCGGTGGAATATACCTTAGTAGTTGTTGGTAAACATTTTCTTAGCATGGGAGCATCACTTTGGAACTATGGTGTTCTTAAAACTGAAACCAATTATTTCATAAAAGATGAAACCCCAATTTAAACAGTAATTTTACGTGTAACGAGTTACTCTCAGATAAACTGTCTGATTTAAGTATTATTACAAGAGTCACATATTTTCCAGCTACTTACAGAAATAAAAAATCATATGTGGAGATCAAAGTAAACTCAAACCAAGTCAAATATTTGCTGCCATACAACAAGCAGATCTCCCATTTTCAAGTTAAATTGTTTAGGATTTCTTGTTGGGCTTATCTATAGGTACTCATCTGTTTCTAGGTAATCAACATTTTCTAAAATACAAGTTTCACTTTCTCCAAAATTTCATTTAACTTAAGTCTGCCTAGCTATCTGGAGCTCCCGAGGCAAATCAGTCGGAATAAATTCGACAACAACGAAATACTGTGAGAAAGTATAATGTCGAAAAGCAACAATCGCAAGACACCCCCAGAACAGAGAACGCATATCCCGATCTCTCGCTACGAGTCCTACCGCAGCAATAGCTAGTACAGAAGACCAGTGGAAACACTGCCAGCAAGCCATCATAAGTGCCGCGAATGATGTGCTGGGTTTCACACGACCACCACCACGAAACCTTTGGTTTGATGAAGAGTGCAGGCTAGCTAATACCCCGTCTCCACGAGACATTTCCCAAGGGATGTTCTTCGGCTTGACATGCAAATGTCTCGTGGGGATCCCTAATTTGATGTCCAAACTAAAAACATGTCCGCGATCAGCATTTTATGTTTGTCTTCTCGGCAAACTCAAATCCAGATTTTTCTCTGACATTTGGCCATTTGGCAGGTAGATTTTCATTCGGTTGGTATTTCCGTAGAGTATTTCACTGCTTTTAAAGCGAGAATTGCGCGTTGTTTCTTTCTCAACGACATGTTATAGAGTCTTGACATAATTTGCCCAGCGAAGGAAAAAAAAAACCTGTCAAGATGTAGTTTTGTCATAAATATGTCTCGGGGAGACGCGGTGTAACGCATAAAAAAACAGGTGTATAAAGCGGCGCTGCAAAGAAGGACTAGACTGCTCGCATACTCTACAAGCAAAGGAGACGGGAAGAACATCTGCATCTCAGAAAGAAAGAGAAAGAGCACGAAAAGCGTGCGATCGAGGATATTGAGAGATGCTTCTCTAGGAACAATGTACGGACGTTTTACCAGAAGGTAAAAAGAATGTGAGAGCATAACATGTCCCGTACAGAAACCTGTAGAGATGACGAAGGAAACCTTATAGTAGAAACACAGTCGGTGCTGAGAATATGGAAAAACTACTTCTGCTGACTATATAATAGCGATGAAGACCAATACTCCGCTGTCAGGCAGAATGAACCATTCAAAAATTTAGATGATGATAGCCAAAACTCCCCTCCACCTGATCAAAACAAAGTGAGGATAGTATTATCCAAGCTGAAGTCAAACAAGGCTGCTGGACCTGACGTTCTACCCGGACCCGCAGAGCTATTTAAAGCAGTTGGAGATGACTTGGTAGTGAGCATACACCAAGTCATCTCTAGGATTTGGTCAGATGAAAGTATGCCAGATGAATGGAATCTCTCGCTGTTTCTTTTGGCTAAGAAGGCAATTGAGTAGTCCTTACTCGATCGACTAAGGAGACTCTATATAAGACCCTTATCATCCCAGTCTTGCTATATGGAGCTGAAGCATAGACTTTATGGAAAGCGGATGAAGATATCCTTTTCCTTGGTCGCTTTGAGAGAAAAATCCTCCGTCTTGGTCCACCCCGGACTGTAGAGCCACCTAAGTAAGTAAGTAAGATTCGAGAAAATAGCACTACAACCAATCCGTTCTCTCAATAACAGAGTTAATTCAGATTCTTAACGAATCTAAATGCAACGTTCTCTGCATCTATGTATGTATCGGATGCCCTTGCGTATAGGAAACAGTTTATGGAGGAATAGATTCTCGTATCTTTATGCTGCCAATCATTAAAATTGCTACAAAAATCAAAAAATCTCTTAACTGTTATATCTTGCAGATCGCTTTATTATCTTTTTTCTATGTAAACAAGTCAAATTGCCATCCTAAAGTTAAAAATATATTTCAAAAACTGTAACACATTAAAATAATAAATAACTGCAAAAATGTATCCACGCATGAAATTATCAATAAAGCTGACGGCTTTTATCATTACTAAATGGAATTTATAAAAAATCTTTCTTTAGGTGGCGCTACAGTTCGCTGTGAACCAGGGCATACTTCTCGCAACCATTTGTGTGTACCTGTTATATTTTTGGACGAATGAAAGGGACCTACAGTTTTTTGCCGACTCCGAATGGCGAGTTGAGAAGCTGCTCCTGACAAATGATACCCTTTGAATGATTGTTAGACTTTCGAAAGAGCTTGTATACTTGTTAGCCTGTCGCGTCCCTGAGCATACGCAACCCTTTGATCTTTCAGTAATCGAACACGCCGCCAGATCTGATTAGTTTTAGAGCTTAGCTGCAGGACCCAAAGCGATTACATATCAATCAATCGAATAGGACAATAGGAGGATGGTTCGTCTGGACTCCCCTTTTATTTCGGGGGCAAACGAAGTCGTTCGCGCTTCCAAGGCTCAGGGAAAACGCGTGTTAAACAGTTCGCATCTGTCAAGTCGCTGCTTGCGAAAGTGGTGTTCACGATAGATCCCGATCTAGCTGTGTTAAAAGTGTTTGTACTTCCGTTGTTAACTAAAACAATCTGACGCGAAAAATGATCAAGTATACTAGAACTACCCCTTTTCGATTCATATATCTATGAACTGATCAATTATTGGCCCATGTTTGGATGGACTGTGGACTGTGTGAAAAGCATGCTTCAATTGATTTATACTAGAAGGCTTGTGAGTTGTATAGCCCATGATAACTTTGACATCAGTGGATTGTAAATTTATTCCAGAGTCCCCGTCGTATTACAAAAACAGTTCTAAACTTTTATTTAACTTTTGATAGCAGCGGCACATGGGAAAATCATATAAATTGAATGGTTCATGGAGGCATGCAACGCCAATGGAATTGTAGTAATTTAACATAGAGGAAAACTTATTTTATTGGCATATGTATACATACACGTGAAGCTACATATGAATGTGCATATGTACATAGAATTATTTACAGCTTCGATGGTAAGTGAAAGTGAACCGCGGAAACTGACAGTTGCGCTTTATCTAATTATTTTGAGTATGAATGTATTTATGTAGTATATGCTGCCTATGTCTACATATACAATTACATACATATATGTATGCATGTACACATGAACATACATATAATGTTAAATTTTATGCTGATGTTATTTATTTTTATTTATTCACCACTAGAGTGCCAAAATTTGGCCTGCTTCTCACAATTTTTGCCAACTCCGAACAGTCAGTTTTGAATGCTTGTCAGACATTCGGAAGAGGTGGCACCGTGAAAAAACTTTTGGGTGTTTTCTGGGATTGCACCCGGGCAGCAAAAAAAAAACGTTGTCTAACTCAATTGCTTCTTTGTCACGCTGCCACTGCTTTACGACAAACATTCTTGAATTTTTTGAGCCCCAAATGCTTACTTACAAACCCTTGAATATGGAAAAGTGCCTCAGAATGTTTGAGAAAATATCCTTCTTATATCCTTTTATTGTAAGTATATAAGAAAACACGAATAAAAGAAAGGAATTCAGTGTTGTCGGCTTCTTTACCAGATTCGCAGAGAGGGGTGTCACTAAAACCTAGAATGCTGAGGTGCTTACCAAATGAGGAGTGGCCCATAAGAACGCTAGTGAGTTCTCTACAGTATTTTCTGCCGAGTGATAGCAAAAATACTGCGATTTTCTCTTATATGATAGTTGTTTGGCTTGCCTACATATGAACTAGAGACCAAAAAGTCAACGGAAGCACAATGGACCGTAGGAGCGGGCAAACCCAATGTGTTTTCAGTTTCTGAGAAATCCTCTTCTGTGCCTTTACGGGCAAGCTCATCAGAGATCTTATTTTCTGGTATTCCGTTCTGTCATGGGACCCAAATGAGTTTCAATGATTTCAGCCTTCCGTTTCTATCCGCAGCCATTAAGATAGCATTAATTTGCGTTTGGTAAACAGATGCCAATTTAGCTAATGAGCAGTGGAGTCTGATGTCGCATTCCACGAAGACTCCAAAACCAGACCCATGTTCGGTTCTGGATCCGTCTAAGATGATACGACTACATTGCCGTCCAGGCTCAGATTCGGAAGGATATTTGACGAGCTTAAATCTTTAGTGCGCGTACAACTGTGCCAGACACCACTTCTTTTAAGACTGAAGATGTGTAGCTCTGAGTGCTCATTGAGGGATTTATCAATGCGTGAAGTGCTGGGCCAGACGAGCTTGGTAAAACTTCCAAGGACGCCAGACAAAGTGTGCTCTGGAATTTAGTGTTATCAGCAGTAATGGATTTATTAGCGTAAGCGAACGTAAGCATTCAGCTTCGGCTAAAAGAGGCCGAAGATTTTGCCGAAGCCGAATGTTGAATTCAATGTTTTCTGTACAAATAATTAAAAAAAAATCGCTTTTTACAATAATTATGAACTCACCCTGTGTTGTTGAGATACGCTTTTTAAAAAAAAAAATATTATTTAACATTCAAATATGTCCATACTTTGTAAAATACCTACCGTTAATTAAAAAAGAAAAAAACAAGTTTGTGGAATCAATATTTGTCGAGAAGAGTTCTCGACTCAACTCGCATTTGAAATTGCAATCCAACCCACCGCCCAAAATTTTAAATAGCCTTATTTATCAGGAGAAAAAAAAGCCAAAGTTCGGTTTCGGTCAGAAAATGGCCTTCGGTCGGATTCTAACTATCACTCTGTGGGTTTGTGATGTGACCGTTCCACATTTTCCGTCCTCATTTTCTGTTATTCAACATTAACACGCTTTGATTCATATAAATGCGTTAAAAAGCAAAAGGATATCAGCTCGAAATAAACCAACAGTACAGCAGCCGAACATATCGAATCTCATCAAATCCTCGTCGATGCTGTAAAAATGTTCCCCATTAACATCGCAATTAAAAAACCGTATTATTCGCACACACTCAGTTAGAAATCCCTTCTTGGCCCCATGCGTATGCATCAGCGAGTGATTTTGTTAGGCAGACGATTTGTATCTAGGTTCAGTCGAAAAATGCATTTCGACTTGCTACGTATTTCCGTTCCAAGACTTAAGATTCATTTTAGTGCATATTTCAAAATCACCAGTTTATTCCTTTTTCCCACAATTAGAAATTAAAATCCACATGGCAGTCGTATTTCATTGAAAAGGATACAGGCTACTTCCATAATATCTTCCCCTCATACATTTGTCATTGCGTTTTTAATTTAATTAAGAGCAAAAGGTGCAATGGAGTTTCCAGTTCAACTATTTATGAGATCGAGGTTTTACTTTAAACTCCTGTATTCTGCGCCCCTTTCAAGTATGTACCTTGAAATACGACTTCGTACATACATATGTATGTATATACTTGTAACTACGGAGCCGTACCTAATCAAAAAGGAGTTTACTTTTTGATGTGCAACAAGTATTTAGGGATACAACAGATTTAACAGAAAGAAAATAGAAAAAAACTTAACAAAAGTCATAATTACATGTTTTACTGTACAGCAGCCATTTTTATTAGTAACCCCTCCGATGTTTCAAAGCATTTTATGGCAAAAGTGATAATACTCTTTGGCGAATGAGATGACCTTACCATTGCAAGGCACACGAAGGGTAAAGGTTACTGCCACCTCTTAAGCAGTTTTGTTTTGTATGGGGTCAGTTAAATCGCCCAATGGTCAAACAGGGTCAACGAGGTCGTCTTTCTTCAATGTACACATTTGTAAAGTAATAAACAATTAAAATTGTAACAGACAAGAAATCTTTGAGCAAAAAGAACAAGTTTGTCCACTGACAACCATGACTCCCTATTAAGGAGAGAGTAAAGGTTTCCTTCAATGTCGCGGAACCACTTACCTTACCAAGTGAGTTATGGGTTACGCAAGACAAACAATCTTGCAAAGGGTGAGAAACACACCCTTCTGGAAGAAAAAAAAAAAGAAGAAATTTCTATAAGCAGTAAACTATCCCAACAGGATTACGTCTTCAATTTAGCATTATGAACATTTTCTTGACCCCGATGAGTAGGGAAAGTTCAATTGAGGTTAAAGGTGGTGGAACTGTGGACACATCAATCACAGTATCCTCCTATTATTTCTTTGCTTAGTATATCCGGACCGGACATTGCATTTTATTTGAAATTTATTTAAAGCAATTCCTGTTTTAAGTAAATCAATAGCGAGTCACGATATGTGGCATGCGGCATTTGACCCTTTGACATGTATAGCTACCCCAGTTGGACAGTTTAAAAAAAATGCGTGCAATCAAAATAAAAATAAGTAACGATCAGAGCAAATGAAGAAGTCACTAGTCGAGTTCCACTTACGAATCCCTCCGCTATCTCCGAGCGATTCGTAAGTGGAACACGATTCTTCAACTGAGGAAAGAGAGATTTTCATGCATTTTCTGACTATTTTTTTTTTTTTGATTCGTCTCCCCAGTTCTCACTCTTTTTGCTGAAACCGAACATGTGGTTATTTACGACATTTTATGAAAGAAGTCCATAGTTCTATTTGAAGATTGTAAAATATATACTTACAGATGAGAGTTCAGGATGTATGTGGTCTGTGTAGACAATTTGCCTCGTAACCAGCTGGTGGCAGAAGTTGTTTTAAAAAAAAGAGGAAACAGTTACAGATTTCAACTACGAATCTTGTAGTCTCAATCTATGTATCTTCAGCTCCTTTGGACTTGTGCTCGCTCTTTTTTGATGAAAGTTTATTTTATCTTCTTCTGGTCTAGCGCCCTTGAATTTGACGAGTTTTTACGATTTTTTTTTAATGAAAATAATGAGCAACAGTATTTAAACTTTGTAGATATATTTTATCACTTAAACAATATACAAAAGTATTAAAAAAAAACAATAATAATAATTTTAATTAAACAAAAATTGGTTTTACAGTTACACTCTTCAAAAAAATGTATCTTGGTGGTGTGTCGTGTTTTGGCTATTCCACTAATCAAAAACAAACAAAACAAAAAAAATTTAATCAGTATGAATGTAGTTATCGCAGGAACTAGAATGAAAAAAAAAATTTAAAATTAACAAAATGGCGCGTTGTTGAAATTTACGTTTAGAAAAAAAGACAATTTTTCATTACCTTTTGTATGTAAAAAGTAAGAAATATTCAACGTAAAACATTTTTATTAGTTCCGACGATAAGCACTGGTTTACTGAATAACATACTAAAATTTGAGACGAATCGGTCAAGTAGTTTTTGTTTGTCTCACACCGTGCAGAAAAATATAGTTTCGAGATAAATGAGTTTAAATTTTACCTGCTCCTTTTACCTGCTTCTGCGGTGACTTGCTAAATAGGCTTTAGAAGTCAAAATACTGCAAATATTAATACGAAAGTTTAACAGTACACTTTTAAAACCTTATACTTTTGAAATATAAAAAAAATCGATGTATTGATAAATCTAGACAGAAGGTCCACTTAATCAATTCAGGGCAGTGCTGATTGAGCATCAACTATGCAGCGATGTGTCTCCGCATGTGATACATTCCTTGCAACTGCAACACACATGTGGAGTCATGATTTGACCAGGAATATCATACCGAAAAAAAAACCCAAATATTTGTTTCGTGTAAAGGGCAGAATGAAAAGCGAAGGTTATTGAAAGATCTAGAGTCTAGACAAAAAAAAATGTTACATCTTCAAGACAATACTTCGATATGCAACAAGATGCAGTAGTCCCGACAGCGCAGAAAGTAAGATAGTACTTACAGCATAACGTTTCTGTTCTTGCTTGGCCCGTCTTGCCTGTTGGCTCCAGACCTCAACATTATTGTATTATCTAGTACCATCGAGTCAACCGGCGAGAGGTCTACGCTCAGCACCACCGCTGATATGAAATTTGAGTTGCAAATTTCGTACATAAGATAAACCGTTTGGTATTTTGTCCCCGAAGGCAAAATCGCGGAATTACTCCACTAGAAATTTTGCTAGCGCGCGTTTAGGTGTTTACACATCAAAAAGCATATGAATAAAGTTATTACGAAAAAACATTATCACCTATACATTCGTTCTATTTTTTTTTTTTTCATTCGTAAACCGAACCGGTCCACTAGTATATATTATCACGTGCGTAGTGAAACCCCCCTTCGGCGGACAGTGACGGTGACAACATTGTTGTCCACCTAAGGGAGTGGGATTTTTTATTAATAAAATATTTTTATCAAAATATAAAAAAACACTGTAACTTTATTTGAAACGATTAACAAATCAGAACAAAGGTTGGAAACCTTCGCAAATGATTTCTGTCGCAGCTGCATCGATGAAGAATTCCCCTATCAGCTCCTATTCCAGCCCGGCACTCTCCTCCTGAAAAAAAAAAGATTCTAGGAGAATGTTTCTTAATAGACCTTCAAGGCTTCCAGATATTTCCTAACCGAATATCAATAAAATATGGAAATACATATATCCAACTTTAAAAAAGATTCCAAGGGCATGTGGCGGCAACACAATAGACCTACTTAATGAATTCTACCGAGTACGGTGGATAGCCACCTAACCTAACCTAACCTAACTACGAGTAGTTGCAGATATTCACGATATATCTGTTTTCTGCAACGTGAATTTGGTATCGGTTTTGTTCGCCTACTCAAACATCTAATGGGACGAAGAGTTTGGATATCTACAAAATACAGTGGAGCTGTGGAAAATACGTCATATCATACACATTGGTATGTATTCGTGCATTGTAGTTTTATTACACGCATGCTATTTACGCCACCTAGAGCCAGAATGTATCGTACTGTACTAAATACGGGCGTTATTTCTGTTGTATTTTATCTGTTCGCTTGCATCTGTTGCGACTGTGAGCAAGTACATACATATATTATGTATGTTTCTTTTAAATTCAAATCAAAATAGAAACAAAAACTCGGTGTGAAGCTACGGAGGATTTTTTTTGTTTATGTCCGTCTAATGGAATTAAAGTAAATAATTTCTGACAGATATACGGGTCCGCGACCGATCAGCGGAGTGTCCGGTTAAGGGAACGTAAAATGTATGCAATGTGAAACATAAAAGCGTGTGTCCGTCTCTAAAGGATCGAGGTCATCAGAGGTCATTCTTTTCCATGTGAATATTTATTTTTTTTTGTTTTTAAGAACGGATCCTAGTATTTTGAATTTTATTTGTACTGAAAACCGTTCCTTATATATGGTATTTCCTGACACGCGGAAACAGAAGTGAAGGAATTCATGTAATTAACCAATCGCGAGGTATCCACGGTGAATTTCACCAATTATTCCGAGAGCTATGAGAAGATCACGTCAAGTTTCAAGAATATTTCCGACCATAAACAAGTTCGACTTTCAACACAGTCGACAAAAAAGTGGACAAATTTCACCTTAAACGCAATCATACCTACTGAACGTCTTGCAGTAACTTTAAGGTTGGTATCAAAATTAAATAACATTAGGCGCGTTTTTTTTCAAATCTATATAGATTTCGAAAAAGCTTTCCATACAAAAGTAAGACTGGATAATTATCCAGGCTAAGGTTTTGTTGTATTTTACATTGAAAACATGTTGCGGAAACATGTTTAGCCTATATAGGTTTGAAAAAAAACACGCCTATTGTTGAGGTGCAGTCAGTATTTTTTTTATTTTTTTTAATAATCATAAACTACAAATAAAATTGTCATAAGTATTCTGTTTTCCTGAGTATCCGTTGAAAAATGATGCCACAGATGGTGGATTTGAATATTGTTGGGGTGGGAGTCGAGTTTGATTGTTTTCCAACATTTCCAATTTTTGTTCTTCAAGTCGAAGGAGCAGGAAACGGATTACGTGATTCTGGCTCCGAAGTTCTGAATTGATCTGATTGTGCCGATTGTGAAATCATAAACAAGTTGCTTCATTTTTATACGTAGTAACAGCTTATCTGTTTGTGCAAGTGGTCTCACATGGGGCAGTAGGCTGTTGAATAAAGCCTCATCTTCATCCACTGTTATTGGGGGTAGAGTTTGATTCTTTTCCAACATTTCCAATTTTCGTTCCTCAAGTCGAATGCGAATCAAAGCATTCCAAATTTCATCAGAAGGTGGTTTAAGCAAGCTTTCGTGTGGCTAAACCTGCACTGATGTCGACTAATGAACTTGGGGTTACCATGGATGGAAAATCAGAATCGGGAACAGGAGTATCATTAATGGCCACCTCACTGTCAACTGAATCGGTAGTCACTTCAGTCAAACTTCCCCCAGAAGATTCGGGGGTAGATTGATCTTATAGGAGAACAAGACTATCAAAATATTTCCAACGTGATTTTTAGGGAGTCTTAGACTGTATTAGGTAGCTGTTACAGTACTGTTACTTAAGTTGTTGTTTTGTAAACAATCTCGTTTGGCTATTTATTTCGTAAGGAGTACTTAAAAGAAATAGCAACTAGTCAAATGCAATTTGTGCGAATTTTAAAGGAGCATACCGTTCTTATAAATAAGTCGCAACTGTTTATTAATAAATTCAAGGCAACATATGACCGGTGTTCAACTATCGGAAGAGAAAAATAGAAAGAAGTCAAATTACAATAGGTTTGAATGCAGTAAAATATGTATATGCATTTATGAAACAATTCGTTCGTTTAACTAAAATCATATAGGCATAACTTACCAATGAGGTATTCACTTAACCACTAATTTTTCCTCCTCAAAACGGTAAAGCATTTTAAAAATAGACGAAAAATCAAAGCGATAAGAGCAGAGAAATCAAACATGTTTGAAATCGCCGCATTGCTCGATCTTCGAACGACGCTGCACTCTGTGCGCTACGCTTTAACTGAACGTATTTGATTTCATCGCTTTGCTCTTGCTCAGTCTTCGCTTGTCGCTTCACTCTGTTTGCACACTTTGGCATGGAATTTCAAAAATTGAGATTCTTGTGCTCAGCGCCATCTATCGGAAAACTTGTAAAACTTTTGATATACGAACATTTCTCACTTCATTACAAATATATTACGTCTGTTCCTTTACCTTAAAATTGTTACCACATTCCTTTACACAAAAACGTAGTAAAAGAGAGAATGCAACAAGAGAGTAAAAATTTCCCCTCACTTATAAATAGGTCCCGTTCGCGTACTTTTTGCATCAAATATGTGTATCTGTCGGTTTTCGAAGAGTTGGGGTGAAATTCTCTCAAAGACAGAAACATTACGAAAAAGTAAACGAACGCATTAAGCACCAAAAAATGAAAAATGTAAGTGATTTGACAGTTTTCATTTATTACCCCAAAGAAATTTCTTATAAAATTTGTAGCATGAGGAAATTTCTTACTCTCTTTCTCTTTTTGCGGACTTAATCTTACGAATTCTTACTCAACAAATTTCTGCCGGTAAAAGGTAAGCTATCTGTCAAACTCAGCTGTTTCATTTCTTTTGAATTGTTTCCATTTTTTTTTATTAACGCGAAAATTAAAATAGGCGTGTTTTTTTCAAACCTATATAGGTGTTTCCGCAACATGTTTTCAATGTAAAATACAACAAAACCTTAGCCTGGATCTTATTTTTGTAATCTATATAGATTTGAAAAAAACGCGCCTAATAATGGAAAGAAAAGGAACATAGATGAACGTTAAATGTTCTGAATGTTGAAATTTGCATTTCGCATGTTTACCAATGTAAAATACAACAAAACCTTAGCCTGGATAATTATCGAGTCTTATTTTTACACTGAAAGCTTTTTCGAAGTCTATATAGGTTACAAAAAAAACACGCCTAGTATTTCCTTTAGATAGAGCTTTCGCCATATGTGGTAAAAGACTTTAGGCGCGTTTTTATCAAATCTATATAGATTTCGAAAAAGCTTTCCATACAAAAATAAGACTGGATAATTATCCAGGCCAAGGTTTTGTTGTATTTAACATTGAAAACATGTTGCGGAAACATGTTTAGCCTATATAGGTTTGAAAAAAAACACGCCTTTTGTTTACGTTTGCTTTACATATACCTACTTGACATTTCGTTTGCTCGAACTTTTGTGATTAAACGCGTTCCTGTACTTTTTCATAATGTTGGCTCTCTCTGAGAGGCTCCGACCCATAGAATCCGTCGATCAGTTGCTCCGTCGTTTTTAACTGAGGGCTCGATAGAGAACACACTTCTTATGGGAGGTGAGATGGCCCATAACCAACGGATGTATAGTCCGTTCCAATCCAAATCACAGTGGATTTTTACGCGCATGTTTTCTCTTTGCTAGCGATTCTCTCTTGTGTACACAAAAAAACCGACGATCGTCAAAGCATGTTAGAAGTTTCTGTTTTCCATGTGTGAAAACCCAGTGTAGGAGAGTGCTTACTTTTCAGTTATGGCATTGAAAAAGAAAGAATGGAAATGAAAGAATGATTTGCCCATAGGAAATTGATGTGTATGACGTGTAAGTAAAAATCCATAGGATAAAATACTAAAGGTAATGGATAAAGTTCAGCCGCATCGTGATTCGTGATTGCACATTTCCAGGTAACAAATGAGAGCAAAATATGAATTTCGACGGATAAAGTAGGCTCACTTTCTACTTTTTACGTCCATCGATCCATTGTCAATTTACACACTCACTCACATATTGAGGTTCACACATTCACAAATTGAGATTATGTATTTTCATAGAGAGAATGAAGAGAATCGTTTGACATTTCTACGTAGATATGTGACGGATTCTTATGGGACTGCTCTATCCGGTAATACGTCAACTTCCACACCAACGTACAACGGAACGACGTCGACGGATTCTATGGGTCGGAGCCTTCACTCCTTGAAATTTAATAACTTACCTACTATTTTTGGAGCAGAAAGTAAAGGAACAGACCTATTGTGTAAGTTTCAGTTCAATCGGCCGGTTACTTTTTGAGTTTTAAAGGATCAAACGAACAGCTAATTTTTATATACATATACATACGTATATAGATTTACTTGATTAAATGCATATTTATTGGGGGAATTCGCCTCCATTAAAATCTTGTGTAATTTGGGTAAGTGTGTTAAAAAATGATCTGGACGAGTGAGTTCACTTTAATTTTAAATTAATTTCCTGCACACTTTAAAGTTCTGACAAAAAGGAAAACAATACATTTACCAATAATATGTATAATAAAAGGATTTTATTTTACTTTAATATATATATGAATACATTTAACTGTTTTTTTTTTTTTTCTTTTTAATTAGTGAATGAATTCAGCATTTCCTTTTAAATATAAATAATAATAAGTATATTAGCTAATTTACCATCATCGCATTTTTTCTTTCTTCATTAGCGACCATCAAACGGTCTGACCCAGTTATGTATAATAGACTTAATAATTTAAATTTAATACATATTAAGTTTTGATATTTCAAAAAAATTTACAATCGGTTTTATTTTTTGGCTGAGTTTTTCTTTTCTTTTTCTATTGTTTTTTTTATTTTTGCTTTTTTTTGTTTTAAATAAAAAATTCCCGTATAAAAAGCTTAAATTAACTTTGTCACATGAAAAAAGTTTGTTCTGGAAAAGAAACATGCACATTTACTACACGTATTATGTATTTTAATATAAAATCTAGTATGTTCTATGTATTAAGTTTTCGTAATGCTGCATCTGCCTGCCGCCGAGCATTGGGATATTTTATCAAGCCAACGCAACGTCGTTAATAACTCGTAGTACAAATGCAATATGAATTGTATATAAAAAAATATGAATCTGTATTTAATCGAAAGTCGCCTATGGCACTTTTTAATATATGTATATATATATATTAATTAAATTACTATGTTTCTGCTTATTTTTCTTTTGATAATTATTTATTTATATATTATTCGACATTATTTAATGCATTCTTCTTCATTACCACCAACCTCCACATTCAGAGTAAACAATGTAAAAACAAATTAGATTTGCACATTCCCCGCTGTATACCTTGGATAAAAACGAAAAAAAAAAAATAAAGTAAACAATTCTTACCTATTGAGATTAAAAAAGAGATAGAGAGTAATCTGTTAAAATCATTTCATTGATTGTAGTAGGAAAGTTCGAGTTGAGCTGCATCGGATGCTATTAGTCTTGTTGCGGGGTCATTGTTAACGAGTACGTGTATGGTTCGTCGCAGCAATCTGATTTGTGCGCTCCACAGTATTGAGTCGAGTTTTGTTTAATATATCTAATTGTAAATATATGATACAAAACAGTAAATGCATTTTATATTCGATGAGTCAAATGAGTAGATTCACTGCGTTTTGGCGGGGGCGGAGGCGGTCGCTTCTTGATCGGAGTGAGTATGGATGGGGAAGAGATCGGGAACTGTTCGGCGATATTGTGATTATCGCCGTGTACATTCTCGTAGAGTGCATAGTCAGCTCCGGAACCGTAGTGTTCCTGTACCCAGTTGCTAACATTAGCCGTTTCACGGTAATAGTGCGAGTTGCCGCCGCCGAATTCCTCGGGAAAATCTCGAAAACCGAGCACCTCGTGAGGTGTTGTTGACGGTTCGAGTTTACACTTTTGTGCTACTTGCCATTTTTTGCGCATGACCCTCTGCAAATCTTTCAAGAAATCCCTAGGCGGGTTTGCGGTGGAGTCTATTAGCCGCTTGGGGGATGCGGCAGCATTGGCTGATAGTCGCGTTGCTTCAGCTCGGGGTGGTGGTATTGGAACTCCCACTTCGCGCATAGTTTGGCTTGGTCGCGCTGGAGGAAATTGTACCACTTGTGGTGGCTCCACGAAGCAAACCTTGCGTCTAAGCAAAACCGGAGAATCAGCGAACGACACCGTTTTTGGCATGGAGTTAGTACTCTGCTTGGGTTGGGGCTGGGCTCCGCTATAGGCTGGTGGCGATTTGTATGGGGGCGCCTTAATGGCAGCCTTAACCGATTTGACATAAGATCCAGTTCCCACCGCTGGCGATGCATACATGTTCATATCGTTAGCCTTGAGAATTGAATATCCACTTTCAACTTGATGCTGCTTATTCGACATATACTCGGGCTTCAGTTCTGTCGGAGGTGGTGGCGGTGGTAGATTAGCCAGAGACATCTGTGAGCCATAAAAATCAGTCATTAGTTCGTTTGGAGGAGGTGGTGGTGGTAGTGAGTCAAGCGACAACGTCGAAGATGTCATCCGAGAGTCTACAGCGTCTAGTGGTGGTGGTGGAGGCAGTGATAGCGTAGAGTCTGCGATATTGTCTGACAATTGATCTGCCAAATTTATGCTAGGAACAAAGTTCATATCATTTACTGATATAGGAGTACTAGGGACGCTAGGAGTTGGTGTCGGAGTGGAATTGTTCGAAGAGTTCATGCTCTCCATCGAACAACGCTTCGAATTGTGCTGCCTTCTTTTTAGAGTACCACTGCCACTGCTCTCTTCGCTGCGTCGTCGGACATGATGACGCGTCAAGGTTCCACTGTTCTCTTGTGATGTCGAGCAATTCGATTCGCAAATAGTTATCTCGCCCACTTCCTTTAGCTGCCGAGTCATAGTGGTGAGAGGAAGATTGGGCTTCATCGACGGCTTGCGCTTAATGGTACCCGTTGTAAATTCGGAATCAAAACCATTATTATCATCGGATAGACAACCACTGGAACTAGAGCTCGATGCTCGTGACAATCGTCCACTAGAGATTGACGAAGGAACACTGATATTGCTACCCGACTGTGAAGGAACTGTCGATGCTATGCTTATTATTGACTCACTTCTATTATTCGAGGAAAAATTATTCAAGTCGGTTCTGTTCATTTGGTCCATAAGGGTCTTGTGGTTCTCCCACAGTAGTTTGCCGTATTTGGCAATTCTTATAGCAGTAACCCACTTCTCCATAGTCTCCGAGTCCTCGGCACACAACATTTTCAGAGACCTACATGTCTTGCCTGGCGATGAATCGACAGAGGATTTCAAACCGAACGCATATTCTGTGGGGGATTTGAATTTCTTTTTCCAGCCTAGGCCTCGGTAGACATTGTAGCCAGTGAGTAGTGTAAGACATATCAGATCGCGTGGTGATTTGGTCTTCTCCTTAGGAAAGTAATAAATTCCTGATGTACGAAGTACGAAATGGTAACGTTTCCATCCTTTCTTGGAGTCGTTCTTCATGTACAAAGGGCCGTCTAATTGGATTTGTTGTCCGTTAGATTCGAAAAATTCCTCCAGAAGCATCGTCCGTGTCTGGTCATCGTGGTCGCTACCAGGCGCCATCTGAGTGCCTGGTAAAAATTTTTCCGGTATGTTAAATAGAGCAATCTTATCGGGTCTTTGTAGGAACAGAACTTTGTTCTTTGAATCCGAATTCCAAGTCATTAAGTTGTCTACCAGTAGTTCATGATCTTCAAATAATCGTTCTGAAACAAATTAACATATTAATGGCTTCTTTTGAAATGCAGCTTCGTACATCCATACATACGTAGGTGGTATATTAACAAAGGTGTCTCGGTTAAAAAGAGGTAGAATAACAGGAGGGAGAAAAGCATTCAAACCATGAATTCGAACCTACATACATATTTATTTACTTACAGTTTACAGTTTACAGTTTACCTGGAGCTTGAAATAAATATGGAATGGGCTGACAGAGAAATCTTAATCTGGATCAACACGGCGAGAAATATATTGAGCAACGCATACCATGGAAGTGGTCACGGTCCGTTTAGCAGGTGTCCCGATTATCTAGGAACATTTTCATGTAAAGTACCAGGAAACTCATGAAATGCAGTCCAATTCGCAGGTAAGCAGACTATAGAGTGTCCCGATTAATAGATTTAATTTAGGACAAGGTTAAGGACCAAAAACTGGGGGATATCAAAAATTATTGACGAAGGTTTCAGTCATAAGTTGAATACTTAGCTGCGACTGTTGCGTTCCAATATTGAATATATGTATGCATGTATGTTATGCGGCTACAGTAGGTAATTGGAACTGGAAAATGTTTGACCTAGTTCTTAGAGTCGTGCTATGGTGAAGTAGTATTTTCTAGTTGACGTAAAGGTTGATGGGCCAAGTACCAATTTGAAAGAAAAGCCTACCATATACAACCGAACTGCAACTAGTACAGTAAAGAAGAATCCAAGCTCTCTCGTTCCCAGGATAATAGAACAAATGCAAGCAAATTATTATTTTTTAAAAAAAAAAAGTTAGACTACTCCAAGCATAAAGCAGCACTAAAAATGTAAGCATGCAAGTCAACTGCATCAAGAAACAGCGATTGGATAGAAATATAAAGCGCGATTTTCATGTAGGGTACATATTTCAAGAATTAGTTCGATAGTCACATCATGTGGTAATTCAGGCTGTGACTAAATAGTAGATAATAACAAAGTCAATGAACAGGAACCAGCTTTCCTGTCAATTGAAAACAACAGATGGGGCAACAGTCAATAGTACAGAATGCCGAAATCACTGTGCAAGAGATGAAAAAACAACGCGACCTACTTTCACAGCACACTTCTAAAATTAACTAGAAAAGTAGCCAATGGGGAGCAAGAAAGAGCAACAGGCATCACATCCTGAAGAGGTGCAGCAACTTTATAATCAGATGAAAAATCATGGAATTTACTAGATCTTCTCAAGGTTATAACTTGTTTCTTCCTTTCAAATCACCTCCTGTTATCCTTACTCGATTTCTTCAAAAACACAAAACTATATTTTAGCATATAGACAACTACTAAGTACATATACACTTACCCATTTGTAGATCACTCAAATTCTCAACTAGAGCCCAGTGTGCCTGCATTTGTACATGATTCTTGTCTGCCAACAGACGTGTAACATGTCCACAAGTCATACGCTCGTCAACTAACAGTGATTTCGATGCTCCATCTGCTGTGAAAGCTTTCACAAAAAGTCGCCTTATGGAAGCGTGTTCCAATTTATGTAGTGCCAGTTGAATTTTTGCCGCTTTACTTTTATCGCGCAGCTGCACCTCCTGCTCATTCTCGGCCAAAAGAATCTGCTTATGATGATTAAGTGCCGAGCTAATGTTGCTCGATGCCGACGACTCACTTGACAGCAATGACACCGTATCGCTGAATGCTGAATCATTATCAGGACTCTCTGTGCGTGTCTCTCGTCCGCTCAGACCATCTGAGCTTGTGTTACTCTCCGACGAGTATGAGATCGATGAATTGGTTGCACCCGATATTGTTGAATTCGATCGACTGTGTGTGCGTCCATGTCGGCCATCGTTGCTGCTGCAAATACTGCCAGACTGCTCCAGGAGACTTAACTCTCCCAATATGGCATCCAGTTCCGATTCGTGTGATTCCTCTAGATTTGCCATTGAAAATCGATAAGCACTGCTGCGATCAACAACGTTGTCTCCCTTTCTTCTTAGTTTGACACCAACGCCAATGCCAGCTGGTGATGTTGCCGCTGCTGAGTTTGTTTCCCCCTCCTTGGGCTTTAGCGAAGACAATACAGATAGCGGTTCGGGTAGGTCTAGAACCTAAGAAAACATCAGTTATCAATCAATAAACAAGAAATAACAAAAACTGTATGTATTAAGCATTTCTATTTCTACCTATCGCGTTGATTTACTTTGACTACGATGGTCGTGAGGTCTTTGAACGATAAATTTGTTTGTTACGATGAGCGCAAGTCAATTTAGCCAAACATTGCCTATTGAACAATACATACGAGGGCATTCGTACATACATACGTGCGTAAGTAATTTTAATGGATACTATAATAAAATGGTATAAGAAATGCTTGCGAATAAACAATTGATGGCGATTAGAATGAGCACATGTACCAAAAGCAATTCAATGGAAGCATAATGTTACTTTCAATGAATGAATGGAGGAATGCGAATCATTAGAGTTCGATGAAAATAATGGAAACAAATAAATTAACACTTACATATACTCGTACGTATACGGAAAAAGAATACCAATACAACTCAGATCGGTATTGCCAAGCTAGTGGCTGAATTAAGTCCACTCACACGTCCGTTGGTTTTTGCAGATTATTTTCTATTAAATATTCTCCACAGTTTTCTTCTGCTGCTGCTTCTTTTTACGGCCAATCGTCACTTTAACAACATTTTGATAGTTCCTGCCCCCGTCTCGTCCGTTAAATAATATAATCTGTGGGATTTTCAAACCTTGAGCAAAGGAATATTCATGAGCTTTTTATTACCTCTCGCAGTTTAAAAAAAAAAATTCAAAAAGTTGACTGAACATTAAAGATTAATGGTTTCGATTTATTGAAAACAGTTAATAGGTACGAGTACACACTTACATACGAGTATGTGATATAATAGCTTAGATAGTGACGAAAATGTTGCATAAGCGCACATTATTTTTTAATTTGTTTCTTTTTGCAAATCCAAATAAAGTTAAACCTTTGCAGAGTTAAATCGAACCGGTTTTACAGAGTACCCATGTTCTTAGGTAGAAATAATTAATCAATTAATAATCAGCAGCTTGAACGGTAAAGAAGGTGGCTATTAGTTTGACTAAGTTAACTTTTTTTTATTATACAAATACAAGGTTAACCATCGTCGCACCGAGGAATAGCGGAAATGCATAATTTAGACCAGAGAGGCAGAAGTGACATTTGACGTTTTAAATGCTAAACAAATTAGCAAGTTTTTGCATTCGAAATTTGGCTATAATTATATTCGTTCCAACCTGCCATTCTGCGCGTAAACATAAACGGTTTCCTGTTTCTGAAACAAACGGAGAGTGGCTCATAGGAACGCCAGAAAGCAGTATTATCTTCAAAGAGATAACAAGAATTCCAGGAATTTCTTAGCTCTGAACTAGAAAAAATGGACAAAACTTCTTCTGCAGACTGTACAATGGCGATGAAGACCAATACTACGCTGTCAGGCAGAATGAACCATACAATTAAGATGATGATATCCAAAACTCCCATCCACCTGATCAAAAACGAGGATAGCAATATCCAAGCTTAAGCCCAACAAAGCTGCTGGGCCTGACGGTCTACCCGCAGAGCTATATAAAGCAGCGGGAGATGACTGGGTAGTGAGCATACACCAACTCACCTCTAAGATTTGGTCAGATGACAGTATGCCAGATGAATGGAATCTCAGCATCGTTTGCCCGATCCACAAGAAAGGAGACCCCCTCAACTGCTCCAATTACAGAGGCATCAGTCTCCTCAACATCGCCTACAAGATCTGATCTGCCATATTGTGTGAACGCCTGACACCTTTCGTCAACGACCTGATTGGTCCCTATCAGTGCGGTTTTCGGCCAGGAAAGACCACCATAGACCAAATTTTCACACTTAAGCAGATCCTGGACAAGGTGATGCACTGTCATGCGACTTCTTAAACATCATACTTGAAAGAATTGCTCGAAACTTACAAGCAAACATATAAGGAACGATCTTTCAAAAGTTCGTTCAACTACTTGCATACGCCGACGATATGGACATCATTGGTAGAACACAGCGAGCTGTCACCGGTGCATTGCGAGAATAGAAATGGAAGCGGTAAATGCGGCAAAACAAAGTATATGCTGTCAACGAAAAGACACTCAACATCGACGAAAGGGACAGAATGTCACAATAGACAGCTACAGCTTTGAGGTAGTAAAGGACTTTGTCTACCCCGGCTCTGCTATTACATCAAAAAATTACATCTCGTCGAAAATCGAACGAAAGGTTACTCTTGCCAATCGCTGTTTCTTTGGGCAAAGAAGGCAATTGAGTAGTATAGCCATTCCCGATCCCAGTCTTGCTATTCAGAGCTGAAGCATTGACTTTATCGAAAGCGGATATTCGGTAAGATATTCAGTCCCGTTTGCGTTGAAGGGTTTTGAAGGAGAAGATTCAACTACGAACTGTACGAGCTGTACGAGCTGATAAAAAAAAACGCACAGGGCGTTTATGATGGCTAGAACATGTAGAGCGTATGGACATCAACGCTCCAGCTCGGAGAATATTCGATTCTAACCCGGAGGATCAGTGCAGCAGAGGATGACCACGTCTAACGTGGCGCGCACAGGTAGAACAAGACCTCAACTAACTTGGAGTTCGCAACTGGAGGCAGTAAGCTAAGGACCGGGCTAACTGTAAGGGGTTGTTGGTTGAGGCCTTGGTCCACCCCGGACTATAGCGCCACCTAAGTAAGTAAGTTCGGAAAATTAAATTTAAATCTTTCGCTAGATTAAGTAGCTTCCCCATTGTGTTGGCGGACTGATGAACATCTGAATAATGTTCAAATCCCACCTTTTTATATTTCGGACAAACATTCTCAATATTATTGAGGAACAATTTGGAGTCGATATCAGTTCTTTGACCATGTCTTAAGGGACACACTGTATTCATAATTACTAACGACCTTCATAGATTTTCCAAGACATATGTTGTTCAGTTAGAAGCCATTAATATGAGCTATGACCAAACAATTACTATGAACAACCTAATTAGAAACAGATGGCAACATCTTGAGACAACAACTCATCTGCTGATCTTGACTTTTATATACCTTGTGTGCGTGTTGATTCTAATGGATTTAAGTTTCAGTAATAAATTCGTTTATGAGCCTAGGAACCGAATCAACCGAAGTGTGAGACTTACCAATTCTATAATAAAAACATACAAATATCTATTTGTCAATTAATGTTTTTGAATGTTTATTCTTATTCCAAAGATGAACTTAATAGCTCATCCAAAAAAATACATTTTTATGAAAGTGATAAGTGTTCGAGGCCGACATATCGGTTAGATATTCATACTTTTCAAATACAAATTGTCAGTGTTACATAGGACATCTGGGTTTTTCTATTCCATCGTCTTTCTTCTAACGGGTAATAACCAAAAACTCCAATAAACGAATTTACATGGAAAAAAATGAAAACAAGTTAGTATATGATGGTGTAAACGTAAAGAGCAACCTTTTACGATCAGTTAGGTGCGGCATACGGGAGCTGATATATAGATATATGGTGTAAATCTTGATTTTGCCAAATGAAGAACATACATTTATGTGTATCGACTTAGCAGTACGATGAGGCTAATGTATTGAAACCTCAATTGCAATTTCCATTTTTAATTAGTTAATTCGTCCATTTTTGCATTTAACTTTCCTCATGTGTATCTACATAATACGTATAACATATCCTCATAAAACAAAACATGTACTATTTTATTTTAAGTCTTCCTCGCTCGTACGTCTTGGTCAGACGTCTTTATATAACGTTACCAGCAGCATTATATAATGTGTCTAATACTCTAAGAAGCTAAAGCGAAATCAAAATGATCGTCATTTATGACATTTGCTGATGAAACGATTAAAATACATTTTATATTCAAACTTACTTAGTTGGCGCTACAGCTCGCGGTGAACCTGGGCCTGCTTCTCGCAACCATTTGTGTGTGCGTGTTGTATTTTTGCACGAATGGAAGGGACCTACAGTTTTTTGCCGACTCCGAACGGCGAGTTGAGAAGCTCAATCGAGACAAATGATACTCTTTGATGCTTGTCAGACATTCGAAAGAGGTGGGCACTGTGAAAAATGTTTAGGTTTTTGCGGCGGGATTCGAACCCAAGACCGCTGGCTCAGTAGTCCGACGCACTAACCACTTGCGCTACGGTGCCCACAAACCTTGCACGAAAATCCAGAAGTCACAGATAAAAATGGGCAAATAAAAAAACATGGAACGATTTTCTGGTAAATAGCCAAAAGCTGGAGCTTTGCGATATTATTCCTTATCCGCACGCACTATTATTCCTTCACGTCAAAGTCAAAATTTGCTATCTGATGGATTTCCTTCGCCAACCAGTGGACGAGCTCTTGGTGACTTTTTATGAGCTAAATGCTCATAGTTCAAGATGATTTAAGTGAAAAAAAAACATAACGCACTCACGTTATAATGTTAGCCTTTTAGGGAACTCAAGCCAATTTATCTGTAGCTTCTAGTAAAGATCTGAGCTGTTAATTTTATTCATTTTCAAAAACAATTATCGCTGGATTCCATTACTATTGTCCTACACACAATGTCACGTACTGCACGCAACTTAAAACATTCTTCACGAGTTTTTTTCTTTATATTCAAAGCGCTAAAAGTGACAAACACTTGATCACCTTTAACACTTTTAATTCGTTAACACGTTTACACTTCCAATCAAACGACGTGTATTTTGTCAGATTGATTAACGCTAATTCGAACAATTCGGTTAAAACCGTAATCAAGTAATAAGTATATGTAAATTTTGTTCAAAAACAGAGAGAACTCAGTTGTTTCTAAACACGTGTTGGCTTAAAGATATACTTACAAATGTTTTAAGTACATATTGTATTATAGATTAGTTGATAAATGTTCGTAGCACTTCTGAACCTATTGTTTTTTGACTAACGTTTCAATCTGAACACAGTCTGGTTCGCCACATAAGATTAGATTTGCAACGTCTTCTATATAATGAAGCTATTTTCGTGATAAATAGTATTGCTCTTCGAATCTAATCTCTCAATCATTTGTCATTCTGTCCTAAATGACCTTAAGAAAGGCTTACAGAGTAATGTAATTTATACTTACTTCGCTAAAAGAGGGTACACACCATCGAACAACAGTGTCAGTTTTGAGGGCTAACACGCTATTACACCTGTGTACGCTCGCAATTCGGGCCGACACTCAAAAATGATGCTCACGAAAAAAATGTTTGCTACTTGGTGAAACTCAGCGGCCATTTATGTTTTGGTTCGATTGTGTTTATACAAATTTCGTAATCCAAAAAGCAAACACAAGTAGAGAGGGTCGAAAAACAACAACAACAACGATGATTTGAGTGTCATACAAAACCTTCATGGCGCAAAACTTATATGGGTTTTGGGTGACACTTTTGTTGGATGATGTGTACCCCATTTAAGGCGTTTGACCGTGTTAATTACAAAATTATAATTTCCAAACTGTGCAAGTTCATTTTTATTCGACGTGTCCACTAACAAAGGGAAGAATGTTCGAATTTATTTGCTAGTAAGCTTTGCAGAATTCATGATGTGATAAGGGCTAACTAAATAGCAAGTAAATACGTACATTTAGGTGCTGGACCCGGGCTGGAATTGAACCCAGGCAGCATTGCGTAGTAGTCCTATGCACTTACCACTATACCACGGTGGACCAACGCTGTCAAATAATAAATAATTGAAAAAATTGAGGGAGTGGAAAATTCCTAAGAAAGTAACCAAACGCGGTTGAACCGCATTAGGTAAAAAGTGTCAATTTGTTTTTGGTTTCCACTAACAAATGGAGATTATGACATTTCTCAAACAGTCGTCATTCAGATGGCTTATTTGACAGTGTTGACCCATCGCACCCGAGGAAAAGTTGGTGCAACAATTCGTAAGGCTCTCAGTTGAGGGGATTTGTTGACACTCTCATTTGGCTCTCCTTTAGGAATGACATAGTAGGTCTGTTTGGTAACTGGTAATTTTACGCAAAATTACTCAAATCGGTGTTTGGTAACCCAAAAAAATCACAAGAATTTACTGAAGAGAGCCAAATGAGAGTGTCAAAAAATGTCGCCTCTAGTTATTTTCTACGATATCTGGTTACATCTTTTTCTTGGAGTCCGCGGGGACATCTGTCAAACCAGCCATCTGTCAAAAACAATTTGACAGGTTTGACAAAAAGTAAGTCTGTTTGGTGTGCAGTAAATTTACTGAACCTGTCAAAAATCAAGAGAATAGAGAGCCAAATGAGAGTGTCAAAAAATTTCCCCTTCTATGAAATCGTGCTAGACCACATCCATGTAGTAGTCCCGTGACATCTATCAAATAGCCATCTGACAATTCGTGAAATGTCAATCTTCATTTTTGTTTGTGTAATTAGAAGTTTCTAAGAGGATTTTCCCCCACTTTTCAAAATATTAACTATTTGACAGATGTCCCATTTGGATCACGAAAAGCACACCAAACAGACCTAGTGTTTCAAAAGCGTTTGGTTACTTTAGTGAAAGTTTTCTGTCGCGTACACGAACGGACTCACTCAATGCAAATTTTAGACTCAGAAACACAAATTTGTATTTGGCTGAAGGTTGCCAACAGCGAATGCGGCACTGACTTCAAGTCTTTTTATATATTGGAAATGACATGTTTCATTCAAGAATGTTTATTTGCTACCTAATAGTATTTTATTACTAAAATGAATTGATTAGTGAAGCTCCTAAGTTGAGATTTTTATTTTTTTGTTTTTTTTTTATTTTAAGTTTTATATTTTGTTATACGTATTATACCCATAGCTAACCATTATTGAATGAAGAATGAAGTAGTATGTACAACTCAATGTTTTTTCGGTTATAAGTGCGTTGGACTACTACGCTACGCGTATGCTGCCCGGGTTCAATTCCAGCAAAACACGTAAGTTTTTTTACGATGCCACCTCTTTCGAATGTCTGACAAGACTTCAAATAGTAACATTTGTCACGAGTAGCTTCTCAACTCACCTTTCGTAGTCGGCAAAAAAATGTAAGTCCCTTCAATTCGTGCAAAAATATAACACGCACACAAATGGTAGGCCCTGGTTCACCCCGAACTGTAGCGCCACCTAAAGAAAAGAAGAAGATAATGCTTCCCGAATTCTAAGGAATACATTTAGTTCAGGTTTCACCGATTAGATTTCGGGATCCGCGCTATTAGTCGGTTTGGATTCATTAGTAAATGCTGTATTAGCCTCATATATTACTAAACTGAAGTCGTAGGTCAAATTGTGTAAACTTATCTAAGAGAACTAATAGGTACAATAAAATTGAATTAGAATTAAAGAAAATTATTAAATTATTTATGATTTAATGGTTTTCTTATGAAGTAATAAAAATCCTATGCTGTAATAAAATTTCAGCATCCCCATTTTCCCATTGCTATCGCTCACATGACAACCCTGACATATTTTTACTTCCAAAAAGTGCGTACATACAATTTTTGAAATCCACTTCCTGTGTATCGTGTTATCCATACAGCAAGAAGCTTGATAGATACGAGTACGTGCCCATAAGAATAATGACGGGAATAATTCAAAACAGGCAAAGTTCTAGACAAAACTATTCACTTACATGTGTGTGACGCGTTTGTTCCGACACTTCTAGGGGATATTATAAATACCATTGAGAATAATTATAAAAAATAAAAAATTTGCAGAGAAATACCAACATATGAATGTGTATATGTAAATATGTGGCATCTGCCCTGTTTAACCAAAGAGAAAAGAGGAATAAAGACCCAATTGCGGTGCCGAGTGTTACATTACAGATCTATAGTGTAAGTCGAGTTGTTAAACACCGATACCCGAGCCGAGTGCATTTCCTGGCTGCATTACCCACTTTGACTGCACACTTTCTAGAAAATATCAACTGTATGTATATATGTAATCCTATTTATAGCGCGAGGAAGACGAATGTACAAAAAACCATAAAAAAAAAGAAAAATGATGGAAAAAGAAACGAAAAACACCGAGAAAGGAGGATGCAAAAACATCTGCTGAACCATTTCGATAATGGTATTTTCCCCTGACACTTTGTTTATTAATAAATGAACAATTATAGAAGAAAAATATCATTAAGTAGGTAGGTTAAATAATTGTGTAGTTACTTACGGATTCGCTGAGGTAATTAGCAATCGAATCATAGTCCGTAAAGCTCCAATCCATAGTAGGTGCTCCTATTCGACAAAAGAAATGCGAATGCGTTTTCTTTTCACTAATTTTGATTCCTATTCGATGCCTGCACCATAAAAATTTCCAAGCATCTCAAAAATCTCATAGAACCACGAGTAAAATTGGTTGAAAAGAATTGCAATGCAATTGCAACATTCCGTGCATAAACAAATTAATGCAGTTTTTATGGGAAATATCTTTTAAAAAAATTGTTTTTTTTGTTTCTTCTTTTAGACAAAGTAATTTGTGTTTCACAATTCAATTGTCGCACTGCACATTTTCGGTTGCACACTCAGCCATTTTAAGTGCACGCACATCCAAACACGGGTCCCACCAGCACGGACTATGACAGACACTAAATCGAACAATGACGATGAAACTATCTTACATGGTTTTCTTCTCAACTCTATGTGGGTGGAAATTGTTAAATTATTCCCCGATTACTTTTAGTTTAAAGATAATTTTGCACAGCAGCAGTAAAATACAGGATTAACGTTTGTAAGTTAAAATAAAAAAAATAAGAAATGTTTAGTGAAGGTGTTTGACACTGCAATTACCGCCACCGCCCCCAATGGAATACTACAAACTACACTGAGTAGAAAATTTTAAATTGAGCAATGTGCAAAAGAGTGAGATAGATTGTATGGCAGGAAAAAACAGTAATGCCAAGTTGTTGAGAAACTAGGAGATGGAAAGAGCTTACATTGCGTTACGTTTTTGCCGAAAGTATGAATTTTAAAAAATTTAATTTTTATTCGTATTATGTTTTTCTACAGATTTAATAATTTGTCTTATGAATCACAAAGGAAGCTTAAATCAATCGAATCTACTTCATATTTGGTATTTATCAAAAGAACGAAAACTAATATGTGACATACATACATAAGTCAACCTACGTCTTTTAATGAAATTACATATTAGAAAGTGTAATTCTTACCTGTTTTCTGAATTTTCTCATACTTTCCAGCTTTTATCGCATACTCTTTTAAGGCAATAATTTCCCCTGTCCGTCAGAGTAACTTCAGGGGATTTGGCTGTAAAACGTGATCAGCACAACACACAATTGCGAAACTGCAGTTAAATTATAGAACTAGTCCCAAAATATTCGTTGAAAGGATTATGCAACTCTGCATAAAGTCGAAGTTAAAGATTGAATAAAAAGTTAAACCTAATGGCCTACATTAACTGCAAATTCTAAACCGTTTCAAAGAGCTACATATTTGAAATCGTTTACAGATTTCGATTTCAGTATCTTGTAAGCGAAATGCAACATATTTATTCTGGATTTTTGACGTTTGTATTAAATTTGTCAACTATTATTATAATTACATATTATCAATTGCCAGAATGGCTCATCGGTTACAAATCAGACATTAGCATTGGACCTGCTATTAAAATAAATCATTTACAGCAAATGTACCTATAGAGAAGATTCACCATCGACCACAGCCTTATCTGATGGCTGTTTAGTCATGGCAAATAAATTAATTAACTAAATGCAACTTAATATATAATAAATCTTTATTATGTTGTATAATTGAATCTTATGTGGTACGTACATACTAAAACTTCAGCACTAAAATATTGTCTTTTTTTTGTTCAAGTGATAAAAGATTGTTACACAAATGCGTTCATCTCGGATCTATTTAAATTTTCTTTGTCTTGAGATGCGTTCCTCAAAAGCTGAAAAGAAGAGACATGTTAATTTGTTATTCCCATTACCAGATCAAATGTTTTACTAAAAGATGCTTATCCATCTCTTCGAGACTCTGGTCAATCCATGCTACGTGGGAGCCAACTGTTGATTGCGTTAGCAGTGCCAACTGGCCAACTGCTAGTACCAAAGCTGCCACTCTAGCTTCCAGAAGGCGTGCATCAAGGGGTGGATACATTGCTTGTACTGTCATTTAATAATAGTAGAACAGATTGTGTGGATGTCAAACTTGCAATACATACCCACATCATCAACACGTGAGGGAATTCGTTTTGCAGCATCTGTTAATCGGTAACTGAAACGCTTAACACTCGGTCCCACCGCTAGGGTAGCCAATCGCTCTGTCAGCCCATGGCATGTTCTTAATATCACCAAACAATGGGGTATTAGACCAGATGCATCGTCAACCCACTGTTGATCGTTTAGTATCTGTTCAAGCGCATTGTTCAGGCCGATATCTCCCAAGGCCATTGCTAATTCATGTTCATTTCTACTCTTTTTCAATGACCTATTTGTTTTTCGATAAGAAATTTCGAGTTTCGAATGATTTTTCAGATTAACCAACCTGTTCTCAAGGCGACTCCACCTTTTCCTCTGGTGCTGTTTTCGACAAATAACCACCAATCCCACAAAGGCTCCAACAAATATTACACCTAAAGCACCAAATGCTGCGGCCACAAGAGAATCAACTCCGTATAAATCCATTAAAATGGCTAAAATACTAAATACATAAAAAAAAACACGGAAACAGCTCAGGAACAAAATGTAAATAAAAACAATTATCAGATAAAACTTGACAGATCAAATGAAGAAGATCACAAAAGTTCATAAAAGAGAGAAACTACTCAAAACTTTTCTTAATGTGATGCCAAGTTTGTGTTAAAGTTGAAAATGGTAGGGTTCTGGCTTAGCGATGGAAGTTAGCAGTAATCAGTGCAGTTCAATACGAGCCGCGTTTTTTTTTTTCAAATCTATATAGACTTCGAAAAAGCTCTCCATGTAAAGATAAGACTGGATAATTATCTAGGCTAAGGTTTTGTTGTATTTTACATTGAAAACATGTTGCGGAAACATGTTTAGCCTATATAGATTTGAAAAAAACACGCCTCGTAGACGATATACAGAAATGGTAAAAGTTGAGAACCATTTTCAATAGGAGCCAGAAGGAAGGCAACAATGCCACTTTTCAATTTTTGGTCGAGATTCAAGTCCGAGGCTTATTATATCCTGAAGTGTTGGTGTAGCCCACAAATATATCTTAAGTCGGGTTTCTTTGCCTGCATTTTCTTAACGTTTGATCAATGCTTCGTTGTGGCCCCATTCATTATAGTAAGTAACTAAGTAAGAATTTTAGTTTCACTAGTAATATATATACAGTACTTCAAAATTTACTAAATAAAGTTATACAATTAATAATTACAACTTTCTTAACAGAAATAGTATTGAGAGCCCCTTCAAAGAACTAAATAAAAAGAAAAGAAAATAAATGGGTAGGGTGACCCTTTGAAGTTATGTTATTTCACAATTTCAAAATTAAAAAAAAAAAAAGAGATTGATCCTTAAGTAAAAACAAATATAATTCATTTTGTCACTGAAAAAGAGAACATTTGAATATTGCAAATTAGAGAACAAAATTTCATCAACGAAACACCAAAATGTCTATTAACTATTAACCCATTTTAGCCTAACGTTACATAAATGTAACACTGGGTCACCTTATTTGTTTAAAACAATAACTATTTGTTTTTCATCGACTTCTGAGTTTAAAGTTTATGCAATGTAAAGTGTACAGGATTCTAAAGAGAATAACATAAAAATACTGCATTTTGGTTGTGATTTTTTTGACAATAGAAGATTTTTTACATATTTGAATTTGAGTTCATAGCAAAATGGGGATGAGCGGAAGGTAGGCATTTGTTTGTTATTTATTTTAGTGAACTTACTGTATATTGTAAGAAAAAATATGAATGTTGTGTTATTGTATAATATGTATAGAAGCAAATACCTGAAACAAAAATATTTTTTGGAAATTCGTTTGCCTGATCGCTCAGGTTTTTGGATGCTGTTACATATATGTAACGTTAGTCCGCATATAACATAACATTATTTGTGACAGAAAATACATTTATGTAACATTAGTCCGTATGCAGCAGGCTTTGTATCTGATTACTTTTTGTATTATTCGTCTTAGTAGGATAAAACAAAGAAATTACAACGGAACCGGAACCATCCGGGAAAATTGCATTCCGGCTTCTTGTAAAAATAAAAAGGAATTGAAGAATGCAAATCGTGGTACAATTGAATTGTAATTCTGCTGAAATGTGTTGACAGTTCCATTGTGAGTGTTGCGTCTATACTTTTTGGAAAAAATCCAGTTACAAAAGTGTCCACATATTTCCGGAAAGAGCATAAGCTATGGATCTTCCACGACCCTATGCAATTGCATGGTATAATGCAAACATGGGTGGCACGGACCGTATGGACCGAAATGTAAACAACTACCGAATAGGTGTTAGAGGGAGGAAATGGTGGTCGTCCATTTTAACTTGGCTTTGACTGATAGATATTTCAAATCAAAACGCTTGGTTATTCCACAAAAAAGCTGGCTCTAATTTACCCGGACTTCAGTTCAAACATTCGATAGCACGGTTATATTGGCGGACTCTTGGTGACCCGAAACCTCCTGATGGTTTTCGTAGACATAAAATGGAAACCGAACATGCTAATGCTCGCTACGATCGAGTGGACCATTTGATTATTAAGATCCCCAATAAAAAAAGATGACGATGTGAAGGTTCGCTATGTAGACCACACTGTACTACAATGTGTTCTAAGTGCGATGTAGGCTTATGTGTAGCTTGCTTCCAGAAAAATCATTACATATCTTTAAATTTATGAAATAAATAAAAATAATACTGAAATGAAATGCACCGTGGTGTAGTGGTAAGTGCGCTGGACTACTACGCAATGCTGCCCGGCCTAACACCTAAAAGATTTTTTTCACGGTACCACCTCTTTCGAATGTCTGACAAGCATTCAAAGAGTATCATTTGTCATGATGAGCTTTTCAACTCGCCGTTCGGAGTCGGCAAAAAACTGTAGGTCCCTTCCATTCGTGCAAAAATATAATACGCACACACAAATGGTTGCGAGAAGCAGGCCCAGGTTCACCCTTAGCTGTAGCGCCACCTAAAGTAAAGTAATACTGAAATAAAATACATGATTTGCTTGCATGTATACAGTCTTATTATTTATACGATGTTTGTGGTATCAGGAATAACGTTACATATATGTAACGGCCTAGTGTGACCAAACCTTATTAAACAAAAATTTAAAAAAATCTGATCTAGGTTTCTGCACACAATACAAGCCGCGCCTTAAAATTTCAGGCTTGTATCGAACATTTTGGACTCTCGTCATTAATGGGTTAACATCATGGGCTAAAAGCCAATGCCTTACGTGATTCATAAATTTATTAATAGGAGTAAGAGTCCTTATCCAAAAAGGAAGCTTGTTAAAGAGACGACACGCCGTAATTGTATACAACTGCTTATAAGCTGTGGTTCGGAAACTAGGAACAGCTACACGATGCAAGTGATTACCGCGAATATTATAATTTAGAAGAACTCTAGTATTCATGTTACCAGATCTAAAGAAAAAAGACCTTAGAACTTTAAAACAGTATAAATGCCGAACTGAAAGAATTTTCAAATCGTAGAACAACGGAAAACTTGGATGTAAGCGATTTTTCCCACATATTTTTCTTACAATATATTTCTGCAAGACCAGAAGTGGTTGTATATTGTTAAAATATGCTCCTCCCCAACAAGTTATACCATATTGTAGTTTGGAATGAAAAATTCCATAATAAATTATTTTAAGAAGGTTTGTTGAGCAGACATTCCTCAGATAGAAAAAACTCCTAAGCGTTGCGCGAAAATATTGCCTCAAGTTATCGATGTGATTGAAAAAACTCAATTAGTCGTCCCAAATGTCGTCCTTCATTTATAATTAATCAGAAGAATCGCTCACAAATCCATGATTGTGGTTGTCCCACCAGAAAGTCACTTCTAAGAAGCTGTTGAAGTTGTTTTTGTCTTTTATTGGAGTTGTTCTGTATAAAGCTTAGCTAATCCATGCGTTAATTGCCGTTAGACGCTGTTTTGATAACTCAAATCGATTGGACTCGATAAGAGGCTGCTACTTCTGTCGCATAAAATGACCTTACTGCGTGCCAACAGCAAATTCAACTAAGTAAAACATCCTTTATATAAATTGTCTATTGGTAAATTTATTGTATTCAACTTCAAAATAATAAATAAAATCATGTTCTGTTATTTCAAATAGTTGCAACAACGGATTTAAGCAATAATTAGTTGAGACGCAAACTTCCTTTTGCTAATATCTGTTCGTTAATCGGTAAGGGTGTGTAATTTAAATTAAGAATCACAATCAGCAATTTTTATAACTGAAGCTGTGTAAAAATATATGTATAGAAACGTGTGTATATGTAACTGAATTGATTTATTTCTTCTTCGATGCGCTCTCTTTATTGATTTTATTTTTCAAATGATCCTTATAGTCTAAGATGTTTCCATTCCATTTGGTTACGGTTTCATCTTCACACACCCAAATTTCTTCAGCCACCTACAAATAGACATGTGTTAAAAATGCCTGTGCTATAAAAAGTTAAACACGTACCTGATTAATAAGACGGAAATCGTGACTAACTAGTACCATTCCTCCGTCGAAATCGTTGATGGCATCCGCGAGAGCATCGATGGTCTCCATGTCCAAATGATTGGTAGGTTCGTCCAGCAATAGCAAATGAGGCACCTGCCATGCTAACCAGGCGAACACAACTCTGCAGCGCTGCCCATCGGACAATTGACGGATTGGACAGACCTGTTGGCGTCCGGTCAAGCCGTAGCGACCGATAATTTTTCGCATCTCCTCCTTTTCCTTAACGGCAGGGAAAGCTTTCATCATATATTCTAGAGGGCTAAGATCCAAGTCGAGCAGCTCGTGCAAATGTTGGTGATATCGAGCGATGCGTAAATGGGAATTTTTGCGAATCATTCCTGATGTAGGCACTAGATCACCATATAACAGCTTCAATAGTGTACTCTTACCAGCACCATTAGGTCCGACAAGAGCCAATCTTGTGTCCAAGTCAATGCCGAATTCAAGATTCTTATATATCCACGGCGTGCTGTCATTGTATCGGAAACAGACATTCTAAAATATATTAATAAGTGTTAGATAGCAGAAAATTAAAAGATGTCTAACGGATTCATACCTGAACCATAATAACCGGTGGTGGTACGGTACCACATGATGGGAAGTAAAAGTTCAAAATCTTATCATCAGTAACTTTCTCTGTCAAACCTTGGGCAACCATTTTAGCTAGCGTCTTTTCCTTGGATTGTGCTTGACGGGCCAACTTCGCGGAACCGTGACCAAACCGAGCAATATAGTTCTTCATATGAGAAATCTGATCCTGTTCCCAATTATATTGTTTCATTTGATTCTCTAAAAGTTCCATTCTGGTCCTAACGAACGCCTCATAGTTACCGGTGTAATACTTTAGCCGTTTCTTAGTTAAATGAATGATATTTGTACAGACTCCGTTGAGGAAATCCTGCGAATGTGATATCAATACCAAAATACGTTTATACTCCTTGAGTTCCTGCTCAAGCCACACACACGCGTCTAGATCCAAATGGTTTGTCGGCTCATCCAAGAGCAACAAATGTGGTTTAACAAACAGTGCCCTCGCCAGAGCGATTCGCATCCTCCATCCTCCGGAAAAGTCTTTGGCTTGCTTGTCCTGCATTTCTTTTGTGAAGCCCAGACCGTGAAGAATACGTGCCGCCTTCGCCTCAGCTTGATCGGCTGACATATCATCTAACCGCTCATAGATATCAATCAGCTGCTCTTGTGCGTCATCTTCTTCGCTGGTAGCTAACTCTTCGGCTAATTTTTCCAACTTTATTCGCTCCTCATCCACCTCCATGACACATTGCAGGGCACTCTTTGTGCTCGCCGGAATTTCTCGTGTCAAATGAAAAATATCAATGTGATCCGGAATAGGTACTTCACGATTACCAAGCACCGCCAATAGTGATGACTTGCCACAGCCATTCAAACCAATTAAACCATAACGACGCCCACAATTCAACTCCAACATAGTGTCTTGCAAAAGTTCCGACCCAAAGAAGGTTATTGAAAAGTTGGCGATCTTCACATCCCTAGACCTAGGGTGCACTGCCAATGAGCCGGTGCATGACCTTGCCTCGGCACTGATTCTTGCCTCTTCTTCTAGTTTTGCGCATAGCTTCTCCTCTTCGGTCATCTCCACAACTCCGTTGGTCTGAGTTCCATTTGCCTTTGGTCCCCCTTTACCAGATGAAGACGAAGACGAAGCCTGCGAAATTTTTTTATTGCGTGCATCCTTTTTGCGTTGAGCATCACGTTTCTTAGAATCAGACGGCATGACTACTGTAAGCAGAAAAGAAGAAATTAAAGTGTTAGGACTAATAAAAGTAAATTGCTTATTGCTTTATAAATCTCTATATATTTCAATCAAGGCTACAATACGGACTAAGTTGCTGGGGTGGTGCTTACAATACAAAGCTCAAGCCTGTGATTGTATTGCAAAAGTGCGCTATTAGAAAAGTATGTGGGGTAAATCGTTTAGCTTCTTCTATGGTTTTGTTCAGAACTCTGGGGATTTTGCCACTAAAACACTTATATTATTTTAAAGTTTCAAAAATTTTTTTTATGAGAGGTGGCTATTTACAGAGCCCTATTTCTAACACTCGCAATTTGCGAAGCAACTCATTTAATGTCGTCGTTATTCCTCCTTTCCGTACCACTCTACTCAGAAACTCTTACACCGTCGTTTCGTGCAAATTATTTAACACACTTCCTATGAATATCCGAGGCATACGATCGTTGCCCCTATTCCTAAAGCGCGTAAAAATATGGCTTCTCGATTTTGATCACGAGGAAACTAAGGTTTTGCTGCCCTATGTTATCTAAATATTAGTTTTATATGCATATGTATATTCTTTTCATTAATGCTATCTCTTTTTTATTGTAAATTTATGTATAAATGAATTAAATGTTCTTCTTGCAAAATGAATTAAACACTGTTCACCCCACTTTCTTCAAAGTTATTCTTTTATGAAGTGACATAATCACTATTTAGTTTTTATATAAATACCAATGTCACTACATATTCTTAATCGCAATATAGTTATGGTAGACTAAGCAATTAATTAATTAAAATGTTTGTTAAATTAAATTAAGAATATTGAATAAATAAATAAATAAACCGGAACATGTTACACTTCATTGTCGCATTAAATTGAGTGAATGACGCGTCACTGACATCACTTGATTAATGATAAAAAAAATGCATATACATACATATGTATTACATAAACAACATAAACAGCTGAAGTGTAAAAAGAATGTTGTGAAAAGACGCCCCTGAATTAAACAAATAGAATAAAAACCACCCAGTGTTTCAGTAAGGAGATGACTGCCGAAGAGCATAAATTGTTTTACATAATATATATAGTTATAGATAGATAGCTGTTCCCGCCTGGCATTGCCCGTGCACTTTTTTAATATTTGAATTTGCTTTTACAATCATATTCATCGTAGTAGGGCGGTCACAAAACATCAATAGATATAGAATGCTTTTTCAGTCAATGGGCAGAAATTCAAATATCAAAGTTGGCTTCGGTCTCCATCTCCGCTGATGGAAAGTTGTTGGCAATGATTTCATGAATTGTTTTATGTTTTTAAAATAGTTATTTATTGATTTCTCAGCAAGTACGTAGAGTTAAAAAAAGATTAAGGTCTTAAAATTTGCGTATATACATATATTGACTTAATGCAAACATTTTTTTTTTTTGCCAATTCGTTTAAGTGCTTTAAAGTTAGGAGTTAGTATGTGGGTCAACCTCAAAAAAATATGTATAAAAATATTAAAGAAATACATTTTCTTTAGAACAAACAACATTTAAACAAAAAAAAAACATAGCCTTACTGGTTTTAACAAAAATAACGATTATTATAGATTTTATTTTACGTTAATCGGTGCAGTATTTGCGGAGATCATCGGGGACAAAGTTTTTTGAAGTTACGTCTTTATATAATAGTAATGATTTATTTATTTATTTATTTATTTGTTACCAATGATTACAACAACAACAAAAATACAAACATTTATAAATATACATGTATGTATATGAAAATTCAAAGTTAAAAACAGAGAAAACAATTATGACTGAAGACCATCAAGTAATATTCTTTTTATTGATGAAATCGATAGGTTAAAGTCAATTAAATGGACATTTACATTATACGATATCATTAAACCATTAATTGAGGAAGAACGTAGTTTGTACGCGAGTGTGCTACTCTAAAGAATCTAGAGCTTCGAAGATTGACTGAAGGAACGTTTAAGTTGAGAAGGTCAAGAATTTCTGTAGAATATAAACATATAACACATCCAAATTATCTGACCAACCAAGGCATCTAGGTGAAAATAGCTAAGATGAGCAAACGAAAAATGGATATTGTTAACACATCCCTAGACATCAGCAAACTGATATAATAACGAGGAAGTCAAATGCCACAGCCATTCAAACCAATTAAACCATAAGGACGATGTCACGATACGTGACTGGTGGTAAACGTCAACTAAACCAAGTTACTGTGTCTCGATCAACATTTTGTATTCAAAGTTCAGAAATTAAAAAATGAAAATGCCCACTTGAAAAACAGAAGAACTGAAAAAGAGTTCAAATATGTATCTCAGAGTCGTCAAGGAAAGTCACTCTCGATGGAAGTCATGTCTTTATAGTTTCATATATCCGACATCAGAAAAGTTGCTTGGAATTCAGCAAAGATCCCATTGGAGAAATTACATTCATACATCATGCTAAAACTAATATCGAAAGTCGTGTCAGGTCATAGTACTCACAGCGGAACAGATTCGTAGAATATGAGGTCGATAGTAGAATATGAAGAGAGCATTTTCTGCATTCGATTTCTCATTAAATTAACATAAGATGAAATACTACAAAAACATCACCATAAAATGTTAACTGTAAGAAATATGGATCCACACCAAAACCATAACAGAGAACTCTGATAAGCATTATAAATAGCCGCTTAAAACATACTCGTATTAATGATAATAGAGCGCTTCTAAACAAACGTTGATGTATCTTAAAGAAGTAGCTGCTCAGCCTCTTTAGGGTTACTTTTGTACGAAACGTTCGACATTAAAAATGATCCAAATACATATTTAAAACATTTAAGTTTTCTTTTGGGAATAGCAAAATTCATCAAGTGCAATAAATTTGATTACGCGGTGCAACGGTTCACTGGCCATGACTGAAAGTAAGACAGAGTATCCCCACAATCCAGATTTGGGGCGTCCAGGAAACTTGTTAAAAGAACAAAAAAAAAAAAACAACCTGAAAATGGAGATGATTCCAAAAAATAAAAATAAAAGCGGATCAATAACTTTTTTGGGCATCTCACAAAATGCACCCCCACATTTTATCAAAGCAGTACATTCATATGTTCATATGTATGAACACAATTAATTGTGCAAAAGAATAAAATCAACCTCCACTGTTGTTGAATATTCTTTGTAAGAGACTTTAAAGGGGGTAATGATATGTACATATAGTACATATATGTATATTTACTAGAAAACTATTTTGAAAGAAAATTAATTAAATACATATTATTTAAGGCTGGTAACAAGTTTGGCACCTTCACGTTCTCAGTAGAATGTGTCCAACGTAATAATAGTAAATTTCTGAGTTTCAATTCGATTCCTCAATACGGTATGAACTGTTTCTCAATAATAAATAAAATAAAAGCTTAGATTGCCGCCGATGCTTCCCAAGACGAACTAATCGTACAACGTAGATTAGAGTTGATTTTATTAGATGGTAGCAGGAAATGAGTTTTAACATTAATTTGTTTTTCCTGCCAACCGAAGACATATTTATACATATAAGATACTGAGCCTTAAAAACGATCATAAAAGGTAAACCGTATCTTGTGGCAAATGATATGATTGCAGTTTATCCATATATTGCCAACTCCGGTCATGGCTTAACTCTTTATCCGAGGAAATCGTAGTAGACCCAATTGTATCATTCAATCTTTTCTTATCTTATCTGTCTATCTATCTATATGTGTATAATTAAATCGCTAGCGCAAGAGCTTGTGATTCCTCCTGAGAGTTTATTTCTGCGCCTATTTCATTGATTCTAACACTGATCGAAAGCTTATCAGCTGAAATTTGTTCATCAGTAGGTATAAACAATTTTGAAAAAGTGCATATGAGTAAGATATTTCGAAAAAAAACTTCATTACCTCTATACCTACGGGTATAGGGTTTCTACATGTGAGATTTCTCGCACTGGTATACTAGTCTAAGTTATTTATAATGGTCTATTTGTATTTTTAAAAGAAGAACAACGCTTGAAATGAAATATGTATTTCATTCATAGGAAGTAAAATTTGTTTTCGGTGTTTTTGTCGAACAGTTTCTCTGCGTTTTAGGGCTCGAGATTTTGGTGGCCAATGGGTTAGGTTAAAGGGTATGCGCTTAAATATTCTGCCGTATCCTCCGTGAGAAGGTAACCTCTCTTAACAACTCTTTCTGAAACAAAATAGGTCGCACTTTTGTGTTGTTTATTGATTTTTAATTTTCAAAGGCACGTCAGTCATCAATATAGCTTGAGTCACAAAATTATCTCACACAACATTATAATAATTGAAATTACTAACTTAAAACAGCCATAAAAGAATAAAAAATATTTTGGGAGTTATAACTATCATGTTAAGAAATCTTATACCTATTATTTATTTATGAATTCACGGGGATAGCTAGTGGCATTTTTCGAAGCAGTAAATTATGTACATGTATTACAGAATAGCTTTATATAAATATACGTTATAATTATGTAAATATAGTATACATTTTGTTTGCGTTCTAGATATGCAGAACTACATACAAATGGGAACTTATTTTGTTAAAATAAACGAAGCATACAATTTTAATGTACATATGCAGGTACATACAATACAAACATATTATGTATATGTGAATATCAATCAAGGTTGTTTGCCAAAAAGGAACGAAATTGCACAAGTCCAGTGATATGATATAAAGGTGTACAAGAGCATGAGTCAGTTAAGATTGATCTGGAATAAACAAATCTAAAGTTCAAAGTTCGATTCTTGGGAATGACAGACAACACGTGCCCAGAAACATAGACTTAACTAAAAACGATCTGAAAGATGTAGAAAGCGTGATAAGCTAAATAATTTTGAGTGCATAACAGACAGTAGGTATTTTTTTTGTTAAAAAAAAGAAACTACAAACAAAGCAAGTTGCTGCCAACCTCGTATGCGTCATAAGAACCGTAGCCGTAGCTGTTTAAAACATTTTAATTAGGAAAGCTATATGCACTTTCATCGTTCTTTTAAATACTTGTGCATAAATTTGTGTTCCCATTCTAATGTCAGATTGTCAACTTAACATTTGAACAAAAAATAGATTAATACAAGACATTGAGCTCTAATAGTGGCACTTATAAATTTTCAGTTTCCCTAACAATCAACATATTGTAAAGCTCCGGCGATCTAACAAAAAGTTCATAGCGGATGTGAATGATTGAAAATCACCAACTCTAAGTTCGCAAACCTTTTGATTTCATATTATGTAAATAGCTGAACTCCAAAAGCGCTTGGATATGACACGAAACAAAGTCAGAGGAAAAGTACCAGAAGCAGTCACCACAACCATACCACCGAAGCAAAAGCCCAGCCACAGAAATCACTTAACACTATACATGAACATGTGCTCGACAACAGTTGATTTGATGCAATCATTTTGCGTACCCCAAACCCCAACGATGCACAATACGGGCACATTGCAAAAAGTTCTGAATGCACATTCAAAGGAATTCAATTACCTGTTTTTTGCGAATGCAAGAGGATAGTTTTGGCCACAAATAACTATTTACTACGTTACTATTGATTTTTTTGCTATTCTTTTTGTTCTTTGTGCACCTTTTTTCCTTTTTTGGTGAAAGTATTACACACTTCATAAAGGATTTTCAATAAAATTAACACAAACCTTTTGTCGGCGGCGAATTGATGAAATGTAGTAGTGGTCTTCTAAAATAGTTTCACGTGCTAGCAAATTCCCTTTTTTGATTATTTCGGAAATTTACACCAAAGGCAAATTTTCACGATGTTCGGTAGAACTGCGTGTGTCAGAGAAAGAAGGCGATCATTTTTTTACCTGAAATCAGCAACTGACGTAGGAGAAAACGCTGGTTCGTTGGGCTCGTCAAGTTAGATGTGTTTACTGACTTAGTGCCAAGGTCTACACTACACTAGTCGAATGCCGTTTTCGATTGGGCTTTTCAGATTTTTCGAGCTGGATGGAAAACAAAAGAGATAGATGTTTTTCTGCAAATGTATTATGTCGTTTTCGATTGGGCTTTTCAGATTTTGCTCTCAGATTTCAGATTTTTTGTGCTGGTTGGAAAATAAACGAGATTGATCTGTTTTTCTGCAATTGTATTAGTGTGACATTTCACATCTTGTTCGTAAAAGAAAATAAATAAGAAAAAGAAAAATAATAAATACAATTTTAAAACACTTTCTTTATATTTTCTCAATATTCTACACAGTTTCTTATAAATATTTTTGTTGATTGATATTTATTTTGATGTACTGCGTTGACATTTCATATAAAATCTGCTGGTGTAAGTGCAAGGAGGTGTAAATCTCGAGCTGAATCCGAGATTCACAACAATTGATCTATTCTAGAGCAAGAAAAAAAAGTGCTTTTTTGGTCGGTTGGAAAATGAAAATTGTACTAGAGCGATAAAAATTGTTATCAAAAAAAAAAAAAGTTATTTTTTTGCCCAATCGAAATCGACATTAGTCTTTCATTTGACATCTTGTTCGTAAAGGGAAAAAAATAATAAATACAATTTTAAATACACTTTCTTTATATTTTCTAATTTTTTCTGATAAATATTTGTGTTGATTGATAGCATTTTGATGTGCTGCGTTTTAATTTCGTTTGAAATGTTTTGGTGTTATTGCAAGCAGCGTCGCCCCCCGTAGGTACTACAATGGTACTTTTTGAGTACGAATTTGGGAACTGAATACGGTACTACTTTTATGGTGAGACGTACTACTATTTTATTGTGATTTTTTTAATTTCGATATAATATTTGTGCATGTTCTCCGACCCACACCTGTTTTCTATTCCTTAGGCCGTGTGCCAATTGCTTTTTCTGTGTCAATTGGATTAAATGGGATTTTTTTAGTGTAATTTTTCTTTAATTTCCCACTAGAATTAAAAAATGTCCCTGTCATTTTATTCACATCACATTTTATTATAACTAAAATTACCAAATTGTTTTCCCAGTTTTAAATAAACAAAATAACATAAAAACCATAACTAATGCCAATAGGTTTAATGAATTTTTTGTCTCTGCAGCGTCTAATCTTACCAAAGATGTTTTTTGTAACGACAGCGCATCTTCTGCTGGAGAGGGAATAATATGTGAGGATTCCTCAAGTGAAAGTATATTTTTTGATTGTATCACCTCATTGGAACTATTCAATATCATCAAGTCAAGAACTCTAATTCTGTAACATCTGATGGCACTTCTAACATAATTTTTAAGAAGATTATTACATTGTCTACGTTCTTGCGTATATTTTTATTGGTCTATGGTAGGGTCTTTCCTGATGATATTACAACTGCTGAAGTGATTCCTCTCCATAAAAACTCAAACCCAAAACACATGAACAATTATAGACCGATTTCCCTGCTTCCTGTTGGTGCAAACATTTTCGAAAAAGCCATGAAGAGAAGAATATTGAGCTATTAAAATGAAATCAACTTTTTTAACAACTGCCAGTTTGGATTTCGTGCTAGTAAATCGACAGAAGATGGTCTTTTAAAGTTCTGTACTGAAATTTATGAAAGCATTAATAAATATCTTTTTACTGCTGGGCTTTTTATTGATCTAACCAAAGCATTTGATTTAGCTGATCACGCTATTCTTCTCAGTAAATTGTATAATGCAGGTTTGCGAGGGCTTATTCACAACTGGTTAGCGTCTTATCTCTCAGATAGAAAGCAAAAAGTTAGAATTAACTACAAATATAGTAGACTAAGCAGTATTTCTATTGGTGTACCCCAAGGATCGGTCCTGGGTCCAATTATTTTCTTGGAATTTTTCAATTTTTTTTTATACAGAATTTCAAGAGTAAACTTACAGCTTTTGCGGATGATAAGGCGTTTTCCTATAGTTGCACTTCCGTTTCAAGTGAACCCTGTTCTAATAATTTCTTTCAGATTGATTTTGTTGATTCTTTTAAATATCTTGGCGTAATCTTGGATAGCAAATTGAATTGGTTTGATCACACTAATGCATTAAAAAAATATTTCCTGTTTTGTTCTAGGCAATTCTATGGTCTTAGTTCTTACTGCTCCAAAAAGTTATTACTTATAATATACTATGGTATTGTTCACTCCAAAATTCAGTATGGTATCTCTCCTTGGGGAGGTATGTATCTGAATAAAGTAAGTCCACTGATTATTGCGCAAAATCACAGTAGTTTTGTTTTTTTTTCAGGAACTTAAGGTTCTTCCCTTAAGACATCTCTACTACTATAAAGTCTTTAAGCTATTTTTCATACGGAGTTACGTGTTAACTCTGATAGCTATGTTAATATACCCCATCATAAGAAAATGCATTTCAGAAAGTTATTTTCTATAGCAGCACCTACTGTCCTTAACATATTACCCGACTCCATCAGACGTTTAGGACTATTGTCAGTTTTCACACAAAAAATAAAATCTTGGCTTATTAACCTCGACTTCACAAAAATTGAAAATCTAGTCAAAGTACATGGTTAATCATAATCCTAATTATTATCTTATATGATTATTTTAAATTTGCTTTTGCTCCTTTTTTCTTATCTTTATTTTCTTTTTATGTACTCGCTACTAGCTTCAGCTTTAAGCCTAGTACGTTGCTGATGCGAAACGAAATTTTCCTGTGGTCTCCAAATCGAGTGCGAAAAGCTAGCGAAATATCGACGAAAAAAATGTATAGAGACTTCAATCAGCTGCTTAGAAAAAAAAAATTACAATAGTGACAGGCGACAATTATTAAAAAATATTAAACAAAAAAATTAAATTGAATTTGAAAAAAACTATAAAACTCCACTTAGGACTCCATATTTTATTGACAGCACAAAAAAAAGCAAAAAAGAAAACACAAAAACAATAGATATGTTGACATGCTTCTGAGGAAACTGCAACGCTCTGCAAATGAATCCATTCCCATTCCCATGGCCGACAATCAATATGTACGAGTCATTTTCTTGAGTCGCATTTGCGCGAAAATAATGCCTGCGAAACCCAGCTTCAATTCTGTTCACGCTTGTGCACGAAATATTAGGTAACAGCACAATAAACGATTTAACGATTTAACGATTTTTATTGAACAAAATATATATACAATTGTCTTAATTTAAACTTACAGCTATAAGATACAATGGTAATACAAATTTGTTGGCACACTGGGGGCCTAACCTTATACATTGACTTAAAATAAAAAATATAATTGTATATTATACATGTAAACTTAAAATTAAAAGTCGGTTGACTTAGATATCCTCGGGGTGTTCCGTCCCGGTTGTTAGTGGCGAGTTTGGTGTGGGTTGTGAGGGGGGTTGGCGTTTAGCCACGGCGGTGGGCTGACCCTGTGTCAGCGTAGAATACAACTGCTTCCTCGTTGTCGATTGGGGTGATGTCTTCATCCAGGGTGTCCAGGGCGCTGAGGTACCACGGCTGGGGTAGTCGCTGTTGGGTTGTCATCCTTCTTATTAGCTGGTTCGGGTGGCTGGCTGCGCTTCCTACTAACTTCTTAGCCAAAAGTAGTAGGTACTTGTCGATTGGTATTATCTTTGCTTCTGAGTACAGATGGTCATTCCTGCAGTATTTTTGACGCTGTCGGTCGAAGAATAGTCCGGTGCAGATCCTCAGTATCTTCCTTTCAAAAACTTGGAGTTGTCTCATGGCTGTCTTCGAGATGGAGAACCAGACGGGAAAGCTGTATCCGATGACTGGTCTCAGGAGTTGCTTGTACATCAAGGTCTTGGTTTGTTGGCTAAGTCCGGTTCTTTTCTTCATCAGTGGGTGGAGACGATGGAAGGCCCAGTTTGCTTTCTTTAGGACATTCCTTGCGTGAGGGTTGAACCTTAACAGCTCGTGAAAGTGGATCCCCAGATACTTCACGCTCCGTTTGGTTGTCAGTGTTGATCCATCTGGGAGTTTCAGGGTAATGCTTCTGCACTTCGCTGCTCGTCGGCTGCGTCCTGAGGTGGTCGTTGGTCTCCTGAAGCAGATGAGTTCCGATTTTGAGGCATTGACTCTGATTCCCCACTTTCGGTAGTACTTAATAAGTCTGTGGATGTGGGCTTCAACTTTCCGGACAGCTATCAATGGTGACATCGACGTGGCATAAGTGATGGAGTCATCGGCGTAGAGCAGGTTCTCGCAGCTGTTTGGGATGGGCTGGTCAGACGTCAATATGCTGTACAGGAACGGTCCGAGTTTAGAGCCTTGGGCAACTCCGGCTCTGATGTTCTTCACTGATGATGTGCATTTCTCCAGTTGTACAAAGAATTTCCTGGAAGAAAGAAAAGAAAAAATTATTTGGATTAGTGCTAAGGGAAAGCCTAGTAAATGAAGTTTATGGATGAGTCCTTCAATCCATACACTGTCGAATGCTTTCTCGACATCCAGAAGGCATCCGACGGTGACACGATGCATGTTGAGAGCTACGGTGATGTCATGCTGGAACTTCATGAGCGGGTGCAGTGTGGAATGCTTCTCCCGAAAGCCGAACTGCATGTCAGGGATTATGAAGTTCTCGCTGCAGAATTTCTTGAGTTTCCTGAGTATTAGTTCCTCCAGCAGTTTACTCAAGTTGCTGAGGAGGGAAATCGGCCTGTAGTTCGAAACGTTGCTCATGGCACCTTTCTTGGGAATCGCCACGATTTTTGCCGTCTTCCATTTTTGGGGGAAGTAGTTGTTGTTGAGGCAGTTGTTGAGGATGACTGTAATGATGATCAGAACTGTTTGTGGGAGCTTCTTGATGATGAAGTTTGATACCCCATCCGGACCAGTTGACTTCTTTGGCTTGCAGCTGTGGATGATCTCGGCAATTTCCTCAGGGGTGCTCAGGTTCGGGCTGTCAGTTGGGTCGCTTGCAGGATTGGTGTCACTGAACGAGGATCTGTTGGGGTTATGCGCCAGGGTTATTCGGGTGGATTCCTCCACTTCCTCAAGGAAGACTGGATCGGATGATGGATTGGGGATAAAGTTTCCTTCAAAGTACTCGGCGAATGCTTCGGCTTTGTCCTGTGTCGTGTTTGCTTCCCCATTGTTAGTGATGATCGTCTCAGGCATTGGAGATTTTTTTCCAATCAGTCTGTTGATGTTTTTGAAGGCATCAGGTCCAGGTTTAATTGACTGCAGTCTCTTCTGAAATTGGTTGTTGTTGTGGTGTTGGATTGAATTCCGAAACATCACGTTGACGCACTTTAGTTCACTCAATACTGTCTGATAGTGGCTGTTGACTGTATTGAGTTCTCTTTGGTGGATCCTTTGGAGACGTTTCCTCAGCCGCTGTCTGTGAGCATACAGGTTCTGCACGTACTGGGGAAGGTGCTGGTATCTATCCCTTGATGTAATGGGCCGCTTTTGGATATCTAGTGCATCAGAAACAGCCTGTTCCAATCCATCTATAGCTACGTCAATTTCGCTGTCAAGTAGATTCCTGTTTGCAGGTGGAAGCCTTACATTGTTTTCGATGTCCCATTGAAGTCTTTCAATATCCAGCCGTCTGTAGTTGATGAAATTCTCTGGTGGTTCTATTGTGAGGAGTATGGGTTGGTCAAGGTGGATTGATAGTTGAACTGCTTCATGGTCGGAATCACTCATCACTGTTGTGCAGATATAGTTCCGGATTTCCGGAAGAATATGCACCAGGTTCGATGATACCAGGAAGAAGTCCAGCGTAGATGGTGTTCTGGGGAAGGTTGGTTTAGGCTGGGATATAACCACCAAGGAATGTTCATCATTGTTGACTTCCATCCAGTCGGCAATTGCCTTGCCTTCATTGGTGATTGTTGTGTCCAGCCACAGGTGATGTCTCGCGTTGAAATCGCCGCCAATGAGTCCGTAGGTGCTTCGTTTCAGGATGCCGTTAAGCACATGCAGGTCGCTGTGGATGTTTCTTGCTCTGGATGCGCACTTGAAATAGATGCTGATGATTGTAAGTGTTTCACCTCTACCCAAGTTTATCGTGATGGCGGTGGCTTCGCTGGTTATTAGTCCTGGGATGATGACCTCGCTGGTGTTGGAAGAGAATTTTTCCTTTATAAAGACTGCTGTTCCTCTGCGATTTTCGTTTTTATCCTGTCGGTGTGTCTTGAATCCCGCAATGTCTATGTTGTTTCGCTTTGTCACATTGGTTTCACTGATGAGGGCGATGTCCGGATTGTTGTTCTTCATGAACATGTTGAATGATGTCCTCTTGTCCAGGCTGTATAATGAGTTAACATTATACGTCAGTATGCGAATCTTCTTTAATTGCATATTTGGAAGATGAAGGTGGCCAATGCCACGGACTTTTCTCCTTCACTAAGCTGGACGTAGTTCTGCGGAACAGCACGGCGGGCTTTTTCGATGACTGAGAGTAGGTCGGATCCAAAAATTCGCTGGACTTCGCTGTTGAGGTTCACATTGGGTTGGGCTGACTTCGTTGGCGCTGTCTTGGGTGCAGTTGTCCTAGTTGGTACAGTGGTTCTGGCTGGTACTGTCCTCGTTGCTTTGATGGTGGGTGTCTTTGTTCCCGTTGGGGTTCCTGTTGCTCTGCCTTTCAGCATTGATGCGTAGCTGACTGTAGGGCGCGTAACGGTGCATGCAGAACTTGTGGCAAAATCCTTTTGCGCCTTTTTTTCTGCCATGACCTTGTTCCTCTCCGTCAATTTAGCAATTAGAGTTGGGCAACCCTTGAAGCTGGCTGGATGTCCTTCTTTCTGGCAATTTGCACACCAAACGTCGGTTCCAGTGTTTTCCTTCCTCTTGCACTGTCCAGGCTCGTGGGTCTCCTTGCACTTGACGCAAACGTATTGGCGTCCACAGTTGGTGGCAACGTGTCCGAAGCGTTGGCAGTTCCGGCACTGCACGATGTCGTTGGACTTCAGACGCTCCCATTGAACTCTCTGGTTCATTATTAGCGTCTTGGTGTATACTTCACTGATGTCACAGCTCTTCGATAGCTCGACTACGAAATTGTTGTAGGTCTTGCTCATTGCTTTCTTTGCCTTGAATGGTGACACCTTGATGACTGGGAGTCCTTCAATGCGTAGTTCGTCTTCTACTTCGATGGCTGCGTAGGTGTAGTGAATTCCTTTTAGTAATAGGAGGTTCTTCCTGTCTTCCCTTGGCGTAAATGTGTTGTATTGGATTTTTTTCAATTGCAGGAATTCTTTAATGGCTTCAAAGGATTCTCTGTTTCCAGCATTGATGATGGTTGTCTTTGTGTTGCGATTCCTGAAGGTCACGCTCAATTTTCTGGCTTTGCAGTGTCTGCTGATTTCGGCAACATTTCCCGAAAAGCAGAAGATTGGTGGCATTCCTGGGGTTTTGGTCGGAGTGGAGCCCTTGGCTGCGGTTGTTTTTGGAGGCTGTGTTGGTGGCAGTGACTGGGTTGGTGGTGGTGACTGAGTTGATGTCGATGACTGGGATGTTGCCTGGGTTGCTGTTGACTGCTGGGTTTGTGGCAGTGTTGGTGGCGCCCGCTGGGTTGCTGCTGGCACGACGACTGCGGCTGCGGAAACTGGCTGCTTTGTTGATGGTGTCGAGGCTGGCTTCTTCATTTGCTGGGTTTTGGCAGCTTTCTTTTGTCGCTTCTGTCCCAGCTTTGGTGACTCTTTTCCGTCCTCGGCACTGCTTGAAGTATCACTATGCTCCTCTTCTTCGCTGCTTGGTTCTTCTCCGCTGCTGGATGTAGTATCTTCAGCTTCGCTGTCTACTGGATCGGTTTCCATGTCGTTTTCTTCCTCATGCTTCTTGTTGCTCATGACGTTCTGAAACGTCTTGCATAGCCTTGGTCCATACTCGGGGCCAAATTCGTTGATTATCCTCTTCAGAAGGGTCTCGAGGGCTGCAAAGACGGATTCAGGATTGAAATGATTATCCATTGCACCTGTTGTTGGTTTCCTTTGTTGTTAATTGCACACACAATATTTTTAAAAAAACTTCGGGTGCACAAATTTTATTACGGTGGTTGCTGATTAGGGTTTTACTCTGTTTCGGAGTTTTCCGGATTTTACTACCGCAGGGCAATAAAACTCAGGTACTTCTTCGCAGGTAAATTTTTGGCTGATCCCTTTTTTTGCTTGTTTGTTTTCTATGTTAATCTTCCGCTTGTACGTCCGCACACTTCGGTTGACTGACACTGAATGAGTGACAGCACAATAAAACGAAAAAACAAAACAAAAATACGAGATCGAAAACATATAATACAAAAAAAAAAAACACAAAAGTCAAAATTTCGCAAGGAATTAATGTACTGGACAATAAATTGTGTGCGAAAACTGAGTGGAGAGATTTATCTAATACAATCACCATTAGTATAATTTCGCACGATTTAACGATTTAACGATTTTTATTGAACAAAATATATATACAATTGTCTTAATTTAAACTTACAGCTATAAGATACATTGGTAATACAAATTTGTTGGCACACTGGGGGCCTAACCTTATACATTGACTTAAAATAAAAAATATAATTATATATTATACATGTAAACTTAAAATTAAAAGTCGGTTGACTTAGATATCCTCGGGGTGTTCCGTCCCGGTTGTTAGTGGCGAGTTTGGTGTGGGTTGTGAGGGGGGTTGGCGTTTAGCCACGGCGGTGGGCTGACCCTGTGTCAGCGTAGAATACAACTGCTTCCTCGTTGTCGATTGGGGTGATGTCTTCATCCAGGGTGTCCAGGGCGCTGAGGTACCACGGCTGGGGTAGTCGCTGTTGGGTTGTCATCCTTCTTATTAGCTGGTTCGGGTGGCTGGCTGCGCTTCCTACTAACTTCTTAGCCAAAAGTAGTAGGTACTTGTCGATTGGTATTATCTTTGCTTCTGAGTACAGATGGTCATTCCTGCAGTATTTTTGACGCTGTCGGTCAAAGAATAGTCCGGTGCAGATCCTCAGTATCTTCCTTTCAAAAACTTGGAGTTGTCTCATGGCTGTCTTCGAGATGGAGAACCAGACGGGAAAGCTGTATCCGATGACTGGTCTCAGGAGTTGCTTGTACATCAAGGTCTTGGTTTGTTGGCTAAGTCCGGTTCTTTTCTTCATCAGTGGGTGGAGACGATGGAAGGCCCAGTTGGCTTTTTTTAGGACGTTCCTTGCGTGAGGGTTGAACCTTAACAGCTCGTGAAAGTGGATCCCCAGATACTTCACGCTCCGTTTGGTTGTCAGTGTTGATCCATCTGGGAGTTTCAGGGTAATGCTTCTGCACTTCGCTGCTCGTCGGCTGCGTCCTGAGGTGGTCGTTGGTCTCCTGAAGCAGATGAGTTCCGATTTTGAGGCATTTACTCTGATTCCCCACTTTCGGTAGTACTCAATAAGTCTGTGGATGTGGGCTTCAACTTTCCGGACAGCTATCAATGGTGACATCGAGGTGGCATAAGTGATGGAGTCATCGGCGTAGAGCAGGTTCTCGCAGCTGTTTGGGATGGGCTGGTCAGACGTCAATATGCTGTACAGGAACGGTCCGAGTTTAGAGCCTTGGGCAACTCCGGCTCTGATGTTCTTCACTGATGATGTGCATTTCTCCAGTTGTACAAAGAATTTCCTGGAAGAAAGAAAAGAAAAAATTATTTGGATTAGTGCTAAGGGAAAGCCTAGTAAATGAAGTTTATGGATGAGTCCTTCAATCCATACGCTGTCGAATGCTTTCTCGACATCCAGAAGGCATCCGACGGTGACACGAGTATAATTTCGCAGCGGAACAGCGTACTGCAAAATGAAAATCAAGACGAAATTTTCCGTTTTCGATTTCGTTGTGTCATTTTTGTATGAGAATTTTCGTTTCGCATCAGCAGCGTACTAGGCTTTAAGCTTGGCTAAAGAGTGTTTCTAATTTTTTTCTTTTATTTTTCGGTAATTTTTTTTTTAATTTTTGGTATCTATGAAGAACACTTTTTAAATATTAAGTCTTTTCTGAATTGTTCTTATTATAATTGTACCTTAAAAAAATGAATTAAAATACAAATACAAAATACAAATACTTACAAGCACTGTGTTTATATTCGCTGAGGCCATCAGCTCAATAGCTAACTCCACTTAATTAAGTGAATATAGGATGGTATATTTATTTAACATGCAAGAACACTACTTATAATAGGCGCGTTTTTTTTTCAAACCTATATAGATTTCGAAAAAGCTTTCCATACAAAAATAAGACTGGATAATTATCCATGCTAAGGTTTTGTTGTATTTTACATTGAAAACATGTTGCGGAAACATGTTTAATAATGATTAAAGGTAACGATCCGGATAAATGCAAAAACAAACAATTCATTTTTTTGATACGAAAACTTTTCATCATTTATCTCAAATTATTGTTCGGATAGCATAGATGCGAACATAGCATAAGCCATTACTGTTTGCTTCGTGTCAGACCAACATTTGTGCCCGGTGTTTTTCCAACCAACACTGACAGCTTTACAAATCAAACAATCCCCCCTGTGACATACCAATTATTTTTCTCGTTTGCCGGGATTGGAATTTTATAATTCGCGCGTGAGGTCATTTTGGTGTATAAAATTGCGATATATGTTAACCTTTGTATAAAGTTGTGTAGAAATAGTAAAAATGAACTACAGCAATATGGAACTATTTGAGCCACATTTAGTTGTAAATAAAGAAGTTCGGTTTTCAGAAAGTCTCAATCCCAATGCTGAAGAGAACTTAGGTAAACATTCTAAAACCGGCTTAAGTTAAAAATGAATTAATAAAATAAGTGATCATTTTAAGGTGATGTCTTCGGCGGAATTATTAAATCAGGTCAATGGGGGTGGCTTACAAAGGGCGCACGTCTTCATATCACATCCCTACGCACCGGGCAGTTGATTTCGAAATTTGATTTCGACCAAAGCAATGGGTATGCGTATGCTGATTACTTATATATTATATGAACATTTATTCAACGAATAACACGTTCTATTCCATCGGCAGATTTGGAGTGTGTATAATAACATGTGTTTCAGAAATTATAGTGCCTTATATGACAGATACAATCATAGCAATCGGTATCCAGTATGCTGACGGCCCAGGAGGCCTTGCTGTCATATATTCCATAGAAGAATCAACAGTGATCCGTTGCATAGAATTAAAGCACAAAGTTACATGCTGTAAAATTATTACTCATGAGATATGCCAGCATACCATGTTACAAAACATGAGCGGTTGTTTAGCAGTCGGTACCGATGCAGGAAGAGTATTGCTTGTCGATTTGAATCTACGAGGCAACGAAATGAATACTTCAGCAGTTGAGTCAGGTGTGTCTGTTGTACCCTGTCACATCGTTGACTACAGTATGAGCTTGTTACATTTGCATCGACATTTTCAACATTGCCAACAGGAAGGCGTCCACTTTGGAATTCAATTAGAAGGTAGTGTATTGTCCAATGGCGTTGTGAGTAAACCATCTTAAGTTTTAAACCAAAGCAACTGCGGTTTCTTAGGGACGCTTCGTGATGGAAACAACTTACCCATTTTCCATAATTTTATGTTTCCTTTCTTATATTTTGCAGTACTTGAAAACGCAGAATTCATACAATCACTATTGCCCATCGATCTTATATTGAGCCTGGCTGTAGGATTGTCCGATGGTCGTCTTGTGTTGTACGATCTAACGGATATTCAGGTGTTTTATGTTGCGCCACCACAAGAGAGATCATCGCCGCTAGTTAAAATGAATTTTATGGAACCACCAGATGATCCACGATCTTGTGTTTACATCTGGGCATTTCACGAAAACTATCAAAACTCGATGGGTGTGATGCATTCATTTATGTACGAGAAGCGAGTGGTTGCCGATGATGGATTTTGTTACTTTGAAGTATGCTACCTTCTACAAAATACCTAGTTCCAATGCGCTTTTATTATTTTTGTGCCTTTTTAGAATTTTCAAGTGTCATGCGTGAGGTTACTCCTTCCATTGAACTGTCCAAAGAGCGTTCCAATCACCTGCCAAGCAATAACAAAGGCGCCCTCATATGGAAATGAGGAGACAATATCTCTGTGCGCTTTAGTATGGAAGCAAGATCAAGAACTACAAACTGAAGTACTATTGTTTGATATAAATCAGTGGTATAAAGAAGAAATGCCATATGTCGGTGATTGGCGGGAAGACCCGAGTTATTTAGCTTCGTTTGTACTGAGAGGTTTAAGCTCACTCGGGATGTACTTCAATCCAAATACAATTTCACTTTTCAATTCTATTCAAAGACCAGAAGAACACTTTTACCCGGTATCGTTGAGTTTCGGTTAGGATATACATTTTTCTTTCTGTTCGGCTTAGTTGTAATGGTTTTTGTGTTGTTTTATAGATTCCATTGCATTGGGGGAAAATGGTTGTGTTCACTTAAATTGGCCTGGTGCACAAAATCGAGTGATAAATGTGTTGCGGAATAAGGGTTCTTTGGCGCTATTAGATCCAAATCCTATTTTCGGTGAAATTTTAAACACACGTTTGTTGCCACAGTTTTCCGAACTCAATTATAAAGCCACATTCTCCTTGGTAAGCATACTACATTTCAATTTAGCTTTTAACAAAGAACACATACACCTTCCCATAGAAAGCGAAAAGGGAAACTTTACTCTCGGTCGCCATCGAACAGAACTGCATTGGGTTACTTAAAGAATGTGCTCGAAATTGGGCCGATGGAAGTCATCAGGGGAGACCTCTAAGCGAAGGGTTATCTATGTCCACTTTAACGGACTGGTTATGGAACAGAGCTTCAAGTATAAAGGAACGTTGTAACAGCTTATGTCAGGTGCTATTTGATCACTCAGGCTGTACACTAGATCAGCGAGAACAGAAGGAACTTGGTTACATTTCCAAACAACTGAAAACCTTGGCTGATCTTTTATGCGAAATCATTTCGAAGTTTGGCGAAAATATTCCTTCAGATGGTGGGATTTTATTTTTATAAGCTTACTGCAGAGCTATCTTGTTTAATATTCTTATTTCTGTTTACAGTTTTAACCACCCTAGAGTCACAGAGCAAGTCGATACGAATGGCGTCCGATTATCAGGAAATTCTGCTTTGGTTACTTAATATTGGACTACTTCCCGAAGCGTCGCGCCTAACAAGCCATCGAGAAGTCGAATTGAATCTCGTACCGTATCCGTATGAATCGTTGAAAAGGTTCTATGAAAAACGCAGAATAGAATTCACGCGATTAAACGAGAAATTCGCATCGCGAAAAACAAGAAGTTGCTATCTGATATTCATCGATACGTTTATAGAACATGAGTTCAAGGGTAATAACTTAAGAGATAGCTGGCAGGAGAGTGGTGGAGATGGCCTGTATCCACCGACATCCATTCAGGCTATGCTACGAATTATGCTCATTCCAGATGTCACGTTCGAAAATAAGTGCGCGTTGTTTTTGTACTTTTTTTTGGACTTAAATATGGCGATTGAGGAGAAGCAATACGAACCCATCGTTCAGAATTTTATTAAATTCCCAAGTGTATTTAAACTCACAGCGTCGTTGATCAAACAAATACAAGCATTTTGGAACCTTGATCATTGCCGTTTTCAGGTAAGTGAATTTGAGTTTTTGTTAAAGTTTGCATAAAGCAGAAAGTCTGTCTTAACAGTCCAAAGGATCCCTTGGCTTGTTTTATGTATTCGGCCGCATTTCCGTTTAGCTTTGTGTTTACTTTTTGGCGTCCATTATTGTTTATTGTCCAATATTCGACAATATGCATATAAGCTTTTCTTTTAGCATTCAATTTTAAACCCAATTGTTTTAACAAACCAAAAGATTTTAATAATACCGAAAGATAAGTTATATTGTGCTGGTTACAGCCAAAATATGAGCAAGCTCTCTCAGTGACAATCATCTAAAGATGTTACCATAGGAGCGTGGAGTTTGCATTTCTTTGTCTGCTTATATACGTATATACGTATGACAGCTCGTAAGGAAGATTCGGTGTTATCTATGTTCTCCATATCGCCTGAGCACAGTAAGCATTCATATAGGTACAAGTATTCGCAGACAACGAGTTCAAAAATAAATCTTTTTTTGATATATATTTGATTATTTGACACAAGTGTTGAAATTTAAGTATTGCGGCGAGAATTTCATCTTCATGAGCAATCTTGAAGCATAAATCTGCTGTATATAGCATATGTTTGCTTTTTACAGAGGATCTAGGTTTCATTAATACATTTTTATGTTTTGTTTATTACAGGCAGCAGTGGATGAGTTCATTTCGCCATTTAACAAAGACCAGGTCTGTCCACAGTGGCAGCTTGAATTATTCCTCGAGTCACTTCTAGCTCAGAGTGAATCAAATCTCGCACTAAGAGTGCTGGAGGCAAAATCATCGCCCATATCACCTATACTCCAACTAAATACGTATTTGGCAAATGACCTGATATCTGAAGCATTTCATTTTGCCCGGTCGAAGCGAGACGAAGACTTGCTAAAGCTGTTCTTCACCGGTTGCTTATGTACGGGTAAATTCGGTGTAATACGCGATCTAGCCCTTACCGAGCGGGAGGGCAATCTAGTACAATCGCTTTTGAAGAACAGCAAGTCCGGTAATGCGGAGAATCTTCATTTCGTTTACCTGCTGCAAAAATACAAATACATAGAAGCGGTCTCCTACTTGGATGAACTGTCAAAGGGTAGAGCTATTCAGCGACCTGTAGACGTCGACACGCCAACACTGGTTCTTTCAGCTTACAACACAACGATTACCCCAGTCACCAAGTGCCTGTCGGACGTATATTTTAAGATGAGAAGTAAAATGAAGAACAAGGAATCGGAGCTGATTTCACCATATCCACTGAGTTGTCAGCTTATCAAACAGAATGCGAATGATTTGCTCGGCGGTATTTACCACAGCTCGGCATTAAGTACGCACTTCGCAAGCCATTACTGGGAACGACACCACACAGAGGGGAATACACTGCAGCAGTCCACAAACGCACCATTCCTGCGAAGGCCTCAAGTACTTTCATCCTACTCAGAGTACAACCAAAAACAGAGCATTTCGTATCCAGATCCGTATAAAGCTGCTCAGAAACATCGGCTAGAAAGTAGTTCAGTGGATGAGGAGAGGGGAACTAAGTTGCACGAAAATCCTAAGAAACGTCGCAAGATATACGATTTGGAGACAATCTACCAGCCCTTGAGTAGCGAGCAATCCCCAGCGGATAACTTGCTGACACACTTCAAAAACGTATCAACGCACAGTCAAGACATGACTAGTTTTACGCGAAAGTTCAAAAAAACACCATCGCTAGACACCTCTTCTTTCTTGGAAACTCCTTACATTAAAAATACAACTGGAGCTTATTCAGGCAGTGCCAATAGCAGTCGAATCCCCGAGAAAACGGGTACATCCTTACAAGGTATTCTGAAAGTTTCTAATCCAAAATCGTCGACTGATGAAACAGATCAAGTGGAGACAGCGGTTTCTATTGAAACCGAGAAACGAGAGAAGAAGGATACCGACGAGGAGAAGAGTATTCGGTTTATCTTACCAGCAGTTGAGGATGAAATAGACAAGTCAATAGATGAAGAGTGTGTGTCGATGGAAAGCGAAGAAATTGAGAAGCAGCCAAGAGAGGAATTGTCGTATTCGTTACGTAGACAAGATGAGAGGCAACGACAAAACGAACCTTCATACTCGTTAAGTAGACATACCGGGCCGGCGAAAAGGAAATCATTGAGGTCATGCTCAGGTTATACCTCATCAGTGCGTTTAGTTGGATCCAGGTCGCCATTAAAGAAAGCCATTTCCCAAGAATCTGATGAGCAGCAACCTCAATCGAAGTTGAGCGCTATCGGTACGGGATATTCGAGTAATAGAAAGGCGTCAGTCTATGAAATTGAGAAGAACAAAGAGCAAGAACGGCAACGCCCATCGAATGAGAACATTGGAATAAGCCACATGCTACGAAGCACCAGAACTGGAGATTCTAGAGAACAATCGGATTCGACGTCAGATCATGTTGAGAGGTCAAACTTACATAAAATTGATAACTCTGAAGAGCAACCAACAACGAAGATAAGTCCTCGTCAGAGCAGTGTAATTGGACCAAGGGCGCACTTAAGCAGCACCAGTACCATACAAATTGAACGATCAGCGCTATCTGTCGCTGTTATTGCGCCGGAAAATATAAAAATCGTCCCAATCAGTTTAAGTGAATATAAGAAGACTATAACTGATCATTCTGAAGAGCAATCGACTTTAAATATGAGTGTTGGTCCGTTAAGTACAGTTAAATCAAGGTCGCCATTGGCAAGAACAAAAGAAACTGAACAGCAAGCTTCCTCGGTCGATGTATCCCAGCCAACGGTGAATTTACAAACATTTACAAGTGACGAGTCGACTAAAAACCCCGTTGAGACAGCAGGTAATGTCAGAATAGTTCCCGTTATTAAAATTGATGAGAATTATTATAAAGAAAATGAACTTGTTAGTACGTTTGAATCGGATGAACGACGGAAAGAACCAAAGAGGCTTCTTTCGGAAAGTTCTGATGATCAAACAAGCGAGTCCATGAGACAAATTGCAAAACAACCAAAAGGACGAGTATCTATTCACAATTCTCCGGGTGACACAACTCTTCATAGCACTTCAACGCCAGCAGACTTGGAACCCGAAACAAAATCCTATCTACGGTCAACAGAAAGTCTTCCCAGAACTGATACGATAATCGATTTCCAGCCATATGTCTCGTCATCGAAAGTCTGTTCCACTGAATCAAAGTTCGACGAAACTAGTAGTGAACCGTTAAAAATTTACGATTCCAAGTTCAATTCGGAACAGAGTACTTCCAAAATAACTTTTTCAGAACGCACCACTGTAGTGGGAGGGTTAACATATCTGCCCACTATAGAAACAACTGAACACGTTACAGAGACGATTAATGTGTCAGTTCAACCAAGCGACAGAATGTTTGACACTACCATCGGTATGACTCTCTACGATACATTGGGTTTCGAGGCAAACAACCAGCAACTATCAAGTGAGAATATAGAAAACAGTTTTGAAGAAGAGGAATCTATAAATTCCGAATTAAATGCTATCAACGAGCAGGCATTGGAAGACAGCGATTCTGTAATTTTACTGTCATCCCGTAGTAGTTCGCATTCAACTTCTGAAGATCACTCAAAATCTTCTGTAAGTGGAGCGGACGATGAACCGATGGCAGAACAGATTCTGATCGACGATGAAGACGAGGATAATGGCGACGATGATAGCGATGATATTAATGTTTTAGAAAAATCAAGTAGTAGTTCGGCAAACTGTAGCAATTCGTATTCGGAACAATTCTCTGAAGGTATGTTATTACATTTGCTATAGAGATAGATTGGTTTATGTATAAATATTATTATTGGCTTTTAGTTTCTGTTACAAGGACAAGTACAAGTTGTTCACTGCAAAGTAATACAGACACCGTGCTGAGCAGTGCTGCTGAAATAGAAACAGAGGAAGCATTGTTTGGTAAACTACTGCGAGAGACGGAAGAGGGTAACGATTATGAAGATGTTTCAACAGTTGTAAGCTTGTCAACGGATAGTGAAACGAATCGCTCAAACAAGAAGGAAACAGGTATTGTTGATAATACTGGTTTTCTTATTTTACTTTTAAAGCTTTTGTATGATTTGCTTAAACTCTACGTTTCAATGGGACGATACGATATTGTAAGCCAATTCTGCGGCACGATCTTGTTAAAGTCAACGTCTCCATTACAGGCAGCAAAAGTTGTCTTAGCTGGTCTTAACTGTTTTCTTTCCTTTTTTTTTGCACAGATGGAACTAAACCGTCTGAGAGGAGTGAATTAGAAGAAACTAAATTGATACCGTCTGACCCAACGGCGGAGAAAAATGATCAGGACAACGAAAAGGAGATTGAAAACGAAGAAAAGAATGTCATTGTTAACGAATCGAGTGTGGAAGAAAAACAAGTCGAGGTCGAAAATATTTCCAAAGAAACTAAAGCCGAGAGTGGAAAAGTTAAAGAAAGAAAAACTGAAGAAGATGCTCTTACGGGTGAAGTAGAAGCAATCACCACTAAGGCGGCCAATGAAGCAGTTCTTGTGGATTCATCCACTAAAGACCAAACTGAAGAGAGAGACAAACAACATCAAAATGTAGAAGAATTACTTACACCGGTTCTTCGAAGTAAACGATCGAAATCATTCTCTAAAACGCTGATTCCCGAAACTGCCGCCTCACCAAGTAGTCGAATAAACTTGAGAGCTGGTTCAATGCCTCCTGCATCCGGTAGTCAAATTTTAACAAGAAGGCGCTCTCTACTTTTGGAAACATTGGATGAGACTAAAACACCAGATTCTCCGTCCAGTAGAACTCGATCGAAGTTGTGCTTGGATTCAGTTGATGATGATGTCGATAGTCCGTCAATTTCTAACACAAAACGGACCCGATTGTCCTCTGTTTCAAGTGTAGCCTCGATTGACAATTCTCAAACGCATAAAGTGCGACGACGAGGTAGTACATCAGTAGATAAAGAGTTAAGTAATGCACCTAAAGCTGTCGGAACACCCAGAGCAGCTCGTGCTAAAAGTATCACTACAGACGTCACACCAATCAAAACACCACGCAGGCTATCGATTTCCAAAAAGAACGACCTGCCCGCTGATCACTCAAGCCCTGTTGCAGGAAGCTCCAAAAAACTATTATGGGAGGAAGAAGAAGAGGTTACAGAAAAACCAGAACAAGAATCAGAACTTTCCCAAGGTGATGATTATGCATCATCGCGAAGGCTGACTAGAACACAGCTAGCAGTTCTCGAGAAATCTGCTGCTTTGGCAAAACAACATGCAATGTCACCGGTCCGTGTAACTAGGCGCGCGGCATCACACACCAGTGAGAAAGGTTCTCCACCAACGGCTGATGTGAAGGGAAGTGACGTCGAATCGAATTCTTCGCGAATTAGTCATTTGTCAAATTCTTCGCGAAGAGTAACCAGAAGTTCCGCCTTAAAAGTATGTAATTTAGCTTTTTTTTATCATGTGTTAGTTATTTTTCTTCTTTTAGGAAAATACAGAGGATGACAAAATAAGCATCGCAAGCTCAACTGAAAGTGGGCGAAGAAGAAGGAAGCGAACTACGGAGGTTACTTCGCCAATAGCTGCACTCACAGTAATACCAGAAGAGGATCCATCCGGTAAGTTAAAGGACATTTCTAACTATTAAATATTGTATATTAATATTGTATATTAATAATGAATTGAAAAAAAAAAAAAAAAAATGTGATATTTCAGGATCAGAAGGAAGCATTGCAAACAGTCAAACCTCCAAAAGGTCCAGGCGCCAGAAGAAATGAATAATAAGAAATAGTCGTATATGAATTAAATTTTTATAAGTTGTTTTTGTAAGCATAAAAAAATCCATTGAATTAAATAGACTGAGAGTCTCATGCACATACATAATTCCTAATAATTTATATTTTAATGGAATTGCCCGAATAAAAACAATTTTACTTAACCACACGAACTGAATGCGTATAAACCTGAAGTCAGCGTTACCGTTTTCCTTTTACTTTTTAGACTACCAGAACCTTTCGCTTGTCAAATTAGCTTATGTTTTATTTGCTATAAACGTAGACCAATTTGGGGACCTAAGAAGTAAGGTAAGAACCCGTCGTTGTCCTAGCCCAGAGCTTGTTGTTGTGTTTATTAGCGGTTTTCTGATTCATGGAGGGTCTTTGGTGAAAACACAGCAGCCTTCCATTCTCTCCGATGCTGAGTAAGTCTTCAGTTTTCCACACCAAGCGTTCTAGCATCTGCGATAACTTGGTCCTTAAAACGGAGGCTGTGATTTGAAGATTTTCAGGCGTGGAGTATTATTGACAAATTTATCGAACAAATGACTTACTCGATCAGGAAATGTAACTGTATATCACTATGAAAGTAAGTAACTTAAATACAACTGACGCTAACGGTAGAGGGTAGACGTTAAAGACGTTAAAGTGAACGCAATGAATAAAGGACAAACACAAACAAAAGTGACTTTATTTTAAATATGTATTAGGATTTTCCTTTTCTATACCTAAAATGTATGTATGTCACAGGCCTCTCACTCTCTGTTATAAATGTACATTTTCAGGTGAATTGGTATACAGTTACAGACGTGTATCGGTGATCAAAACAGCGGAAATGAAAAGATTTATGAACGATTTGCATAATGTACATATGTACATGCATACATACATTACATATGTATGTAAGTAGGAACACATCACATAATTGGAGATCTATTTGACGATGCCGTATTTGACTTTCCGACGGTTATTTTTGCAGTTTAAGATCCTTGGCGCAAGTAACTTCATTGCCCTCTCAAAATACCTGACTGCCTACGCGAAACATTTTGTTACGTCAAAACTTTAAACAGCACAAGTTTAGTTTTTAGCAACAGTTCAAAAGCGGCAGAGATTTTTTTACATTATGTAGGTACATATGTACATAATATACATATGTACATACATATAAATAATAATAATATTTGGCTTCAGCAGTCCTAGGTAGAACCAAGCCTTTTTGCACGAATGGAAGGGACCTACAGTTTTCTGCCGTCTCCGAACGGAGGGTTGGGAAACTTTACATGACAAATGATACTCTTGACTGCTTGTCAGGCATTCGGAAGAGGTGGGCACTGTGAAAAACTTTTTAGGTGTTTGTGGCGGGATTCGAACCCAAGACCGCTGGCACAGTAGTCCGACGCACTAACCACTTGGGCTACGGTGCCCACTGTACATACATATCTATATACTATGTAAATTTTCCAACATAAAAACAGAAATAAAACACAAATTAGCATTTCGACGTGACCATGTTCGATGATTTCTCGTCATACCAATTATGTACTTATGAGGTCTAGTTACGTTGGTCTCTGAACTTGACCGTGATTGCATTATACGGGTATACTTATATGTATATGTACATATGAACTCGTAAACGCACGTAGCATCTAATTTTTGCTGTCGTAAGGTATTTCATTTCTTTTTTTTTTAACTTTCCATTAAATTAACTTTTATTTGTGGGACAAGTAGAGAAAGAGTTCTTTTGCTCACGTCTTTGATCTACTAGCACCAGTGAACAGAGGTAGAATGTTTCTTTACTTTATAATCTTGAACTTGTGGTGTTTAGTTAACAGGTATGTGATTTTATTTACTATTTATTTAACGGTAAGGGTGCGAGTACTTAATACTAGAAGTTGTTAGCCATCTTCCTATATTAAGTCGCATTTATGACGGACATTTCTTGTTCGACGACACGGTACAAAACTGAACACTATGGCAATTAACAGTTCGGCTGAAAAGTTCGTTTCGTTTTAAAGAAAAAAACATTTTTTTTTTTAAATTCGATTTTATTATTCAATATAATCGAGGGCGATACACCGATTATAGCGATCTTTCAACTTTTCGATACCATTTTTGTAGTAAGATTTTTTTTTGCTTCAAAATAGGCCTTAGTCTCGCCGATTACTTCTTCATCAGCGCTAAATTTCTTTCCAGCGAGCATTTTCTTAAGGTCTGAGAACAGGAAAAAGTCGCTGGAGCCAGATCTGGAGAATACCGTTGATGTGGAAGCAATTCGAAGCCCAATTCATACAATTTTGCTATCGTTTTCATTGATTTGTGACACGGTGCATTGTCTTGATGAAACAGCACTTTCTTTTCCTGCAAATGGGGCCGTTTTTTCGCGATTTCGTCCTTTAAACGCTCCAACGCTGTATAATTAAAATTGAAAAAACTAACCCACGCGCATCCCAAAATAGAGACGCTATAACTTTGCCAGCTGACTGTTAAGTCTTTCCACGCTTTGGATTCGCTTCATCGCGTGCCGTCCACTCGGCTAACTGTCGATTGGACTCCGGAGTGAAATGATGGAGCCATATTTCATCCATTGTCACATATCGACGCTAAAATTCGGGTTAATTACGATTGACAACCTTCAAACACTGCTCAGAATCATCAATTCGTTGTTGTTTTTGGTCGATTGTGAGCTCGCGCGGCATCCACTTTGCACAGAGCTTTCGCATACCCAAATATTCATTAACGATATGTCCAACACGTTCCTTTGATATCTTTAGAGTGTCAGCTATCTCGATCAACTTCACTTTACGGACATCCGAAATCGTTTTGTGGATTTTTCAGGACTTAGTCCTGTTTGTCTTTTCCAGTGATCGGAGCTCCTCTCTTATGGTGTGTTCCCCTATGCCGCAGAAGTGTTCAGTGACCACAAAGGGTGTGGCAGGCCCTTTCCTGCCAAGTTTGTTCACCTCTTCATTACCTTCTATCCCCAGGTGACCTGGTACCCAGTATGGTGACGTTGTTTTGTACGCCCAGTCTATTTAGTTTATCTAGGCATTCCCAGACAATTCTAGATTTAATGATCTGTGCCCCTATTGCCTTGATAGCTGCTTGGCTATCTGACATTATTGCTATGTCGCGTCTGCTGTAGCGCTTATCAAGATTGAGTTGGGCACATCTGTCGATAGAAAAGATTTCAGCTTGAAAAATGCTGGTGTAGCTGCCCATAGGTTCAAATAGTTTAGTTCCAGGCTCAAGCACTCCTGCCACGTTCCTTCGTCAGATCTTAAACCATCCTTGTACCATTTAGCCTGTATCCTGTAGATCGTAGATTCGTCGTTCCAGTCCTTTTCTTGTTACTGAGTTTAATGTCGAAATTCTTTGACCAGATAAATGTCTTGATGCCATCGTCCCTGGGGAATGCCAGAAGGGGAGCTTATTAGTCATTTTAGCATAATCCTTATGGCTAATGCATTTTCCTCTTCCAATTCCTTCTTTGGCCATTCTTAGAAACGTCCGATTTGCAGTTTCATTCACTACCAGGTGCACTGGAGTAAGCTCCAATAACAACTCCAGTGCGGCAGTTGGGCAAATTCTTATTGCACCCGTCATGCATACACATGCAAGTCTCTTTACTTTATTAAGTGTTATTCTCGTTGTTGTCAGACTGGTTCTTTTTGCCCATGATATTGCCCCAAAGGTGATCACAGGTTTCACCTTGCTAATATACATCCAGCTGAGAATATGAGGTCGATTTGCTGGCTAGGCTTTTACAGATCATGAGTCCACGAGTCGCTTTCTTGGTAACTTCTTCTGTGTGCTTCTTCCAGTTGAGTTTACTGTCAAGGTACACTCTTAAGTATTCGACTTCTAGCACAGGAGTGATTGATTATTGATCCTGAGAGGGTAGTAGTCTTCATGTGTGGAAGCTTCATCTTTCTTGTGAATGGAACTAGCGTTGCCTTGGCCTTATTGATGTTAAGTCCGCTACATTGCACCATTCTTTTGTCACTCTAAGCCCTTTTTGTATCATATCACACAAGGTTTCCTCGTATTTCCCTCCCAGAGTACGGTTTCCTTAGTGTCCAGTGCACTTTGAATTATGGTGTTTAGTTGATATAGAGCAGTCTCTGTTGATCTGCCCGCTCTATACGCGTGCTGACAGTGATGTAAGGGGGAATATATTGGTTAATAGAATGCTATTTCAGTCAATACATGGGCTGAAATTCAAATGTTCGTCATCAACTGCTGCATGAATGTTGGGGATTCGATCTCCACTGCTGGAAAATTGTTGGCGATGATTTCATGAATTGTTTTGAGCATAGCTCAGCTCAAGGATAACGGTTTGGTTTTAAATCCAAAAAGCCATTGTTGAGTTTGGACTGTGTAATGACAGAAAATTATAATATACATATGTACATATATTAAGCAATTTTATTTTTCTGAATTCACCCACTTAGAGATAGAATTTCTTCTCTTAGCGGATGTCTATATTGAAAGATAGGAATACCTCCCTTAAGAGCAAATACATTTTATTATTTGTCAAGAGTCATGCCTGAGGTACCTAGCTTGGTTCGAATAAAGCATACATACATATGTATATACATTTTTGTTTGTAAAACTTACATGACTTCAGTTCGTTTAATTTTATTTGCCTCATTTGGGTATACTGTCCGTTGCAATTTTTCGGTTGCTTCCTACAGAGTTTAACCGCTAGCAAGTGCAGCAGTCACATCTGCAAAAGTGGCAACAGCAGTGTTGTCATTTTGTGGTGATTTGTTGTTGTATAAGAGGAACGAAACAGGAAACACTACTTTGCGGTACACCAGCTTTTATATATTTTTATGCGGAGTACTCATCTTCTTGCTAAAGCTTTTTCTATTTTGTCGATACGGTTGAAAACCAATTTCTGAAACCAAATTGATGGTTTGTTATCAATTTTTTTTTTCTCATTTATTTGCAGTTTGCCAGAAGAGGGAATACCAAATGGAATCAGCATTATGGCATCTGAAAACAAAAGTAGAATAAGGAGCAAACATCTAGAGATGTGGGATATCGTTTCAAGCATCATGAAAAGAAAAGAATTTCTTGAAAACATTTCAAAAAGACACTACCACTCTGTAGATAGATATACTGACAGTGATTCGGAGATGTTTTCAAAATACGGGCAGTATTTCTCCGGAGATGGTAATGAGAAATTTGATAGAAAGAAACTTAATTCTATGGATCAGCATTACAAATTTAACGTTGAAATGAGTTCATTTCTTCTCAAAGAGTTGAAGAAACTTTCACAGTTGGAAAGGGACTGTCAGGCTTTAATTTAATTTAGCGTTATTGTACATATTGTTTGGTTGAAATAAATTACCGCTTAGTAGCTAGTTAGGTGTGCTTGATTTTTTTTTTCTTTTGAGCATACAACTCCTTGACTTACGTTAATCTTACCTTATTTTACTCAACAGCAGTTGGCCCATATTTCGAAATTGGGCGACATGTAACCTCTAGATCGGTGCCGAAATAAAGATGCACCATTTTTTCATCGAAATTTATTACCATAGGTTTTTTATGTACAAAAGATAATATACTACAGTAATTATAATGTTATGATAAGTCAACGTTATAATATAAATAAAAAAAATCTTATCAAATTATTTAAGTCTGTTTTTTACAATAAAAGTCACAATTAAAGATAAAATAATAAGCAATTAGACAAGTTTCAATAATACATAAAGGGGACTGCGACTTTCCGCAGCACATTGTAACTTTGAAAGAATACCCTTCTGCATAAAACTATATTGACACCGCATCAGGTACGTTCGAGAAGTATAGGAATTATGAAAGGTTTTTTGAAATTTTCTAAGGCAAGATAAATTAAAATAATAACAATAATTTAAAAATATACAACGTAATTCTAATTTACACTAAAGTTGACAGTTCATGCTGTGATGTGCTCGTCACATTGCTCATATCTAGAGTCTGTGGCAAGCCCGGGCTTACCGAGCCGCTTGCTTCGCGGCCACTTATAGGAACACATCCATTCGAGAGGACTTTCGGAGTGGGAGGCGTAGCCGTGGACGGACGTATGGAGTATCCAGCGGCACAGGAATGATTGAAACTACCATGGGAATGATTCGGTGAGAGCGGTGTAACTGAAGTCGGATGAATTTGAGTATTCGAATGACTTGTCGAATTGAGATTCATATGATTTGGGTTCGATTGATTTAGAAATTGCACAGGCGGCGTAATAGCACTTAGCGCGGACATATTTAACGAATGGTTGCGTACACAAATGGTTTTCTCTTTTTGCCAGACAAATACATTGTGTACCATGGCGCCGCCACAGAAAACAATTCCGATGCCGATTAGAACACTTGTGATTATAGCTGGCGTTGAATGGAACTGCGTGAAGGTGTACAGTATTATACCTGAAATTGTAGAAAGAATTTTATATGAATCTGATTATACCTAAATACCAAGTAAGTAGAAGTAATTGTAAGGATATGGCATTAAACCATTTTTAAGCTTTGGATCGACGTAAGAGGCAAGAAGGATCTTAAAGACGTGTTTGGTGGTTGAAAAGCAACATATATATGCACTTCCATATGTAGTTCAGCGAAGTAAGAATCGTTAAAAAATGGCTAATTAGACGCAGTTGTCCTTAGGGTGGGATTCAGCGAGGATCTTGTGATTTTACTTAACTCTTAAGCAACGAAGAAAGATTCTTCAATAGTTGCAAGACAAAATATATAAAATCGTCATTAAACCTGCAATCATGAGTTCTTCCGACTGCTGGGCAGCAGAATCTATAATGATAGTGACTTATATAAGAGGCAGCAGCAAATTAAGACCGATCTTCGAAAAGCTCCAAAAGAACGGTACGACCATGTTATGCGAAAAACCAACAACCACTCAACTCAACACAGAACGGCCTGGCGATATCGTACAGCCAGAGCCGACTCGAAATCATAATCCTTCCTTTTGCCTAGTCGGTTAAAAAAGACTGCTAACAACAGAGTTGCGGCGGGAGTTGTCCTAGGAGAAAAAACTAAGTGCGCTTCCATTGAGAAAGACGGACTTCAACTGCAGTAAAGATCGTTGATTGCATTTTTTTATGTACCGATGTTCTTCATCAACGTTGTCGATTCCATTGAAGGTCTGGCCGGACATATGTACATATGTATGTACATTCCAATCATTCATAGTCCATTTGGCAATATTTATGTCCCGTTTTAGAAAAAGGAGGCAGTACTAAGATTCTATGGCGTGAATTATAACATGTATAAATTATTTAAATAAAATACCAGAGCTAAGTCATTAAAAAAATAACCGGCCAAGTGCGAGTCGGACTCGCGCTCAAAGGGTTCCGTAGTTTTAAGACTAGTTACATACATATATTTTGTTAAAATAACTATTTCGTTTCGTTAATACAAAAACCGAAAACGGCCCACCTCTATATTCACTTTACAAACTTATAATCAGTAATATTATTCACTATGAGAAATTGGATAACCATTAAGAACGCCGCTGAGTGTGTAGCTGAGTTCAGGGGTCTCAGGTTTGTTTCCTGGCAAAATCCGTATTTTTATTAAATTTTTTTTGTATGGCAGCACAATTCTGGATAGCCTTTAATTTTTCCAAAATTATTGTTAATCGAATAGTGATAATTTCAGTGAAATTGGTCCACTAGTTTACGAGTTAATCGGTTGAGAAATTGAATTTTTCGACATAAAATTGAATTTTTCGACGTGAATTTCTCAAAAACTATACAACTTACGAGACTCGCTATATTTTTCTTCAAAAATATGGTTAATCACGTACGAACTATGAATTTTTCATATTTTTGACTTAACTTTTACAGCGCAGCTGATTCAAAATTTGAACCACAGTTTTTTTTTCTAATTCGCGAGGGTGGTACAAATTCTTACCCAATTTGATATTATTTTGTCCCTACTACCGTTCATTCTGTAGGCAAAAATAACTATTCTTGTGAACAACAAAGTTCTGTTAGTAAATTGCAGCTACATATGTTCATATGAAATAGCAAAAGTTGTTGCCGCAAAAGTGTTTTCTACTGTTCAGGTTGCTGTAAGAGTTAAGTAGTTTCCGAGAAAAAGTTCTGGTGCTTTTTGTATGATATTTTTCACACATTTTTGGCAATAACTCCCAAAGTTTCTAATGGAAAAAACTGAGCAAAATAGTTTTGGAATCTTTGTTTCGAGCCCTTTTGAATGATATCCCACATGATATATTTTTCAGAAATTTTTGTTTTTGAGCTCACATTTTACCCACCCTGTATGGTTGTTTCACAATATTTTTGAGTAATATTTTGTCCATGTATGTGGAACACCATAATGTATAAGTGTGCCAAATTTCAAGATTCTGGGAAGAACGGTTCTTGATGTTTTTATCGTGACAGACATTTTTGAGTTAGAGCGAACTTATAATGGTTCCGTATTACCATATGGGTACGGAACCCTAATAACCGCTCAGGGGTGCTGTCAGCCATATTGAATTGCAAGCAAATATTCCTTAAACAAAATAGAACAAATGAAGCGATGGTTCAACAACTTACCTGTCAGAAAGATCGGTATGGAAATAAAAAATCCACCAACGGCACAGACTCTGCTCACGCTAGACTTCTGCAAATACTTGTTGCTCCTGTAACAAAATCTATACAAGCTTAAAATATAATTTATTCTTTGCAGTATGCCATAGATTAGTTACCGGCCACTTGCTGCAGATCCTCTTATCAACTTGACTGCAAATAGAAATTGAATGGCACATACGAGTAGGCAGCACAAGTTGAGTGACAATGACAGAGCACACAGAGCCAGAGTAACATCGTAAACGATAATGTAATCCTCGGATGTAGCTGGTCCTGGAGCTTGCAGGGGCAGCTCTCTACCACCTGGCGATATTTTCAATAAGAAAATAAGCGAGAGCAACGCTAGCAATAGTGAAACTGAAAAGAAAGAAAAACAATAAAACAGAGGTATAGGTACACATATTACTGCTATCATACCTAAACAGAGTAGGCCCAAACTAGTGAGGGCTTCACGAACTCCTGGACCCTGTTTGGAATGGTATCCCAGGTTGAATTGGTTACAATTGCTGTACGGATTGTTACAAGCATTGTTTGCCAACAGATTAAGATTATTGCTTATACTAGTCGGTGTAGTTGGAGCTATGTTTAGCAAATTTGTGAGTCTTGGTCCACCATTGGCAATTCCCTTGGATGGTATCGTCGATGATGAAAGAGTGGATATATTTAGCGGCTGCGGAGGCCTTGTATGTAGAACTCTGGCGTGTGGACGAGGTTGCCCTGGTGGTTGTATAGGAGGCATATGCTTCAACATTTGTTTGATTATTTAATTACTTTTCTGGGTTTGCTTCTTTGTCTTAAAATCAATTGTAAGGTCATTCTTGTCAAAGAACGTAAATTATATGCCAAAATTTTAGTCATATTTGGTACTAACTAATATCACATCACATCTGAAAGTAAAAAGTAAACAAAAACGGTCAAAACTGGTCCAATATAAGGTTGTATATAAAGTAAGCCTTATTGCATGATTGTTTTGTATATTGTATAAAGTTGTTTTCAAACTTACGTGTTGGTATATAACTATCTACATGGAACTTAATTCGCTTAATTCGAAATGTCTGCCATTTTATTTCAGCTAAGTATGTCCATATACCGTCACCCTATGCTTCATTACAACAATACGATGGCGGTCATTTTCAGAATTTTCAGGTCTTAAATGTGTCTGAGGCGTCGTAAAAAATAATATCGGATTTATTTCCCAATCCCACGAGAATTTATGATTGCAACTTTTAAACATTTTCTAACAGATCTTACTGCTTTTAAAAAATTCGTGTGTGTAAACTACGCGCGGCAGAAGTAAAACATGCATGTTATGCTAGAATAATTATAATTTTGAAGTGTTGAATGATAAAAATGAATGACAATAGAGCTACAGACTGTAACCATTTATACTATACACTGTCTCATAAGTCGGAGGTTCATCTGCTGATGGTCGGATGTATTTAATGTAGGTATGTATGCAATGTATGTACATATGTATGCATGTAATGTATGTATGGAATGTATGTACATATACATATATTCAATGTATGTATGAAATGTATGTAATGTATGTATGGAATGTATGTAAATATGTATTCAATGTATGTATGTAATGTATGTATGTAATGTATGTATGTAATGTATGTATGTAATGTATGTATGTAATGTATGTATGTAATGTATGTATGTTATGTATGTACATATGTAATGTATGTATGTAATGTATGTATGTAATGTATGTATGTAATGTATGTATGTAATGTATGTATGTAATGTATGTATGTAATGTATGTAATGTATGTATGTATGTAATGTATGTATGTATGTATGTAATGTATGTATGTAATGTATGTATGTAATGTATGTATGTAATGTATGTATGTAATGTATGTATGTAATGTATGTATGCAATGTATGTATGTAATGTATGTATGCAATGTATGTATGTAATGTATGTATGTAATGTATGTATGTAAATTATGTACGTATGTAATGTATGTATGTATGTATGTATGTAATGTAATGAATGTATGTACATATGTAATGTATGTATGTAAATTATGTACGTATGTAATGTATGTATGTATGTATGTATGTAATGTAATGAATGTATGTACATATGTATGTAATGTATGTAGGTAATGTATGTATGTATGTAATGTATGTATGTTTGTAATGTATATATGTATATAGTGTATGTATGTAATGTATGTATGTATTTAATGTATGCATGTATGTACAAATTTATGTATGTACATATGAAGGTATTTAGATAACGGTAATCCGCCATCTTGGTGCGTCCGCCATATTAAATATCACTTATGTAGCTGTTATATTTGTCTTGTCAAAACCCTTTCATTTAATACCCATATTAAGTAGTTCGTGAAGTTGAAAGTCATCCGCCATCTTAGTACGTCCACCATATTGAATTTAGATTAACGTAAGTTAACTCATTGTATTCTACTTGTCAGACCCTTTCATTTAATACCCATATTGAATGGGTCGATACGTTAACGGTTTATGTACATATGTACATACATATAACATATGTATGTGTTTATGAATGTGTGTATGGCTATGTGTATGTATGTATAAATGTATGTATGTATATATGTATGTATGTATGTATGTATGTATGTATGTATGTATGTATGTATGTATGTATGTATGTATGTTTGTATGTATGTTTTTATGTATGTCCTGTGTATGTATGTATGCATTTATGTACGCATATATTTAATTATATTTACCAATAGGCATAGTATCTGCTCCATTACTTCGAAAAGCTAGTATGTATTCATTCAGTCGGAGCTATGACGTAATCAGTCGTCACACTTTTTCGTTACAAAAATTTTTGACTAACGTGCGTATAAAAGTTTTACTTCAAAAAAAAAACTGCACTTACGACACATAAGATATAAGTGCTGGATAAGTACTGGATATAAGGTATCTACTACCTACATATGTACATATACATACATATATATGTGAATACACATGTAAATAAGCCATTCAGTTAGTCGCAATCCACACGTTGACTCATGAGACGCGAGTCTTTTCTATTTTCTGTTTTCAACTGTCATTCGGTGAGGCGCTTGAATCCACACGTTGACGTTTGAGTCACGACTCTTTTATAATTTCTGTTCTCGTAATTTGACAATTCTCTTTTATTTTTTTCTTTCGCTTTTGAAATGGTTACAGCTCTGTATTTATTAGTTTCTATGAAGATGTATTGCTTACATTTTGTAATTTTCCTAAAATAGTAACTATGGAGAATATGTACTAGTTGTTATACAACTTTAGATATATTCCATATATGCATAATCATTTAAAACATCAATTGTTGTTAGTCAAATTAAATTCTTTCGTAATTTTCAAGACAATTGCGTTCTACGCGCAACGAAAATAAATGAAGCGAAATAGCAAAATAACGAACAAGAAAAAGAGAAACGTCAAAAAGAGTCTCGGAAAATTCTGCCCGCGACTCACCGGGCAGCTTGCTTTCTATCTCATCGTTCTTCTCTTTCGTACTCGTGTGAGTCGCGACTCATGAGTCAACGTGTGGATTGGGACTTATGTATTGCTATAATTTAATTCATATTCGTCAAGATGCAGACGCATGTGAAATGGTGTTTCTGAAGACACGTAGAAATATTTTGCCATCACTATCTTTTTTCACCGTTATTTGCAGATGATAGCAAAGATAGTGTCATTCAGGCAAAAGCTATGTCTTGTCATGTTAAAAAAAAGGAACGACCGAGTTAAATGAATTACTGTAACATTAAGAAACGTTGTAGTATAAGTAGAGACACCTATATTATTATGTATAGAAAACCATCAAGACTCATTTATGTGAATAAAATCAATGGTTTTTTCAATTGAATATTTCTAGGATCAACCATTCAAATTTTACTCTCATGCATATGTACGTATCAGCTTTTATATGATAGTGATAGGGTAACGACATTTCTGGATATGTAAGTAGTTAGGTAGGTGAAATTGAAAAATAATAATAAAAAAAACTGTTGAACGTAGGGCAGTCTTGATAATTTTGGTTTAATCTGCAAATTATTCTCAATGTTTGTGATTTTATTCAGATTTTTCTGAGCAATATTTTTAGAGATAAGGTAGGGGGACATCAATATTTTAACGTTGAAATTCAACTTTTTCAGTTCAGCTCTGTATTTGGGCAAGTGGTTTTCCTTCGAAATGAAGGCCTAAAATAATTTTTCTGACAGCCAGAGTGGTTTCATTTCCTTTGTCTGCCATCCTTAGTTCTTACAATATGTAAACGTAAGCTCATAGTAGTTCAGAAAACATTCCAGAGAATTTTACAACGGGAATTCATTGTCTTGTCGCAAGGAGAGAGAACTCCCGTTATCAGTCGATTTAAGCGATTTAGAAGTAAAAATCAATGCTGTGCCAATACTTTTTTTCTTAGAAAATATGGAGTCTCATTAATTAATTATTTTTTATCGCTTATCTGTAAATTTGAATGCTAATTGTTTAATGTAGTTTGTTAAACAATTAACCAATGAACATAGTTGCAAACAAATTAGAACATTTTTTTTTTGTTGATTTGTAAGCTGGAGCCATTTTTTTCGATAAAAGAAGTCCGTGCCAATACTTTTTTCCGTGTGTGTACTGTATGTATGTATATAATGTCATGTGTATATTCATGTTATTTAGTTTTTTAAGCTATGTAAATATTAAGTAAATCTTTATATTGTGTACACATTATGTATTTATGGAAGTGCAGAATAAAATTAAATTGATTTTAATTGACAATTTAAAATAGGGGGTCTCCCGGATCGCCTCCTGCAAACGAAGCCGAATGCCATTTGAACATCCGACGAGGTTGAGCCGAGCAACCCTAAGCGTGCCTCCGCCCTCCACACCTACACGTAAGCTGCCCCAATGGCCAATACAGCCTCATATCAATGGTCATATGTATGTATTCCTATGAATACCTACAGTGTTGTGTAAAACAAAAGCAACAAATTTATTAGTTAAGTGTTTTCAGTGTAAATTGGTTTTTCTAATGCACATTCAAAATCAATGAAACTAAAATAAATGTTATATGTATTTTTAAAACACATTATAAAATGATGGGAACTATCGAATAAAAACAATCGACTTATTCGATAGTTGCAAAATATTCATTTATTCGATAGCTATCGAAAAATCGTTCATTACTATTTTTCAGAAATCATTCATTCAAAACAAAACAATTGACTAAAAAAATTATTCGAATAAAAAAAACGTTCAAATGAAAAAATAAGTCGAATGTTTCTCTTTGGATACAAGTAGTCCGATAGTTTGAACGAAAAAAAAAGTCGACTTATTTTTCATTTGAATAAAGAAAAAAGTCGAATGTTTCTCTTTGGATACAAGTAGTCCGATAGTTTGAACGAAAAAAAAAGTCGACTTATTTTTCATTTGAATAAAGAAAAAAGTCGAATGTTTCTCTTTGGATACAAGCAGTCCGATAGTTTGAACGAAAAAAAAGTCGACTTATTTTTCATTTGAATAAAAAAAAAAGTCGACTTATTTTTCATTTGAATAAAAAAAAAAGTCGAATGTTTCTCTTTGGATACAAGTACATAGTCCGATAGTTTGAACGAAAAAAAAAGTCGACTTATTTTTCATTTGAATAAAAAAAAAAAGTCGAATGTTTCTCTTTGGATACAAGTAGTCCGATAGTTTGAATGAATGATTTTTTCAGTCGTTTGGACTTTGGACTATCGGTTGACTTGTGTGCATGCATACTTTTCATACCTGACTCCGGCGATGGAGGCCCGGATTAGTATTCGATTGTTTTTGTTTTTGTTTGAATGAATGATTTTTTCACTCGTTTGGACTTTGGACTATCGGTTGACTTGTGTGCATGCATACTTTTCATACCTGACTCCGGCGATGGGGGCCCGGATTAGTATTCGATTGTTTTTGTTTTTGATTTTTCAGTATCATTGAACGGGTTGTTGTTTACCGTTCAAAAGAATTTGCATTTGGTTTTTTTACTTTTAGGTAACTAAGAAGTCGTTGCATTTATGAATTTTTGTATTGAATTTATGTTTTACTTCATGAATAGACATATGTATATAGAGGATTATGCCTCCTGGTGAAACCTCTTGAAAAAAATCCATATTGGAGCTCCTACCTGAAATTATGGGGGCGGTGTTCTGGAAACGGACGTGTGAAGCGTCGTATGTGTGAAAAAAAAATATAGTAGCAAATCGAGCAAATCGAGCAAATCAAGCATCCCCCCCCCCCCCCGGTCACAGCAAAGTGTGCGCAATGAATGAATGAATGAACGAATAAAACTATTCGATAGTTGAAATCATTCAGTTACTAACTATCGATAGTCGAATTCGTTCGATAGTTCCCATCACTAATTATAATAGAACTAAATTAATGAACTAAAAAAGAAAAAAATATTTTTTTTAAGTCACCAATATGAGTCAAAGTTGGGGCGCCCAAGGTTTTTTTTTTAAATCTTTGTAGATTATTGGTAGAGGTGGGACCATATCACTGCGAACTAATGGGATTTCCTTCATTTATACATATGTACATACATATGTATGTATCTAAGTTCTTGATAGTTCTTTGTATTTAACTGTGGAACTGTTTAACGACTGGCAAAGGCAATAGCAAATCGTTCAAAAACAGTCGGCCGATTGTTGTCTAGTGTGCGCACTCACCAACTCGACTATTTAATCGGCCCAGTATGCGCACTAACCAGCATTACCCGACCAAACTATCGGCTTCAAAGACTGTTTAAAAAAAAATTCTACCTACATACATACATAATTATGTATGTATGATATATACATATTTTCTACTTTTTAGTATCTGAATTTTTTTTAGCAAAACGTCGATACGTACATATATTGGCCTGGGTGGGTTTGATATGAGAAAGTAGACTCAGAATGTTTGAGATTCTACTCGCCCTTTCATTTGATACCCATGTCATGGGGGTTGTAGTGAAAAAGGTAATCCGCCATCTTGGGACGTCCACCATATTAAATTTAGAATGCCGTCACTTAGCTTTTCAATCCCTTTAATTTGATACCCATATTATGGAAGTCGTGCAGATAACGGTAATCCACCATCCTAGGGCGTCCGCCATATTAGATTTACAACGTCATAAAATGACCGGACTCATACACGTGTGCAAAATTTCAAAATGATCGGATATTTGGAAGTGGGTGTAAAATCGATTCCTAGATTTGACCCTCACGGAAGTGAAGTTAATATAAAGCTTGGAATCATGGGGGTGGCTCAGTAATGGGCTAGAGATATTTCTCTTCCGCTGATGTTGGAGACCTCATTCGTATCGATGGAATCATTAATAAGGAGTAGTACAGACAAATAGTAGAAGAACGCATCTCACCATCGAGTTATCGATTAATAGGCCCTGGATTCACATTAATGAAAGATAATTATCTGAAACATTTCCCAAGCTTTACCGTGGATCAAGAAAAACAAGAAGCAATACTGAAATCGCCTGTCCATTCATCCAACTTCAACCCAATAGAGCTGTTTTGGGACGAATTTGACAGAGAGGTTCAAACCAGTGTCCAACATTGAATGACAAACTTTAGGAGATCCTTCAAATAGCCTGCAAATTTATAACTTTGGAAAATATGTATCAAGAAGTTGATCGATAGAGTACCTAGATTGACAGCCAAAGTGGTGCACGTGTGAGGTGGATTTTCGACGAAAAAGAGGTCTAACTCTTTTTTATTACGCATTTATATTTTTATTATTTTATTTTATTATTATTTTTATTTTATGAGGTTCACATAATTTTGACATTTGGGCTAGATATAGGTAGGGTAAAGGCACTAGTGGTCGGCCACTTTAAGCCTTTTCCTCATGTAATATAAATACCGTTAGGAATTTTCTTTGTGAAGATGCAAATACAAGCAGATACATGTCCTACACATCTATCCTCAAATTCGACGTTATTACGCAAATACTGCAGCTGGTAGATGCACAGAAGTCCGTGCACATTTGCGAAAGTGTAAAAATTTTTGAAGTTCCTTAACTATGTATTTTTTGTTATTTTGTTGTTAAACCTTGTTAATCTCTTAAGCTATTCAATAAATTTTTTTTCAGATTAATAGCAATTATTTAACTTATTTCTAAATTAGCAAAAAGAAAAATAAGTAAAGGTAGTATAATTTGCTACAACGAAACTGATTTCAACAAACTGTTGCCAACTTAGTGTTTTTTTGTTTATTCTATGCTATTAAAAATAATAAAATATTATTTATTAAATGTTTTGCATTCAAATAAACCCTTCTTAAATGATCATTGAATATGTTCTTTCATTGATTTATTGGACCTGGCCGACCACTAGAACTTTCATGGCCGACCACTAAAATTTGGCGGCCGACCACTAGCGCAATATGACTTTTTTTTATCAATATGGTAATTTCTAGAGAACAGTGAAGGTTTAATTAACAATTCTCTTTTTTATCGATTAATATTTGTTTCGACATTCAATGAAATTCTGTTTAAACGGTTTTCATCAAATACTTTAGTAACTGGAGAAGCGCAAAGTGAAAGAAAAAGTGGCCGACCACTAGTGTCTTTACCCTATGTACATGAAGCTATTTGCAATAAATTTTGATTATTTAACTGAAAAAGACAGTTCTATATGAATTTCTCGGACAGAATGTCCGAAAACTTATGGACGGCAGTGTATAACTTTGGCTGGCAAATTCGTTTACCCAAAATACCACCCATCGATCCATCAACTCGAACGTTTTTATTTAAATTTCATTTTCGCTTCATAATTTGCATAATACGCCGCCAAACTTGTATTAATTATGTACGAGTATGTACATATGGACATATATATTTGCTTAGAACACGATTTCTAGATATTTAATTTAATCCTAACGAAGCCCATATCTCCAAAGAAGAAAGAACCTGTTTCTTATGTTGTGCGTTTGTTGTGGTTGCTGGTTTACCCGTCGTTTGTTTTAGAAGTAGAATTCACTCTCATTTCCTCAATTTCCGTTACATTCTTGTGTGCGAGTCTCACCCCTCCGACGATTAAATTCCCCCCTGATTCTAATTGCATTCGTAGGTATGTGCTGTGCAGCACCTGCCCTTCGTTTTATGCGCGAGCCAAACACCTGCTACGGATGTCGTACTCGTAAGTGAATAAACAAATTACCTGTAAAAATATATAAATGCAAACAATTCTCACTAGCGAAATTGGGTTGGCCAGAGATACTAAAAACATGTTGCCATACACGAAACTTCATCGGATGAAACCAGAAATAAAGTTACATATCTGCCACAGACTCCATAGCGCAACGATTCTTGTTAGCTTTGAGAGGAATTCTTTAAGAACTGGTTATATGCTTAAAAGTCAAATGTGTTCGAATTGATGAGCATTCCTTAATACCTTACAGAATCACACAGTCTACCTATCGATTCGAATTCGACTTACCGAGCTCAAATTCCATTGAAAATATCATTTTTACTTCCTTTCATTGCGATTTGCTATAAATCTTGGAATTTCTTTAGTGATACAAACTCCTGGGGCACTTTTTTTTTTTCAGTAAGTCACTTCAGCCTTATTATTCCAGAAATTTTAACTGCACTCGTAAGGCGATACTTCGGGGCATTGATTTATTTCGATTAACACAGATACTGCACTTCTTCCACTTAAATCGGTTTTTTAAGTGCATAAGATGCCTCACGGTTAAGCAATTTATAATTAGCAAGATGTTAGTATGTTCAAACTCATTTCATTCATTAGAATATTCTTCGTGTACTAAACAATACAACAGATATGTATGTATGTACATTGCCCATCCATGAGATACTTTTTTCCTACTTTATTTCGCTTGAGCAAACAGAGAGAAGATATGCCGACGCAATTTACCACGGCGGAACCAAACACAACACTGAACTGGAATTGGAATTGGAATTCACTATCTCTGGTCTCAGCTCAACTTCAACAGTTCAACACCGAAGAACAGCGAAAGCCGCAAACAAGAAAATCCTGTATTGGTGTGAATGTTGTGTTTGTCGCGTGTGGTGTCATGGTGTGGTATGCAATGCATGGCTTTTTACTTGGCGGTTTTACTTTTAAGTGAGCGATGGTATATCGTAGAAACGATATTATTTTTATAGGAAATTTTTTTATTTCTAATTAAAATTTATTTCCACGCAGTTTGGTCTTTGGTGGTATATTTATCCACCGAGAATCGAAAAAAAAGAACACCGCTAGTTGCCAGAAATTTAAATAAATATGCCACGTTCTTAGATCCCATCTTGTAATGTACTGTAATGATCTAGGTGTAGCAGAGGATATCGCACGTATTCTGTGTGAATGTCAGGGCATAGCTCGCAGTCGCAGGAACATTCTAGACTCCTCATTCTTTAGTAACCTGTAGGAGGTAGGCCGAATCAACCATAGACTCGTTCTAAAATTTATCAGGGTAATAAAATGCTTTGAGGAAATTGTGGCGGTTAAGGTGCCATCTTTGGATGGATTTTTTGGGGATCGCGATGGGCCCAGTACGGTGCCTAGTGTTTTAGGATAGCTCAGCCTCTCAACCCCTCTCAACCTAATGCAACCTAGATCCTATCTTATTTTATGCGAAGTGAAAGGGAAGTATTTTTTGCATCTCTTTATCACAGAGTTTTCGCCTTCTAATGCTGGAGCACTCTAACGAAGACTTTTAATTAGGACTCTTACTGTACCGAAAACGTAAAGCTTTTCGATTTCGACAATACAAATGCCATTTTTGGAAAAACGCATTGTTGGTCGGGTTTCCAACTTATTGTAGCATCCAAACGAAAAATGAAACATCTGTTTTGTTCCACTTGGAGAATGCTTTAAAAAATTTGGTCTGCCGTTGCTGCCGTTTTCTTCTTCTGTCAGATTTGAAATGAAATGAGCGTGTTTAAGGTGTATTTTAAATAGAAATGAAATTGACAGTACACAGAGCTATTTTATGAGTAATGCGGCAGCATTCGGAGACCAACTGAGTTTACAATAAAAAGTCGAAGTGGTGTGTTGGTAACATTCTCCCCCCCGGTATCACGATCATCGTAAGTGCATACCTTACACTATTGAACAACACTGCCACCATCTTTTTTCACATCTAAGACAGCAATCTTGGTAGCTGGCCGGAGATATTCACCATGTATGGTACGTACGGTTGCGCTCCTTACTTGTCCGTCCTTTGCTTCGTTCGTGCTCGTCACAACTCCTTTCGGCCAACAATGCCGGGGCAGATTAGGGTCGACGATAATTACCACATCCCCAACTTCAATGGGCTTAATTTTCTGGAACCACGATGTTCGCCGAGTTAACGTTGGCAAGACTTCAGCCACCCATCTCTTCCAGAACTTGTCAGCGAGGAGCTGCGAATGACGCCATGACATTCTTGCGTATTTGTCGGTGTCTTCGAATTTGCCTGTAGGCTTACAGCCGGATGATGAGCCCAAAAGATAGTGGTTAGGAGTTAGAGCTTCCTCTTCGGCGGTGTCCAAGGATAGATAGGTCAGTGGTCGATTATTAATTATACTTTCGACCTCCACCAGCACATTACAAAGCGTCTCGTCGGTCAGTTTGGTGTCGCGTGTGATGATTTGGTACAATACGGTTTTTATTGAACGAACCATACGTTCCCAGGCACCCCCCATATGAGGACTAGCAGGAGGGATAAAGGTCCACTTGCTGTCCGGACTTGTAAATTTAGCTTGGATTGCGTTAAAATCGATCATTTGGTGGGCTTCTCGAAGCTCCTTTTCTGCCCCTCTTAGGTTGGTGCCATTGTCGCTGAAGATATGAAGCGGTGTCCCTCTACGACCGATGAAGTTCCGAATTACCATCACACACGAATCCGTTGATAAGCTATGTGCCACCTCTATATGAACAGCACGGCATGTTAGGCATGTGAAGACGACACCGTATCGCTTTTCCTGGCGTCTCCCGACTGTGACCAAAAATGGGCCAAAAAAGTCAAGCCCAACGTACGAAAAAGGTCTTGTATAAGCCGACAAACGCGCTTCTGGTAGAGGTCCCATCTCTGGTGGATTAGGATGTGCTCTTCGGATTTTACATAGCTGGCAGTTACTGCGAACAGTTCTGAGAAGTGATCGTACTTTTGGAATGTGGTACCTCTGAAAGATCTCGTTGATTACTGATTCGTGGTTAACATGCTTAAACTTGCGATGGTACCAATCTACCAGCAGCCTCGTAATATAATGATCTTTCGGTAAAAGGATAGGGTTCTTAGTTGCGTCACCTATCACCTTGGCGTTCTCAAGGCGACCTCGCATTTTTATTATCTTATTTTTGTCAATAAAGGGCGACATACAACGTAGTGGACTTGATTTGGGGAGCAGGCAATCAGGATTCTTTAGCAACAGGCAGGTCTCATGGCTAAAGGTTTGGGTTTGGGCAAGGCGAAGTAAAAACTCTTGACTCCAGAGCAATTCGTCAGCAGTGAAGTTAGTTATGTTACTTATTCTTGGATCGATCTTTGAAGCCTTTTTTACGGTTTTTTTTGTTTTCAGACATGTTATAAAACGCTTAACATACGCTAGACATCTTAGCAGACGTTCCCATCTAGAGAAACGATTGTAACATACAACAGGCATTGGTTCATGGACTTGAACTGCTAATTGCTGCGGCTCCGAAGATTGTCGTAGTTCTATGTCACATTTGCTTTCGAAGTTTATTTGATACTTGGGCCATCGGTCTATTTTTTGTTTCAAAAATGCGGGCCCCGTAAACCATGGCCCGCTTGGATCGAAGTCTGGTTGTTGGCTCCACTTAGTGCCTAAATCTGCTACGTTCTGCTTCGTTGGGACATAGTACCAATTCGCTATTTCCGTCGTTTCTTGAATTTCACCTATGCGTAGCATGACGAACTGCTTGTAGCTTCTTGGATCGGAACGTAACCACAACAAAACGGTTTTTGAGTCCGACCAATACATGGTTGTTTCAATCTTGAAATCGTGGGCTTTGATGACTGTATTTCCGAGGCGGGCGCCCATGACTGCGGCGAGAAGTTCCATGCGAGGTATAGAGATAGGACGTAATGGGGCCACCTTCGTTTTCGAGCACACCAGGGACACCTCTATTCCTTTCGCGCTTAGGATTCTCAAGTACGCTACTGCGGCATATGCGGTCTCGCTGGCGTCCACGAATACATGTAATTCCATCTTACTCTCGTTGCTAACGGATAGGCCAAAGTAGCATCTTGGCACCTGAACATCTTGCACTCTCTTGAGAAATGACAGCCATCTTTTCCATGCAGTTGCCAAGTCATCCGGTATGGTTTCGTCCCAACCTATTGCACTGCGCCAGACATCTTGGAGCAATATTTTCATATAAATTGTAAAAAATGATAGAAATCCTAATGGATCAAAAATGGACATGAGCAGTCTAAGAAGCTCCCTCTTGGTCGGTAATTTTTCTCCGCGCAGAATTTCCTGACTGGCCTTTGTAAATTTTAAATTGAATGTGAATGTGTCACTAGCTGTTTGCCACCACAGTCCTAATACCTTGTCTGCTTCTACGATTTGTTCTACTACTTTTCCTGCCCGGCAAAACTTATCCGCAGTACCTATTTCTCCTAGAGCATTGGTGACCTCGATAGAATTTGATAACCAGTTTCGAATATGAAAATTCGCGCGCTTGTGGACTTCTCTGACACCCTTTGCAAGCTCAATAGCCTCTTGAACGGAATTTATACTGTCTAGCATATCGTCTACATAATGCCTCTCGACAATAGATTTGACTGCTCTTGGATAGTCCTTTATACACTCATTGGCGTTTTCGTTTTTAACAAACTGTGCAAGCGACGGTGAGCAAGTTGCACCAAAACTCATAACTCTAAGCACGAAGATATCCGGAGGCCGACTGGAATCCCCGTCTCGCCACATAAAACGCTGTGATTGCTGGTCCTCTTCATCGATGGCTACCCTGTGAAACATTTCACAAATATCGCCGCATATTCCTATTTTTCCTATTCGAAAATTGAATAGGACTCCAGTTAACGATGTCAGCAGATCTGGGCCCTTCTCAAGGCATCCATTTAGGGATATGCCATTGCATTCCGCGGCGGCATCCCATACCACTCTTATCTTATGTGGTTTGTTTGGATTCCTGACTGTAAATATCGGCAGGTACCATTTTCGCGGGAAATCTGTATTTATCTCAGCAGCACTTAACTTGCGAATATAGCCCTTAATTTCCATGCTTTTAATATGGTCGTTGACCAGTATCTTTAAATTTGGGTCCTTATTTAACTTCTTTTCGAAACAGCTTAGTCTTCGGATAGCCATTGTATAGTTGTCGGGCATAGTTATATTGCTTGAGTTCCACAGCAATCTTGCAACAAAACAATCACCATCTCGCCTTACGTGCTCTCGTAGTTTTTTATTTTCACTTGCATCCAACTTATCCTTTGGCTGTGCACCCGACAGTTCGTTTTCAATTCTCATATTCTCTGTCATTAGGTGCTGCAGAGCCACATCGTCATCGCATTCACATACATGTAATTGCCTATGGACCTCACTCGTATTTCCTTTTGTTCCTGTGGCGTCTCGATCCAGTTCACCGTATATTGTCCAGCCTAGGCGCGTTTTAGTAGCCGCAGGTTCATCTACCTTTCCTTCTCGGAATTTTAATGGCATGGCTACGCTTTTGTTGTTTATACCAATGATCACTTTCGGGACAACATTTCGATATGACTCCACTGGAAGACCTTTGAGATGTTTATATCTTTCAGTAAGTTCCGATACCATTAGTGTCTGCGAAGGTAGATCAAGTGCACTTACTGACCGCACGTTTCGTAATGAATATATTTTTCCGATGTTACCTTTAGGCGATATTTTTAAATCAAGACTATCCGAACTCTTCTCTACACGTACTGACCCATCAGTCCATTTTAGACACAGATCTGACTTTGAGCCCTGAATTTCTAATTGCGCAAGGATATCTTTCTCGATAAGAGTGGGACCAGACCCGTCGTCGAGAAACGCATATACATCGATGGATGATTTCTTTCCATGAACAGTAATTGGTACAATTCGGTATAATACTTTGGAGGTCTCTACATGGTGTACTGCGACTACATCTGGCTTGTCTTTATCATTGTTGATATGGGATTTGTGGAGTAGAGGATGGTGCTTAGCGGTGCAGTGATTGATTCCACATTCTTTGCGATCTGGACAATAGTTGGCCTCGTGACGCTTTAAACATGTGCGGCATAGTTTGTTCTTGTGCACCACGTTCCACTTTTCGCCATATTCTAACCCTTTAAACTTTTCGCATTTTACTATTAAATGTGCTTCATAGCATGCAAAGCACCTTAGTGCCTCTGTGCTCTTGTGATCCATTCTTTTTCTCGTGGACTGTCCCTTCTCTTCGTGAAAACCGACACGATGTGTTTTACGTTTCTCAAAGTCTGGTTGACTAGATTTGGTAATCGGGATAGAGATCACACTACTTGCAGCTTCCGCTAGTTCAAATAGCCAATTACTGAAAGTTGTTAAATTCTTAACATGAACTGTTTGGGCAAAAATCGCCCAACTGAGCCGCATCTGTGCTGGAAGTTTCTCGAGAAGCTCTTGAATAAGCAAAGGATTATTTAAATGTGCTTCAAGTTCAGCTGCCTCCATAGTAGCTGTAATATTTTTTACTTCCAAAGAAAAGTTCACCAGAGTTTCTAACTTGTTTGCATTTACACCTGGTGACGCACGTAGCTTTGCCAGTAAATTATATATAATGTGTTCTGGCCTTCCAAATACCATACGCAAAGTAGAAATTATCTCAGGTACTAGTGCCGGTATCATAAGTCTACTACCTACATATTCAAGAGCCTTTCCTTTCAGTGCATGTTGTAGCCGAAGTAGATTCTCATCATTACTGAATCCACACAGTCTTGTTGAATTTTCAAAACTACTTACGAAAAGTGGCCATTCCTCTGGTTTGCCACTAAAAACTGGAAGCTCTCTTGGAACGACCTGACGCGCACAAGCCTGATCTGCATTTAATGTTCGAGCAGTTGACCCTGATTGCACTCCGCTCATATTTAATGACGTTGGTAATTTATTTGTCTGAATGCCCTGTACGTTTTCGTGACAACCGTAACTAACCCTAGCACCTTTTTCACCCTTGCCTACCTTACCCAGCGTGGAACCATTGCCATCCGCCCAATGTATGCCTCGCTGAAGCTGCTGCTCCCCCAAATCAATCTCAATATCTTCGTCGGATTCATCGGAATCCTTATACATTTGCATAGCCGAATACTTTTGCTCTAAGTATTGCATGTTTATTTTTCTTTCTTCCTCCAGACGCATTAGTTCTAGTTTCATACTACGTCGTTGTTTGGAGGCGCCGCACATATTTGTATTTGATGAATTAGACAAATTTTCTGTACGTACCTTTTGTCCTTCTTGCGAGGTCACCCCATTTGGTGACTGAAAGTTACCGCCGTCTGTCGCTGTAGATCGCTGTTTGTTCTGTTTTGCTGTCGATGTTGAAGCGGAACACATGTCGCAAATAAAGTCCTGCTTTGTGGCGTCGTCGACATGGACGCACTCGAAGTGAAACCACCCATCACATCTGTCGCACTGAACCATTCGCATAGTATCTTCCTTTTTACATATTCGGCAACTTCCCTTGGTTGGATCTTCAACCCCAGTACCACTTGTTGCTTGACTCATTATTGCTCGTTGCATCCGCGTTGAAAATGAGTAATGCGCAGTTGTGGAAGTTTCCAGGGACTCTTCTGAAATCAGCAACGCTTGCCAACAAATTTTTTAAAGAAATGTTGGTCGGGTTTCCAACTTATTGTAGCATCCAAACGAAAAATGAAACATCTGTTTTGTTCCACTTGGAGAATGCTTTAAAAAATTTGGTCTGCCGTTGCTGCCGTTTTCTTCTTCTGTCAGATTTGAAATGAAATGAGCGTGTTTAAGGTGTATTTTAAATAGAAATGAAATTGACAGTACACAGAGCTATTTTATGAGTAATGCGGCAGCATTCGGAGACCAACTGAGTTTACAATAAAAAGTCGAAGTGGTGTGTTGGTAACACGCATAGTTAAAATGGTATTCCCAGCTTAAGACTTATGAGTGATCCCAACCACTCTTAAGTTACGAGCAATAATAGCTGTGTTTTTTTTTTTTTTGCAAAGTCTTTGTCCCTAACTTTCCGTATTGGTAACCCTGGGGCCGAATTACCGCACTCGATAACGAGGGAGTGAGTAGGACTCGTTTTCGAATGATCGAAAAAATGGATACGTAAAATGATACTCGATAACGTGAGCGGTAATACCAAAACATCACATTGCGATAACGAGTAACTCGTTTACGAGTGCGGTAATTCGGCTCCTGTAGGTACAGACGTATGTACACAGTAATGTGATTTTTGTTGTCGACATTTTTGTTTCATAAATTCTGCATCGTAGGTGTCAGCCAACGAAGCGTACTATTTCAATTTCAACTAATTTCAACAGTGCCACTAAGGAAGTTGCATTCATTTAAAAATACAACAAATTAAGCAATATTTTTTAAAAAAATTTACCAATAATATAAACTGCGTTATTTTCTTATAATATTTACATTATAAGTTTTTGATTTAATTAAAATAAATTAACATAAATGCATTTTATCGAAAGGAACTTCAAAAAACGGCGAGCAAAAAAATAGCAGTGCTCTTTCTTCGCCAGCTAACTTTATCAAAAAAGTAAAAAGAAAATACTGAATTTACATAAATTAGTATGAGGTGTTATTAAGGATATACCAGTCCTTAGTAGTATGCCTTTAATTACTTATTAAAGCTGCGTAAAACCATTTTACAGAGTCTACAAGATGCTGGCACCTTTCGGATGATATTGATCTCCAAGACTGCTGAACTACCCCTCCCAACTCGTTATTTTTTGTTTTTTTTTGTGCAGTACATATCTCTTTTATATAGGCCTATAAATGTTTAATAGAATGGAGATCGGGAGATTGAGCAAGCCCCTCCATAAACTCAATCAATATATCCTGACACCATTGTTTAACTGTTCACGTCCTGCCTTTCGGGTCGTTGCCCTGCTATAAAACCCATTTTAGTAACATTTCGCCTTCGGCACATGACAACATGATGTTTTGCAATATATCAACGTATGAGTGCTGGTCCATTATACTTTTATGCCAGTATATGGGACCAATACCATAGTATGAAAAGCATCCCCAAATCATGATATTAGATCCACCGAGTTTTTTAGTTTTTGTTGTGAATCAAGGATCATATTTTGTATTGGGTGGATGCCTGACATACTGCTGAGATACGTTTCCGCTATACAGGAAGGTTTTGGTCTCATCAGTTCACATTATATTACTCCACTTCTCAGCGGGGCAAGACTAATGCTTTTTCGCAAACCTCAGCCTTTTTGATACATCCATTTTCTTGAGAGGTGGGACTTTTCGTGGACTTCGAGCACTAAAAAAGTATTCCCTCAGCCGTCCTCTTAAAGTGTGAATACCACATGTTAAGTTAAGCACACCCAAAATCTGGGTAGCTGCTGCAGAAAGATGTGTCCCAGAGTGCATTACAACACGTTTCACTATTGAAGGATGCAAAATTTTGTCCCGGCCGCGAGTTTTAACCTTCATTTTATATTTTACAGCATTGCTTATCATTTAAGCGTTAGACCCAGAAGTTCCAGAATTTGTTTGTACGTTTTCCCATCTTTTATAAGCAATTTAATTAGCCCGCACCTCTCTGGTGTGCAGTGTAGTCCACGACCCATTTTTATCGAAAAAAATTAATCGGTTTTACTACAATTTGATTAAAAATAAAAAGAAGGAACTTTTATCTTACTTTTCTATAAGTTAGAATCCAAAATCAAGTAAAAACAAAATTTGTATACCGAAATCTAATAAGCACTGCTATTATTTTGCTCGTCTCAAAAAGTATGAGATGCACTACGAATTGATATTTTAAAGCAGAAGTGAGGATTTACCATTGCAATATGACGTCATGTGAACAACATATTATTGATAAGTATAATATTACAGCAAAAGTCACAAAAAATATTAATACAAAAAAAATATTAAGGAAAATGTTGCTTTCAAGGTAGCACTGCTATTATTTTGCTCGCCACTGTACATAGATTTGAAAAAAACGCGACTACCCTGAAAATCATCGTTTCGTTTCATACTTTTTAGTTAGTTTTTCCCGTAGTCGGGTTTTAGTTTTTTAAACTTAATTTTTTGGCTGTAGTTGTTTCAGAAACTATGTAGGTAAGCAATGTTGTGTTCTACTTGTCAAACCCTTTCATTTGACACCCATATTAAGCAGGTCGTAAGGATAACGCTAATCCACCATCTTGGTATGTCCGCCATATTGAATTTCAAATGTTACTTAGCTTATCGCATTCTAATTATCAAACCCTTTCATTTGATACCCATATAAAGGAGGTAGTAACGATAACGGTAATCCGCCATCTTGTGGGCGCCCGCCATATTGAAATTTTAATGACGTCATAGCGTATTGTATTCTACTTGCTAAGCCCTTTCTTTTGATATAACTATCAAGGCGGTTGTAAAGAGAAAGAGAAGAAGAAACAAAGGGGATGCCCCATCTTGCTTGGTAAGTCCGCCATATTGACGTCACATAGCCTAGGACATCCGGATCAAGACGAATCAAAAGAATTACAAAAGTCAAGCACAAAACACAAAATCCGGTTACTAATCCACCATAACAATGAAGTCAACTCTATCCCGCTACAAGAAATAACCAGAAAAATAAGACTGAAGCGCCTCAGACCATCAGACCTAACTCAGAGACTTTTATAAAAATTATAACAATTGTAATCTTCACTTTTGAAATTCGTAAGTTAAAAAATAAAAAAACCCACCTTATTCTAAAACAAAATTATGTAAAGGCACTGGCCTTATAAACTATCATATCCTGTTCTGTAACAATTACTAGCTGTCCAATTTGGGCAGATGTAAATAAGTTAAGGGAAAAAAAAAAAAAAAATAGTTTAGACTGTACGAGGTAACATCCTTACATACAAACAAACAAACCCAGCCTGTGAAAATCATAACCTTTCCTTTTGCCTAGTCGGGTAAAAAGAGGAGTTCCCAGTGCTATCCACATTCATCGCATGTATGTGCTTCGCTCTTCCAAGTGCGTTATTACCGATGATTCAAGTTCCTATGTAGAAAATGTTCGCTATAGCGATACGATCTCTGCGGTTGAGATTTGTTCGTACTGACCGATATTTCGTTATAGCCGTTTTTGACTGTATATCAAGTAAGTCTAGACTGCTTTTGTTTTAATATCCATCTGTGTATACACGAAACCCCCTTAAAGTTGATTAGAATCAAATATTTAAAAAAATAAAACAACAAATCAACCCGAATATTTTTTTTTTGTTTATTTGTGTCTTTATTTTATTTGAAAATAAACGAAATTTATTTTGTATCAAGTTCGCCGATGTGTGTTTACAATCATCGCATTTCTTACATTTTTTTTTTCCTGGAATGACATTCAATTGTAGGTTTATATATTACATAGAAAAAAGAAGGTTAACCATAGTTCTTCAAAATACAAACCCTGGGGCCGAATTACCGCACTCGATAACGAGGGAGTGAGTAGGACTCGTTTTCGAATGATCGAAAAAATGGATACGTAAAATGATACTCGATAACGTGAGCGGTAATACCAAAACATCACATTGCGATAACGAGTAACTCGTTTACGAGTGCGGTAATTCGGCTCCTGTAGGTACAGACGTATGTACACAGTAATGTGATTTTTGTTGTCGACATTTTTGTTTCATAAATTCTGCATCGTAGGTGTCAGCCAACGAAGCGTACTATTTCAATTTCAACTAATTTCAACAGTGCCACTAAGGAAGTTGCATTCATTTAAAAATACAACAAATTAAGCAATATTTTTTAAAAAAATTTACCAATAATATAAACTGCGTTATTTTCTTATAATATTTACATTATAAGTTTTTGATTTAATTAAAATAAATTAACATAAATGCATTTTATCGAAAGGAACTTCAAAAAACGGCGAGCAAAAAAATAGCAGTGCTCTTTCTTCGCCAGCTAACTTTATCAAAAAAGTAAAAAGAAAATACTGAATTTACATAAATTAGTATGAGGTGTTATTAAGGATATACCAGTCCTTAGTAGTATGCCTTTAATTACTTATTAAAGCTGCGTAAAACCATTTTACAGAGTCTACAAGATGCTGGCACCTTTCGGATGATATTGATCTCCAAGACTGCTGAACTACCCCTCCCAACTCGTTATTTTTTGTTTTTTTTTGTGCAGTACATATCTCTTTTATATAGGCCTATAAATGTTTAATAGAATGGAGATCGGGAGATTGAGCAAGCCCCTCCATAAACTCAATCAATATATCCTGACACCATTGTTTAACTGTTCACGTCCTGCCTTTCGGGTCGTTGCCCTGCTATAAAACCCATTTTAGTAACATTTCGCCTTCGGCACATGACAACATGATGTTTTGCAATATATCAACGTATGAGTGCTGGTCCATTATACTTTTATGCCAGTATATGGGACCAATACCATAGTATGAAAAGCATCCCCAAATCATGATATTAGATCCACCGAGTTTTTTAGTTTTTGTTGTGAATCAAGGATCATATTTTGTATTGGGTGGATGCCTGACATACTGCTGAGATACGTTTCCGCTATACAGGAAGGTTTTGGTCTCATCAGTTCACATTATATTACTCCACTTCTCAGCGGGGCAAGACTAATGCTTTTTCGCAAACCTCAGCCTTTTTGATACATCCATTTTCTTGAGAGGTGGGACTTTTCGTGGACTTCGAGCACTAAAAAAGTATTCCCTCAGCCGTCCTCTTAAAGTGTGAATACCACATGTTAAGTTAAGCACACCCAAAATCTGGGTAGCTGCTGCAGAAAGATGTGTCCCAGAGTGCATTACAACACGTTTCACTATTGAAGGATGCAAAATTTTGTCCCGGCCGCGAGTTTTAACCTTCATTTTATATTTTACAGCATTGCTTATCATTTAAGCGTTAGACCCAGAAGTTCCAGAATTTGTTTGTACGTTTTCCCATCTTTTATAAGCAATTTAATTAGCCCGCACCTCTCTGGTGTGCAGTGTAGTCCACGACCCATTTTTATCGAAAAAAATTAATCGGTTTTACTACAATTTGATTAAAAATAAAAAGAAGGAACTTTTATCTTACTTTTCTATAAGTTAGAATCCAAAATCAAGTAAAAACAAAATTTGTATACCGAAATCTAATAAGCACTGCTATTATTTTGCTCGTCTCAAAAAGTATGAGATGCACTACGAATTGATATTTTAAAGCAGAAGTGAGGATTTACCATTGCAATATGACGTCATGTGAACAACATATTATTGATAAGTATAATATTACAGCAAAAGTCACAAAAAATATTAATACAAAAAAAATATTAAGGAAAATGTTGCTTTCAAGGTAGCACTGCTATTATTTTGCTCGCCACTGTACATAGATTTGAAAAAAACGCGACTACCCTGAAAATCATCGTTTCGTTTCATACTTTTTAGTTAGTTTTTCCCGTAGTCGGGTTTTAGTTTTTTAAACTTAATTTTTTGGCTGTAGTTGTTTCAGAAACTATGTAGGTAAGCAATGTTGTGTTCTACTTGTCAAACCCTTTCATTTGACACCCATATTAAGCAGGTCGTAAGGATAACGCTAATCCACCATCTTGGTATGTCCGCCATATTGAATTTCAAATGTTACTTAGCTTATCGCATTCTAATTATCAAACCCTTTCATTTGATACCCATATAAAGGAGGTAGTAACGATAACGGTAATCCGCCATCTTGTGGGCGCCCGCCATATTGAAATTTTAATGACGTCATAGCGTATTGTATTCTACTTGCTAAGCCCTTTCTTTTGATATAACTATCAAGGCGGTTGTAAAGAGAAAGAGAAGAAGAAACAAAGGGGATGCCCCATCTTGCTTGGTAAGTCCGCCATATTGACGTCACATAGCCTAGGACATCCGGATCAAGACGAATCAAAAGAATTACAAAAGTCAAGCACAAAACACAAAATCCGGTTACTAATCCACCATAACAATGAAGTCAACTCTATCCCGCTACAAGAAATAACCAGAAAAATAAGACTGAAGCGCCTCAGACCATCAGACCTAACTCAGAGACTTTTATAAAAATTATAACAATTGTAATCTTCACTTTTGAAATTCGTAAGTTAAAAAATAAAAAAACCCACCTTATTCTAAAACAAAATTATGTAAAGGCACTGGCCTTATAAACTATCATATCCTGTTCTGTAACAATTACTAGCTGTCCAATTTGGGCAGATGTAAATAAGTTAAGGGAAAAAAAAAAAAAAAATAGTTTAGACTGTACGAGGTAACATCCTTACATACAAACAAACAAACCCAGCCTGTGAAAATCATAACCTTTCCTTTTGCCTAGTCGGGTAAAAAGAGGAGTTCCCAGTGTTATCCACATTCATCGCATGTATGTGCTTCGCTCTTCCAAGTGCGTTATTACCGATGATTCAAGTTCCTATGTAGAAAATGTTCGCTATAGCGATACGATCTCTGCGGTTGAGATTTGTTCGTACTGACCGATATTTCGTTATAGCCGTTTTTGACTGTATATCAAGTAAGTCTAGACTGCTTTTGTTTTAATATCCATCTGTGTATACACGAAACCCCCTTAAAGTTGATTAGAATCAAATATTTAAAAAAATAAAACAACAAATCAACCCGAATATTTTTTTTTTGTTTATTTGTGTCTTTATTTTATTTGAAAATAAACGAAATTTATTTTGTATCAAGTTCGCCGATGTGTGTTTACAATCATCGCATTTCTTACATTTTTTTTTTTCCTGGAATGACATTCAATTGTAGGTTTATATATTACATAGAAAAAAGAAGGTTAACCATAGTTCTTCAAAATACAAAAAAAAATACACAAAACAACATAAGTTGTATTTTGTATTTGACTGCTTTTTTTTTCAAGCGAAAAACTAACTATGTATTGGTATTAAAATAAGTTCACATCAATCTTGAATTAAAGTATTGCAAAATAAAAATTAACACATCATTTGCATGTATGTTTATGTATAGGTGTGTATAATTTAAATAAAAGAAAGTTTCCCGTTAAATGTATTAAATTTTTTTTTTCTTAGACATTCGTCGAGCAAACAAAACTAATTAATCACTAATCAAAGTACCATACAACATATTCACCGAAATCAAAGCACACACAGCAGAAGGAAAGAAAACCGTAGAAATAAAGTAACGTATGTATGTGTGTATTTTGTGCAACAATTAATTTTTTTTAGTAGTTTTTTAGTTTTAGTTTTGATTGTTGCAATCGCCGGACTGAAATATCGAAAACAAAAGGAGGTATGGTAATTCTAATATAAGTTTAGCCCTCGTATCGCGGTATTTTTCCAGCAAATTTTTCAAATGTAGATGCAACAAAAAATACTTTATTTAATATTTGTATAAAATATGACCAATGCAACATACTGTAAAATCAAATAAAAATGTAACGTTATAAACTCCAAACAGTTTACACAATTAATGACGTTAACTTAAGGATAATTGATTTAACGCAAGAAGCCGTTCAACTGCCGCATTTATATCACCGAACGTTGCGATGAGTGCTGAAAGTGGACAGAATAAATTTAAAATATTATTAATTGTTTAAATAAGAGTTAAACAGTCGCCTATCTGCTAAGTAGTGATGATGAACAATACTCGACTTCAGAAGATTTAATAAATGGTGGGCGATAACTGCCAATATCACCATCAATAAGTGCAAACGCAATTAACATCATCAAGCAAGCTTAAGTGCCTTAAATGTAACCGGCTACCTAAAGGGACACTGTTCATTTGAGTACGACATGAAAAAAGGACAATCAATTACTGTCAACTCCGAGAAGTAGAGGAAGAAATCACGGGCCACATACTTTGCCTCGGAGAAAATAAGAAACATGGAACTCAGAAATACCATTCTAGGCTTACGAAGAGTCTCAATGACTAGCGTATGTACAGCCGTAACTCAGTACGTTGGACTGCTAGGCATGCTAATCCATGTAGCAGAGCAGTCTGTAGACAACTTGCCTACTTTGTCAAACATCTTAGTTTAATCATTTTAAGTGATTCCCGCATCTTTGATTTGATATTGCGGAACATCTTCTATGTGATACTTCTGACTTTGCTGTAATCAACACCAGCAACGGCAATGTTGCTCCTCAAACAACTGTGGGACTGGCAGGCAAGACACCTTTCCAGTTTGTTCTGTACCCTCACGCATCGTGATTATGCTCAGTTATCAGAGCTTAAGCTCAGTGTCAGAAAACAGAAAAGACCAGTGGCAGAATGTCAGAGAGTCGCGATTTATTGCTCCTACTTTACCAACAATTGTAGTCTTTAACGCTAAACGCACATCGACTACACACTTGATCAAAAGACAGGAATATCATATAATTTAGGCAGCATAGAATTTTGAAAAAAATGTAGTAAGAAAAAAAAACAATTCACCTTGCAAATTGGCGTCTCGGTTAACAAATCCCATGGCTGTTAGCTGTTCCAGTTGGGACGAGTACCTTTCCTCGGGCGATTGATTTGTATTACCACCGCTGGACATGCCATTTATCATTCTTGACATAAAATCATTGAACAACTGTGGATTGCCAGCCGCACTTGCTGAATTAGTTTCACCGGTCTGTGGTTGTGTTGTGGGCGAATTAGTCGTAGTAGTGTTTGGCGTATTCGCGCCTGGTGGTGGTGGTGGAATTCCCATCGAACCGACGACACCTGGCGCTGCAGCACGCAACTGCTCCATGCCCTGTTGTATCTGCAGAATTGCATTCAACGCTTGGGGATTTGTCATCATTGACATAACATCGGGATTTTGCATTTGTTGTACAAATTGTGGCATCATTGTTCGCATTTGTTCCTGCAATTGCGGATTATTAGCCAACATTGGACTGGTATTCAAAATGCGAGTTGCCATGTCGGGGTCAGAGGCCATGGCTTCCATCATGTTACGCGTGTATGGAGCGTTTAACAAACTTTGCATCATTTGCGGATTCTCGCTCATTTGTTGCATTAAACTTTGCATAGCGGGAGTGTTTAAGACACCCGCTGGTGGTAGACCAGCACCACCAATACCACCAAGACCACCTCCTCCTCCGGTGGTTTGTCCAGTATTTTGGCTATTTGCTGAGTTACCTGACCATGGGTTGGGCAGCGGCTCTCGATTTTCAGTACCTTGTTGCGGATTTTCCCCTGAAAGTGATTAAATATTATCAACAATTCTCAAAAACACGAAAAGTAATATCTATAATATTGATGGGGCTTTCGTCTACGTGACTTTGTTATTATTATCACTGAATAAATAAGAAGCAAGCTATCTGTTTGAACTAAACTATTGAACTTAAAAGCGTATATACAAGTATGCAGTCAAGCCGAGGTACTGTCGTAGTTGTTTAGCGTTTCTTAAGAACGAAATGCGATATCCTGAGAAAAAAACCGTTATAAGCAAATATTTGGATAAACAAATGAAAAATCTAAAAGCAGTGACTGTTATTGTTTCCCTATATATTCCCTGTCATATTATAGTGTTCCTTAAACATTGATAGTCAACACTTGCGCTAGTTTACGAAAAACATACGATAGTATCGATAGTTATCGATTGGTTTTATGAAGAAATAAAAACAACGTTTGTTAAAATGTGTTTAAAAAAAAAAATATGAGATACATATGTACATTTAATGAGCGTAGAGAAATCTTTACAAGTAATGGCTAGTACGATGCTCAAATTTAATCGTTTTGTTTTTGAAATAAGAGTTTATTTAAAATTTGGTCTTTGACCTGTTGCGGCGTTCAGTCATTCTTTGGCAAGCTTTCGAGAATATTCTCTCTGAGGGAACTGACGTTGCTGTTATGCAAAGGAACATTTCCGCAACTTCCTTAAGCCTTGTCTCTGACTTCTCCCAATATTTTACTCATAATTTCGTAATTTATAAAAAATGAATCCAAATGTGATATCAGCTTTACCCAAAGAAAATGACAATCGCACGTGGAAGATCATATCATTAAGTTTATTATATCGTGGGGGATTTGCCTTATACTTACTCTGTGCCTGGTTTAACCACCACCAACAAAAAACTGTTTCCGGTTACATTATACACTGTGTGCTGGAGAGTGCATTCAGTACAATAAAATAATGTATTTAGCGGTTTACAATATGTGAATAGAAAGTTATGCATTAATTCTGGTTACTTGCGATAGTTCCTAAAACCATAGATGTTTTCGATAATCATTTATCATCGATGAGTATGGATAGACCATCGATGTTTAAGGAATACTAAGTCATAGTTTTAAGTGATGAATTAAGGCTAAAATATAACGATATACCTACATTTGTATGTACGAGAAGATGCGTGGGGAGCACATAGATTTGAATGCTATTGTTGTTTGTGCCAAACTTGTGGTGAAGATCACACTGATTGGTGCTTTAGACCACTGACTGGAGCTAGTTACAGTAATTTTATTGGTAAAAATAGATCATTTTGAAAACCGCAGTAAAAGCAGTCTGGCAAGCATACTGTATATCCCCCATTCCTTCAAAAATATAATATGCACACAGGTCTTAGCAGATGCATCTGTGACCTATCGCAGGTACAATGTCAGTGAACCTAGCGCACGAGTCATTATGTGCCGCTTTTTAATGTATATTTAGTAACGTACAGCGAATATGTGCACCGGCAATGCTCAAGTATATGGTTTTATTGAATTGTATATTCTACATATATTCTTGTTTCCTTTTATGGAATTAGTTACTATTTATAACTCGCATATACCTTTACCTTCACCTATAGAAATACTTTTTCTAATTACATATCGACTTTTGCAGTTGACCCATCACCCATTTAAAATTCATAGCATAACACTAACTAACCCCTTTAGTAATTAAATAAAACTCACCTGCAGAATTCTCCACTAGACCCGAAAATGGATTCCTCGTGAATGATTCACTAGCCGCATTCAACATCGGCTCCTGAATATCGCGGTAAATCCTCTGCAAGGCATTATACCCGCCGGGGACACTCTCCAAATTAGACATTGCCCGATCGTGAGACCTCATCAACTCCTGCAACATCGATGGGTTTCGTGCTAACTCCATTGTTTGACGCAACAACTCAGGATTGTTCAACATATGTGAGATTTCCGGGTTTCTCTGCATTAGATCCTGCATCTGGGGATTCGACGAAAGCAGCGCGCGCATAGTCTCCGGATTATTCATCATTTGCTGCACCAATGGATTATCCAATAGGGTGCGCAACAAATCAGAATTATTCAACAGTTCACTTTGCATACGTGCCTGCAAATCCATATACGTATTCGAGCCCGCACCCAATGCGTTCATGCCAGCCAACCCACCCAATTCGTTCAGACCAAATGGTGTCTGACGTACATCTGCTTGTGGACGCGGCTCTGCCGCATCCTGCTGTCTGGTAGGTGTTTTCACCACTAAATGGACGCTCAGGCCGTCTTTAATGTTGTGGGTTTTCAAAGTATCCGTATCTTTCATGATTTTTCCAGCAAAAATTAATACTAATTGGTCGGGATCGGCTTCGAACTTCTTGCCAACCAAGATTTTAAACTGGAAACGAAATAAAAGTTAACATTCTTCTGCGATTTCACAATTTTGTGGGGAAATTGTATTTCTATTACAATTCTGCACTATGTTGGTACTTCGCTCGGGTTTGGGTAAGAGGGAAAAACGCAGAAACACCGAGAACTTACCTCTTTGATCTCGGCATCTTCATCGACTTCGATTTGCTGCTTATCCTTTGGTGTTTTCACAGTCACTGTAATTTTTTGTTTATCACCTCCTTCTGCCATCGTGTAAGCAACAAGAAAAGATATATTTCAATTTAATCTCAACAAATAACTTTCACGAAGCAGAAAAATAAAATTATAGAAAAACTTAATTCGTCACTTCGAGCAATAATTTTTAACGAAGACAGTGGAAGTGGTGCCTTTTAACGAATGTCTAGTGCATTCAATCTGTTGAAAATATGGAATTGGTAGTACTTTTTGTCGTGAGTGAGTTCAGGGTTAATATTTTGGGATTTGTAATCGATTGAAATTTGGTGCAACCACGATATGTTCTAGGCAGGTATGTATTATACTTGGCCCCGTCAGAAATTTGAAAAGTAGTAACATAGATTTTTATTTCTACAGAGGAAGTATATTAATTCTTTTGGATGGGTTTTCAAGAGTGGAACATTTTGGGTACCGTCCGGGTGTTTAGCGGGTGTCTAAGCGAATTTTAATGCTTTATGATTGATCTGAACATAACCAGAAATCTTCAAAAGTTGTCAAATTGCTTTAATAAGTGAAATTGCGTGTACTAAAAATTTGACCAACAGTTAGAATTGTGAATTGTCATTTATTAGAGCGTACTGAATATAGAGAATCTCTCGTACACACACTGTAGAAATCTCAAATTTCCGAAATTTATCAGGAATTTGCAAATCATCACAGTTGTGTTTTCTTGAAAGGTCCGTTCGCGTACAAAGAAAATCCACGAAAAATAACGAAAAACAACGAAAAAAAAATCGTAGTTTTTCGTAGAAGAGAGTGCTCATGAGAGATTAAGAAATTTCCCCATGCTACGAATTTAAGTCCAAGAAATTTTTTTGGGGTATATTATGAAAACGGTCAAATCTGTCAAATCACATACATTCTTCATTTTTTGGCACTTAATGCGTTCGATTACTTTTTCGTGATTTTTCTGTCTGTGAGAGAATTTTACCCCCACTTTTCGAGATTTGACAGAAAACCCATATTTAGTGAGAAAATACGTGAACGGACCTAAATCTACACCTTTTACATGGGGTCTCCACGAGACATTATTCATGTCTGGCTAGGAAAATGTCTAGTGGTGACCACAATCAGCCAGACAGATTTTCTACCCCGCCATCTATGTCTGGATTTTCGGCCCGACATCTATGTCTGGACATGAGCTGTCACTTTGGTGTAAATTTTCAATTTCGTTGAAGTTTTCAAGAGAAGTGATATGAAAAGGCAATACATGGAATGCCCACCACACAAAATTTGATGTTCGTTCCGCCATCTTGTGTTTGTGCTTGCCAAATCTGTCCGACATGAATAATGTCTCGTGGAGACTGTTAGGAAAAGAAAACACAAATTTTGGACCGCTAAATGTTTGAAAAAAAAATACTTTCAGTGTGGGTGTGTTCAATAGACCACATCAGGAACGCCAAAGAATCGTGCGCTGGAAAAACAATCGAACTTATTTGACAGTTGCCAAATGACGGTCCGCTGAACCCAACCACACTCGTTTTGACATTCAACTCGCACGACGCACGTGTGCTGTGTAAAGTAAATAAAATAGTTTAAATGCAGTCCCAGAGATTTTTTATTGGAAATTTACCGGCGAATACAACAGAAAAGGAAGTTCGCAAAGCATTTAATGATTATGGCGAAATAACGAGCATCGACCTAAAGGAAAAGGAAAACTTGGTCGATCCCGGAAGCATTAAAGTGTTGGCTTTTGTGACATTAAATCTGTTTGATGGAGATGTGGACTTTTGTAAGTGCGGCAGACGGTCAACGTAACTAGTATAATTGTATTTTAATTCAAATTCAAGGTTTGAGGAAGCTGAATGCAAAACCAATAAACGGCGAATATGTCAGAGTATCTGTGGCTAAAGAGAGTTTTCTGGAGCGTCTCAAACGAGAACGAGAAGAGAATTCAAACTCATCCTCCAAACAACGCAGCAGTGATTTCACTGTTTCGGAAAGACACATCGAGCCTTTGAATAATTCGAAAAAGGTGTTTAATATCGATGAAGATGAGCATGAGAAATCAGAGATTGCATTTGATGATGAAGAGCCTATATTGATAACAAAAAAGAGGGCATCCACCTCAATGCGGAATGGCAAGGTATGTTGAGTTCTATGAGTAGAAGAGTCGTACAGATAAGAGCTGAGTAGAGTACCATCGTAAAATACTAATTTAAATCCACTCTTTTTGGCAGATAGTAATTGAAAGCACCAACAACACACCTGTTCACATCATTGGTAAGAAAAAGGAAGTTAAACAGCTTAGCGAGAAGTCATTCGAATCTGACAAAAAGCGTAAGGCGTCGGTTAAAAAGAAGAAGACACAATACCAACTTCAGAAGTCATTGATACAAAAATCCCTAACAGCTGTGGTAAAATTGAGCATTTTCCTTTATTAAAATCTTTATAACAACAAATCTTTCTAAGGATACGTCTAAAACGAAAAAAATCGTATACGACGACGACGACGATGAAGAGAGCGAATCAGTATCCACCACTGCAAAACCACTCTTTCAAGGCAGTTCAGATGAAGAAGACTCATTGGCGAATGAATTTGCCTTAAAAGCCGAATATGAAGGATCGCAGGGTGCAGCGCTGCTGAAACTTAAATCGCAAATGAACTTAGATCCACGTTTCAAAATTGATCTCAAGTTTGTCGATAAGATCGCCGAAGAGCCTGTAACAAATGAAAACAGTGAGCGAGATTGGCAGTATGACATCTTAGAGCAAGTGGTTGGTAGGAAAGTAACAAACGTGGCCCATCCGAAGGGACAAGACAAGAATAAATTGAAAATGCTGAGGTATGACCCATCCAAAGCGAATCAAGAAGAGTTTCTGATTAAATCTGTCGAAAATCAACCAATGGAATGCGATGATGCAAGCATTACCCCAACAGTGACAGAAAAGAATGAAGTGTCCAAAGAAGTCTTCTACAGGGTCAGTGACAGTTTAACGAATTCGCTGAAAACACGAGGCGATGGTTTTAGTTTGCTCAGCATGTTTGGAAAGGCTACCGATGAAGATGAAAAAACTGGCGAAATGCAGTCAAAGGAGAAAATCCTCATAAGCAATAATGACAAGGGCACAGCATTGAATCCATTTACGTACGATTCTTCAGATTCAGAAAATGAACAGAACGTGAAAGAGCAGAAAGCCAGAGTGAAGGTAGTTTCAAATGGTGAAGAGCTGAAAGACTCGAACGGTGTAAGTGCTGGCGAGACGAAATTATTTGTTGAATCGTTTTTTATCCCTAGAAACGATATAAGGTTAAAAGGTGAATTTTGGAGAGGTGTTGTTTTTTCCTAACTAACTTCTTTTTTCTTTTTTTCTTTTTTTTGTAGAGGGAAAAGCATTTTTCCGTTCCAATCAGCGATCTGAGAAAACGGAAAACTACGATGATATCAAGAATAAATTAAAAGCCATTATTCATACAAAAATTAATAAGTCGAAGAAGCAACTAAAAGGTACGAGTACAATCAGGAAAAAAGTGTTTCGTGGTAGATAAGCAAAGGTTCTTGAAACTGTTTTATATTATAGAAAATAAAAAAAAAGATAACTCAAGAAGTGTTTTTAATTCTTATTCGAAAATCCACTAAATATGCCTTCATATGCTCGTACATGCAGCCGATGGAATGAGCATGAGATAAGGAGCTGCGTGTAGGAGAGGGCATCTGAGTCATCTAATTAGCGCCTAATTTCTTCCCTTGCGGCGATATAAAGGGTGTTTTTGTTAAACCAGTAAACTTTGATTTTGAACAAATTAAATAGCCATTTATGTATTTGTGAGAGAATACATTCTGCAATTCGATTTTAAACAACTTCGGGCGGGGCATATGCCCACAACGGGTGGATCTGATGAATGTTAACCGAGAGACAAAAGTTTTCGATCACTTTTTCAAGCATTTCTGGCCGTATGTCCTGAATAACAATAATGTTGGCTTCCAATGCGTCGATTGTTGTTGGTTTGTCAACGTTGACTAGCGACTCTATGTACCTATCTCTAAAGAAAATAATCAAGAGGCGTCAAATCACAAGATGGGGGCCAATTTTCAGGTCCATTACGTGAAATTATGCGTTCATTGAATGATTCTTTCAATAAGTTGATTGTTTCGTTTGCTGTATCTCACATAGCGCCATCCTCCCTCGATTTACGTTATTTCCATTTACGTTATCCGTTTTTTTTTTTTTTTCACTTGGACTTTCGACTAACGTCGTTTCGCCTAATTCTTCCTTTATTTATTCTTATATAGCCGAGATACATAAATAATTTTTTTCGGAGTGTATTATTTAATTCTACTGCAGATGTGTCTCAAAAGTCAGAAGTCTCGACCTATCCCTGAGTTAAACAAAAAAAAAAAAAATTAAATTAAAAAAACCAAAACCCGACTACGGGAAAAACTAACTAAAAAGTACGAACCAGATGAAACGAAACGGTGATGTTCAGAGTATAGCCGTGGTCGCATTCTATAACTTTCTAACATACAAGGAAATCGGAGACTAATAGACTGGTTCGATGGATGACAAATTATTCTGCGGGCCGCCTGTGCCAAAGTATCCACAGTAACAAACTAGGTATTTTATTAATTAACTAGCTGTCTCGCCCGGCTTAGCCCGTGTCTAAAAACTATAGTGTTAAGTACTTACAATACATACATGTTCATTTAGTTCGAAGAATCAAAGACAGTCCGATCGCACCCCAAGGTTTGCAATCTACCAATATATACAATCCACTAAAGAAGTGTGGATTCTAAGTATTTGTAGTTTGGATAAGTGACATTTCGCAAGAAAGTGGCAGTGTTTTTATTTTTGCATTAATTTAATAAATTAATTTAAAAATTGGCCTATAATAGGCACAGGATGTTAGTAAACTGGAATACGAAGTTTTACTTCTTTGTGTGCATTCGTTTTTGTGTTTATCGAATCGTAAGATTGACAGGTAAGAGCGTCACATTGATGATAGATGTACATCTGATCTACCGGAAACAGCGTCATGGAAATATAAGCATGAACTATGAGTACCACAGAAGTAAACCTAACTGTTTTACTGAGCCAATATTTCAAAAACATTAAGATCAGATCAACACAATATTATTAAATGAGTACCCGGGTCCTGTATGGCTGTTTCCTCAACTGCCCAGCAGGAAAGTACGGTATGTATTCCTTGGAGAATCGAATACATAATTAGTTATTATAGATGAGAAATATAATGTATCCAAAAGAATCGACGTGGTAATGTCATATAATAACAAAGCAAATTGTTTACCTCGTAGATTCCCACATCTGCAGAAAATGTAATCTAGTGTATTTGAATTTAACGATTTTTCGGTTACAGTGTTGTCTGTCGGCGCCTACAAATTTCGCGTTTTATATTTAAAAACGCATGAAAAAGTTATTTTGTGTTGCAACGCGTGACAGCGAGGAGTGAAAAAAGGTAGAAATGTATTCTAAATGGATTGGCGAAGACAATTAACAAAAAAAAATCTTTGTGGTTTGTGTGTGCTTTATTTTATTAATAATATTTTTTTTTTTGTATTTAATAATAAAATATTTTAAAACGATACAGTGTACTTTTCATTTAAAGCTGAATACATTTCATTAATTAATGTCGGAGAAATGCATTATGTAACTAATTATAAATGCATAAATTATATAATACATTACAAAGAATGAATTCTATAATGCATTCTTAAAACACTTTCAGGTAATCGATTATTTTCCTAGGACATAGTCTGCGTTAAGAATAATGAATTCTGGAATCAATATTCTATACTAGCGATTGATTCCCTGTTCGATTCCAATAGATTACCTACCTTTTCCTGGTGGGTAAACAGCTGGGCGGGTGGCGCGCTGCGCGCGATTAACAAAAACTATGGATAGGACATCGACTCACCCGCCCAACTGTTAAGTAAACCAGTTGACGAAACAGCCATACAGGACCCGGGTACTCCTTCATTTCATCAAAATCGGTGAGTAGGGCCTTATTCGAAATAATTACCCAATTGACTACACTTAGTTTTTAATTTTTTTTTAAATTTGCAAATGTTGCGAATTTTGATCACCAATGTGGAAGTTTGGACATAAATTTCTCCGCACGACGTTTTGGCTGCAATGAAAACAAACAAATGAATTTCATTTAATTTTTATTAATATGCGCTTTAGATCAGAGTATATCTAATAATGAGTAGGGACACTCTTCCTACACATGCAACTGCTACTAGTACAAAGAAAAGCGTGAAAAAAATCGCCCAATAAGTAAAAGTAGCTCAGAAGGAATGATTTCAACCCTTACCTGCGATTGCACATAATGAAAAGAGTCGGCAATACTTTTCAGCAGCACCACCACATGCGGCTACCTACGTAAGATAAATTGCGTGTCGTTTTTGCCATAATGCTTTTTTAAAGGCGACCCGACTTGAACGTCCGTGTGGTGGTAGGGCGTAGCCTGTCATTATAAGATATGGAGTGACCGAATTTGCTGCTGTGAATTTGGTTTCATTTATGATTTTTTTCATTTTTTTTTTATTAAATAGGATTAGATATGAATCCCTCAAATACATATATATTTCAATGTTAAATTTGAAAATTAACATTCGTACATTGCAATCAATTCTCTAAAGCTCCTATTAGTCTTATATTCAACACTTTTCAGAAGCTACATTTAGCATAGCACAGCATAGCATCTTGTCACACTACTTGTGTAGTCACATTGGGGTGGGTTTTGTTTACATTTTTTTATCCACGCATTTTAAAGGCGACCCGACTTGGGTTTTTATCAGTTGAGCGAAAGACAGAAAACAGGAAAATAAAGGGTGACGCGTTTATGTTTGAGTTGGGTACATGCATGCGGCAAATAAGTAAATGGTTTTATGTTCAGGCATAAAAAAATAAAATCGCATTCTTTGTTTTCGGGACTTCCTATTATGATGAAGGATAAATGCACAGTTGCGAGATTAGGTAGGTAGGTAATGATGACTAGGAAAATACAGAGTAGATATGTTTTATTGAGAGTATGCTTATGACGGTAGAATAAACAATGTCGTTTTCTATTGGGCTCTTCAGATTTCGGATTTTTCGTGCTGAATAGAAACCAAACGAGATTGATCTGTTTTTCTGTATCTGCATTCGTGTGTCATTTGACATTTTGTTCGTAAAATTAAAAAAGGAGATAAAGAAAAAATAATAAATACAATTTTAAATACACTTTTTTTATATTTTCTAAATTTTGTATGGAGTTTCTAATAATATTTGTGTTGATTGGTGTCATTTTTATGTGCTGAGTTTCAATTTCGTATAAAATGTTTTGGTGTTAGTGCAATTAGGTTTGAATCTCGAGCTGGAATCGAAATTCACGAAAACTGATCTCGAGCAAAAAAGCTTTATTTGCCCTTTGGAAAATGAAAATTATACTAAAGCGATAAAAATTGTTCGCGATGGAAAAAAGTGCATTTTTTTCCAATCCGAAACCACATAAGTTTAAATAAAAGCAATGTTAAAAAGTAAAGTAAAAGCTGAAGTTCGTTTCTAAAAGTTAAAATTAAACTATGCGTTATAATTTTTTATAAGTGCTTGGCGGTAGGAGAACTAAAATTCAAGTGTAAAATATTTTAGAGTATCGACAAATTGTGAGATTTAAGCAGAATTACAAAAAAAATAAATAATTGTAATTACATGTGTGCATACGAAAACTTTATCGTCCTTTCCATTTTTTGGATGAGCGAAAGTTGTTCCACTGTTTTAACATAAACAAGAGGATTTTCGAAGGATTGAAGAGTCTCTACGAAAGGCATTTCGAAAAAAACACGTTTTTCAAGTGTTTGAAATATTCAGGAACACCTGATTTGGTAATTTAAAAAAAAAAAGATAATATAACAGAAGGTAAAATCGAGCATCGAAACGTAAAAATGTACACCAATATTTTATTAACAATAATGTATTACAAATTCACTTTTTCGGATTTTAAAAAGAACACCCTGTTTCAAATTCTGAAATAATTTTGCTTCTCGTCTATCTCTCTTTCGCGTCAACACTTCTTATTACCGTCTATTTCTCCGTGTCTGTGTGACTGAAAATGGAACTGATAAGAAACACGTGGAGAGTGTCCCTACTCATTATTAGATATACTCTGCTTTAGATACACAGAAATTACGACTGTAAGCCGTGGTGACTGGTGATCGCATAGAGAATGGGGATGGGAGACTCCTTGTGAAAAGTGGGCTGTATTGTATTGAGTTATGCCAGAACTACATCGGAACAAAAGTGATAAAAAGTAGAAGTGTGCACACACTGAAAGCTCACTCAATTCCAACTGACCAACAGCGCCATTAACGGATGAAATTGTTATTTGTTTGACATTTGAAAGCTCCAGGAAATGTATTTCTCCGCAACCATGCACATTTATTCGTTAATAGTGGATGAATAATAAAAAGGAAAATTGGTTTCAAGCCTAAAATTCTAAAAAAATGTACGGGAATAATAAAATCGGTATTTGCTTTCGTGAATATACGTCTAAAATCATCTTTTAATTTCATCGGAAATCAGCTGGTATGCAAAAAAGTGAAGAAGCGCCTTCTATTGTCGAGCATTTTATACGAAATCTAATTATAACTACTGGAATTGGTTTTAGTATTTGGTTGGAAGAAATACTGGAAAGCTTTTGTGCAACATCACCGCGGCGAAAGCTAGGGTATGCTCTAGCTTTAGCCGCGGTGAGTTTTATTAATTTGAGAGGAAATGATACAGATGTGCCTGCGATGGAAGAGTACAACCTATTGTTTTGACTTCGTTGTACTTTTTATCACTTTTGTTCCGATGTAGTTCTGGCTTTATTCTTTGTGACTTGTTCTTTGTTTCTGCTATTCTAAATGATCTGCAGATCCTGTATTGATGTGCATGTTGTGATGCGCTGTCGACTTCTCGAATGATCTGTCTGTGATTCGGATCGTAAGCATGTTGAATTCTGTAGGTGCATACATACATATGTCGCACGTCGACACAAGCTAAAGACAATAACGCTTAATAATTGAATATACATAGACATACATATTTGTTTAGGACCTAGGCTTCCCTAATCAAAGTCTACAATCAGTAGAATCGTTATTTACAAGCAAATCGATTTGATTTCAAATACTATACAGATAATTTGCTTTTAAAATAGGCGTTTCAGATTGGGACTTTATAGGCAATCAATCACGGACAATTTTAACAAGGAGCAGCATACGCACTACGTATACGGAAATGCTTTTAATTATTATTATTTTATAATGCATCATTACAGCAAAACACAAACCTGTGATATCAATTCCTAATTGAAAGCTAAATTCATACATACATATGTATGTATTACATAAGAAGACATCAATATTGTACGATTAGGTACGGGAACGAAATCCGAGTAAATTACGTAACAATTATTCAAAATTTAAGTCATTTACCGTAATTCCAACGTGAGTCAGCAGTCAGCATGTTCATTAGTCTATCCAATGCAGTAAGCCACAGCTCCTCATAGTGTTTAGGGGTGCGTAGTGATAAAATAATATACATATGAACACTGAAAGGCACAAAATCCCGAATAAATAAAACACGCTATTATACCAACCCAAAAAGCCAATAAACTTACCATCAACACACACTATGAACCAGATACAAAAATTGCTTGGCTAACTAGATATGTACGTACATGAGAATCGAAAAAAGCTGTTCTTTTTGATTCTCATGGAATCGTATACCGCACAGAACTTATTCCTCTATGCAAGTAATTTATTCATATAATATATATATATATATATATACATACACACATGACTAAGAAGAACATTTTAACTAATTCAAGAGGGAATCTTTGGCGTGCGTAGCGCGTAGGGTGTACGGAAACCTAAAAAAAATTAAAAAAAAAACATCCCACGTACATACATAATATGTATGTATGGATGTATGTATGTATATTAATGTTAAAACTTTCTTGTTTCCGGACGTTCACCGTCCGATAGTAAAGGAATTATCCAAAAGTATTTAGCAAACGGAAGCTATAGTTCTAGATTCGTTATCTTGGCACATCCTCTTACTTGGAAACAATAATAATAACAATTAATTTCCAAATGTAAACAAAATTCTAATTCAGAGTCAGAAAAATTGAGAGGTACAGGCTCCGGATCCGGCGTGGCGCGCATTCGAATTGGCGATAAAAATGCCATAAAACGCCACTCTAATCGCTCCAATCGCCAGTACATCATCTGTCGACACGAGCGTCCGACGTTCTCCTTCACATTGTTCTCCGTAATCAAATAAAATAAAACCAATAATAAATAGTTCAGCTGATAGTTAGACGACCGATATCAACAATCTAAACATAATTGCCTTAAATTGCTGATAATCCGATTGTATTCGTTCTCGTAGTCGTAATCGCAATCGTAATTGATTCAGTTCGGTTGATTCGCACCGAGTGGTCAGATCTCAGTTCACAGACTTCATCATGCACGCAAGCATGATTCGTTTCATGCTAATAAGCTCGGCAATCGTGTTTCAAATTTCATCATGTTATGTGTTAATTGAAAAATCAACAAATGACGACGAGTGCAATTTATCTGCAGACTTATTAAATGAAATCCGTGGATATAAGGATGTAGTGAAGCAGATAACCGATGGTATCCTTGGAGAGAAAATAAAAGGCGAAGTTCACAAGAGGTAAGCGGTAGATATTTAAAATATTGGCAACAACTTAATTATTTTTTTGTTTTACCATTTACAGCCTTGAAACATTCACGGATAAGTTTGGCTCTAGAATGGCCGGTTCCGAGAAATTGGAACAATCCATAGACTACATGGTAGATCTGCTAAAGAACGAGGGACTGGAGAATGTGCATACAGAGCCGGCGAAGGTGCCCCATTGGATAAGGTAAATTTGTGTAAATTTTCTAAGCTCAAGCGACATATTATCTGTGCGTTAATACATAAGTACGAATGATACACAGTTAGCTCATTTCGAGAGTCTGTTTTGTGTAACTTCTAATGCGCGGTCAGATAAAATGTCTGTACCTACGGAAATTCATTTTAGAACTTAATGATCATTTGTTGATTCGGTTACGCTTATTTAGTTAATATAAAATAGCAAAGGAGAAGCAAATAATTTCGAACCGGTTCCTCACGTGGACTGACTTCCTATTCATATTTTTGAAGCTACAATTTCGTTCAATTTCTTTTCATAATTTTGACTTGTTTACGTCTATTTCTTTACTTTCGGCATTGAATACAATTCATGCAAATACGTAGTCGTAAGGTGATAAACATGTGAATGATACCATTAAAAAGAGTAGAGAGATAAAGGGGAAACAAATATAACCAACAAGTGATATTTCAAAAATTAAATCAAAATCCGCTGGCATGCGTCCGGAATCATAGGAATGCGCATTCATGCTCACTTGTGGATAGCAAGGAGTGCGCAAATTGTTATCATCATTTGTTTTGCATGAATTTATAGATATTTATGAAAGTTTACCAGAATCGTGACAGAATCATATTAGGAATGCGCAGGCATGCATGAAAGGTTAGGTTTTGTAGCAGTGGCTTCCGGTAACGAGTACTAGCACACTTTGGCTTATACACACACATTGTGATAACACGGATCTTGGTGATATCTAACCCCGCTACTCATGAGAATCATTTGAGCTTTGGCTAAAGGGTTCCCACGTCTTTTTGTGTTCACTGGGACCGTCGAAGAAGAATTCTCCTAGATGTATTTTTTTTTTTACTAAGGGAAAGAGCTGGGCATGAACTGCAGCAACTTCTGCAGAAGTAATTTAAACTAATGCCAAGCCTAGTTGCATGCTTGCCTATAAGGCAGTGGCCTGTAATGCCACCGACAGCCGTGCTTATATTTGGAGCGGTTAAGATCTAGTCTAGGCCATATTTGTCTGGTGGCAAGGCATGTAGTTCCACCTTCCCATCTAGCATTGGTTTTATTGACTGTGTCAAGTTTGAGTGCTAGCTTGTAAGCAGAGCTGTCGTCTCGTTAATTTTTCGGGTGCTCAATTTTTGAAATCATGGTAGTAGGTACTTTACGAATTAAAGTAGTATACATACAAAAATTCATAGAGTACCTACGACCCCAATAAACAGAAGTTCGGGCAGTTGCATTTAATGAGGTTGTTACAATAACCGAGTCAAAAAATATTGTTGTCAGAAATGGAACAAAATCTCACTATCACTTTCGATTTCCGCATAGAAATGTTGGTGTTTACATGAAATTATTCAAAACCGAATCCAAAATAAACGTGAGAAAATTGAGAGAATTTAATAAACAGCTAATTGAACCGACAGTTTGATAAAATAAAAATTAATTAATTAAAAATTACACTATTGAATTGCCTGACATTAGATGACAGATAAGAGAATGATGAGAGCGCGAGAGAGTAAAATGTTTCAATGCGAATTTAAAGTGTTTATATGATATTTCAATTCGGTTTCAAATTTTCAATTCGGCTTATAAACAGGAATAAACGAATGCGGATTGAGTATTTCAATTCGGTTCGAAGTGCTGTTTATATGAGCGGATTGAACCAATGCGTATCGATTCCATTCGCATTGAGTTGTCATAAAAACGGGGTATGTGTCTACGAACGGCGAGTTGAGAAACTTCTCATGACAAATAATACTCTTTGATTGCTTGTCAGACATTCGAAAGAGGTGGCAACCGTGAAAAACTCTTTAAGGTATCGGACCCGGGCTGGGATTGAACCCGAGCAGCATGCGTACTAGTCCAACGCACTTACCACCACGGTTAATATTAAACTGCCTAGCCATCTCTATAAGAGTTGGACGGCAGTTGGAGGTGGTCTTAGAAGTGGATTCCAGAGATTTCAAGGCCGCCTGACTATCCGAGAAAAAGCTTATATCGTTAGTGGATATAAAATTCCTCTTGATCCAGGACAGTGCTTCCGAATTCGCAATAAGTTGCGTTTGATACACGGTGGACTTGAAAATCTGCGCAGAGAGCAACGAAATATTTGCTCTCATTTGATGCTTGGAAATTAGTAATTACGAAACGGCTGAACTTTCTCAATTTCCTTTCATATATTATGCATCTCGAATTTTACTTACACGTCCTAATACCTACATATCTGTTTATCTTGGAATACACTTTTTCCTTAATGTGTGGGGAAGAAATTTGATTTGCTGTCAAATTGAGGAATATTTGTACCACAGTCTTCTGAAATCTGTGAATTTATGTCTGAGCGAAAGTAATATGGCATTAAATGCACACATGAAGAAAATTACAGATATTTGTGGCAGTTTATATACCAACTCTTTCAATTCGGTTGACATAATGTGTGGCCGAATATCAATTCAGTTGTCAACTCAATTGACAATTGTATTGAATTGTGTATGGGCTACTTGAGCAGAAGATTTGGTTTTTTTTCAATTTCTTTTCTCGGAATTCGATTCAAGAAATGTGTGTGTTTTTTAACGGCCATTTTATTCACTCCGGGGGTAAATCAGGTTTGAATTAATTTTAAACCTGACATTTAACCCGCATTTTTTAATCCCCAAAATTTAAAGGTGGACGTGGTCGGGTTAGGTTTGGAAGGATGTGTGATTGTTCGAGCAATAATTTCTACTCGGAGAAGCGAAGGTCCATTGTGAATCGCCTCATAGTTTGGGAGCAAATCCTCTTCTTACCAACTCGTAATCATGTTTGTGCTCTTGGTGAATCTTTGAAGATCCTATATATGTATTTAAATTTCCGAGCTCGGATATGTCTACCAAAACTCTATTACCTAATGTATGGAGGCGTCGTTCTTAAGGCCCCGGCCCATAGAATCTGTCAATCCGTTGTTCCTTCATTTTCAAGTGACGGCTCGATAAAATACACGCATTTTTATGGGAGATGGCCCATAACCAACGGATGCAAGAACTTCGAAGGACAAAGTATGTCTACTTTCTACTTTTTGCATCCGTCGATACTTTGTCAGTACTCACATTCCCGCATTTAAGTTCACACATTCACATATTGAAGTTCATGCATTCACAAACTGAGAGTATGTATTTTCATTGGTGGAAACATAGAGAGAGTGAAGAGAATCGTTTGACATTTCTACGTAGATATGTGACGGTTGATGGATTCTATGGGACTGCTCTATCCGCCAATACTTCAACTTCAACTTCAAAGTACAAAGGAACGAAGTCGATGGATTCTATGGGCCGGGGCCTTTAGATGGCAGAAATGTAGCAGAGTAGTGGGGTGATTCGCTTTCTTTCTCATCTCCGCAGCTTCTACTGATATCGTTGCTTTTCTTGTCTGGGAGGTGGTAAAAAAAAAATGCAGTTTCTCTGCTAGTGAATCTTGCAGGACTCACACCAGGATGTCACCTCCAAACGCCAACAACAAGTCGGACATCTAATTCATTTGATGATATGGTGTCTCTTATATTGCTGACCCTTGCCCTAACAATGCCTGCAGTGGCTCTTCTAAAAATTCGTCTTCTGAAGACATCAAAATTTAATCGAAAACATGTCAAAAGTGACTTCATCAAAATGAGTCGGTATTACGAAATTGAGTTCTAACCCGAGTTAAAGTATTTAAAATCGTTGCCAGCGATATTTTATATTTATTTGGATTTAACGCCGACCAGGTTTATTCAACTGGGTTTCAATGCGGGTTAGGTAAATGAGTCAATATTATGGAGTTGGGCTTAGTTTCCGGTTTAAATTAACATTAACCCGAATATAAGCTTTAATCCGGGTTAAAGTGAGTGATAAAATAGGGCCGTAAGAGTCCATTTTAACATGGCAGGTGTTTTCCATCATAATACCAGAGTTGTTGTGGCAAATTACGCTGCATACATAGTATCATTGTGGGTGGCCGTGGCGTAGTGGTAGTCGTCGTCACGCTGAAGGTTTACGGTTCGAATCCAGATGTCGGCGAAACTGAAACATAAGTTGATTAGTTCCAGAAGCTTATATCAAAATCTACTGTGAAGGCATAACACTGGCAGTAGGATGGTATGGCTGAAGAAATTGATCGCACAAACTATAATAGGAGACATCTGGAAAAAACTGCTGTGAATTATAAGCAATGGCATAACTTTCAATAATACACAATTCTCCAGTTATCCTGGACACCACCCATAAAATTAGTTGAAAATTGAAAATACTTGAAAATCTGAGTTTCCTATCGCTACGTCGATCTGTCTGTCTCTCGTTCTTGTCTTCATATGCTCGCGCTGTGTGACTTCATATCCCCTTTAGCGTGTGTAGATTATAAAAAAAAAATCATGAATATTATAGCAGCCATGACCATAGAATATGTAGCATCTTGCAAAGCCTCTTGTGAAGATTATATATAACATACTTGAGTACAAACGAAAGGGTAGCTCGGCTATGAGGCCAGTAAATAGATCGGAAAAGTAAAAATATTAGATTTATTGATATTTCCAAGAACATTTATGGCGTGGCTTGGATAAATATAGAATAGATCATTATTTAGAGTTACTGTTATTTTAAATTGCTTATCCCTTGTCTTTTTTTTATTGTTTAGAGGCTTTGAAAGTGCGTCTCTTGTTCAGCCAAGAAAGGCCAAATTAGATATCCTAGGCCTGGGTACTAGTGTTGGGACACCCCGAGGTGGAATTATTGGAGATGTGGTAGCAGTTCGTTCCTTCGAAGAATTGCGTGAAATACCCGATGAAAAGGTTTGAACATTCGATTATAGACAGAAACAGAATTGAATACTTTATTTTTTATAATTATAGGTAAAAGGCAAAATCGTTGTTTTTGCGCCTGTATGGGTGGGATATGGATCTAATGCAGCCTTTCGACGATCTGGTGCAGCAGAAGCCTCGAAAAAGGGTGGCATTGCCGCACTCATACGATCGGCAACACCGTATTCGATCGGAACACCACATACAGGAGCACAGTCCTATGAGCAGGGTGTACGAAAAATTCCCGCTGCATGTATAACAGTTGAAGATGCTGAATTGATATTGAGATTGTATCGACAAGGTAATGTAAATTATAACATCATATCCAAGTATTACAGAGCAAAACGAGTGCTAAACTAAACGCGGGGAACCCATAATGACGTATTATTTTTTTTAATCTCAATTTAGGCGAAAACGTTCAGATTCGACTCGAAATGGAAGACTATAGCTTAGAATCGGTTATGTCGCGTAACACCGTTTCTGAACTACAAGGAACTAAATCGTTAAATACGTAAGTGTTTAAATTTTCTAAATATGTAGACTTTATTTATCTGCCTTACGCCATCAGATCAGTGGTTATCCTTTCTGGCCACTTGGACAGCTGGGATGTGGGTGTTGGAGCAATGGACGATGGTGGCGGTGCCTTTATCTCATGGAAGGCGCTTAAGTTCCTGAAGCAATTGGGTCTCAGACCACAACGAACTATTCGTTCAGTATTGTGGACTGCAGAAGAATACGGTCTAATTGGTGCACAGGAATACTCTAAGGCGCACAAAGAAAACGAGAAGGAGGAGTTCAATTTCTTCATTGAGTCCGATACGGGTACATTTGATCCAGTTGGTTTGGATTTCTCTGGAAACAAAGACGCCGAATGTATTTTCAGAGAAGTATTGGGGTATGTAAATAGTTTTCTTCGGCGATGGATGGCTTTTACTAGGAAACCATTCACAGTTTGATGACCGATTTAAATGCTACACAATTTGCTACTCCAGCTGATGGAGGACCTGATATTTCAGTATGGCTGGATCGTGGATTTCCAGGCGCATCGTTATTAAATAAAAACGAAAGATATTTCTGGTATGTATACGTATTTGTGTATAGAATAAGATTTTTCGGGCTCCTAAGGCGATACTGTACTTGTCAATTAGAACAAAAGAAATTTTATGCAATTTGCCGCTTTATAGCAATTTAACAGTTCGGCTTAAAAGTTCGTATCGTTTTAAAGAAAAATAATTTTTTTTTGAAAAATTCGATTTTATTATTCAATATAGTGGCCATCGAGGGCGATATACCTTTCAACTTTTCGATACCATTTTTGTAGTACGATTTGTCTTTTGCTTCAAAATAGGCCTCAGTATCGGCGATTACCTCTTCATCGGCGCGAAAATTTCTTTCCAGCAAGCATTCTCTTTAGGTCTGAGAACAAGAAAAAGTCGCTGGGGGGCAGATACGGAGAATACCGTTGATGCGGAAGTAATTCGAAGCCCAATTTATACAATTTTGCCATCGTTTCCATTGATTTGTGACATGGTTCATTGTCTTTATCCGCATTTTCTTCCTTCAAACGCTCCAACAATGCTGTATAGTTAAAATAAAAAAATAAAAAAAAAAACCCAGCGCATCCCCAAACACAGACGCCATAACTTTGCCAGCTGACTGTTGAGTCTCTCCGCGCTTTGGATTCGGTTCACCGCGTGCAGTCCACTCGGCTGACTGTCGATTGGGCTACGAAGTGAAATGATGGAGCCATATTTCATCCATTGTCACATATTGACGCAAAAATTCGGGTTTATTACGATTGAAAAGCTTCAAACACTGCTCAGAATCATCCATTCGTTGTTGTTTTTGGTCGATTGTGAGCTCGCGCTACACCCACTTTGCACAGAGCTTGCGCATATCCAAATATTCATTAACGATATGTCCAACACGTTCCTTTCATATCTTTAGAGTGTTCAGCTATCTCGATCAACTTCATTTTACGGTTATCCGAAATCATTTTGTGGAGTTTTTTTGATGTTTTCGTCCGTAACAGGCTCTTTTGGACGTCCACTGAGTTCATCGTCTTCGGTGCTCATATGGCCTGTACGGAATTTAACAAGTCACTTACGAATGGCTGCTTCGCCTGGCGCAGAGTCCGGATAACACTCATAAAGCTTTTTGGCATCAGCAGCAGTTTTTTTCTTAAAAAAACAGTGTTTCATTAACACACGAAATTCCGTTTTATCAATTTTTTTCAAAATAACAAAAGTTGCTTCACTCAAAATGCTATATCTCACAAACCAATAGTCCGACAGCTGTTAAATTTATACACATATCTTTTGTAGATTGGTACCAACTAAAAATGATATGGATTTAATTCAAGGGGCGCCCTCTTATAGGAACGATACGAACTTTTCAGCCGAACTGTTATAGATATGACGAATCTATAAGAAATTCCATGATTGTTGATAAATTAATCGCCGGTATTAAAAGTTTGTCGGTTTGATGGTTTATTTCCGATTGCATTTTCCTAAATCCTAATCATCAGGCGAAACAAGTGAAAGATATGTGAAAGGATATGTCAAGATGAAAAATATTAAGTTTTTTTTTTTTTTTAAATATTAACAGTATTCAATGTTGTATTCGCAATAGCGTAATCAATTGTCGATGATAACAATGATGGATGGTGACAAAATTCAATCGTAATAATAGCCCTAAGTTGCCCGAAAGGCGGAAAATACTGGCTTGTTCAATAAGTTATGCAGTTTTTTTTTTCTTGGTAGTGGTGTTTATTGCTTCTCTGTGTTCCTTTACCGTTATGAGAACTTTACATTCTTCACATTGTTACCAAGATTTGTTCTGATCAGACGTGTTTTAAGGGCTCAAGTGCATTTTAGGCATATTTTGTTTTTTTTTTTTCTCATCAAAAAAGATGTCAAAGCTACAGAGGCGCACCAGAAGATTCGTAACGAACATATTCGGTACAGATTCGGTTATAAGCGCTGACACTAGCTTTGTTCAGTGAGGAAAAACTAGAACAGAAAATTACAGATTCGTAAAAAATGTCAGAAATTACAACTTCATTGTCGATTATTGTAGGAACTTATGTTTTCCAAATTATTCATATCATTTTACAATAACTGATTGCCCTTTTATCGATTGAATTTCAATATTTAATAATTGATTAAATAGACTCTGATTTCGTTTTATTCCATTTAGTAAACTTATCTCCTCGATTCACTTTTCATTTCGAGTAAAAAAAAATCAAATACAATACATATACATACATTTAATACATACAATCGCAGCTGTTTTGACATCTGTACACCAGTCTATTCTACCTCAAGAGTAGGTGCAAGATTTCTTTTATTTTTCTGTTCTGGATAACCTCAAAAAACAGATCAGTTTCAGACAGACATTTTTTTCACTGAACACAAAACATTGTACTTTTCTGCCCACAACAGCCTTAATGAACAGACCTACTTGTCAGCGTTGGTTTTCACGCTTTTGTTCTGGAAATACAGACCTTGTTTAGGCCGCAGTCAGTGTTAACAGGTACTTGACGACACGAGAGATCACTCAGCGGCTTAAAATTGCCCCTACAACCGTTTTGCGGACACAGTTGTTGTTTTCCAAAATTACAGCGTCAGACCACACACAGCTTTTGTGACAAAACAAAAGCTGAATGCCTTTGGTTGGGAAGTTATGCAGCACCCACCGCTCTCTCCAGACCTTGTGCCTTCTGATTACTCTCTGTTCCGTTCTCTTCAAAACAATTTGGACCGTAGGCGACTCAATGCCGAAGATGAGAACAGTTTTTTTTGTCCAAATGTTTGGTGAATTTTACAAAAGAGGCATCACTTTCAGAAGCAATAGACCTTGATGGACGATATCTGATAGATTCAATATAACACCTAAAATGTGTGTTAAGCTTTAATCCTAAAAAAATCGCAGAACTTTTTGAACAAGCCAATATATAAGCGTCTTCTAGGCAATGTAACTTTGAAGTTGCCACCAGTACTAAACTTTATAAAACGACAAAATTTTATTCATTAGTCGTCTTCCATTGGTCCTGGGCAAGTGTCATTTGTATACATATATGTATTTATTTGTTGTCTCGTTGAAACAAGTAAACACAGATCCTCTTAGCTATTAGGTCGCCATCTAAGGGATTTCCACTCTTTGAGTTCTTCGATTTCGTCGGTTCTTTTTATCTCTGGGTGGTTTCTCTGGCAATCGCAGAGGGTCGTGTTGTAAAGAAAAGTCGTTCGCAGCTTTGTTTAAGTTTATGTCTTAATTATTAATAGTAATCTGAAGATTTAAGCGCAGCTCCAAATTCGTTCTTATTTCACAAACAGTTATTTGGCGAATATTGCACTTAACCGAATGTGAATGATTTAAACATACGAATAGAAACTGACAGATCTATGTTTATATTTTTTATGTGTTTTCTTGTATCTAGGTTTCATCATACAGAAGGTGACAGCATGCTTGTAGAGGATCCCGATAGCTTGGATCGTTGTGTGGCTTTGTTCGCCGCCACTGCATATGTGATTGCTGATTTAAGTATTGACATGCCCAAAGATGTTAAATAAAAATGTTTTTTTTAAATAAATATTTTGTTATATACAAGGGAATGTCTTGAATAAATATAAAAAGTTTGGTAATATCTACCTTTTGGTTTTCCTTTTTGATCTAATTCTTCATTAGGTAGGTATGTAGATTTACATTGGATATCAACGTTGGGCGCCAAATACTAAGGAATTGCTCCTATCGCTAGATGATAGAAAAAGTCAAACAGGAATTTAGAATTTGTATGTGCAATCACAGCTGATGCGTCAAATATTAGCGGTTGGAGCCGTCATCTAATGGTTCAGTACCACCAAAGATTTATTCCAATTTTCTCAGCTGATCTAAAGGTAATTTTAATTTGTGCATTGCGTTAACCTTGTGGTTTTTTGGAATTGCCTCATGCACCTTTAGAGGTGGTCATGTGCCTCCAGTGTGTTGGACTCAAACCGATTAAGCCTTCTCCATCTTCAGGCAATCCAATACACCCTGGAACTGCTTCCTGCGTTACTTTGTTTTCTCCTCATCTTCAGCACTTTTTTAATAAAGGAGTGCACTCGGTTCCAGTTTTCTACATTCGTACGCATTTTCCTGTTTCCAGTTGATTCATTGGACAATTTTGTAGAAGCTTGCCACCCAGGAGGACTCCTCTTCGTAGAACCGACTTTTCTTTCAGGACCGCATCACCCCAGATCTCAGACATACAAAAGGGTGCTGTTAGGCTTCCCATGTATGCCATTAATCTGCTTAACGCTGAATTGATCTTTGCAGCCTTTTCGAAAATAACCTTTAACGTTTACTTATTTGCAATTGCATATATTTTGTAATAGATTCCTGGGCAATGATGGAAGCTGACCCTTTCCCTATTCCAATGAAACCCATGATATCAGGCGAATCCCAAATTCAAAGGAAAACATATGCAAAACAGACGTTAGGTCTGGTATCTTCTTTGGCACACCGAATTGCGATCTGTCAACTAGTAGAATTCTCTCAAAGAGAGAGAAATCCTCTCATAGACAGAAAATTTGCACAAAAGTAAACAAACGCTTTTAAAAACAACACTTGGTCAAACCTATCAATTAGATTATGACACTAACAATGAAGATTATGACATTTCACAAACTGTCAGATGGCTGGTTTGACAGAGTTGGCTCGGCCCACCCCGAGGAATAGGTCTTGCAAAAAATACATCTCAAGCTGAGAGCCAAATGAGAGTAAACAAAATTGAGAGCCTTGAAACTGTCATGATTCTATGAAAGTTTCATAGAATTTTCGAAAACTAGCGTGTTACCAAACAGACCTGTTAAGTAGGTGCAAGTAAGCAACCGCAAGTGAATCAAGCAACATAAACATGTGTAGTAATTAAAAATTGAGTTTATATTTAGTTTGGCCGTTAATTGTAAGATAGGATAGCTTGATGGAATACCTTACCTAACTCCAAATTGGAGCAATATTAACCATCTTTTGCATTAGATGGTTGTTGTGAAAAAAAAGGTTAGACTATCTGCTACATCAGGGGTTCCCATTCTAAAAGAAGATAACCGCGTGTAGCTCTAGCAGACATTAAGGTTACTTTATTTACTATTTAATTAAAGAAAACTCCAAAGACTATAGAATCTTAATTATTGTTAGTTATTAGAAAATATAACAGCACATCAATCAATGAGAAGGATGAGCTTGCTCTTGTGACTTCTCATATCGGGGCTGAAGTTTTGAAATCGCCACTCTCATTTCTATTTCTAAATTGATTTGTGGTCTGTAATTCGACTTGATTACTGCAACTGCAGAAAAGCCAGTATGACGTAGCAAACGGTAAAAGGATCTTCAAAGCTGTAGTTCTGAGAGTAGGATATTCTTGGGATACATTACTCCAAAATTGAAATAGTTTGTCTTTGTCGAATCGTAGTTTTAGGCTCGTATCACAAGATATTTCTAGCAGTTGTTCTTCCTCGACTTTTGAAGTGCAGATGGGGGTGGGGTCGATCCTCTAATCCAGTCGTATTGAACAAGATTCTCCGGAAAATATTTATCAAAATGGGTGCTTACGGTCGATAAGTGTTGGATTAATATCAATTGCAAGTTTGGACTCAGATCTTGAACAGATTTCCCTTGGAGGAAGCCTTTCAACACAGAAAAACAGTCAGTATTTCTTTGCTCCTCTTCTATTTTTTTTTTCCACAACAGCAACTTCTTTTGAAACGTTGCAATTTTATCAGCCAGTTGCAGTATTATGCGTTTCGTTTCCCTGCAATGATTTAACAAAGAATATTTAATTTCTCAAATATGTCGCCAAGATGCGTCACTTTTTATTAAGAAGTCAGTATCTTTAAGCTTGTCTGCGTCAAGATACGATTATGTCAATAAATACGCGTACGCGTTCTTAATTCGTATACACGTGAGAGTACGTTACCTCTCGATAACCAACGAGAGTTACAGTAATAAAGTAAAGATGTATGCTCGACACCCAAATCTTCACCAAGCTTTTGGAAAAAACTTGCCTGCACCGGTCTTGTTTTTATGAAGTTTACCACTTTAGCAGCTATATCATCAGTTTTAGGTTAGAATACATAGGTTAAGTCATAGACAAATTGTCATTGCAGCTTCTTCTCTATTTCTCTTAGGTTAGGTTAGGTTAGGTGGTAGGATTCACTTGCTTGGACCAAAGCTGGTCCATTGTGCTGCCACATGAGCGGTACTCTTAGAACCATTTTGAGAATTGGATAAATTTTCATATTTTATTGATATCCGTTGAGTAAATATCTTGTAGGTCTATAAAGAAGTACTCTCCCAGAATCTTTGTTTCTTAAGTAGGAGAGTGCTGACTGCTGAGCAACTGCATAGGAGGTGATAGGGGGATTCTTCCTCCTCATCCAAGCAGCTATGACAGAAGTCATTGGCGAGGATTCCCAGCCCGCTGGCATTGGCATGTCTGCCTATTTTAAGCAGGCTGTAAGTTTTACGTCGATTTAGCTGAGGTGAAGAAGCGTTGCCGATGTGGCACGACCGTGCCATTATGGCACTTTAAGATTCCATATGGCACCATTTCACATTGATTTTGGAATAAGTAAAATAATGTGATGGAATCGCAAAAATATTCCTTAAAAGAACAAATTTTTTAACTCCTTACATTCACTCACAGCATTTACATACACTGCGCTGAAAACATTCATTTTCGATTATCCTCATTGGTGCCAACTCCTTATCCGACAAATTATTTTCTAGTTTGACTCATTTGAATGTTGTCTGAGAAATATGTCATAACGCGTTATATGTATTAAAAAAAACTGAAAAAGGGTGTTTTTCTATCTATTTTTGCTGGTGGCACGCAATGGCTCAGAATGGCACCTTATTTTGTTAGTGGTGCTATCTGCTACATCAGGGGTTCCCATTCTAAAAGAAGATAACCGCGTGTAGCTCTAGCAGACATTAAGGTTACTTTATTTACTATTTAATTAAAGAAAACTCCAAAGACTATAGAATCTTAATTATTGTTAGTTATTAGAAAATATAACAGCACATCAATCAATGAGAAGGATGAGCTTGCTCTTGTGACTTCTCATATCGGGGCTGAAGTTTTGAAATCGCCACTCTCATTTCTATTTCTAAATTGATTTGTGGTCTGTAATTCGACTTGATTACTGCAACTGCAGAAAAGCCAGTATGACGTAGCAAACGGTAAAAGGATCTTCAAAGCTGTAGTTCTGAGAGTAGGATATTCTTGGGATACATTACTCCAAAATTGAAATAGTTTGTCTTTGTCGAATCGTAGTTTTAGGCTCGTATCACAAGATATTTCTAGCAGTTGTTCTTCCTCGACTTTTGAAGTGCAGATGGGGGTGGGGTCGATCCTCTAATCCAGTCGTATTGAACAAGATTCTCCGGAAAATATTTATCAAAATGGGTGCTTACGGTCGATAAGTGTTGGATTAATATCAATTGCAAGTTTGGACTCAGATCTTGAACAGATTTCCCTTGGAGGAAGCCTTTCAACACAGAAAAACAGTCAGTATTTCTTTGCTCCTCTTCTATTTTTTTTTTCCACAACAGCAACTTCTTTTGAAACGTTGCAATTTTATCAGCCAGTTGCAGTATTATGCGTTTCGTTTCCCTGCAATGATTTAACAAAGAATATTTAATTTCTCAAATATGTCGCCAAGATGCGTCACTTTTTATTAAGAAGTCAGTATCTTTAAGCTTGTCTGCGTCAAGATACGATTATGTCAATAAATACGCGTACGCGTTCTTAATTCGTATACACGTGAGAGTACGTTACCTCTCGATAACCAACGAGAGTTACAGTAATAAAGTAAAGATGTATGCTCGACACCCAAATCTTCACCAAGCTTTTGGAAAAAACTTGCCTGCACCGGTCTTGTTTTTATGAAGTTTACCACTTTAGCAGCTATATCATCAGTTTTAGGTTAGAATACATAGGTTAAGTCATAGACAAATTGTCATTGCAGCTTCTTCTCTATTTCTCTTAGGTTAGGTTAGGTTAGGTGGTAGGATTCACTTGCTTGGACCAAAGCTGGTCCATTGTGCTGCCACATGAGCGGTACTCTTAGAACCATTTTGAGAATTGGATAAATTTTCATATTTTATTGATATCCGTTGAGTAAATATCTTGTAGGTCTATAAAGAAGTACTCTCCCAGAATCTTTGTTTCTTAAGTAGGAGAGTGCTGACTGCTGAGCAACTGCATAGGAGGTGATAGGGGGATTCTTCCTCCTCATCCAAGCAGCTATGACAGAAGTCATTGGCGAGGATTCCCAGCCCGCTGGCATTGGCATGTCTGCCTAGTGCATAATGCACAATGACCTGTCAATACGCCAACTATGATGCCGATATGTGCTCTGCTAATTTTAAGCAGGCTGTAAGTTTTACGTCGATTTAGCTGAGGTGAAGAAGCGTTGCCGATGTGGCACGACCGTGCCATTATGGCACTTTAAGATTCCATATGGCACCATTTCACATTGATTTTGGAATAAGTAAAATAATGTGATGGAATCGCAAAAATATTCCTTAAAAGAACAAATTTTTTAACTCCTTACATTCACTCACAGCATTTACATACACTGCGCTGAAAACATTCATTTTCGATTATCCTCATTGGTGCCAACTCCTTATCCGACAAATTATTTTCTAGTTTGACTCATTTGAATGTTGTCTGAGAAATATGTCATAACGCGTTATATGTATTAAAAAAAACTGAAAAAGGGTGTTTTTCTATCTATTTTTGCTGGTGGCACGCAATGGCTCAGAATGGCACCTTATTTTGTTAGTGGTGGCTCGGAAAAAAAAATGTTCTGCGGCAACGCTCGGTGAAGTCCGCTTGGCGGGGCTTATGACTACAAGTTAACACGTATCAAGGTCATGCCATCTTTCATTCGCCTGTTGCAGTGGTTGCGTAGAGATAAACATTCATAAAAACAATGCGTTTTCACGATCTTGAAATTGGATTCAAATTAATACTGAAAATTCGGAAAATTTCATTATACACACAATTTAGCATTAAATAAAAAAAACTTAATTTTATTGACTTTGAGTTGGTTTTTGGTATTTTTTTCTGGTAAAAAGGCGGTTGTTGTTACTATTCGATTTGATTTTTGTTGCTGTTCGAGATTAATCTTATTATGGCACGTTAATTCTAAATTTATACGAGAGTATGGTACGTTCTAAAATCAGTCACTCGAATCTATTTCTAGTTCCTGCTAAGCATTCGATTGCGATCACTGTCCGTTCCAACAGATTTAACAGTCTTTTCTCCCGCTCCTCCATCCGTTTGAACATTTCTTCGTCACGGCGTTCCCTCCGCTTTAAGTACTCTATAAGTTCATAGTTGGTGCTATCGCCGTCAGTAGAAGTTGACGTCTTTCGTTTACTCTTAGTTGACCGACTGGAACTCTCCGAGATGTTGTCTGTGTCGACAATTACATCCGGATGGAGTAGGGTCGGGTCTATGTTGTGAGGATAGAAATTATGACTTCTGTAATGAAATTAAAAAAAAAATCAATAATCAAATGTACATATGTATGTATGTAACTTGATCGTCTTTGCCACCAAATCGGGAGCGATGTCTTAAGGTGAAAACAGAAGGTTAATGTTTTTAAAATTACTCAATATTTGCTATCTTAGTTGGGAGATGCACAGGTTCTTTTGTTAGGATGTTTATGAAGAGATCCACCACCACGGTTTTTAAAATGCTCCATATCCGGGTTCAGGCTAATCCAGCGGTTTGATAGCACTGGACTTGGTTAGTAGATAAACCACTTGGTATCTCATGAGTCCTTTGTAGTCTGACAAACATTCAAGAATATTTTTTTTACTGTCAGGAGCTTCTCAACTCGTCGTTCGGAAACGGCGAAAAATTGTAGGTACAAATAGTTGTAAGAAGCTAGGCTCGGTTCTTCATGGGACTACTGAAGCTATGTATTATGGAAAATAAAAATAGTCCTAGCGCATATCAGATTTCTGCTTAAATTTGGACGAGGACTTGATGTTGGTTAATAAGTAGATCGGATCCGTTAAAAAGTTACTCAGTCATCTCTTGCTGATATCATTTGAATCATTTACTTTGGAGCTTTAGTGAGGATTCAGAGTCAGAGGTCTATTGCATGGAAATGATCACAGGTTGTTCACATTTTGGTTGTACAAGTACCAGTGATCCAGACCCAGAGTGTCCGAGACGTCCGGGACGTCAAATAATGTCACAATTGAAAAATGGGAAATAAAATCGATGGTAATCACCCCTGTGATCAATTCGGACCGGGCTAGGAATGCAAGCCGAATTTAAAAACGAACGGAATCACAAAGGCTGTGCTGAAATTCACAAGAAATGAAACAAATGCGAAATTGAGGGGAAACCTTCAAATGTAATTCGAAATCAGCTGTCAAACAGAAGTCATATTTTTTTTCATGAAATTGAGTTTCACTTTGAATAAAGCAATATGAAATGTATTTTGATATTGGAATTTAGGTTTAGTAAAAATGTATCGAGATATTCTCAGAAACAAGTCAAATCCATTAGATTTACAAGACGAAATGAATTGCTTACTATAGGTTTGTCCAACTTTTTCTTTCTATGTGGCGCTACAGTTCGGGGTGAAACAGGGACCAGGGCCTACTTCTCTCAACCATTTGTGTGTGCGTGTTATATTTTTGCAAGAATGGAAGGGACCTACAGGCGAGTTTGAGAAGCTCTTCATAACAATTGATACTCTTTGAATGTTTGTCAGACATTCGGAAGAGGTGGCACCGTGAAAAAACTTTTAGGTGTTTTGCTGGGATTGAACCCGGGCAGCATTGCGCAGTAGTCCAACGCACTTTCCACTACACCACGGTTTGTCCAACTTCAAAGAGTAAACAAAACAGAATTTAGAGATACTAGGTGAAACTATTTCTCTACTGCTATTCTGTTTCACCGATGAAAAAAATAAAATTAGGAACAAAAAGTTAATATTCGATGTATAGATAACTTTTCTAAAACTTACATTTTGAGTATTGCGGAATTAATTTCACCAACAAAAACCGAACGAATTGAAAACTTCAAAATGTTTGCGTTTTTCAATGCACACCCCTCAACTCGGTCGAATTCGAAAAAATCAGCACACCGAAACATTGAAAACGGTATGGATTGGAATTCGACCGAAATTGATCACGGGGGTGATTATGTTGGACAACTGTCGAGTAAAACTCAAAGCATAGATCGAGCAGCAGTACCATAGAATCAGCACTAGGTACATTCCAGAAATAAAAGGCAAAAGCATTGGATTTATCATTCAATCCTTCAATCATTATGAGAATGCACCAGAAAATGGCCATGATGATCAGTTAGAAGGAAAACACTTTCATACAGAACTGTGTTCCAACCGATTAAGGATATTAAAATACAGTACGAAACTCACTCACCCATTGTAGTCGCATTGGACCAATGTTATGTCATCTGGATTAAAGTCATTGTCTGATATTGGTTCATGTCTGAAATGGATTTAAAACTTATTACCAAGAACCTATTTCACAGTATACTAACCGATCTTACTTTACTGCAGTTGACTCGACTGCAGATCCTTTTTTATTCTGTGTATCTTGTTCGATGTGATTATTTCTCATGTAATCGCCTCTGAAGGAGTCCTCTCTATCGCCATCTTCGTAATCATTTAGTTGAGCTTCGACAAAACTGTTTGCCATGTACCTTTCCACCTTGCGATTTGACTGATCTTCTCCGCCGCCATTTTGTTGTGTTGCATCTTTGTTAATGAGTAAATTTAAGGCAGCCGCTCTCCTTCTGTGATAATAGGATAGTTCGTCTTTCGCTCCCATTTGTAAGCGTTTACCATTTGCTCCCCAGGTTTCCCCCCTTTGGTCTTCGATTTCCTTGAACAGGTACATGTATGGCCAGTTGCGTCGCACATGCTTCTCGGGATTTTTCTTAAGTTGGGTGTAGATTTTCTTTAGATTTTCATATCTATTGCAACACTGTTTCGCGGAACGCTTACGGGCACTGAATCGATTTAGGATTTCAGCTACCATTTCCCAGACGCTGGCATGATTCTTTCTGTTGGACTGAAAGGCACTTTGAATCCTTTCCGATTTGACTATGTTTAGGAGCGCAATTGATTCTGGCACGTTGAAGTAACTCTCTGGGGTCCGCGGCGCCCTTTGGTGTAGACTAGTGGTCGGAGTTTTGGTCTCCTAAAAAGGAAGGGTTTCATTTATTATAAATCTACAGAAAACAATTATTTACTAAATTAGGGAAATAAATGTATAGAACCTACATTAGTTCTTTCAAAAGACAACGAGTCGAAGCTTGCCGGAGGCGGTCCCTGGCGTAGGATTTCGTCTTTGAAATTTGTGCTGTGCAAGGGTAGTACGAGTACATTCGACTTTTCGCGGAAATGCACTCTATTTGAATAAAAACTGGTCTGATATGTAGCTTGGTGCTAGGAACGAACAGGACATAACAGGACCCCTGGTACTTTTAACCAAAAAACCCTTACCCTCAGCAAACTTTGGATATGTAAGTAGTGGTTAGTGCGGTGGACTAAATGCAATGCTGCCCGGGTTCAATCCCAGCCCGGGTCCAACACGTTTTTTTTGCCACCTCTTTCGAATGTCTGACAAGTAATCATAGAGTATCATTTGTCACGATTGAGCTTCTCAACTTGCCGTTCGGCGTCCATTCGTGCAAAAATATAACACGCACACATAAATGGTTGCGAGACAGGCCCAAGTTCAACCCGAGTAAGTAAGTAAGTAGGTACAGGTAGATATGTAAAACTGGTGGTTTCGATTGAAAGGAAACCCAAATTGCGCAAACGGGCGTCCTTTTGATACCACAACCTCAGGTTACCCGGGTAATCGGATGTCTGAGATATTTATTTCCACCCTTTGGAGTTTAAATCCCTTCAAGATCGTTGAAGAAAAGTTTGGCCAGTATGCATTGCCTGGCTCTCGGTAGAGCCTGATATTTGCACAGAAAATGAATCCGTGACTCTTTTTTATTTACAGCATTGAAACATCGGCAGAAAGTGTTGTGAGGGATCCTAGATTGCCTGCATGGTCCCCTATTGGCTATTGCCCTCTTCTAACTGCCACTACTCTTGCCTCTTGCGATGTCTACGTGGGTTCCTTGTAGCTGTTCCTTGGAAATCGGTTGGTTCGCCGTGGTACTTTCGGAGGACGCAGTCGGTGGTCACGTGTTTGATGTTCTGAATTGCAGCTCCACAGTCGCAGAGGGGTGAATCGGTGCTCCCCATTTGTATAGTGTTGCTGCACATCTGCCATTGTTCCCTTCTATGGCACTATGACCGGGAACCCAGAGAAGAGTGACTCTAGCCTGGTTACACAAGCGACCGAGGCATCGATTTATCAGTTTTGATGAGGTGATTGCCGAAGTTATTGCTTTAATTGCGGCTTGGCTATCGGTAATAAAAGCGATGTTGTGTTTGGGCGTTGGGTCGTTTATTAGATTGTGACAAACCTGGAGGATCACTAGTAGCTCAAGCTGAAAGATGTATGCGAAATTCGGTGGGTGAAAGGATTTCGATATTTCGAGTTTTTCCGAGAAATTGCCCGCAGTTCATTGTCGAACCATAATGACCAATTTTTAAGGAAAAAAAACAAGTCGTCGCTTATATCGACGGAATGATAGAAAATTAAGAAAAATACAAGTTACATGCACATTCATGTACGCACGTGTATCTGAATATTTCAAATTAAATCTTGTGATTTTACAGTAGTTAACAATAACGCTTTGTTTCGGTTGTTTGGGCATTCTACATTTTGTAACACCTTCTTGCTTTAGGTGGCGCTACAGTTCGGGGTGAACCAGAGATTCTTTCCCGCGACCATTTGTGAGTGCGTGTTATATTTTTTGTGTTTTGGTATTCATATTGCAGTTTATTTCATAGGGATAGCGGGATAGCTACTCGTAGTACGGATGTTCGCCGAGAAGGAGTACAACTTTCATTGGCCGCCATTTTGGTAAGCATGACTGCCAAATATAAACTGTCCAAATTCAAATTTCAAATTTATTTATTGAGGAATAGCTTAACACAATAAGAATACAGTATCTTATAAACAGGGTTCGGATTTTGTTGACCAATAAAAGCCAATAAAGGCAAAATAATACCGCAGAAAAAGCAAAAAAATGCATTTAATAATAAAGGTTTTTATACATTATTATTAACATTGTAACCCAAAACATTTTGAATTTCTCTGGTAACAATCGCCTGCGATTATCTCTCAGGAAAGCCTTGAATGGAATAAAGAACCTTTCAACATGGGTATAGCCTAGTGGAGCCAAGATAAGAAATGTCACGTCTTTGACTTTAATATTGGGGTCCAATTTAGAGTTTGCAGCGCCATTTCGTTAATTTGCTGAAAAACCCGCGTACAATTTTTTCATCCCATCTTCAGCTACTGGCCCTTTAGCTTGTTGTAATTTCTCCTCGAGTCCGTTCAAAGTTTTTAACACCTCTTCTTCTAAATACTACGCATTGCTCTAAGATCAAGTGCTCGAATTAAAATACATACATACAACTACTAGCAGCCACCTTGTTAAGTCTTTAACTTATTTTAGATTATTAAAAGTCGACACGATCAATGAGGTTTTGCTCTACTTTATTTAATGAATCATCTTTGTCGTTAATTTGAATTTGACAATCTCGTTATGAAAAACAAACATTATTCTTTCAGGCAACTTTAGTGATGCCACTCTATAACACACCTGTAATTTGGTCGACCCGACTAAAAATCTTTTTCCAATTTCACCACAAACTTTTACAATTGGCTTGAATCTTTCCGCGGGTCTTGGGGCATTTTCACTTTGAATGACAAGCAACAAAATATTTTGGTAACAGCACGCAGTTAAGCAAACGCAATATTCAACAGACTAGCACTTAGTATGACCAGTATGTCACAGAACACGAATCTAGATGAAAAGGCGCACAGTTACGAAAAAAATACTTCCCAGATGTCTAACGGTTTTTATCAGATGAAAATATGGTAAATAAAACTGCGGCGAATGCCTGAGATTGCACGTACGGCACAAGAATAAGCGCGTGTATGCTGAGTTGTTACAAATGTATCGGGGGTTGTGTAGGGTTGTATTGGTAGGGATTTTTTTTATGCGCACTAGTGTAAACAACGCGTGCAGTTATGTGCGTGTTCATACGAGAGAAAAACCTGCTCTCATGCGTATGGACACTGAAATTTATTTCGGGTGAGCAAGGATAAATCGTATAATTAAGAAGAAAGTGCATAGCTACTTTGACAAATAGTACCAAAAAGGCAAAAAAAAGGGAATATAAGTAAAAAAGGCAAAAAAGGCAATATGGGCAAAAGGCAAAGTCAACAAAATCCGTTCACTGCTTATAAAATAGGGCAAGCTTCAATGGTCATTTTTGTATGTATAATCTTAAGTTAATAGTAAGAGTTTAATATTCGGGCGAAATAAAACACTATGACAGCTGAATTTTTCCCTTGTTTTTAGTAGACGAAAAAGAGAACAACAAGGCGGAAAATGTAATTTGTTGGTTTATTTTATTGCAAGAATAGTAGAAATTCTAGTAGAAATTGCTATTTTTTGAATCTGAACAAAACGAAGTAACATTGAATTTGGGCGAAACTCACAATAGCTTTTAAAATTCCGGGCGAAAAAAAATATTTCGGGTCAAATATTTTCCGGGTGAAACTCACAATAAAGCTGACTAGACTATGTTATAGTACTATGATTGCAACCCCCTCATTTGGCAATCATTGTGCCTTATTGTCAAAGTAGGTATAGACTACTCGTATATAATCATTTTACATAAATCTATCATCAATTAGGTGGATTGTAGGAATCATTGGCCCTTACTATTTTCAAGATGCCCGTGGCATTACGGTAACTGTTACTGGAGAACGTTCTCGTAACATGATTGATAACTTTTTCATACCAGAATTGAGTACTTTAGGATTGGTTAGCATGTGGTTCCAACAAGACGGTGTATCTTCACATACAGCAAATGTGTCAACCGAATTACTGAGAGAATTGCTTCCAAATTAGACATTTAACAGCTCCGGGCTTATTTTTGTGGGGATATATAAAGAGCAAGGTTTATGCCAACAAATCAAAAACAGTTAAAATAACACGCACACATAAAGAGTTGTGAGAAGCAAGCCCTGGTTCACTTCGAATTGTAGCGCTACCTTAAGAAGGAAGAAGATTCCCTTATTTGTATAAATGAGCATGCAAACGCTTAATCATGTTTAAATCCCAAATAGTGAAAAATACACGTAAAGAAGAAGAAATATCAGTCAAGGAAATGCTTTTTACTATTATTCAAAGATTGGATAAACAAGACAAAATAATAGAGTCCCTAAGTAAAGAAGTTTCCTCAGGAAAAAAACCACAAAATAATAATGATTAAAAATCTAAAAGTCGCAACCTGGAATGCAAACGGTTTACTCCAACATATCTCTGAATTTCAAATATTTCTAGATAATGAAGACATTGATGTTTGCCTGATTTCTGAAACCCACTTCAAACAGGGAACAAAGATTAGAATTCCTGGGTACCTCTGTTACCACTCTCCCCATCCAGCTGACAGTGCCAGGGGAGGCAGTGCTGTAATTGTAAAAAGTGTGTTGGAACCTTATGAATTGCCCAAAATAGCGAAACAATCCATGCAAGTAGCTACAATAAACATTTTGATGAAAAACAAAGAATTTAAAATAGCTGCCATATACTGTCCACCTAAGCATTCACCTACTGAGGAAGATCTCAATGACCTTTTTCAAACTCTAGGGAGTAACTTTATCGTTGGTGGTGACTTCAATGCAAAACACACCTACTGGGGGTCAAGATTAATAACGACAAAGGGCAGAAAGCTTTACAAAACAGGGCGAACTCTCAACTGCGACTTTATTTCGAGTGGTTCGCCTACATATTGGCCATCTGACCCAGCGAAAATACCAGATCTTATTGACTTCTTTATAACCAAGGGAATCAATAGAAAAGACGTAAAAATTGAAACCAGTGATGATTTGTCGTCAGATCATACACCCGTAATCCTAACGGTCAACGGGATGTCAATAGAACAAATAATAAACGCAAGACTTACCAACAAAAGAACGAACTGGTGTAAATTTAAAGAACTACTCCAAGGATTTATTAATCTTAGATCTCCATTGGTTACAACGAACCATATTGACATGGAAGTGGAGCAATTTATTGCCGATATACAACAGGCAGCAGAAGATAGTACACCGACCTATCACCAAAAAAAACAAACAGTGGTAAAGTTTCCTATAGAAATTAGGGAACTTATATTAGAAAAGAGAAGAGCTCGTAGGAAATGGCAAATGACACGATAAGCCGGCGACAAAACTATATTTAATAGACTAAACAACAAGCCTAAAAAAATTATTGGTGAATTTAAAAATAGATCTCTCAATAAATACCTCTGTAACTTAACTGCTGACAAAGTCACAGACTACTCCCTTTGGAAGGCTGCCAAACATTTAAAGAGACCTCAAGCGCAAGATCCCCCGTTAAAAACATCTGATGGGAAATGGATCGGCGACCCAAAAGAAAAGGTTAAACTTTTTTCGGAACACCTCTCAAATGTTTTTAAGCCTTTTCCACCTCGCATAGCAAACGAATGTCTTGATTTCTCTGATAGAGTAGATGAAGACATAATTGCTTATGTTTCGTTAACAGAGATCAGTACATGCATCCATAAATTATCCATTAGAAAATCGCCAGGTTATGATCTTATAACTGCCCAGATCCTTAAAGAGCTACCCTTCAAAGCGTTATTAAAACTCAAGCTCATAATTAATGCTTGTTTCAGACTAAGATATGTCCCACTTCACTGGAAGATAGCAGAAATTATTGTTATACCTAAACAAGGTAAACCTATATCAGAAGTTAGCTCATATAGACCAATATCGCTTTTACCGGTATTATCAAAACTTTTCGAGAAACTGCTTCTTAAAAGACTAGACAAAATCATAGAGCAAAGAAGGCTTATTCCCACCCATCAGTTCGGGTTTAGGAATAAACATTCAACCATAGACCAAGTGCATCGTATAACTAATGTTATAGAAAGAGCACTAGAAGAAAAAAAAGTTTGTTCTACATTATTCCTAGACGTTGCTCAGGCTTTCGATAAAGTTTGGCATAAGGGTTTAGAGTATAAGCTTCATAGGGACTTACCTAGACAATACTATGAGATACTAAAATCTTATATAGCAAATAGATTCTTTAGAGTACGCTGCGGTTCTGCGTATTCTGATCTTAAAGAAATACAAGCAGGTGTTCCACAGGGAAGTGTCCTAGGGCCCACTTTATATTTATTATATACTAGGGATATACCACATGCGAATGACACGATGATAGCCACATTTGCAGACGACACTGCTCTTCTATCAACGGATGGCTGCGTAGCTAAAGCAACTGAAAAGCTCCAAAATTCAGTTAACGAGATATGTGATTGGACGCAACGTTGGCGAATTAAACTTAATGAGTCAAAGTCCACCCATATTAATTTTACTAATAAAAAAATAACGAACCTTCCTGTGGTTATTAATAATCAAGTAGTTCCTTATTCTAACACAGCTAAGTATCTGGGTATGAATCTGGATGCTAAACTGAAATGGAAGGAACATGTGAAAAAGAAAGTAGAAGAGCTAAATATTAGATATAGAAAACTCTATTGGTTGTTAGGATATAATTCAGAAGTGTCAGTTGAGAATAAAATCTTAATATATAATCAGATTTTAAAACCTGTTTGGACATATGGTATCCAATTATGGGGTTGCACAAAGAAAACAAATTTACTAGCCATTCAAACATTTCAAAACAAAGTCCTTCGGGGAATAGTAAATGCCCCATGGTATATAAGAAATAATGACTTGCATCGTGATTTGCAGATTGATCACGTGACGGAAGTAATTAAAAAGAACGCAATCCGTCACAACGTGCGTCTGCAGATGCATATTAATCCGGAGATAGAAGACGTCTTAAATGTACGATATAATATTCGTAGATTAAGTAGAACTAAACCTCACGAACTTGTTATCTGACAATTATGAGAACCAGTATTTAAATTTAAATACCTTCTCAAACCCAAACTGAACGTTGAAACTAAAATCATTTGTCGATCTTTCTTTGATTGGTCATGATTAAGGAGGTGTTTTTGGTGCGGTTAGAATCCCACACTACTCTGGGTTTCCAACCCCACAGTGTCTTTCGAGATTTTCACCTTCGTTCAAAAAAAAAAAAAAAAAAAAAAAATGTTTAAATCCCGACTTTGCGGTGGAGTTTCAGTCTCATCACTCATTCATCTTATTGTACTGCAAACCATAACATCGCCTCCTTGTTGCACAGTTGATTCAATAGGTGTGATTGGTAGCTTTTATTAACACAAATGAGACATCGGTCAAATAGTAAAAGTGGGGGAAAATGCTCTCTTCCTCTTTTTTAACTATTGAACATTTTCACGAAAAACTAATTTTCTTTTATTTTGTTAATAAGAAGTGATTGACATTACACAAATTGTCAGATTGCTGTTTGATAGATGTCCCTCGATGACTCCATGAAATAGATGTAGCACGATTTCGCAAGAGGGGACATTTTTTGATACTCTCATTTGGTTCTCTCTTCTCTTGATTTCTGACAGTTGGATGTAAATTTACGTAAATTAACACGTTACCAAATAGACCTAATAGGACCGTTCGCGTACATTTTGCACTGAATATGGGTTTTCTGTCAAATTTCGAAGAGTGGGGTAAAATTCTCTCAAAGACAGAAAAATAACGAAAAAGTAATCGAACGCATTAAGCACCAAAAAATGAAGAATGTATGTGATTTGACAGATTTGACAGTTTTCATAATATACCCCAAAGAAATTTCTTGGACTAAGATTAGTAGCATGAAGATATTTCTTACTCTCTCGTGAGCACTCTCTTCTACGAAAAACTACGAAATGTTTGCGTACGCGAACGTGTTTTCGTTATTTTTCGTGGATTTTCGTTGTTTTGGGATGGTACGCGAACGGACCTAATATTTTTGTAATTTAGAGCGCCATTCGAATTCCTCTTCCTTCATAGAGCAGAACTGATACTGAGCATCTCGTATGCGACGTTTTAGGGGGCAAATACAGTTCACGGGTCGGGAGCCCATTAAGCAAAAATCTGGAAAATGCCCCGCCCACTGTCCCGATGGGTGACCAATTGACTCGGGTTCCCCGTACTACTGATTAAAAAATGCTCCAGAGGATCTAAGCTAAGGAAGCAGTCCTCAATGCTATGACTTACTTACACCAATGGAGGAGGTTCCCACTGTCAACGTCAGAGCAAATTTATTCTACCATTTATTGGAGACAAGTTTTTAGTAGATGTGCGTTAAGTGGAAATTTACTCTCTTCGCAAAAAAAAATGGGATGATCGATACACAGTCAGTGACAAAATTATTAGGTAACCTGCTGCTTTTTTAGCTATATTTACAACTTCTGCATGTAACGAGTGAGAGAAATGTTAGCTGACTGGGTTTGGGTTGCACTGGCAGCACGCGCAGATATAGAAAGAAAGATAAGAAAATTGGCAACACGGAAAGATTGTGATATTCAAAGAAAGCAGACCACCTACTTATATTTTAAGCGTTTTTAGTTATGCATAATTTTATACATAAAATAGTGAAAAGTTAATCCTTTTAGTTAAGCGATTATACGATGTCAAATGTCATTATAGTAGGTTTCTAACTGTTGCATTTCTTGGAAATGATTTATGTTAGTACACGACTACCTAATAATTCTGTCCATGGCTGTAGATTTGACTTTGCATAAATGATGGTCTTCAACTGAAAACAAAATCAAAAAACGACTTTTTGTTTGTGCTTTTATTATACCGTAACACGATTAAAACAAAAAAAAATCAATTCGTCACCTAAAAACGATCAAAATACGCGCGTCCGTCCACAGTTAAAATGTAAAACAAATCAAATTCATATCAAAAGGTTCAACTCTCGTGTCAAGTCAATACGGATAATAATACGAATACGAGTACATATATGTATGCGTATACGGTTGTCAACGGTTGCCCGAAGCCCTATTTAAAGAAACATTAAACAATTCTATTAAATCGCTCGCATAGGTAACAACAATTACATACATATGTATGTATACATAAATAGTAACAAAGAGTGTTTGTTGATTATTCAACCTTAGTTCAAATAGATGTGAGTAACAGTTTTTGTTTTAAATTAAAATCAAAATTCCTTACCATTGAATAAATATGTTAATTTTCGTATTTTCTACGATCAACAATGACTGGCGATCGAACTAATAATAACGAAGCCGAGCACAACTTCAACAAATTAAGGCTATTAATATTTTTATTTATTTATTTTTTTTTTTTTGAAAAAAAAGTTAACCTTTAACCTCCGGCAGAATACGAGTAACGAAAAAAAAATATCATTGAAACTATTTCTGCAAAAAATTCAATTACAATACATCCAACCGTTTGCTGGCTAAGCAAATTTAATACGAGTATCTCGGATTTGGATTCAGATACAGTTTCCTATGGCAAAAGGCAGTGCTGCAGTCAAATAGATATTTTCGGATATACTGATGTGCAACTGTGTAACACTATTTGTTTTTTTTTTTCACTTGTATCTAAGAAGAAGAACCAAAATTCAAAAAAGGAAAAAAATATATAGACCGAGAAACAAAAACCGAAAATGCAAATGTACAGACGAAGAAAAGAAGAAAAAAAATGTTTAAATCGGGTGAAAAGTGAAGTAGCTCGCTACACCTAAGTACTCGGACGAATGCCAGTTATACACTACTCAAACATTGAATTTTTATTTTTGAAGACGCAGTGGTGTAAAAACGGCGGCAGTGGCAGCGGCTGGCGGCTGGCAGAGTGGCAGCCAGCCCGCTTGGTTACGATCGTTAGCTCATATCTATCCCCATACCATCAAAGTATCCCAAAAATAACCCCCTACAATTCGAATAGTGGTGTATGGTTGTTTTATAAATATACTACTACGAGAAATTTTCCAGAGCGTCTGTTTTGTAAAATTGAGCGCGCCATGCGAGTAGATGGCGAACGGGACTACTTGTAGAGGTAGTACTACTCATCGTTGATCGTCGTCGCGATCGCGATCGTAGCGTCGTCGTCGTTCGTAGCTAGCAGTATTATTATTATTTTACCGTGCATATTAAATACTTTTGTAATCGGTTGTGCTCTCCGAAGAGAAGAATGCTCCTCCTCAGTCATCATACTAAGCAAGTATACAGCTGTTTTTTTGTTTTTTTTTTTTGTTTTATATAATTTTATAGAACATACATACTACATATGCAGAAGTAGAGGCTCTCGTGGGCTGGGACTTCGCCCCTTCGCTTACTATCATCGTTAATAAAGTAGTAAACTGGGTTAGCTAAGCTATATTATCGCCGGAGAAATGCTTTGCGTTGGTGTTGGGTATTGGGTTGGGTTGGGTACTCTATTCCGGTGAAGCACATATCAGACACCACTGTTGTTTTTGTTGTTGTTAGTATACAAGTAGTGTATATTTTTAGAACGATCTCTTGATCAGCAAAAGAACACGCAGATGAAGATGAAGTGGATTTGTTGTATACTACGGTCGTTGTTTTTACTTTGTTCTTGTTCATACTCACATATCGACGATGAACGATGACTATGGTTATGGCATGATCACCATCACGATCATGTGGAAAAAAAAGAGGATGCTAGATCAGCATTTTATTATATTTTATTTGTTTTTAGGGATGAAGTTATAAATGGCAGTAGATGCGCCGATCGTCGGATCACCGGATGAGATCAACAGAGGTTATTCAAATATAGATACTATAAACGCTGAATGTGAATTGTGGCATCTCGAAATCGAATACGAACTGCATTCAGTTGAATTTCACTCGTATTTTACTTTACGACTGTGTGTGGGTTAATCTCGAAGAAACTCTGTTTCTTTTTTTTTTGGTCGGCTGAAAATAGATTTTATATTTATACATACTCTCGTACTTTGGCTAACTTGGGATATATTCGTAAATAGTAGATCGTTATTTCGTAGTGAGAGAGTATACCATCGAATGCCAGCCAAATAATAATTGTAGTTTTGTGCTTTTGGTTATAAGAATATGTTATTTTTTTCTATTGTAGTTGAATACGACCGGTGATTTGGCTGGTGTGTACAATTTGCTCTGGTTTTATAGATAAATATAATCAAACGTGTTAAATGCGCGGTTGTTTGTAGCAATTAGAATAGAAGGGTTACCTTGTTACATAGTTGGTTATGTCATAACTACACTGTCTACAATAATTGTACATACAGTAATACGTACCACATATTTAACAAAAATAATTGTTACTGAAGATGTTAGAAAAATGTTAAATTATTTAATAAATAAAAAATCCAATAATTCGAAATTTTTTTTAAAAGAATTAGGTAGGTACATTAGTTGAAGGTTGAAACACTAGTATACATAGCTAGGTACCCGTCGGTTTAACTTTTTTGACGCTAGGCAATAACGCCCAACGAAATAACGCCCAAATCGATTTGGAAATAGCGCCCAAAAAAATTCCCCACGTCCAAAAATAAAGAACAAAAAGGAAATAAAGCCCAAAAACACTTTGCCTAACGCCCAAAACTCAATGCCCGAAAAATTTCAATGGAAATTGTTTTTGAAAAAATTGGGCGATATTTCCATATTTTTGGGTGGTATTTCTAATTCATATTGCAAATGAATTTGTTAATACATATCGCCCAAAACATGTTTTATATTTCAAAAAACAGTTCAATAGGTTCTTAGATCATAGCGGCATGGTCACGTACCGTTCGCGTCACACGCCGACAAGGATAGCCACGGCACGAGAATCATTTTGTTTGGTACAATCGTTCTTGTTGTATGATTTAACCCGTTCCATGCCAAATGGCATACATTTTTTTAATGCTTTCAATCGTTTGCTTTTTAGTGAGTCAATCAACCAAAGCTTTCTAAGAAACGTTTTCTATCGTAATCTTTGGTGCCCTTTCCGAATCCGGGGACAGAATTGTTCTATCTGCCGCCATTTTGGAAATATGGCAGCTAAAAGCAGAAAAAATGTGAAATTTCAATTGTTTTTTTCCAAAACAATGCGAAATTTTCACATAAGCCACCTACGATAGGAGGCTAATACTTCGTATCTAGTGGCATAATCGATTTTTCTAAAAGATAGGACGCATAAACTAAGGAAATTCAATATGGCGGATGTAAGATTTAACATGGCGGCCATAAACACGCCAAAAAAGACGATTTTTACAAAGTCAACCGCTTTGGACCAAATTTGGTACAACGGTGTGTTTAGGGTCGTTGATCACGAATCTGAAGTCAGATTTGCAAAATCCAAGATAGCGGATCCGATATATCGGATATATCAGATATATCAGATATATCATATAATCAATAAGGGTATTCACTTAAACTCGTAAAACCCTCGTAAATTACGTAAACCGTATAAATTTACAATCGCGTAAAAATGCACTCTCAAATTTTATATGAAAAATTATTTACAAGAGCCCCGTAAATTTCTGCGAAGATTTTGATTCGGAAATCAGCCTCGGAAAATTACACTGCTGTCAGAAATTGTACCGCTGTCAAATTTAAATTTGCTCGAATTAAAAAGGCTATTGATGGAAAAGGAAATTGAAACCAAAATATTTGATTATCTCCAATATTAATAAATCTTGTATCGAAGTCTCCTTTATTAATCTAATAAGTGTTTTCATTTCGCTGGTTTTGGCGATTTTGATATGTTTGGCGACAGATTATTGACAGTTGCAGAACAGCTAATTCAATAACGCAACTTGTTTCCGAGGGATATTCATTTAAAGCACCTCACAAATTTACAGAACTACGAGATGCGTAAATTTATCAGTTTAAGTGAATACCCTTATGCCCAGTTTCACAGTGAGAGCTTAAGCCTCAATTGGAGCTTAAGCTACGATTTAACTCATTTTGATGTTTCACAGTGACGACTTAAGAGGTAAACCCCACTTAAGTATTGATATAACTTAAGCGGCCGATTTTAGTGGCTTAAGTATTGGCTTATTTTCTGTTTTTTATTTATGATTTGGATGAGATATTTTTTTTATTAATTATTATTGTATTTCAGTATGGAAATACATTCAGACCAAGATGTTACCTAATTATAAGTGATTCTGAATATGATATAATAATTTTGTGGTTCACGTTAGAAGGGAAACAAATATTCGACATCGAACTTTTATAGGTGGGATGAAGTTGATTTCTTCACAAGATTTCGGATGTCAAAGCAATTTGCGATTTGTGTCCCTGAACAAATACAGTCTAACATTGAACATTGATAATATGGTAACAAAAAAAAAAAATATATTATACAAATTTGTTGTTTTTATAAATACATTTTTTGTGCATATAGAAACAATGTACTCACTCCAGAGTGCATGCTTCTGATATCAGTTAGGTTTTATTCAACCGGTGGCAGAGTTGAAAAAGAATGCAATCATTGTGAAATGCATTCCTTCAAAATCATTCCATGAAGTAATTTATATTTATACATATGTATGTATGTATCGTACATATTATGTACCTAAATTATGTATATTTTTATTTTTTTTTATTTGTGGAAATATTGCAGGGTTCTCCTTCTTTTCTCCCGATTCGTATTGCTTTTTTTTTTTTTTAAATCACTTGACACGGAAATGAAAATCAAATTTCGTTTGACATTTAATCAGTTTATAATCAGTTTTTTTCAAAAATAGTTCACAATGACACTAAATCTGTGACTTAGCTAAGCCAAACATTTTAAATCACTGTGAAACCCGAAAAACTTAAGCCAAAACTTAAGCTCTACATTTTACTTAGCTGAGCTACGACTTAAGCTCCCACTATGAAACCGGGCATTAATATATTTGAAGTAGATCATAGTGGGAAAATACAAATTTAATACAAAAAACACAGTTCTTACGGACCAAAAACAGGAAATAAAGCACATTTGTTGTGACGCACATATTTTATTCCACACCGTAAATGGCTACTACCGTACAATAAATCAAGAAAACCAACAAAAGCAGCAACAAAAGTCTTCCTAAATTATATGAAAATACAAAAATGAACAGTTAAGTGATATTAACTGTTTATTTTTACATTTCATTTATACAAAGATCTATGCAAAAACTGGCTTTTGTTACAATAAAGTATACTCCACGCCTATTATTTTGCACCCCACTGTATGTATATAAGTATGTCTCACATTTATATTTGTATAGCATCAACAAGTAAACACTAACTAGGTAGTTACTGGCCAGGGCCACCAAATTCATTAATTTTTATTTGGAAAAAAATAGAATAAAACAAACTTTACTTCATCTTCAGCAAACTGGAGTATGCTTTAATTACTATTAAAAATACTGAATAATATTGACAATGATTAGTTTTTCTTAAATTAATTGGGTTGGGAAAAGTACATATATACATACAACGTACATACATATGTTCATATATACGTACTATGTACTTGGTTTTTTTTTTTTTATAAGGTTCTCTATAATGTGAACCACATGCACATCTTCCCTAATCACGAGATCTTTCCCCAATTGATCAGGTTTGAGATGTTAAAATAAGTAAATATTAGTATACTATAGGTAGAAGGAATACCAAAAGAACTAGTTCTCAAAAACTAGTTCTTGCAATGAAAAGGAGGTGGTTTTTGTATAAAAAAAAGACACTACATATTTTTAATGGAACATTAATTTTTGAGTTGTTTTACAATTTTTTTTAGAAATATTTTTTTTTATTCTATATGCTTACTTACTAAGTTGGCGCTACAGTTGGGTGTGGACCAAGGTCTCAACCAACAACCCCTTCCAGTTAGCCCGGTTCTTAGCCAATTGCACCTCCAGCTCCAGCTGCGCACTCCAAGTTGGTTGAGGTCCTTTTCCACTTGTGCGCGCCATTTTAGGCAAGGTCGTCTCTGCTGCGCTGCAAACGGGACCGAATATCTTACGAAGAATTTTTCTCTCGAAGCGACCAAAGAAATCTTCATTCGCTTTGGATAAAGTCCATGCTTCAGTTCCATATACGAAATACGAGTAGCAAGACTGGGATGATAAGTGTCTTATATAGAGTATATGTATGTAGGTGATGTCTTAAAAGCAAAGCATTTATGAATTTATTTTGTAAGTTTTTTTGATAAATAAATAAATAAAATTTATGGTAGTTAATAAGAACATCGTAGCTAGAGGTACTCGTATGACTTCTTATAAATTACTTGATTATTAACTTCATTAATTATAGGCTCTAATTATATGTACGCTCAAACCGAATGAAAGACTAATTAAAAAAAGTCTGAGTAGAGTAATACTATTCTTTTAAAATTGACCCCGTGAACTGGGAAGGTATAGCAATAAAGTAACAGGCAATTGAAACGATTACTCTATTAACTTACATATGTATGTATACGTAAATTATGTGCATAGTGTAGTACATATATGTGTAAATTCAAGTTAGTGCCTACGTACTTTGTTGTTCATGGAACTGATCGACTGATGATCTCTGTTTATCGTTCAAATATTTTCACTACCCTGCTGAACTATCAATATTTTGTTATTTTTGTTGGTCTGCATGAGTTTTATATAAACCAGGTGGTCGGGAAAAAATTAGGGATGAGAGGATCGAGAGGGGAGTAAGAAGGTAAGGGTAGGTACTTTAGATGGAGCTAAATCCCGATGTGGACTCCCAAAACTCTTAAATAAAAAATTTCGTTTTCGATTGGGCTTTTCAGATTCTGCTCTCAGATTTCAGATTTTTCGGGCTGAATGGAAAACAAACGAGATTGATCTGTTTTTTTGCAATTGTATTAGTGTGCCATTTGACATCTTGTTCATAAAAGGAAATAAATAAAAAAAAGAAAAATAATAAATACAATTTTAAACACATTTTCTTTATATTTTCTAATTTTTTCTGATAATATTTGTGTTGATTGATAACATGCTACGTTTTAATTTCGTATAAAATGTTTTGGTGCTAGTGCAAGTATGTAGGTGTAAATCTCGAGTTGAATCCGAGATTCACATAAATTGATCTAGAGCACAAAAAAGTGCTTTTGGTTATAGCGCTAAAAATTGCTCGAGATAAAATAAAAGGTTTTTTTTGCCCAATCGAAATCGACATGAGCTGATTGAGAACCTGCAGCTCTAGATTATTTGTAAAAAATCTCGGAGGTCAAATGTCAATCTGGCAAAAAAGCTACACTAGAACAATTCCTACAACTGAAAATTCAACATCATATTTGTAAGTCTGAATTTTAAATGAAACTGCTGTTTCCTCATAAACGGCTTCTTGAACCTCTGATCCTGAAATCATGAAGAGCGTATTATATTGGGGATAACAAATTTGGACAAATTTGGGACGTCATCAGGGTCAGGTTGATTGGCGTGATCGAGACGTACATACATAGGTATTGCCTGACAATTTAGTGCAAGAAACATACTATATTCACACAAAATAGTATGAAAGGGAAAGAATGTTAATTCAAAGTTGCATTATTAAATGTTAATCGAAATTATATACATATGTATGTAAAAAAAAAATATAAAAATATATACGGCGTCAGCAGTCCTATACAGAACCAAGCTTAGCTTCTCGCAACCATTTGCGTGTGTGTTATATTTGTCCACGAAAATGGAAGGGACCTACAGTTTTTTGCCGACTCCGAACAGCGAGTTGAAAAGCTTCTCATGACAAATGATTGCTTGTCAGACATTCGAAAGAGGTGGCACCGTGAAAAAACTTTTAGGTGTTTTTGCTGGGATTGAACCCGGGCAGCATGCGTAGTAGTCCAACGCACTAACCACCACGTCCACGGCGACCACCATATGTATGTATGTACTACATTTAATTGCTATTATATGACGGTTTTACAAATAAAAGAAAGCGTTAAAAAGCACTAAAATATATATACAGCCTTGGCCAAATGTATTACGCACGCCTTTCTTTTCTTATTTGCTGCCAAATCCTTTCTCGCAAGTAATTCATATGAATTCTATGAATTATGGCATAATTTTCTGAGGTTATGAATGACTTTTTCATTTAAAAAAATGCACTAATGTACTTTTATGATGCGATTGCGGTTTTACGCTTGACCAATTTGCCTTTTTCTGTTTAAAATACTGAAATTTAATTTCTTGTAAAATGCCAAAAACAAGTGAACTTAGTCTGGCAGAACGTGTATAAATACAGTTGTTGTTTGAAGAAGGCAAAAATCAAACTCAAATAGCAAAAGAAGTGAAATGCGCATTTTGTGCAGTGCAAAACGCAATTCTGGTTCGATGTAAATCGCGAAAAATCCGGGAGAAAAAAGATTACCACGCCTCGGGAGGACCGATTTTTAATACAATCTTCGCTCGAAAATCGAAAGAAAACCTCTTCTGAGCCTGCTTCTGAGTGGGGAGTAAGAATAACTTCAAGAACCGCTAACTGAAGACTTGGGGAAATTGGACTAAGAAGATGCAAATCAAGGAAGAAGCCGTGGCCGTGGGAAAAAACAAGAAAGCACGCTTGGAGTGGGCGAACAAATATGTGCATTTCACTGACGAAAATTGGTCAAAAATATTGTGGTCAGATGAATTTAACTTTGAGGTAAGTTTCATTTATGGATCACTTTCAATTTAGATACCAAAAAAATGCAACTAGTTTTGGTGATACCTAGATAAATTTATTTTTTTTGAATACCATTTTTTTTTAATTTGCAGATAATTGGCACCCCTGGTGTGACTTTTTGAAGCGAATGGTTATAGAAGAGTACAATCAGAATGCGTGGTACCGACTGTAAAGCACGGTAAAGGCAGTACAGTCGACTTTCGATAAATAAAACTCTTGATAACATGAATCTCTTGTTACATTGAAGTTTTTTTTTTCGCAAAGGCTGTAGTTATTTAAGTACAAAAAAAGCACAAGCACTAAATCGACTTATCCGGCACCAAAACAGAATTTTGAGCACTTCAATTAAAGATTAAAGCACTGACAACTAAAAAACGTGATTTTTGAGTAGGGGCAAACGAACGAAGAGACACTTTGAGCTGTGTCACTCTTCTTAACGATTTCTGTTCTTATTTTAATTGTGTCTTACTTTTTTTTAGTTATGCCACTCTTGTTCGCATACAAATGTAAAGCTGGAAATACACGATACAATCGTTGTACAACCGCGGGTTGTACCAATTTCGGTACAACCGTTGTAAGTAGCACACACACTATACAATCTGCGTGCGATTTCCATACGATGGCGCATCCAACCGCAGGTTTTCGAATCAAAGCGTACAACCGTGCGATATCGGTACAACCGTCGTAAGCTAGCTATACACGATACAATCGTCGCATACAACCGCAAATTGCATACAACCGTTGTACAACGGTTGTATCGTGTATTTGCTGCTTAACCCTTTTATTTTGAGATATAAGTATGACATAAATATTTCACTTTCCTCATTACAAAAGCAAACTTAAGTCGTTAAAACACGGATACGAATTTTTCTTCCTGAACTTTAAAATAACATTTTATGAGAAATTTGATGCAAAACAACATCATGCTTCTACTCTGTCGTGAGCCGTGGCGAGTTTTGCAAATAGAGATACAACATACATAGAATAAATATCAAATCAAAACTGAAGTTTTTTGAGTTGTGCTCTGTTCCACCAAAGTTGTCAGTACAGGACTTATGGGGGAGCTTTTTTTCAACACTGGTGCCTGTACATGTTTTTAGAGTACTCAGATAGCAAAATTACCACTGAAATAAAAACCAAACCACTGACTTGCACAAGCTTTGTTTTTGTAATTTCCCACAAATTCGCATACACCCTATAATGACCAGCCTGCCACTCAGCCAATGGCATACTCTGATCGTGTGGCCACCATAAACCTATGCTGTGTGTATGAAAAATATCAACATCAATGCAGTGTTACCATTACAAAATTAAAGCAAATAGTTACAGCTTTTTCTGTGGTTTTGCGATTTTGCGCTTTGAGAACCAGTAAATAAATTTGAGTAGGTGAGAGTGTTGCCGCTAATTTTTTGTTTTTTCCAATTTTTCATTTTAACAATTTTTAGCATTGTGCTTTATATTAGGCGTGTCTTTTTTCAAATCTACATAGAATTAAAAAAAGCTTTCGAAGTAAAATACAAAGAAACCTTAGCCTGGATAATTATCTTTATTTCGTTCAATAAATTGTGTTGGTTTTAAATCAGCAGATGGTTACCCTGCGGATCTTGCACTCCCCTTTGCGGCGATTTGATATGCATACTATACGGTAACTTCGTGTGAGCTTAAAAGAGGGACAGGTTTATGCAAGCTATGGCAACCAGACTGAGAGACAAACATCCTATCTTCCCTGTACCTACTGACAATTTTTGTGGAACAGATGTAGTTCTCAATGTGCGATGTACATATAATGATATCGCATCGTATGAAAAAATAAAACAAATTGGTTCTTTTTTCAATAATTAATTTTTATTAAACATATTTTTGAAATAGACTTTATTTATAAAATGCAAAATATTAACAAAAAAAATCGAATAATTTGTAAAAGTGTATAATAGGGCTGAAATTGTAAGACGCAATTCAGTGGGCTTTCATTAGTTATTTCATCATATATGTATGTATTTATGTATTTATATATTTATGTATAAATTATTAGTTTTGCGCACGCCGCGCCGCCGCCGCCTGCCGCCCATGCTCATTGTTAGTGTTCTGCGATGCGCGCATGCGCTGAAATTGCTTAAAGTTTTTCTTTTGACTTAAAATATTTGGTATTTGTTTTTTTTTTTTATTTTTTAAATTTTCTATCTACCTCATAAATAAATGTAAACTTAACTTAATTTGTGTGGTGTTACGTAAAACGGAATCGAAAAACGAATTGTAAACTCCTCTGTCGTCTCTCATTCAAAAAACAACAACAAAAAAAAACTTCAACTTGAGTAAAGGATATGGCTTGGGAGGCGAGTCCCTTGAGTAATCTGGAAATATTTGTATCATTTTGTTTAGTAGTATATGTAGTTTGTTAAGTTTACAAGTTTAACCATAATTTGTTGTTGCTTATATAATAACTCCCGCCTAGAAGTATGTACATATAAAACGGAAGGGCAAATACTTTAAAATTTAATTGTATGTATGTATATAATATATAAATATATATATAAACATATATGTATATATATATATGCATGTATGTATATTTTTTTTGTATATATCATGAATTTGTAAACTGAATTTATTAATAATAATGTTTATAAGAATGAGTCATAAATATTAATGTTGTATTAAAATGTACACTTGATGGAAACAATAGAATTGTATAAATAACTTGTTTTTTTTTTCTTCAAAAATTTTACATGTAACAATACGAGTATGCCAATAATGGAACGACCGGAAGTGTTTCAATTTCAATCGTCCCACGAGGGGAACTGCGTTTCATCGACAAACATACTGAAGCCTGGCTTTGTACTTGACGTGGTTTGTTTATTCTTGGATTGTTCAGAAGACGTATTTTTCGCCGATTTCACTGGCGGTGCAGATGGTTTAGGTGGTGCTTTTTTCACCCGGAGATTTGTGTTCTTGTCGGTGTTTGTGGTCCTTTGAGATGTGCTATTCCAGGCCGTGTTGCGTTCAGTGTTACCATAGTTCCATATTACATCAGGTGAGCTGTAGTTTTGCTCGTAGGTCTGTTGATCCCAGACGGCTTTTTCATCGGAGTTGTTATCCTGTAAGAAAAAAATGAATTGAATAGTTGGTAGCCAGTTTGCCGTGATTCACAGTGAGTACGGGCTAACAACGGGATAACAATCTGGTGTATAGCCAACAACAAATGGCTGTGAATCGTGTCTTCGACATTTTTATGCTGCCTTTTTTCGGGAGCAAGGAGAAAATATAAACTAACATTGTTTTTTTTCTGATTTTGTGTTTGTGTTAATGAGGAAGTGGAGGAAGGAGGAAGTGGCACCGTGAAAAAACTTTTTGGTATTTGCTGGGATTGAACGCGGGACAGCATTAGTAGTAGTCCAACGCACTTATCATTACGTCACGACACCCACAATGTGTTTATTTTATTGTTTATTAAAAATAATTAAACAAAACAATGTTTTTTCCCCTTTTGTTATCGCGAAAGAAACAATGTTTCCAATTTTTGCAGCATGGAAATTATTGTGTGATAGTAAAAGTTTTGCATGAGTATTGATACGTATACACATATGCATGTATGAAATATATAAAAATATGAATATAAAAAAAAATATTGTTTAGATGACCAAATCAAACACGTCAGCAAAATAAAATGCACATATGTAAGTACATTTGTTATGTACAAATTGTATGTATTTTTTGCACAACCAAAAAAAATAATAATTAATTATTTATTAATTTAGTTTAAAGATATATATTAACAAAGTTTTTGGTCTGTATTAAAAAACAGCTTACAAAATTTAATACAAAAAAATTAAAATATCTAAAGACTCTGGGTTCATAGTTGCAACTTTAGCGAACGATTCAGAGGTTTTTAAGGCACACACCCATTATTTTCCACACCACTGTATGTACAGTACATATGAAATGTATGTATATATGTACATACAGGGAATGGGGCAAAATTTAATAGAACTTGGGCCAAGAGAGTGTATTATTGAGGCTGTTATCAAAATTACGTTTCCCGTCAAAACCGACAGCGACCTTTGGTTAGTCTATAAAAAAAAATATAAATGACGTGGTAAATTCACGCAGGCTGCACTTTGAAGCTCTTACAAATATTTCTAGCCCAAGATGTAAGAATAAATTGAAAATATTTTTCATATGAAACTATTCATATTACCGTTATTCAGCTACAAGTTACTTACGTATGCCTCATCGACTCGCAGCTCAATCTCCTCGGAAGAGTTTTCTAATGTACTATGGGTGATGCCGTAGTAAAAATATACAATCAATCCTATTGACATCCAAATTGTAAATCTAACTAAAGTTAATATACTTAATTTAAATATCAAGTATATGTTCACTGTTATAGCAATCGCTGGAATGTACGGAAGTCCGGGAGTTAGAAATGCAAGGGCATACCTAAAAATAAAAAAAAGAGAGGTCAGCCTTGGTCTTCTTACTTGTATTATGAAGGACATCGTTTAACAAACCTGTTTTGAGGCTGCCTGGATATAGTTAGTAATATCACAAAAATACCTATAATTAATATCGAGAAAACGAATCCGGCTAGTTTTCCTGACCACCCTATCGCAGCGAACAAGTCCAAGAAGAATATCATTATATACATCACTCCCACCAGCTTGGTCACAAACATTCCTGCAAAAAACCAGGAAGATCCATATATGGGTATGGATTGGAAATCAAGTTTCATCAACTTACCGCTCTCTGAGGTGGCTGGTCCAGGGTTGATCCAAGGGAACAAACCTGGACACATATAGGAGAACTCCTGCAACTTTCTGCCCAAGAGACCGACTCCGATCGTGTCAAATGCTGTAGCGTTACCAGTCGGTCCCGTTGGAGCACCATGAACACTTCCATAGAACTTATTCTCCGATCGATCGGATACCAGGAACTGATCGTCCCTTCCCATATAGCCGTCGGGGCTGTCATCTATAAACGAATCATCCGAGTCTGGAGATCCTCGAGTGATACGTTTGATCGTCAGATTATTCGTAGTCTTTTCGACCGTCGGATCTGGTGTACTTGGTGGCATCGGAGTCCTCAGTTGAGCTGGCAGTAATTCTACCAAAGACGTACTGTACGGCTGATATCGTAAAACGAGCACACATGTCGAAACAAGTGTGTAGGCCAGCAGAGTTCCAATCGACATCATTTCGACTAAAATCTCCAGGCGAATTGTTAAGGCTACCAAGGCTGCGGCCACACCACTGCAGAGTGTTGCTAGTCCCGGAACATTTGTGCGATCCCACAGTTGTGATAATTGCCTGTTAGATTATACAGATATAAGAAATGTATTTTAGAAGTACATAAATCAACGAAAGGGAATAGGGAGAAAAACTTATTATGGAAGATGATGTTCGAATCAGATGACTGTTCAGGTTAGACCACTGGAAAACAAGAAGAAAGTCCGATACAGATTTTTGATGTGGGTTTCTTAATTGCTGAGCATGAGGATAGTGATAAAAAGCAGTAACAAGTCCACTTATTTGCTGCCGATCGGTCGCTTTAGATAATTAATAGACCAGAGAGGTTAAATTAGGTTGAAAGGGGTTGTGAGGCTGAGCCATCACAAAACACTAGGCACCTTAATGGGCCCCATCGTGATCCCCTGGGACCATCGTATGATGGTACCTAAACCGAAACATTTCCGTCAAAACATTTAATTTCCCTGCAAAATTTTAAGATTTTATTGTGGCCAGCTTGGCCAGCCACTTCCAGTGTATTAAAGAAGTAATTCCTTAAAAATTTCTTTCGAGAACGAGCAATAGCCTGACACCACAGAGGCTAAGACACTCTAGAAATAAAGCCGGGATTATTCTTTGAAGATGGAAAGGAAAATTATAGAAGTGCTGTGAGTACAGAGTACATTAGGTGACCCAGATTTGATGAGAAGGTACGACCATTTCAAAACTTCCTCACTTCGGAATAGCCCGAAACAATTTTGGAGCTTTGTTTATTCCAAGAAAAAGTCGGACGGATTATCCAGCAGAGTTTTCTTATAATAACAGCATCATTAATAATCCTGTTGATATTTTTGACTCTTTCGCGGATCATTTTCGTGAATTTTTTAATGATCTACTGCTTAGTATTTATGATGAATACTTTGAGGATCTCAAAGATGTTCCTCAAGTTGGCCTTACTTTTAATTTTCTTTGTCGGGGTGTTATTTGTAAATAACACCATGGATTTGCCAGAAACAGGTCTACTGTCACAAACCTGCTAACAAAGTGGTCATTAGGTGGACTGTGGCTACACTGATTTCTTCAAAGCTTTCGATCAGCTTTCTCATGATACTATTATTATCTACAAACTCGAGGCACTATTTGTTTCGTGCGTTGGCTCTTACCTTAAGCAGAGGTCATATCAGATTAAATTTAGAAGTTTTCTTATTCAGAGTCCTTCTTAGCAGGATCAGGCTTCCCTCAAGGGAATCACATAGGCCCTTTTTTTATTCTTGCTATCAATGATGGTCCATCAATCATAAAACATAGCAACATTCTTATATTTGCCGACGATATGAAGATTACCAAAGCAATTACAACCATAAATGATTGTAAACTTCTGCAATCAGATATTAATAGCTTCAGCACCTGGTGCTGTAAAAATGGTTTAGTCCTTAACCCACTCAAGTGTCAGTCCATGACATTCTCTAGGAAACGAGTACCGAACTACTTGATATTGAATCACTCTCTGTCGGGTTTATAGTTTCTAGGACCTCGGTGTTTATTTTAACCCCAAACTTGATTTTGTCCTGGCAAATCTCTGCTTGTGTTTGTTGCTTGTATATTAAGCATACCACGACACAGATCTGATAGTGTTTAAAAAAAATAAAATAATTAATGCAAAACTTGCGCAGTATGTCATTAAGGGGGGGCAATCCCTTTAGAAATTTAAAAAAAATGATTTTTTTTTTCTTTCATATTTCGAAAATGTAATGTATTGAGAATATATTGACCCGAGGAAAATTTTAAATATTGAAACTTTAAACGCGGTTATCTCGAATCCGTATTTTCAAAAACTGCTCGTGCTGTAACTTAAAAAGTTGTTGATTGATTTGGCTGAAATTTTGTGAGGCTTTTTCCACAGTACACATATATAAGGTAGTATACTCAGAGAGTGTTCATTTTCGATCAAGTTCCTGTCAAAAATTCTAGAAGATGGCTGCAATACGTGCCCTGCGAATATTTGTTTACATTCAAAAACAAAATCAAATGACTTCGATTTAACTCACAAATTAATTTGAATTAAACGCCAAACTCAGTACAATTATAGATAGGGCACGAATTGCGGACATTTTTCCTGTGCAATATATTACCTGTATTACGTGTACTGTGGCTTTTTTCTATATCATTACCGGAAGGATAAACCTAAAGTTTTAAAGATTTGATTTGAATAAACTACTTTTTGCGGATGAAAAATGTCGAAAAAACAGTATAAAATTTGAACATTTTATTAAAGAGCGTACCTAATTTCTAATTTTATACTTTTTTATGATTTTATATGATTATACTTCCCTTATACTTATGTATCAAAAATAGAAAGTAATTTTTTTTTGGTAAAAAGATAAATAGAGAAAGACTAACAAATGCAGCACTTTTGGACCTCGCGTCAAAGACACCTGAAGAGAAATTGAAATTGTTTTTATATTTTCATAGTTCGAATAAAATGATGTAACAACTTCAAAATGATTCCATTATCTTATCACCTTTAAAAAAACTGTTAAAAAATTAGTTGCGTTCTAAAGGGATTGCCCCCCTTAAGTGGCATTAAAGCCTACAAGCAGAACTTTGTTGTATATGAGTCTGGAAACCGGTTTCATTCCATAGAGCTTATTTCCTAAAGTAATTTTGTTTATTATCTTTCTTCTAATCGGACTAGGGATGTACACAGACCTTAAGAAAAGATTCGATCATCTTTCGAGCTCCTTTTTGACAGGAGTAGGTGTCGTAGCTCATTGGTTAGTGCGTTCAAACATCGACCCTAGAACACATTTCTATACAACTGGGGCAAGGAAATTCACTCACTCCTCAGAAATTGATGATACTTGATGATAATGATGGAAATTATTTAAAAACAAAAACATGTAATTTGAGTTTACGTATATGTGCTTGTACTTACTTGAATATAAGACCATCTTGTGCCATTGCATAAATAACTCTTGGCATTGGAAACATTGATCCAAACATTGCTACTGAAAGACCGGCCGTTGCACCCACCGCAACTATGGCTCGACATTTTGGAGCCCCAACATAGGACCACATTTGTACTAGAGCCGCTCCAGTATTTATTTGATCATAAGGTACTGAAATAAGTTCAAAAATACATATAAGATCACGTATACAAATAGTAAATAAATAAATAAACAAAGTTAACCTAATTTATGATCATACAGCAGATAACTAGCAGTAGCAGCTTTTCGGGAGTACTTGCTGGGGCAGCGCCTTAAAGCGATTTCACATTGGTTCATCTGGCAACTTTTGACACAGAACAAAGAAGGTAAATCACTGTCGTTACGGCCAAAGCGACGGATATAGCAGTATCAATCCCCAGGCCACTACTGTGTGAAACCAGATCTAAAGGTTTCCTTAGGACTCCGGGATGCCTGTAGCGTTTTCAGGCAGAAGTTATAGGCGTACCTACTTAGAGCTGTGGAGGTTCTGAACATGAAACAAATATTCGGTAAGGATATTGATATTTATATCGACAGCCAGGCTGTGCTTAAGGTGCTAGAATCGGTTTGCCGATGAGTTGGCAAGAAAAGAAGGGGAGCTGCCACTACCCGATTCGGCGAAAGTTGCTCCACCGCTTTGCTGCATTAAATCAAAGGTAAAGGATATGATTACGAGTAGGGCTGGCCATAGATGGTCTAACATTGTAGAGGGTAGGGTTTCCAAAGCACTTTGGCCAGCATTGGACCGTAAAAGGACAAGTGAAATCCTTAGAATTCGCAGGGAACAAATGAGAAAAGCTGTAGGAGAAGTATCCGGCATTGCCTTCTGGGCAAACACGTCAAGGGGCTCGGACTCATAGGCACGGATATTTGCAAATACTGCAATGATTTAGGTGTATCAGAGAATATCGCACATAACATATTATGTGTGAATGTCAGGGTATAGCACGCAGTCGCAGGAACATTTTAGGCTCCTACTTCTTTAGTAACCTGGAGGAAGAAGGCCGAATCAACCATAGACTCGTCCTAAAATTTCGCAGTGTAATAAAAGGCTTTTAGTAAATTGTGGCGGCTAAGGTGCCATCCTTGGATGGACTCTAGAAGATCGCCCACTCTGGTGCCTGGTGTTTTTGGATTACTCAGCCTCTCAACCCGCCTCAACCTAACCTAACCTAATCCCCAGGCCAGATAAAACACCGTACGACAGACCAAACATTTTAAGATCTATCAGTCTTTCTTTGCCTTAGAGAACTGATTTTTATGTAACTTAATGTACACGTAAGTATACAGCATTTAGAACAGTACCATTTTACAACACCCAACATGCTTTCTACTGAAATTAGAGTAAGATATCAGCAAAAAACCGCGGTTTTTTTTATACATATATTGAGGGAAAGGGTTAACTCTCCTCTGCGATCAAAGATCATAATTGACCGCCTAAAGTGCGATTATAACGACGGGCGAGATAAACGACAGTAAGTAGCTACTCTAAAACTCTACAGGCTACAAACTGCTTTGTACAGTGTGGCCTTATTATTTAGCACCATGTGGGACCTTTAAATAGACTCACTTGTGAGTAGACGAAAAGAGAGACAGTAGATACAATGTTCCCAGGTACAGTATCTTAATATTAAAAGGACGGATTGTTTGACTTTCGGATTCATCACTGCTTAGCCTTGAACCCAATCATGAAATTCGTTGAAGAAGTTAAGTGAAGGAAATCGGTGTTCATACGTTAAAACACCAATACTTGTATGTTTTTTTTATTACTTACCAACTAAAGTTAATATCAGGCTGCTGGTGACATATGCGAATAAAACAATTAACAATGAGACAACTATTGCTTTTGGAATGCTTTTTTGTGGATTATGTGCCTCTTCTCCCGTTGTTGCTATAATATCAAATCCTATAAATGCATAAAAACATGTTGCAGCTCCGGAAAAGACCTAAAAAAACAAAGAAACACAAAAAATATTTTCAATGCTATTATAAGATGGTTGAGCAATTTGTCAAGAATCAAACTGTGTTATAGTCAAATTTTTTTTATTTTCACCGTTTATTCGAACAGATGGTAGAGTTATTGTTCGAGAAAAAACATGCTCGAATATAGTTTTTTAAATCAAAAAGATTTTCCAAAATCTAAAAAACACAACTTGTAGATTGTGGATTATCAAAATATGTATGTAGTTCAGATTGAACGAAACTGACCACAACGTGAATTAGGTAAATTCCGTTAATCAGCCATAAATGAATTAACCAAGTATGTACCTATAACATACTTATAACAGGGCGCTGAACCTTAGCCAATGCAAATGTCATAAAGCAATTTAAACAATAACCGTATTTTGTTATGTTTTAGCTTTTACGCGCACTCGGCGTACATTTTTACTTCACTGCATATCATTCGTCAACATACATTTGAATATGTTGTCAAACCGCTGTCACATACTTAATGTCAAATTTGTATTTAGATGAAACTTCCGCGAACGGACAGCGTACTTTTTGCACCAAATATGTGTTTTCTGTCAAATTTTGAAGAGTGGGAGTGAAATGCTCTTAGATTAGGTGGATTTCCAAACCATTTGTCATAGAAGCGTTTATTAAAAAATGACGTGTCAAAATTGTGGAAAATTTTTTTTTTTTCTGTCTATAGTTTTATATTATGTCAAACAATATTTTCATAGCATATATAGTAGTATTTTATAATACATGTTAAGTCAACTTACGCCACTCCACCCGTACGGCAAGAATCCTTGATGCTCAGTCCAAGTACTTGTATCTACATAGAATAGGCCAGCTGTCATAACAAACACCCAGCAAGCCAAATTTAGAATATTGAGCGAATTGTTAAACAGAACCGATTTACTCGCACCCATTGCAAGCACACATGTCATGAGCAATGTGATACCAAACGCAATGAAATCTGGTGGTTTACCTAATTTGAGTAATTAAACAATGGTTTTGCAATTAAAAACAATATAACTCGAGTAATAAAACAAACCGAAAATTGTGCCAACATGATCAGCGATACTTTGTCCTATTAGGCCACCCGTCAACGAATCAAAACTAGAACTTAATGCACATGCGCAGGCACTCGTACCTAAATAAAATGGAGGGACTTAAGTATGAACATTTTTGCTCTTGTAAATCTCCTACCAATTAAATACTCGAGTATCATATTCCAACCAATAACAAATGCAACAAATTCCCCAACAGCAACATAGGAATACATGTATGCAGATCCTGAAGTATTTGGCACACGAACTCCGAACTCAGCGTAGCAGGCACCTTTAGGTTAAAAAAAGGTAAGAAAAAAGTCATTAAAATATTCAAATATTTGGATGATTTTTTGGTATGCGTACCTGAGAATATACTTGCTACTGCTGCTATGACGAAACTTAGTATAACACCAGGGCCAGCTATATTTTTTGCCACCATTCCCGCTACCAAGTACATTCCAGTTCCGCAGCAAGATCCAATTCCCAATGAAGTTAAATCCAACGTGGTCAGGCATTTCTATAGAATTCAAAGGCATTTCATTAGTTCGCTAGTTCAGGCTTTTGACAGGTATTCAACTTACGGTAAGTTTTGGCTTTGTATTACGAGTACTGTCATTGGGAACATTTCTTAGATCTTTGGTTCGAACTAACTTTGCAAAAAGCGCAACTCCAGAAGAAACTCCAGCCGGCAATGGAAATGGAAACTTCATCTAAAAAATGTAAGTAAGAAATATTTAAACGAGTAACACACATACATATTATGTAGCAACAGGCAATCAGATTCGAGACAAAGATTACACGACGTGTAACACAAACCATTTTTGTCGTATTGAGGCTGGACAATAACCGCTTTGGCTGTTTGATTTATTGGTCAAGAAGATTCAAAAGAGAACTTTTCTTAGGTCTTGACAAATGACTCCACTTACTGAAGTCCTAACTAAGTATCTTGATGTACTTCTCCACACACTTTTGATGGTACATAGATATAGCAAAAGTGGTGATGCGGCTAGTCTAAGTAATCTCAAACAGCAGATGACTGACTGACAGTATAACAGACTCTGAGTGCTCCAGCAGAGTGGTTCTTCACGCGGAGATTTATCCTTCTCAAATGCCTTAAAGTTAAATTATTTCTTCAAAGAAGCCAATACTATTGACATCGTTGAGGTGCAACTTTAAAAAAAGAACCACAAAACACCAAAGGGCCGGGGATGAAAAACCAAAGACTTTCGGGCGAACAATCTATAATAGCATGTCTTTATTGTTTTACATGGAGTACGATGCGACGGTCTTTGTCTCCAATACATACGTCTTAATTTGTTTAAGCCACCTTTAACAAATTAGCCATCCTGCTTGTTCCTTGAGAACAGGTCGTCCTTCGCGTGCCTTTGCCTCATTGACAACCGTTCGAAAAATTTATTTCAGCCAAATAAATATTCCCAATTACTGAAATAGTTTCTCGTATCCATATCCATGTCCACTAGGCCGTTGAACTTCGCTTAAAAAAAGCAACAACAAAAAATATCCTGCCTACAGTTCTACACTCATAGACTTTTTGTCGCTGTGATAAAATGATTTTGGAAATGAAATCCATAGTGTCACGGAACACATATCCAATTTACCTATGAATATGCGTTAATTAATTGTTACTGTTGTGTCCGAAACCATGGTAAAGAGTTATTCTAACAACATATTGATCGTAAGTGTGTATTAATTTTTTTTATATATTACTTGGGAAAAGTTATGGACTGGGAGGTGATATCAGTATCAGTATCAGTGCTACATTTAAAGAAAATAATAGTTGTTGTGGTCGCCGTGGCCGTGGTGGTTAGTGCGTTGGACTACTACGCATGCTGCCCAGGTTCAATCCCAGAAAAAACGGTGGACTAAGAAAAGGTACCACATTTTTCGAATGTCTGACAAGCAATCAAAGAGTATCATTTGTCATGAGAAGCTTCTCAACTGGCCATTCGGAGTCGGCAAAAAACTGTAGGTCCCTTGCGTTTTGTGGAAAAAAACACACACACATAAATTATTGCGAGAAGATAGGACTGCTGACGCCGTATATATTTTTTTTTTTTTTTTGTTGACCACAGAATAAAAGTACGAAATATTGACATTATAAAAGTGTCAACATTTCGTCAGTCAATAACCACTGCAACAGCCGCAATTGTGTTCAAGCCTTAAGTCGGCTACACGCTATCATTTTTGAAATGACATTCCTAGACTGTCAGGAATGACATTTTTGCCTACACATTTGCCTTGGCATTAATCATAACACCAGGTGTCCAAGAGCTAAAATTTATAGCAAGATAATCACCCCTATTATTAAATCCGGCGGGGGGAACGCTTCACCAAAATTCGGAAATTCATATCATTCCGTTCGAAGGGAGGGAATGGTCCACTTGTCGGTAATGTGAATGAGATTCACTTGATTATTAAAAACGAGCGGATCGAATTTAACATCCGCAACTATTTTAGTGCGGATTTGGTTGTTATGTGCATAAATGATTGTTTAAAAGCTGATAAATCAATAAGCTGAATAAGTTATTGGATCTGAAAAAAGTCCTAAAGTTCGAAACTGGCAGAAATTATTGATCTTTTTTTCTTGAATTATTTGTCAAACTTATATCGGCTTTTCAAATGTCAAATCAGAAAACAATTGATATCGAAACATAAAAAGCGATGTAGATAAAGTAGTGTATCCGGCGGATTTAATAATTACAACCGTGTGAATGTGAACCGAATGAGTGAAGGGAATCCGGCGGATTTAATAATAGGGGTAATTATTCTATATCTATTATTGAATGATTAAATGATTGATTGAAGCGACCGAATCATTTTTGAAACCAATACTTGAACGATTCGATATTCAAATTTGAACGATTGACACAGCTCTATTAATTACTACATCTATAGTTTTCATTTTGGAAAGTGCTTTTGGCTCCCTCAATGACCTTGAAGTTTCGAAGAAATTGAAGTAATAGACATATATACACAAAAACTAGTTGAACTAGGTTAAAATAAAGTAAATATCAACAAAGTGGCGGAGGGCACCGCCACCTTAAAGATCTCTTGTACCACAAAGTCAGTTTAGGGGAACATAAGAGGCTCAATTCTTTTGATGAAGTTGGGGATCTCACTAATTAACATTCCAAAACGTTGACGCAGACTTTGGTATTCAAGTGTCACTTCCGACTGTCACATTTAACTAAAACTTCAGCCTACTTTCAGGCCTATTCTTATATCCTATGACCTTACATTGATGACACTTTTAAATGGGTAAACATTACCATGTCTAAATACGCATTGTTAAATATAAAAAACGATGACCTGCGAACTAATCAACAACCTGGCGCAGTGTATGTAATGGGAGCAAAAAAATCATGGCATCTCAGAAACAGCTGAAAAGATAGAACTAACACCCCAAAGCATTGGTATATTAAAGCAAGGAAGTACTGAACCTTAAAATATAATCTGAAACAAGATACGAATATCTAATCCTTTTAATTAAAAGATAAAAGTATTGCATTACTTACGATTATAAGCACTATGTGCATTAAAATACATATTATGTACACATACAATATGTATAATTGTATATATTGAAGCTAAGTAAGCCCCACTCAACTAAATAATTTTTTCCTGTAATTGATATCGCTTGCCAATGACTATAATAAATTGTACATAATCGTATAGAATTACACACAAGCTCAACAAATTGATGACGAATTAAGGACGAAAGAAGACTCTCAAGGTTTGTAAACCATACAAAAAAGAAAAACTCAACAAACGAATAAATAATTGTTGCTTCTATATCTATTTTATCTGTCCTTAAATATGTACATACATACATACATATATTCAACAGTTTTAAATAAGAACATTTTATCACTGTTAAATTTTTAATTAAATTCGAGTGGAGATCTTTAAACTTCTTTTGAAACAAAAGTTCGTATAAAATCGAAATGCACTCGAAGGTCCTGGCACCAATCAACCTAATTGGACCAGTCAGGGAATATGAAAATTGGTATTCAAAAATTGTTTCAAGGCAATGCATACTCTCAAATTATTTAACCTTGATGATTATATGCCCGTTACGCTGTTATGTAACACAGATATTGCACTTATATATGTAAGTCACCCCCAAGCAGGATGTACTGATTTTTCTTAAAATAAACTTATAAATTAAAATTAATAAAATAAAAAAATTATCAACAGGTCTAGTTTGTGTCCCAACCGTGTCTTTACTTAAAGGCAATACTAAGCACCTTTAGACTGATATGCATAAGTGCAATTCAAAATTAAGCTTTGTATTCAATTAACCATAATAATTAATGATTCATTTGTTTATTACCTTGAACGGTGTTTAATTGTACTGCTTTAGCTAAATGGAGTGCTCTTTCCGTCGTCCTTGTCGTCGTCGTTGTCGTCGTTTGTCAATCGCTTATGAGTGGTAATTGTGTGCGTACTTCACAGATTCATCTTGTTTTTTTTGTAACAAGTAACAATCGTGATTGCATCTGAAATATACGAGTGTTAACGTTGAGAATGTCTAATCCTTCAAGACGCAATAAGAAAAAATTTAACACAAAAAAAAATTATATATTCTTCCAATCAACACGTAGCTAAAGTAGCTAAGGACAAAAGCACTTTTCTTTTCAATTTTTTTTTCTTTTCTTTTTTTTTTCATTTGCTAAATATGTATGTACATCTATTAATGGTTTGAATTTTTTATCCTTAGGCCAGATATTTGAATTTACGTAAAGCGAATGCACAGCACTTAGAGGCGAATATGAGAATTTTTCTATGTGAAATTTATAGAATTATATATTTATTTTCTTTGGTTTTTCACGAACAAGGAAGGTTTTCACAAGTATTCCAGCGCCATTTTTCCTATAATCAGGAGTTCTGAGCTATTCTTCCTTGAATGAAAACTTCAAACACTTTATCTACCGAGTTGGCGCATTGCAAAGGGTTTTTTGTTGTTTTTTTTTTTTTGTTATTTTTTTACTATCTGTATCTGGCGAGAATGTCCTGGCTGGCGCTGTCGTTGTGAAAAGCTCCTTTTTATATTCATTCAACTTTCTGTCAGTGTACACAAATATCTGGCTGTAGAGTGATGAGGGACGGTAAACCATTTTGAGGGTTGGTGGTGTTAAATGGCAACACAAACACACCCACTCACTCTTTGGGCCGACTTCACACACAAGAGAAGCTTTTTATGCAATGACCTTTAAAAAAATCATGAATGCATCTCGTTGCCCACATTTTATTCTGGTGAATACGTTATCGAGTCAATTATCATAGATATGTTTTTAGACCTAACACGGCCCAATGTCTGTTTGGTTAGCAATAGGATATAAGAAATCTTGTATATTTTAATGGATTTCAGCAGAGTGAAGACAGGGAGGGATTGTTTTTCATGTGCGACGATATCGGGTGCTGTATAGTAGAGGGATTGCCTCTCGAACTGAATTGTTCTTGATTAACGCCTCCATTTAAGCTGTTTCTGTTATATGTCCTAGTGTCCTTTCTTTTAGACACTAAGATATACTTTTATTAAAATAGGCTGCGATAGTAAATTCATCAGATATACATATATATATGCAGAAGACCAAAGCATAACTGCTACTTGGCAATTACCTTAACGGTGACATTAACTCAGACCACACTTAGATTTTGAAAAACCCTTCACATGAGATTTTCCAAGTAGAGAGCAGTGAGAGAGAAATGAAATACCACAGAGCGATAAGCGAAGTGGGCACCGTGGCGCAAGTGGTTAGTGCGTCGGACTACTGTGCCAGCGGTCTTGGGTTCGAATCCCGCCGCAAACACCTAAAAGTTTTTCACAGTGCCCACCTCTTTCGAATGTCTGACAAGCATCAAAGAGTATCATTTGTCACGATTGAGCTTCTCAATTCGCCGTTCGGAGTCGGCAAAAAACTGTAGGTCCCTTCCATTCGTGCAAAAATGTAACACGCACACACAAATGGTTGCGAGAAGCAGGTCCAGGTTCACCTCGAGCTGTAGCGCCAACTAAGATAAGACCATCTATACCGATGGGTCGAAGATGGACATAGGTATTGCAGCGGGTTGCTTTTCGGAAGTGCTAGGAATAAGCAGCTTCATGCGATTTCCAGATCACACAGCTGTGAGGTTCTAGCAGTGACAAAAGCTGCTCATTTGATTGACACCAATGACAATATCACGAGAGGATATCAACATATACATTGACAGCCAGGTGGCCATAAAAGCAATAGCTGCTACACACATAACATCGAAGCTTGTAAAGTATTGCCGCGAAGAGCTGAAGATTCTCGGTACCCAGCACAATGTAAACTCAGCTGGGTCCCTGGTCACAGCGGGATACCAGTCAACGAAGCCGCAGAAAAACTGGCCAGAAAGAGCTCAGCCCTAAATAGAGAACAAGCTGACGAGACGGTCAAACCTCCACTCTGTAATCTTCGGGCCAAAATTGAACAAAAATCAGTAATTGAGGCAAACAACAGGTGGAGATCTTTAGTCAGCTGTGCGGTATCAAGAGAACTGTGGCCAGAATTCGAAAAAAACAAGAACTATGAAACTCCTTAAAAAAGACAGAAAGTCGTTGTCAACACTAATAGGAGTGTTTACTGGGAACAACACTCTAAGATTCCACATGAGGAAACCAAGACTGAATGATGATGACATGTGCAGAGGATGTGGTGATGAAGAGGTACATGAGAATACAACCTATTTCCTCTGTCACTGCCCTAACCTCTTTCAACTGAGAAACAGAACCCTGGGCAAATTCTTCTTCGATCATATCGATGAACTATCTGATGGATCACCATCTAAGCTATCTGAGTTTGACAAGGCGTCGGGTTGGATGAAACCTAGACATTGATACCACGGGTAGGATCACACTATGGGTATCACAATGGATCCAGATGGACCTAAGTGTGATGAGGATGCAAGCATTCCTAACCTAAATTCCTCAGATCTCCATGCTACTTACCAGCCACAAATGCCAAAGGCTTGTGAGGGCAAAGCTTGTCTTCACGTAGACCTTTATGCTTGTGCAATTGCTATTTCTTCTTGGGCAACAACAGTTGGAATTTCAGTTAAGGAAGAGAATGCGGACTGAATATCCAGACCTCTTATCCTAAGTCAAGTTTGGAAATCTAAGTGCATATTGGAACAATTTTTGTTTTAAAAAAAAATGTGGTCAACTTATCCATATTCGATGCATTGTCTGTATAGAAGATACTATAATAAGTCTTTTTATTGGAAGGGTGTTTTTCCCATTTCACCCTTTCACGGAATGGCACTATTCAATTTATATTTCGGTATTGTGAGTGTCGTTCATTGATCATCGTTCATTTATAGTGAATTTTGGTATTTTAAATGCCAGTGGTGGTTGACTTCGATTCAACACTCCTCTATTGGCCCACACAATACCAACTATGAGGAAAATCAATTTACCCAGTCAAGAAGTATCAAGTAGATTGCTGATCGACACTCGCAAAAGGGGTCAATAGCAATGGACTTCATGATGAATAAACAATAAATTAAAAGTAGCAATATTCAGCTACGTTTGGATATACAGTGGCGAGCATATAAATAGGAAAATTCAGTCAAAATAGTTCAAATCACCATATACCGGCACTTAAGGAAATAGCTTGGCTAAGATACAAAGTTTATCCTCAAAACAGATTTTTTAGAACTAACTGTAACTTGCATAACATATTTTGGTTTACGTTTCACGGTACAGATACAAAACACCGTGCCAAGTGTTAAATTGGTACGAGCACATAAATAGGGAAATTATATTGTTTTTAGTTTGTAATCAACTTCAGTGTGAAAATGTTTAATTTTCAGTATGTTATGTTTACATAAATATTGCTTTGTTATTGTCGAGTCATAATAACTCGATTTGTGATGTTATAGGAATTGGACGGGGCAAACACATAACGGCTGAACAGCGGCGAGAATTTTGTCGTTTAAGCTGTGAAGATATTACGCTCTCTGCAATATCGAAACATTTAAATATATCAATTAATGTTTGTCATCGAGCTTTGGAACAGGTCAAACGCTATGGTAGCAGTTTTAATAAACCTCGCGCTCCCAGACCACGAAAAACTACACCGCGTGTTGATTGGATGATGCAGCGCCTTTCTGAAAAGGATCGTTTCAGGACCGCTGTTGACATTCACGCTGAAATTTCGGCACAAGAAAACTTGAATGTGAGTGTACGCACAGTATGACGTCGCTAAGCGAAATTTGGATTAAGAAAAAGCCGATTATAAGTAAAAAAATCGCAAGGCTACATGTCCGCTAGCGAAAGAACGTATAAGTGGCGTTTTAAAGTCCTCCAAGAAATAAGGATTTTTCTTCATCTATTAAGTTCAATTTTTCCTGTAACTGATGTTATAAGATACCTAATAATAATACACCTAAGATATATACTGCTAAAAAAATAAAATTGATAGTTTTCCAGTTGTTTAAAGTTTTAGCAAAACACACAGAAATGACTGTCTTTGGTTGTTTTTCCCTACTTATATGCTCGCCACTGTATGGCATGGAGTTAAAAATCATGTCCGTAATGCCAGACCTCATTTCTATACTCCCGTGGACAAAACAACTCTCGCATTCGAAATAATTTGTGTTCTCTCCTTTCCGATGGAAGACAATTTATTTATGGTGAAATTATTTATAAGCATTAATTTTTTTTAGTTATTGCCAATATTGTCACTATCTGAATATCCTTCAAGACTACTGGTAAGTGCTCGGTATTTTTTTATTTGGTAATAAGTCACAATAGGTTCGATTTGAAATGGTGTTGACTCTTGAAGAGAAAGCATGTATTGTAGCTTTGCGTAAGGAAAGTGTCAAACCGCGGTATTGCCCGTCAACTAGGGTCTAATAAATGGTGTGCGAAACATTTTGAAAAATTTTCAACTAGAGAGCTTCATTGCTCGGAAATGCTGGAAGCGGAAGGCCCAGAAAGGCATTTCCTTGAGATGAGCGTTCAAAAAACCGGTTTCACATGCTGGAGATATTCACCCCAATGGCAACGGGTGGATGTTATGCCGAACTATTTCTGATTCCAATTGTTTGTTTCTGCACTTTCAACGTTCAAAGTTTTTGGCAGTAAAAAAAAAATGCAAGCCCACAGCAAAAGCACCGGATCCGCAACCATTTTCTCGCGGATCTGAAACGTCAAACTTTGTATGGAGAGATTCGATCCGTTCGTTGTCAATGATCACAGTACACGTATCTAAGGTAGTATACTTAGAGTGTTCATTTTCGTCCAAGTTCGCGCATCTGTCAAAAATTCAAGAAAATGGCCGCCAACTGTGAGGATATTTGCATTTAATTTTCGTTTTTTTAATGTTTTCTATACTTTTTGATTAACTTTTTTGTCAAAACTTTGAAAAATGTGTTGTACCGTATATGAATGTTGTGTGAACAATAATAAAAAGAACTGTGATGAGAAAATATGACCGACTGAAATATCCGAACAATAATTATAGAAAACTCAAGGAAAATGAAAAGATAAACGAATAAATCGATTTCATAAAGAAAAACGTATGTTATTTTATTAAGAAATGATAAGAAAATGTTTGACAGATGCGTAATATACTACCTTAGATACGTGTACTGTGGTCAATGATCAAGTGAAAAGTTGTTCACATTACCGACAAGTGGACGATTCCCTTCGAACGGATTCAATGATACCGATTTTTGAATTTTCGTGAATCATTCCCCCCGTCCAATTTAATGATATGGGGTGATTAACTGGTCATTCCAGGAGTAAACTGGTTAACAATAGATGATCGGACAGTATCGAGGTTGCTTAATGGAATGGGAGTTAATGTAAGTCGTAATGCAGGAAAAGCCACTGCTAACACCGCGTATGAAAAAACTAAGGCTTGAATGGACAAAAACTTATACAAATTTGACTCAGGCCGAAAGGGCAAGAGTGATATTTTCGGATGAGACCGAATTAAATTTATTTGGCCCAGACGGCAATGCGGTGGTTCATCGAAGAAAAGGTTAACGGTATTCATATTATTGCATTTTACCCCCCGTTAAGCATTCCCCTTATATTATGGTATGGGGGGCAGTAACTAGATTTGGTGTTGGATAAATTACAATCCTTAGGCTTAGGGGCTCAGTAAATGCCCAAAATAACAAAAAATTATAAAAAACATGCTGTGCCTTCTTTATAGCAACTTTGCAAACACTGCGATATTGTGATTTCTCAGGACGATTCAGGTCTGGCTAATAGAGCAAAATCGGTAAGTTTTTCTTTTGCGTAATGATCCGTAAACTTTTATAAACTTTTTTTTACTTTAGCTACTCTAATTTGAGGTACAAAACTACAAGGATTCTTTGGGCATTCCTTCGCTTCCATTGCCTGGTAATAGCCCGGATCATAACCCCAGAAAAAACTGTTGGCATTACATGGGCAAAACAATTAGATACAAGGCCGAAATCTGTTACTCAACTGGAAAGTATAATATATCTTGTATCAATATTTAATAATCTCCTATATAAAAAATATTGTTTGATTCGATGACAAACAGGATCGATGACGACATTAAGAAAAAAAGTGGAATAACCAAATATTTGTTAACTGTACATTAAATGAATTCTTATTTTATGTTATTTTATTATTTTAAGGTTATATTGAATATTTACTTAGGATTTTTTTATGGTTGCACCTGTATACGTAATGAAATTTTGATAAAACTGTTTGCCTAATTAAAACCCCTTTTATTGCTGAATGGGAAATATTTCCCGGGAAAAGTTATTCACGATAGGCTTGAATAGCTTTTAAAATTTCGGGCGAAAAAACATGTTTCTTGTGAAATATTTTCCAGGTGAAACTCACAATAAGGCTGAATGTTCTAAAAGCGCACTTTTAGAATTATTGGAACAGAAAATGAAAAAAACATATTTTCTTCGGAATGTTTACTTTTTATTTAATATTTTTTTATTTATATTTTTTCATTGATAATGAATAATTAATACAATTTATTTTTAGTGCACAAGAATAACAAAAAAAAACCTGTAAGAGACTACCTAAGTTTTTAGCACTAATTATTTCAATAAAATCCAAATGCTAAACAATCATTTGAGAAAAATAATACACTGAAATGGAAACACGAAACCTAAAAAGTCAATCAATCATTCAAGAAATCAGTTTCATAATTTTCTTCTTTTTTTTATTTGCAAAACCACAAGATCTCTGAATGTTTCTCTAAGACTGAACGAGTGTAGATACCATTAACATATTTTCTAAAATTGAAATACATACTTTCTTTTTTTACTTTTTCATAACTAACAAATGTATAATGTTTATGCTGGATTATTCGATTACATATGATTGTTAAACTTTCATAGTATTGTGACAACAGGGTCCTTAGGCAGAACGTATAATGGCTTCGTATGCAGCGAAAATCATCGCAGCTACTTCCACTGACCTAGACTTCAAACTTAGCGTAGCGTCTGGATTGCCGGGTTGTAATTTTAACTCGAGCAAAACCCAAATACTGTTGGTCAACTTAAGCGACTGATATAGCATATCTTGGCCTTCGACATTTCGCTTGGCGATTGTAAAGATATTGTTTGCAGTCATTTTCGAAGCGATGGCATCGGTGTTGCCATTCACACCGGACAAGCTATATTGGATTTCATTAGCAGCTGGAATCTCTTTCCATGTTGTTAGGAACACACGCTTGTCCAACTGTCCGTCTTCTGCAAACAGAACATTACCATGCACCAGGCAAGCAAAGTAAAATATGTCGACGTTGTTCTTAACGGCAACCTGCAAATTGTTTAGTGGCTCCATGCGCTGAACCGGACCAGTGGTGCCTAACGGAAGGCTAGCTTCGCAGCTTTGTGTTGGAGCTAAGGGGGCTACTTGTAATGGAGATGCCGGCACCAGACCAAAGCTGTTCTTGTTCAATTGAATGGCGAATGCGCTCATAGCTTGCATTGCGCGGTTGGTGAACGTAAGATCCATAGAAATTTGGCCGTTACGGCGTGAAAATGACCCTTGGATTTCTAATCCTTTACCCTTTTCTGCTGGTAACCAGGTGATTTTTGGGATTTGCACCATTGGAGAGATTCCACCGGATCCCAGACCAAATATATCACCCAGTAAGCCAGAAGTTCCGCCAGCTACAGGTTCGCTAGGTCCAGTTCCAAGCTGTAAGAAAAAAGATTTATAAATAAAATAAAAAACCATCGCCTTTGTTACTCACCAAAATATCTAAGCCACCTCCCAAGAGATCAATGTTAGTGGTTGCTGGTGCTGCGGCTGGAGCGGCAGGTGTATTGATGTCCATTGAGAGAAGATCGCCAATTAATGATTCCTGATTAGGAATTACCGTTGCCTCGGATGCAGCTTCGGTTCCAGGTTCAGTTCCTGCAGTACGATTGGGAAGTGATTTGCGAACACCAGCTCCACGACCCTCTACAAAAGCAGTCGGAGGCTTATGGTAAACACTAGCCAATGAGCTGATGTGACAAATCAACTCATCCAAAAGAGTTGGTTCCAATAGATCGGTCTCTTCTGAAATCAATGGCTTATCGGCCAATACAACTTCTTTGGCAGCAGCTGGATCTGTAGACAGCAAACGCCAATAAATAAAACCACGATCGCGCAAATCAGGATTATCAGAATCTTGAGTTGCCAGCGAGAGAACGTGCTGTACCAACTCTTGGGTGTCTGATGGCCTCTTAAGGAATAGCTTTACCACGGCCGTCAACAGTTGCAACTGTACTTGAGCATTTTCATCTGGGAAACCTTCAAGGAAGCTGTCTAGTAACTCATCGGCGTTGTCAATACGCTCCGCATACTCTCCAATAATCCATACCATTGAAGCTCTGGCCTCTGGTTCATCGAGGGTGTCGAGATTTTCACAGAGAGTACTAATAATACTCTCGTATTTATTTGGATACTTTCGGAAGATATCTTTGATCACCACAATCGCTTCCTGTACGACATAGTTCACTTTTGTCTGAATCAAGTCCAACAAAGTAGAGACACATCTTTCAGCGGACGGTTCAACCTGTAAATTTGATATTCTATAAGTATGAATGTTTTTATATGAGAATTACCTACCTTAATTGCACACCGTCCAATAGCTCGTACGGCCTTTCGGACAAAATCAACATCAACCTCAGTTGCGTACTCCTTCAGCTCGCTTAGCACTTGGGCGATATTGCTCTGATTGGCCAAACGAATCATGATGTCTAGTTTCTCTAGTTTCACATAAATCGGATCATTGTACTTGACAAAGAACACCTTCATTTCATGCTTTAGAATATCTGGTCTTTTCTGAACGATCAAGTTGATATTCCGCAAAGCTACATACTGTACTTCGGGCTCCGACGACAACAATGTGACCAATGGTGGTGCTAGTTTCTTTGTAAGAGTGGAACAGAAATCACTATCACTGGACAGCATTTCCAATAGTTTCATAAGAACTTTGACAGCACTTAAGACAACTGCAGCATTTGCGTGGGCCAAACGTGGAGTTATTCTTTCGCAAATTGACTGAGCTTCACGTTCGTCTTTTGGGCTATAATTTGCCAATGAGTCTAAAATGAAAACTTGTCCCCATTCTGTGCATTCATTGAGAGCCGTCAGCAGTTTGTTTATTGTAACAGAATTCATCTCAACCAGTGGCTGTCCAGATTGACTCGATTCATTGATTTCACTTAACGCTGCTACTGCATTGGCAACCACCATTGGATTGGAATCAGATAAAAGATCCTTTAATTGATCCAAGAATCCTTGATCTTCTACCTGTAAAATAAAAATTAGAATAACCTCCTGTAAGTCGATCTGCAGAGGCGTAACCTACCATTGATGAAGAAATGTCATAAAGTTTGGCAACACAAACGGCTGCAGTTTTCCTCACGTATGGATCTTCATCTTTCAAGCATTTTCTTAACGGTTCACATAGATATTCCGTGATTTTGTCAACTCGAATGCAGCCCATTGTCCGAACGGCAAGTGCGCGAATCAGCGGGTTGGAATCCTCACAATCCTAAAACAAGGGAGGTTTTACTACATGAATTATCAGGACGGAAATGCGACAAAAAGCCAAAACAAACAGGATATATGTATATATATAACTTGAACGCACTAAAGTATTTAAACAAAAACGTAAAATGCTTATTAACAAACATATTGGGTTTGGTTTGCTATCATATAAATTAATGGGAATTATATTCAGTGAGAAATTAAACGATCTTTTATGGTAATGTACACATTGCATTCCTATAATCGTACAAGTATGTATGTATATGTAGTCTTATGCATGATTAAATAAAAAAAAATATAAAATCTGATCTAAGCTTCGAAGATGGACAAAAAGGCGATTACTGAAGGACTCTTCGCAGCATTTTTACCACGTTAGAGTGTTTTCAAAAGTCAACTTAATATATAAAACCCCCAGCACTAATTTTGTGCAGCATTACCTACTGTCCCATCGCGAGTAATTCTAGGTTATTAGATGTGAAACTTGACGTCATGAATTGTCCATAGCTAGAACTGCTGGCGAAATCGAGCGCTTAGAAAGAGCAAATAAGATTAATGACACGTCGGGCGTGCAAAGTTCTGGTCCATTGTGATCCCACAAACTTTGCGTGGTATGTGCATTAGAGACCTGACAACCGATGCGGCTAAGCCTTACCTACTCTTATTAACAAGCACATTTTGAAAAACACAGAATACAGATAAATACAACCTGGTCACCGTACTGCTTTGGTATTATCGTATTCGATAATGCATGCTATTATGGGTCTTGCGGAATGCAATGGTAGACTTTAGGAAGCATTTCAAATTTATGAGTGATTCCTGCCAATGGTGTAAGGAAACTTGCACATTCACTACGTGAAAAAAAATAGATTGTGCAAATGAAGTACTTAAGAGCTGAGGGTTGATAGAGTAAATAAATGGCTTCCGGTTCGTGTATAACTTCTCCCAAACCAACTGTTATCTATATAGTATCGCCTATGGTCGAAATCCGACGAATTGTATCTGTTAAGTAACGAAATTCAACGTTGGCATTGCTATGCTTTTGAACGATGCGAGGGGAAGTAAATAAACATCGAGAGAAACAAAGCTATGTATTTGTTTTCATAACATTTTCTGTTGTTGTAATATTCTCCTGAGCAGCCAAATCAAAGGGATCTCATACATCCACGAACGTGAGCAAAATGCTTCCAAATCATGTGTGGATGATTCTAAAGTCTGTTCCCTTACTTTCTGCTCCAAAAATAGTTATTAAAATTCAAGAAGTTAGGGTAAAATTCTCTCAGAGAAACGCAAAATTACCAAAAAGTAAAGGAACGCTTTTAACCACTAAAGTTGCAACAAACGAAATGTCATATCATAAACATATGCGAAGCAAAAATAAACAGAGTGGTGTTGTATGATTTTGGATTTTACAGCTGAATCCACTCTTCATGGTATTCCACAACCAATGCAGTATGCAATGTACATATTACGAAATGCAATTTTCAACATTGAGAACATTCAACTTTCAACTGTGTCTATTTTCTTTCCATTGTATTTTACTTTTTGCATTAAAATAAAAAAAAAAATTCTAAAACAAAAGAAACAGCTAACTTTGAGAGATAGTTCACTTCTTCCCAACAGAAATTTTTTGGGCCAGAATTCGTAAGATTTTTCAGTGAGGGGAAATTTTTACTCTCCGTTGCCTCTCTTTTATTATTTTTTGAGTAAAGGAACACGTTTGGTCTAGAATTCGTACAAATTCGTACGAATTCGTAATAATTTTCAGGTAAAGGAACATAACTTTTATTTCACCTGCCTTAACGGCAGGTATTTTCTTTCGTGGACATCTATGGCACTGTAGCTTTCGAATGATATACGTTTCATTTCCCTCCTTTTATAATAAATACTAAAAAAGGCAACGACAATTCTCGATGTTCACGTATTAATATATCGATTAGTTGTATCCCTTTGATACACAAACTCCGTTCCTTGAACTTATCAAAAAAACAGAAACAGCCGAAACAAAACTAACTAGCTACGTCTGAAAAAGATTCAGGACAGAGAGCGAAAGATAGAAAGGAAGGAGACTGTTTTTAGAGTTGCAATGAAATACATAGGTAAATACAAGTCCATAGTAGACATTAAAACGCATACTAGGGACGAACAAAAAAAATGCAAGTTGTAAAATCAATTCACACAATTTCTGATCCTAATAACGTTTCCAACACCGTATTTAGAACTACAACATTGGTGACGTCGAAATTAAAGCAATAACAAAATAAAAGTATATCAAGATTACTTACTGCCGCTGTTTTATAAGAAAAAATCGCCATGTTTAGTCAGACAGGTTCAAGCAGAACAAATTCAAACTTTGTATCGACCCGCGAAATCTGTTTTGGTATTCAAATACCCCCTGACAGTTAATACACACTAATTGACAGAGACATTAACGATTAACCAAAATGGTGTGAGAAATTCCAACAATATCTCGTGCAAAATAAAGCATCAATTTTAAAAGCCAAATACAATTTTTAAATAACGAAAATGTTACGAGTACCTACTTCCTTCGATCATAATAAATAAAGTATTCCCTATTTGATCTAAAAAAATTAATTTACCCATACTCTCCCCCCTCCTTCAAGTAATAGCTCTTTGATTAAAAATAAAAACGAACCAAAATCAAAACAAATGTAATGTTATGAATCTTCGTGTGCTAACACATATTCGCATAAACAACAAAAAATGTAGAACATTGCAAACTGCAACAGAAATAAACAGAAATAATTCAAACAAACATTACCTGAAGTAGTCGAGAAGAGGGCAAATCCTTAAATATATTTTTTTAGCATGAATTAAAGGAAAACATAAGAAAACTCATTTCATTTTAATATTCCTACTGCTTCTCATATATATAAAACATCAATTTACATTAATTTACCAATGAAAAGGAACGAATGAAACACATTTTATTTAAATAGTGTGTACAAGTATGTTTGATTGTTTAAAATTGGGGAAATGTTTTAAGTTTAACGAAGGAAAATATATTCTTAAAAATAAAAATAAAGAGTGGGTAAATAAAGTTATAGCGATTATACTACAATTAAATTAGTTTCTATTAACTAATATTTATGACAAAGCTGAAGAAGAGAGATAATTGTAGATCCTACTCTATCTACTCACCAACAGGAATTAAAAAAAAATTGCAACAAAGCTGTGCTACTTCCTAGTAAACTATATCCATCTCAATACTGGCTGTTTGATAAAGAAATAGCTTGGGCGAGCTTAAACGCATCTGCAATATCCTAGGCCAAAAAGCGTGAATGCACACGATTGGCAAAATAATAAACCAGCTATCACGCGTCATGAGAACTGACAACCAAACCGTTGCAGACCTCATGACTTATGTAATACATAAAATTACTTCCATTTGCTGCGTTTTTCTAGCATAAAGTTACAAAAATGCGATGTAGATACACAAATAAATAGTAAAAAAAAAAACTCTAAACCCTCAATCAAGACAACTTAACTCAATTTCAGTTCTGTACATAGACAGATGACTAATTAAGCATTGAAACAAAATAAGGATCATTGAAACATTCTAACAGGATTCAGGACCGTAATAATAATACCACTTTGTATATTCTCCAAAAGTGATGATATTAAAAGCAACTGACTTTAATGTTAAACAGAATTCTTGTGGTCAGTGAGGGTTTTTCCACATTACTGAGATTGACACATTGCGTCCTTGTATTGCGTACATTAAATTCAGCACATTCAATACAATGCATGCATAACATGAACTCTGTTCACATCAATCTTTTTTATTTATTTATTTATTAAGATACCAAGCGGCCATTAGACGATCAATATTTGTTATTACACAATATTATTGAGCGTTTGTAAATAATATTGCAAGGTTGTACAATACATTGGGTAAAATCAAAAGCGGCTCTAGACGATCAATATTAATGTGTAATAATTTTCAAGAAATTGTACAATATTATTTGTTGATGCTCAATATTTTTGCACAATAATTTAGTTGACGATTAATATAGTGTTGTAGGCTCACAATGTTTTACTGCAAAGAATCGATATTGTGCAATATTACCCATAGACGATGCGATTTGTTTGCATTGCACAGTGAACAAATATTAAACCAATTATGCAGGAAATCAAAGTTGCTCTAACCCCAACTCTTTACCTTATCTTCTCTACCATAAGTTAAAGGTAATATTTTTAAAAATGCAAATGCGTACATTTGTATAAAATTGTTTTTTCTTGAATATGGTTATGTCTTTATTAAAGACATTTCATTATTTTTTGTAATTTCCTGTACAGATTTAAATAAATATAAAATACAAAGTTTAAATAAAGTGAATGAATGAAAAACAAAAACTAGAAAGTAAACGACTTTCTTCCAAAAATGTAGGTACTCAGAATTACTTGACATTCCTTTGACTATTGATATAAAACAAAACATTTAAGTTGCCAAACTGCATGTTAACTTGAATAGAAATGGATACGTTCATAGTATCATCAGATAAAATTCATAAAAATACATAAATATTGTAATTAAGAATAAAATTATTAATACTGTTTTAATTTACTCACTTTAACAAAAGTATTCACAGCCATTATTGCCATATCGGGCTGAGACTTGGCATAGTTCATCAAATAGAGATAAACCAGCTTTTTAAGCTCCAAATTATCGGTCTGCATACAGTTGACTACATCTGGAAATAGGGCCGAGACATCTTTTCCAACGGTCATACTGGCAATAACCTAATTTCAAATTTTAAAGATAAGAGTTATTGTATCTTACTTGTATTGTTTTGTACAGCTACATTTGGTCTACCTTTTTTACTGCTTCCTTTTTCTTTTCCTTTTTGTCATTATTCAGCTCGGATTTTAGTTCGAAAATTTCACCCTTTTTAGTGGTGGTAAAATACTTGGAGTCAGTCATTTTCTGCAAGAAATAATTAAAGACATTTTATTAAGAATCTGTTAGTATATTTTGGATATGTAAAGATCTATAGCAAGACTCCGAGGATTTTCTGGGCTGGAATAAATAGTTATTTTGTTAACGCGATGAATTGTTTCTGTTTGAAACTGTATTATTTTCATCGATTTTGGATGTGTAAATATTTATTCCGGCACCCCGAAGATTTTTCGGGCTAGAGTGAATAACAATGTTTTCACATCTTAACCCGAAACTCACACATTTATATAACCTGAGATAACGTTCACCTTTTTATGTAGGAATATACGGACATAATAGTAGAAAACAAAAGTGTGTGCAGGAAGGAAGATGAATGGCTTTTCGACCAAAAATTGATAGAAATTACAAGCAACAAGATGCCAAGTATATCAGAAATTCGAAATCTGATTGGGAGAACTATACGGTACGCTAGGCAACCAAGTGTAAGCAATGAATAATAAATATTGAGGATTAAAGCAATGCCCACGAAACGTACCATCGGAGCTGTATCTTCTTTTTGTACTATGAATTTTATATACATACATATGTAGCTATGTACCTACAATAATTGAAAGTCGATTGAGTCCTAGTCAGTCAGTTTGCACATAAAAACAAAAGGAATCAAGTACATCAGTACAATGTATAAATATTCAAATACATAGCTGCTACAGCTTTGTCGCAGTTGGATAACCACGTGATATTGATCAACTTGTTACCAAAATCAGAAGAGTTGCACATACCCGGCATATAGATATTTATAAAAGATGTAAGCGATTGGTCAGCAAATCGTTATATTATGCAGATAGCCCGAATTATTCCAATCCAAAATTGACTATTATAAAAATGAATCTTAAATACATATATGTATGTACATAGAGAATTTTGTTATCAAAATATAATGTATGTATATTTTTGTTCTAGAGTAAAACTGTTGTGATGGATTATTGCACTACGACTACGCTGTCGCAGATTCACCATTATGTGGGTGCCTATAGTCTATAGCTATACAATAATGCAAAATCACTACAACAAAAACAAGCTGGATGTTAAAAAGGTTAAATTACAAATTAAAATTAATTCTTGGGTCAAGATTTAAACGAAAGTGACTAAGAAATGATTGATATATCGACAGGGGCGTTTTACTAAATTTTTATCCAGTACGCAGATAACATTACAATTTTCTGATTTCAGTAAAACGAATTGGATTTTCTTGAGTAAATAAACTTCTATATTAAACATAAAACTATTGCTCTTTCAATATATCTTCTATGCCTTGAATAAAACTTACACTTCACTTTTAATTACACAAAAATCCTCTTTTAAAATACTAATCCGGAATTGAATCTTATTTTTCCACAAGAAAAATTATGACAGCGAATCTTTCAAAACCAAATTTCTTTAATCGAATTTAGTTCTGTTTTCGTAAACAAGTTGGATTCGACGTGTTTCAAAAGGCCGCGTTCGACCTTACAACTACTTGCGAGTTTTCTGTTTTGCAACAAGACATAAGCCGTGTTTTATTATCCCCGTGATCTGATCAGGATCAGATCAGAATAATAAAACAAACTAGATCAAAGTTCTGTGTTGTGGATAAGTTCATTTTGACATTTAGTGCGAAGTTTGCCATGCGAATGAATATTTTCTTTTAAATGAAAATTGAATGCGCGTGTTTTATTTGTTTAGGAGGAAATTGCAAATTTTGATTAACAGATACCGAATGAGAATAATATTTTGTAGCTATAATTTCAGTTTCATATCACTTAGATATCATTATGAGCAGAAAAAATAATTTATTCGAACAAAATAACGTAATATTTTTATATTCTAATCTGGCAACATTTACCCTTGACAATTGTCGATAATATAGCAATATTCACAAACGAAAGTGTATCATAGTGAGAAATAGTCGAACTAATTTTTGGATCACGAAAATTGATCTTGATAAAAAGCAAGATCTCATATTGTTGTTGTAATGCACACAAATTTATGAGTTGATCTGATCCGGATCAGGTCACGGGGATAATAAAACACGGCTATAAACAATTTTCCTTTAAGCTGGGAATACACGATACAATCTTTGAACAACCGCGAGTTGTACCAATATCGGTACAACCGATGTATATAGCACATACACTATACAATTTGCGTGAATTTTGTTTCATTCATTCTTCAGCTGTCGTTGAGTGATTATGTCAAAAAAAACTGATTACTATTTAAAAATATTATATTTTAATTTATCAATAGCCGGGATCAGCTCCGAACACTTTTCCTTTAATCTTCCAAGGCATCTTCTCGTAAGCATTTGTTAGTGTACTCCTTGCTGTGGATATCCCATACAAATTCAGCGACAAAATCAAAAACGTGAATAAAATTTATACCACGGTTGTACAACGGTTGTACGCAGCATACACACCATGCGATTTCCATACCATCTATCACATACAACCGCAAGTTTTCGATTCTAAGCGTACGACCGTTCGATATCGGTACAACCGTCCTAAGCTAGCTAACACAGGATACAATCGTCGCATGCAACCGCAAATTGTATAAAACCGTACAACGATTGTATCGTATATTTCCAGCTTTACTTCCTAGCTGAAAGTAATGAAACAAAACTTGGTCTTCTTGACATTTGAAAAATGAAAAAATAATAAAAATTCAGCATTTATATGCGTGTTATTTTCCAAAAAGCCATTTTCTGCCGGCATAATGGTATTGGCCCCAACGAAAAAAGTACAGATAATGGGCCTAATAACTCTAACTAAATAGATGTGACGTCCAAACCCATAAAATTTGAATAAATTGGTGTGTTGGCTGCATTGCATATAGGTTACCTACTTTATTTGTTGTTATTTTTGTATAACGGGCTGTTTCTTGAGAACCTTACTACCTCGTTATACGCGGGTTGAGTGTATTTGTATTTCCATCTCTATGCATTTAGTTGAAAAAAAAAACATTTTGACAAAGAAATTTCTCTACTGCTGGGAATGTTGTTCCACTCAATGGAAAAATCTCAGCTAAGGCAGTGGAGGAACATCTCTGAGGGATTCGTAAAAAGGAACTCGATTATTAACTATTTACCAACAACAAAATTACTTTCGATATGATTTAATTGGCTGAAGACAATTGTAAGGTTTTTCGTTCTACCAGGTTAGCCCGAACTGTTCTATGAAAAATTACAAACAAACCAACCTAAATGTACCGTCAAAGTTTGAAAGAAATATTACACCTTGCAACTCGGAGTATATCGGCTACGTTTTTTTTTAACTCTTTTTTTGTGTATCGAGAAAATTAATTTACCAATTTTGTTATCTCTTGATTATGTACGTCGGGAAATAGAAAAGATTCTCAAAATCATGTCGAAATATTTGGAAAACGATCCACTGGAACATGAAGAAAAATGGGGAATGCCATTGCGAGATTTGTATCGCCTGGCACAAGCATTCTATAAACGTAAGCACCTGCAAAATGTTTATTTGTTTTCCATATTAATTATTAATCAATTGAAGAAAACTCCGGCAAGGCCATTCATTTGTCATACGAGGACAATCTAAAATTGGTTGCGTTTACCAATCAGGCGAATAGTGGGCCATTCGATGAGAAATGTGCACCTGCATTGGGGGTGTTTGATGTTATAGGGAGGGATCGTCGATTGCATTGGCAACAGCTTGGTGATATAAGCAAAGCACAAGCAATGGAAGGTTTTATAAATCTCTTAGATAGGATGTCCACGTCATTTAAACCATATATCGAAGCCGTGAAACAGGACAATGAAACGAAATTAAAATTGGAATTACAAAAAAGTATCGAAGCACGCAAACAATTAGAAAAGGAAAAGGAACTTCAAGAAAAAGAACAACTTCTGGAGGAAGAACGATGCAAAGAAGAAATACAGCGACGACAATTGAAAGATGCTCTCAACCAGCAAACATATCAACAGTTTAAGGTACGAAATTTGGCTTTAACTATGACTTCTGATTTCATTTGTCGCATTATGATAATAAGGTCCTATATCACGAAGAATTTGTTCTTCCAATTCATCATAATTTAAGTGTTTTAATTTTACATTTTGGATTCTTGTCTTTCGTTTAACAGTCGAGCTCTAAATCGCTCTGCAGTCAAGTGCTTGTGTGGAGTCAATCTGCTCGATTACTGCATGAATATGTAGTCAAGACCATGTCTTAAAATGGGGCTTAGTTGTTTTCTGTGCATTTTAATTTTTTTTAAGATCAATACATCTTTATATAAATAAGAACTCCTACAGCACTAATTTCCATATTTGTTATATTTGTCTGTATTTTATAGAGCTACGCTGTAAAACAGTTTCCTGGTAGTCCTGAACAGCAGGCAGTCTTAATATGTCAATTACAAAAAGAGCACTACCATCAGTACATGCAGCAACTGCACTTGCATTCCAATTCAAAATCACCAAACCTTTTACAAAACATAAATACAGGGGAATTAGAATCACTGGAAACAGATTCAAAACAGTCCTTAGTATCGGAGCAAAACTTTTACGAGAAGAACGATTCCGAGAACGATGACTATGTGACAATAAACCCTGCCAAAATGTGGACTCGCCCCGACATCAAGGCATTCAAGAAAGAAGTTGCAGCTGGCCGAGGGGATGGTGTCATTAATGTCGGTCATGGAGACACAGTCACGGTTAGATTTTGAGCATGATTTGTATCATTATTTAAAAAAATTAAAATTCCAGGTTCGTGTACCGACAAACTCTAATGGCAAATGTATTTTTTGGGAGTTCGCTACAGATAACTACGATATCGGCTTTGGAGTATACTTTGAATGGAGCAAACCGTTGACAAACGACGTGACAGTACACGTTAGCGAAAGCGACGACGATGAATTCAATGACGATGACGACTATATGGCATCCGAAGATCTGGAATGCGGTTCTGTGTCGACAGAGAAAAGTGCTACGCCTTCCTATAAGGCGCCGATTTCAATCATTGTTCCAGTTTACCGGCGCGAATGTTTCAACGAGGTGTACGTTGGCTCCCATACCTATCCCGGCGATGGGGTGTATTTACTGAAATTTGATAATACCTTTAGTATTTGGCGCTCTAAAATGCTGTACTACAGGGTGTACTACGAACGCTAAGCTTTTGTTTAAAGTGTGTATTTTATTTGTAAACCTTTTTGTTTTTCCTTGACGCGGAGTTAAATTATATATTTATATGTTGTAACTCATTGCGATAATGCATGATATTTACATGTACGAAATGTGCTGTACTTTTTTTTTTCAATATAATGAATCTGGGTGTTTACAATGCGTATTACCTTCTGTATAAAGACGTTAAGAAAATACGTATATTCTCGCAGCCATACTCAAAAGGCGACGCTGCACGTGAACACATGATCAGTCTACTTAGTCGCTTAAATTTCAGCGGCAGTAAGATATCTGGTCGATATACAATTCCTTAAACTGATGATCGGTCGTATTACTAAACTCACTAACCAACATGGATGGTAGTATGCATCGTAAGTGCCCACTGTTACATATATCAAATTAGAAAAATAAAATAAATGTATACTTTATTTGATTGTTATTGGCAATTAGTGTAGAATGTTATTTCGGTATTATACAAATAACTTGTCTTGGGCTTTCGAGTGCCCTTAATCAAAGAAAAATAATTTTTCTGTTTCCTTATATAAATACTGCTAGGTTAACCCGATTTCTATAAAAGGCCCACTATACGATATACTAACTGTATGTATGTACATAATGTACATATGTATATATATATGTTGGACAAACAGTATTTAAGTCCATCCGAACTTTGGCGTACATATGCTAGGAGAGAAGGTCATATACGAATTATAAACGAGCGAACTAGATTACAGATTCTGCGTGAATAATGCCCTTAGTTCTCGTCATTTCATTATTAGAAATGACTCGTAAGAGCGCAGATTCCTTTCTCTTATTCCTTTGAAAACGCTCTTATTCTTACAGTGAAAGAGAAACATAGATAAATATGTACTTATAAATACATACTTTATTTCGAATTCTGGAAACAAGTACATTTTGCTCTAACATGTGTGTATGTATATCCGTCGGATGGATATGAATCAGTCGTATGAGAATATAGTGTACTGCTACTGACTATACAATGGACTCTCACTAAATTGAACTCTCTCTAAGTCGAATTTCTCTCTAACTCGATTTTTTTCGCAATATTTTATCATTCCCTTCAATTTTCCATACAAAAACCATTCTATAAGTCGAAACTCTCTCTATCTCAAACACATTCTCTCAATTATTGGCATATTTTTCACCCTTTAAGTCGAATTTTGTTTAGCAAAAAACAAAATAAAAATACTTTACCCCTTCGGAGTTCGTATTTGAGTATATGTATATGTAACTATATACAGTGAAAATTGGAGAACGCGAACCCCCAAAAAGGTGAACACTGTATTTTTTTAAACTGACTGCTCTAAAACGTGAACAGAAATTTTTTCAACATTTCTACATAAAAATGCACTGAATTAATTTTCAAGACTTCGGGGGATCCCATAATATTGACAATGCGTAGTATTCGGTGGATCCCATAATATTGACAATGCGTACCTAGTATGTATGTATGTATATATTTGGTACCACAAATGCGTGTACGTATTGCTATATTTTTTTTGTTATATAATTCTTTTATTTTTAAAACGTTCTAATGTAAAAAAAAGAAATTTGATCAATTTTGTTAATGAACCGTACCAGTATGTGTAAAATGTAAAAATATTCATGGATTGAAGCAAAAATGCGATAAAATCGAAGAAAATGTATTTTTATGTATTTAAACCATAAAATGTTACATTCCAAAACATGAGCAATCTTAAAAACATGAGCATCCTCGGATTTAATTAGTTCACGTTTTCCAATGTTCACTGTATGTAGGTAATAACCATCAAGTTTCAAGTAGGTATATTACTATTGTACTAACCATCAAGTACCTACACACTTCAATACCCTAAATATGTGTAGCATCGCGTGTGCATTATCGCCAGCTCGTCGTGTTTCTTCCTATTCATATTCTTGGTAACCTCTGCGCCGTAAACACCACTAGCCCAACGCACGTCTCCAATGATACTGGACCTTCTTCTTCACTAGCGATATCCACAAAGTTATTCTTTATGACCAGCGCCTGGTCCCTTACTTCTCTAAGCATGAGTTAATCTACCTTACTCTTACTTTTGAGTAAAATCTGGAAACAGTAACATACCAACTCAGAGATTTTAACAACTTCAATTCCTTGAACTTGTTAAATGACCTGCGTAACACCCATTGGAACAATATTTTTCACTTGCCCCGTGTAACTTTGCAGGTTGCCTTTTTTAGAGAAAAAAATAATCTGCTCTACGCTAAGCACATACAAATTAAAGCCAAGACCGTAAAATAACAATCACCAACCTGGATGAACACTTACATTAAAAATCCAATGAAGAGCAGGGACTTAGCGTACCATCGTTGGAGACGATTTAAGGTTAAAGCCCTTCGACAAGTATATCGAGCACTTTGGAATAAAGTTACTCTTGCAATAAGAACGGCCAAGAGAAACTTCTACACCAACCGTCTTCCACCGTCCGCTTCTAGTAGAGAGCTTTGGAAAAATTTGCCCCAATTGGGCTAAGGCAAGTCTCAGCTCAAGGCTGGTGACAACATTGATTGCGATACCTTGAACTCCATCTTTACATCACCGCCGTCTTCGCATGTTCTTCCTGAAGTTTTCTTAGAAGATGTAGGACCTGAGTCATCTTCAAGAAAACTTAACCTACAACCTCTAACTCTCTAACTGATACTGATGATGCAGAAGCTATTCTCTCTGTGAAATCAAATACAATCGGACTCGATGAGATTAGACCCACATTTATAAAACTGTCCCTCCCCGTTACACTGCCGCTTACCACACATCTTTAACAGCATTCTTTCCACCTCCAATTTTTCGACTGAATGGAACAAATCGAAAATCGTTCCCGTACCTAAAGAACTAATTGCAGCCTGTCTGAGTATAGACGCATATCGATCGCGCCCTTTTAAGCTAATGTTTTTGAAAAGGCAATCCTTCCACAGATTTTAAGACATCTGTCTGTTGAAAATCTGCTACACAATAGCCAATCGGGCTTTCGATCCATGCGGAGTTGTAAAGCCGCCTTGCTCTTTATCATCGATGAGATTCGAAAAGGCCTGGATAAGAAAGAGATTACCGTCCTAACACTGCTTGACTTTTCAAAGCCTTTGACACAGTCAACCACTCCCTTCTTTGCAATAAGTATTGCATGACTTCAAATTTTCCAGCCAATAGCTGTAAGACTAATGCAATCCTATCTTGTCGGTAGACTTCAAGGGTGGTAGTTGGCGATCAAACGTCCACTCTCCTCTCAATTAAAACTGGAGTGCCACAAGGTTCTATTGTGGGTCCTATCCTATTCCTGTTGTACGTCAATGAACTACCTAGCATTATTAAGCACTGTTGTGTTCACATATCCGCAGATGATGTGCAGCTACAAATTTCTTTTCCTCTTGACTCGGCGGAACTTTTCACTGCCAAAATGAATGAAGATCTACAGAATATCCTCAGCTCGGCTCAATCCTAGCAAATCCAACTCACTGGCTATATACCGCAACTCGCTGAATACCTCAGCCCTTCCAGCAATCAAACTAGGGCAGTACAATATTGACTTTGTTGAGTCTGCGAGAAACCTGGGATTGACTTTCAACCTTATCTTGGGATGATCACATCACTACCTGCGTTGGGAAGGTGTAAGTCGTGCTACGAGTTCTCTGGACAACGCAACATTATCAACCCGTCAAGAATAGGATGCTTCTCGCCAAAACTCTGCTGCTACCAAATCTACTGTTTTGCTGTGAAGTTTTTTCGAATGTGGACTGCAGATCTAGACGAAAGCTTAACGGTCTTTAATAGTATTGTCCGCTATATCTACAACATTCGTAGGCGCGGGCATATCTCCGCCTATTCAAAAACTATCTTCGGCTGCTCATTCGACAACGTGCACACTAATGGTTTTGTATGACACTCAAATCATCGTTGTTGTAAGCTAAAGGATTAAATTGAATAAAACACAAAAATCACCACTTTTCTTATTTTACTTATAAAAACGTTTTATTGTTCAAACAGCCGACACAAAACACGCCCGCTTTCAACGGATGACCAATAACCTCTATCCATAGACTCAATACCTCAATAGCTCAATACCTTCTACTCGACAAGATTCCTTTATGAGTACGTGTATCTGTTTCACTCTAATTTTTTATTTTTATTTTTAAGTGTTGCCACAGTTGTTGTTGTTGTTTTTTGCCCCTCTCTACCTGTTTTTTGCTTTTTGGATGAAGAAATTTGTATACACACAATCGAACGGATGACATCACTCCAGTTCTAGACTTCGTAACACCAATCGAAACTTTGTAGGTATCTGGTGAAAGAAAATTGTCGTAGTAATGTGCGCACATGGCAAAAACGCATTGCAGTAGGTATATACGGAGATCTGAAGCTATTCAATAGATCCGTATGAAATGGGTCTTCCAAGCAGATGTTCTATCAGTATTTAGAGCGCGGAGCTGTTGGAGACAAACCTTATACTATACCCGAAAAGGGTATTACCATTTACATCAATAGCGCTCAGGGCCCAGCGAAGAAAAATAAAATGTTTGAATTATTAAGGGTCATCCATTGACCGCGGAACACAAGACCAGAATTGCAGTTGCCAGAATTCGAAAAGAAGCAAATATCGAAAATCTACAAAATGTGAAAAAGAAATGTCATTAAATAACACAAGCATCGAATCGACCGGATATACTTTTTCAATTCCCCTTTTAAACGGCAAATACACGATACAATCGTTGTGTTGGTCGGGTTTCCAACTTATTGTAGCATCCAAATGAAAAATGAAACATCTGTTTTGTTCCACTTGGAGAATGCTTTAAAAAACTTTATTTTAAAAAAAAGAAACGTTTTAGAATTCATAAATTATTATAATTTTTAATTTACTCACTTTGGTCTGCCGTTGCTGCCGTTTTCTTCTTCTGTCAGATTTGAAATGAAATGAGCGTGTTTAAGGTGTATTTTAAATAGAAATGAAATTGACAGTACACAGAGCTATTTTATGAGTAATGCGGCAGCATTCGGAGACCAACTGAGTTTACAATAAAAAGTCGAAGTGGTGTGTTGGTAACATTCTCCCCCCCGGTATCACGATCATCGTAAGTGCATACCTTACACTATTGAACAACACTGCCACCATCTTTTTTCACATCTAAGACAGCAATCTTGGTAGCTGGCCGGAGATATTCACCATGTATGGTACGTACGGTTGCGCTCCTTACTTGTCCGTCCTTTGCTTCGTTCGTGCTCGTCACAACTCCTTTCGGCCAACAATGCCGGGGCAGATTAGGGTCGACGATAATTACCACATCCCCAACTTCAATGGGCTTAATTTTCTGGAACCACGATGTTCGCCGAGTTAACGTTGGCAAGACTTCAGCCACCCATCTCTTCCAGAACTTGTCAGCGAGGAGCTGCGAATGACGCCATGACATTCTTGCGTATTTGTCGGTGTCTTCGAATTTGCCTGTAGGCTTACAGCCGGATGATGAGCCCAAAAGATAGTGGTTAGGAGTTAGAGCTTCCTCTTCGGCGGTGTCCAAGGATAGATAGGTCAGTGGTCGATTATTAATTATACTTTCGACCTCCACCAGCACATTACAAAGCGTCTCGTCGGTCAGTTTGGTGTCGCGTGTGATGATTTGGTACAATACGGTTTTTATTGAACGAACCATACGTTCCCAGGCACCCCCCATATGAGGACTAGCAGGAGGGATAAAGGTCCACTTGCTGTCCGGACTTGTAAATTTAGCTTGGATTGCGTTAAAATCGATCATTTGGTGGGCTTCTCGAAGCTCCTTTTCTGCCCCTCTTAGGTTGGTGCCATTGTCGCTGAAGATATGAAGCGGTGTCCCTCTACGACCGATGAAGTTCCGAATTACCATCACACACGAATCCGTTGATAAGCTATGTGCCACCTCTATATGAACAGCACGGCATGTTAGGCATGTGAAGACGACACCGTATCGCTTTTCCTGGCGTCTCCCGACTGTGACCAAAAATGGGCCAAAAAAGTCAAGCCCAACGTACGAAAAAGGTCTTGTATAAGCCGACAAACGCGCTTCTGGTAGAGGTCCCATCTCTGGTGGATTAGGATGTGCTCTTCGGATTTTACATAGCTGGCAGTTACTGCGAACAGTTCTGAGAAGTGATCGTACTTTTGGAATGTGGTACCTCTGAAAGATCTCGTTGATTACTGATTCGTGGTTAACATGCTTAAACTTGCGATGGTACCAATCTACCAGCAGCCTCGTAATATAATGATCTTTCGGTAAAAGGATAGGGTTCTTAGTTGCGTCACCTATCACCTTGGCGTTCTCAAGGCGACCTCGCATTTTAATTATCTTATTTTTGTCAATAAAGGGCGACATACAACGTAGTGGACTTGATTTGGGGAGCAGGCAATCAGGATTCTTTAGCAACAGGCAGGTCTCATGGCTAAAGGTTTGGGTTTGGGCAAGGCGAAGTAAAAACTCTTGACTCCAGAGCAATTCGTCAGCAGTGAAGTTAGTTATGTTACTTATTCTTGGATCGATCTTTGAAGCCTTTTTTACGGTTTTTGTTGTTTTCAGACATGTTATAAAACGCTTAACATACGCTAGACATCTTAGCAGACGTTCCCATCTAGAGAAACGATTGTAACATACAACAGGCATTGGTTCATGGACTTGAACTGCTAATTGCTGCGGCTCCGAAGATTGTCGTAGTTCTATGTCACATTTGCTTTCGAAGTTTATTTGATACTTGGGCCATCGGTCTATTTTTTGTTTCAAAAATGCGGGCCCCGTAAACCATGGCCCGCTTGGATCGAAGTCTGGTTGTTGGCTCCACTTAGTGCCTAAATCTGCTACGTTCTGCTTCGTTGGGACATAGTACCAATTCGCTATTTCCGTCGTTTCTTGAATTTCACCTATGCGTATCATGACGAACTGCTTGTAGCTTCTTGGATCGGAACGTAACCACAACAAAACGGTTTTTGAGTCCGACCAATACATGGTTGTTTCAATCTTGAAATCGTGGGCTTTGATGACTGTATTTCCGAGGCGGACGCCCATGACTGCGGCGAGAAGTTCCATGCGAGGTATAGAGATAGGACGTAATGGGGCCACCTTCGTTTTCGAGCACACCAGGGACACCTCTATTCCTTTCGCGCTTAGGATTCTCAAGTACGCTACTGCGGCATATGCGGTCTCGCTGGCGTCCACGAATACATGTAATTCCATCTTACTCTCGTTGCTAACGGATAGGCCAAAGTAGCATCTTGGCACCTGAACATCTTGCACTCTCTTGAGAAATGACAGCCATCTTTTCCATGCAGTTGCCAAGTCATCCGGTATGGTTTCGTCCCAACCTATTGCACTGCGCCAGACATCTTGGAGCAATATTTTCATATAAATTGTAAAAAATGATAGAAATCCTAATGGATCAAAAATGGACATGAGCAGTCTAAGAAGCTCCCTCTTGGTCGGTAATTTTTCTCCGCGCAGAATTTCCTGACTGGCCTTTGTAAATTTTAAATTGAATGTGAATGTGTCACTAGCTGTTTGCCACCACAGTCCTAATACCTTGTCTGCTTCTACGATTTGTTCTACTACTTTTCCTGCCCGGCAAAACTTATCCGCAGTACCTATTTCTCCTAGAGCATTGGTGACCTCGATAGAATTTGATAACCAGTTTCGAATATGAAAATTCGCGCGCTTGTGGACTTCTCTGACACCCTTTGCAAGCTCAATAGCCTCTTGAACGGAATTTATACTGTCTAGCATATCGTCTACATAATGCCTCTCGACAATAGATTTGACTGCTCTTGGATAGTCCTTTATACACTCATTGGCGTTTTCGTTTTTAACAAACTGTGCAAGCGACGGTGAGCAAGTTGCACCAAAACTCATAACTCTAAGCACGAAGATATCCGGAGGCCGACTGGAATCCCCGTCTCGCCACATAAAACGCTGTGATTGCTGGTCCTCTTCATCGATGGCTACCCTGTGAAACATTTCACAAATATCGCCGCATATTCCTATTTTTCCTATTCGAAAATTGAATAGGACTCCAGTTAACGATGTCAGCAGATCTGGGCCCTTCTCAAGGCATCCATTTAGGGATATGCCATTGCATTCCGCGGCGGCATCCCATACCACTCTTATCTTATGTGGTTTGTTTGGATTCCTGACTGTAAATATCGGCAGGTACCATTTTCGCGGGAAATCTGTATTTATCTCAGCAGCACTTAACTTGCGAATATAGCCCTTAATTTCCATGCTTTTAATATGGTCGTTGACCAGTATCTTTAAATTTGGGTCCTTATTTAACTTCTTTTCGAAACAGCTTAGTCTTCGGATAGCCATTGTATAGTTGTCGGGCATAGTTATATTGCTTGAGTTCCACAGCAATCTTGCAACAAAACAATCACCATCTCGCCTTACGTGCTCTCGTAGTTTTTTATTTTCACTTGCATCCAACTTATCCTTTGGCTGTGCACCCGACAGTTCGTTTTCAATTCTCATATTCTCTGTCATTAGGTGCTGCAGAGCCACATCGTCATCGCATTCACATACATGTAATTGCCTATGGACCTCACTCGTATTTCCTTTTGTTCCTGTGGCGTCTCGATCCAGTTCACCGTATATTGTCCAGCCTAGGCGCGTTTTAGTAGCCGCAGGTTCATCTACCTTTCCTTCTCGGAATTTTAATGGCATGGCTACGCTTTTGTTGTTTATACCAATGATCACTTTCGGGACAACATTTCGATATGACTCCACTGGAAGACCTTTGAGATGTTTATATCTTTCAGTAAGTTCCGATACCATTAGTGTCTGCGAAGGTAGATCAAGTGCACTTACTGACCGCACGTTTCGTAATGAATATATTTTTCCGATGTTACCTTTAGGCGATATTTTTAAATCAAGACTATCCGAACTCTTCTCTACACGTACTGACCCATCAGTCCATTTTAGACACAGATCTGACTTTGAGCCCTGAATTTCTAATTGCGCAAGGATATCTTTCTCGATAAGAGTGGGACCAGACCCGTCGTCGAGAAACGCATATACATCGATGGATGATTTCTTTCCATGAACAGTAATTGGTACAATTCGGTATAATACTTTGGAGGTCTCTACATGGTGTACTGCGACTACATCTGGCTTGTCTTTATCATTGTTGATATGGGATTTGTGGAGTAGAGGATGGTGCTTAGCGGTGCAGTGATTGATTCCACATTCTTTGCGATCTGGACAATAGTTGGCCTCGTGACGCTTTAAACATGTGCGGCATAGTTTGTTCTTGTGCACCACGTTCCACTTTTCGCCATATTCTAACCCTTTAAACTTTTCGCATTTTACTATTAAATGTGCTTCATAGCATGCAAAGCACCTTAGTGCCTCTGTGCTCTTGTGATCCATTCTTTTTCTCGTGGACTGTCCCTCCTCTTCGTGAAAACCGACACGATGTGTTTTACGTTTCTCAAAGTCTGGTTGACTAGATTTGGTAATCGGGATAGAGATCACACTACTTGCAGCTTCCGCTAGTTCAAATAGCCAATTACTGAAAGTTGTTAAATTCTCAACATGAACTGTTTGGGCAAAAATCGCCCAACTGAGCCGCATCTGTGCTGGAAGTTTCTCGAGAAGCTCTTGAATAAGCAAAGGATTATTTAAATGTGCTTCAAGTTCAGCTGCCTCCATAGTAGCTGTAATATTTTTTACTTCCAAAGAAAAGTTCACCAGAGTTTCTAACTTGTTTGCATTTACACCTGGTGACGCACGTAGCTTTGCCAGTAAATTATATATAATGTGTTCTGGCCTTCCAAATACCATACGCAAAGTAGAAATTATCTCAGGTACTAGTGCCGGTATCATAAGTCTACTACCTACATATTCAAGAGCCTTTCCTTTCAGTGCATGTTGTAGCCGAAGTAGATTCTCATCATTACTGAATCCACACAGTCTTGTTGAATTTTCAAAACTACTTACGAAAAGTGGCCATTCCTCTGGTTTGCCACTAAAAACTGGAAGCTCTCTTGGAACGACCTGACGCGCACAAGCCTGATCTGCATTTAATGTTCGAGCAGTTGACCCTGATTGCACTCCGCTCATATTTAATGACGTTGGTAATTTATTTGTCTGAATGCCCTGTACGTTTTCGTGACAACCGTAACTAACCCTAGCACCTTTTTCACCCTTGCCTACCTTACCCAGCGTGGAACCATTGCCATCCGCCCAATGTATGCCTCGCTGAAGCTGCTGCTCCCCCAAATCAATCTCAATATCTTCGTCGGATTCATCGGAATCCTTATACATTTGCATAGCCGAATACTTTTGCTCTAAGTATTGCATGTTTATTTTTCTTTCTTCCTCCAGACGCATTAGTTCTAATTTCATACTACGTCGTTGTTTGGAGGCGCCGCACATATTTGTATTTGATGAATTAGACAAATTTTCTGTACGTACCTTTTGTCCTTCTTGCGAGGTCACCCCATTTGGTGACTGAAAGTTACCGCCGTCTGTCGCTGTAGATCGCTGTTTGTTCTGTTTTGCTGTCGATGTTGAAGCGGAACACATGTCGCAAATAAAGTCCTGCTTTGAAATCTCGTCGTCGACATGGACGCACTCGAAGTGAAACCACCCATCACATCTGTCGCACTGAACCATTCGCATAGTATCTTCCTTTTTACATATTCGGCAACTTCCCTTGGTTGGATCTTCAACCCCAGTACCACTTGTTGCTTGACTCATTATTGCTCGTTGCATCCGCGTTGAAAATGAGTAATGCGCAGTTGTGGAAGTTTCCAGGGACTCTTATGAAATCAGCAACGCTTGCCAACAAATTTTTTAAAGAAATGTTGGTCGGGTTTCCAACTTATTGTAGCATCCAAATGAAAAATGAAACATCTGTTTTGTTCCACTTGGAGAATGCTTTAAAAAACTTTATTTTAAAAAAAAGAAACGTTTTAGAATTCATAAATTATTATAATTTTTAATTTACTCACTTTGGTCTGCCGTTGCTGCCGTTTTCTTCTTCTGTCAGATTTGAAATGAAATGAGCGTGTTTAAGGTGTATTTTAAATAGAAATGAAATTGACAGTACACAGAGCTATTTTATGAGTAATGCGGCAGCATTCGGAGACCAACTGAGTTTACAATAAAAAGTCGAAGTGGTGTGTTGGTAACACGTTGTATAACCGCGAGTTGTATGTTAGAGGTGGAGAAATATCGATAGTCAGTGCCATCGATAGCTCTCGATAGTTGGCTTTTGGCTTTTGACTTTCGATAACTATCGATATATATCGATAGTTCTATAAAAAAAAGTTAAATGCACCATATTAGGTAAGCTTTTCTCACCGAGAGAGATAAGATTCTAAGTACTAATGCTCCTATTCCTGAGTTGCCGACTCATAAAACGGGGAATCCCCCTTTAAGTTAAGAGAAAGACAATAATGCTCATATTCCTACATTGTTGACTCATAAAACGGGGAATCCCCTTTTTAAGTTAAAATCATTCTGACAGTTGGCTTATGATCAGGTTCCTTTGTGAAATTTTAAATAAACTCCGTTCGCTGCGTCTCGACCAGCTAAAGAAATTTTTGAAATTCTTTATTTAAATGGCTATCGAAAACAATCGATAGCGGTTAAAAAGTATCGATTGTTTTCGATAGTGAATCGATAGGTGCAATCGATAGTTCTCCACCTCTACTGTATGTAGCACACACACTATACGATTTGCGTGCGATTTCCATGCAACTAGAATTTAGTTTCATAAATTATTTAGCTGTCGTTGAGTAATTATGTCAAAAAAATGCTTACTATGTAAAAATATTATATTTTAATTTATCAACAGCCGGGATCAGCTCCGAACACCTTTCCTTTAGTTTTTCCAAGTCATCTTCTCGTAAACATTTGTTACTGTACTCCTTGGTGTGGACATCCCATACACATTCACCGACAAAATCATAAACGTGAATGAAATTTATGCCACGGTTGTACGCAGCACACACACCATACGATTTCCATACAATCGGTGGCATACAACCGCAGGTTCTCGGTTTTAAGCGTGTCGACCGTGCGAAATCGGTACAACCGTTGTAAGCTAGCTAATACACGAAACAATCGTCGCATACAACCGCAAATTGCATACAACCGTTGTCCAACGATTGCATCGTGTATTTGCTGCTTTACATAGTTATACCACTTAAAAAGAATGCAAAAACTACCACTGAACGCACTCTTTGCAGTTTATTTCGTATGGATCACCCTGTTTGTCCTGAAATGTCAAAATAAACGTACCTGGATCCGAATGTAGTTTTTCAACTAATTGGGATCAAGTTGATTATGATTTTATCTTGGAGTTTATCGTCGCGACTAGTTAAATCCCGGCTAAGTTACGGAAAGCGCAATTTCACAGCTCTCGGCATCGAAACATCTTGCGATGACACTGGCTTCGCTATCATTAAATCGGATGGACAAGTTTTGGCGAACGTTGTCAAATCTCAGCAGGACTTCCACTTGAGGTACAGAATTACATGTTTTGATTCACCAAAATATGACTAAGATGTGTTATCTACTATTAGATATGGTGGCATTATACCGCCAAGAGCACAGGATTTGCATAGATCCAACATAGAGGACGTGTATCAGAAATGTTTCAATATTGCCGGTATTGAACCATCAGCTTTAGATGCAATAGCAGTGACAACGCAACCAGGTAAATTCCCATTTAGCTGCTAGTTTACTTTAATAATAAATATCTGCAACTCTTAAGGTCTAACTATGAGTTTAATGATCGGATTGCGTTATGCAAAGTATTTGGGACGTAAGTTCTCCAAACCGATAGTACCAGTACATCATATGGAAGCCCATGCTCTGGCAGTGAGAATGTCGGATGAGGTGGAATTCCCTTTTCTATGTCTTTTGATAAGCGGAGGACACAGTCAACTTGTGTTTGTACAAAAAGCCACTGAATTCTACCTCCTCGGTGAGACTCTAGATGATGCTCCCGGTGAAGCGTTTGACAAAATTGCTCGAAGATTACGTTTAAACACGATTCCTAGATACATGAAAATGAGTGGTGGACAGGCGGTGGAAGATGCAGCAAGTGAGGCGACTAATCCTGACAGATACGATTTTCCGTTACCACTATCGCGATATAAAGACTGTAATTTTAGTTTTGCTGGACTGAAAAACAACGCTATGCGAACAATAACAGCTGTAGAATTACAAGATAGTAAATTAATGTTAAGAATGTTTGAATATATCTTACTTTATCACCTTTCTTTATTTAGAAACGCCCCCAGATGCTGCTATAACTCATTACAGGGATTTCTGTGCCGGTCTTTTAAAAGCGACAACACGACACCTTTCTAATCGCACACAAAGAGCGTTTGAATTTTGCATAAGGAAAGGATTCTTTGATAATCACAAACCGTCGATAGTAGTCTCCGGTGGCGTTGCAAACAACGATTATATCTTTAAAAACATTGCTAACATGGCAAAGACATATGGCGCGGAAGCATATCGTCCTCCGAAACAATATTGTTCAGATAACGGAGCTATGATTGCTTGGAATGGTATAGAAAAATTATTAGAGAATCGCAGTTGTGCAATAATGAATTTCGACAATTTGGATGTGATAGGCAAGTGCACGATAGGTATAAGTTTAATGAACGAAGTAGTGAACGAAGATATAAAATGTAAATGGGTGAAGACTGTTTAACAATTAAAAAAAATATACATATATCTTAAACTTTGGACAAACACTTTGTATTATTAATGATGTGAATGTGGTCAGTAGACGAACTTGCAAAACTCGACGTTGTTGAGTTATGAGATTGTTCTATTCTAATTCTGATGTATTTGTTTATCGTACGCCCCTTGGGGATTCTTACGCACTTTCTTCGGACTTGAAGTCGTAACTATGATATATTAAAATGGTGTAAAAGTTTAATGGGGAATAGCGCTGCCAAGGTCTGCGACTTATAAACATTATTTTTGCTATCACCATGGTTGCAAAATTCAAATAGTACTTTAGGACAGGAACAGGATACAAAGGAGTTTTAAGAAGCTCTACGAAACCGAATGCTTAGTTAGAATATCTATAAATCCATAAGATAATCTAGAAACAAATGTACATACCTTATACACTCCACAGCTAGGAGAAATATTCAATTTTTTTTTTATTAAATTTGCATTATCAACAAAACATAAAATGGAAAGCAGACTGAAATATTTTCAAAATAAATGTCTTTCATTTAATGAAGCAGTGAGGCAATTTATTAATATATATTAACTTAAACATAATTCTAAATTTCAATCCCTTTAGAAAGATTGGATATCCAAATGGCGAATTTGATTGTTTTTTCTCCGATACCCTTTTTTCAGTCGTAACGCATTGGATAGATGCATGGACTTTTCTTTAATTTTGATTCCTTTTAACCCTCTCAAAGTGTAGCTCATGCAATAGTTTATTTTTGTTATAATAGAACGGATTTTCATTCTCACTTAGTTCCGGATTGTAAGAGTAAAGGTGACTTTCGTCTTGTGGCACTAGATTTCCATTGTGATGTGAGCTAGGATAATGGATTTCGTTTGAACTCTGCGGTATGTTATCTCGCCCATTCATGTGTGAATTGAAAGGTTCCTCCAAGTTGTTTATGTGAAGATTGTTGATACGTTTCGATAGAGGTGTGGATTCGCAGAAGTCATCTTCACGGCTTCTTTTTCTTTAATTTGGAAAGTTATTTTTGGAATATTGTTTATGTGCTGAACGTCGGACAAACCTTTTATCCATTAATCCAGTCATCATTTCAAAAATTTACTCTGAAATGAATATTCCGAATAAAGTAAATTAATTTTATTTTTTTTGATACAGATGACAATTTTTATTTGAAGGTAAACAAAATAGAAATGTCAAAATACCAATTGAGCCCAGGCCACAATTTATAGTACAGTATGTACAACAGGAGAGTTACGTGAACTGTCAAATTGTAAAGTCGTGCATTCTAGTAGCGGGCAGTAAAACAGTCGGAATTTGAATAAATATAAAGTGTATATAAGGGAAAAGTCGTGAAAAGTGTAATTTAAGCAGCGCAAAACACGTGCAAATTGGAATTTGTTTCATTTCGTGTCAACTCCAAAAGTTCTGCAGTTCAAAAGATTGAGACTTCTCTGAATTTGATAACCTAAAAATCGGCGTAGGAGACAAAAAGTGAAGTGTCAACTCCCTGTCGAAGAGAAGGACATCTAGGAGAAAATAGCTCAAATATAATAGAATCTGACCAGTGTTTGGAGAGGGGTTTGCTAAAGAATATTACAATTCAATTTACAACAAATAGCGTATTTTTATTTATTTTTATTTATTTACTTTTTTTCACTATTAAATTACAACATAAAATATGAATAAACAGGAAATGATTAGCATTTTAAATAGCTTTAAAGAAGATATCAAAAATGATCTCAAGCAAGAACTCAAAGAACAACTGGATGCAGTACAAGTTGCAATGAGCGAAGAGATGAAAAAGGAGATAAATAAGAAATATGATGAATTAAATAAAAACTTCAACGAAGCGAAAGAAAAAATAGTAATCCTTGAAACGGAAATAGAAAACCTGAAAGAAGAAATGAAAATACAAAAAGAAGAAAACGAAAAAATAGCTCGTCGTAACAATATTTTAATTTTCAACATAAAGGAAGCGGAAGAAGACACGGAAAAGTTAAAGTCCATAGCAAAACACCTAATGAAAACAAAGCTGGACATAACATTAAGTGATTCTGAGATAAGCCTCATTAAACGCATAGGCAAAAAATCTGAAAATAATAAAACTAGACCGATTCTAGTAAGTTTAGTACATCTAGCCAAAAAAGAAGAAATCATGCAAGCTAAATCTAAACTCAAAGGCACAAGTCTATACATAAAAAACGATTTATCGATATTAGAACGAACAAAAAGAAAAGAAATAATGAGTATTGCGCATGAATTGAGGACTAAAGGACTAGATGTAGAGGTCAAAAGAAACAAAATATTTGTTGATGGAAAGATACTGGATCCAGCCAAAATGAAAAATGAAACAGACATTGATAACGAAACAATGCAGAAAAGGAACCGATCTCCAGAAGATAAACAAAAGGATATTAAGAACACGAAAGGAAGCTTGTTGGATCAATTAAATAACAACAAAAAACAAAAGCGCTCAAACAGTAAAGGAAGGAGGATAGAAAATAATAGGGAAAACGTTAAAGATTCATCATCAATAACGATCACAACGTAAAGAACACTTCTCACAACTGAACAAGAAAGATATCACGGTAATAGACAAGGCACGAATAAGGTTAACGAGTATACAAAATTGAATTGAATTCAATAAGAAATAAATTTGCACGGCAAATAGTAGAAAGAGAGGAAGGCAACGGGAAACCACCTCTCTTAAGTATTGAAATAAAACTATTCCCTAGAAAAATCATCATGCAGAATCAAACATACCAAATGGCCCTCAGTCCCCGGCAGACCTTAAATGGTCAGAGGGTGCTAAGAATCCCCGGTGGGTATTTTAAAATGGGAACATGGAACGTTCGAAGTATGTATCAAGCGGGTAAGCTTGAAAATATTATAAAAGAAGCGAAAAGAATGAATATAGATATTTTGGGAATTGCAGACGTACAATGGAAAGGAAATGGAATCATAACAAAAGACGGTTACAAATTTCATTATTCATGTTCGAACGCAACCCATAATAGATATGGAGTAGGGATACTCATTTCCGAAAAAATGAAACAATCAATAATAGGAGTTTTGAATTTATCAGAGAGAGTAATGCTTATGCAATTAAAAGTAGAAGGAAATATAATGAACATCATTCAAGTTTATGCCCCAACAAATGATTGCGAAGAAGCGGTTATTGAAGAATTTTATAATCAAATTGAAGAAGCAATCAAACTAACAAAAAAGAAAGAAACTTTGTTCATTTTAGGCGATTTCAACGCTAAAGTTGGGAAAGGAAAGATTGAAGACGTTGTAGGAGATTATGGGCTAGGAATTAGAAACGAGAGGGGTCAGCGACTAATAGAATTTTGTCAATTATATGGACTCACAATAACAAATACATGGTTTAAGCTTCCGCCTAGGAGATTATATACCTGGACATCCCCCAGACACACTCAAGACTCAATAGTCAGGAATCAAATAGACTACATCATAGTAAATAAAAGATTTAGAAACTCGTTGAAATCAGCTAAATGCTATCCAGGCGCTGATGTGGGGTCAGACCACAATCCAGTTATAGCTAAAGTTGACATAAAAATGAAAAAAGTTCAAAAAAGTGTTAAACAGAAAAAACTTCAAGTAAACCTTTTAAAGAATGAAGTAATACAAAATAATCTTAGAAGGGAATTAAATGCAAACTTAAACCAAATAAACACAAACCGAATAGACGAAGAAAATATTAATCTAAAATGGTCAGAAATAAGCCAAATTATGATGGAAACAAGTAAAAAATACCTCAGCAGTGGGAACCAGCAACCCAAAAAGGAATGGATGACAGATGAAATTTTGTCCCTAATGGATGCAAGAAGACAAAACAAAACAAACCAGAGTAGATACAAGGAAATAGATAGATTAATAAAAAATAAAATCAGAGAAGCCAAAAACCGTCACATGCATCAACAATGCGAAGAGCTAGAACGGCACGGCAGGAACCACGATAGTTTTAATCTCCACAAAAAAGTTCGAGAAATATCCGGCGTTGAACGCAAATCGATGTCCAATGCCTTGAAAAATAACGAAGGTCGATTTTTGTTAAATACAATGGAAAGATTAGAACAGTGGAAAAAATACATCGAGGACCTGTTTTGGGATGAAAAAGTCCAACTAGAACCCTATAATGGACCCGAGGGACCAGAAATAATAAAAGACGAGTGTTGGTCGGGTTTCCAACTTATTGTAGCATCCAAATGAAAAATGAAACATCTGTTTTGTTCCACTTGGAGAATGCTTTAAAAAACTTTATTTTTAAAAAAAAGAAACGTTTTAGAATTCATAAATTATTATAATTTTTAATTTACTCACTTTGGTCTGCCGTTGCTGCCGTTTTCTTCTTCTGTCAGATTTGAAATGAAATGAGCGTGTTTAAGGTGTATTTTAAATAGAAATGAAATTGACAGTACACAGAGCTATTTTATGAGTAATGCGGCAGCATTCGGAGACCAACTGAGTTTACAATAAAAAGTCGAAGTGGTGTGTTGGTAACATTCTCCCCCCCGGTATCACGATCATCGTAAGTGCATACCTTACACTATTGAACAACACTGCCACCATCTTTTTTCACATCTAAGACAGCAATCTTGGTAGCTGGCCGGAGATATTCACCATGTATGGTACGTACGGTTGCGCTCCTTACTTGTCCGTCCTTTGCTTCGTTCGTGCTCGTCACAACTCCTTTCGGCCAACAATGCCGGGGCAGATTAGGGTCGACGATAATTACCACATCCCCAACTTCAATGGGCTTAATTTTCTGGAACCACGATGTTCGCCGAGTTAACGTTGGCAAGACTTCAGCCACCCATCTCTTCCAGAACTTGTCAGCGAGGAGCTGCGAATGACGCCATGACATTCTTGCGTATTTGTCGGTGTCTTCGAATTTGCCTGTAGGCTTACAGCCGGATGATGAGCCCAAAAGATAGTGGTTAGGAGTTAGAGCTTCCTCTTCGGCGGTGTCCAAGGATAGATAGGTCAGTGGTCGATTATTAATTATACTTTCGACCTCCACCAGCACATTACAAAGCGTCTCGTCGGTCAGTTTGGTGTCGCGTGTGATGATTTGGTACAATACGGTTTTTATTGAACGAACCATACGTTCCCAGGCACCCCCCATATGAGGACTAGCAGGAGGGATAAAGGTCCACTTGCTGTCCGGACTTGTAAATTTAGCTTGGATTGCGTTAAAATCGATCATTTGGTGGGCTTCTCGAAGCTCCTTTTCTGCCCCTCTTAGGTTGGTGCCATTGTCGCTGAAGATATGAAGCGGTGTCCCTCTACGACCGATGAAGTTCCGAATTACCATCACACACGAATCCGTTGATAAGCTATGTGCCACCTCTATATGAACAGCACGGCATGTTAGGCATGTGAAGACGACACCGTATCGCTTTTCCTGGCGTCTCCCGACTGTGACCAAAAATGGGCCAAAAAAGTCAAGCCCAACGTACGAAAAAGGTCTTGTATAAGCCGACAAACGCGCTTCTGGTAGAGGTCCCATCTCTGGTGGATTAGGATGTGCTCTTCGGATTTTACATAGCTGGCAGTTACTGCGAACAGTTCTGAGAAGTGATCGTACTTTTGGAATGTGGTACCTCTGAAAGATCTCGTTGATTACTGATTCGTGGTTAACATGCTTAAACTTGCGATGGTACCAATCTACCAGCAGCCTCGTAATATAATGATCTTTCGGTAAAAGGATAGGGTTCTTAGTTGCGTCACCTATCACCTTGGCGTTCTCAAGGCGACCTCGCATTTTAATTATCTTATTTTTGTCAATAAAGGGCGACATACAACGTAGTGGACTTGATTTGGGGAGCAGGCAATCAGGATTCTTTAGCAACAGGCAGGTCTCATGGCTAAAGGTTTGGGTTTGGGCAAGGCGAAGTAAAAACTCTTGACTCCAGAGCAATTCGTCAGCAGTGAAGTTAGTTATGTTACTTATTCTTGGATCGATCTTTGAAGCCTTTTTTACGGTTTTTGTTGTTTTCAGACATGTTATAAAACGCTTAACATACGCTAGACATCTTAGCAGACGTTCCCATCTAGAGAAACGATTGTAACATACAACAGGCATTGGTTCATGGACTTGAACTGCTAATTGCTGCGGCTCCGAAGATTGTCGTAGTTCTATGTCACATTTGCTTTCGAAGTTTATTTGATACTTGGGCCATCGGTCTATTTTTTGTTTCAAAAATGCGGGCCCCGTAAACCATGGCCCGCTTGGATCGAAGTCTGGTTGTTGGCTCCACTTAGTGCCTAAATCTGCTACGTTCTGCTTCGTTGGGACATAGTACCAATTCGCTATTTCCGTCGTTTCTTGAATTTCACCTATGCGTATCATGACGAACTGCTTGTAGCTTCTTGGATCGGAACGTAACCACAACAAAACGGTTTTTGAGTCCGACCAATACATGGTTGTTTCAATCTTGAAATCGTGGGCTTTGATGACTGTATTTCCGAGGCGGGCGCCCATGACTGCGGCGAGAAGTTCCATGCGAGGTATAGAGATAGGACGTAATGGGGCCACCTTCGTTTTCGAGCACACCAGGGACACCTCTATTCCTTTCGCGCTTAGGATTCTCAAGTACGCTACTGCGGCATATGCGGTCTCGCTGGCGTCCACGAATACATGTAATTCCATCTTACTCTTGTTGCTAACGGATAGGCCAAAGTAGCATCTTGGCACCTGAACATCTTGCACTCTCTTGAGAAATGACAGCCATCTTTTCCATGCAGTTGCCAAGTCATCCGGTATGGTTTCGTCCCAACCTATTGCACTGCGCCAGACATCTTGGAGCAATATTTTCATATAAATTGTAAAAAATGATAGAAATCCTAATGGATCAAAAATGGACATGAGCAGTCTAAGAAGCTCCCTCTTGGTCGGTAATTTTTCTCCGCGCAGAATTTCCTGACTGGCCTTTGTAAATTTTAAATTGAATGTGAATGTGTCACTAGCTGTTTGCCACCACAGTCCTAATACCTTGTCTGCTTCTACGATTTGTTCTACTACTTTTCCTGCCCGGCAAAACTTATCCGCAGTACCTATTTCTCCTAGAACATTGGTGACCTCGATAGAATTTGATAACCAGTTTCGAATATGAAAATTCGCGCGCTTGTGGACTTCTCTGACACCCTTTGCAAGCTCAATAGCCTCTTGAACGGAATTTATACTGTCTAGCATATCGTCTACATAATGCCTCTCGACAATAGATTTGACTGCTCTTGGATAGTCCTTTATACACTCATTGGCGTTTTCGTTTTTAACAAACTGTGCAAGCGACGGTGAGCAAGTTGCACCAAAACTCATAACTCTAAGCACGAAGATATCCGGAGGCCGACTGGAATCCCCGTCTCGCCACATAAAACGCTGTGATTGCTGGTCCTCTTCATCGATGGCTACCCTGTGAAACATTTCACAAATATCGCCGCATATTCCTATTTTTCCTATTCGAAAATTGAATAGGACTCCAGTTAACGATGTCAGCAGATCTGGGCCCTTCTCAAGGCATCCATTTAGGGATATGCCATTGCATTCCGCGGCGGCATCCCATACCACTCTTATCTTATGTGGTTTGTTTGGATTCCTGACTGTAAATATCGGCAGGTACCATTTTCGCGGGAAATCTGTATTTATCTCAGCAGCACTTAACTTGCGAATATAGCCCTTAATTTCCATGCTTTTAATATGGTCGTTGACCAGTATCTTTAAATTTGGGTCCTTATTTAACTTCTTTTCGAAACAGCTTAGTCTTCGGATAGCCATTGTATAGTTGTCGGGCATAGTTATATTGCTTGAGTTCCACAGCAATCTTGCAACAAAACAATCACCATCTCGCCTTACGTGCTCTCGTAGTTTTTTATTTTCACTTGCATCCAACTTATCCTTTGGCTGTGCACCCGACAGTTCGTTTTCAATTCTCATATTCTCTGTCATTAGGTGCTGCAGAGCCACATCGTCATCGCATTCACATACATGTAATTGCCTATGGACCTCACTCGTATTTCCTTTTGTTCCTGTGGCGTCTCGATCCAGTTCACCGTATATTGTCCAGCCTAGGCGCGTTTTAGTAGCCGCAGGTTCATCTACCTTTCCTTCTCGGAATTTTAATGGCATGGCTACGCTTTTGTTGTTTATACCAATGATCACTTTCGGGACAACATTTCGATATGACTCCACTGGAAGACCTTTGAGATGTTTATATCTTTCAGTAAGTTCCGATACCATTAGTGTCTGCGAAGGTAGATCAAGTGCACTTACTGACCGCACGTTTCGTAATGAATATATTTTTCCGATGTTACCTTTAGGCGATATTTTTAAATCAAGACTATCCGAACTCTTCTCTACACGTACTGACCCATCAGTCCATTTTAGACACAGATCTGACTTTGAGCCCTGAATTTCTAATTGCGCAAGGATATCTTTCTCGATAAGAGTGGGACCAGACCCGTCGTCGAGAAACGCATATACATCGATGGATGATTTCTTTCCATGAACAGTAATTGGTACAATTCGGTATAATACTTTGGAGGTCTCTACATGGTGTACTGCGACTACATCTGGCTTGTCTTTATCATTGTTGATATGGGATTTGTGGAGTAGAGGATGGTGCTTAGCGGTGCAGTGATTGATTCCACATTCTTTGCGATCTGGACAATAGTTGGCCTCGTGACGCTTTAAACATGTGCGGCATAGTTTGTTCTTGTGCACCACGTTCCACTTTTCGCCATATTCTAACCCTTTAAACTTTTCGCATTTTACTATTAAATGTGCTTCATAGCATGCAAAGCACCTTAGTGCCTCTGTGCTCTTGTGATCCATTCTTTTTCTCGTGGACTGTCCCTCCTCTTCGTGAAAACCGACACGATGTGTTTTACGTTTCTCAAAGTCTGGTTGACTAGATTTGGTAATCGGGATAGAGATCACACTACTTGCAGCTTCCGCTAGTTCAAATAGCCAATTACTGAAAGTTGTTAAATTCTCAACATGAACTGTTTGGGCAAAAATCGCCCAACTGAGCCGCATCTGTGCTGGAAGTTTCTCGAGAAGCTCTTGAATAAGCAAAGGATTATTTAAATGTGCTTCAAGTTCAGCTGCCTCCATAGTAGCTGTAATATTTTTTACTTCCAAAGAAAAGTTCACCAGAGTTTCTAACTTGTTTGCATTTACACCTGGTGACGCACGTAGCTTTGCCAGTAAATTATATATAATGTGTTCTGGCCTTCCAAATACCATACGCAAAGTAGAAATTATCTCAGGTACTAGTGCCGGTATCATAAGTCTACTACCTACATATTCAAGAGCCTTTCCTTTCAGTGCATGTTGTAGCCGAAGTAGATTCTCATCATTACTGAATCCACACAGTCTTGTTGAATTTTCAAAACTACTTACGAAAAGTGGCCATTCCTCTGGTTTGCCACTAAAAACTGGAAGCTCTCTTGGAACGACCTGACGCGCACAAGCCTGATCTGCATTTAATGTTCGAGCAGTTGACCCTGATTGCACTCCGCTCATATTTAATGACGTTGGTAATTTATTTGTCTGAATGCCCTGTACGTTTTCGTGACAACCGTAACTAACCCTAGCACCTTTTTCACCCTTGCCTACCTTACCCAGCGTGGAACCATTGCCATCCGCCCAATGTATGCCTCGCTGAAGCTGCTGCTCCCCCAAATCAATCTCAATATCTTCGTCGGATTCATCGGAATCCTTATACATTTGCATAGCCGAATACTTTTGCTCTAAGTATTGCATGTTTATTTTTCTTTCTTCCTCCAGACGCATTAGTTCTAATTTCATACTACGTCGTTGTTTGGAGGCGCCGCACATATTTGTATTTGATGAATTAGACAAATTTTCTGTACGTACCTTTTGTCCTTCTTGCGAGGTCACCCCATTTGGTGACTGAAAGTTACCGCCGTCTGTCGCTGTAGATCGCTGTTTGTTCTGTTTTGCTGTCGATGTTGAAGCGGAACACATGTCGCAAATAAAGTCCTGCTTTGAAATCTCGTCGTCGACATGGACGCACTCGAAGTGAAACCACCCATCACATCTGTCGCACTGAACCATTCGCATAGTATCTTCCTTTTTACATATTCGGCAACTTCCCTTGGTTGGATCTTCAACCCCAGTACCACTTGTTGCTTGACTCATTATTGCTCGTTGCATCCGCGTTGAAAATGAGTAATGCGCAGTTGTGGAAGTTTCCAGGGACTCTTCTGAAATCAGCAACGCTTGCCAACAAATTTTTTAAAGAAATGTTGGTCGGGTTTCCAACTTATTGTAGCATCCAAATGAAAAATGAAACATCTGTTTTGTTCCACTTGGAGAATGCTTTAAAAAACTTTATTTTTCAAAAAAAGAAACGTTTTAGAATTCATAAATTATTATAATTTTTAATTTACTCACTTTGGTCTGCCGTTGCTGCCGTTTTCTTCTTCTGTCAGATTTGAAATGAAATGAGCGTGTTTAAGGTGTATTTTAAATAGAAATGAAATTGACAGTACACAGAGCTATTTTATGAGTAATGCGGCAGCATTCGGAGACCAACTGAGTTTACAATAAAAAGTCGAAGTGGTGTGTTGGTAACAACGAGGTTGAAAAAGCGCTTCAAGAAGCGAAAAACCGAAAAGCGACAGGTCCTGATGGAATACCGAACGAAGTTCTTAAGCTAGTCGGGGAAGAAAACATTCCAACACTAGTTAATCTCTTCAACGCTATTTACAGACATGGCAAAATTCCAGATGAGTGGTTGAAATCAACTTTTGTTACGTTGCCAAAAAAGAACAAAGCAATAAACTGCTCGGATTACAGAACAATAAGTTTGATGAGTCACGCATTGAAGATCTTCCTGAAAATAATTCACAAAAGGATATACAATAAACTTGAGGCAGATATAAGTGATTCTCAATTTGGTTTCAGAAATGGTTTTGGAACACGTGAAGCACTATTTGCGTTCAATATGTTAATACAGCGAAGCTTAGAGATGAACACAACTGTCTTTGTATGTTTCGTCGATTATGAAAAGGCTTTCGACAAAGTGCAACATAAGAAAATGGTGGAAATCTTGAGAAGCAAAAACATAGACAGGTATGATGTCAGAGTCATTGAGAATCTCTACTGGAACCAAAAAGCAAAAATAACCATAGAAGGTGAAGAGTCCGAGGAAATAGAGATTCGCCGGGGAGTAAGGCAAGGCTGCATTTTATCACCGCTCCTCTTTAATATGTACTCTGAAGAAATATTCAAGAACTCAATAGAAAATTCACATGGAGGAATCAAAATTAATGGAGTCCAGATAAATAACATCAGATATGCAGATGATGCGGTAATAATGGCAAATGACATTAACGAACTAAACACTATTATGAACAGAATTAGCGCGGAAAGCAACAAATTCGGTTTGAAAATAAATATAAGCAAAACAAAATTCATAGTATTCAATAAAAGTCAAGAAGCAGGAAATTATAAGCTGAAGATAAACAACGTTGAGGTAGAAAGAGTTAACACCATTAAATACCTGGGAACATTTATAAATAGCAATGCAAACCCTAACAAAGAAATCCAATGCAGAATTGAACAGGCGAGGGCAGCTTTCTGCAAAGTAAAGAAAGTGTTACTGAGTAGAGAGATACACTTAAATCTAAAAATAAGATTTGTCAAATCCTACATTTGGTCAGTTCTATTATACGGAGCAGAAACATGGACACTAAAAAGCGCAACAATAAGAAAAATAGAAGCTTTCGAAATGTGGGTGTATAGACGGATTCTACGAATATCATGGATTGACAGAATTACAAATGAAGAAGTTCTAAGAAGAATAAGAAGAAAAAAGGAAATATTTCTGTTAATAAAACAAAGAAAACTTGAATACTTAGGACACATAATGAGAAATAACAAATATCAACTTCTCCAACTAATTCTACAGGGAAAGATCGAAGGAAGAAGGAGCGTCGGAAGGCAAAGGTCGACATGGTTGTCAAATTTAAGAGAATGGCTCGGTCTTTCAACGGTAGAAATACTTAGAGGAGTGACAAACAAACAAACACTTGCATCGATGATTTCCAACCTCCGGAACGGAGTGGAACTTTAAGAAGAAGATGTACAACAAGTTTCGGTAAGAGTAAATATAATAGTCAAGTTCCACTTACGAATCCCTCCGATATCTCCGAACAATCCGTAAGTGGAACACGATACACGATTCCTCAACTGGGAAAAGGGAGATTTTTAGGCATTTGCTGAGACTATTTTTTTTTATTCGTCTCCTCACTTTTTCTGCTTAAACCCGAACATATGGATGGTTATTTTGGACATTTCATGAAAGGAATCCATAGTTCTAAAATGCTGTGAAGTGAGAAAATTGTCATGTTTCTCATTTTTTCATATTTAATTCAAGTAAATGAATTTGAAAAACGAAGTTATTGACCAATAATACTAATTTTGACAGACACATTTTTCCTCTGCGGAGAATGTTGTTCCACTTAATAGAAACTCTGCTGAGTAGTCTTGTGTAGTTCACGAACGAACTAGTTCAAAAGAGCGCTCCGAGATGTGAACTAAATGAACTAGTTCAAAAGTTACCAGCTCTCCCGCTCTTTTGTTCATTTTGCAATCGAACTAAATTCCAACTTCAACTCAACCATGCAAAAGACAAGAGAGTGTAGATTCCGCTTTATTTGGACGGCGGATAATCGGGACAGCCGCTTAACTGGGACAAACGGTCAAGAACAGAACAGAACAGCTTGGTTTTTTACTTGATTGTCACATCGCATTATTGGGACAGCTGCTTAATTGGAACAAAATCGGTCTGGACTGAAGTGTCCCAAATAAGCGGAATCCACTGTACATGTTTTGAACCAAACGAACTATATGAACTGTCTAGTTCGCAAGGGAGCCGTGAACTTAACTGAGCGCTGAACTAAACGAACTGAATGAACTATCTAGTTCGTAAGGGAGCCGTGAATTAAATTTGCCGAAAAAAATATATTTTATTCAAAAAGTCACTGACTTATCACACCGCCCTCGTAATCGCGATTCATTTAACCTCGAGAAAATCACCGAATATGATAATGAACATCAAAAAACCTAAAACCGGAATATAAAAAAAAAATAAGAATTCCTCGTTTTTCATAATTTTTTTTTAAAAATAAAACAAAACTGCGCTGCATATAAAATCCATAAATAAGAAAAATAAAAAAACAACTTTTAGAAGTAAATGCAATACTTTCTATGTAGCAAAAAAATTATTTATATTTATTTTTTTTTTTTTTTATAATTACCTCGCGTGTTATAACAAAACACTTTTAAGAAAGATTAAAGTATTATTTGTTGTTGATTTTCCTGTTTTGCTTTTAATCTGATATTAAAAATCATTTCCAGTAATAATAATGTATTTATACTAAAACTAATACAGTATATATATTTATAAAAGTAAATGATATTAAAAAATGTTATTAGTTCATAACAACTACTGCTTTATCTTCGTGTGTGATTTTCCTCACTAATATTAAGTAGTCATACAATAAAAATATATATTTTACGAATTTAGCGACATTTTTTTGTTTTTGATTTCTTTATTTATTTTCTGTTGCTGTTGTTTCCATTTGTGGATTCTCTTTTGTTTTGCTTTTTTTGTTGTTTTTTGTTAAATTAAAATATCTTCAAAATAGTTCTTGTGTTTTCGTGAAACCATATAAATAAATGTTAAGAATTATAGGAATTTGCACTTCCTCTTCTTTGATGGTTCTGGTGGTTCTAACGCTGCAAGTATTGCCTCGTCGAATACGTTCTTAAGTCCTTTCTGTAAATAAAATAAAACAACATACTTTCTATTTAATTTTTGGTTTGCAAAATACATGTGTTAAAGGCTTGTCATTGTAAGTAGCAAAGCAAGAATGGTAATAAAAGAAAATTAAAAAAAAAAAAATAATAAGTGGATGAAAGCTGTAGACTGGTTCTGTACTTGGTTCTTTGCGTGGCAAATAAATATCGAGTATTTAATCGCATCTCTCGGTTAAAGACCTTGCAACTATTCTTCTTCTTATTTAGGAAGCTCCCATCTATGCTACAAACCTCGATTCGGCAATTAAATTTTTCTTCGTTGACTTTGTCTATCGAATAAGGACTGAAATGACTGAAAAGGGACTGAAATGACTCCAACTCAAAAGAGGATATGCTACAAAATAGACATCATGCGATCCATGGTGGTGCTGCCTCTGACTTCATCGAGATGCAAGTGTCGTACATATGTCTATTCACAACTCGATTATACTTAGAAGTCGCTTCAGGCTAAGAAGAGGCCACTGGAACTGATCGCATGCATTACCTCGACGTTTCTGTAACGAAATCCGTGAACGACATCAAGCGAAGAAAAGGCAACGTAAAGATATGAGCAATATGTAGTTGTACGCTCCTAAGTAAAATTCGATGCAACAGATAACCAAGGAGCAGCAAAGTAAAGTCAAAGTCTACCTCGAATGCCAGGTATGACTATAAAAGACAGAAAATGACTTATCCAAACATGTATAGAAAAGTTAAGAAAGCGAACTGGAGTTCCAAAGAAGTGTGGGTAAAATCTCCCTCAATAAAAAAAACATTCAAAATCACCTGCGTTAGTGCTGAACACTCAACGTATTTTACAGCCTTAAGTTCCTTCGCTAGCTTTTCTCCTTGTTCCATCGATATTGGTTTTTGTTTATTTTTAGCGAGTTTCTCCAATGTGACGCTCTCATCACGTAAATCAATTTGAGTTCCAACCAACAAAAACGGTGTCTTTTGGCAGTGATGCGTTATTTCCGGAACCCACTGTAAGGCAGGGAAAAAATGTATCGCATATGAAAATCAATTAAAACAAATATCATACCTTCTCCTTAACGTTTTCAAATGAACTGGGACTAACGACCGAGAAGCACACCAAAAACACATCTGTCTGGGGATAAGATAGCGGTCGCAGACGATCGTAATCCTCCTGGCCTAGACATTTTTTTGTGTATTTGTTGAATATATTTAAAAGCACATTTCAAGTGTGATAAATACCTGCAGTATCAAAAAGTCCAAGAGTGTATGGCTCTCCTCCAATCATCACTGTAACTGCATAATTATCGAATACTGTGGGCACATACTCCGATGGAAACTTATTAGTGGTGTAGGATATGAGAAGGCACGTCTTTCCTACAGCACCATCGCCAACAACTACACATTTAATTGTCTGCATGATACTTCTGTAATGAAATAATGGAAACAAATGTATAAATATAAATTTTACAGGTATAATCTTTTTAAATAGTTTTTCTTTAAAACTATACCCACTTGCAGTGGGGTTCACTTTGTATTCTGCACTCTAAAATCTCTTAATCAAATTTTTTGAGTTTTATTTGACAAAACGTAAAATGTCTTTGTCTTGCATAAGCATTCGACAAAGTTGTGGTATTTAGTAGGTATGTATTTAAGGTACGGTAAATTGGTGTGTCACTTTATGTCGCTGCTTGAGTGTTTGTGGTAATTTTGTTCAAAATCTCGTTGTAAAGAATCCCAAAACGCCGTAATGCATATACGGCGACTGAGTTTCACCAGAAAATATTATCATCTCTAGCTTTAACCTGACCACTGTGGTTTTCAGATATCGGTCTCAATGGATTAGATTTGATCTACAGTCCTGTGTAAAAAATTAAGACCAGTAGGATAATTGTTAACTTTGGTTCTTATATTTTTCAGATGAGGGATTTGTACTTTAGTTGAAAACATTCTTAAAATTGATGCAGACGAATATAAGTCTACAATCTAATTATTTTTTTAAGTTTGAAAAAGAAATAAAAATATGTTAAAGTTGCAGGTCAATATTTTATAAAATTATACAAAACTGTAGTTTGCTTTTACATTCAATGATAATCGTTCAGTGAGGGCTTTGAGTGCAGCCTAACTCACATCGTTTTTAAAGGTCCAGGTCCATGTTATCATTTCATATGTACATACATACATATACATTTTTACGTATGGAAGAAATGATTGAATTTACTGAGAAAGTTATCTGGGCTTACCCTTTTTCAGTATGTACACTCTGCCGAGCATGGCGAAAGGACTAATATCGTCAATCATTCGTAAAACCTACTTCCAATGTGCATTCAGGTCACGCGTTCATAGCACAAATAATGGTCTAAAAAATAAAGCTTAAATAATATTGCATATTTCTTTCCATTGTTCTCTTGGATTGACGTCATTGGTGTTTTGTTTTTCATCAGCTAAAAATTCTATTTAAAAGAATAGTTGCTCACAGTAATTTGCTTCTGGAAACAATGGAAAGTAAACGCAACTAGCCCGAGTTAAGACTGACCTGTTTCGTTGAGGTACGCCCCCAAACTGGATTTTTTAATCGCAGATGAAGCGTTTAAAACTAAAATATTAGACGTTTACAAGCCATGATCGCCCAAAGCCTAGCTTCTCACAACAATTCTTGCACGGGTAGAAAGGACCTAAACTTTTTTTTGCCGTCTTTAATCGGCAAATTGGGCAGTAGAAACTCTGAACGTGTTAGGCATTCAAATACATGTCAACGTTCAAAAAACTTTTTTGTTTGTTAAGATTTGATAACACACTAACTATTGAGTCACGGCTATGAAGTATACAGAATTCTATATCTGCAAAATTTTGTCACAATGGTCCTCTACAAACCTTAGTAAGCTGGTTTCCGAAATAACAGCAGTCAATGCCAACTATACCTGCAATCACGTAGCTGTAAGTTTACGTTTCATTTTGAAGAAAATTTCCATTTTAAATTATAAAGAGTTGACGACTCGGTTCTTGCTTTTCGCAGAGAACTGAAAATAAAATAAAACCGGTCTACCAATTCAAGAGATTTAAGTCCTAGCAATATGGAATGAAATTTTCTCGTTTCGTTAGTTGGGTCAACCAAGTAAATTCAATCATGAGATGTTTTATAAACACACAAAATGTATTCATGAGCTAGAAGCCCTTTAAAGTATATTAATAGTGGGTAAACTATGATGCTTTACGTATAGTACTGTGAAACCTTTCCATTATTGAACATCAACAGTTTTGTTGTAAAGATCTAATCATTGGCGTGCAAGTAAAGCCAAACCAAATGTTTGTTTATTCTAGCTTCACATCCGTTTAGTACTTTTATTTATATGGTTGGAAATTAGTTTGGTTTTAGAAAATCTGTCCGTTTTAAGACAGGTGTCCGCAAGCAGATATTTCACTGTATATGGAAGCTTAATATTGCTTGTGGTGATTAAAGCAGCATACACATAAAGTTTCCAAACAGATGTTTAACCGCCCGATTGATAGATATCATTAAAATCATAAGTTATTCATATTTACTAACTACTATGTAGGTATGCCAGATTTTAACCAAATCGAATAAGGCACTGTTTTTGTTAGCACATAAATCGAGTATTCTATCTTTCTAATTGTTTGTTATCGCACGAAATGGATTTTTTTTTAAAGATTGCTACTAAAATTCCTTTAAAAGCGATTTCGCAGTTGCAATCAAAGATGTGTCTTCTTTAAGTGAATACAAGGTTTCCAAAGTCGAATGAAATGTTTACATCAATCTAGGTTCAGGAAACTCGCACAAAAACGTTTTTATATTCATCAAGAAAAAGAATCAGTGCTACGCAATGCGTCTGGAATAATAATAATAATAAAAAAAAAACAGCCCCACAAGAAACACAAAGCCAATAAACACTAGACTAATATTTTTGTTCGACATACATTTAAAAAAAAAATGAAGAGTTAAAGGTGAAAATTTAAAGCGTACCACCGTACCGATTAACGATTACCAACAAAAGTGGCGAAATTCAATTGGCCGATGATTGATAAGAATTGGAGAAAATAATTTTTGTTCTCGTGCCATAGGCGAGACTGCGAGAGGCAATCAAATAAATGTGCATAGAACATTTTTATTCGACGGACACACACTGCCATACCAAACATACTCTTCGTATGTACGTACATATGTAATTACATGTTTCTGTTCTTTATTTTATTTTCCAATTTATCTGCGGATGTTTTTCCCTGCATTAATAATTATATGTGGGGAATTCAGAACAAGGAAGAATATTTTCCGGCAAGTTGCCTAATTATAAGAAATTCCAGACTACCTATCGGTCTGCTGATAGCGTTCAGCATTTTCTGTTCTGCTTGAAAATAAAAATATTAGAAGCCATATTTTCTTCGTAATAACGTAGTTTTCGTTTTAGTTTTCCACTGGCTGTTATTTTTTCGTTCAATTGTTTTGCGGAATTATTGCTTATTTATTATCTAGCAAATTATTGCTAACAATACTCACGATTTGGGGGATTAGGCGAGAAATTAAAACTTGAAAACTTTTCTGGGTTGGGCTCAGGATTTGCAGAACGTACACTTGACAGAATTTAAATTGAGTTGAATATCTGCTGCCATATATGAGCGAGTTGGTTACTCATCAACTTTCTGCCAGAAATTTTGTCTGTGCTGCGACAAGAGAGAACTTGTGTTTTTGAGCTGTTAGCCGATGTTGAGGGAGTTACATGGGCGCGAGGCTCGAAATTTATTTTATGTTGCTTTTATGTTAGCTTTTAATTTTAATTATACGCTAATAAATTATAATAATAATAATAATATTTTATTTTTTTTTCTATTTAAAAATTAATGTCGTTTTCACTGGGCACTTTGAGAATAAAAAAACAATCACATTGGCTCTTCGGAGTGGAGTTTTGGGAGTGTTTTAGCACTCCTGATTTCATTTTGCAGTGCACTCAAATACAACAATACATACATATAAGGTCGAAAATCTACGAAAAGTTACGAAATCCCAACGCAAAGATTTCGTAGTTGTTCGTAAAAGAGAGTGCTCATGAGAGCAGAGTTCAATGTGAACCCTGCAATAACCACGAATATTAATTGTTGTAGTTTCGATCCACATTATCTGTCTGTTGGTGTCTGACGTCATTACGACCCTCCCGAAATTCGCATTGGATAATGGACATACCTATACCTACCTAGATAAATAAATTGTTGGAAAAATGAAAAAAATCCGGATCAGTGCCGGATAAGAACCAGTGGAGACCCATATGTTGGAGCCATTTTTATCGCTCTAGTACAATTTCATTTTCCAACCGACCAAAAAAGCTCTAGATCAATTGTTGTGAATCTCGGATTCAGCTCGAGATTTACACCTACTTGCACTAACACCAGCATATTTTACATGAAATGTCAACGCAGTACATCAAAACCACAGTACCTACACGTATCTACGTGTACTGTGCATCAAAACAAATATCAATCAACAAAAATATTTATCAGAGACGGTGTAGAATATTTAGAAAATAAAGAGAAAGTGTTTTAAAATTGTATTTATTATTTTTCTTTTTCTTATTTATTTTCTTGTACGAACAAGATGTGAAATGTCACACTAATGTAATTGCAGAAAAACAGATCAATCTCGTTTGTTTTCCATCGAGCACGAAAAATCTGAAATCAGAGCAAAATCTGAAAAGCCCAATCGAAAACGACATTAGTTTGCGCGATCGCGATGATGGGTACATTTCTTTTAAGCTTTGAAAGCTTTTAGCTGTGGCATTAAATACTTGAAATAAACCATATCATCTACAAGAAAAGATAAACTCGATGTCCTTAGAATCAATAGTCGAGTTCCACTTACGAATCCCTCAGAAAGTTCAGAGAATCAACGGCTCGTGACTTTTTTAAGGGTGGGTACCCACAGGCATGCCAGATTCCGCAAATTCATGAATGCTCACGCAAAACTGCCTTCAGATATCATTGCCTGTGAGAGTGCGCGTGCATGCATGCGTGATTTTCAATTTTTTTGAAATTCGCCGACATACATACGTGCGCAATGATAGGCGTGGGCATTCATACTCGCCTGTGGATAGCAAGGAGTGCGCAAATTGTGTTGTTTCGTCATTTGTTTTGGTATGAATTTTCATAAATTTGCAAAAATCCAAAAATTTCACATTCTTGCATGCCTGTGGATACTCACCGTTAATAGACGATACACATCACATTAGATTAGGTAGGTACATATATATGTCGTATACAAATCTACTACAAATTCGCAGTACTGAGGATCTAAAAACGAAACGACTAGAATCGACAAGATCCGTTTCCGCCAACGACAACCGTGATTCGTTTGTGAATTTGATTTGAGGTTCACTGCTTGGGTACTCGTTGAAAATTGGACATTAACTTTAATTCTTTCTCTATATTGCACAACCGGTAGCACTGAAAATACTGTTTCAACATTAGATTAGATTGGTTAAAAAGGTGGGACTCACTACAACAGTACACTCACTGCGAGAACCTTGGGCCTTTGTGATGACCTCATGTCAAACAGTTCGCTCAGGAAGCAGGATTTATTAAAAAATTCAGCCAAAGCTTCACTTTCTTATAGCACCTCAATTTGTTGTTTCGATTACGAAATATTTCGAATTCAGGTCTAAGGTCGCATGGTACGGTTTTACATTCTAACATAATTATATTTTCTTCGCAACTCTATCTTAAGTTGCAAAAGAAGTAAGCTTCTTTCATTTTGATTGTAAGCACTCTTCATTATACCACTGTATTTACTGGTTATAGGTTTTCGTGGTAGAATAGTGGAGTTTTTGCATTTAGAGTTGTCTTATAGCATTATTGTCCATTGGCTTAATATGACGGAACTAATGTAGTTGCTGTCTTTAGCATTTTGGACTACATCCACTATATCTTGATACAGCTCATAAGGTTCGTGGTTGTATTCTCTCCATTCGCCATACTCGCATATAGAAATAAATATTCTAGTGTTCACAAACTGCTCTGTTCTCCGGCTTATCGTCCAACACCCGGCACCATTGAGCAAAAGTAGCAGGATCAATTTTTTTGTAGAGCATGCATTTCATCTTCTCAATTAGGAGTTTTTATAACCAGTAAATGATCACAATTAACTGTCCTAATAACAAATGAAACATTATGTAAGTTAAAAACAATGAAGGTTTTATTTTAGATAGACTCTTAACTATTTACATACACATTAAAAAAAATACAATAATCTTCCCGCAGCACACCCCCTATACTGTGTAAGGCATTTTTGTGAAGTCAGAAAATAAAAATATACTCCGCGAGCACTTTACAGTTCCTCAAAGAATGCCACACGTGCTTTAGTTGATCCCGACTTTAGTTTCTTCAACGTAGAATATTTAGTTTCACCAGACTTCAACTGTTCGGCGCTGATAATATCCAATGGGCATTGGTTCTCCTCGATCTTAAGCAATTCTATTTCTGAGCGCAAAGTTCGCAGTTGACACTGCATGACTTTAGACTTCTCTAAATACTCCAATCGGCTTTTTTCGATTTCATTGGAAATCTGTTCCATCTCCTTTTCTGATATAAAGTCTTTAGATATAGTTTCGGATATTTCCGACGGCAATGATTCCGATCGACTGGATCCAGAAATTATTGACGGCTCTATGGAGTATTGAACGTTGTGGTTTAGAAAACTCAACAGCTTTGCATTCGCTTCGCGTTCTGCCAATCGAGCAGATTTTAGCTCTCGTTTCAGTTTCTCTGCTTCGGCTGCTCGGCTTTCCTTTTCGAGTGTCAACTGTTGGACATAGTAATCAATGTCGCGGATTTTTTTCTCCAGCTCAGCTTTTTCAGTTTCAGTCTTTAGATGACTTTCGCGGAGACGGTCCATTTCGATCTTGAATCGGTTTGCTTTGCATTCGGTCAACTGAACTTGTTCTTCGTTTATCCGATTTTTTTCAAAGTACAAATCCTTGGTTTCTTCCGAAACGCGCTAAAAGTGAATTATTTTGGTAATTATTTTAATTAAAATTAAAAACACATTGCACTTACTAGAGCATCGCTGGCAGCTCTCATGTCAGACCTCAGCTGGTCCAAACGCTTTTCCAGTTCGATTCGTTCCATTTCGGCTTTTTCACGTAAGTTTTTCTCTCTCAAGAATTTGGTGCGCTCGATTTGTCTTCGTTGTTTCTCCTCTTTTGCCTGTGCTTTCATTTGTTGAATTTCCATTGTATCCTGCTTTCGTCTTCTCATGTACAGGTCATGGTTGCCCATGCAGAGGTCTAATATCTAAAAAAAGAAAATGTAGTAATAAAAATGTTTTCAAAAGCTTAGAAGAAGATTACAACTTAACCGATCTTCCATCGCTTGTACTTACTAATTTATTTATGTGTAAGTCTTGTGACAGAAACACAAAATTAGATGCTTTTGTGTCCACCAATTTAATTGTGAATTTTTTGTCATCAAAACTAACATTACGAATTTCCGACCACTGGAACATAGTCTTTGGCGTTAGTTTATTGAGCTCATCGTAGATGTTAAGACCCATTGCAGTGACACCAAGCCAGAGTTTTGTTTTGTTTTTATTCTAAAAAAATAATAAGAATTGTTTTCATTTCACACATACTTGTACGTGAAAAAATGAAAGAAGACTCACTGTTATTGGGAAGTAATTTACTCCATACATGTCTAAGTCTTGTGCGATTTTTAAATACTCCATTTCTACCTCATCTCTAGTCATGGGTTCATGGTCCATATACCTGAATGAGAATGAGGTTAAGAGTTAATTTCGAATACTTATGTATCGTCTTCGTCTAGATAGATAAATATTGGTTATAGGTCTGTTGGCGCCGTTCATATATTTTTTTTAATAAAATAGTGTGATCAATATAAGAACCCGTTAGTTCAGCTGTGAAGTGAAATGCAAAAGACAAGAGTAATACTCGTAGATATGCATTGAAACCGTTCCAATTTATCTCAAGCTCAAAGTTGTCTGTTAATTTTTAACAATTTTGAAATCGATGTTACAATTTGCCTACACACAACGCATCCCATCGTATGTAGCGTTTTTATTTATAATGTTTTACCATGTTTTAATCCGTTCTTCCCACATCTGTGGTGTCATCTGGTACTGATCCACGACCCGTCGTGGCAAAAGATCAATATCGGCTAACATCCCCTCCTTGTACGTCTCATAGTCGTACGGTCCATATTGAACGTGCACTGCGTATGAAGCCAACAACACCGACGCCTCCGGTGGGCAGTAAATATCCATTGACAAAATACTTTGTTTAACTTGCAAAAAGAACAAATGCTGTGTTATTTCCTGTACAAGTTCTTCGCTCACATTCTCGGGGAAGTATTTCGCATAGAAATTAAAAACACAATTCCCACCACTAAGATTGATTTTCTGATCCTTAACCTTCTTGTCCATTTTGAGCCATGATACCTTTCCCCGTACATCTTCGTATTGTAGACCAAAGTACCAGCTCTCCCTTAAGCCAATTGTTCGGCATACCAGATCGAATAAATCCTGCCCGGTCGCCTTGTACTGAAATACACAAAGGATTATTACATAATAAGTTTCCTTTTGTTGCATGCTAAGTACCTCGAGATTGAACTCTAGCTCCGACTCAAAAGTGATTACTTTGACGGGGAATGATTTGACTTTTTTCGATCGAAACGGACTCATCTGGTTGGTTTTATGTGGATATCTTGACACATATTCTTTGATGCACTCAATTTTTGTAAATTTACGTTGCAAAATTTCGGGAATTCGACACGAGCAATGGTTTTTTAGCAAAGGCAGTTTTCGTAAGGATCACTCACTGTATTTGTAAAAATAAACACACTGGCTATGGATATGGACATACATATCAATTAAGTGGATATTGCTTCATATGTATGTTGACATTTGACATTGCATAAATTGTACTAGATTTTTGAATATTTTCGTTTGGATATAGGAAAAGGTTCATAAATATTACAGTGTGACAGTGATGTTGATAAAGCTTTAATATATATTTTTTTAATTACCGTCAGTAAACAATAAGGAGCTCACACCACAGAGCAGTACCCGGTAGCGGTATACCACTTGTCCGTGCACACTGTCGGTATTTTATATGCGGTATTCACAGAAGTGTCTCGTAACATGTTTTAACGCTTCTGTTATAGTTTTCCATATTTTATCATTTTTCAAATAAAATTGGATTAAAATTCATTAGCTCAATCAGTTTTTCAATACTAATTTTGACAGGCAGTCAACGTAGATTCCTACGGTACAAAATTGTGTCGCTGCAATACCGGTTACGGTATACCGCCCGAGTGCGTGCACCTATATTCACCGCAATAGGATTATGTACCGTTGTACCGCCATCGCATACCCATCTTGTGTGTGAGCTCACACGAATGGACTTTTAAAGAAAACTAGAGATTCTGGCAAACTCCTAACGGCAAGTTGAGAAGATTTTGACAAACAAATAAAACTCTTAAATGGCTTTTAATCATTCTTTACAGATCTGATTTTAATCATCTTTTATATACTGTTTCCTCCTTGACTTATGGTCCTGTGGTTTACCACACATCATTATTTTTCACTTTAAATACTAGTCTTTGGAAATATATCTATAAACTGCATTTTGCTAGAGTAATGTTTACGTAGTGAGCACCGTGGCGTAGTGGTTAGTGCGTTGGACTACTATGCAATGCTGTCCGCGTTCAATCCCAGCCTTGGTCCAACATCTAAAAGTTTTTTCACGGTGCCACCTCTTTCGAATGTCAGACAAGCAATGAAAGAATATCATTTTTCACGATTGACCTTCTCATCTCGCTGTTCGGAGTCGGCAAAAAAGCAGGCCCAGGTTCACCCCGAGCTGTAGCGGCAGCGCCACCTAAGTAAGTAATGTTTACGCAGTTGCCTGGTGAATGTAGAGTTTCTGCTCCCTAGCGCCTTGTCTATTAGCTCCCCTAAGCATTTCTGTTCATTTCATATTTTTTAGAACACCTGCTATGGTAGGATCTTATATCTACTATCGGCTTTCGATAATGTTCACTATATTGTGTCTCTTTTATTCCTGTGAATTTTGAAGAAGCTTGACCTTTTCGTCTTTTCTTTCCGTAGGATCTAAAAGAAAAGTGATATTCTTCAAAAATTTGCATAAATAATTGTTTGCTTTCATCTACTACAATCTATAATCTCCGTCGAGTGCCCATTGTACTAGAAAAAACCAACGAAACCAACAGTACGTCAAGTTTATATGTCGTAGTTTATTTGCCACCACAGTCTGTTTTTGATTTTTTTTTTATTGTGTGTTGTCATTTCTTCAATTAAAAAGTGTTTGGTCCATAATTATTCAAAAATATGAGTCTAATTTACTTCTCATTAATGTAAATTTTATGTTCTGCATTCAATTAGGGATGATAAGCTTTTGTTGATTCTAAACAGTAACATTGTTTTCCTAAATACGAAGCAAGTGTTATAAAAAAAAGTGCTCGGTTATTAATTAGTATGTCTTCTTTTATAAATTAGTGAATTTTGTTATCTTGCATGTTGGACATTTTTCCATACATTAACACCTCACTGTTTGAATTAAATTCGCATTTTTAAACAAACAAAAAAAAACAAGTGATGTGAACCCTAGTGAAAAGCTAAAGGAAAAGTCTCTACTTACAAAGTTTCTCTACTTTCACCACTTTCTAAATTGAATCTCGTACGCCTATCCGAACAAACGCACTTGTTTTTCCACAACGAACCACGAGCCAGTCTCGTTGGATATGTTAGTATTAGATTACATACACAAAAACATAAAAATGCATTTAAAAAAAAAGTTATAAAACTATTTTTCATCTTTGTTAAGAAGAATTTAGTACCTACATACATATTTAATTTTTTATTGCCTACTGCTGCTGAATAATACTTGTTAATTTTTATTTTTCTTCTCTTCGTATTTCTTTTCTTGTAAAGCATTAAGTTCTTGGGAATCTGTAAGATGGATAAAAGTGCCTTCACTGCAGCAAAGAACTCATTCATAACCGGTTCGTTGCAATACGGTTACAATTTCATGCATTTAACCTACATTTATCTAACCAATTGTTGAACTCTATGTACTCCCGTGCGAATGCGAATACAACGTAAATTTGCGTGCCTGGCGATTGCAAGCAGCAAAAAAAAAAAAAAAAACTAACTACATACATAACTGGATCTGTGAAAAGTAAATTGGTGTTTTCATATAATTATTTTGAATGTTTAAAGATACTCGCTCGTAGAACATCTTGAATATGCGAGTAGTCAAAAAGCTAATGAATTTTGTTTTATTCCAAAGCTTGGTAAAACCCCTCTTTTGGCTCTGTGAGAAAGTGAAATTTACACATATTCCCGTCGTATATTAACAAAAGACAGAAGTAATAATGGCATTGGCAGAACATTGGCCAAAAGCAAAGATGGAAAATTGCGTAATTTAAATTCGGCTTGCTTGCATGCGTTAAGCGGTAGTTTGCATTTGTACCAAGTTAATAGTTCGATCATTAAGTCATAACACACTCATGGAAACTGTATAAAGCAAATGAGTATTTAATTTTTTTAAAAAGCTAATGTGCGCATTCTTGCAATAGTCGACCGTGAATCGATGTCTTGAGTCGTTTTAAAGCGAAATTCTTTTCACATCAACGTTGAATTTTATTCATATTAGCGGCTTTGCTAGTCGATATACCGTTTTATTACTTTTAATGGTAAAAGCAAAATCAAGCAAGAAAATCTTGTCTCTTCGTTTCGCTAGATCAAAGATTTAATAACAAATGTATTAATGTTTCAAAATACTCGAAGAGAACTTAAAACCATTATTTCCACATTGCAAATGTATGAGTACATTTGTATGTAAATATCTATAGTCACTAAAACAAGCTGAGCAATCTTTCGAAATATGTAAGTTTCACCTTTTGATCTCTACTGCCACTACCTTGGTATTCGGGTCATTTATGGTAGCTATTTGTATATACATACAATCATATTGTAGCTAATCTATCTTTTGTTATTGTAATAACGTAGATGTCTTCAATCACGTGTTATATATTTGGGGAAAAGCTATGTTAGTATGTATTGGTCTTGGTGGGTGCAGTGGTTCAGACAGTTGAGCAGGTTGGTTGACTCGGTCATTTTTTCATTACTACAGGCGATGCCTTACCTTTGGGAGTATAAATAATCATGAGAAATTCATTAGTGTTGCTTGCGATTCGATGTCTCAGCATATTTTTGCTAAGAATTAGACAGAGTTTGGATCTTTTCCGGTAAAAAGGCTGAACAAAACCTACGCTGTTCTGTCTCTTTGACTCCTACCACTACTTTACCTACATTTACATAATGTAGTTTCATGATTCTTTACGCCAATTTTGAGGCAAATGCCCATGACCTCTAAGACTTATTATTTGCAGCTTGGTTGTCTGACAGGATTCCAATGGGTTGCTTGATATATTTCCTGTCGAAAAAAGCTTTGAAATATTAAGGGATCAGTTTCGATTTACTGTAAGTTTCGATAGATTTTCCACCCTTAACTATTGTTAGACAATGGTAGTCGTTTCGGATGGATAACTCTCTTTAAAACCAAAATTATATTCGATCTCGAATAAACGAATTATGTGTGTGTGTCGGCAGTGACTACTGTGTTATAGCAATCAAAAAAACACTTAAAATCTGATTAATCGGTTGTTGTTTAGATCAACTGCTATTTCTGGAATTCAGAGTGAAAAATCCAATCAGCTTACACCCATAAGTTGATAATTTTTGCTCCGTCAAGGAACAGAAATAAAAATTACGATCGTATTCATAATACCCCATCCTTACTCTTCGTTTAAAATGCTTATCACTTGGGTAGAAACAATCTTATGCGAAATTCTTATAAAATTGGGAATACTGTGAGAAAGTGGAATACTAGTTCCTCGCTCATTTCGAATTTAGTTTTTCAATTCCATTGCGTTGCATGTTGCTTTATTTCATTTCTCGACAATATTTCTCTCATGATTTGTCATTCAATTTTCATTAGTTGAATGTTGAATTATCTTCTAAGAGACACTTACAGCAATTGTTCCATGATCATTTACGCTTGTGTGGAAAATTGTAATTAGAAACGACATGCATTAAAGTGATATCCTCCAATCCTTTTACCTCTAAAAAGAACAAGTAAATAGTATTAGTTAACAAAGTTAGTCATTTAATCCAATGTTATTCCTTGTTATTTGATTATATAATTCAAACTTTTTTTTTCATAATATTTGTTTTCTTTTAGATATTAACAATGAGTTTTACGTCCTTTCCAACACACTATGCAGCGAATATATCTACAAATCCCGTCGGCCAGTTTTCAGCGTCGAAATTTGCACAAAACATATCCACTGGTACTGGACAGGTGAGTTTATTTTTATGACAAACGGGAATTTACTAAGGATTTCTAACACATAGTTTCAATAGTTGTTGGTAGTATTGTCAGAATTGCATCTAAAAATGTTCGAATTTTTTTTGTTTTGATTCTTTAGATTATCTCAGCGCCTGACGGAAGCCTACATTATGTCCGAAACGATGGAAATGCGTATGCTGCCACCGCTGTTCCTCCGCCAGGAACAGGCAACGAACAACATCAAACATTGCTTACAATTCCTATAACAGTACCTGGAGCAAAGCCTGGTGATGCTCAACAAACAGTACATATTCAAGTCCTCAATCCAAATCCTGTCCAACAGGCACCAGCAAAGTTTCAAATGGGACAGATGCAATTACCAGTACAAAATCAACAGCCCGGTGGAACGACAGTACTCACAGTGGCCTACAGCCCGCAAGACAATAAGTTCGTTACAAATCATGCGTTTCCCGACAGCATGACCGTGGTGGCAGCTTTACAACCCCAAGATTTGCAGCTACTTGCTCAGGCCCAGCTCGCACAAATTTCTGCCAATAAGCAGATGCCTCTAGAACAACCTGCCCCTCACTCAAATGAACAATACAGCAAGAATAGGTAGATACATCACCCATAATTGGTGGATCGAATTCAATTTAAATGATTTCCATTTTCAGTGATGGAGTCGCTATTAAACAAGAACCTTGTACCGATTGGGATAATGTAAATGTAGCAGTCAATCAGAATAATAATGGACATTTTCAGCAGAACTGTACTACACAAACGTCTGTGCCTTTGAATTTGCAACCATATTTGAAATTTAACTCAGTTCCAGTAGAGGTAGTGTAAGCACACAACACAAATATAATCATCGTGTACTTAAATCGTTTCGTCTTGCAGTTTGATTCTGAAGTTGTGCCGATAATCGAAGTGAAACAAGAGGAACCAGTAAAGGCTAAAAGAAAAAGAAAAGTTAAAAAGAAAATACCTAAGGTGAAGGCACCAAAACCGGGACAGGTGTTAATTGCAACAGCGGCCGATGGAACTACACTATTTTGCTGTCCCGAATGTCAAATGGCATATCCAGAAAAGGAAAATCTCGAACAACACTTAACTGTTCATAAAATTGAAAGGAGGTAACGTATCAGTGGTCGAATTCGTTTTGTTGGACTTCTTTTGGGGAGAATAGGTTTGTGAAAGTAGATACGGGAGAGAGCTGGACAAGTACAGAGAAAAGGAAGATTAAATGCCTTCCCTTCCTGCGGAAGCTGCAAAACTTATTGAAAAAGATGCTTACGTTTCCTTCGTGGTTTCCAATGGTATTCTGTGTCTCAGTCTTGCGAGTGTTATGTATTTTTCGTCCTTTACGTTCCATAGCATACTAGATTTCTAACGATTAAAACAACCTCCCTATTAGAACACAATCGTTTTAGGGAAAATGCTTTGTTTTTTTTTTTTTTTTAAAACCCATTTTAGCTCGATGCACTTAGTCCCAATAATATTCCAACTTTTTAATGCCATCAGAATAGTACTATCTGTCAACCTTCCAAAGTGTCATATCCAGGGTTCGGATTTTGTTGACAAAAAAAAAAACCAAAAAAGGCAAAATTATACCGCAGAAAAAGGCAGAGAAGGCATTTAATAATAAAGGTTTTTAGCATTATCATTAACATTGTAATTTCACTGCACAACCCAAAACATTTTCAAGTTCTCTGGTAAGATTCGCCTGCGATTATCTCTCAGGGAAGACTTGAATGAAATAAAGGATCTCTCAACATGGGCAGAGCCTAGTGGAGGCAAGATAAGAGATGTCATGTCGTTGACTTTAATATTTAAGTTCAACTTGGAGTTTGCAGCGCTATTTTATTTATTTGCTGAAAAACCGCGTACAATATCACATCTTCAGCTATTGGCGCTTTAGCTTGTAGTTCCTCCTCGATTCCGTTCAAAGTCTTTAACACCTCTTAAATACGCCTTCCTTAATATTATGCATTGCACTAAGATCAAATGCTTAAATTCAAATACATACAACTACTAGGAGTTACCTGTTATTTGTAAACTCTTAATTACGTGCTCTTTCGGGTTGACTAAAAATATTTTCTAAGTTCACCACAAACTTTTGCAATTGGCTTGAATTTTTAAACGGGTCTTGGGGCATTTTCACTTTCAATGACAAGCAATAAAATATTTTATGTCACAGAATATGAATCTAGATAAAAAGGCGCACAGTTACGAAAAAAATACTTCCCAGATGTCTAACGGTTTTTGTGAGGTGAAAAGATGGTAAATAAGACTGCGACGAATACCTGAGATTGCACTAACGGCAAAAGAAGAAGCACATGTACATAATTTGAGTTGATACAAATGTATTTAGAGTTGCATTGGTGTGTAGGGATTGTTTTTATGTGCGCTAGTGTAAACAACGCGAGAGAAAAACCTGCTCTCATATGTGTGGACACTGAAATTTCTTTCGTGTGAGCAAGGATAAATCGTATAGTTAAGAAGAAAGTGCACAGCTACGTTAACAAATAGCACCAGAAAGACAAAAAAGGCGGTGTGGATTAAAAAAGGCAAAAAAGGCAATATGAGGAAAAAAGGCAAAGTCAACGAAATCCGTTCCCTGGTCATATCCATTTCCTATTCCACTTCTTTATTTGACGTAATATTTGTTTACTCAACCATTATTTGCTGTTCGAAAACTGGGAGTATAGGTATATGCGGAGGCGTTTCGTAGTGAAGTTCATGTATTTTAGACTTTACGATTAGCGAGCACTGTCCTGACGAAAGAACACTTTTTTCTTCATCAATTAATGTTCACCAAATTTCTTGGGATCGATCCAATAACGCTGCATAATACCGTCAAAAGGTTGTTTTTCTTTTTTCAAGATATGCGATGACGAGTCGCATTAAGCTTTCCAGCTCATAGAAGCACCGGCTTCTACCCATCGTTTTGACTCTTTTTTCTGGTGTGTAGTGGTTTCATCTTCGGGTTTAAATAGACCCAAGTAATTATTTGGGTTTCACTGAAACATATCCAAATAATGCTTCGAAGCAGTCATATGAATGCGTTTTTAACCGATTTATCATATGTAAATGATCGTGCAAAATCAAAAGCACTGCACCTCTTGAAATGTTCATGGGCCAACAATTTTATACACTTTCATATCTATCAAATCTATCATTTCACTGTTGCTGCTCTTTTCAGATACATATGTGACATTTGTGGCGCCGGATTAAAACGGAAAGAACACTTAGAAAGGCATAAATCTGGCCACAATCCGGATCGGCCTTACATATGCAGTGTATGCCTAAAAGGATTCAAAAGAAAGGAACATTTAAATTTGCATTTTGTTATACATAGTGGAGAAAAAAATGAGGTACCACAAACATTTCGAAAATCTACAAATTTCATTGGTTAACTGCGTTTTCTTGTTTTTTTTTTTTTAAACAGATTTGTGGAGAATGCGGGAAAGGTTTCTATCGAAAGGACCATTTAAGAAAACACGCCAATTCACATGCAGCAAAGAGAATAAAAGAGGAACTGAATGCAAAGTCGATAAGTAGTGGTGGAGTTAATAATCAATGTAAATCAACGTCTGAAATTGTTAGTGAAAATTATCCAATCTCAATAACGTGCGATGCGAATATTTCCAACAAGCAATCAGAGGAGAACCATTCAATATCTTAATCGTATTACTTTACAAAAAATGATTTTCTTCTTGTTTTATAATGTAATAAAAATTGGGTTGGGATCATTAATTGTAATTTAAATTTGAAGAAATAATATTTTTTTTTTTTATTTAATTAAAAAGAATTTATACAGTAACGGAAATAGTAGCAGCAAACAACGATTAAAATCAATTCAATATATGGCTTCAATTCCTCGAAATAAAAAATAGGTTAAAAATTCGAGTAAAATAAAATTCTTCTTTGCTTAGTTACACCAATATTTATTTTAAGTTTTGGGGGGGCGGTGATGAAAATCGTTCGTAGTGCTTCCATCGTTAGTGCTTATTTCCTTGTGAATACTTCACCTATTACTACCCCCACACCCATCGGTTGGTTTCATTTGATCGGAAAAATACATTCCAAACGATTTGAATGTCCAGGGAGCAATCATCAAAGAAAGTGTCTTTTGGTTATACTTACTCGTAGTTAACCTTTTTTTAGAAAAAAGAAAAAAAATTAATTGAATTAATTTTATATTTATGGAATCCGAAAACACTGTACATTCCTATTCTTTTTTTTTTAAACAGTTTTACTGCGGAACAAAATAAAAATAATTAGATATAAACATATCTCATTGAAAATGAACAAAATAAATTAATAAAATGTATAATGTGTGTGCCTAAGATTGTTGGGAAAGCATGTTGAGTAAATAAATAAAAGAAGAAGAAAAAAAGTGAAAAATAATGTGTACACTATGGAAATAGATTTTACATCATGAAATAGTTATTAATTATATATTTTTGTACTAAAAGAAATGCTGTATAAATCATTAATATTATGTATGAAATAATAGAACCAGAATACAGATAAGATTACAAGGCAATCTTATTTTCTAACTTTAGTGGTTAAACTACATAATATAAATACATATATATTACACATAATACAACATGACAAATCGTTTTTATGTTTGCTTTTTTTTAATTTATACTGTTACTATAATAAACAAGTTAAGTATTATTTTATTTATAGTTGTTTTAATAAAGCAATTTGAGGCAACACTTGAGGTTTTATTTTTATATTTCAGCTTTACATACGACATTTTTGAGTGGAGTGACTATGACTGTAAGTTGTCTGGTACATTCTACTTTTATGTCTAGTTATAAGCCAGTTCATTCCAAACAGTGAAAATAATCTTCACTATCCAGGAGTCTAGGTACTGGTATGCAAATCCGACGAATAGAAAGTGACTAAATTCAAAAGTTGGTAGAGGTGAGCACGTGTTGCAAACAACTAATAAAAAACGTCGGTTAATGCTAAAGCGCAGTCTCTGCGCAAAAATCTTTGTCTCAGTTTATTTCCGTTCGTGGAAAGCTAATTAAAAAAAAAAATGAGCTTGATGGTTGGATGTTGTTGAAATAAGGTAGCCACTGCTGGGTTTAGCGGTAAACGAGGGCAAAACAAAGTATATGCTGTCGAACGAACTTCTGTTCTGCTATAACATCAAAAAATGACATCTCGTTGGAAATCAAACGAAGGATTACTCATGCCAATCGCTGTTTCTTTGGGCTGAGAAGACAATTGAGCAGTAAAGCCCTTCCCCGATCGACTAAGGAGACTCTATATAAGACTTAATTAAACATATATTTCAAAAAGACGAGTCCCATGGCGGTACTTGCGCTACTTCTTGTTGAATAGAAACTTAGAAACTTACTCTGCTGGAATACTAACGTTTGCCTCTGCTTATAAGTATATATGTTTGAAGTAAAGTACACAAAAAGAATGTCAATTCATATGTAAATTTTAAAGTCATGGTAAGTCATAAAGAACACCAGAAGACTTCGCCTTTCTCATGGTATAGATTTCTCTTGGTTAGTCTTCGAAGGAAGCGGTGTCATTTGTCCATTTGGAGCTGGTTGCGCTGATAACATCTATGCCCAAACTCCGTTTCATTGTCTCAATAGTAGTTTTACGATTATGCAATTCTTTGTGGGTTCATGGCCTTTATTATTCACTTGTTAAGTTGTTGCGCACATCCATCTCTCACGTTTCTAAAAAAAAATACTATCGATGACGCAGGTGCAGGGTATATTCATTCATTTACAAAATTTCCAGAAGCTGCCCCAAACTCCTCATAAAAATAATAAAAAATGGTTGAGTGTCAGTCAGTCATGTCTGATTTTCTAATGGCATACACAAAATAATATTTACTTGCTTGTTTAAACAATAAAATCATTGTTCCCCATAATCAATTGGACTTCCCATAAAGAAAAATGAAAGCTCAACCATGTCTGATTAACTCCTCTGTGTGGCAATCATTGTAATATAGGATGGAACACACATAAATAATATTTATTACTTAGTTTCAACTTCAAAGTACCGTCAAACTATCCGAACAATGATGATTTATAGCTTAAAGCCTTTGATGCTAAGCAAAGCAAAGCAAGTCGAAATAAATGAAACGACCGCAGCATACCTCTTTATACATAAATATTTAAATTTATGTTAAAACTATTGTTGCCATCCGAGGAGCACAGTTAAAAAGCCTGAATCTTACCGTGAAGCATACCGCATACGTGAGAAAGTGATGAACTCAGATAAAAAGTTCTGATTTAATCATGTTTCCAGACAAAATTTATCCGCTTACATAATTTCTTTACTTGTAGCTGTTGGTGTACCTCAGAGCCCTGAACTTGTTGTTATCGGTCGATCGTGGGCGAAAAAAATATTTTTTTTTATTTTCTCTTTTTCGCTATATCCGTTATAACAAAATCTAAAGAGATCTTGCTAAGCATAAGTATGTCATAATGGCTTTTTGGGGCAATTTGCCTCCAGGAAAGCGATCCGCTAGCCTCGATATTGAGGTGCCATCCGAGCCCACATATAAAATAACGCTTATCCCCAAACTGATGTCTTCAACCTCCCAGCCTCAACGTCTAACCTTTATGACGCGAAATTTATCGTTATTTCCCCGAGTGATGAAATGAAACCCCTAACCTTATTCAGTGTGTTAATCCTCAAAAAAGCTATCGACAGCATAAGCATCGGTTACGAACCCAGCTCCTCCAAAGGTACATGCTTAATGCATGTGCCGGAAAATGAAATCATCAGTGAAATGAGATCACAGGGTATCACCGAAGTATTTAAATTAAAAAAAAGGCTCTCAATGCACCACCGGTGTTGTTCTCCTTACTTTCGACTGCTTTCATCCCAATCATCAGTAAACATTGGCTGGTACAACGTACAATGTGAGAGTTAGGGAATACTTCCCCAACCCTGCGTTGTCGCAATTGCCATATTTTAGGCCACACTACCAAAAGATGTAATAATCTTCCCCGTTGTGACAAGTGCAATCTCTTCCCTCATGATCCTGCCGCGTGTAGTCGCACATCTTCCGCCAACTGCTCTGAAAAACATGCAGCCTCCTCAAGATCATGCAAAACATATGTATGTATGTACATACATATGTATACCTCCAGTGAAATGACATTTTGAAAATAAAATGTACAGAGCCCAAAATTCCACTCCTGCGCTTTACACTTCATGCGCAGCTATAACCAAATACCCTTTTCAATCGCAATCCTTGCAAATAATATCTCTTCCAACAATTACTCATCCCGACCACTCCACCCCTCGTGCCCTGTCAAATCCAGCACTAACAAATAAACAAATCAGTCATTCACCACAGTCGTCACCAATTTCAAACTGGTCCGCGATAACACATGTATAACTTACCAAACCAACCGCAATCTACTTTACTACGAATCAAATGTCAAAATCATAATGCCAACGATAAAAACCTCTTCACTGAGCTCATACAAACTGACAACGATGAATCATCCTAACCGAACAATAACTAACAACGATAACGATCCCGCCACCCACAGACCGTTCACCCCGGGCCGAGCATTGAGCCCTCACCATTCCAATTCAGGATGGCGGGGTTACAACAATACCAGCAACACAACATTCACCGCAAATCATCCCCAATTCATAACACCTGCATTAAAAACAATTCAAGGGAGCATCAAAGGCTCTTAAACAACTGCAGTACAAATTGTGAGTGTTTCGGTGCACTTTTTTTCTACTACTCGCAACATTTTCACTATTCGCAATTTTTTCCGCAATATCCTTATTTTATTATTTTTCGATTAATTTTTATATTGGGGTTAGAATGCGTACCTTGTTGGATGTAGCAGCTAGCAGAATGAATTGTCAAAATTCTCGGAAGTCGACATAATGTTCATGACATTTGACATTCATTTTTTGATTTATTGTTCCATCAAATTTCGTAGGTTTCCACTAAATAAGATTGAGTTTGTAACCAATGTTGAAAGTCAAAATTGGCAACCAAAAATGTCCATTATTAAGGTTTCGCAAGATCATTTTATTAGTAGATTCCACTACATACAAGTTTAACTGTACTATAGTAAAATAATAGTACTTACAAAAACGATCTCTCCCCCTTAATAATAGCTTTACTTGAAACTAGCCTTACATCTCCATTCCAGTCCAGTGATGGTAACTAAAAAAAAGAAAAGTACCTACCAACAATGGAAAAAATCCCTACTTTGCTCTACACATGCGCAAAATTTCCCCTACAATTCCCAATACGTGATTTTTCAAAAGGGAGAATTTAGCACAATGTGTTCATCAAATCAAAATGGCTTAAAATTCTTAATTTTATTTTATTTCTTTTCATAATAAACCAAAAACAGCACAAAATCAAAATTAAAATAAGGAACGGAATTGCACTGACAAATGCAAAAAAAATAACTCGAATAATGCAAATCGAACTGAGATTTTCGTGACTTTTAGATACATATTTTGAGGGTCAGATAACATTTAGGCATTCATGAAATCATAAATTAAAACTCTGGGAGAATTCAAATATGGACATAAGAAATAGCCGGGAGTTTTCAATATGGAAAATCCCTACAAATTCGCTTATTTTAAAAATCTGTCCTTTTTTCCCTACGCGTTCATTTTTGAGCTTAAAATACCTACATGTAGGGATTTTCCCCTACGTTTATCATCACTGTTCCAGTCAACAACCACTTAAACACTAAAACATGGTGCGAGTAAACATACAAACAAACAAACCAAGTTTTAGCTTATGTTGATCGTTTGCGGAGTGGTACAGCACAATAACAATTTCAATAATAAATGCCTACAATCTTTTAACCTTGGCAATCTGAAAAAACGCCCTTGACCATCAATATCTACCCAGACTAGTACTAGGCGACTTCAATGGCTGGTCTTTTAGCTGGGGCTCGCCCAAAAAAAAAAAAACCACCGCGGCAACACCATTTCCAAATTCCCAAAAAAATCGGACTATCAAGTATATCAACTTCTTAATGATGGATCTCTCACACACTTCAGCACCCACTCCACTTTTACCCACATCGAACTTTCCTTCTGCTCCCCGAGTCTAGCGGTTGACACCAGATGATCTTTGTGGAAGTGATCACTTCCCCATTATTATTTCCATGTTCCATACGACCTCCTTCCCCCCCTAAAAGTAGACTATGATGCCACGGTCACAGCTTGGTGATAAACTCAGGAAAGACAAAAATGATGCACATACTCACACCGAATCAAACAACAGCAGCTATCAATCTATATATGTATGTACATATATAATTCCTTCGGGGTGAAACTCGATGACGTTATAACTCGATAACCACAGGACCGATTTTCATGATTCTTTTTTTGTTTTGTTCATATTTCATGTTTAGGCAGAAAGAAAATTCCGGAAAATCGATCGGGCAAAGCCGGGCGGGACAACTAGTATCATCATCATATATATTTTTTCTGTAGTATAGGTACCATTTGCGGCGCTTACACTTAACCAATCTTAACAGATGAGATGTCAAAAGAAAGAGAATTTCCTGCACCAGTGACGAATTGCAAATTTTAACAAATTAAAAAACCGATCAAAACAAATATTTTACCCAAAATTAACTCCCAAAGAATAAATACTTCCCCTATGATTTTCATCTGTCTACTGATGGCAATGAATTTATTTCGGTTGATATATTAGCGATTGATGGAAGTTGTAGTGGATAAATACATACATATATTAACCAAAATTAAGTTTCAAAAAACAAACACTTCCTATATGGTTTCTATGGGATTTTTATGAGTTGACAGATGAAAATCATATGGGTGGTTTGGATGTTGGATGGGAAGTTTGGATTTTCTCTTGGGAGAGTTCTCGCACGGGCACACTAGTCATTCTTTAAACGAAAGCTGTCCAACCACACAAAGAACCATTTAAGGTCGTCAGATACCAACATATAAATTTTGTGAAACAATCAGCTGCAGATAAGCCTAAGCTTCGCAGGTAATATTTTTATTTGTAACGTTTAGAAACAATAAAGAACAACATACTACGTTCTACAATATGTAATAACACCATCCTACACAGAATCTTGTAACTTTATTGGACTTTTTGGTGCTTTACGAATTACATAACCTGTAGAAACAGCAAAATTGGTATATATTGAAGTTTTCATCTAACAGAGATGTCCTCGACAAACCTTCAATATTGCTTGCCATTAGGGTTTCAAAATGGGTATTTGCTGGAAGACACTTAATGCGAATTGCGTTCAAACGCGAATTTTTGTAGGTAATACCGGCTTCCTGAACAACGGAGGAAACTACTTCATCGCCAAGTGCAATTTCACGGTTCTAAAATGTCAATTATTTGTTATTAGTTAGATAGTAAAGACAAGTTAGCACACTTGTGTCAATTAAATGGACTTACAGTATCAAGCAAAGTGGAAGAATAAACGAACATTGCGTTCCACACAACGTAAGCAGTCGAAACCATCTTTTAACCACTCCTTGTTCGTGTTTTTCTCCTGAAACTTTGAATATCTCATTAAGCAACGATATATGTATTTATATAGATGCAGCCAATCGGTTGCTTGCAAAAATTGTTCCCAGTCACCATAACACAATGAGCAGTCACCTTTCTAAAAAAAATACAAATATACAGACAATATATTAATATTAATATAAATATTATTTAAGGCAATGTACACTACTCACTTGATCCTTATCATCGAAATGAATCACATCTTCAGAGGTACCTGCTCTCCGGAAACGAAATCGTCCAGGCAATGGATCACTGGCTTGACGAGCTGGATAATTGCTGTCCAACGGCTTCAGAACTTGCCCCTTATATATTGATGAATCGGCATAGTCAAATATAATAGATCCAGAAGCCAAATGCGTTAAATTGCATGCAAATGCGCGTCCCTATCTAAAAAATTTAATTTCATTTCATTAACGCTGAGATAAAACTTAATATTCACATTCATACATTTCTCGTTTGAATTGATAATTCGACATCATCACGTGGGCGTTGCCTTTAGCCTCAGAAAAATGAAAAAAAAATATTTCTTTCACAACATCGGCTCTTTTGATAAATCCAAAGGACTCCTTCATCGAACAAACAACACCACAACACTTATAATTGGCTGCGTTGGATTTTCAACTTTTTTAACTACTTTGCACTTAGGCTTGATCTGGTGATCACCTTTGGTTCGTAGGAATCTGAAAACCAACTTTATCGCCAGCTCTAAGATTGACATCGCCCTTAACATCGTCCTTGCTATATGACGAAAAAAAACATTTGCCACGGTTCTCATAGTTAATACGCCCTGTAGTTTCGTTGGAGCCAAAAGATTGTGGACACAATCGGTACGTAGCTCAGTTGTCACCGAGAAGACCTTGTTTTGAAAACATTTTCAACAATTCTATCAGCAAATATTACGTGTTCCATTGTACTTACGACTTCGGGAGCGATCTGCGACACTCACACTTGACTAGGTAAACTCAACCGGATCACCAATCTTCAGATGATCAATATTGCCACTAAATTGCGAGAGTTAAAAGAATAAATGAGCTTGTCGTACGCAACACTAAATACATCCATAAAAATGCTAAAAAGTAAGTCATTTAATTAATAGGAATATCAACAAACATATTTAGAAAAACATACCAACAGTTTCTCAATGATACCAGTCTCCGGAGTGGTTTCACTTAAATTGTTGTTGCCCGTAATGATGTGCCAAATGACGACGATTAATTGTCGGTTGTATAAATTCCATTCTTTAATACACTATTAGATAAAAACACCCCGATCGTAGTGTGTTCTTCGTTTGAATCAGAAGTCCCTATAGTGCTTTGCGGGTGCGGTTCCAATTGGTGGGAAACTTTTTAGCATAATAAGGTTTCTCATGGTTCCTATAATGAAAGCATCATCGTTTGGACCATTATCGTTATTCTCATAGGTTTCTTATTTTTTTCAAAATAAAAAGAAGCTGAGAACTTATTAATTTATTGAATAAACAAAAAATAAATAATAGGCGTGTTTTTTTTTCAAATCCATATAGGACTAGCCGTAACCCGGTGCGCTTCGCTCCACCTTTCATTTAAAAATTTGTCCGCGCACATAGTTATTTTTCTATCTGCCTGTCGGTCTGTCTGTCTGTCTGTGTGTCGGTTGGTCTGTCTGTCTTTCTATCATAATAACTCACCAAAGTTTCATCACGATCGGATGAGCGATGCGTCCTCGTATATGGTACGATCATACACACATTAATTTTTATATAATAGATAAACATGTTTCTGCAACATGTTTTCAATGTAAAATACAACAAAACCTTAGCCTGGATAATTACTCACTTAGTTGGCGCTACAGCTCGAGGTGAACCTGGGCCTGCTTCTCGCAACCATTTGTGTGTGCGTGTTATATTTTTGCACGAATGGAAGAGACCTACAGTTTTTTGCCGACTCCGAACGGCGAGTTGAGAAGCTCAATCGTGACAAATGATACTCTTTGATGCTTGTCAGACATTCGAAAGAGGTGGGCACTGTGAAAAACTTTTAGGTGTTTGCGGCGGGATTCGAACCCAAGACCGCTGGCTCAGTAGTCCGACGCACTAATCACTTGCGCTACGAATTTTGTTTTCTAGTCATTTATACAACTTTTCCTAGTTAAATTTTCCAACTTGGCCTACATACTCAGTTAGGTTTGAGTCTGGGATGTTAAGGGGGAAAATGGTATGGAAATTAGGGTTTTGACGGGTATTCTAATAAATGAGCATACTTTAAAACCTTCGTAAAGTCATACTTTATTTAAAAAACAAATTGCAAAATTATGATTTAGTTAGAAAATCGCACCAATTTCCAACTGTGGTTAAAAAAATAGGTAAAAAATCATTTTTTCGCTTTTTACCTGCTGCGGTTTTTTCCAAGTATCATAAAATCTGTGAGTTTTTCAGCATACTTAGTACAGAGTTTTTTGTTTACAATTGTTACGTTCATAAGAAAAAAATAATAAAGTGGTATGATTATTACGCATTTCTTGTAGAAAAGCGACCTGAAAGTCAAAAAAATGTATCGGCAAGATTAATGATATTGATTTAAAAACAAAATATCTGGAAAGCAAAAAAAGGTATCCAATTTATTTAAGCGCAGTTAAAAAGGGTATTATTTCTTCTAAAATTAAAGCCCCAAAAGAAGTTTCTGTAGTAAGTATTAGCGGAGATATTTGAGTTAGTATGGGTCAAGGTACACCAAAGTAGGTGTTTTCTTAAATTCTTGATAAATGATGTCCAAATTGGAGATAGACCCTTGTTGTAGAAAGATTTTTTTCTTAGAATAAACCCAAGAATCAGTTGCCAAAGTCTTGACATTCAACTTGGAAACACCCTGTATGTGTATAAAAATGAATGTGCATATGTTCTCGTATGTATGTTTGTTTTTTATGTGCGCTGGCAAACTTTGAAAACAAGGGTGGAGCGAAGCGCACCGGGTTACGGCTAGTAATGTATATTTCGCAAAATTAACACTAATACTAAACTAAATTAATAGAAAAAAAATATTTCAATAAAAAGAATTTAGTACCATTAGTTACGGTAACTATAATATGTGGTTTTAGCTTAAAAGAATACAATGCGAAATTTTATATAATCACAGAAATAACAATTACAGGAAAAACGTTGCATATCTAAAGGAATATTTTTTGCGTTTGGAGTTCCGTGCGGAACCCTAACGAACAGACAGACAAGAAAGCGAGTTAATATTGCATTGTCATCCAGCTCTGAGCTATGTTTTAAGTGTCAAGTCTCTAGCTCATCGAGAAGTGTAAAACAACAAAGCGGCCTAGTAAAAACATAGTAATATGCATCTTGTACTTACTGAGAATAAATTACGTCATATTGATACCCAGTTGTCTACTTGTGTACTCATATACGACGTAATAAATTGAAGCAGCTGGCAGCGCTTTGACAAAATTTGGCGTTAAACCCCGGTACAGGCCAAAGACGCCCTCAGTTCGTATGATCCGCTTGAAGACGTCTAGCATAGTGTCAGCAGTAGCTGATACATGTGACGTTAAAACGACTTGAAAGTAAAAGAAATAACTACCGTTAGGTATAAAGCTATACTTCATTGGTTAAATGCTTACCTTGTGCTTGTAGTCGCGTCCTTACCAATGCCAATGGATAGGAGCACACCTGACCAAGTGTACTTGACACACTGCCACATGCTAGGTGTACCAATACATTTGGCTGTTCATATTCGGTGTTTTGGTTAATTATCAGGTATTTCTTTTTGAGTGTCTCATAGACGGCCAACTCGGTACCATTATATGGTATAGTGCCAATAATACTTGGAAGGTATCCACGATAGAAGCTGCGAATGCCTTCACGGGTGTAGATTTTTTTCACCGCATTAGTTATGCTAGAATATTGGCCGGTTTTGGAAATCGTAATACGAGTTTTTAACACGTCCATGGGATGTATGATAGTTTGGCCAATCATTCCGGCGCATGCGCCCGCTACAAACCGTTCACTTATGGTCATTTGACGTTCCTCATCGCCACGAATTATTCGTTTGATTTTTTCATAAGCCGCGAATTTAAGGGCAAATTCTGGTGAATTTTTCAGAACACTGACACCATTACCACGCCACATACTACGTAGGCCACCCTCATTGAGCATAGATTTTAAAGACGCTGCGATGCCCATTCTATGTGTTTGAAGCTGAGAAATAATTATTATAAAATAAGAAACAACCGTCAATTTTGATTAAATGAATCTGTTACGAAACTATAAAATAATTGTTCAAACGAACAAACTTTATTCTCGAAAGAAAGATCATATTCGAATTTTTTCGAACAATGTTTGGGTTGGGGTGGAGAATCTCTCTGAATAAATGAAAAGTAAGCTAAAATCTTTGAAGTTTGAATTTTTCTGTTAGAACTGGAATCAATTAACGACGTATTATAAATCGAGGTAATCTTGTATGTAGTAAACATAGCCTTTTTTCATGAACTTTAAAGATTGTGTTTATCTTATTCGAACTATTTATGTGGAGTCTTTTTATTGATCCGGGACACCCTTTGAACATTTTTTAAATTTCACCAGCTATTAGCAAGAATGTTGAAAATTTAAATTTTTCGTGGATTTTGCTGGAGGGACGGAGAGTGAGCGTCTTTTGACAATCCGTGTCAAGGCGAAATTCACAAACATTAGCTTCATATGCCGCCGTGGACGTGGTGGTTAGTGCGTTGCACTACCACGCAATGCTGCCCGAGTTCAACTCCTGGCCGGGTCTAACACCTAAAAGAGTTTTTTCACGGTGCCACCTCTTTCGAATGTCTGACAAGCATCAAAGAGTATCATTTGTCACGATTAAGCCTCTCAATTCGCCGTTCGGAATCGGCAAATGTAGAAAATGTAGGTCCCTTCCATTCGTGCACAAATATAACACGTACACACAAATGGTTGCGAGAAGCAGGCCCCGGTTCACCTCGAGCTGTAGCGCCAACTAAGTAAGTAAGTAAGCTTCATATGCGCTCACGTCACTACAGAAGAAAAAGACGATGCTACCAAAGATAGTTTCTACGAGCCCCTCGACAAAAAAAGGAGCAATGCCCTTAACATGACGTTAAAATCGTATTGAGCGATTTTAACGCCAAGATAGGAAGAGAGGACATATTTGATAGAATGGTTCGAAGGCTCAGCCTACATGACACCACGTTCGAAAACGGACTAAGGCTGATTGACTTTGCTGCAGGGCGAAGTGTCAGAATGACAAGCACGCGGTTTCCTCATCTCAATATCCATAAGGTGACATGGCGGACTCCAGATCGTCAACCAAATCGAACACATTGCGATAGACACCAGACACGCCTCCAGTAGACTGGATGTCCGAACTTTCCGGACGGCCAACATTGGCTCGGACCACTACCTTGTTGTAGCCAAGGTGCAAATGCGGATATCCACAACGCCACAACAACGAAATACTATGAGAAAGTATAATGTCGAATAGCTACACTCGCAAGACACCGCCAGAACCTACAGAGAACGCGTATCCCGATCTCTCGCTACGAGTCCTACCGTAGCAACAGCTAGTACAGAATATAAGTGGCAACACTGTCAGCGAATGATGTGCTGGGTTTCACACGACCACCACCACAAAACCCCTGGTTTCACACGACCACCACCACGAAACCCCTGGTTTGATGAAGAGTGCAGACTAGCTAACGGGGAAAAACAACAGGCGTATAAAGCGGCGCTACAAAGGACTAGATCTGCTCGCATGCTCTACGAGCAAAAGGGACGGGAGGAATATCGGCTTCTAAGAAGGAAAAAGAAAGCGTACGAGAAGCGTGCGATCGAGGATATTGAGAGATGCTACTTCAGGAACAATGTACGGAACTTTAACAAGAAGGTAAAAAGAATGTGCCAGCAAAGCAAGTCCCGTACAGAAACCCGTAGAGATGACGACGGAAACCTTGTAGTAGAAACGCAGTCGGCGCTGAGAATATGGAGAATATGGAATATGGAGTATAATGCCAATGAAGACCAATACCGCTGTTAGGCAGAATGAACAATTCAATTTGGATGATTATAGTTAAAAATCCCATCCACCTGATCAAACGGAAGTGAGGATCGCAATATCCTAGCTTAAGTCCCACAATGCTGCTGGACCTGGCGGTCTACCCGCAGAGCTATTTAAAGCAGCTGGAGATGACTTGGTAATGAGCATACACCAACTCATCTCTAAGATTTGGTCAGATGAAAGTATGCCAGATGAATGGAATCTCAGCATCATCTGCCCGGTCCACAAGAAAGGAGACCCCATCAACTGCTCCAATTACGGAGGCATCAGTCGTCTCAACATCGCCTACAAGATCGTATCTGCCATATTGTGTGAACGCCTGAAACTTTTCGTCAACAACCTGATTGGCCCAACTAAAACCCAAGAAGTCCAAATCGATACCCACTACCTGTTCATCGATTTTAAGGCCGCCTATGACAGCATCTGGAGAGATGAACTGTATAGAGCCATGTCTAGTTTTGACATTCCTGCGAAAGTCATCCTGCAGGATGAGACGATGGAGAAAGCTCGTTGCTCCATTAAGGTCGGTAATGACCTCAGCGAGACCTTTGATGTCAGAAAAGGACTTAAACAATTAGACGCGCTGTAATGCGACTTCTTCAACATCATACTTGAAAGAATTGTTCGAAACTCACAAGCCAACAAACAAGTGAACGTCACAATAGACAGCTACAATTTTGAGTTAGTAAAGGACTTTCTCGGCTCTGCTATAACATCAAATAATGACATCTCGTCGGAAATAAAACTAAGGATTACTCTTGCTGATCGCTGTTTCTTTGGGGTAAGATGGCAATTGAGTAGTAAAGCCCTTTCCCGATCGACTAAAGAGACTCTATATAAGAGCCTTGTCATCCCAGTCTTGCGATATGTAGCTGAATCATGGACTTTATCGAAAGCGGATGAAGATATCCTTGGTCGCTTCGAGAGAAAAATCTCCCGTAAGATATTCGGTCCCGTTTGCGTTGACGGGTTTTGGAGGAGAAGATTCAACCACGAACTGTACGAGCTGTACTGTATCGACCTAGAGACCTAGAGAGCGTATGGAAATCAACGCTCCGACTCGGAGAATTTTCGATTCTAACCCTGAGGGTCAGCGCAACAGAGGACGACCTCGCCTAAAGTGGCGCGCACAAGTAGAACAAGATCTCAACCAACTTGGAGTGTGCAACTGGAGGCAGTTAGCTAAGGACCGGGCTAAGTTAAAGAGGTTGTTGGTTGAGGCCTTGGTCCACCCCGGACTGTAGCGCCACCTAACTAAGAATTGAAAAGGAACTTAAAAGTAGGAGATGCTCTGCCTTACTGATACTACAAGCTCTGAGTGAGCTTTCTATTCGCATACATAAATAAAAAAAATAGGTATTACCTGAATAAAAATCTTAATCCTATCCAAAGGGGCAGTGCATGAGCGGGATATTGCTCCGGCGATGCCACCAGCTGTTAAGTGTCGCCACCACATCCCGTTTTCCATTTCACTTCGTGTTTTTGTAGTTTTCACCGATTTTAAGATATCACAAACACAATAGACATATATGTACATAAAAGGCTACGTCTACTCTGATAGAAAATTATTTTAAATATTGTTTGCTTTTATCGTAATTAACTTCAAATAGGTAGTTAAAGATAGCAAAATATTTTTAAATCAAGTGCTTGAAGTCTCTACTCGGGTGTTTTTGAATAGAGAAGGACATATTTTTGATTTGTCTGGTAAATATTTTTCGCTTGATAGTTGAGTGAGAGAATCGTTCGAGGTCCGCCGAGTTGTACCCACAACGATCTTGTGTACTTAGCGGTAGAAACATTGGACTATGTTTTATAGCTGGAAATTCACGATACAATCGTTATACAGCCGCAGATATCGGTACAACCGTTGTATGTAGCACATACACTATACAATTTAGGTGCGATTTCCATACAATCAGAATTTTGTTTTATTCATTCTTAAGCTGACGTTGTGATTATGTAAAATAAAAAATTGTTTACTATGTAAAAATATTTTATCTTAATTTATCAACAGCCGGGATCAGCTTCTCGTAAACATTTGTTACTGTACTCGTTGCTGTGGACATTACATACACATTCACCGACAAAATCACAAACGTAAATGTAGGGCACCGCAGCGCAAGTGGTTAGTGCGTCGGACTACTGAGCCAGCGGTCTTGGGTTCGAATCCCGCCGCAAAACACCTAAAAGTTTTTTCACAGTGCCCACCTCTTCCGAATGCCTGACAAGCAATCAAGAGTATTATTTGTCATGTAAAGCTTCCCAACTCGCCGTTCGGAGACGGCAGAAAACTGTAGGTCCCTTCCATTTGTGCAAAAATACAACGCGCACACACAAATGGTTGCGCGAAGTTGGGCTTGGTTCTACCTTGGACTGCTGAAGCCAAATATTTATTTATTTTAAATGAAATTTATACCACGGTTCTACAACGGTTGTACGCAGCAAACCCACCATACGATTTCCATACAATCCATCGCATACAACCGCAAGTTTTCGATTCTAAGGCTACGTGAACAGTGGTGCGACAAAGCGATACGATGCGAGAAGCATTGCTTGACAAGATTTTATGTATTTATTAGCTGAACCGGCGCGCTTCGCCCCACCTATTTTTTTCAACATTTGCCCGCGCATTTAGTTATTCGGGTGTAATAGAAAGGAAGTACATAGTAGGGAGCAATCACTGCTGTTCTATTTTTCAACTTCAATTTCCTTTTTTTCTCTGTCTGTTTATCTGTCTGTCTGTCTATCTGACTGTGTATCTGTCTATCTGTCTATATGTCTGTCTATCTATCTCTCTGTTTGTCTGTTTTTCTGTTAGTCTGTCTGTCCGTCTGTCTGTCTATCTATCTATATGTCTGTCCATCTGTCTGTCTGTCTATCTATTTGTCTGTCTGTCTGTCTATCTGTCTGGCTGTCTGTTTGTTTGTCTGTCTATCTATCTATGTATCGGTCTATCTGTCCGTCTGTTTGTATGTCTGTCTATCTATCTATGTGTCTATATGTTTTTCTATCTGTCTGTCTATCTATCTATGTGTCTGTCTGTTTTCCTGTCTGTCTGTCTGTCTATCTGTCTATCTATGTATCTGTCTATCTGTCTCTCTGTTTGTCTGTCTGTCTATCTGTCTCTCTGTTTGTCTGTGTGTCTGTCCGTCTGCGTGCCTGTCTGTCTATCTATCTATATGTCTGTCTGTTTTTCTGTCAGTCTGTCTGTCTATCTATTTGTCTGTCTGCCTGTCTTATCTGTCTGTCTGTCTGTCTATATTAATTGACCAAAATGATTCACATTCACATTTCACCTGAAATTACGAAATTTTGTATGACAGTTACTAAAACCACCGGTTGTTGAGTAACCGCACTGATGCTATGTTGTATTCTATATTAAGAAAAACGTACTCTGAAAATTTTTAATTTTTTTTTTATTTATACAGATTTTTATGTATACAGATGTATATAGGTCTAATAACTTGACTCTAGCGCTACCTATCGGGTCCAGATTTTTTCTCTTTTGGGACTGAGCCAACATATATTGTGAATATGAGCCTTTTTGGTCCATAAATGTAAGAGTTGTAAATAACTTGAATCCAGCGCCACCTAGCGGGATAAAATATACTTTATGACGATTTCTCATACGTACCAAATACACACAAAATATTTCATAAAAATCGGTGGAGCCGTTTCGTAGGAGTTCGACCACAAACTGTGTGACATGAGATTTTTATATATTAGATTTATATGTACTTACATACCTACATACATATGTATGTTTATATACATCTAAGGTGCTATCTGCGTCAAGACGAATCCAACGATACGACTTTGTTAAAATCGGTTGAGTTTATGCTATTGATGCAAGCATCCAAAAAAAAATCTAGATATGTATCTATCATTCCTTTTGGCTTTGCCACAGTGTCGGGTAAAAAAGATATTGAGTGAGTCATTCGTGTACTTTAAGGCAAAGGTAAATCTGTATTTAACAAAATATGTAGGTAGGTAATAATGTATTAACTTCCTTTTATTTAGCAAAACAACGAAAAAATAAAAATCGTGAGTCACATGAAACTAGATACACGAACATTATATAGATATGTTCATATATACCATGTTTTCCCACCGCATTAGATTTAGTTTCTCTGCAATTTGACTCGTAAGAGTTTGATGAGATGAGAGCTACCGACACCGAGTATCTTAAGCATTTGATGGGAAGTCACACTAATATTCACATGAGTAAACAGCCTTGATATTCATTTGGGAAAGTCAGGCAATAAGAAATTGGCAAAAACAAAAACCACCGTCAGCGTGTATTACCACAGACCATGAAAAAGATGAATTAATAAACCACCACGCTCTTGATTTTTATTTTTTTTATTGGTTTCTTTTCTTCTTGTTAATTAACTCATCTTGGGATATGAAACTGAAGAAAAAAGTAAGGAAAACTTTACTCACTAGATTATGGAGCATACAGCTACACTCTTGCTTGAATAAAACAAAAAAAAAGTGTGGCTTGAGGGGTTGCTGCTCTCGGGCATCCACTTCAAGATCTCAAACTTCAAAAGAAATTAAAAACCAAAATCCGTTTCAGTACGGAATATAGCCAGCAACTAATCCGTTTAATGAAGTACACATATCCGCTTAAAAACCTCTTCACATTTAGAGTAGGTTTGAACCCAAAATGGTTAACAAAACTTCGTCAATGAGACAGACGGGATAGGAAAAAAAGAAACAAATTAAACGCATTTTCATTGATCGTGTTGCACTCCATATTATTTATAACGATTCACACTGCGAGTACTTGTACTCGTATTCATATGTATTTTGAGAAAATGCTTCATTTCACCGTTTTTCTTCATGCTCTGGGTGTGTAGATGTACATATGTGCATAGCAACTACAACTACTCATTACTGCGGTTGTAATTTAAATAAAATAAAATTATAATACAAAAAAAAAAACATACAAGAGAAATTATAATTTACTTAAAGTGGGGCTGGGTTTTACACTATACCCTATCTTGTTTGATAGGAGTACGAGTATCTTGTATCTGTAACTGGTATCAAGTGGATTAAGGATTTCTATTTCGTGGCATTGACATCAACATCAACCAATAAGAAAAAAAAAAACATCCTGTCAACACTCACCCGTTAAAGCAAAAGGTTCATTCACATAGCAAAGCAACTATCAGACGTCATCTGTCATTACCACCCAAAACAAAATTGCGCATAATTAAGTCCAACGTTTAATCAGTCTTGTGGTATGCGTATGCGAGTAGCTGTGAGATTGGCGTCTGGCTGGCTTGAACTGTTGACGAAAGTACAATTTCTTAACAGAAGGTGCATACTTTGTACATACAGTACTCCGCCAAAAAATTATGAACACGGTTGAAATGCTACAATTTTGAAGTTTTCTGAGCTAACATAATTTTCACATGAAAACAATGTTTTTTTTACGAGATTTTTATTTTGTATTATCATTATATAAATAGGCGAAGGCAAAACAGTTCAACTCCTTTTCAACTGCCTTAAACACAACATATTCGGCTGATTTTTGTTTTTGATGGAAAGGCTGTGAAAGTGTGTAATTTGTTGCAGTGTGTAATTTGGTTCCAATATGTCGTGTCTAAGCCAGGTAAAATAATAAATATTTATTTGAAATTTATCGAATTTCGACCACACGCGATACTAGTAATTAGTAAAGATCAATATTTTGTCCTTTGTTTTTTTAAGGACGGCGATACATGTAACCGCCCGAATTTTGACAGTTTTTCAGAGGCTTATTTAAAAGGGAAGGTATAAATGAATCATTTTTAAATTCAGTATGTTTATTCATTATATATTAAAATACAAAAGGCAGATTTTTTTTTCTTTTTTTTTCAAAATGGCCGCCGTAGTAACTAATCTCCTGAGACCATCATCGCGGCGAAAGGCATCAATCTGTTTTTCATCCTTTCTCGATGGTTTCTTCGTCAAAAATAGTAATTTTTGAAATGATGTTTGGAATTTTTGAGGTTCAACTAGAAGCTAATACTATAGAGAAGACGTGTGCTAAATTTCATAAGAATCGGTTAAGAACTTATTGAGTTAACTTGCCCGCCAATTTAAAAAAAGTAGTTTCGAGAAAAACCGGGTTTAAAGTTTTGACACACAGACACTCTATGACTCTGTATCTTCTTCTTTTTTATTACTATGTTGATTTCCATGGAATTTTCTTTTTAGTGGTCCCGCAGCACGAGTTGATTCACGTTTTTCAGTTTTAGGATAAGACTGCATTTCTTTTTTTCATTGACTAAATCACTCCGCATAGAATGAGTCGTCAATACAAAATACCCCAAGGTCAGAGTTTTTAATCGATAAATAATGCGAATTTCATTCTAAAATTGTACAGGCATATTTTTGAGATGTTATTTTAACTATTTATGCAAAAATAGTTTTTATGTATCGCCCCCCTTAAGACACTGTGCACTCTCTTAGGCCTACTCGTAATTCATGCTTGTATTAATCACATCTTTGATGCCACTGTCATTCTACCACATATCCCTGAAGTCCCTGAAAATTGAAATAAGGAACACTCTTTCCGGCAAAAGAACCTTTTATTTTTTAACATAGTCTCCTTTCAGCTCTATGCACTAAGTCCAAGGTTTCTCCAATTGGTTGCTGCCCTCCAAATAATACGATTTTTCGAGGCCTTATAGGATATACTCGTACTTATAGGATAGGGTTTAAATGTAAGCATTTCTTGAAATTATAGGCGCAAATTCATAGTCGGATAAAGCCGACAATAAAAGAATTTATTCAGCTACATAACCTAAAATATACTTTTTGCTATTCATAGTCACCTTATATTCGACTTTTACCGCCGGCTCGAAATTTAAAATAAGCCAAAGGTCAATTTAAATAGTTATAGTCGGCTCATATAATATTTTGACGCTTAGGTTTGTTCGTTCAAATCACTTTACAAAAACATACCAAAGTCGATACTAACTAATACACAGGCAAAAATGTAAGGAGCGTCATCCTGCACGAAGATGTATTATCTTGAAAGAGACTGTAGACTTTGCAAAAAAAATACCATGGCAGTGTTCATAGTTTTTTGGCGGGTTACAGTACATTCTGAAAAATGCAAATATGTAATAGCTTATTTCTCTTTTAAAAACAAGAACCATAGGGATGATTACGTCCAACTAATCGATGTTTACCTAATTTTTTTAGTTCAATTAGAGAGTTTAAAATATTGGAAAGAAGTGAGGTTTACTTAGTTGTATGTTTCGACTAATCTTCAGGGCGAAAAACCGCGAAAAAACATATGACGGGTCTTCGCGTATTTTAGAGATTAGACTCACCTCAGGTCTTATTTAGGGAGTGTAGACGAGTGTGAATTTAAGTAAAATATGTACAGTAAACCCTCGTATAACACGGTACTTTAAAACGCGGATTTGCTATAACGCGATTTACAAATTGCGGCAAACCCTCCTATAACGCGGTACTTCTGCAACGCGGTTTCGCTATAGCGCAGTTTTCGGTCATTTCTAGGGCGAAAAATGAATGTATCTATAGCATTCCTGTATTTCGGAGAATTTTTTTTAACACATTCACGTGTTTCGTAGGTTGTGCAGTGTGACACATGAAAATTCCTTTCAATGTTGTTTCAAATAATAACCCGAATTCTGAAAATGTCTCCGACTAGAATGTTCAGTGGATTGTACTGAATCAGCAAAAAAAACTTACAATAACAAACATACACCAACCAGGCATTAGATTTGACGGCTAATTTGGAGAAATACTTTGCAGGTATGAAACACCCTGCGTGAAACACTCGAAAGTTTTTAAAATGCATTTGCAACGTTCTCCAGCTCCATATTTTGAAGTCCGAAAAGAGTTGCAGAAAAGTGCTCAGCAAACTCTTATAACGGATTTCTTTAAAAATTATCAAGCATGTGCATGTCCAATACATATGTATGTACATATGTATGAAACATGAATTAAATCTGCAATAAAGATTACCTACGTTCTTCTTTTTTTAATTGTTAACATAATTGTTTTTATCATTGGTGTAGCCTTTTTTGTATTAAAACTATAGTACAGTTAGTTTCTATTCTATTCTGTGTGAATGTCAGGGCATAACACGCCATTTAGGCGCCTACTTCTTTACTAACCTGGAGAAGGTAAGCCGACTTAACCATAGACTTGTTTTAAAAATTTGCAGGGTAATAAAATGCTTTGAGCAAATTGTGGCAGATTAGGGGTGCCATCCTTGGATGGATTCTTAGGGGGTCGCGATGGGCCCACTCTGGTGCCTGGTGTTTTGGGATGGATCAGCCTCTCAACCTAACCTAACCTATGCTCACAGCTACTTACGTACATATGTACGTTCATTAAACTTTGAAACTTTTGCAAAACGTAGAAGATGCACCGTTATATATTAAAGAGTATGGCTGGTCGTGCCTTGTCTTAAGCATCCGAATTTTTATTCGCTGCCATCACAGAGCAGCATAAAATTGTACTGACAATGTAAAAAGCCTATATTATTATTTTGGAATTCATCGAAACTGTTGAAAAGGCTTTGATGGCCGCTTAGACTACTTGCGGTCCCAGAAATGTACTTAAGCGGTGCCCCGTTTGTCTAGATTTGTTTTCGATTTAAGTTTGTGGTAGAGGTTCAGTTTAAACATTTCCAAAGTCACAGTAGACATTCGTCTAATACCCCGAGTCATGCTCATGAACACATGGTGGGTAAGGGTAATGTGACAGAGTTTGAAATACTGCGTCAAATAGTCATGAGTCGGCCTCTTTATTACATACATACATATATGTATACAATTATACATATACCTACTTATGTGAACATTTTTGAAAAAAGTTGCCATGATCGACTGAACATTTTGCGACATTGCCAGAAAAAGCTGGTTGCCTTAGGTTTTCTTGTGACCAAATGCTCTGTGAAAGCTAATTTTGGGTTCCACATTTTTTTTGACATGTTTGACAAACATTCATGTGTCGTGTCCAGAGCCGGCGAAACATTGTATGTACCTTCCATTCGTGTAAAATCGTGTTCCTACCTACCATCTGGTTGCGGAAAGCTAGGCTCGGTTCTCCATAGGACTGCTGCCGCCGAAAATGTTTTTATTGCATTCGAAAAGAAGCCATTACTTGCAAAATACATGCCAAACTGTCGGTCAATTTGGCCAATAACATTTCCGCTATGTTATGTAACCCACTATTTTGAGGTCACTACATGTCGGACGGCAGTCGTAAGCAACATCACATTTAATTTCCAATTGTTGTATTCTCGACCCGTTATCAGTTATTACTAACTGATTGACGACTTTACCAAAAATTCAAACCACATCTACCTCCCAACAACCATTATTTCTTTATGTTTTAGTCTATGCAATCAAATTAACATACCCTATATGAACAAAAAAAAAAACATTAACGGATGAATTAAGTGAATCTCATCTCAGTCACCTCCTCCTACCCTGACTTATACACTTTTGCTGTATTTGTTTACTACAGCGCAGCTCAGTCGTTCCACCATTTAAGCCTTTAAAATAAAACTTTACGTAACCTTACGCACACACTTTTCGATGCAAAAGGTGGGGATCTTGTATTTTACTTTCTTGTTGCAATAAAGAGAAAGTGAAAGTGTATTATCTCTCCACCAAAGATACATTGCGCTGATCGGCTAGTTGCACAGTTCGTTTGGATACTTCATAAAGACAATACAAGTACGAGACGCGGTGGCATTGGGTGCTTCGAATAAATACAAAAAAAAAAAAAATTGTAAACTTCACCAGCAAACAGATGTAAAATGCAAACAGCATAAGGCACTGGTTGGCATCTGTTTGGTTAGCACATCTCTAAGTAACTTAACTAACTAAGACGGTAAGTGCATAGAGCGTTCAGTTTATGTCCAATAATTCGGTTGTGTACTACGGGAGCAGATTTTGTGTTTCTAGACAAAAAAACAAAAACCTAAGCAATGGCATCGCCTTGTTTCATCATTATAATTGTGGCGTTGATCTCTCTAACGGTGGCATTTCAATTTCCTGAGAGCAATAACAACCATCAAAGTTATCGATCTGCCAGCTTGCCACCGCCTCCGCCAGTTACCGCTAAACCGAAACTAATTCGGACTGAGTTACGTGTGGGCCGTAATTTCAACTTTGACGACACCGAAGTGATCAGCGTCCGGGGTAACAACGGTGAAATGACACAGCTGCTGGTGAAGAAGAGGCCTCGAAATGCGGAAAGCATTACTCAGTCCACAAGTGATTCGATTAGTAGGTACTTCAAACGTGCCGTGGATAATAATGACAGCCTAAAATTGTTCAATCTGCCATTCATGCTAAACACAGCCTTACGGGCTGTGGAGAAAAAGCAGCCATCTGGTGGTGGTGATGAAAGTTACCGGGCAAAGGCACAAAACTTTTTCTACAACATCATGGGCAACATTCCGGAGTCCATTGCTAAGTCAACGCTGGCAGTGTTCGAGAAGAAGGATGAGCCTGAGAAGAAACTCAAGCCACAAACAAATGGACTGAGTCAGGTGTCGTTTGTCCCAGAGGATATCCAAGTAATCGAAGGCGTTCGCGTGCCCGACGATGAGGAGGACAAAATAAAGGTGTGGCGTAATGCCAGAGTGATTAAGAACGAACTTGTTCCATACAAGAGTGGCTACCGACCTCCGAAAGCACGACCGATCCACCTGATCGATGTACCCAGCATGGATACATTGACGCTGACCCGTCGGGTGGGCTTGGGGCCGTTTTTTGTCTCAGATAATATAGAAAATGTCCACCCTGAGTATAAGCGGGCAAAAGGCCCATTCTTTGCCGTCGACAACATCCGCAGTAATGACCTGTTCAACGATCGACCTGAAACCTCCGATGAGAGTGCCAATCAGTTCCGCAACTTTAGGAATGATGATGTTAGCTTCAAATCCCGCCAGCCGGTGCGAGAGTACTCCAACCCGGACCTCGGGATTAAGAAGGTGAATCTATATGAGGATTACATAAATGCCTATAACCAGGACATCAATCGCCAGCGAAAATACTACGACAGTACTCCGCAAACACAAGCCCAGTACTACAAAGAAGAAGCGCCAAAGAAAGTGCAGTACTATACGAATCTAAACAGCAACGGTTGGAATGATGCAACGACACAGCAAACCTATTCGAATAACAATGGCAACAGCTACGAATTTGTCTACGAAGATCCGTATCAATTCAACACCAGATGGGGAATAACCCAATAACACATTTCTTTTTTGTCAAAACCACAAAAGGTGAGCCACAATGTTTCTCAATAAATAATTTCATGGCTAACAAAGTATTGTTTTGCAGACAAAAACAGTTTACGAGTAGGAAGCGGCTGCCTATTGATGTACTCGTACGTTTGTGCTCACCCAGTTTGGAAACTGATTTATCGTGTTACTAAAAAAAAATAGACCATAAATAATTATAAGCTACGGATATGACAATTTTTTATTTATTCATATTTTTAAGTTGAATACTGTTCGAGTATATTGTATTCATATTTATGTAGTTTAAGTTTGTTATAAAAGAACAACTCGTTCGGTGAAAAATTAGACAAAACCAATCTGTACAAATAATTTTGAAAGAGAAATCCTTAAAACATACATATATACATATCTTTATGATTAAATCGCTAGCGCAAAAGCTTGTGATTCCTTCTGAGAGTTTATTTCTGCACTGATTTTAATGATTCCAACACTGATCGAAAGCGTATCATTAGTATAAACAATTTTGAAAAAGTGAAGTTATTACGAAAAAACCTTATTACCTATACTACGGGTATAGAAACATGTGAAATTCCCCGCACTGGTAGGTACTCTAGTTCTTATTTAAACGTTGGTAAATTTAAACAATGAAGAAACACTTATTCTAAACTAACTCTAACTAAAATAATTAACGGTTAACCTTTTTTTACACGGGCATACTTGTTGGCCTACAAGCTTTCGATATCATTCCAGTCAGTGTTACCGTGGAAATTTATTTTATCTAGTACAATCTATTGATCTCTTGCAAAATCAGTGTAGAAGTTCTACTGTAGAAGATTTTCAAGTCGAACTCTTCAATTTGGTTTGAAATTTAAGATTTTATTTTTAGTTGAATTATTGCAATTCAATTGTTACAAAAAAAGTACCTACATACATTATGTATATAGATTTGCTACAAATGTACATAAGTAGTACAACAGTAAATTTTTGTTGTTCTGATGAGCCTGTATGAAGTTGAAGTGACTACAAAAAAACTGGCCAAGTGCGATTCAGACTCGCGCTCAAAGGGTTCCGTAGTTTTAAAACTAGTTATATTTTGTATAAGGTATAACTGTTTCGTTTCGTTAACACAAAAAACGAAAGCGACCCACGTCTATATTCACTTTAAAAACTTGTAATAAGTATAATACATATTATTCACTATGAGAAATATGGGTAAACATTAAGAACGCGGCTGAGTTTGTAGCGCGTCCATTAGCCTTTTTTGCGCTGTACTACTGAGTTCAGGGGTCTCAGGTTCGTTTCCAGGCAAAGTCCGTATTTTTATTAATTTTTTTTTTATTTTTTTTTTAGGGTAGCATAATTTTAGATGGCCTTTAATTTTCCCAAAATTATTGTTAATGGAGTAGTGATAGTTTCATTGAAATTGGTCTAGTAGTTTACGAGTGAATCCGTTGAGAAATTGAATTTCTCTACATAAAATTGAATTTTTCGACGTGAATTTCTCAAAAACTATGCAACTTACGCGACTCGCTATAAGTTTTTCTTAAAAAAATATGGTTATTCACCTACGAACTTTGATTTTTTCATACTTTTGACTTAAGTAGTATCATATTTTTACACTTTTTTTTTGCAATAACTCCCAAAGTTTCTAACGAAAAAAATTCAGAGAAAAGACAAAGACCTCCGCTGCACGGAAGTGCATAAGGAACATTAATATGTCATTGTAGTTATTTTTTTAAAATCATTTATTAAAATAATCGTAAAAGATTTTGAGAAATATTGAGATCAGGGCTACTATTGTGCCGTATTTTTCAGTTAGTTTTGGCCATAGTCGGCAGTTTCACTACTTTTCTTGCCAACTCATCGGCAAACTCGTTGCTTTCTACAACAAACTGACCAGGCACCTAACATAGACTTACCTGGTTTTGCATAATGCCCTTAGCATTATTCGGCAGTTCCTGACAATTCGTTGCATTATCAGAACCTCTGGAGTCCTAAGTATGGCTAGAACTTCTGCCTGAAAGAGGCTGAAGGCATCCGGGAGTCTTAAGGATACTTTTAGCTCTGTGTCCATGCAAAATATACCAGTCCCCGTTTCTTTAATAGTTTTAGATCCGTCCGCGGAGACTGCGGTGTCTGTATGCCGAGTTACTATTATTCGTCCACTCTTCCCGTGCAGGGTTTTGTTGGATTTGCCATAGCCGGGTAAAAATAGAAAAGAAACAAAAAACAACAACTAAACCAAAAGAAACAACTTTGTTTTCTGTCATCACGATTGAAAAATGGAAAAGGCATATGTAAGAATTAGAACCGTTGCAAACTTACTTTTATATTTGTTATCAGAACACTATTAAAAAATATTAAGTAAGCAAAAACAACAACTAAACCAAAGGAATAAATAGAAAAGACACAGAAAAAACCAAAGGAAACAACTTTCTTATCTATTATCACGATTCAAAATAAAACAGAAAGAACCAAAAAAAAAAAAAACAAAAAAAAAAAGAAGTGCCCCCACCAGGAGATGAACCGGGAACCTATGAGATGAGAGCCGACCATACACTGAGCTACCGCCCATCTTGAAATATCAGTATCCAATTTGTTATTTATATTTCTCTGGTAACACTTTTTTAGCGCACATTTTTCAGTACAAACATCAAGCGGTTAGACATATTAATGTCAAAATATTGTTGGAATATTTGTTTTGAGCCCTTTCGAATGATGTCCTACCTACATATCATTTTCAGATTTTTTTTTTTAGGTTACATTGTGGGTAACGTAACACCCTGTATAGTTGTTTTACAATATTTTTGAGTAATATTTTGTCCATGTGGACCACCATAATGTATAAGTGTGCCAAATTTCAAATTTCTGGGAATAACGGTTCTCGATGTTCCTATCGTGACGGACGTTTTTGAGTTAGAGCGAACTTATAATGGTTCCGTATTACCATATGGGTACGGAAACCTAAAAACAGAATTTTTAAATATTCTGTCATTAAGGCTTATTCTCCTACCTCTATTCGTATTCTAGTTCAAGGATAATTCTGCTGCAATTGATTCAAGTTATTGGTACAGTGTGTTGTGTGTACGAATACGGGCGTAAGATACGATTTGACATACATATGTACATATTTCGTTGTTTTTGTTTCGACATTACTGTTGAAAATAATTTATGTTGTTTTTAGGATTTAGTAGAGTACCAAGATCATTTATAATTTCGGTCTCTCACTCTCTCATTTGTGTACCTAATGTGGTGAAATTTGGTATAGAGGCGTTAATCGGTGACCCAACAACTGAAATTGAAAAAAAAATGGTTTGTCACATTTAGTTTGGAGTTTGGAGTATGGTATAGTTGCAATAACCATGAAGATCAGTACTACAAAGTTTGTTGAGTCTTCTTCAACGAAAGCTATCTCTGTGGATATCATTGCTTCTTTTATACGATTGCTCTTATAATTTTATTTTGAAATTATTGCATACAAACTCTATAGCTTGGATTGATATATGTAACGTGTATAGGGACTTTAGCACTTGCTTGTATAAAATCAGTTTGTTATAGGTGTATGTATGTATGTATGCATGTACATATAATTAGCATTCCAGCCATTATTTCCATTATTTACATTCCTAGTTTCGGATCATTCGTTTTATGTTTTCCTTAAGCTTCTACCTCGGCTAGCCCGAGGGTCGCTGGCTGAAACTAGTTGCTCGTATAATTAATATCAGTAACAATTTTATATTGATAGCATAATAAAAACAAAAAAAAAAAAAAAACGAGATATACTGTAAGAAATAAACACGTGTCGTAGATCGTAATTCGGATTGGTGGGCCGAAGTCAAAATACTGACGTTATTAGTTTCGGTTTTTCAATACACATCGTTATCGTACTCTCTGTTCTACTCTGTCCAATCGTAAACACTCACCTTTTAGTCCGTCTTTTGTTTGCTTTCAACATGTGTAGGTATGGGGTTTAATAATCTTCAAAAAGTTTTAAAATTATTATCCAGCATTTATAATCCCAAAAACACACAATTTGTCAAGTTTGGCTCTAATTAGCCAACTTTTATGTATCAATTAAATTAATATATTATCGCAATATAAAAATTCGCATACATATTCCTTATTAGAGATCTTTTCACCCGACTACGCAGAGAAAGGGTTATGATTTCCACAGGCTGGGTTTGTATGCTTGTATAATGTAAGGATGTCACCTCGTACAGCTTAAACTATGGAACCGATTTCAACAAAAGAGGTGTCGTTGGATTCGTCCTGATCCAAAGAGTGTCCAAGGCTATGTGATGTTATATAAATTTTCCATTTTAAAAAACACACAACTTGAGTCAAATGAAAAATAAGCCGATTGGCACTTAGGCTGTATGCCAATTGTGCTAAAATTGTATCCACTGGCTAATTTTTGACACTAGTTTGGTGAACATAAACTTCAAAAAAATAGCCGGCTCTGGAGTTGGGGCATTTTGAAAAAGTCGTAGCAAAGTCTCAGGGATTTCAAAAAAATGTCAAAATGCGACTTCAGTCGCCAAACTGTAACGCTGGGTCTAAGCCCAGAGGATGATTAGCAAGAAGACTAAGATAAAAAACAAAGGATACATTACATACATATGTATGTACATATGTATATTTCCCGATCAAAGTCGACTCTTTAGGAAATCTCCTTCAGAAAGTGGGATACTAGGGGCTTCTTCTGATTTTTTTTTGTACCTGAATAGGGAAAATAGTTAAAAGATTTCAATTAGTTCAATTTAATGTTAAAATAAAATCCTTTTTCTATTGAATTTTATTGAAATTTTTGCGTTGCTGGCATGGGTCTGACTTTTTTTATTTTACAAAACTCAAAACAGTGCCATCCCCTAGCCAACCATCTTCCATTTGTAACAAAATATAATTATTTAAAATTATGCGCCGCGGAGGTGAACGTTCAACGCGTTACTTCGAGCGGAAGTACGTACACTCATAACAGGAAAACAAGTGATAACTGATAGAACGAAGAAAATCACACAAAAAGACGCCATATTTGACGTTCGTCGCTCCATTTAGAACAAACTTACGTACGTGTACATACGAGCACATTCCAGTGAGAAAGAAGTAAGAAATTCCAATCCACAGACACAGTAATTTCGAGTTCATTTGCTGGGTTAGCAAAAATGGCCACCGCGTCGCCGTCGTCGAATAAGAATGGTCAACAAATCAACAACAATCGACCATGTCTATTGGTATAACCTACTTACAGTGGATAAAGTATGCTACTAGCATACTTTCTTCGATGAATACAAAACACTTTCCTATTGCCGCGTCGCGTGATGCGGAGGCAACTCGCCCCACCGTGTCGACGACTGTGCGTGCGTGAGTGACTTAATTCATAACTTTTTTTCTGTTTTGTTCTTCTCTAATTAATTTCATTGCTTTGGTACTCATTTTCTTCTGTTCTTCTTTGTTTTCGCCCATTCCATGCAGGCAAACCGTTACTAAATGGCTGCTAGCTGCTTGTTGCTACCTTTCCGTAGGACGGTGAAGTAATTTTCATTTTTAATGTTCACTTGTCAACATTTGATAGAAGATCGCTGTCACTGTAATTAACATTTGATATGATTTGATCTTTATGATCACAGAAATTTGTCCGAAATAATATCGGTCACGAATGCGATTTATAATAATTTGAAATGCGGGCTTTGTATCCGCATCCGGTCAAATGCGGAGTTCGTGATGCTTTTTTAAATACAGAGGTAAGCAAATTAAATCGAGTCGACCTAAACCATAAATCTGTCTGGTCTTGTTCGCGCAACCGTAAGCGTATGCAAGAACAGACAGAAATTATATTATATAAGAAACAAAACGTTTACATTTTTATTCAAAATGATCGCCTTTGGCATTAACACAGGCTGATTCCTATTCGGTCTGGCTAACGGTCCATTGAAAATATTTTGCACTGCTTTTACAAGGGATACCTTCGGCGAATCAATGGCGGTGTGCTATATAGAGCAGAGCATACTCTGCAAAGTTGACCACAATTCATAATCCAGAGGGTTTAAATGTGGGCCTGATGATGGCAAATCTTCGGCCTTTATAAAGTAAGCTGCATTATTTATCTAATCATTGTTGAGTGGTCTTGGCCGTGTGACCAGGAGCAAAGTTCTAACCACAGCTTATTTTCAAAAAGAGAATGGTTAAAAAGTTTTACTATGGTCTCTGGTTCACTTTAGCCAAAGTTTTGATGCCGTTTTAGCAAAAACGCAGCTCAGTAACCCCATTATAAGAAACACTCCACCAAACCATTACATATGTCGGATGGTGACTCTTAGAATCATTTACCTCCCATTAAGAAACTAGTGTGGCTGATTTACAGTTAAACAGAGCTTAAATTTGAAAGTTTAGGATCGGGTAGCTGCTAGTAAACTACGAACTATGAACAAACTAAAGCTGTAGTGAAGATATAATGAAGATGAAAACAAAGAAGGCAGTAATGTCGGCGAAATAGAAACAGCGAATGTCAACCACATTCAAAACAATCCCCTATAGACACTCTCGTTCACGTGATGATTTAAGAAATTATGAATGTGGACACTGCACGGATAATATCGATATACATATAAAATATTTACACACATACATGAATATTTTTACTCTGTGTTACCCACAGTGTCATCATCTTTTGTTAAGTGTGTGCTTCTGCCGATTCTAGTAGTTCCAATCCCACCCACCACATCGGTACAAATCAAAAAGAATACCACGATGATATTCGACTTCTTGCGGCTGTAACAAATGAAGCAGCAAGCAAGAGTAAGAGAAAATCAGAAGCGCTCAATAATTTTCTCCAAATGAAGAATCTCGGACCTCGGTCCAACAAATCGATTGGACTTTTTAATTTCTAAATATTTAAGAATATTTAAAGTGCACTTTAACACAATATGGGTAGCAAAAGGGTCACACTAATTTATTCACATGCTTGAAGATCACTAAAGAAGACCTTGAGAGTCTATGGAGTTCTGCCATTATAAATAATTCATTAAGTTAGGGAAAATTTCCAGGTGGATAAAATGTAGGTATTAAAAAAACACTCATTCAAAAACATAATAATAATATTGAATGTGGTTAAAGACCAGTGTATGCATTGACAAAGCTTGACGAAGCTGGCCATAGTCAATATTATTACTTCCCACAACAAGATCAAAGGGGTTCTTCCACAGCAAACCTATCTATAGTACAGTTGTACTGTCATACTAAATCGTATATTTCAGACCAACTCTTTAGAGTACGATACGAAGAAGAATATTCTGAACTGAAGAAAATCGAAGCCGGTGTTCCACAAGGAAGTGTTGTAGGATCCACCTTGTATTTGTTGTACACCAGTGATATTCCGGTAGATGAAAATGCTTTCTTGGCTACCTTTGCAGATGACACTACAATATTGGTGCCTGATAAATGCGTTGTTAAGGCAGTTAGAGTTTGGACGCAGCAATGGCGTCCGATTAGACAAAATCAATTCATATAAACTTTACAAATAAAAATTTTAGCAATGTTCCAATATTCATTAATAATCAAGTTGTACCTTACGCCAATACGGCCTTGGAATGACTGTGGATGCGAAGTTAAAATGGAAAGAGCACATAAAAAAGAAAAGAGAAGAACTGAACTTGAAATATAGAAAAATGTACTGGTTACTAGGAAGAAACTCAGACCTATCTATCCAGAACAAAATAATGCTATAAGCCAGTACTGAAGCCTGTATGGACTATGGCATCCAATTATGGGGCTGTACAAAGAAACCAAATAGAGACACCGTACGAAAATTCCAAAAGAAAGTCCTTCGTGGAATAATAAATGCCCTTTGGTACATAAAATATAGCGACTTGCACCGTGACCTACAAATAGATATGGTTACAAAAGTGGTTAGAAAGCACGCTCTTTCATACAACCAGCATCTTGAAAATCACATAGACTCCGGGATGGGGACCCTCTTATATGTAAAAGATAGTATTCGAAGATTGAGAAGAACAAAGCCTCACGAGCTAATGGTTTAAGAAAGTGAGAAAGTTGACAAATTTCAGCCGGTAGAAAGTAAACCTGAAGTCAGCTGTTTTGTTTGTTTTGAAGTATTTACAGTTTTTTATTTTAATGCAAAAAGTAAAATAATGGAAAGAAAAGGAACATATTTAAATTAGCATTTCACAATATATTAGATCTGAGATATCATCAAGAGTGGACTCTGCTGTAAACTCTAAAATTGTACAATACCAGTTTGTTTACGTTACTCTGAGAGAATTCTACCCCCACTTCATGAATTATAATAACTTACTATTTTTGCAGCAGAAAGTAAAGTAACAGACCTAATGAGTGGGTCCGTTCGCGTACGCTCCCAAAACTACGAAAATCTACGACAAATAACGAAAAGTAACGAAAACCCGTTCGCGTACGTTTCGTAGTTTTTCGTAACAGAGAGTGCTCACGAGAGAGTAAGAAATTTCCCATGGTATGAATTTTACCACAAGAAATTTCTTTGGGGTAATATATGAAAACTGTCAAATTTGTCAAATCACATACATGACCTCCTATAGCATGTTGAAACCTCCTTCTTAAAAGTCGGAGCCTCCTACAAACTAGGAGGTTCTATCACTTTTTCCTTATTTAGAAATTCATCAAGAACTCTGAGACGGTTGATAAATTAGCCCTTAATTCTGTGTACTTGTAATAGATTAAACCTTAATAAAGTAAAATTTACATATATGTATATATATAGTTTTGTTTGTAAACGGATGCACCTAATTTTTGACAATATCCGTTAACGTGTCAGAACCTCCTCCTATGCAATGACAATTTTTTTGTAGCTTATAAAAGCATTCCCTGATTTTAAAGAATTCATGGGAGTCCATTTAATGCAAAACAAAAGTGAAACATGTTATGGCGGCTACACGTATTTTGTAAGAACGTTAATCGTTAAAACGTAAAGCATAATGCCAAAAAAACCTTTATGCGATTTTTTTTTCATGAAGTGGTATTTGGTGATTCCCTATAAAAAGAGGCCGCTTCATTAATCCAGCCGTATAGGGGAAAACAAAAATTCTTTGATCGATCACCCAGTTCTCATTTCTTTTTTCTACGAATCACATCGATGATCCATGGGGTCCATCAGAAATACTTGTATTTCCCTCATTCGTACAATTCGTACTCTACGCGATTGTATAACACACGCAGGCAAATTAAAATGAAAACAACAAATAAAGAGAATACACCTTTATGCATCCAGTAGATACAAAATGTAATAATAAATAAATTGAAATCTCGCATCGAGTCACCGTCCGCGAATGGCATCCAATCCATAAGGCATACGGTGCCGTTTTCTGTTCTTCATTAAAGCGGAATCGAAAACCACTTTGGCGTTTATTAATGGGCAAAGTGTACGGGGCCCGCTCCTATATTGGATACGATACCACTCCGCAGGCACTACTACCATCTGCAAAGAGCTACAAGAACACGATGGAGTTGAAGCTGTCGTTGCTGCTGCTGTTGTTGTTTCTTTTGCTGCTGCTGCTAGTGCTGTAGCCAGAGACGTGCGCGAACAGGTAGGTCATTCCCACCTATTCATCCAAATTATACTTTACCGTTTCGTTGGCTTACGTTCTTGATTATTGACTTGGCCAACAGTCACTAGCTTTTCAGAGTACGAACACAACGCGCACTGATTACATCTTTTAGTTATTCTCGAATTCAAGAAGTGTGATGAGCGTCCACCGCGTCGGAAAGTGAAACCTCTAAACATCTCAGTGTGAATCGAATTGTGCCTCGCGAAATTAAAATTAAATATTATTAACTTAACTTTTAAGTGGACACAAAAAAGTGTCAGTTAAATTTTAGGTAATGATTTTTAACCAAAAAAAAAAAAACTTTCTTTGTTTGGTTTGGGTGAAGTGTGTTAAGAAAAATGTTATATCGAACATTATGTGAACTTGCAGCAAGGACCTTGTAATGTGTTGAGTTGCAATACGACGTGTATCGCGCGCGGCGAACACGGTCTAAGATTTTATTTTGAATATTTTCGTTTCAGAAATTTGTATCCACCTTCACAAGAAAGCAGTCATTTAGAAAACCTTATACATATTAGAAGCGAATAACCCCATCTGCCTATTTTGCCATTACCGGTTAAGTAATCGAGCTTCATTCATCTGTAAGAGAATCTTCTTTCTATTCCTTCACTTTGAAGAAAGGTCCAAATTTAATAGCATTTTAATATTGCATGACGTAATGATCTTGTACCGATCACATGGATCAGATCACTGCACTGTGCCATTCATTCACTCACTGATGCTGAAATATAAAAACCCTAAAGTGACAAAGGGGAACTTATAATCATAATGAATTTGGGCGCTTAAGAAAAGTACCATTTTGTTGGCAAGAATTGAAAAGATGCCTGCAGGTGCGGCACGATATTACTGACCCAAATAACCGACTACGGTGTATTTAGTCGATTTCCCTCAAGAATACCAATTTTGCTGAAGTTGGTGGTGTAAGGTTTACCACACCTCAATAGCAACTCCATAATAGGCTTTCGTTGCTTTCGACATCGTTCGTTCATCGAGTCGGGTCTTCAGGAAATTATCGATTCTACAGCCATTTTCGGACTTATGTAGATGTCTAGACATGTATGGCTTATTCAATTTGCTTGTCAATGCTTCGTTTGAAATTGTTTTACTGTCAGAAATATTCTTACAAGCTTTTGACACACAAACATTATAAAAGAAAAAAGCTGCAGCTTTAATTGATTTTTATTTGGACTGTCAAAATCCGGGCATGGTCTGATGAAATTGGAACTTCACTGAGGAAACAGACTAACAGCATGACATCTAAGGCTAAGCGAAGAATAAAAGGCCTTTTTCCTTTTGTCTGAATAGAGTTGTTTGAATTCTAAATTTGGTTTGGTTCTAAAATTTATTTATGTAACACTTTGAGTAGATACTGAGCTGTTACCTCGGACAATTGGCTATCTTTAATTGTTTGACCTCTAAAGCAAGATTGATTTTACTGTTTAAGCAATTTATTCCGAGCACCCAAAGTCCTTTCCGATGATAACTCTTAAACTTTTAGTTAAAAAAATGAAACACGCGTTTTCTTGGTACATTTCTTAGCCCGAACTAAATAAAACTAAGCTCTGGGTTTACGGAGGATCTTGCCCTAATCACCATTATTTATGAGAATTTGAACTGATTCTGTGTCGGCTTACTATCCAAGGTGGCAATTCTAATAGTCTACATCAGTTAGATCAGATAGAGTAAAAGTATAAAATTCGGTGGATTTGCTTCCATTTCAAAAGCGAAATATGCCAAATTCGAGATTCGGTCTTATTTCGTTGGGCCCTATGTTACGTCACCTACCTAACCTCAAATCTACTCCCAATACAACAGTGACCCTCAGCAATGGGGTTGCTGGGGGGCAAAATGCCCCCCATACAGACTTCACTGTTTATGCACAACACTTCCCAACTGATGTTACCCGATGGTAATCAAATCGATCGACATTATTCCTTCTTTCTTTCATTTATTTTTGGGGCATTCTTTCTGACAAGCAATCAAAGAGTATTATTTATCAATGAGCTTCTCAATTCGCCGTTCGGAGTCGGCAAAAAACTGCGGGCCCAGGTTCACCCCGAGCAGTAGGGCCACCTAAAGTAAAAGATTTCATATTATTGGGGCCTTATTTCCATTTGGAAATTGAGGCCATTTTGCATTATGAAAAAAACCCCAATTTTGGGGCCATTTTTCATTGGGGTCAAATTTTACGTAACCCATATGTACCATTTGCGGCTCTCACACTTAACCAATCTTAATAAAAGAGGTGTCAAAAGAAAGAGAATTTCCTGTAGCTGTGACGAATTGCACTTTCACTTTATAAATTCTTCTACCCAAAGTGAACTCTCAAAAGAATAAACACTTCCCGTATGATTTCCATCTGTCAACTGATCGAAATGAGTTCATTTTGGTTGATATATTGGCTATATGGAAATCGTAGGGGAGGTGTTTGTTGTTCTAATCCTATTGATCCGAAAAGCCTCTATGGTAAAAAAATTTATTTTTTATGTTGTATCATTGGGAATAAGCCCTACCATTCAGCTGTTTAGTTTTAAAATTTCGTAATTTTGAACATTTACTAGAATATATGTACACATATGTATGTCCCGTTCGGATCGAAAGGGTTAAGAGTTTCTTCGTTTTGGTTGCTATATGGAAAAATCATACTGCAGTTTCTTGTGTACTTAGCATTTATTTATGCCGCAAAAAACACGCGGGCTATGTGGAAAGGTTTCGCTGAAGGTGCAATCAATTTCTTTACTCCAACATCTTAAGAGTTTAGCTGAGGACCAAACGGTAGCGATTGTGCCATAACCCGCAACCTGTGGCCCGCATTCGATCAGAAAAGAACAATATCCCTACTTTCTATGAAAAGAAGTCAAATCCATGCACTCGTCGGTGTTATAACCGGAAAATGTACGAGTATAATAGGAAACATGACCAACAGATACGGCATCTGTAGAGTAGGGTTTTAGCCTTGCTTATATAAAATCAGTGTGTTTTCGATATTGAGCTAGGGATTCATGCTTCTTTTTCACATGTCAATTCCATTTCAACTTTCAGTCGAGTGTCATGCCGAGATACTTTCCTTATTTACAAATGGAGTTCGTACTGCGTTTGTAAAAATAGGCAGAGTTGATGTGAATAGATTTGGCTTTGTAAAACGCAATTCCCATAATTTTTGTGAAGTCGTTTCTAATACGCGTTGTAATTTAATCTGTGGCTAGTACGATACCTTAACCTACCTTTTGCGGTACATCACGAGGATACATAGTTGCAGGCTAATGGCGCTTCCCTGTGGTACCTACCCCAGGCCAGACGTTAACGTTAACGATAGCGGAAGAGACAAACCAAAAATATCCGCACTATAGAGAAATCGGTTAAGCAACTTGGACATAACGTAACATAATCTTCATAACAGTTAATCTGCATCGACTTCGGAACATACTGTCTCTTATTAAATAAACGGATTTCTATTTTCACTATAACCAAATCTGTTCAAGCTAAAATTTCATGTTCACATCTAAACTGAATACATTTCCTATTTTTGGATTTTATTCACCGCAAACTCGGGTATCTCCGGGTTTATTAGTAATCGTCGTATTGGATAATCGATTTCGTTTTCGAGTAAAATCTCAAATCCAACTTTATGTCACCAATTGGATTAGCATGCGATACACACTACCTATACCTACAACGGTAGACAATTTAACGTATGCGCGATAAGATTTGCATCTTGAGATACGAATATACGTAACTTTATGTCTGCGAACTCTTAGTAGGTACATACGTAGGTATGTTATTTTTTAATTAATAAAACCAGTAAAAGTTTTCAAAATGACTAATCAATACTAATTCGAGAATAGAAAGTAAAACCATGGCGTTTCCCCAAAAAAATAGAATCATCTCTAGTGAAAACATATTTTTTATGCTGCTATGTTAAATTATTTAATTAATAAATCATGATTTAGTTTATTAATAATAATTATTTATTGTTCTGGAATCAAAGCATTTCTCTTTTTTCTTTTTGTTCTCACTTTCCCGGCTTCAACGTGCTAAGTGATCTAAATGAGAGTGAAATTCGAATTTCGGTTGTTCAACTTGTTTACCAAATGCAAATTTTCATCTTAAAAGGCAAAACTAACAAACAAACAAATAAAGAAAAAAAAGGTAAACCATGTCATTCCATTTCGGGCATGTTGACAGAACCACACACTTTGGAGAGAAATTGAAATATAAATTTTTTGGTCGACCTGATGTAGGTACCTTAAAAAATATACAATACTTTCTATGCAAAGGCATGCCTGTCCAATTTATCATACCTCTAGTGTTCATATTAAGTTTGCAAAATTCTTTGGATCACGGCCCGAAATGTGGGTCAAACGAATATTAAAATACCTAAATTCTTAAGGTGCCCACTTGGGCATGTGGATTGGTTCGATTTTGCAGACGTTTTTTTTTTTAAATATACAATGTTTCTCCTATTCATTAATGAATACGCTACTTAAAGCCCACGCAATGGGTACTTGAAGAGCTTAATAAGAACGAGTACCTACATAAGCACATGTGCTTCACAATGAAGCAAAGAAACTTGATTCAAAGAGAAGCAATAATGTTATAATAATAATAATTTTCCTGTGAATTAAAAGCAATCATTATTAACTTTTTTTTTTAGAATGTACATACTGTGACTGACCTGAGTGAGTAAAAGAATTGCCAGCATGTTGGGCTTGGACTATTGTGTTCACAAGCAATTAGTATAATAATACACAATGTTTGTTTGACAGCGAATTATAAAGATTTTCTCCTAGGTTTGTTTTGATTGGTCAGAACATAATAATTATGTCGAGATGTTTTGTTTTTTAATCAAGTAGCTGTTAGTTCGTCCGTGGGAATGTGGAATGTCCGTCGATGGTGTAGCGCACAAATGTTGTTAGTACAATTTAAAGGAACCGTTTTGCTATAATTTTCACAAGCTAAAGGGGATATGAATACCCTTATAATGTTTCCACATAGCGCAAGTAAATGGAGGACAAGAACGAAAGATAGACAGATCAGTCGGCGCGCGTAGTGACATGAAACTCAGATGTTTGGTTTCAACTAACTATATGGGTGGTGTCCATGAGAACTGGAGAGTTGTGTGTTATTGAATGTTTTGTCTTTGCTTATGATTCACAGAAGTTTTTTCCAGATGTTTCTTATTATTGTTTATGCGATCAATTTCTTTAGCCATATCACCATCCTACTCCCAGTGTCCCAGTGTTATGCATTAGAAATAGGTTTTAAACTTTTGACATTAACTTCTGAAACTGATCTTTCTTTCTTTAGATGACGATACAAGTCGGGGTGAACCTGGGCCTGATTCTCGCAACCATTTGTGTGTGCGTGTTATATTTTTGCACGAATGGAAGGGACCTACAGTTTTTAGCCGACTCCGAACGGCGAGTTGAGAAGCTCAATCGTGACAAATGATACTTTTTGATTGCTTGTCAGGCATTCAAAAGAGGTGGCACCGTGAAAAAACTTTTAGGTGTTGGATCCGGACAGCATTGCATAGTATTCCAACGCACTAACCACTACACCACGGTGCTCACTGAAACTGAAACTGATCAACTCATTTTTATTTCGCGAGAAATAAATATTTCGGAGAAAGACACATACCACTACCATTTTACTACAAATGTCTAAAATATACATAATTTTTGCACATTGCATTTTATGTTTGCGGTACACAATCTAGTATATACACATGGCAGATAACATTGTCACTATTACTTCTTTTAACAGACTTATTGTAAATGTAGATCTAACCTTGTTGATCAAAAGTGCTGAATGAGCAAACGATTACTTACTTAGTTGGCGCTTTAAATTGTATTATTTAAACGATTAAATTGTATTATTTAATCCTTTGCTCATTCAGCAATTTGAATGGAAATTTATTTTTAAATTTTAATTTATTTTCTTTAGATCGTGCTGGTTTGTTGATTAAGTTTAGAAGCTTCTTCATACTATATTCCGAACTTTGGCCACACTAATTACGCGAGGTGCGCTTTCTATGTTATCCCCTCGGGGTGAATTAGAAAATTTTGTGATCTGTATCGTTTTTAGTGTCCATTCGATTTGTATGTCCAAGTAGGTTCGTAGGTTTTTGACCAGATCGATGATAGTATACATAGGGTTGCCAGAATTATTTTGAAGAAACTAGTTACCGGACTTTCCCGGACAAAATTGGATCCAAAAAAGAGTACAAAACCACGACGAAATCGAATGCATTATTTGTTAAAAAAAAAAAAAACACATTAATGGCGGTACTTCATGTCTTAAATATTAAATAACTTATAGTTCTCATGTTATATTTGGTTCGTAGGTGGTCGGTGGGCTTGTTAGCATAAACCTTAGAGTTCGAAAAAACCCAAAGAAAAAAATTCAAGGGCGTTAAATCGCATGATCTGGCCTACCAATTCTGATCACGAAAACGGGTAATTAATTGTTTCTTGGGCTGTATGGCATATAGCACCGTCTTGCTTCCTAACAATCACTCGTGCATTTTCTGAATCCCTTTGACAAATTTTGAAGGATAACAAAGCCATCAAGATGAAAATGAGTCGAATCGCTGAAGATGATTTTGTTTCAAAAGTAGCTGCCGAACTTTCATTATTTTTAAAATATTGCTCAACTATTAAAACGGGTTGTTCATTTAATAATAGGTCTGTTTCCGTACTTTCTGGACGAAAATTCACAGATTCTCAAATTTCAATAAGTGGGGCTTAAATCTCGTAGAGAGAGGTAAAAATGTGGAAAAGTACAGAAACGCATTGAACAACAAAAAAAAGGAAAGTGTAGGACATTTGACAGATTTGACAGTTTTCATAAAGCTGCCCAAAGAGATGTCTTGGCGTAAATTTCACAGCGTGGGGATATTTCTTACTTCTTGTAAGCTCTCTCTAAATGGGGCAAAAATCTAATTTTGCATGAATTTTGGGACACAAATCACCTAAAAGGTAGAATATTAGAATATTTATATATGAGCCAAATATGTTAATTGATGAATAATGGAAAATCTGGACAAACCCGGACAATTTAGAAAAAATTATTCAGGACGTTTCCCGCCCCGCATAGGCGAAAAGGGTACCTAAATGTCCGGGAAATCCCGGACAGATGGCAACGCTAAGAATACACTATACAGCTCGTGAAGTTCGCCGCCATGTAATTTTTTTCTATTTTATTATTTTTCGACAGGTTTTTTTTTTATTTGTTTCTTAGTATAAAGAAACAGTTTGGCAAAAGTTATTCTTCGATTGATCTCTCCACTGGGGAAGCCCCATTGTCTGAAATCGTTTTTTTCATCAAATGACTCGGTGAAATTAAAACCAATATTTATGGAGCAATGGGCGTTATCGATTGTCATCTTGCAGCGCTCAACGAGTTTGGCAGTGTCTAGAGACCTATTGCATAGACACCGAGGAAATTTCCTCACAAGTCCCGTGAAGAAATTAGAATATTCATAAGGCTTTCTTTGAATACAAATGACCATTCAAATACTATGTCACGGCTTTGCCTCCGTACTCATACTTTTTTTTAGATCCAAACGCTATTGTCCTTATTTAGTCTTTTTTATTAAAGCTAGCTTAAATAGTTCCCTTTCTCTTGGCAGGTAACTTAGTTAAAGCCATTTACACAAAATGAAAATATTGGCCTTAACAATATGTGCGATAGCAATTTTTGCCAGCTATGCGGATGCTTTGACGACAACCCGCAAAGAGACGAAACGAGGTGACAAAATATCAATGTCCTTCAAACAACTAGATCTGCCTGAGGCCGAAATCGATCCAAATGTAAGTCCAACGCTGCCAAATGCTGAGGATGTGGTTGCCGAAGTTGCTGATGAAACTGCAGTCGCAAGTGTCGCTGAAAATGAGGTATCTGAGGTGGCAGAAGAAGTGGCCGAGCCGGCAGAGCCAGTATCGACTAGTCCCTCGCTGACACAAGAAACAAATCCAGTTAACGAGGATGACCCAAATCAGATCAGCAAGTACTGCAAATGTTCTGACACCCACTGCGACTGTTGCCGTAATTTTGCGTTGCCGATTGTTCCAGTCCGAGGACCGGGCTGTGCAAAAATCACGTATCTTGGCAATGAGAAGATGTCAGTATCAATTAAATATGGAGACATTATTCTAGCTACGAGAACTATATCAGGTATGTCGAAAGAAAGGTGAACAGGGTAATGAGTGGTTTTTTTTTTAAATATGTCGTCTTTTAGGAAAACGAGCAAAGCCAATCTGTGTTGGGCTACCTGGCGGATTCTCGAAATTCTGCGGTAGAGTTTACGGCTTGTCTAGGGGAAAAGAAGACTTCAAAGCATGCTTAGGACTCGAACTTCGAGCGGACGATGAGGTGGAGGCATCATTGCGTGTGTCGTGCTTTAAATTTGGCGCCAAAGGCTTAACAGTAGCAGAAGCAGAACCTTTGCCTGAAGTACCAAAAGACGAGGAGGAAGATGATGATATTTTCGGCTTTGGAGCTGGTATAGATATTTTGTATATTTTCAAGATTCAACAGTACTTTATTTTTGTTAAACTTTAAAAGGTGGCACTGATGACGATTATGATGATGAAGATGAAGAAGACGAGGACGAAGAGGAAGATGACGCTGAAGATGACGACGATACTGATACGGACGATACACCTGCCGATGATGCTGACTATGGTGGCTTCAGCTTCCTTGGAAGTGGATTATTGGATGAACTAGAAGATTCAGAAGAGACAAGTAGTCCAGCCCAAGTAACAAGAAATGAGCAAAAAGATGTAGCACAGAGCAAAGATGAGAAAGGCACCCCAATGGAAGACATTGAGGCCGCTGTGTCAGATTCTGAGTCTGATGTTACAAAACCAAAACCCAATGGATCCAAAGTGAAGAAAAATAAGAAGAAGAAGAAGAAGTCCGGCGAATCACAATTCGCACTAGATATATTAAACGGAATCTTGGACTTTTTCAATTAGATTGCCATCAAGAGAAACACAAAAAGCATAATCTAAAGTTTTCATTAAGTAGCGTACTTTTGATTTAGTGTAAATACCGTTAACTAAACTATAAGAATGTAATTTATTTATTTATTTTGTTTGAATAAATGTGAAATGAAATGAAATTGAAAAGTTGTGAACGAAATTATAAGAGAGTATCCATGCAACATACGCACATTATGTATGTATGTATGTAGATAGACTTCTGCCCAAATCTTACTGAAAAGCCAATTTCTTTGATACCCCACAAGGTTGATAAACTAACCTCTATCTTCGAAATTAATCAAAATGGCGACTAACGTCCGCCATGTTTTTTGTACCAACTCCCTTCTTTGTTTTGCGAATAGCAATTTCTACACCATTAAAATTGTTTGCAAAATTGGCTTGACCAATTGCTTATCTATTGAATCTCCGTTAAAGCAAGTCGTCCAACTTATCGTACGGTTTTTCAAATTTTTGAACTCCCGTGCTTGACAGACATATCGTTCAATGTGAACGCTTGTCCTCAAATTTCAGGTCATTTTTTTATTATTTTTTTTGTGAATTTAATGAGTATGGTGTCAAAATGGTGCGGACAAAATGTTTTGGAATTTTTGGTATTTCAAAGATTTAAAATAATCCATTTTCCATTATAAATAATTTTTGATTCATACTGCCGCGAAATAAAACAGGATGTACTTTGTATGTAGGTACTAGACAACAACCGACAATCTGACTCGCGAACATGAAATGAAAATTAATAACAAAACAGAGTCGCAACGTTTAAAAGTACCTTTGCTTAGCGAAAAGAAAACTAAAGAGAATCAACGATAGTCGCACCGCAAGAATTGCAACGTTTAAAAGCAGTCTTTTCTCATATCATTTAGTAGAGTTCCACTTACAAATCACTCCGCTGCCTCACCAGAGATTTTTCTTTCAAGAGGATCAACATTCTCAATAGAGGAGAAATTTATCTATGAAAATTGGTATTCCTCTTCAATAACATCATTTTTCGGATTCATTTACTTGTTTTAAATTAACATGAAATAAAACACATGAAAACATTCTTACTTCACAGCATATAAAAAATAAAACTATATATATTCATTCCTTTCATGAAATGTCCAAAATTACCACAAAAGTGAGTAGACGAATCCAAAAAAAATTGTCTCAGGAAATGCATAAAATTCTCCGTTTCCTCAGTTGAGAGGGATCGTGTGCGTGTCCGTGTCCCACTTACGGATCGCTCCGAGGAATTCCAAGAGAAACTACCATTTCCGAAACGTTTATAGAGTGAAGGTAGTAGCACCAGTAACTCACATCAGCTGTTTAACTTTGACTTGGCATCACTTTAAAATGTTGTTTTCATTCGATAATGACGTTTCTGAAATCTCAGTTTATTTTTTAAAGTTTTTTATTGAACATTTAACAGTTGCCAGTGCGGGGTGTAATTTACTGACATATTAAAACTGTGCAGTGTTTTCGTAACAAGAAGTCTTCGACATGGATTATCGTGGGATAAGGAAGCGCTTAACTGTCGATCAAATGTCTTCCAAAGACTTTCAATTAGACCCGTTTGCACATCTTGATGTGGTAACGCACTTGATTAAAGATACAGTTCGCACGAATAGCTTTCAGGAAGTGATTTACCGCAACAAACACCTGTTCAAAGGGAAAACCGTTCTAGAGGTCGGGTGTGGAATCGGACTTTTGTCTCTGTTCGCAGCCAAAGCTGGCGCGGCACGAGTAATTGCTGTTGATTCCTCAAAAGCAACATCATACGCTCAGCAGATTGTTATTGATAATCACTACGACCATGTGATAAAAGTGATACACGGCAGGATACAGGACGTTAACCTCCCTCTTGATCTGAAATCCGTTGATATTATTATTTCCGATTGGATGGGCTACTGCCTCATCTACGAGTCAATAATAGATGCGATCATCGTTGCCCGTGACAAGTGGCTAAAACCCGGTGGATTAATATTTCCAGACAGAGCCAAGTTACATGCTGTGGCGCTGGAAGATCCTATGAAGAAAAATCACAAAATCAATTGGTGGCGGAATGTACATGGCTTCAACATGAAGTGCATACGTGATTTTGCGCTGCGTGAGCCACGGTTTTACACAGTTCAACCGGAACAGATTGTTACTTCGTCACATCTACTGAAAGACATCAATATGAATACGATTAAAGTGGAAGATCTAACATTTCTCTCACCATTCCTTATGGAGACAAAGCGAGCGGGGTCATTTGATGGCATATTGACATACTTTAACGTGATATTCTCAAAATCGCACACGCGTTTTGGATTTAATACAGCACCATGGTCGACGCCAACGCACTGGATGCAAACTATTTTTTACTTTGATCATCCGATCCCCGTTAAAATGGGTCAGACATTCTTTGGTGCGTTTGCGATGAAGCCGATAGCCAACAACTTGGACAACATTGATGTCCGCATTGAAATTTTGACTGGAGAACCACTACAGCTAGTGGGTGACATCAAATGTTCACTGAAGCGACGAGGTATGCCAATGAACGCTAGTGAGAAGTTAGAGAAAAAAGGCATATAATGAATAATGCAATTCAACTACCTCATCTCCAATTGTGACTGATTTTCACTTTTTTATTTTGTTTTTCTATTATTTAATTTTTTAGAGTATGCAGCATGCATATTTTCACTGAACTACTTGTATATTTCTGTATATATATATATTGTTAGCCTTTTGCTGTATATTAATTTTTTATTCTTTATTAAAAAGTGCCCCTGCATTAAAAGTAACGGAAAAATTGCATTTCAATAATTTATTTCGAAAGGCGGGAGATAATAATTCGCCTTTGAAGGCGTTTCAGATTCATTAAGGCGTGGGCCTCCGTTTTCTGACAGCTGATTTAGGATAACGAATTACTGTTGAAAGGATTTCTTGATTTACCTTTGCTTATAAACGAAATTCATAACTCCACTATGAAAGTAATCACTCTTGTTTACATTGAGTTCGATTTATTTACTATACTAAACCAGGTACTAATGATATCAATATCTGTTAGAAGAAGTATACAGTAATTTATGGTTGAAATGGTTTTACTGATATTTTTACAGTTGGCAAATATAAGCACGTTGCTATGTTTTATGAATCTATTTGCCTACCTCGCGGGACGTCGGATCCTGCTGAAAAGGAGTTTGAAAGAAAACTTAACTTTTGATTTCCGTGAAACAATTTCAAAAGAAAAGTGAAGTCTGTCCATATGAAATTAACATTTTATTCAGTTTAGTTCATCACCTAAAATTAAATTCTATAACCCCAGGACCCACTATATCTCAAATTCTTCCTAAGTCGATAAATTACAAATTAAATCCATCACACGCACGAAATAAAATATTTGGACTTTGCAAATGTATATTGTATACAGACGAATTCAAATCAAATACAAAATGCCATTGCAATGTTATGTCTTTTATTAAACATTCTGAGTTTTCTTCTTCAATATCCCAAACATAAAAAGTACAAATACTAAGTGTTAGGTGTGATAAGCTGTTATACATCGTGTAATATATTAATTTCTAGATAAATTGATACAAAAGGAAAAATAAAAGTTCAACCAGCGGTTCTTTTTTTTATGATAAGCGGAGACTATGTTATTGTAGATAACAAAAACAGAAAAATAGAAAATAAGCCTACTAACACGCCACTAAATTGCTAAGAGATGAAATTTAACTTATGTGGGAAGACCCAATGATTTTCGTACTAATCGTCTTGCGATATCGTTGAATTTGTCTCTATGTTCACGCCACATTATTGATGCATCGACATTCGCACCAGATTCGTCGTTGGGTTCTGTAGAGTATACATTTTTTTTTATTATTAGCTGTTTGGATGGTTTGTTCTTTAACTTACCGGCTAACATCGAAACAACACTTAGTAGAATTTTCTCAACACTCTGCACGGGACTCCACCGTTCGGCAGAGAGTTCATATCCCATCGGGTCGTCACCGGGCGCATGAAGAATCGAAATGCACACTCGTCCATCTGGAAAGACTGTGGGCAAAACATTAGAAACAATTTTATAAACAATTCTATTGCTTACTATTCGGGTGAAACATTTCGCATGTAAATTTCATTTTCGGCGGGCTAAGTGGATAATCTGGTGGAAACATCAACTTTGCTGGAAAGACACCACCCTCGAAGCAAGTACCTTCCGGTCCCCTGTGAGATATTGAAGAGGTGCACAGGCATTGAAGATGGAATTAAATGTATAAAAGGAGAAGACTTACGCTATCAGCGCTTCCCATTCAAAAATATTATCCTCGCTTATTGGTCCGGCCACAATCCCTTCTGGTGGGTCCATGGTCAGCTCTGTGTGTGTATGGGAAAAATTAACATTTCTATTCTGATGGAAGGAAAAAAAAATGCTGTAGAGGTCGTACATACGTTTGTATTCAGCCATCAATCTCCTGAGCGCAGATCCAGCCATTCTTAGAGCCCCCTATCTTGTATAGCTGCCTTCGGAATTTTTAATGACTAAATTTGTACTTGAATTTATTTAGAAACAAGAAAAGAGCAATATTTAATTAAAAATAAACGCAAATAATAAATGTTTTCGTCACTAGAATTATGACTAATGTCAAAAGTCCACACAACGTAACTTTGACAGCTAGGGGTTTGTTCGTTTTGTGAATTTGTGAAAGCCACTGAAATTGCTTATGGTAAAGCACATCAACACATCAACAGTAACTTTGACAGCACTAGGAACTTCAACGTTTGAAGTCGAATCAAAAATATTAAAAAAGCAACAGCAAGGTAAAAACGAAAAAAAAAAAAACATAAGCAAACAAGATTTTTTTTCAAAATACAAATTAAATCATTGTTCGATACCATTATATGCAAAAATTGTAGGCTTATTTCAATAATAACCTGCACGGTTATGCACCAAAGCTGCTGTTGCTGTGTTTCTACCATTAGGTCTTTTCCCGTACTGTTGAAAACAGCCGAAAATAGCCGAAACTACACTCTCTTCTGTCAAAACATATGAAAAATATTCGTACGGGAACAGGATTTGACGGATTTTGGCTGTTTTCGGCTGTTTTGGACAGGTACCGGAACAGACCTATTATGTACATACATACATTATACATACATACGTATGTGTATGTGCTAATGTTCTGTTTAAAGAAATTTCGCCCTGTGAAGAATTGCAGTACATTATGTATGTACATAATTGGGATTTCGTACTTCGGTTTTGTTTCTGTAGGTAATTATGGTTTCATGAGATTTATCTCGCATGGATTGAATGGTTGGGGAAATGAGTGGGAGATGTTTCTGTAAATATGACATCCGGATCCGACACGTAACATATTTTTCTGGAGAGCCAGAATAAAGTAGATATGCTGCCCATGTTATCCAACGATTGGAGGCTCCGAATAATGGCGTCCGAAACAAAATAGTTTCTGGCTTCTGAAAGTTGATCTTCAACTTCCAGTCGTCGCAATATCGCAGAACCTAATGGAGGTCACGTTGTAAGAGAATTGCAATGGCCTCGATCAGGGTATCAGTCCGTTAAGACAGTTGTACAGCCTCCACGCGATTCCACTTTAAGGTAAATAAAGGGTCCATAGTGCTACAATATTTAAGTATTTAAGACATACCATCTACCGTAACAGCTTGCAGTAAAGTACCCTTCACAAGCAGAAACACGACAAGGGTGATCTTGTGGAGTAGTGCGGGCCGATCGATACTTCCAGCTAATAACTGCTGAACAAAGAGTATATCGGCAATTTGCCGGCGCATTTCGAAAGATGTAACGGAGGCCATCCTGCGTCTGGGCATGAAGTACTTTACCCGTAAGCACATGTGTTGCCCAATATCCACCTCCATGCACAGGTACAATTGACAAGTGTACCTCCTCAACAAATCCAGCGGCGCACCGAAATTCTGCCACGCGCCGGATTTCTTGTTGATTTGTCACCACAAACAATTTTTTTTACTTTTGTTTTTTTTTGTAATGCAACATACCGATACCCTTTTGGAAATTTTCCATCCCACGGTCATGCCATTTTACCGATACGTTTGCATATCTCTCAATCCCAGGCATGAAGTTTCTTTAACATAGAATCGAGGGGGATGCAATCGTACGACAGGGTAAAGGGATTCGGTATGTGAAGTCGAAAACAAATGCCTGTGTGGCGGACGTGATGTTATGTATGTATGTACATCCCACCACCGTCATCGCTCTCGTCGGCAACCCAACCAGTTGAGGCGACATAAAAAGGGGTCCGAAAAGCGGTACCTTTTCTGGGCTCGTTACGATTTCATATAACACACGCACACACAGCGTCTTGTAAGAAAAAAAAAGAGAATGCAGCGAGAGGTAGATTTTTTTTTTTGTTGTGCTGCAGGCAAACACAGCAGCCGTACACTAGAAAGGAATACATAGAGAGGTAGATCTCCGTGGGTTTTTTTTTGCATGAGGAGGGATATACTCGCGACGGTTAAACAAAAAGGAAAAAAAAAAAAATAAAACAAGCACGAGTATGTGTGGGTAGAGTTTTTTTTACGCAGTAGCACAGGCGATCTGAAGGCGAAGATGAATTTTTGGAGTCAGTCGTTTTTGGGATTCGGGAGCGAGCAGTGCTTGCAAGTCGTGATGTAAGGGAGCGCGCATAATCACGGTAGTCCACTTTCCTCGGTTTTTTTTTATTCTTTTGCTAGTGGCCACAGTCGGCGAACAGTTTTAATAAATTGACACGTAAAGTATCACCTGTGAACGGAACATAGAAAAAGGATATTAATGAATTTTCCTGCTACCGCTTGCCGTAGTTACAGTGCCGCCTTTTGCCTGATCTAAGTGCTCGCGGTCTAACGGTGCAGTAAATTATTGTGTGCATTTTTTTCTTTGGCATGGGGTGTTGGCCACAGTGCCGCGCCGAAGTAAGGGTACTGTCAAAACCCCGTAACCCCCCCCCACGACAAGTGTACTAGCCTATTCCAGTTTGATCGGAAAAGCCATCCCCAGGAAAAGTGAACCCCCCAGTGTAACGTTCCAAAATTTACTCACGTGGCCTCTGCCCTTTCGCCGCCCGAGTGACGCGAGATAACGCGACCGCTTCGCCGCCTCCCCTCACGCGTGACCTCCCCGTATATCGCCCGTACCATATCCCAGTGCGTCAAAATATTTTTTTTTGCAACCAAATCGACCCCAAGACACTCGTTGTACCTCGCAGGTGACCCTGTCGAGTTAAGTGGTCTGACGTGGCTCAGTTCTAACGACCCCAGCTGCATCCAGCTCGACCCCCGGACGAAAGGCGTTCCAGTGACCAGCGGTGTTACACCAGCACCTCAAGGGACCAGAGGTCTACCTGATAAGCCCCTTCTGGGAAAGTAGATTCGTTTTTCGTTTTGGTTTTCATTTATCTGCCATGGTGCACACAAAAATAAAATAGTGTCTTTCTTTTCCGGTTCGCCGTACGCGGCTCCACTTTTAATGCATACGATAAATTAAATTTTGCGTTTTGGCGGTAATTCCGATGATTAATTTGTTTTTTTTTCGGTTTGACCGTAGAATTCTTTGTGCTTTCAATTATCTTATAGTATCCGGTCATACCGATGAAACTTAATTATCTCTGCTGTTCACGGACTTACTATAGTTCATTTAGTTTTAGTATCTTAAGGATATGCGGCACGGCCGTTTAATTATTTGGTTTTTTTTTGAATTGATGCGAATCGTCCGCACATCGACGTATTGTGTAGCCGGTTTTACCGAAGAATTCCTAGTTTAAATAAGGTATTTATGATATTCGGCCTCACCGTTTATGCATCTTGAATTTTGCTAACATATGAATTGAAAAAAAAATTAAAATTAAAGAAGTTATGTTTTGCGTTATAGTCTATTAAAGTAGCCTAATCTTTGTACGGTATCGTGTGCATAAGTTTTTCTTTTATTTCGCTTTTACCTTCCTATTCAGCACCCTAGGTACACCTACATCGACAGGCCTGGCGACGAAGGATAACCTCAGGTGAGTTTTCTTTTATTTGAATTATATGTTTTGAACTTTACCGGTAACTTAAGCGCACCTTGCCATGGATGTAGGTCCCATAAGTTTATTTCGTTTTCTCGGCAAGCCCTCCGCCTGACCGATAAGATTATATTTTTTTTATTATTTCTTTTGGTGAACAAATATCTCTCGGCAAGTCGTCTGCTTGCCAGCACCATTACTTTTATGAAGTATGTCTATCGGATATGGATTAAATAAAGTTTTAATATGAATTGTTGAATATACAACTAATTGGTCTTCTTTCGATGGTGAGGTCAAAAGATCCCCTATGAGGGACAAATTTTGTTCCTTTCGATTTTTGGGTGCAAGTCCTTTTTTTTAAATTTCAGCGGTGACTGCACAAGGCAGGGAGGGTAAAGACCCGCTAGGGAGAGTCCCACCTTTCTCCCCAACAGTGATGGTAACCTTTAGTATACCGGTTTTAGTTTTTTTTATTTTCGATCTTATATAGCAGCGCGTGCAATAACTTTTGTAGTGGTGCGTTTGGGTTCCACGGGTGCAAGATCCCACCCCAATCCGTCGAGCTCTAGCCGAAGAACCGACAAGGCACGCAACCCGCACTTCAGTGGACCAAACTCTCGCATGTTACCCTTCTCTCGTTCCCTTCCTCCGATCCCTTATGCCTCCTACTCCCACCAAAATGTAAATCCCATCTCCTGGTAGATGATTCCCCACTCCCCCTTCCTACTACGTATACATGCACAACAGACTCACCGCCATTACAATAAATGGCGCCCAACGTGGGGCCCGAAAGATTTACTTTCGGGTTCCCCAAAACTATAAAAAAAAAGAGGTTTTTTTTGAAGTAAAGTTTTTTTTGAATTTTAATAGTTTCCGTATATTCACTTTTACCTGTAGCCAAGCTAATTGGGGCATAACCCATAGCCATTGGAATTTCGTACTCTTAATAGCCAACGGACGGGTGGAGACGGCCAAGGACACCCCTTCGGAATCGCGTTTTCTGTCAAAAACCTTAACCGGTCAGAAACGACTTGGGTGACGTCTTATGGAATCGCGTCTTCATCCAACCCTAGTAGGGAAGCGACGACCAGGGTTAAGCCCTTGGAAGTGCGTCGGTTTTTCCACAAGCTAGAACGGTTAGAGAAACGACCATGGTTAATGGCCCAATTCGCTTAGCTGCATTTGCCATTTTCCTTATAGATTCAGGTTATTGGATGTGGGTATTGGAAAACACGTTGCGCTGAGAATTACGGTCTCGACCCAACGACCACCACATCCATGGACCACCCGTACTACCAACCAATCATAAAATTTTTTTCTTACGATACATTTTTTTTTTTCTCCCGATATTACTACCATCAACTGCCCTTTGGGGGATCCCAAACGGCCGAACCATCGAAACAAGACCATACTATATATGAATATTTTCTTTCGCTATACTTAAATTTTTTTTTCTACACAGCATAAGCCCCTATACCGACGTATATGTATAAAGGTTTATGAAATTCATAATTACAAATTATATTACTATTTCGCTACCCCATCTAAGTTTATGAGTATCTTAAAAATATCTTCCTTTTTTGAATTTTCTCGAACGATTTCGCATTGACTTTTGACCCTTCTTGAACCTGTCTCAATAATTTTATCTACGTGGAAGGTTCAAATTCATTCCGCATTATTGAAGCTATACCTTTTAAGAACAGAACCCCATGATTATCCTCGTTGGGATAATCCTTCTTTCGCTCTTTACCCTGACATTCTTCGGTCGATCCGCGATGGCGGTGAGACATAGTACCGACAACCTAAACCAGCTCGGGGTGGAGCCTATCAATCCGACGTGCACAATCTGCCAGGAGCCGTTCGCTCATGGGGCAGAAACGGAAACCACCGACTGTGCGCACGTTTTCCATAAAACCTGTTTGAGTAACTGGTTGAACGCCTCGCATTCTTGTCCAGTCTGCCGACGTGACATCGGCCCTACCAACCCGCGAAACAGCCAAGTCGATCCTCCGTCCGTGCCTGATCAGCGTAGCAAGGGAGCGGTACCAAAAGGACGGCGTCCGGTAACTCGCTCGACCACCTCGCACAATTCGGACAATTGGCGGAACCAAGACCCCAGCATTCTGGAGAGCAGACTTTCGTCTGGCCATCACTCCGAGCCTAAGCGTCCGCACTCGTCTGTAGCCCGCTCTCCTCACCCGCCTCCATCAAAATCTCGCGCCAACTTAAATCTCCCGCTGGACAATGCCTCGCTTCAATACGATAATAATATCCGACAAGTAGTGAGAGAGGAGATGGAGATAGAAAGGAGCCACAATCGCGACGAGATAAGCCAAACAATCGAGGCAATGTTTCAGCGCTGTTTCGGTTTGTACGCCCCTCCCTTAAATAGAGCCCCCGTGAACACCCCCCTGACAGATAACACCGGTTGGGATCAACGGACTTATTTACCTCCGGCTCAACCTGTGCAACCACCTCCAACCAGGACGCGTAGCTATCCAGCTGCTCCCATAGAGCCCTCTGGCAATAACAAAGTTTCGAGCATTTTGATGAACTGGAACGTTAAGTTCGACGGTACGAAAGACGGTATCCGTGCCGAAGAATTTCTTTATAGAATACAGGCCCTGACACTGCACACGTTGAACGGTGACTTTTCGGCCCTTTGTAGCAACATTCACATCCTCTTTTCTGGCAAGGCCAAAGATTGGTACTGGCGGTACCACAAGCGAGTTCCCGTCATTGAATGGGGCGCACTCTGTGAAGCCCTACGGTTCAAGTACTCTGACTCTCGATCTGATTTCGAAATTATCGAACTAGTTCGAACTCGAAAACAACGCGAACGCGAATCTTTCGATGACTATCTAGATGCAGTGGTTGCCATAACAGATCGGTTGATGGAGCCCCTGTCAGATGAACAGTTATTGGAAATTCTAGTCCGCAATCTCAAACCGGATCTGAGATACGAGTTACTGCATCTTCGAGTGAACACTATTGGCGAACTCCGTAATGCCTGCCATAGGCATGAGTTTTTTATGCAGGAGCTTCACAGAGGGAGCCCGGCCCGACCTAACGCCACCAGACGATTTGTGTCCGAAGTGGCTTTGGACCCTCCGTCTGGGGAAATTGTTTCTGAATTAACTCCTCACAGGAAAGCACTAGTGTGTTGGAATTGCGGATCGATGGGACACAGTTATCTCGACTGCGAAGAGCCAAGACACGTCTTCTGTTACGGATGTGGGGCTCAAAACACATACAAGCCGAAATGTCCCAAATGTTCTCCGTCGGTAAACTCGAAAGTGGATGCGGCCACCAACACCCGATCGCATCCTCAGCCGAGAAATTAATTGTCACCCAAGATCAAGGAGTCCAAACTCAAGAAGACTACGTTCCCCTAGGGACAGTACCTCCACCCGTCCCAGCACCTCGCGGTATCGATCCGTCAAAGCCATTTCATCAAAGACTCGACGAATACAACCAGCTTCGTTCAACTCTGGACTGTCTTAATCCACCAATCGCTGCACTAACTTTTCGAAAACCTAAACGGTCCACCCAAAGGTTGCGCCTGTTCTGGTCCAAGGTTCGCAGGAATCGTAGACGCCTACTATGCGCTGATCTCAGAGGAGATACCCTAGACATTCGACCATATGCGGATGTTGAGATATTGGGGAGACCGGTAAAAGGTTTGCTTGATTCAGGAGCAACGATCAGCTGCTTCGGGGCTAAGGCAGCAGATGAAATTCTGTCGTCGGGACTTGCGCTAACCAGATATCACGCTTTTGTGAAGACCGCTGAAGGGCGACTGCAGACCGTTAGAGGCAGTGTGTGCTTAGATGTTACGTTCCGCAACATCACTAAGCCATTAACCTTGTTCGTAGTCCCTTCCCTCAGTCAAGACCTGTACCTCGGTGTTGATTTCTGGAAAAGCTTTAAGCTTGCGCCCGACATAATCTCTGAGGTTGACACCCCTATCCCGTCTGACACCCCGATGCACGATCTTTCTCCCTATCAGCAGCAACGGCTACTGAGCACTAAGGCCCTTTTCCCGTCATTTGAGAAACACGGTTTGGGTAAGACTTTGCTCTTAGAGCATAACATTGACGTCGGCTCCGAAAAGCCGGTAAAGCAACGCCATTACCCCGTATCACCAGCAATAGAGTCATTGATGTTCGCTGAGATAGATCGGATGCTCGCAATGGGGGTGATTGAGGAATCCACCAGTCCCTGGAGTTCACCAGTGGTGCTCATCCGCAAACCCGGAAAAGTGCGATTTTGTATAGACTTTCGAAAAGTCAATGCCCTTTCAGTCAAGGATGCCTATCCTCTGCCACACATTGATGGCATTCTGAGTCATTTACCTCGAGCGGAATTTATTTCTAGCATCGATTTAAAAGATGCCTTTTGGCAAATACCCTTAGAAATAAATGCCCGCGAGAAGACGGCATTCACGGTCCCGAATCGGCCATTGTACCAACTCACGGTTATGCCATTCGGACTGTGTAACGCGCCGCAAACAATGTGTCGGCTTATGGATAGGGTCATCCCCTGTCATCTCCGCGAAATGGTATTCGTCTATCTCGACGACTTATTGGTGATATCGAAGGATTTCGATTCTCATATTTCGGCTCTGCAGGAAGTGGCGTTGCACATCCAAAAAGCCGGCCTTACGATTAACATTCCGAAGAGTAAGTTTTGCCTGAAGGCCGTAAAGTACCTTGGTCATATCGTAGGCTACGGAACTATTCAAACTGAGCCGGACAAAATCGCGGCCATTGATAGTTTTCCTCCACCTAAATCTGTCCGACAGCTACGGCGCTTTCTGGGTATGGCAGGGTGGTATCGAAAATTCATCCTTAATTTCGCGTCCTTGACGACGCCCCTAACCAACCTACTCAAGAAGAGCCGTACGTTCGACTGGTCTTCAGACGCTCAGGAAGCCTTCGAAGCGCTCAAAGTGAAACTCACCTCTGCGCCGTTATTGATCACGCCCGACTTTAAGAAACCGTTTTCATCCAATGCGACGCTAGTCAGTATGGTGTCGGAAGTGTGCTGGCACAACTAGACGAAGAGGGAGTTGAGCATCCGATAGCGTATATGAGCCAGAAACTGAACAAAGCCCAAAAGAACTACTCGGTGACAGAGCAGGAATGTTTGGCAGCAGTTTTGTCCGTCAAGAAATTTCGACCGTATATTGAAGGACATGAATTTACCGTTATAACGGATCACGCGAGCCTCCAGTGGCTAATGCAGCAGAAGGACCTTTCTGGCAGATTGGCTAGGTGGGCCCTCAAATTGCAGGGATTTGATTTCTGTATTAAACACCGTAAAGGTTCCAGTAACGTAGTGCCTGACTGTTTGTCCCGAAGGGACACCGTGGACTTGAACGCTCTGGAAGGGATAGCCCCGATCGTGGATCTGCAGTCCCCACATTTCTCCTCCGAGGAGTATAACGCGCTGAAATCCCAAATTTCAGCTAACCAAGCCAGGCTCCCCGACTTAAAAATCGTGGACGGATTCGTGTACAAGCGCACGGCGCATCCAGACGGTTCCCCCTTGTCAGAAGACGAGTCGTGGAAACTATGGGTCCCGACAGGCCTAACGAACGAGATTCTTTACAACTCCCACAACCCGCCCACCTCGGCTCACTGCGGAATAGGGAAACTATTGGAAAAGCTCCGACGCCACCTATTTTGGCCGACGTTAGTGAAGGACGTGCGTACCCATGTTTTGGCATGTGGAATTTGTAAAGCCACCAAAAGTCCGAATGTAATTCTGAGACCACCTATGGGACAGCCGGTCACTTCTTCTCGGCCGTTTCAGAAGCTCTTCATCGACCTATTGGGACCATACCCTCGATCCAAATCAGGGAATATTGGAATCCTGATAGCCCTAGACCATCTTTCGAAGTACGTCTTCTTAAAAGCCTTGAGGAGATGCACCACCAAACCCATCATAGACTTTCTTGAGAAAGAAGTTTTTCACGCTTTCGGTGTCCCAGAGACTTTCATCAGTGACAATGGGGTCCAATTTAAGTCTGTAGAGTTCGGAAGCTTTCTTAAAAAGTATGGGGTGAACCACATGGTTACGGCAGTGTACTCTCCACAAGCCAACTCGTCCGAACGAGTCAATCGCTCCGTCATCGCGGCCATGCGCGCGTATATAGCAAAAGACCAAAGTGAGTGGGATTTGCACCTCAGTAGCATAGCATGCTCTCTCAGAACCACGGTACATGGCTCGATTGGATGCAGTCCCTACTACGCTCTTTTCGGACAAAACATGGTATTGAATGGGTCGGATTATGCTCTGTTGAGGAACTTGCAAATGCTGAAGGGGGAAGATGTACAGATCCTGAATAGCGATGCTCAAGGTGAGGTACGAGAACAAGTTCGGAAAAATATGCAGGCGGCATTCCTGAAGAATGCAACCAAATATAACACCAGGTCAAAAGCAACAAGCTTTAAGATAGGCGACGAAGTGTATCGGCGGAATTTCGCTCAAAGCAACTTTAGCAAGGGGTTCAGCGCCAAACTAGCACCAGTCTTCGTAAAAGCTCGGATTCGAGCCATTAAAGGCTCATCGTATTATGTCCTAGAAGATCTGGCGGGGAAAGCCTTAGGAACGTACCACGCTAAAGACATACGCCGCTAGCGTCCGGTTTCAGATTAGGATTTCGCTCCATCTAGCTACACCTAACCTGCTTTGTAACGGAGGCCATCCTGCGTCTGGGCATGAAGTACTTTACCCGTAAGCACATGTGTTGCCCAATATCCACCTCCATGCACAGGTACAATTGACAAGTGTACCTCCTCAACAAATCCAGCGGCGCACCGAAATTCTGCCACGCGCCGGATTTCTTGTTGATTTGTCACCACAAACAATTTTTTTTACTTTTGTTTTTTTTTGTAATGCAACATGCCGATACCCTTTTGGAAATTTTCCATCCCACGGTCATGCCATTTTACCGATACGTTTGCATATCTCTCAATCCCAGGCATGAAGTTTCTTTAACATAGAATCGAGGGGGATGCAATCGTACGACAGGGTAAAGGGATTCGGTATGTGAAGTCGAAAACAAATGCCTGTGTGGCGGACGTGATGTTATGTATGTATGTACATCCCACCACCGTCATCGCTCTCGTCGGCAACCCAACCAGTTGAGGCGACATAAAAAGGGGTCCGAAAAGCGGTACCTTTTCTGGGCTCGTTACGATTTCATATAACACACGCACACACAGCGTCTTGTAAGAAAAAAAAAGAGAATGCAGCGAGAGGTAGATTTTTTTTTTTGTTGTGCTGCAGGCAAACACAGCAGCCGTACACTAGAAAGGAATACATAGAGAGGTAGATCTCCGTGGGTTTTTTTTTGCATGAGGAGGGATATACTCGCGACGGTTAAACAAAAAGGAAAAAATAAAAAATAAAACAAGCACGAGTATGTGTGGGTAGAGTTTTTTTTACGCAGTAGCACAGGCGATCTGAAGGCGAAGATGAATTTTTGGAGTCAGTCGTTTTTGGGATTCGGGAGCGAGCAGTGCTTGCAAGTCGTGATGTAAGGGAGCGCGCATAATCACGGTAGTCCACTTTCCTCGGTTTTTTTTTATTCTTTTGCTAGTGGCCACAGTCGGCGAACAGTTTTAATAAATTGACACGTAAAGTATCACCTGTGAACGGAACATAGAAAAAGGATATTAATGAATTTTCCTGCTACCGCTTGCCGTAGTTACAGTGCCGCCTTTTGCCTGATCTAAGTGCTCGCGGTCTAACGGTGCAGTAAATTATTGTGTGCATTTTTTTCTTTGGCATGGGGTGTTGGCCACAGTGCCGCGCCGAAGTAAGGGTACTGTCAAAACCCCGTAACCCCCCCCCACGACAAGTGTACTAGCCTATTCCAGTTTGATCGGAAAAGCCATCCCCAGGAAAAGTGAACCCCCCAGTGTAACGTTCCAAAATTTACTCACGTGGCCTCTGCCCTTTCGCCGCCCGAGTGACGCGAGATAACGCGACCGCTTCGCCGCCTCCCCTCACGCGTGACCTCCCCGTATATCGCCCGTACCATATCCCAGTGCGTCAAAATATTTTTTTTTGCAACCAAATCGACCCAAAATCGACACAAAAATAAAATAGTGTCTTTCTTTTCCGGTTCGCCGTACGCGGCTCCACTTTTAATGCATACGATAAATTAAATTTTGCGTTTTGGCGGTAATTCCGATGATTAATTTGTTTTTTTTTCGGTTTGACCGTAGAATTCTTTGTGCTTTCAATTATCTTATAGTATCCGGTCATACCGATGAAACTTAATTATCTCTGCTGTTCACGGACTTACTATAGTTCATTTAGTTTTAGTATCTTAAGGATATGCGGCACGGCCGTTTAATTATTTGGTTTTTTTTTGAATTGATGCGAATCGTCCGCACATCGACGTATTGTGTAGCCGGTTTTACCGAAGAATTCCAAGTTTAAATAAGGTATTTATGATATTCGGCCTCACCGTTTATGCATCTTGAATTTTGCTAACATATGAATTGAAAAAAAAATTAAAATTAAAGAAGTTATGTTTTGCGTTATAGTCTATTAAAGTAGCCTAATCTTTGTACGGTATCGTGTGCATAAGTTTTTCTTTTATTTCGCTTTTACCTTCCTATTCAGCACCCTAGGTACACCTACATCGACAGGCCTGGCGACGAAGGATAACCTCAGGTGAGTTTTCTTTTATTTGAATTATATGTTTTGAACTTTACCGGTAACTTAAGCGCACCTTGCCATGGATGTAGGTCCCATAAGTTTATTTCGTTTTCTCGGCAAGCCCTCCGCCTGACCGATAAGATTATATTTTTTTTATTATTTCTTTTGGTGAACAAATATCTCTCGGCAAGTCGTCTGCTTGCCAGCACCATTACTTTTATGAAGTATGTCTATCGGATATGGATTAAATAAAGTTTTAATATGAATTGTTGAATATACAACTAATTGGTCTTCTTTCGATGGTGAGGTCAAAAGATCCCCTATGAGGGACAAATTTTGTTCCTTTCGATTTTTGGGTGCAAGTCCTTTTTTTTAAATTTCAGCGTTGACTGCACAAGGCAGGGAGGGTAAAGACCCGCTAGGGAGAGTCCCACCTTTCTCCCCAACAGTGATGGTAACCTTTAGTATACCGGTTTTAGTTTTTTTTATTTTCGATCTTATATAGCAGCGCGTGCAATAACTTTTGTAGTGGTGCGTTTGGGTTCCACGGGTGCAAGATCCCACCCCAATCCGTCGAGCTCTAGCCGAAGAACCGACAAGGCACGCAACCCGCACTTCAGTGGACCAAACTCTCGCATGTTACCCTTCTCTCGTTCCCTTCCTCCGATCCCTTATGCCTCCTACTCCCACCAAAATGTAAATCCCATCTCCTGGTAGATGATTCCCCCCTCCCCCTTCCTACTACGTATACATGCACAACAGACTCACCGCCATTACAAAGACTGTACATTAATTTATTTTAGGTGATCTATATAGGGTGGTAGATTATAAAGGGTGATTTTTTAGCTGGTTTGGTTTTGGCAACACTGGTTTTGACAGCTGACGTGTGTTTAGTACCTTGTGTCACTGTCAAACAGCTTCAGTTTGGTTTGCAATTTAACCATGGATCATCTTACAAATGAACAACGCTTGCAAATTATTGAATTTTACTATCAAAATTCGTGCTCGGTTCGAAATGTTCATCGTGCGCTGCTTCCATTTTATGATCGGCATTCTCGACCTTCTGAGCAGTCTATTCGGAAGATTGTGACCAAATTTCGCACCAAATTTACTTTGTTGGATATTAAACCACCAACACGTTTACATACTGTGCGTAGTGAAGAAAATATTGCGGCCGTATCAGCTAGTGTGACAGAAGACCGCGAAATGTCGATTCGGCGCCGTTCCCAGCAGTTAGGCCTTTGTTACAGCACTACGTGGAAAATTTTGCGGAAGGATTTGGGCGTAAATCCTTTTAAGATACAGCTGGTGCAAGAACTAAAGCCAGCCGACCTACCACAACGCCGAGATTGCGAGGCGAGTTTGGTGAACAGTTAATTTCACGTTTCGGGCCGGTCAATTGGCCGCCTAGATCGTGCGATTTGACACCATTAGATTATTTTTTGTGGGGGTATGTCAAGGCTAATGTCTATAGGGACAAGCCCGCTTCGATTGACGCACTGGAAGCCAACATCCATGCATTCATTCGTGAGATACCGGCCGATATGTGTGAAAGAGTATGCCAAAATTGGACTCAGCGGATGGGCTACCTGAGACGCAGCCGCGGTCAACATTTGCATGAAATTATCTTTAAACATTAAATTGCAAGGTTCAAACTATCGATTCAAATAAATATTTCATTCATTTTTTCGAATTTTTTGTGTTTTTTTTTTTAAAAAATTATAATTATCTGTCGGGCCATGGAAAACCGCGTAGGGTGAAACGGATGAATCTGCGTTTTACCGCTTCAATTCGTAGAGAGTGGGTAGCGTAATAAGGTGACCAAACTTGACCAACTTGAAAGGATCGGTCTTAGACTAGGTGCACACATGCGATTGCAGTCGCACGACCATTTAGTCGCAAGAAATAGAACACATAGCTTTCAATGTAAGTGCGCGCACATGAAACCTATCAATCGCAACGTATTATGTGCGCGCACTTACATTAGAAGCTATGGCGCAAATTCATAGTCAGATAGAGCCGACGATAAAATAATTTATTCACCTACATAACCTAAAATATGATTTTTGCTATTCATAGTCACTTATAGCCGACTCGAAATTCAAAATGACCCAAACGTCATTTTAAATAATTAGAGCCGGCAACAAATTTCTCATATAATATTTTGACGTTTGGGTTTGTTCGTTCAAATAACTTTACAAAAACATACCGATACCGTCGATACTAACCAATACGCAGGCAAAAATGTGTTTATGAATAACGAAAAGTTACAGCCGGCTTTTTTATTTATAGCCGGCTGTAACTATAGTCGGCTATAGGCACTATTCATGGGCTGACTATGAATTTGCGCTTATGTGTTCTATTTTTTGCGACTGAATAGTCGTGCGACTGCAATCGCATGTGTGCACCTAGCCTTACGAAGATAAAATAAAGCGATCACGTGATGTAAGGATTAGAAAACAAAACCAAGCGTAGAGTTGGCTCTGTCAATTACGTTATATATATGGGAGCGAAAGCTAAGTACCCTGTCGCAGATAACACCCAGATCACGCAAAGAAGTGACAGAGGGGACGTGTTCATCACATATATAGTAAGTCCTATATTGGGGTGGGAGGAAGATAGCTTGGCATTTTCTGTTATAAAAAAGGTGTGTTTGCACCAAGTTGAAAACCTGTTCAGGTCATCTTGGAGTGGGCGAGAGTCCGCGGGAGCTATAATGAACCTATAGATTTTCATATCATCAGCGTAGATAGATAAATAAGAGTTAGAAATAATGCAATCCACATCAATAATGGTTAACAGAAATAACAAAGGACCAAGGTGGCTACCTTGTGGGACTCCAGAGGTGGCCGTGAAGCAGCTAGATACAGAGGAGAGAGGACCTAAAGAGCACTTGATGTGTGCGTTCATCCAATAAGATTTAATCCACATAATAAACCTTGGGTGAAAGCCAAGTGCTTTGAGTTTGAAAATAATAATACCCTGGGAGATTTTGTCAAAGGCCTTGCTAAAGTCGATAGCTTTTACATCAACTTAATTGCCATCCTCCAGAGCACACAGATAACTCGCTCTCTCACGGCACCGAGACATGAGCGAGACCGCCGCGTCGGTCACTTCTGAGAGACGATGCTTCGCAATAGCGGGTCTGGCTACAACTGTCTTAACGGACTGATCCCCTATCTTGTGAATGCAGATGACTTTGTCGCGTACAGATTAGGACCGAAGATCGAGTTGATTGCAATTCACTTGCAACGTGACTTCGATTAGATTCTTCGATATTCCGACGACTGGAAGATGAAGATCAATTTTCAGAAGCCAAAAATCATTTTGTTTCGGACGCCATTATTCGGAGCCTCTAGCGACAATAGCAAGAATTGGCGAAGGTTCGCAATCATTGGACAACATGGGCAGCCACTTGCATGTCGAAGTGAAGTCAGATACCTTGAGCTTTACTTACTTAGTTGGCGCTACAGCTCGAGGTGAACCTGGGCCTGCTTCTCGCAACCATTTGTGTGTGCGTGTTATATTTTTGCACGAATGGAAGGGACCTACAGTTTTTTGCCGACTCCGAACGGCGAGTTGAGAAGCTCAATCGTGACAAATGATACTCTTTGATGCTTGTCAGACATTCGAAAGAGGTGGGCACTGTGAAAAATGTTTAGGTGTTTGCGGCGGGACCTTGAGCTTTGGCTAGACCAATATCTATATTTTAACAAAAATATGATATATGTAGATGCTGCTCTAGCCAGACCCAAAGAGGCTTTTGCCCTTACAAAAAGACCATACAATGTCCTGTTTGAGGAGAATTCGAGCGAATATGATGCAGAACAGCAGCATCAGAAATTCTGGTGGCTGTTGGAAATCCTCGAAATCTGCATTATTTTAGATCATATTTTGTTTCCGCGATTGTTACAAAGCCCCGCATTAAGGCTCCGACCAATAGAATTCGTCGATTTCGTTCCGTTGTACTTTGATGTTAAAGTTGAAGTATTGCCGGATACGGCAGTCCCATAGAATCCGTCACATATCTGCGTAGAAATGTCAACGATTCTCTTCATTCTCTCTACCTCTACCTCCTTTCCACTCGACCTTCTTTATGCGTCGAAGTTCATACCTACATCCGTTGGTTATGTTCAGCCGTCAGTTCAAAATGATGGAGCAACGGATCGACGGATTCTATGGGTCGTGGTCGTGGCCTTTACACTGCTCAACATATACAGAAGCGACGGGCCTTCCGAGCCTGAGTAGAAAGAGTAAAGGGTGGGCCTGGCAAAGAGACTTTACACTTACTGTAGCCTCTGCATTGCGTCAATGTGGATGATTAAGCCAACAGCCCTCTCAAATAAATGTTTAACTCATTTTTATAGTCAAATCATATGTATTTTTTATTGCTCATCAGATTCTAATGCCGTGTTCTTTTCTGTTCTAAACCAACACGTCAGCACTCGGTAATTGGCATCACATTCTTCTCCTTCACCATCAGAATTACTTGTATTGCACTCCTCCACACGTTCTTTCAATTTTGCAGCTTCCTTTTTATTCTTAGCCGATTGAATAACTTCGTCCCTTATTTTACCATTCTCAACTAAGTCGAACATGTCAAAAATACAAATAAAATAGCACTTGACTGGTGTTGAAGCTATACGTAAGCCCGTACCGTACCAAATCGCCAGATCTTCAGCTGAAGGGTTGGTGGATGCAACGCATTTCTTGATCACCCTGGTTGAAAGCATAGCAGATGTCAGTTGGAAAAACTAAAAAGATGATAACAAATGTATATAAATAAATTATTTCGACCAATGAAACATTAAATATTCTTATAAGCCACCAACCAGACAAACAGTGGCCAAACTCAGCCAAATATATTTCATGATGAATTATTGATGACAGTCTGCTTCCAATGTTGTTGCGCCTGTGCGATTTTATAGCTAACAGTGCTCTGACATGGACTATTAAGCTACTAATTGTCAATTTATTTGAAATGAATGTGATTTGAGAACAAATGGTGCATAGTAACATCAAAAGTTTAATAATTTAATATAATCACCGACAGAACGCTGGGAGTGTTGCAGTAACTATTGACATACATATGTACGTACATACGATGGTTTGGCGTTACCTGGATAATTAAATCCTCTTTATATTTTTCTCAAATCTCGTCATACATATTTTGAGTGTCAAACGATTGATCATATTTGTGTGCGCAATCGTGTGAAACGTGTTCCTATGGAGATTTGACAGTTCGGAGTCAAACTTTTATATTTTTACTGTTAACAAAGTGTCTAAAAGTCGGACCAGAAGTCTCACTACATAATTTGACCCTTCCTTTAGTTTTATTTCAATCATAGCTACGGTGTCATTTTGCCATTCGCATATATCGGGTTCCATGAGCTGACAGCTGACACCACAGCCCTGACATTTGGAAAATTAATTTATTCATTAGAATATTTAAATTGGTAAACTATACACGATCCTGATTGTACAACCAGCAGCCAGGACAAGTGCCTCCATGGTATGAGTCTTTGCCCTTTTCCTTAATTAAATACAATAAGAGCAACGACAACCCACTCGAAGGGTTGTATAGTGATCAACGGAGTGCCTGAATATTGTGGTTTGTCAGTACCAGATGTACTCGTATCGTGCACATTTCCCTTGATTAACCATCCATGCGCTGCTTAAATGCACTAAAGCCGACAAGTGCAAGAGACCGAGGTTCGAAATTTCGAAATGTTCAAATGTCATTTCATAATTAACGCCCAGAGGATTAAATTAATAATAATTCATCGGCTCATTTGTGCATTTATTAAAATACAATTGGGTTAAACCGCACACACCACGATACACGTAGGCACAGCTGTCAAGCTTTGGGGGCTGTCAAACGTTCCCAAGCACACCAATACTTTACCTGCGGTACCCTCGATTACGTAGGTGCGCAATGTGTTCCTTTAAAAGCACGGATTTAATTAAAATCTCATTTATTTTGCACACAGACATTACGTTATAGTATGCTAGCTAAAATTGCAATTGTAAATGCAGAACAATTAACATAAATCAAATTAATTTAATCAGTTGTTGGGCTCTGTAAAACAAATGAATCCCGAAGGAGGAGGTCACATTGCAGACAAAAATTTGAGCGAATTCTCTTTTAAAGTAATTTTACAACTTGTATATTTGTGATTGTGAACTTCACCTTTAGGTTGAACGACCTTCAAAGCATTGTACATTGCCCTAGGGCGCACTGGATTCGCACTGATGCGTCCGCCAGTGCTACTACACTTAAAGCGTTCACTACTGGATTCGCTCTGGGTAGTTATTCAGTACAAAAAGGAAAGCCTGTCAAAACACGTTCGCCAAATATGTCTGCCTTCTTTAAATGCTTATCTAGTTTCTACGCCTACCCGTGCTGCCAATGCAACCCAATCCGTTGACATCACTCTCACTTGTTACCTATAGAAATAATGTGCGTCTAATCAAGTGAACTGCACTGTACACACTTAATTAGTAATGTCTCGCTAATCCAAATCAATTATTGCAGGGGGGTGTTTGGATTATCGAATTATTCGGATTAATAAGTACAGAAAAATGCTTGTGTTTTGTGGTTTCTCTTATTGGCCATTACTGGAATAAAACTACTAATCTATTCATTCTAAAATAAAATCTCCACGGATGCTCCGATCTCCACGGATGTTGAGACCAGCCTTGTTCCGGAGAAATGTTACATTCGCCGAATTACCCAATTGAGTACTTCAGCACAACGTTGGTTGAGACTTCCTCTGTTGCATCGATGGTTACACAAAGATCGGTTTTACTTTAGTTGAACGATATGTAATTGTTTGGCGCATATCTATGCACACACGTATCCTGCTTCTCAAACAAACAGATAGTTTTCAAACTCGCCTGTATTGAATCAGATTCTATTAAGTTTTAGCCGCAACTGCCAAGACAGATCGAAACCGGACTGAAAATATATTGGAGGTATGGCTGTTGATATTTTTATTAATCTTAGAAGTAAAGCTTCTTCAGCTTAAAAAATATACACGGCTCCAGCAGTCCTATGCAGAACCAAGGCTAACTTCTTGCAACCATTTGTGTGTGCGTGTTATTTTTTCCACGAAATGGAAGGGACCAACATTTTGTTGCCGACTCCGAACGGCGAGTTGAGAAGCTCCCCATGACAAATAATACTCTTTAATTGCTTGTCAGACATTCGAAAGAGGTGGCACTGTAAAAAAACGTTTAAGTGTTTTTCCTGGGATCGAATCCGGGCAGCATGCGTAGTAGTCCAACGCACTAACCACCACGGCCACGGCGACCTATTTCTTTTACTATGTATGTCTAATCTGAGTTGACTGGGGTCTCATCTGTGCCTAGAATGATTTTGTTGTCTGTTGCGTGCATTCATAGAAAATGTTTATCTTGTTATTTTGCGCACTAATAGTGTATTCATGCTTTGACAGTCACCGGTGGCCGAAAAATGGCAACATTTAAGTACTATTCTATTATTCTGCCACTCTTCAGTAGCGAATAAAAAATTCTTCCAGTTGAAGTTGTAATTTTAAAGCTCAATTCCATTTTTACATCCATGGAAACTCGTACATAATATATAAATTAACCAACCGCCAGTCATGGAGTCGGTTTTGCACCCTCGTTAACGCTACGAATGTTGCAATTGTATTTTTAAATCCAATGAGTAAGTACTCAGCCGTGGTGGTTGCCCTTGCCACACTACTTGGCTACAACGCGACGTACGAGTTTTACGCTTTTTTTTGCAGTGCTTCACCTCTGTGTTCTGTCCCAATGAGGTTGACAGGATTTATCGCATTGGAGGTACGCTTTGCAGCTGTCATTTTGAAGCAATTAGCCTGTTACTCATTTCAAAGGATTTCGTGGAACAACTCGTACGAATGGTCAGTTCGTTGTTTTATGAGTGGAATTACGCCTTTTGTGGTCACTAAGAGGTGCCTCATGGATAAGCCCAAATATAACATAACAGAGATATTGTACATACTCGTATATCATATTGCTGCTTGGCACATCTCATGGAGTTCACTATGTAAAAATGTGAACAGCGAAGAATTTGTTGAAGTTTTTTTGCTGGATAATTTGTGTTATATGAGCATTCTGGAGTTCCTGTTAGTTTCTATGTTAAGCTTTCGTATAAAATGTACACATGACATATTCATATGTGGTTTGAATGCTAGAAGACTCGTTGATAACTTATGGGTTTTGTACAAGACCGCTCAACTATATCCATACCCCTAGATATCTTAAAAGCCTTTGAATAAGCTTTGCAGTGAGGAAAAGCTTTCCTTGTAGACTTTTATGGGAAAACCCGAAGGCTAAGAAATGACGCGGAACTGGATTCACTTTCTCTGCTTTCACTTCTTCAGATGTTTTTTGGCCTCCCACGTAATGTGTATGTCTACTTGGATGATCGTAACTTGTGTTATTTCAAAAATTCATCACTGTATGTATTTATGCGATACCCAATCAGTTCTGCCACATGTTCGCTAACGCAAATATTTGGCATCACTGCTTCTCCAAAGTGTCAACGTCAACAAAAAAGAGTCTAAAGCGGCTTCTAGATGATCAATGTTATTGTGCAATAAATTACTCAATTATTATTTGTTTGGTGCTTGGTTTAGTTGACGACTGATACTTCTGTAGACAATATGCTGATTGATATGGAAGCTTATTGTGTGGGTTGCACTGGCTGTGTACTTGAAAAAGAAGAAACGCGTGTCTCAGAAAAAGAAAAGTAATGAGGAGTGATTTTGGAAATGTTCTGCGAGTAGACGGTACATCATTCCTCTAACAGTATACTGCTTTGCGACCTGCACGGCTCCTCTTGACTTTAAAGAAACGTCACCTATGCGAATTGCCATAACGTTGGCTTTGGCTTTTTGCCCTTAATTATTTTTTGAAATTTGCAAACAAAGAATTACATTTTTGACTTAATTGTTGTTAATAAGCTTCCCGATATTTTTCTGTATATTCGCAAAGCAGATGTTCATATAGCTCATCTCTTTTAAACTCCATTGCTTAAGTCATTGCTCTTGATATTCCACAAAACCGGAATATAATAAACACCCCAATTCTGAAAGTCGTTTTTGCGAGTAGCATACGACCATACTCGTATTTTGTAGTAGCAAATATATTACAAAATACGAGTATGGTCGTATACGACTCACAAATGCGTCTTTCAAAATTGGGGTGATTGACTTTAATGAACTCTACTCGTATAATCAATTTTCTGTCGTCGTCTCTTGTCTTTTCAGACATTTATAATCGCTCGCGGTGTTGAATTTGAAAAATAACTGTGCGATATTAAGCACAGGTGATGCTCTTTTTCTGCCTTGTGCAATAAATATTATACCCAATCTTACACAATATTGATCGTTAAGAAAAATGACTGCTACTTTCAACGATCGTATGGAGAAATTTCCTTTAACCGTTCAATATGCACTTGTTTTGCATTGGCGAAGATTTAGTATTTTTGAATGTCTTTGGTTGTTTGGTGGTTTAGCGATTTCGCAAATTGAAACTCGAAATCAGTTTTAGAGTCTAAAAAGCGTCCTCTGACGTTGAATTAATACAAATACTATTATTATTATATGAGTGGTAAGATGGACCGCGACCTTAAGATCCATTCTGCTCCTGCAGGTCCCAGATGAAGCAACATCCCTCTCGTCATTATTCCTATTGGAACTGGTTAGATAGAGCTTCACTCGCACCTAGCCTAGAGAATTCCATAAGTCATAGCACCTCATCCAGATCAATTATTGTAGTAGAAAATTTGGTGCTATGGGTGGTAGATCCTCTGCTGCAATTTGGTATTTGTCCAAGCACTTGCACCTGTAATGGGTTAATGCCCCACATTCCATCAGATGTGTTCTGGAGTTTCACTAGACTCATTGCAGAATCTGCATGAGTCTTCATCTGATAGTCCTAGCTTCCTGAGATGTCCCTTGGGCTTACAGTGTCCCGTAAGGAACGCAGTTAGGATGCGGGGTTTATTTTTGGAAAGGCTGATACAAGCTTTGTATCTCTTCAAGTTGTAATTTTGTCCAGGATTTAGTCCTGCTTGTCTTCTCCAGTGATATTCCGCAATGCTGCAGAAGGGTTTAGGGCCCACAAAGGGTGTGGCAGCCTGCCAAGTTTACCCGCCTCTTCATTACCTTCTATCCCCAGGTGTCCTGCTGGTACCCAGTTTAGTTTACCTATGCATTCCCAGACGATTTGATGGTTTGAGTCCCGATTGCCTTGACAAAGACTATTACTTGATGGGCGAAAAAAATTGTTAGTTCTACGCCAAGAAAATAGACCCCACGCAGTGCTGCAAAAAGTACGCAAACGCCATATTGGTCCCTCTGTGTAATTTAAAGGCGATGTAAAAAAGGAAATAAAAAGAAAAACTCTTTAAATTATACTTCGCGTTGTTCTTTTATTGTTATTGTTGCTATTTTTCCTCTTTTATTTTCGGTTTCTATTTCTAGCGACTAAAATTCTTATTTAAATTAAATATGGCAATATCCTTTTACGGTTACGTATATTTAACACAATCTTTTTTTATTTTTAAATTAAATAGTTCTTTGTTTCTATATTGCTTATTGCTAATTATTGTGGTAATAATTAAGTATTTATAATTATATACGGATTTCTTAGATAAATAAAGAATTGGTATTTATTTTTTTATTTTTAAATTTACATTAAGTACTAGAGAAGAGAAAAATAATAAACATTAAAAAATTAGTGATAGTTATGATAAAAAATAAATAAATGCGCGTTGTGGATACATCTGCAAGTTTAAACATACATCTAAATATACAAATAATTATATATACTGCTTTTTAGTGTATACAGTTTTGTTGTGTTTGTTTGTATAATTTTGTGTGTGTGTGTTTCATTCGCATGTTCGAGCTCGCCTTTGGAAGCGTTTCATACGCCTGTACCACTCATCCTTCCATTCTATAACAATCGATCGGGGCCCAATACCCAAATAGCCAGGTTGGGCTTCAGAGTCTTTACCTAAGACCAGGTAAGATCTGCAAATATTGTTAAAATGCTATATAATTTTTATCTTTAGACAGTGGCTATGTGCGCTTACCTGTTTAATTTAATTTTAGGACATCGGCATTCCAAGTCCTTATATGGAATCATCCAAGTCATAGGACCGCGCTTCATCATCGTACTCGAAGCGCCGGCTATTGGAGTGGACCTTTTGAATATCGCTTGAATGCTTATATCGAACTTGACCATTTCTTCTTGGCTTTCTTTCGTGTACTGTTCGCTGCTGCTGACCTCTGTGCTCGTTTCTCGACCAATTACCTTGACCATTATTGCTAAAAAAAAAGGAAAGAAATTGATAAGTTTTAATGGAAGCCGGTAGTTGGCGGCTTATGTCACTTACCGTAGTCTCTTTTGCAGTACTTGTTGAGGTTTAACCTTTTTGTGTTTATTTTGCATTTTTCGCATTCTGAAAGGAAGGCAAATCTATTATTATTAAGTACATAGAAAACATTTTTGAAGATAAGTTAATTAGGTTGCAACTAGTGTTTTTTAAGTAAAGCTCGAAAGCAGTTCACTGCTTACCGCTGAAAAGGTTCAACAAACCCAAGAAAGTTATAGTAGTCAACTACTTACGGTCAGGCACGCAAGTTATACTAATATACCGTATACAGTTATACTTATTAGCTTAGTCAATAAAAAATTAAGTTTAAAAAACTAAAACCCGACTACGGGAAAAACAAACTAAAAAGTACGAAACAAGATGAAACGAAACAATGATTTTCAAAGTACAGCTGTGGTCGCATGCCGCTTTGTCTAATGAATGCGTGATTATGTAAATACGTTATTGTAACGGTAAAGAAGAGCTCTAAAGACGAGTCCAACGACACCTCATTTGTTGAAATCGGGTCTATAGTTTAGGCTGTACGAGGTGACATCCTTACAAACATACAAACAAACAAACTAACAAACAAACCCAGCCTGTTAAAATCATAACCCTTCCTCTGCGTAGTCGGGTAAATAGAGCTTGACATGCTAAGAAAACTGGAATGCAGCCTCATGATACTATACTATGCAACTGGAGTTGACATGTTTCGGCAGCGCTGTCTATTGATTGTGACTTTGACTTTGCCTGATGTCTTGCGTGATCGAATGAAAAGTGATTCGAACGATCAGCTTTTACAAGTAATCTTATGTGGTATAGGTTTGCACAATATGTAAAATGTATAAATGCACTAACGTCCAAAATAGTCATCAATAAAAGCTAATTGGTTGAGAAGACTAGTCATCTTTATAAGCCAAGGTATATAAGTAGAATCTTACGAGTACTTACTTAGGTGGCGCTACAACTCGGGGTGAGCCTGGGCTTGATTCTCGCAACCATTTTTGTGTGCGTGTTATATTTTTGCACGAGTGGAAGGGGCCTACAGTTCGTTATAAATGATACTCTTTGATTGCTTGTCAGATATTCGAAAGAGGTGGCATCGTGAAAAACTTTTAGTTGTTGGACCTGGGCTGGGATTGAACCCGGGCAGCATTGCATAGTAGTCCAATGCACTAACCAGTACACCACGGTGCTTAATCACGTCAATATTTAACCACCTTTTTTATTGTCTTTATCAGATCACTCACACTCAATATTGGTCCAGTGTACTGTCGAACAGGATCCCCTAAGTTGGGTGGGAATCTAACCCACAACCTGTGACTGGTAAGCTATATATAAAATATACTAAACATAGACATATTTATTTGACGTTTCATCTAGTACAATATTTCTTTCATTTGCTTTAGGTTGCGCTAGAGTTCGGGGTGAACCAGGGCTTACTTCTCACAACCATTTGTGTGTGCGTGTTATATTTTTGCACGAATGGAAGGGACCTACAATTTTTTGCCGACTCCGAACGGCGAGTTGAGAAGTTCGTTGACAAATGATATTCTTTGATTGCTTGTCAGACATTCGAAAGAGGTGGCACCGTGAAAGAACTTTTAGCTGTTTTGCTGGGATTGAACCCGGGCCGCATTGCGTAGTGGTCCAACGCACTTACCACTACACCACAGTGGTCACTAGTACAATATTTTGCTTCAAGTAAAACTACGTTCCATGGTCACAATTTTATGCCATATTAAAATGTTAAGTACATGCTAGTATTTATATACATATCTATAGAATACATGACATTATTGCAAAAACTAACAAACTCTTGTACACACAACAATTTCATAAACGGGAACAGGAAGACGATTTTCAAAGCTAAGAGAAGCGTATCTATGTAAGTCTATATCCGACAGAAGTACCTTTCTGATGGCATATAAAAGAAATACGAACGTGACGCGCACTTAAGCGAATATCATATGTTAACACCTTCATACATCGATAATAATAATCTACTGTTAGATTAATGCTAGTTGATATGTTTTTCTGTGTGGGAAAAGCATGTCAAAATCCCTTCCTTGAGCTGATAAAAAATGAACCAAAATGTAAATATGGATAAAGTGCACCACCACTCTCTAAAGATGATAGGTTTCTTAAAGTAGTGAAAACCCACTAAGCAATTTATTTAAGTATCACTTAATATGTATTATAAACAGTTTCTCTTCTGGTTTCATGTCCTATCTGCAATCGCGGAAAGTAGAGTTAAACACTATCTAATGTATCAACACCACCAACATGAATGTAAGCTCTTCAGAGAACCGTTCGAGGAAGTTGTCGTCTCTAGGGTGTTCTAAGTCTATGACACTACAACCTGCACTAATATCATGCATGTATGTTCCAAGGATGCATGGAGATGATAATTTCATAATGGTAGGTAGGATTGCAGCCACACGCATTGGAGAGGGAGTGCTACCGCTGTGTTTCCTTAAGTAGTGAAGCAATGGATCTGAACCACTTTGTTTATCCTTTTCATTGAAAATTATCGCATACGAGTTTGTGATGTTTTAACGCAATTTGTTATTAAAAAAAATAAAGGATAAAGAGGCTGCCTTCAAAGGATGCAATCTAGGTAGTTTAAGTGTTGCATTACATGTTACAGATACGAGTATCTTCAGAATCATTACTGCAAAGCAATTTAATGAGGTTTGAACTTTCAACTTTACATTAATTAGGAGCGCTGCTTGGTTTTCCGTAAATAAAATAATCCTGATCGTTCTCAAAGCCATAGAAATGCTTCAAGGACAAATGGGGGCGGCAGATACTTTTACCAAGTCGTCGTCATCGTATTGGCGTAGTGTGCACTTTGTGTTACTTCGGTTCACTGGCCTGTTTAAAGGAAATAAGAGAATGCAATCCATGGGGTGACTATGTCAACCTATAGTCGCTGGCGTCGATGAACTTTTAAATGCAAGCCTTTGACTCATCTGAAAGCAGAATAAGCACCAAGATTTTCGCTAGTAACTATAAGGGAGTGATGCAAAAGGAATTGGCGTATAAGTAAGGAATCACAACATCCATCTCCACAGATGGCTCAAAAACAGAGGAAGGTACCGGAGCAGGCGTCCTCTCGGAAGAACTTTGTATAAACCAGTCTTACCGACTAACAGACTATTGCAGAGTTTTCCAATCAGAAATATATGCTATCAACAAAGCAGCACAAATTATCCTAGCAAGGAAATTACCCGCAACGGAAATCACAATTTGCGTGGATAGCCAAGCCGCACGTAAGGAACTACACTCCACTTCCGTAAATTCAAAATGTGTACCTAAAGGAGTGCCTCACGGCACTTAGAGCGATAAAACACCATACAGTCTTACTCTGCTGAGCAGCGTCGTTGGAACAAATTTCGAAAGCGTCCAAAAAAGGGGTCCCGCTTATATTTGTATGAAAAAATGCAATATTTCGAAAACTTTATTTTATTACTGAACTTAAAATAAAATAAATATTATAAAATATACATATGTACTTATGCATGTATGAAGAAAGATTTTTGGGAAGTTAAGTCTGAGTAACAAAAATATTTTGTTGATTTTATCACTGGCTGAACAAAATGAAGTAAAAGAGACATACAATGAAAATAAATTGTAAGGTGGGTCCTATATTTCCAAAATGCGTCAAATTTGCTGGTTTTTTTAAAAGTGGGGTCCCGGGTCCCATCGCCGAATAAGCGTCAAAATGACGCAAAGTCCCAAACGGCAACGCTGCTGTTGGGTACCTAGACATATGCGAATAGGAGGGAACGAAACAGCAAATGGACTGCCCAGGAAAGGCTCTAATATAGATAAAACACAAGCTGACAGACAGATCTTACTGGCTTTCAACACAGCGAAAAATCTAATAGACCACATCACCACCAATTTAACCGAGGACTGATGGCGCAACACTAGCGATTGTGCCATAACCTGCAACCTGTGGGGTGGCCCGCAGTCGACCAAAAAAGTACAATTATCCCTACTTTCTATGAGAAGAAGCCAAATCCATGTACTCGACGGTGTTATAACCGGAAACTGTATAATAGGAAACATGGCCAGAAGATATGGCATCCTTGCAAATGACTTCTGTAGAATTGATAAAATAGAATCTCTAGCACGCACCTTCTATGCCACTGCCCGGCTCTTCAAGAACGGCGCCTATCTTGTATGGGAGCACGGTTCTTTGACTGCCTGGATGACCTGGCTAAGATATCGCTTACAGACCTAAAGAGATATACCTATTAGTGGATCGAAATGGTTTTATTAAATGCATTTTTATTCATTCATAACTAGAGTATTCACAATGGACCTTTACGGCCACCTGCATCTAATCATTTGTAATAGTTGCTATACATTTTTCTACCATCCAGAAACTATGACATTCTGATTGGTATAAAATTGTTAAAGCTTCCCTCACACACCCCTTTTTGATTTTCAATATCCATGACATTGTCAGTATTTGCATTTGCATTTCATTGGCATGTTAATTAATGAAATCCATCGGAGCATTCCAATAGGAACTATGCACATACATATGTACTTGTATACCAGTCCATACCAGAAGAACGTGTATAAATATTCTAAATACCACGCCAGATAATTGCATTTAAAATAGGCACACACAATCAAGCTAAAAACAATATACATACGGATTGCATTCTTAGAATTTCGACGTATCCATCAATCAGTCGCAAACCCAAATAGATAAATAATTACTCAATAAAAAATAAGCCTGAGGAATCGCGCAATGATTTCATTCAATTATACACCAATTAGCAAGGCATCTGTGCCATCCGCGGGACTATTTTAAGAAATTAACGTCGCTGAGTGTTCTGCTTCGTTTCTAGCGGGTTCACACTTCAGAGGCACAATGATTTAGAAAACGGAGAACCAAGTCACGGGGGTTCCCCGCTGGTTTTGGCCTACCTCGGCCGAATGTCTTATTATGTGCGAGATCTAAATTTCAATATCAAAAGTATCCTCATCCTCACATCTTTAAGTATCCTCATCTTCACTTTTGTATGTATATAAATCTGCACGGCTATTCGGGTTGCGATGCTATTTCAAAAATAGAAACCGATTCAGACTGAGAATGCTATTTTCCACATTTATTTTATTTATTTATTTTCACAGTGAGTCACGGATCTTCTCAGTTTTTCTGGCCTGGCTATGTTAACCCGAAATGCAAGAAACACATCACCTGCCGTTTAGAAGATGTCGTATTGGCATGACCTATAGGCACGTAAGTACAAGTGTCATTTAGTCTGTGACTAAGTAGAGCGGTATTCGGTTGTTTCATTTCGATGAAGATTGTATTTTAGAAACTCTGGTAAGTTCGTTAGGAACGGGTGAGAACGCCGACAATAGTCAGAAACTCCCGTCAGAATTTATTTAAGTCGTAGTGGCTCAATGGTAACGTGCTGTACTGTGCGATGTCACAGTGATGCCAAATTAGGTAAGTACCTAACTCTAAAGTATAATTTATTTTTGGCAGATGATAGAAGCTCTTCCTTTTAAGCCTAAATACATACCCGTTTGTAGACAAATTCCTTCCCAGCATGCAGTGACGAAATTGGATTTTGTTTTATAATTCCAGCTGAAAGGGGAAATAAGTTCAGCTCGAGGGAGATAAATAATTATGAACAACAGTTAATATCTGTCACACCCGGCGTCTATAGAACTACCAACTTGTACAAAAAGCACATATCTTTAAAGCAGAGGATGAAATAAGCACTTCGTTGCAGTTCTAAGCGTTTACACAACACGAACATGTTCTCAAAACTAAGCGAGCATATGGTTTGGAGCTGCAGGGAGGGCTGCAGGCATTTTAAAAAAATAAGCGTTTTCCAATCCCCATATCTGCATTTCTAAAAAAGTTTTTGACTGTTTATTTATTTATTTAATTTTTTTTTAGATTTTTTATTAGATTGTCTAAAAGATAAGCTCCCAGCACTTGTCATTAAGTTAATCTGTTTAAATGTAGAATAAGCTTCAAAATTTTCTAAAATTTTGGAAAATAATCAACGAGCCAGATACTCGTTTCGTTGAATAAGAGCCAGTTGTTGTTGTTTTGAAAACAGTTTGCTGTTAACTGAAAAATATAATTGGGAAAGTCCTGTCTTTTTTTTTTTAAATAAAACAAAATGATTTTTTTTTCACATTCTATTAAAAAATTAGTCCAAAATATAATTTCCTTCATTGGTTAAAGGCCCCGTCCCATAGAAACGGTTGGTGCATTGCTGCATCGTTTTAAACTGACGATTCGATAGAATACACGCTCTCTTATGGTAGGTGGCCCATAACCAACGCATGTATGAACTTCAACGCAGAAAGCAGGTTTACTTTCTTACTTTTTTAGTGCATTGGCACAATGGAAACATAGACAGAAAATTAAAAAACTGTCATCATTATTGATACTCGATTGAAATTTCAAAATATTCTACGATTCAAAAGGAACATTTCTGTTTTTTGTTTGTGTCATCTCTCAAGATAGGCATGCGATGGATTATATAGGACGGCTCTAACCGTCATACCCATACGTCAAGGACAACGTCAACGTTCAACGCAACGTTCGACGTCGACGGATTCTATGCAACGGGGCTTAAGACTGTTTGCCAGCATTCTGGTAGGTTAGCCAATCCATTCATCGCTTTCGGCGGCGAAAAAATCTTCCACTGCCATTTGGTCACCCCAAAACTCATGTAATCATTTCCATTCCAAGTTCAGTAGATATAGTGCAATATTATGGCTGGTGTAAAATTTCTTTGATGTGATCCAACGCAGTTGTCTGATGAACTCCAAGATTGAAGTCCACAAGTTAGTCTAGGATATGTGTGGATCATACTGCGTAGCACTTCATCATTAACATCTGATGGCCTTCCTGATCGGGGTTAATTTTTCAAAGAAAAGTCATCCGAACGGAATTTTGAAAACCACTGTATACTACCTATGTCTCAAGTGCACTTTTTCTTCATTCACGTTGACAGTTCGAAAGGTACCTAAACAAGAACTGATTATAGCATAATGCCAAACTGTACATATGTAAGTAACCTACCGCGTGCTAATCTACAAACTCAACCTCTTATCTTGAACGTCAGATCGTGTTAAAAAATGACAGAACTCTTCTTACACCTTATAAATAGAACTTGAAAAATAGATTTTCTATAGGTAATGGCATGTATCGGGAATGCATTACATTTGCACGTTTCTGAACAAAGTACTTAAAAATGCATATATGTATGTAAGTGAACTTGAAATTTATAACAAGCCTGTTTTACTTGTAGGGAAAATAAATAAGAACTAAACGATAGTGATTATGACATTCAACACAGTACCGTTGGCATTGCGTTATGCTTTCAATTAAAGTGGGTGCAGCAAACCATTACCTGCTTTTATAAGATCAAACAATGAAGAGAATTATGTCATCACTTTTAAAGTATCTTCGTATCGTCTAAATTATAGCACAAATATTTGCGTTCGGCTACTACGTACTAGTTCAATGGAACTGAAAGTGTTTGACAAATAAACTTGTGGGTGTGATGCAGAAATTATTATGAAATCTTAATATAAGTATAGGCTTTTAATCGGTATTCTGAACTGAAAGAAATAGTTGGAGGACAAATATACTTGGATCAACGCAAGCGCAAGGAAAAGTGTAGACGCTGAAGTGCTAAGCTAAGTTCCAATTCAAAATTTTGAATCTTACAACGACGAAAATCCCATGCATCTGCAATATTTACTAAAGCAAAGCAATTTGGGGTATGTAAGCAACTTGATTCAAAAGTAACCGAAGAGACCATAGCAGGTCTCAAGCGTTTTCAAAATGTACACAATCTCCAGCAACTCATAATGGTCATAAAAGGCAGACAAATTGCCAAGCCCCAAGCTATATCGGAAAACTCAAAATCAGAGGGTAACACAACACAGAGATCAAAGTTTTCCTCAGAACTGCCAAAATCTTTAATTCCAAATAGAAGATCATAAGCAAGTTTGGCTTTCTTTAGAACTCAGGCACAATAGTCTGATTTGTGTTCGTATTATTGTTTCATATTACTATGTATATTATTTTACAAGCTGTCCCGCCCGGCTTCGCCCGTGTCTAAAAACTATAGTGTTACTTACAATACATACATTGTCATTTTGTTCGAAGAATCAAAGACAGTGCGAACGTACCCCAAGGTTTGCAGTCTATCAATATATTATATATACAATCCACAAGTCTGGATTCTAAGTATTTGTAGTTTGAATAAATGACATTTTGCAAGAAAGTGGCATTTGTTAGAGTGTTTTTATTTTTGCATTAATTCAAATAATTTTGCGAATAAATTAATTTAAAAATCGGCCGGTAATAGGCAGAGGATGTTAATGAACTGGAATACGAAGTCTTACTTCATGGTGTGCATTAGTTTTTGTGTTTGTCTAATCGTAAGATTGACAGCTGCAAGGAGTGAAATGAAATGAATTGGCTTACACTGTCCAAAGATTCGCTAGTCTATAAGCAGTCTCGTTGCCCGGTATTCCCGTGTGACGGGGAACCCATATAAGACAGGCATTATTTCTTTTGGAAATCACATTTCACATCAGATTACTATTAGAGTTGCCAGATTTTTCTCGCAGCTCGACGGGAGAAATGGCAAAAATATGGAAAAACCCGGAATTTTAAAATTTCTCCCGGGACAAAATAAAAACTCAAAATATAAGATATCAAAATTTTATATTTTGTGTATTTATATACTTTTTAACTAAACAAGCTCTCGAAATGAACCGAAAAATGGGGATTGGGGGTTAACCTCCAGAAATGGAACTGGTTCTTTTCACTAGGAAGTCCAAAATTCCTCAGATAGACCCCTTCTATATACGGTACCAAACTAGTCATCGCCGACAAAGCAAAGTACCTAGGTCTCTTCCTGAAAAAAAAAAAAAAACTAAGCTAGAAGAGATCCAGGGAAAAGTGAAGAAATCTATCATAGCCCTCTACCCTTGCAAGAAAGCCATTGGCAGCAAATGGGGACTTCAACCCCGCATAACCTATTGGCTCTATGTGTTTATTATCAGACCGATTCTGATGAATGGCGTAGTTGTCTGGTGGACCGTAGATAAAGCTATACATCACGACCGCCTGGGGAAAGTAAAAAGATTAGCATGTGTGTATTAGCGGAGCTCTAAGATCAACACCATCTCTCCTTTCGGCACCCTGATCACAGTACCCTGTTTCAAGCGGAGATTATGGCGATTTCTGAAGCACTGTCCTGGATCAAGATGAATGTTATATCCACTAACGATATTAGAATCTTCTCGGATAGCCAGCCGGTCTTTAAATTTCTGGAATCAGTCTTATCCACTTGTAAGACCACCTCCAACTGCCGTTCATCTCCTATAGAGATGGCTAGTACGTTTTATATCCACATTTGCTGGGTGCCGGGGCACAGAGACATTCCAGCGAATTGTAAAGCTGACGAGCTCGCTAAACTAGGAACAACAATATTTATTCTACCCGATAAGAAGAATATAGCTATGCCCCTCGCTACTTAAAAGCTATCACTCAAACTTGACACAGTCAATAAAACCAATGCTAGATGGGAAGGTGGGCCTTGCTACCAGACAGGCAGGATGTAATGTAAATGCCCTCTGTCCCTAAAAATACTTCACGATTTATTTGTGTCATTACAGACAGTGTCCTGTACATATTTACTTTAAAAGCATACGTGATACTCGTAAAATAAAATTCATTAAAAAAAATTATTTCATATTAAGTCTCAAATTATTTGTGTTTAATATTTTTTCCCAACTCGGGACAAAAGCTGTCCCGGCGGGACAATCGAAATTATGTCTTAAATCCGGGACGTCCCGGGTAAACCGGGACGTCTGGCAACGCTAGATACTATCCTGCCGTCATGTTCGGAAAGGGGTAATCTTGTCAGTGGGCTTCAAGAACATAGGATATTGTTCAGATACCTTTTTAAAATATAGCGCCGTAATAAGAGACATGTTCTTTATGCCAAACTCCATATTTATTTAGTCGGGACATAGCTTGCATTGCTTCCTTCCGGACAGTTTCGTCTAGTAGGATCAGATCTAACAAAGAGTTAAGAGCAGTTTCAGTAATCCCTGACAGACTTCTCTTTGTAGTCTGGCAAGCTTTGAGTACTCAGATTAGACTGCAGTTCTAGGCCACCATACTGCGTATGTTAAGATTGGTCTGATAACAGTGTGTTTACAGCCAGTGTAAAACCACCTGTCTCAAAAGGTCCGGGTCACACCCCACTTTTGCTCAAAAGCTCGTCCGCACTGCCAGAAAGTTCTGATTGCCCGATTTGATTTTTATTTAGTGAATGCATTCCACATTAATTAGTGATTTAGGATTACTCGCAGATATTATACTTCTGAAGCAAGCTGATTTTTAACACATTTCAATGTGAATAGCAATTTTCGCATTTTCTCTTACGCGTAACAGATAGCTCTTCTTGCCTCGTACACGAGTCATTGATTGTGAAAATACGGGATGTTCGAAATTGATTTAACTGAGAGATAAATTTAAAGAACTACCTACATTTCCTATATTGCACAGTTTACGGAGATATCGTATATCGTCACCTAACTACTGACAAATCACTAAAGTTTTTACAAGATAGTATCGATATTGTCTAAGTTAAGGCTATTTGCATTTTGTCCCAAATCAAAACTCAAGCCTTGTCCGATACCAGAAAACAGACGTCAACGGCATAAACTTGGTCTTGTATCTCAAATTTTAGTAATTCAGTTAGTAATGAATCAACCACAAAGCACAACAATAAATGTGAAAGAACACCGACTGGCGGGCAGGAAGAAAACGCGTATTTTTTTGTGAAATAAGATTTGATTTTTATTGTAATCGATAGAAGAATGATTGCCATTTATAACTAAAAACCACACCAGCCTCTTTTGAACATCCAGGCTCTTTTGATCAAATTTTCCGACAGATTTGCGGCTCTATTTCATCGATAACGGCACGGATATTGGCTTTGAGTTTCTTAAATGACAGGAAAGCGTTGGTATAAAGCCTTTCTTTCACTTGGCAAAAAAAATAAGTCGCAGGGTGTTAAATCGCACGATCCCACCGAGATCAGCATTTCAAGAAATGACTCGATCTATGAACTTTTCTCACGAAAAAAATACGTTTTCGTTACTTGTGTGGCACGTAGCGCCATCCTGTTGAAAATATACAAAGTTCCGGTTTAAAAATTCATTGCAATTTCATAGCGCTTTTCATTTGCGAAGAACTAAGGACGAAGGATGCCTCCTGCCCAAAAACCGCACCAAACAGTAACACATTGTAGATCAAGAGGCTTCTTGACAATCATCCTTGGATTTTCTGAGCCCCAAATGCGGCAATTCTGGTTATAAACGAATCCTTGAAGATGGGAATGTGTCTCATCGCTCAGAACGATTTTTCGGTGAAATTCTTGATCGTCATCATTTTATTAATGGCGTCGTTTTTACTTGTTGTTGTCATCTATAAAAAAATGACAGCACATATTTTGACAGGTGGCATAATAGAGAACTATTCACAATGAAACCTCTTATTGCAATTGTTTGTATTCGGTTAGGATTTCTATTTAGAATGTACATATATATATGTACATACATAGGTAGAATGTTAACTGATTTATGATAATGATGGGGTCTTGAAGGAACAACCATCCCCTTATCAGCACTTTAAGCTGTCATTTGACGTTTAATGCGCAAGTACTGCTAGGTTATTAAGCGTGTACTTTCGAATCATTCAAAGTTCAAACTATGAATTGTTTCAGAAATTCTTCGCAAAAACAAAACTTCCTGCTACCAACGCAACGTTCATAAATCATAAATTTTAAATTCAAATCTAATCAAAGCAAAAGTGAAACTAAATAAAAAACAAAATAGTAATCACAAAAGCTCTTAAGCTTTAAACACAATACAAAACGAAAATAAAAGAAAAAAAAATAACACTTACTTACCCCTCCCTCCTTCAGTGCGATAAGGAGCACTCGGATCACCTTGGCTCGGGTCTGGCGCCGTATTCTGCGTGTCCATCATGGTGACTACCCTTGGAATTTCTAAATGTTAATTAGCATTAAATATCTGTGTTTTTTTCCACTGGGCTGAACTACTGGCGAACTACTCACTTATACAAGGCGCAATGTGTGATCTGCTTTGCTGATAGCCACGTGCACAGCGGTTGCATGTCAGGCCGGTTACACCATCTTTACACGGACACTGTCCAGAGGTGTGATTGCATGTCTTCCCCGATGACCCAATTGGATGGCAGTCGCATGCTAAAAGTATAAATTTATAAATGGAATAGGTGTTATGAAATGTGACCAATTTTTTCGTATTTTTGATTTTGTTTACAGTTTTGCAGTTGCATTAATAAATGAGTTAGGAGGAATGTGTAGTATAACCTTTGATTCATTGAATCCAATTCATTTTGGCCAGCATGTAAACGTTTAATCGTTCCTTAAGGAATTCATCAGAGAAGTTTTTTATGTGTTGTATCCAAATTGGGTTAACTGGTTGGTGTGAACCAGGCGCAAATAAAGAGATATTCCAGCTTGTGGAGCAGATGTATTTTTGGGAATTAACAAATTAATTCCGACATTATGGCACGGATCAACAGTTTGTGAGTGAAATCGTGTAAGTTTTATGAGTCACGACAGATTTTTATAGTTCAATGAGTCATTTATGCAAAGGTTGTTAAATAATTGTGGCATAATGAGCGCTGAACAAAAAAGTGATGAGGATTTAAAAGAAATGGTTCAACTTTCTTTTTTTAATCAGTTGTGGGTCCGAAGACACTAGTAGTATAGTACTGAATTTATTGGATCATTAATTTTTTTTATACAAATACAATTTAGCAAAAGCCGTCACCCAGATTGACAATTTTATGAACGCATACATTTTTGCAGTTACAAAAATACGAGTATTCCTTATTTTAATTTTACAAAATGTTGAAATATGTATTTAACTTTACGATGGCAATTTTAATTATTTGCTAACATGAATATAAGCGAATCTATTCCTCCATCCCGCCGCAAACACCTACAAAAAAAATGTTCACAGTGCTCACCTCTTCCGAATGCCTGACAAGCATTCAAGAGTATCATTTGTCATGTAAAGCTTCCCAACTCGCCGTTCGGAGACGGCAGAAAACTGTATGTCCCTTCCATTCGTGCAAAAATATAACGCGCACACACAAATGGTTGCGGGAAGCTAGGCTTGGTTCTACATAGGACTGCTGAAGCCAAATATTTTTTTTTTTTATTCCTCCATGGACGGATTCATATAAGCAAGGATTTTCGATACATATGTAGTTACATAGAACGTTCCAGTTAGATCCGTTTAGAATCTATATTACCTCCTCCTACAGCACGGGTTGGTTTTAGTGGTATCTTCTGCTCTCTTGGAGGGTAGGGCCTTTTCCTAGGAAGTGATAGGGTATCTTCTTTTTCACGCAAGTTACACACAGTGCAGAGTGCTGGAAGACCATCTTTGTACGGCCTGAAATTCAGAGGCAATAATTTTCTCAAGTCTTGAAGATAAGGCTTATTTGATGTATTCTGAATTTCTGATAGATTCATGGAAGTAGTCCAAATCCATCAAACTATGGCTTAGTTGCGGATCAAGCAGCATGGTGAGTAGAGCTGGAGAACTATCAATTGCACTATGGATAATAATCGATAGTTTCCACTATTGAAAACAATCGATACTTTTTGACCACTATCGATTGTTTTCGATAGCCATTTAAATATAGAATTTCAAAAATTTCTTTAAATGGTCGATACCTAACGAACGGAGTATATTTTAAGTTTCATAGAGCAACCTGATCTAATAAGCCAACTGTCAAAATGGCTTTAACTTAAAAAGGGGATTCCCCGTTTTATGAGTCAGTAGCGTAGGAATAGGGTCGTTATTATTTGTCTTTCTCTTAACTTATAAAGGGGATTCCCCGTTTTATGAGTCAGCAACGTAGAAATAGAAGTTTGTCTCTCAGTTCTCTCTATCTATACTTAGGTAGGAATGCTTCTTATGATGTCTGAACCTAAGAAGCTGGACCGGGTTTCTTGAAAACGTGAAATCTAATCTCTCTCGATGAGAAATGTTTATTTAATGTGGTGCATTTAACTTTTTTTATTGTTGCCCTTAAGAGGAAAAAACTATCGATATATATCGATAACTATCGATAGTCAAATGCCAACTATCGAGAACTATCGATGGCACTGACTATCGATATTTCTCCACCTCTAATGGTGAGCGAGCACGCTGCTTTCTCCATAAATCATTGGTGAATTTTCTCATCTAGCTTTCGCAAATTGTCATCTAGGGCTACAGTGTAACTGGGTCGATCCTCCCATCTAAAGGACAATGGAATTCCTAGTTTCTCGCTCATTTGCCGCAACTTCCAGAAAGAGTTCGCTTTTCTGGTCATAAGGTATTTGGGCTTCAACACTAAAGATGTGGATTTATCGAATAATGTCAGCTGTTCTAAAGCAGATGCTCAACATTCAAAAACCTCAGAGATGACTTGTCGTTTTTATTTTTACAACTTATGCTAGTTAACAATCCGATTGGTTTTGTGTGTGATGAAATGCGTTAATTTTAAACAGCCCACAGCCCAAGAGAAAGCCGTGGAGTCAAACTAAGTTATAAAAAAAACTATGTTGACTAGATCCGAATAAGTCTGCGAAAGACCATTAGTATTTTCGTTAAGCCGAGCGTTTGCAGCTGGGGCACCGTAGCGCAAGTGATTAGTGCGTCGGACTACTGAGCCAGCGGTCTTGGGTTCGAATCCCGCCGCAAATACCTAAAAGTTTTTTACAGTGCCCACCTCTTTCGAATGTCTGACAAGCATCAAAGAGTATCATTTGTCACGATTAAGCTTCTCAACTCACCGTTCGGAGTCGGCAAAAAACTGTAGGTCCCTTCCATTCGTGCAAAAATATAACACGTACACACAAATGGTTGCGAGAAGCAGGCCCAGGTTCACCTCGAGCTGTAGCGCCAACTAAGTAACTGGAGGCAGTTAACTAAGGACCGGGCTTACTGGAAGGGGTTGTTGGTTGAGGCCTTGGTCGTCCACTCCGGACTGTAGCGCCACTTAAGTAAGTAAGTAGTGTTCTAGAATTTGATGGCATTTGCAGGATCTAGAGCTCGCACATTATGCGGCGACATGTTTTTTTATTGCGGACTGGATATCTAGTCTAGAGGGGTATAAAAAATAGGGAAGTCCTGGGCTATTAGACATTTCAAATGATGGGCTCACTCTAAACTGGGCCACAGCAGATTTTCTGCTCGCATCGAGCTTTGATACCAATAGATGATAGGGATGGGAGATCGTAAAAAAAATGAGTTCCTGTCCTTTGTGACATATAACCTCTTGTTCCTATAAGCAGCGTGGCATTCTTTTGTAGATACGAAGTCCGAGATTAAACTAGCTCCATACTTTATATTCCTTGCATCTAAATAAAGATGTATCTGGCAAAGAAATACGTAAACAAGACTGACATTTCCATTCGGCAGTAGTTTACGGCACGAGTATCAATTTCATGGAAACTATCCGTGACATTCATATCCACACATGATCCGGAAGTTAGCCCTGATTTACCATAAAGTTGCGATTATAACTCAGAGTATGAACTACAATATGTTAAGGCAACTCTGCTCGAAATAGTGTAATCGGATACGGCATCCACTAACCTGGAGCACAAAATAAAAATGGTTTTAGTTGTCGCTTTAAAGCGCACTTATCCTGGACTGCCCGCATGGTTCAATGCCGTGGATTTAAATGGCCATTTATACATTTCATTCATTTTAGCCGCCCAGCCGTTGGTGCTGTTTCCTCATAAATCCGGATTATTTATTGTAAATCAGATTAGGTTACAGCCGCGTGACTCCAACATGACGGGAAACCAAAAGATACGACACATCCTGTCGCCGATAAGTACACAACATTTGTCTTTCCGCGGAGGGAACTCGCGCCTGCCCCGAGTCCCAGTTACCAAAAGTGCATTAATAATTCGTTTAAAATGAACTGCAAGCGTTAAATTGCTGCTCAAATAGCTGCTACAGATAGGACTACATGGCGTGCAGAATTCGGGCGGTACGATTGTATCCTCTTTATTGTTGTTGTTGTTGTTGTTGTTGTTGTTGTTGTTGTTGTTGTTGTTGTTTTATTAAAGCTATCAGCACTTATAAAGCAGCGGAGAGGTACCACAGTAAATGGACAGCTGGACGGAACTACAAGCAATTTAATTGGCAGTTAAGTGCCATAAATGATTCAGAGAGCACCTATGTTGACTTATGTAACGAGACGAGATGTTGGCGGAGCACGTACCAATTGGCCGGACTGAGGTGTTGGCGTTAATAGCATTCTGCGGGGCAATGCCACCCAACGAGCACAACATCCACGAGTATTCGTTGACATTTTTTACATGGGTTAACAAATTCGTTCGTCGTGTAGAAGTGTCATCGGGTGTACCTATGACGGTTAAGGCTAATTGAAAGTGTGGACGGGAAAGGGATTTTTTCTACATGAAAGGAATTGTTTCCCAATTTAACGAGTTACTTGTCTTGTTGTTTGCAATAAAATGAACAAATAAAGGATTTAAATTAATTGCTAGTCTTTAGATTGCTACGGATTGGAGGAAACTTCACAGACCCATTTTTTTGCGTTCTTTCTCATGTTATGTTTAGAATTGTGACCAAGCAGGTGGGGATTTAGTTCCACAGAAGACAACTGAAGCTCGGTAAATGTTCCCGTATGAAGTATAGAGTGGATGACTCATCTGCTACTACCTAGATATGACCAAGAAAAAGGTCTTAAACAAGACATTGCCGGTTTGGACGAGGAACCTACTATGAGCGGGGAAGTTGCTTTTGACCATTAAACAGATCATCTGTTCCGATGAAAAAAAAAAAAACACCACCGGTAACCAATCCCAACAAATTCGGGATTCCTTCACTAAAGTTAATTTTTTGGAATTTTGTAAGTCGGTATTTTTAGAAATGCGAAATTTTTTCGTCGGGATTTTGTATACGCATGTTTTCGGGTATTTTTGTGTATCACCGTTATATATCAGAAACGATTAGCTTACGAGATATAGGCTAAAAACAAAAAAAAATGTCACTATTCGTTTCCACGCCCAAAACTCATCTCGCGCAAATAACCTTCATTATAAATCACAAAAATCGAAAAAGCGTTAAAATAATTTTAACGGTTTCACCACACTCAAAATAATTTTATTGCACAAAATTTAAATTTAAAGCACAAAATCCGAAAGCTCTTTGACAAAAACCACAGAAAAAGCATTAACGATTAGCATAAACTTAATAATGGTAACACTGTTTGATGTTGATACTTTCTATGTACACACAGTGCTGTCGTTTTCCAATTTTCAAGAGTATCAGAATTTAAAGTTTTTGGGTATCATTTTCAACCGAAGGGTATCATAAAAATAATGCACACCTTTTCGTCTTTTTAAAAATATACAGGGTGTTTCCAAGTTAAATGTTAAGACTTTGAAAAATGATTTTTGGGATATAACCTAAGAAAAACATCGTTCCACAGCTAGGGTCTATCTCCTATGTGGACATCATTTATCGAGAATTTAATAAAATACCTACTTTGGTGTACCTTGATCCATACTAACACATGCATATATATTTGCTAATAATTGCTACAGAACTTTATTTAGGGCTTTAATTTTAGAAGAAATAACATTCTTTTTAACTGCGTTTAAATAAAATTGATACCTTTTTTCGCTTTCCAGATATTTTATTTTTAAATCGATTTTATTTATCTTGTCCATAAAATTTTTTTTGACTTAGGTCGCTTTTCTACCAAAAATGTTCTTATGGCCAAAATAATGGTAAAATAAAATCTGTGATAAGTATGCTAAAAAATCCACAGATTTAATGATACTTGGAAAACACTGCAGCAAGTTAAATAGGAAAACAAGATTTTTTGTACACAATCAGTGCCATTTTCCAACTAATTCATAATTTTTTCGTTTAAAATCTCAGAAAAAGTTATGTAGGTTCAAGTATGTAGGACTAATTGTAAAATTTAGCTTAGAACAATTGTGTTAAAGATTTGAAAACAAAATTCAATTTATCAGCTTTATTTTTGAAGCCGAGGTTACGCAACAGTTGTTTAGAAACGGCGCATTTGAAGTGGCATATTTTAAAAACTAAGAATACGCAGATATTATCTACGTTTATGGGCTGTGTAATGGAAGTTACAAGCTTTATCCTTCCTAACCTCGTTTTTGTTCTCTTTTCCGATGCTTGAAATAATTGTATCTTTCTTTCTCCCGCGTAAACACAGCGGTGCAAGCAAAGCCGTGTGCTTTGTCGTTTTGAGTTGATTCATGGTTTCGCCCGATTTTGGAGAAGAACCAAAGCGCTACGAACGTCGAGTGTAAGAAGCCAATACACCAAGGCAATATAGTACAGCGAACAAAATACTTGAGCGGTTCGGGATTAAGGATACGCAATTTATTTATTGAAATAGGATTGTGCAAAATAAACACATTTTATTTTTGTTTTTGATCTAGAGTATCATTATTAAGTTTTGGGTATCACAGTATCACCAGCTCTGAAATAGTATCAAAAGGATACTATAGTATCACCTTCGGCAGCGCTGTGTACACAGCGATTCGCAGCCACACACAATCATTCAGCCACCGACTGTGGAGATGGCCTGACATGCTGTGGTGGGGTGTATGCGAATTTTTGGAAAATTACAAAAACAAAACCTGTGTAAGTCAGTGCTTTGGATTTTATTTCAGTCGCGATTTCTCTAATTGAGTGCCGTGAAGACATGTACAGGGACAGGCACCAGTGTTTGAAAAAAAGCTCCCCCATAAGGCTTGTACTGACAATTTTTGTGGAACAGAGTATAATTAAATAGATCCAGTAAGAAAAGTTTAACGTTATTTTTGACAGTTTCAACTTCCAGTTAACAAGTTTACCTAGTATAACTTCGGGCATTATGGCGCACTTTTTTTGTTTCTCAAATAATTTCAACATGAAAAGCTTTTTTATCAAAAAAAAAAAAAAAACAGTTAGAAAACATAAGAAAAAGTTAAGTTAAAAATGTTTTACAAAAAACCATAATGCCCTATGCATAGGGCAATATGGCGCATCCCCTTGGGCAATATGGCGTGGTGCTGCAATCACAGTTTGATTTATTACAGCTATCACAAGTGTTTTTTGAATGAAGTACATGAGTCGTGGGACCACTTACGACTTATTATAATTGTATGTATGGCCTGTATTTGTCTGCCTGTTCAAAGCCCATATAAAACAGCTCTTTTCTGTTAGGAGCGAATCCATACGCTTGTAGTTTCCTTACACGTGCCACAATTTTCTGCTCGTTTTCTACTCCTAGGCATGTGGTAGCACCTAACCATGCTTCCTGTCGTCATCGTTCTATAGTCTTAGTATAATTTTTTTTTACATGCTTTACATGCGAACTCCATAAGGGCCAGAGTGCGCCATAATGCCCCCACGGCAAGTGCGCCATATTACAAAAAAGTCGCATTTGCACAAAACTTAAAAATATAGCCAGATTTTCTTTTACTGTTACTAATCAATGCCACCAAAGGAAAACTAATATGATTCACTTCACTTCACTGTGTACGGCAACCCCGTGCGTTTTATACTTAAGGAGCTACACGCAAATGAAAAAGAGCTAAAAATATATGTAGATGACAAAAGTTTTCACTTGTAAAAAAAATCGCAACAGCTTGACAACTTAACATGGCACTCTAGGAAGGAAGACTCAAGTTTTCCCATCGTTTCATTTTCTATAAGTAAACAGGAAATGTGGTATTTACAAGGTGCGCCATAATGCCCCCTGCGCCATAATGCCCGAAGTTACCCTAACTCGGACAAACAAAACTCAACTATAAAACGCGTCTCAGTTCGTTTTTCGAAATAAAAATCCTTCATATCCACTACAAAAAACTTCAAAAAAGGGTAGTTAAATGGCTAGCATGTAGGGATTATACCATTGACAATGCCTAGTGTGCCATGAGTTAGAATGAGCAATGGACTCTCGCAAATTTCGGAAAATCCTCTGCCTGACAAACTTCTCAATCCACCGTTCGTTGAAAGCAAGACTTCGGAATCTTTGTAGACTTTATTTATCTGACACAAGTCGAAGTAAAAATTCTTTTTCCCAATAGAACTAAATAAACTTAAAAACCGTTTAGAGGGGGCGAAGTATAAGAATAACAACGAACACTGGACGCGCACATTCAAATATCTGTTGTCCTATCGGTAATTGCGTGTCTTTTCTATTGTCTGGCGACAAATAAACTGTTTGCCAATAATTTACGACAGTCATTTTGGCACTTAAATTTGTTGCGATATCTCCATTGTGTTTTCAGATACCTCGAAGTAATTTAATTTAATTTATTCCACACCAAGGGACCTAATCCAACGATAAATCCATATCTTTTTCGCTTCTATTTCGTTTCGTATTTTAACGACACCCTCCTTATTATTCTTTAAAATTATAATACGATCTCTAATGGCATTTATTCGTTGGGAATAAATTTATTTTATACAAGGATATCGTTGCCAGTTCGATGAGTGCCGAGTAGATTCGTAAAATCATCGCAGCCAAAAAGTAGCCCGAAGCCAAGGATCTTGTAAGACGTAAATTTAAATTTGGAAAAAAATACCAACTACCGACGACAAGACAAGGACGAGTGCAACCGTACGACGCGTTGCTGGACTTGAATATGGGTATATTGGTAGTGGGTGGGAAAACTTTGACGAAAAACACAAGTGAAATCCTTAGGCGGACATTGGCTCGTCGTTCGTTGCTGATAAAGATACAAATATTTGGAGAGTTTATTTACATACGTTTCTGTTGTTATTAGGTTTATTTTTTTGCTTCTTTTCTCTTTCTGGAATGGGATGGCTGCGACCCATCCTGGCCATTGTATAGCCCGAAGCTACATTGGAGAAGTTGCACATCGTCTGTTTTTTTTTTTTTTATATTTCAAGTTTCTCGCAGAGTGGACGTTTAAGTATGTGTATGTCCATGGTACTCAGGCGGAGTATATTCAAAAACATTCCACCTAAGACAGTAAAAGGATATGAAAATAAAAAAAGGACTGTCGTCTGGTAGTTGATCCACTGTGATTTGTTTATGTCGTGACTTGGCTCAGAGAGTAAAGGATCTATTTAAGGATGCTTGGTATGCAAAAGTTGGCAGGGAAACACAACTTAACCAAGTAAATTGGATTAAAGGGAAAATTAATTTTAATTCTCCTAATGCAGTGGAATTGAATTCGAGTTTAAAGGAACTCTGTTGATTAAGATTTTCGTTGTTTAAACTGATTTTAAGAATTAAATTTAAGCTTCTATTTTCAGTTTGGCATCTGGTTTAGTAGTTTCTGTATATTAGCGTATTTCCTTAACCGCGAGAAAAAGAAGGATGAAATTGAATAGATTTTCCTTAGAATATACACAGTTAGTTCAGAGGTGCACAGCCGAATAAATTACAGTAAGTTTCACCTCACATAGAGTAATAAAAAATAAACAGTAGACTTCAATGTCAAAATTGATTAAGGTAAGATCTTTGACATTGTAGTAGTTGTTGGAATGTTCGGCTACCAGAATAACATGACGTCTCTACGAGCCATTGTCAGCACCAATTGCATGCTTAAAAAATGGCAAGTAAAGACTGACGACCGTAAGCGAAAAGCTTGATTCTTCACCCCTCCAGTTATATCACGATTGAGTTTTGGTTTGCCGTCGTTAACTTATCAGGAAATTGAAATTGAAATTGAAATTTTTGAATTTCTTCGGAGTTTTCGATAGAATCAACTAAATAGAAATTGAGCATTTGATCTAAGTATATACTCGAATATTGAAGAAAGTGTACTCCAAAGACACGAGGAGACTAAACGAAAACTAACCCTGTCAAGAAGAAGCAAAACGTCATCTTGGTTCAATAATTGTTGAGTTGATACAAATGTATTTAGGGTTGTATTGGTGTGTAGGGATTTTTTTATGCGCTAGTGTAAACAATGCGTGTAGTTATGTGCTGTGCATGTCCATACGAGAGAAAAACCTGCACTCATACGCGTGGACACTGAAATTTCGTTCGTGTGAGCAAGGATAAATCGTACAGTTAAGAAGAAAGTGCACATCTACTTTGACAAATAGCACGAAAAAGCCAAAAAAGGCAATGTGTAGTAAAAAACGCAAATAAGGCAAAAAAAGGCAATACATGGAACTTCCATAACTCGAACTCCCAAAATGAAAGAAAAAAGAATTCGACTTAAAGAAATGAAATCAAAAATTTACATTTATTGCTTTATTTTTTTTTAAAGATTATTTAAGAAGAGAAAAATATATTTCATCACCAAAATATTAAAAAAAAATCAGTAACTAGACTTTGAGTTTTTTTTTCACTATACATTTTGTTTTGTTTCGCCTTGGCTGCACAATTTAAGTGTTCACCTGGATCTGCATCGACTTCATTGTCACTAACGGTTTCTATGGCCTCTATTGCCCTATATTCAAGTTAATGCGAAAATACGCCAAATTTCAAATGATTGTCGCATTGGTATGAACAGATGCCACTACCAAAATTTCAAAACAAAACTGAAAATGGACGTTCTTTTTGTTTAGTTACCCATAAACTGGATAAACATGGTAAATTCACCCATTAAAAAACGCAGCAAATTAAAAAAAAAATAATAGTAAATTTAGAACAAAAGTTCGAGTTAAAGAGACTTTTTGCCATCTAAAGCAATCAAAAAAATTCGAGATATAGAGAAATTCGAGTTATAGAGGAAAAAATTCATGAAAATGGGGTTCAAAGGGCAAAGTTCCGAAAAAAAAACTTTGAGTTGTACAGAAATTCGACTTGTGGAAGTTCGAGTTGTGGAAGTTCCACTGTATGAGTACAAAAAGGCAAAAAAAAGGCAAAGTCAACAAAATCCGTTCCCTGGTTATGATCATTCGTCATCTGATTAAAGAAATCACGGATGAAAATAGCTTTAATTTATTTGTGTTTTAAGCGATTTCTATCAGTTTCTTTGAGCAAACACACATTCACGCATTTAGTTTTTCTTATTGAAAAAAATAATAGCAAACAATTCGCGCGAATTTTTAAAGAAAGAGAAAAAGAAAAACTAAATGCGTGAATGTGTGTACGCTCAAAGATATCAGTTTAAAACACCAATATCATTAGTAAAGTGCACGTAATTAACAGCTGCTTATAGCCGCGAGATGTTACCGCACTGAAGGTGCCACCCAAACGATAGTTTCGGATGGATGCGTTGGGCAGTTTTTGGATTGCAGTTGCAGTCGCAATGGTCGGAGACAAACAAAAATCGAATAACAAAAAGTTTCCTCAACGACTGTGCCCCAATAAAGCGGTTCATTATTTTGGTATCTCGACATACCAAAACTATGCATAACACCTTTAGTCTGAAATTGGATGTTTGGAAAATGACTAACGGCTGAGGTTTCCATTATGAACATTGCGGTTAAAAATATTTTTTATGATTTTTGTTTAAATTGATTAATTTTAAGATATTCTGTATAAAAATTTTTGCGAGGAAACTTGTTTTTCTATTTTTTATTTTTTTTTTAAGTTTTTGATTTTCCCTACAAATATGCATGCAATTTCATTTAAAACTGCAGAAATGGGCGCTATTTGCTACATTTAACAATGGCGATATTCGGCGAAAATATGGTAGTCATGTGTGATTTGCTAACGTACCAACAGCCATACAGGACCTGACTACTTCTTAATGATTTCAGTCGATGTCCTGTCCATAGTTTTTTTTTAATCGCGCGCAGCGCGAGTTACGAATTCTTCTTATTGTGACCGATTAAACGAATGAACAACAACATTATATTTTATTATAAGTTTCTTTATTAATGCATTAAACACTAAACATAGTAATACACGAACAATTAATAACGATAGAGTACAAGACAACAAGAGATCCACAACACGTTACGACAAAACAAAGACTAATTACCAACTCTCTACATTTTACTTAGAACATCCATCAAAACAACAAATATACAACAGTAAAACATAACAGTGCACCTGCACTTCTTTTTGTCGACAAGTCTCCAATTCATTGGGATGTTGCTGCTGGTGAACTTAATATTCATGTAGGTACATATATACATAATGTATGTATGCACATATATAAAAATGTATATGTGTGTATATGTTGTGTTTGTTCGCCGATTACACTGTAGCAAAATTGATTTGGCCTTATTTCACTCTGGATTAGTAAATTCGCTTGGCCTTATTTCACTTTCACAAAGTCAAAGCTAAACGTTGAAATTTATCAAAGTGAAATAAGCCAATTTTTTGCAGTTGGCCTTATTTTCACATGGCGTTATTTCACGGCACCTACAATTTCTAATGCTTTTATAAACTTTTATAAAATACGACTACTTTGACACTTGTAATTTCGAGCTACCATTAAATGCGACATGTCAGTTTTCAATTAACTAGTCATTGTCGAATAGTATAAACAAAGTGCAAGTTAGACAAATATGTAAATAATATAGTACTTAGTTCTAAGATCACAGATTACTTGCTACAGCCAGCAAATTGACACATGAAACATTTTACTTCATTGAATTATTTATTACAATTTATATTACATAATTAATAAATTAATTTGCATTATCTCGCTACTGGTATACTTAAGCACCTACTCGGAAATGGTAGCGAATTTCGCTATTTTAATCATTATCCACGCATTAAATATCAATTAGTTAATTATGACAGGAAGCCCACTCTCTCTCAGAGCTCGTGTCATGTCAGAAATGTGTTATTCAATTATGAGTCAACAAAATCAGATGTGATTTGGCAGAAATCATTTTCCCCGACATAATTTGAATTTAACGAGTCTTCTGGCTGTGAATACGGCCTTCTTTTGGAGCTACTGAAGCCGTGATCCAAAATTAAAATGTTCGCTAAGTAGGAATATTTTACAGCTGGCGTTTCCATTGAATCGCTCACACTTTTAATTAAGGCAACAGCCACAGAATAATCTTTTTTTTGTATATGATTCTGAAAGAGGCACGATTAGCTGCTGCGCAATGGAATAATAAATACTTCGGTTGGAAGGTTGAAAGACTGTGGTGTGGATGCAGTAATCTAAGAGTTATATTCATCGGCGGTCAATTGCATCGAGGCATATGGGAGGGAGGGCGAGGGGTGAGTGAGAATATCGTTCGTTCCTTTGCATGCATGTAAGGGATTAACTTGCGGAAATAATCCTCTGCTGGGAATCGCGAGGGACGTGGTTTCACCTATATGTGGCCAGCAGCTAACAAGGGACCGAAGCAACAGGAAAGGCGAAAAGCTGAACCGGTTGCCAATGCTACCAGCATTCATTATGGTAGTGCAAGCTTGATATGACATTTCAAAGAGCACAAAACGAGGGCTTATGGAGGAAGTTCACATCTACGAGTGATGTGTGTGCTTCACAGACCTCGAATGATATTAAAATGATGTGGAGTTTTCGATACAATGATAAAATAAAATCCCATTCGAGAGGGTTTTCGGGTGGCAACACAATACCTCGTAAACCAGCATAAAATACATCCGTACTCTAGAATGATGCTAGATGCGAAGTACGAGTAGGTGCCTTGCCTACATTTGTATCTGAAGTCTTATTAATTTGTGATTCAGATACAGTGTATCTTCGCCATTTAGCCATTAAAGGTAGTAAGGGAGTTGTTTCTGCCATTAGGGGCACAGTTTCCTTTGATTGGTCGGTGTGTAGACTGGTAATGTCACTTCTTTGTTTTGTTGCCTTAAAATGACACTTGATATATTTTTGTTCAACGGTAACTCTTTAAACTGTCATCCCCCTCTGTCTTCATTTCCTTGACCTTAATCGTCTATAACCATCGTCAAGAAGATAGTGGCTATATATTTAAACAGTGCTCTTAGTGCTCTTTCATAAGATGCTCTATGCCACTGAAAGGTTTTTATATCTTCAACTATAGCTACATGTGGGCGAATCGGATACTCATACTATAGATTATGTTAAGCCCTTTGCCTTAATTATTATGTGTCGTTTCTGCAAGCTAGCATCGAGACCACTACACTACATGCTGACAATTTTGACTCAACGTGGCACTCAAAGACTATTTTGTAGCAAAATCCTCATGTCTTGGATTTCAAAGCACGAAAAGATGCAATCATACAGAGTTACGCCCCGAAAATAACACCGATACAGAATAGAAAGGAAAACTTTTACACAATAGCTGGGTGCAGTCATAAGCGTCTTCGTAATTGAGAATTTCAATGCCAATGTTAATAGTACTTCACCATGTGTATTGGGTTGTCACATCTTGGAATGATCATGATCATGACATTGAAGAAAGTCCGTTTGTGTATCGATAAATACTTATATGCAACATTATTGATCACTTAAAGCTAAACGACCATATCACAATTTGTCATGCATGACGAACTGAACCATTCGACAGTGACATTGAATTAATTTGAAACCTCTTCAGAGTTTGTTAAAGAACATTATTCGAAAAAAATCCAAAACGAAATGCAGACTATTTTTCATCATTTTAGCGCCTTAAATTGTTATTTAAAAAACCGGCCAAGTGCGAGTCAGACTCGCGCTCAAAGGGTTCCGTAGTTTTAAAACTAGTTATATTTTGTTTAAATAACTGTTTCGTTTCGTTAACACAAAAAACGAAAGCGAACCCACCTCTATATTCACTTTACAAACTTATAATCAGTAATATTATTCACTATGAGAAATTGGATAAACATTAAGAACCTTTTTTGCGCTGTACTGCTGAGGTCCCAGGTTCGTTTCCTGGCATAATCCGTATTTTTATTTATTTTTTTTATATGGCAGCACAATTTCGGATAGCCTTTGATTTTCTCAAAATTATTGTTAATCGAAAAGTGGTAATTTCTTTAGAATTGGTCCAGTTGTTTACGAGTTAATCGGTTGAGAAATTGAATTTTTCGACGTGAATTTCTCAAAAACTATACAACTTACGAGACTCGTTATATTTTTCTTTTAAAATATAGTTAATTACCTACGAACTATGATTCATTTGCTTTTCATTTCGATCTATTTTCGTGATCCAAAAATTAGTTCGGCTATTTCTCAGTAGGATTCACTTCCGCTTGTGAATTTTGCTTACATGTGTCTGCGCTAAAAACCTGTGTAATAAAACGGCAACTTCGCGCTTAATGTCTGTGTCTGCGCTAAAAAGATGTGTAACATAATTCAGTTTGTTGTATTATGCCCGTGATCTGATCCGGATCAGATCCAGTGAAATGAAAACATTCGGAGGAATTTTTTCAGTTTCGTTAAAATTCGTTGTTTGATTTACGTACTGGAAAACTTTTATTGCAAAAAAATTGTAACGATAACATAATGTTAGTGTCAGCATGACACATGCCTTGTTAGCACACTTAAGCTTAGTATCTCGTAACTAGCGTTATATGTAAGCTACAATAATGTCTGCAAAGATAAAATTTAGCGTGGCAGTTTATCCTGCAGTAGGGTAGGGTGGGGTTCGATTTTTAATACTTTTTACTAATGGTGCTCTCAAGATTTTGCAAATTAGTTAGACAAACCTGTTTCAAATCAAGAGCAAAATATTTCACCTACAATATCCAACAAAAAATGCAGTAAAGTCTGCTAAGAAGATATCAAAATATCGCATTTAAAAAAGAGGGGTTGTTACAACTTATCTCGTAGTCGGGGTAAGTTGTAACAGAAAAAAATATTAATTTATTTAGAAAATTTAATTTAAAAAAAAGGCGTGAGTACTAGGTACTCGTGAAATTTGATGTGTAAACATACGTTTGTGTATGATGGCGGATAAATAGAAAATGCACCAATACTAAGAGGATCATATACAGAGAACGCACTAATACTAAGTTTAGTTACGCGTGACGGTGACGGCGAAAAATGTGCCTATACCGTTAAGATGTTTATTGTTAATACACCAATAAATAAAAGCTTTTAAAAACATATAAAATCACAATTCAACTGATAAAAAAAAAAAAAAATAGAATTAGGTATGTACATTAGGATGTCCCACAACATAAGAGGGACGCATAACCTCTACTTTTATTAAATTGTATAACCATAGGATAACGATAACCCGTGCCGACTTGATGTCAAATTTAGAACTTGAGAATTTGTAGTGAAGTACTGAGGAAAGACTTGATAATTTATGTAGTATTGGGAAATAAGACACCAATTGGTCAAAATCGCTAGTCAGTTTATATTTGACACCTACACAGTTATAGAGCATATTTCATTTAAAGCTTCTTTTTGACAGTCCGGATATACAATATTTGTTTTGTGCTCTCATCAGCAGTAATCAAACCATTAAATTCTTGCATTGACTTTACAGCCAATTCGGCTGTATCGTAGTAGGTACATGCTTCAGGCTTGATGAAGCGAGGCAATGGTCTCACATAAAGACCTCTATTCGAAGCAGTAGTATCGCAACAGAGAATCTGGATTTTATCTTCGACATTACAATCTGTTGACCGCATTCCAAAAAGCCTGCGCCTGCTCTAGAATTTTGCCACCGCAATAATTTGTTCCTTACTTCCAAATGCAATGAGTATGGAAGACGTTCTTCCTTCCTTGATAGAATAGAAGTTCTGTTTATTTTACAATTTTATGAAATTCAGTTTGATTAACAGGCGCAATGGCTGTAGGTTTTTCATGCCGCTCATTTGTCAGATAAATTTTCGTCCGCTTTGAAAAAATCATAAATAGCGCTGACTTATGCAGTTTACTTATCATGTTCATCATTTGAATCAGAACGATTCATTTAAGGTTGAAAAGACAAGAAAAAAATACCAAGTCATTGTTTATTGACATTTCGCCTCACTCTTTGAGAATGAGAGGAAAATCTATAATTTGTATACGTATACAAAATATAAGTTAAATGTAAATAAAATTGACTTCCCGACCGTGTACGAGTCACTTAATTTTATTTCGCCGTTTTCGTGTATAATGCAAAATTGGTGGTGATGATTGAATGACATAGCGAACGAATGTTAAGGTTCGCGTGTGCGATCGCGGATGTCAAAATGATGGATTTGCTATTCTCACCCGCACTTCCATCACGGATTTTCAAATTTATGTGACGAGTAAAACGTCACTTTGATTTGATAGGAAAAATCAAAAACCAACGAATGTTTGTTCTGTTGAAAACCAAACAAATTATATTCGTTCGGGGCAAGGGTGTGCATTTTGCACTTCGGTCTTAAATTCTGGAAACTTTACAACAGATAACAAAGAAAAGAGCCTATTATTTGGTAGACCTATATTTTAGGAACAAATTTATACAAAAATTTAAATATATAAAATAGACTGACGTCCGTGTGTGCACGCATAACTCGAGAACGGATCGTTTCATTGTCACGACTTTGGGCTTGATGAATTCGTATTGGCCCAAGGAAGGACACTGTGGAGAAAAATTCCAGAAAATTTCCAGGAAAATTGGAAAATTCAGAAAAATCGATTTTCCATACATTTTGTATGAGAATTTTTTTTTTCATTTTGTTCGGACGTGACTGTGTGTGTGAACGGGCGAAGCCGGGCGGCTCAGCTAGTATTTAATATTTTTTTAATGTTTCATAATGTTTTGATCAAAAAACAAAAGTAAGTCAAGTTGCGCACTCTTGCCCCGAAGTCAGGGTAAGAGTGCGCAACCATTTTAAGTCACAGTTTTCGTAGTTTAAATCGCTTGAAACTGTGCTTTCATTCAAATTAAGTTCTTCGGCAGCCTTCCATGAGCTGCTTCCATTTTAAATCAGCTCCCTCGCAGCTTTGCTTTTGGGTTATCAATTTGCTTTCCGTTTGTCTTTGGAAGATACGAGGTATTTTTCTGGTAAAACAGAAACCTACGACTATGATGTGCTCGTTGCATCTTACGACAGAAAGTAATAGTCCAAAAATTGTTATTATCCTAATTGTATTTTAATCAGCATATAAAAAGTTAAATACTGAGTGAGAAAGCAACGCGCACTCTTACCCACACAACGACTGCGCACTCTTTCCCTAGACGCTACTTTTTTTTTTAATTGTAAAATCTAAGGACGGATAATATAAGCCACTAAAATGTTATCCTAAATCAAACACACATATACACTGTTTATGCCTACATACTACTTATGTGGTATCGGGTTGCCACGCTTTCTTGGCACACTTATTAAAATTTACTTTTTTTTTTTAACAAAATCCGCTTTTTTTTCTTGTTCTTTTTCTTTGTACTGTCAGTTGGAAAATGTTCGTAGAAGTTGTTCTTCATTGGGGGTCACGGTCAGTGAAGCTCACATTTTCTCATATAGCGATTTCTGCTAATTCTTTCACAAATGGAGAAAATGGCACTGCGCACTCTTACCCCAAACGACTTTAAAGTTGGTGTGAAATTATGTCCGGGCGATCATAAAACTTATTTGAAGAATTTCCTTCCCTTCTACATTTTTATAGTAGCTACGCTGGCGCTGTCTTGTGCTCACGCTGTTTACGAGGGTAGTCATAACTCCTTGAGCGTGAGTAAATTATGAAAAAAGCCACGCAGTCACAATCAACAGTAAAAATATTTCATTCTTCAGTCGATTTAACCATTATAGAAATCCCCAATCCCCGTGCCTTCGTGAAATTGTAAAAAACCAAAATGAAATAATTTTCCAAGTGAAACAACATCGCCATGACATCAGGCATAACTTTTAAATTCCAACTTGATTACGTTTGAAGCGGAAAATCCATCGACATTGCTGAATTAGCATAAGTCACACCAATACACCCTCAATAAGCCAAAAACTAATTTTCGGAAATCCATGGCTATCCCCATAGCCGTTTGTAGCTCAGTGACTTTCATAATAAAACGGGCTCCTTCCGGTGCGCGTCCTATGCGGTGGTGGTGGAAAGGTAACCATATTTACCATCAACAAAAAATTAGTCATGCCCTCAGTGGAAGCTGTAAAACGTGTGGTAAGTATACAGTTACACCATCTAAGTTGCAAAACTAATGAATCAGCCAGCCGCACCCCAACACCCCGCTTTGTAATTGAATCCGGGAAGACGTTAACACACATAGATCCCTGGTTTCGAATACAAGGGAATTATTTTTGCCCCTTCGGGTGGTTTTGATGGATGCACTTCTAAATTAAATTTTACCCTTACGTGGAGCGACTTTTACCATGACGAGGTAAGCAAGCATTCTGTGCAGCAAATTTGCTAATCCCTTGCAGAATGCACGTGACTTTTGAGCCCTATTGGATACTGAAAGTTGGATTTGGGTGCGCCTGTCTGTGGCAGGATATTTTTCCGTTGGACCGTTGTTATACGCCAGATAGGATTTGTGGAATTATAATTTCATTTAACTTTAATTACATGGCGATTCGGTTATGGTTATAAGAAATGCTCACCCAGCACGAATAGGCACATGCCCGTGAATGGTTAATCCAATGTTTTTGTTAGTTAGAATTTTTTTTTTAACAAACAAGAAATATATATAAGAAGAGGAAAGGGAGTCTGTTCCATTTTTGGTTTAGGTTTTTCAGTGTAAGCAGTATACGTATGAGTTAACCTGTAACACTCATATTGAACCCGGATGCGCGTGGTTGGCATAATTCACCGCTGGGTATTTGCCCTCTGAAAGCTGACAACCCAGTTTACCGGTCATAGACCCAGTCGCCAACGGGGGACAACCAGCTGCATCCGGATTGGAATACGAGCGCGGGGCGCAAGCTCAGCATTTCCTGCCGCTGCTAGGTAGGGCTTAGCAATTAAGTAATTGGTTTATTTAGATTTAATTCAGCATTGAACTTAATAAAGTCTCCGCGCACTTTGTGCCGTAAAACTTGTCTTTTGTTTTATTGCTGTGCCCTTCCGCCAGCATTACGAATACGGAATCCACATAAAAATAATTTATACGTATAAACAGACGATGCAAAGTTAAGACTTCATGTAGTAGATTATTGTTTTGTAGGTTAAATTTGAAACAATTCTCATACTCAGATATCAGTTCCTTCTTTTCAGTCGTTCGATAACAATAAAATTCGCAAACTGAACACAAGACACGACCGTTTTCAAAACCGGATAATTCATAGCATAGAATTTTTCAGAACTAGCGAGTGGGGCGAAAGATTTGGACGTGCTATACCAGCGTACAGATGTCAACCTGCCGTTCCAGTCGACCTTCCAACTCAAGGTCTAGGTCTACCCTTAGAACCCAAGACAACAGGACGCCTTTGGTGCGGGCAGCTGATATGGAAGTGTGTCCGGGTCGCTGAAGTTGGAGGCATGCTTGCTCCCACTAGTAACTAACTCGTCGTAGTTCTTGCTTCAGTTACATCTGACGATGTTACGAATTTCCATGCCTGAGAGAGCTGGAGTTTCTCAAAAAATATTGTGTAGAAGTGGTGACCCGAAAAGTCTGAACGTCGTCTTACTTTGCAGAGGGTGGGAAAGCGCAAGGTGTTGTTTGCTACCCCCTTGAGGATATACTCAGCCCTAGTATCATACCAGCTACGGTGTGACACAACCATGGCCACCATGTCCTTATGTTCGTAGGTGACCCCTATATAGCAGGTCGATCTAAGAGTAGCTCACCTACCAGCGCCTGTATAATTTTTTTTAAATTCAATAAAAATATAAAAAAAAATGCGTAGGCAGATTTCCCAATGCAGTTAAGCATTGTGGTCGCAAGACAAAGGTGTAGGAAAATGACGTTTCGCCTTAACGACATTTCCGTTCAACCTAAATATCGTTGATTTTCTGCTTAAACCGAAACCGTAGTATTGCTGAACGTAACATTAATTTTACTTTATACATATATGCAAGTTTAACAACAAAGAGATATGAGAGGTTTGAAACTTTGCTAGATACAGTAAAACTTGAGAATAGTGGAATCTGCGAATAAAAGAATCTTGCGAAACCTGGATAGTGGACATTTTTGGATGTCAATTTTGATTTTCTTCATACAAACTCACTCTTATATAGTGGAAACCTGCGAAATCTAAATACTGGACAATTTTTCAATGAATTTTGTTTTTTCCTCATACAAATTCACTCTTCAATAGCAGAATCAAGATACGAATGCGCCAAAATTCATTAACATTTTGTCGGCTTCGTTTCCTTTTCCGAGAATTTTTGCATTTCAATTGTTTCTTTTCGTGTGTCTCATTCTGCCAGCGGCTTCATTCAGCAAGTACACATACACATTCTAAACTTCGATATAAAAATTTATCAAAAAATAGTAAAAGAAATTAGGTTGCCGATAGTGGAAAAAATTACGAATAGTAGAAAAAAAATGTGCACCGAAGCATTCCACTATTCACAGGTTTTACTGTATAGGGTTTTCCAATGAGGTTTCATTTTGATTTACGAGTATTAAGAAAATAGGTGTCTCCATATACTCGTAGCCGTAGGTATATATATAAAAATGAATTGGTGTCTGTTCGTACGTGCATAACTCGGCTCCGATTTGCATGGGGATTTTTTTGTTGCATTCGTATTGAACTAGGTAAACACACACACAACGGAGACGAAAATTGGAAAATTCGGCAAAATCGTTTTTCCATACATTTTGTATGGGGAATTTTCTTTTTTTTCCATTTTCATCGTAATATTACAATTCAAATGGTTGCAAAAGTAATGGGAGCCTCACTCACACACTCTTACAAGTGGTGGAAGATGGGCGCAGCCATTTTGTTTGGATCAGTTTTGTAAATTTTATTGTTGTTAAAGAAATGACAGTGATAGGCTGGCTGGCTGCCCAAAATTTTGTGTTCAAAATGAAAGAAAGAAATAACACACTTTAGACAGTTGATGTTGATGGCCACGTGCTCATTCACATGCATCCACGGACAGGCAAATTTAGGCTCTGTCTATTTTTGACAATGTGCGGGCAGAGGAAATGCAAATTTGCCGTCTATTATAAGGTGTGTTTGGTAACTTTTATTAACACAAATGGGACATCTGTCCAATAGTAAAAGTGGAGAAAATCCTCTCTCCTTTTTTATAAGCTTTATATTAACTTCACTTTCTGTGAGTGCGGAATCTGGGAATCGATTTTACACCCACTTCCAGATATCCGATCATCCTGAAACTTTGCACACGTACATATATAGTTTCGGAGACAAAACAATATTTGCTATTTGATGACGTTGTAAATCCAATATGGCGGACGCTTTTTTAACTTTTCCATTTCTGTGAGGGCGGAATCTGGGAGTCGATTTTACACCCACTTCCAGATAGCAGATTATCCTGAAATTTCGCACACGTATATAGTTTCGGAGACAAAACAATATTTGCTATTTGGTGACGTTGTAAATCCAATATGGCGGACGCTTTTTTAACTTTTCCACTTCATCAAATGAAAGGGGTTGACAAGTAGAATAAGATTAGCTAAGTTAATTCAAAATGGTGGACGTCCCGATTACTTTTTTCTTCACGACCCGCACGACATGGCTATCAAATAGAAGGGAGTGACGAGTAGAATCTCAAACATTCTGAGTAAACTTTCTCATATCCAACCCACCCAAGCTAATATACGCATCGACGTAAATTTGTTAAAAAAAATTCAGATACTAAAAAGTAGAAAATAAATATAAAGATAAAAAATATTTTTTTAAAAACAAGCTTTAATGAACTAAAAAGTAAAAAAAATAATTTTTTTCAGAGTCGCCAATATGTGACTATAAATTACAGCTTGGGGCACTAACTATTGAATATTTTCACGAAAACTTAATTTTCTCTTATTTTGTTAACAAGAAGTGATTGACATTTCACAAATTGTCAGACTGCAATTGAATCAAACGCCAATCGTCGAGTGAGAAAAAGTACCATGAATGTCCAATCACATCGCTCTGCTTTCCAATATGACTGCACGATTCACTACAGCGAACTGCCGTGTGTTAACGGTTGGGCCCATGGATGTGATTTGCAAATATGGCAATGGGCTCAAGTTTCATTCGTAGACGGCATCATCTGTTATCGATCGCGAATATTCGATCAAAAAAATTTAATTCGAGTGGAATCGTGAATGCTCGAAATTATTTCAATCAAAAAATAGAATTTTGGGCGGGATGAAGCTCGCCAAGTCCGCAAGCTTTTAATAAAATTATATTTTATTTTCATTTCAATTAATTTTTCTTATTTACTCCACGCGGAGTGCAACATTACGAAATGTCATGATAACTCTGTAATACATTTAGGTCACTCAGATTCTTCCTTCTCGAAAAGAAAACATTGCACAACGACATCTGCCTGCCAGTGTAATTCCTAATAATGTTAGCTTGAAATAAAAATAACACGCACATGGGAAGGCATTGCTGCTCATCCAGTGAAATATTGTTTAATTTTTAAATGAATATTGATGACTATATGTTTATTATTTTAAAAAATTACCTGGAAATTGTGAAATATCACTTTTTCCCGCCAGGAGAAAAAGAACAAAAAAAAAAACCACCTCTCCTTGTAAACACAAATGCTTAAAATTTATTAACAAGAACTTTTCTTACTCATTTAAGTCATTGACGGGAGTTTTTATTTCACCGTCCGCTGCCACCCTCTTAACTGCGCAGTATAAACGGAACATTTTCCAGAATATTGTCCGAATACTAGAAGGATACGTTCACACGAGTAAACTTTAATATTTTACGATCGAATAATTTCCACCAAACGTAAACCATTCCGTTCTTAGTTATAGCCACCTTCTTGGCGAAAATAAATAAATTTTCCACTTCTGTGCGGAATACGCAGAGTTCTATTTTCTTGAAGTACGAAATTTGTAAACAGATTTATTGCTCATTTTCCACAGGAGTGTACGTATAGATACGAGTTTATCTGTGTATACAAATTGATCCCTTGAAGTGGTTAATGTATTGCGGTCAATCTTTGTTTCGCTACGGATTCGTTTGATTTTTTAACCGCCACGATTTATAAACTTAAAGTTAGTAAAGAAACAAACAGAGAACAGACGAACTACCTACTTATAAGTAGTTGGGAGTTGGGAGATCATCTGGACGAACCCTTAATGGTAAGCAATCAAAATGACTACTTAAGCGGCCGGCGGCAGACTCTAGGGTGCTTTTAGAGTACAACTTACGTCAAATATTGCTACAGATCTGAACAGCCGCCATTGCAAAATGCCTTTTAGAGGAGATCTGTTTTTGTATTATTATTCTGCTGCGGGTAATGTGCTGATGGATGCTGTCCAAAACATTTATGCGGATGTATACACATCTTAGTAGGTACTCTGTACTGTTCGGTTATTCGCAATTTTGATTTCGCTCGGCAGGAAATGTCTTTTCTTCGATATGACGTACGAGTAAGTGGTAAAAATAGGCTTCCTTAAGAGACTCAGTGTATTTCTTTGAAATAAGTCGCGCTGTTAGCAGATAGAACAACATTCATAGTAAGTAGCATCTGACAGTTGTTTAAAAAAAACAAACTTAAATTTTGTTGGGTAGAGATTAGCAATCAACTAGTGGAAGCTGTCAACTCCATTTGACGTCTGTATGACAGCTTATTTTTATAAACAATAAATATCACATTATTCAAGATAATATTATGTGACTCAGCCCTTCATATTATGATGCAAACAATTATGACGAAACAAGTTTTGTTCTCGTTTTTACAATCAGCTTGCTCAAAACCAGAAATCTTATACGAAAGCCTTAGGTATAAATTTGCTGCAAAGCAAGCTAAGTTTTTACCATTCAGTTGCAGTTATCCAGCGCGTCAAAATAATTGTAGATACATACATAATACCATATGTATAATACATAATCACCCCAATTCCCAATGTCGTATTTCCTGCTCGTATTCGACTTCAGTCTAATGTTCTTATTCCGAAAGTCGTACTATGCGACCATACTCGCATGTCTAACTGCCTTCTGTCAAAAGGAAAGCATCGCATTCGACTCTTGGTATTCCCAATCACGTGTTTTGCTCGTATTTGTGGCGTATAATAGTCGAGAGCTCATTTGACTACGGGTCGTTGCAAAAAATCCTCACAGGACTGGTTACTGGGTTCACTCCCTTAAACGAGCACCTGAACAAAATTGGAATCAGAAGCTCGGGCCTCTGCGAGATGTGCCTGGAAGAAGATGAGTCGGCTGAGCACTTCATTAGCGAGTGTCTGGCCTTTGCTCGAATCAGAAAGGCCACTCTAGGCAGCTACGTCCTACGGGACGTTGATCTACTGGAGCTCAATCTTGCCTTATTGCTTCGCTTTGCGAAAGCGACGGGCAGATTTAGATCGACATGTAGCTCAGCAACAAATCGCTAATTCAGCGAATGGGGTGGTACTTCACCAAAGTACAATGGGTCTACGTGCTTGTTGTCTCTAAGGAAACAACCCCCTTCCAAATACAATACAAAAAACAATACGGGTCGTTGCAAATTTTATTAAAAAAATGGAAAAAAAAGAAACAAATGTAAGTAAACAAATTAATAATTTTACATTGGAAAATGTGTCTTTTAAATTTATTTCGAATTATTAAACTTTGATTAAAGTTATTTGACTATACCATATGTATATATATTTTGCAAGAAGGTAACGAATCGTAGGGAAATGGAGTAAGTATCTTGAATCACCTGAAATGTACACATTGAATGATGAATTTATTTTTTTTTCTTTGACATGAATTTTACCTAATATCCAGGTATTTGTTTCTCCTTCCACAAATCGTTGTTCACGGAACGGCTTTATGTGACAATTCGTCCATTGAACGAATCATGACAAGTTCCATCATGTCTTGCAAAAATATAGCATCTCCCCATCTTGGACTTAATTCATCCACAATGAATTTAAATGCTTCTTTGGAAAGCCGAAATGTATTTTTAAACCTTTAATTTAAAAAAAACTTGCCACAACACTTGCACTTTCAAAACATATGCACCAGGAATTCGATAGTTCTAATGGATTGGAACAACTATCACAAATTGTTCTGCGAGCCAAATTATAATTTTCCACAGTGTCCTCTTCGTCGTGGTCAAAAAAAAGATCCACTGAATTAATATTTTAATTGATTAAAATATAAAACAAAAAAACCAAACACTTTTCACGAAATGTTCTTTATTGATATCTCATATCTGACACTTGGTATTTGACATTTCAAATGTGCGTGTCGTGTACATCGCATTCGACTTTGGGAATAGCAACTCGGATGCGATACGACTCTCAATACGACTATGAATACTGGTCGAAGTACGACATTGGGAATTGGGGTGAATATTTAAGTATGTAGGAGTATTGTACATTACGAAGGAAAAGTGCAGTGCATCCTTTTCGGCTAAGGTTGTTTACATGCGGGGGCATTTTGCATAGCAGTTAAATTTTTTCCGAACCGGCTTATATGCTGCGGAAATACCAATGATCTAAGACAGAATAAATATTAGTTTTTAACTTTTATAACTCCAAATGCAGTTGGTCGACCCAAACAAGATCGTATGCCTTTTTATATTTGAAGTAAGCGTAAAATTTGGAAGACATCAGAAGATATTTCTTCAGATCATTCTTCCGCTTCCACGCTTAATAAAATCCAGAAATAAATACGACACTAACATCTAAGCTAAGTAAGCTGGTAAAGTATTGCCGCGAAAAACTGAAAGTTCTTGGCACGCAGCACAACGTAAAACTCTGCTGGGTCCCTGGTCACAGCGGAATACCAGACAATGAAGCCGCAGATGAATTAGCCAGAAATGGCTCAGCCCTAAACATTGAATAAGCAAATGGCATGGTTTAACTTCCACTCTATAACCTTAGTGTCAAAATTGGACGCAAATCACTAAGTGAATCAAATAACAGGTGGAAATCATTAACTGTGATGTACACATCCAGAAGACTCTGGGCAGGATATAACAAAACAAGATCACCTGAATGATATGACATTTGCAGGTGATGCGGTGATGAAGATGCTTATGAGGATACAGCCCATTTCCTCTGGCACTGCCCTAACCTCGGCAAGCTTAGAAATAAAACCTTGGGCAAATTCTTCTTCGAACAAATCGACGAGCTATCAGGTGGATCACCATCGGTCATTCTTGAACTTGCCAGGGCCGGGTGGCTGGATGGCTGGAACCTAGATAATAATACATTAATACATACGATTTGTAAGCTTGTAGGATGACCTGAAATTGCCCGGTTTTACCAAAAGCTGCCAAAATCTCAAATTCAATCTCAATCTCTAAGAATCCATGATGATTGTCTTCATCATTCCAAACTGCAAGCATTGCAGGGAAAAACAAATGCGACTCAGTAACAATTACATCCTACCTGACTATCTATCCCGTCGTGGTGTAGGGGCCTAGAAGATCAAAGACTAATAGGCTAATAACCCTAGATGAGATCTCAACCAAAGGATAGTCGACCCCGTCATACTACTCCCATCGTTCAAACTTCCCCTCCCCAATCCTGAGTTGGATTAAGGTAATACGACCTGTGCCGATAATCGACCAGGCTGAGAGCCCATAAATGCCTTGAATTCTCACCTTTTGGACTTGACTACAATCTGTAGCTCAAATTTGACGTTTGGTGCTTCAGCAAATTAACGGAGTCTCCTTGATATTGTATGACAACAAGCGTGTAGACATAATACAAGATAGCTTATTTCAAATTTGCTGGCATTGCTGGAATTTCTCTACGGGGGTATTCTAGTCTAGAATTTTGAAAAAAATCGTTTTTTTTCACATTTTTAAAGATTAGACCTTCAAAAATATGTCCTCCAAACGTTTCCTGAATTATCCTACAGAAAGTCTCTTATACACCATGAATTGTCAGAAAGTCATTATGTGAAGGTCGTTGTAACGTACATGTTTCTTTAAACCCGTTTTTCTCGAAACTACTTTTTCCAACACGTCTGACATGATGTCTCAGGTTTTAATGAACCGATTAACTTCAAATTTGGCGTGGAACTTCTTTATACATACATATATCCCTCTATGGTTGAAATTATAATTATGTAACAATTTTGTTTTTTACTATTTTTAAAAAATTCTCAAAACTGAAAAAAGGGCAAAAAATCTTTTATTTTTCAACTGCCGCCATTTTGTGAAAAAAAAATTTTTTTTTCTGATCACCAGAAGGGTTGGAATCATGTCAAGAAGGACGCACCCTTATTTTTCACCACCCCACTTTACCAGCCTGTAATTTTTTTCAATTAAATTTTTTTTTTTTAAATTTGTTTTGTATTTTTAAAATATTAATAAATATCTTTTAAAAAAATGGCAGTTAAAAATATTCTTAGTTTTTTTTTATCGAATTTTAAAAAACACTCTAGACTAGAATACCCCCTTAAGAGGGGTTCAATATCTGCCATGGTTTTCTGAATTGTAAAGTTCTATTGTTGTCGTTAAAGGACTCTGAGCAAGTGGGTCTTCCAGTAATAACCCTCAGATATGAAAGACTTGACTTGATTAACCCATGTCCCAAAAAAGTTACTTGTCCTTACGAATGACATGCGCTTGTTAGAATAGCCTCGTACGACTTTGTGATACCGAATGGGATATACCAAGACTATTGATAGAACTAACTTGCTCCGTGAAAATCCACAAGTCGGAATTTGAATAGTTTTCCTGCTGTTAAACAAAATACTTCAATTTTAAAATCGAATTAAAATAATTAAAATATTTTCCAGGAACAATATATACGTATACCATTAAATACCCCGTAAGTTGAGTCATTACGACCACTAAATAAAAACCATTAAAGAAAAATAAAATCATAATAAAAGTTAACCAGCCAATGTGTATGGAATGTCAGGGATAATACTATTTATGCAGGTGGGGTGGATTGAAGTATCTAAGGAATGCAATGAATATGTTTTCTAATTAACACCGTTCGTGTTCGACGGGCAAATAAAAAGAGGGGAAAATAAAAAAAAAATTGCAAACACGTATCGAGTGGAAATACCAATGTCAGGCAATTATTTGCAATATCCATCCATGCGCTCCAAATAGAGTGAAAATTCAGTTTGTGTAAATAAAAAGTCTGGCTTTTTACATCGCTTTTTTCCAACACGGTAAAGGCGTCATGTTGACTTTTTTATTGATCTTTGTATGTAAAAAAAACAAGGGAAAAAGTGAACAGATTACTTCAACACGTATACAGGTTAATCAATTTGACGAGACATGAAGTTAGTTAGTACTTTAAATATGTTAAGGTACCGGGTGTTCATAAAAGTGACGCAGAGGTTTAAAAGTGATTAAAACCTGATTATCATCACATATATTATTTCTTTTTTTTTTTTTTATAATCTACACACGCTAAAGGGGATATGAATACCCTTTTAATGTTTACACACAGCGCGAGCACATGAAGGACGAGAACTAGAGACAGACAGATCGACGTAGTGGTAGGAAACTCAGATGATAGGTTTCAATTTCAACTAACTCTATGGGTGGTGTCCAGGATAACTGGAGAAGGAGTTTTTTCCAGATGTTTCTTATTATTATAGTTTGTGCGATCAATTTCTTCAGCCATATTCAACATCCTACTGCCAGTGTTATGCCTTCGCAGTAGAATTCAATATTAACTTCTGAAACTGATCATCTTCTTTTTATTTCGTGAGAAATAAATGCTTCGAAGATATCTGGATTCGAACCGTGAACCTTTCGCATGACAAGCGACGACGACTACCACTATGCCACGGCCACCCAGTATAGGTACCATTTCTGGCTCTCACACTTAACCAATCTTAACAAACGAGGTGTCAAAAGAAAGAGATTCTCCTGGAGCAGTGCCGAATTGCACCTTCACTTTATAAATTTTAATAAACTAAAAAACAAATATTCTACCTAAAGTGAGCTCCCAAAAGAATAAACACTTCCCATATGATTTCCATCTGTCAACTGACGGAAATGAATTAATTTTGGTTGATATATTTGCTATATGGAAATCATATGGAAAGTATTTGTTGTTTTAAGAGTTCATTTTGGTTGATTTACTTGCTGGTGTGAAGCGCTTTTTTACAAATTGTACAATATAGGAATATCCAGCAAGATCATAAGCATACTGAGATCGATGTATGACAACAACGTGGCATATGTTTGGGATGGAGATCTTATATCCGAGGAATTTGCAACCACAATGGGAGTAAAACAAGGGTGTATTTTAAGCTCACTACTATTCATATTATTTATCAACGACATTACAGATGCAGTAGGTGGAGGTATAGAGTTTAGCCGAAAAAAGATTCCTGCTCTTATGTATGCAGATGACATCGTATTTTTCGCCGACACAATAGATGGCATGCAGTTGATGATCAACAGGCTTGAAAAGTACAGCAAGACGTGGAACTTATCTGTCAATTTAGAAAAGTCGAAGATAGTAATATTCAGAAGTGGCGGCGGGAGATATTCTAGAAATGAAAAATGGACTTACCAAGGCGAAAACATCGAAGTAGTAAGAGAGTATAAATATTTGGGGGTATTAATAACATCTAATTTGAATATGGAAAAGCACATCACCTCCAAATCTTCTGAAGCTAAACGTGCTCTGTCATCTATCTGGGATCAATGCATTAAAAATAAATATGTAACTCATATTGCAAAACAAAAAATATTTCGAACTGCTGTTACCTCCATACTATTCCTTGGAGCTCAAACTTGGGGTTATTGTCACTTCGAAGTTGTCGAAAAATGCCTTCGATACTTTCTCAAAAGGATTTTTCAATTGCCGAGTGGAACTCCCAACTATATGCTACATCTAGAGACAGGATGCCCACCTCTATTCTTAGATACGCTAAAACTTCATTTTAATTATATAGTGAAAGTCATGACATGGGGACAAGAAAGACTGCCGAAACTAGTACTGTTGCATGCTCTATCATCAAGAGGAAACCTTGTTCAAGAATGGGAGAGACTAGCATCGAACTGCGGCTTGAACGTATCGTTTACTTCCGATGATGACCCTACATCATTAAGAATGAAGTTCAACATGTTGCTGAAGGAAACAAGCCGTACCATGTTTGCTAAAGCAAAATGCGAAGCGCAGTCATCTCAGTATAGACTACACTATAGCAAAATGAACCACAATCTTGGAGAGCGAACATACTTCTTAAACCACTACTCGACTAGTATGATTAGCACCATTTTTAAAATGCGAGGAGAACTAGCCAACCTAAATTTTATACTATATCGACCAGACCTTCCAATTTTATGCGATCTTTGCAACCTCAAGGAGAGAGAAGACGTGGTCCACTTTATTGCGATTTGTCCAATTTTCAAAGAATACCGCAGGAGATATTTTGGTTCACACAGATTGGAAGTAAATGAGGCACTCAACATCCTGAACGGTGATCGGGGCTGGGATGTCATATACAATTACTCCACAAACGCACTACGTTACAGAAAGCGTGTAATCGATGGCGACTTCTAAGGTGATCCTATACGCATACAAACGTATATTTGTGTATATAATTTTATGTATTTTTCTTAAATATTACTTAAGTAACTATAATTGTCAATCTGGTAGACGGCCATAGGCCAAACCAATCAGATTCAATACACATATGTTACCAATAATTTTATAATGAAATAAAAGTCTTTAAAAACTAAAAAAACTAAAACTACTTGCTATTGATGCAGGTGGTAGGGACAAATACATACATATGTATATGTATATATCGTTCGTTCGCGTATCTGCCTCTGCAATGTCATTTGATTAGCTGGGTAAGGCAAACGGGGAAAATTGAGTTTTTATATTTGCAAATATGACTTTTGTGGAAAACAAAATGTCTTCTGGCGTTTTTAAAAGCCTAAACTGAAAGTGATTATGGTTCAAAATGTAGAGTACTTACGTTTGCAGACTCTTCGGTGATTAAGCGGCTTCGATGGATCTCGGTAGTAACCTTCTTTGCAATAGTGACAGTGTCGCCCGGTTGTAGAATGACGACAGCTTAGGCATACACCTCCAGAAACACGACCAGATAATTTGAATAGTTCCATATTGAATCGGCACTGTCGGGCATGCCCATTGCAGTTGCACACTAGAAATGGAAACAAATTTCAATAATTAAATGCATTTCCCAAAACATGTATTGTGTTAAAATACTCGGTACGAGTATATCAAGACAGTCATTTTAAATACCCGCAAGCCCGATGTTTCTGTTGCAATATGAGATTTAAGAAAAAAAAAGAACCTAATGGCAACACTGAAAAAATCAAATCTTTGGCGACCTAGGTTTATCTTCTTTACAAATTGCAATTAGTGGCTTTACATTGAAAATTTAATTTGTTTTTGTAACTGTAACGCCATACTGACCAAGGGTGCTTTTTATTTTCACAAATGGAAAATAAATACACACAGTACCGTTGAACGTGCCTATAAACCAATTAAAATTCACGTCAAAAGTAAAAACTTAAAGTGAACTTCAACTTTCATAAAAAATTTACACCGGACCACAAGCTGAGAGGCTGTTAGCGGTTAGCGTTTAGCAGTTACCCATATCAAATTGACAGATAATATCAAAGTGTCACCGAGTTTTATGACGAGTCATATGCCATTCCAAATTTTTTTTATGACTTTTCTCAGAGCTGCCAAATGGAATCGCAGCAGTCAAGTGCCTCAGATGCAGTTAAATGATAAAGAATGGTTTGTTTTAAAGCCTCCGACAAAATATGATCGATGGTGTCGTTTTTATGTTGTAAATCAGTTTATTACTCGGTTTAGTGTAGACGCAGTCATTTTGCGAGCGCTGATCGCCTGCCAAATGCCACACGCACAAGTGTCAGCGTACGAGTATCTGCATCTGACATGGAATTAGCATAACAGCACCATCAGGTGGAGCAGCAATGCTCAACTTGGTATTCATGCTTGGCCAAGTGAAACGAGCGATGTTTGCAAATAAACTTTGCTTCATGAAGTGGCTCTAATGGTGATTAGATACGCGACGATGATGGTAATGAAGAGCGAGTACAGGTGACAAATTGAGTAAGACCGTCGCCCGGTGACTTCTGTGTGCGTAAATATTTGTGTATTTGAAGTAATAACTACGGGACTGGCAATAGAGTGCGTTTCTAATTAAATACTTGTCTTCGGGAGAAGTGCACATCATAGATTTGTTATGTTTGTTTATCGTGAGCTAATGCTTGAGTAGAGTGTTAGGAAATCTCTTGGGTATTAGATGAACGATGTTTCAAGACATAGATTTTAGGTGCAGTCCCTAAGAAAATTAAAGGATATGCGCATATTTATGCAAAAAGATAATTTCATATTTTCCATTGATGCCAAACAATGTCAAACGTTTTTACAAACGGTTCAGAACTACACATGTACATATGTACAGTGTTGTGAAAAACAAACGCAACAAAACTCGGTTTTGGCGTTCTGTTGCTATAATTTTTTTTTCAATTGAATTCGAACTAATTTATAACAGGTATTCACTTAACTCTATAATTGCTACAAAACGGTATGTAATTGAAAACAATAACAATTCACATATAAAAAAAAGTACAAAAACAAATATCCATAACACATGACAGTGTGCAAAACTAACGCAACACCTTCCTGTTCTGCAATAAACAACACAATACAAGGAACTACTGTACTTTTTACAGTTTGCAAAATGCTTCTCAATGTTTAAGACTTTCAATCATTAGAAATTGCATTAGTTAAATTTAGATCCTTTTAGTTAGTGCAGTTTTCATCATGGCTCGAAAAAAATTTAGCGACCATTTAAAAACAAAAAAAAATTGAAGATTATTTATATTTTATTTGTTGCTAAAAAATATAGCACTTATAGGTCTATTGTATGCCAATTAGTAAAAAAATATAAAGCAACAGGTAGAGTCCTTACCAGTGCATTCAGGTGGACTACTTCGCAAAACGACCTACCGTGCAGAAGAATCTGCAGTATAATTAAAAAAGATACATTTCTGAGTTCGCAAGAAATTGTGAGTGGACTGGAAGTTAATGTGCATTCAACCACAGTCCACAGACGTGCCATGGAAAACGACCTTGGGAGCTACAGGTCAGCTAAAGAGCTAATGCTTACAACGACGCATTTGCAGAAAATGTACTTTCTTTTAAACTTTGATCTAGACGCATTAAAAATATAAAATCGATTTTTTTTTTTTTTAATTTGAGGCTTAAGTTTACAAGAACTTATATTTATTTGTCGTTTGAAAACTGGAAAACCATCCTTTTTAGTGACAAAAGAAAATGTAAGTTAATTAACACCGATGGTATGGCCACAGTATGATGTCACAAAGGTCAGCGACTGAATTCACAAAATTGCAAAATGACAGCAAACCATGGAGGTGGTGTCGTGATGGTTTGGGCACAAGGAGTTGATCATTCCCATTAAAATTAGAGGGATAATGGACGGCTTTATTTACAAAAACAGCTTAGAAACACAGATAATACCTAACGCCGAATGGAGCATGCCACTTCGATTGGTGCTTCAACACGACAACGAGCCGAAACACACATCGAAGCTGATTAAGGAATGGTTAGACAACAATGGGATTCACGTTCTTGATTGGCCAGCCATTACCAGACTTGAATCTCATTGAAAATCTATTTGGGATATTTAAACGGCGAGTTACAGGGCAACGATTCCAAAATAAACTGGAGCTACTGAAAAAGTTAAAATAGGAGTGGAAAAACATACCCCAAAGCTCAATTAATAATTTGATATCATCCATGAACCACAAATGTGCCGAGATTATTCAAAATAAGGGACAATACACAAAGTACTGCATATGTTGCGTTAGTTTTGCACAGGAATAGTATGATGTTTTTTTTTCTTTCATATTTTTTTTTTTTTTAAAAATGAATTATTATTTTGTTAAAAGTATACCTACAGATATAATCTAGTGTTATGAAAACATAGTTCCACAAAAATAATGTTTCTAAAATAAATAAATCGGTAACAAATTCGCTTCTAAATGCTGTGGCTGAGTTTGTTGCGTTTGTTTTGCACAACACTGTATGTAATATAAGTACCCCCAACGGAACTAGTATCAATTTTTAGTAACTTTTATTTTGTCGTCGATATCCGTCAGTTTTCACTTTCGGTAGATGACTCCAATGGGCGGGGTCAGAATTCTGGACCAAAAGTGTTTGTTTGAAGTCAACCTCGCATTTATACACGTCTAATTTAAAAAAAACTTAAGTTTGAATTCAGAAAAATTGTGCTGTTTGAAAACATAGTCGGCCAAAATTTGAAATGAAATGGAGCGGCAGCGTTGGATTTATGTGCTGAGTCTGAATGCAGAGATTTCCAAGATGACCAAGATTTATATTAGCCAACAGTAGCCGAAATCGCAGACGCCGAAGCAGAACACTATTCGAGTGGAAGTGAAGAAAGAGCAGACGAATTGGAAAGAGGAAAATATAAAATAGAATCATTGGCTAATTTTAAGTTTGCCACTGCCAGAGATTAGCTGTTTTATTTCAGTTATCGTTTGTTTAACCGTAGGTACCCCATAAAAAAATTAGCGACTCCGTTTGGATTAGCTTAGCTCAATTAGCATACCCGACTTAACACAACGCCTCCACGAGACATTATTCATGGCAGGACTCATGACATGTTTAGGAAATGGCAAGTGGAGACTGGAGACCGTAAGCGGCAAGCTAGATTTTGCACCCCATCGTCAGGAACTGTCACTTTCGTTGAAATGAATTCGATGATGTTTTCATTAGCTTCGTTTGTCGCCAGCCCTAGGGCGCACTGACTACTATCAGTGTATTTTCATAGTTGTCAAAAAACCCAGTGCAACCCCGTTTCATCGAACGCATAAAGCTTGCCTTGACAACTGTCACGCATTAAAAACTTAACAGAAATCAGATTTTGTTAATTTTTGTGTATTTTTGCACTTGTTTAGTTCGTTGTTTTATTAAGAAACCTATCCGAGCACAAAAAAGAAAAGCACAGTGAAGCAAAACAATCGCAGTGAAAAAAAAAACAAATAATAAATCAGCTGATTTCATGTTTTGACAGCCCTTTTTTCTTGCACTGAAGAAATCACCCAGGCCGCAAGGCAGCATTTTCAGTGAAGCACTGACTGACATCGAACGCGTCAATGCGTTTCAAGTGCGCCTCAGGGCGCCCTAGGGCTGGCATCAAACAAACCTATTAACATTGAACTGAACTGAAAGTGAATAGCAAGAAAAATGCCCAACACTCAAAAATTGACATTTGCTCCGCCATCTCTTTTGTGTTTGCCGAACTGCAATAAAATTACTAAATATGTAGGTATGTTTTTTTTATTCTTCGTTTTGTTCAATCGCATTTTTGGAGCCGAAGAACGGTTATGCTTAGACTCAGTGAAATGAAATCATTTTCAAAGTCAAACCGTTTACCTTCTGCATAACCTCAATATGCGGAGCTACTTTTACAATTTCCGGCGACAAATTCAGTAATTTAGATGACAGTGCGTTGTATTCATCTTTAAAATATTGACACTACGATTGACGTAGGTAGCATTCTGACGCATCATTTTATAAAGACAGTCGATGCTATTAATTTCAATTCGCCATTAAATCTATTTCGAGTTCTAATTAAGTCAATAACTTTTGATGCAACCAATGACGGTTTTAATTGCGAATGCTGACTGTTTTGGTGATCATCACCAATGAAAAGTAATTGAAAATAATTAGATTTTCCATTCCACAGTAACAATCTAAATCGAGATCACAGATGTGGCCCAAATGGAAACTGGCCAGACAGCAGCACAGAGCAGTCAATTAGTCAATTAGAAAGCCTCGCAGTATGCAAAGAAAAAGAGGTTAGCATAGTCCTAGGCCGGTCGTCTTAGGGTTTTGAACACTTAAGGAATACAGATGAAAGTCTATATAACTTTCCATGGGAAAGAATATTCACGGCGTGGCAAGCCAAATATTTATTATAATAAACGACAGAAGGGCCAGTCTGACTGCCATCAATGTTTTATCTAAGGATTTGCTTTATAATTTGTCTATCGGGTTAAGTTATCTTTTTGTTTACGTTTAGAATAATTTACACGACATTCAAGCATTCATCAAACATGCTTTAGCTAATGATTAGCAGACTAGAAGAGTACTGTCTACAAACGAATCATCTTGTGAACACACAAGCAAGTCAGAAGTTCCGTAATAACTCAGACTTATTCCAGAAAAGAAAAGTGGAACCTAGCTGCGGTGCAGTTAGAAGTGGTAAAACGGTCTTTCTTCCATGGTTCTCAGTCGACAAGATGTCCCAGTCAATTTAAAGAACATATAATGTGTTACGCAAGCCAGTTATGGGGACACGAAGAAGTTGAAAATCTGGAAACATTCTTGCACAAGCACGTGTTTAGGTATGCTTAATGGTTCTTACTCTATGTCGAAAGCATGCTCTAAGAATCATCAACCTCACTGATTATCGGCTCCCAAAAGTGGCCCTTCGATACCTTGTCACCAGAAGAGCGAAGATGGGAAGATAGATCCAGTTGGACTGTAAAAGAGAGTTGATGACATTTTGCGAAATCCAGGTGAAAAAATTCTGCAATGATTTTCGGAGAAAGCTGCGTGTTCATCAAGTCGTTTAACCTACCAGCAATTAAGCTACAGTTTAATTAATTTGAACTATTTCCACGAATTTATCAGAAATCAAATAAGCCCTATCTTCAGGACTCGAAAAGAACTGTTGCCTCTCAACTGGGCCATACAGGAATGATTTTCCAGCACTCTGCACTTTGTCTAACTCGCGTGAAATAGAAAATATCTACGTGTCACTTCCTAGGAAAATGCCCAATACTCCAAGAGACGAGAAGTTAGCACTACAACCAATCAGTTCTCTCAATGAAGGAGGTAATCCAAATACTAAACGGATCTAGCTGGAAAGTTCTCTGCAACTACATATGCATCTGAGGCCCTTGCTTATAGGAACCAGTTTATAATGAATATAACTGCAAGAATGTAACCGTTCATAAAATTGTCAATCTGGCTGACGACTTTTGCCATTGCTAAGTCGAATTCGGGAGTCGGACAGAATCCCGAAAACCAAAATCCCGGAAGCCCGAAATTCCGAAAATCAAAAATCCCAAAAATCGAAAATCCCGAAAGCCGAAAATCCAGAAAATTAAAATAAATATTTATTTGTAGGAAAAAACTTATTTGACATCTTTCTAATACATAAAAATCTCGTGTCACACTGTTTGTGGTCGAACTCTTCCGAAACGGCTCGACCGATTTTTATGAAATTTTTTCTGTGTATTTGGTTATGAGAAATCGTCATAAAGTATATTTCATCCCACTAGGTGGTGCTGCAGTCAAGTTATTTACAACTTCTATATTTATGGACCAAAAAGGCTCATATTCACAATATATGTTGGCTCAGTCCCAAAAAACTATAAAATCTGAACCCGATAGGTGGCGCTGGAGTCAAATTATTAACATATTAACAGTTGCTTAGGTTTCGACCAGCTGAATTTTGAGATGAATCTGTATTTGATTTTTTATTTACTTTGAATAAATTTATTTTGAATTTTTGTTTTTATGATAGCTTTATAAGTACTTAATGTCATAAATAAAAATGCCAGCAACACGCAAGGGGGCCCGTTTGAGATATCGAACAAAAAAAGCAACACTCATCCAAAATAGTAGAGCAGAAAAAACAGACGAACAAATGTGCGAGTGAGCATGTCACAATTGCATGCATCTCAATCACAAGAAGCACGAACGACAGACAGACATACATATGTATAGACAGATAGATATATAGACAGACAGACAGATATACAGACAGACAGACAGATAGACAGAGATAATTATATAAAATGAAAAATTTGCGCAAATTTTCGAGATTTTGGATTTTCGGGATTTCGGATTTTCGGGATTTTGGATATTCGGGATTTTGGGTTTTCGGGATTTTGGTTTCCGGGATTGTGACCCCAACCCTCGAATCTGTATAAAAATTGCATTCGTATGAAAAAATATTGCTTAGTAGAGCAACGAAAGCTCATCTTCAATTTGAAGGCTAACGGCTTATCGGTTTCAAATATTTCTGAGCAGCTACAATATTCCAAAAACGTTATCTACAATGCCTTACGTCGCGTGGAGGTGTTTGGGAATGTCAAAAATGTTATAAGAGTTCCGATGCCCAGGAAAACCACTTCAAAAGTGGACAACCTGATCTACAGAGTTAGTGCAACAAACTAATTTTTGAGGTCTTGACTTATAAAGGGGAATTCTTATGAATTAACATTCCATGAGTGTATCCGATAGAACCATTAGCAGGCGTCTACAGGGAAAATATATTTGAGAGGGTGCATATCACAGAGAAATCTGCTTGTGACAAAAAGTTCAAGGCAAGAAAAACCTTTGCAAGGGTATCAGGGTTACCTTTGGGACCTTTGGGGTCAAATTGAACCTTTTTTGATGGCACGGACCCCAGGACCCGCCTTGTTGAAAATCATCGAAATCTGACCCATTTTTAAAAAAAAATAGGACCCTTTTGGATCCTTTCTGTAAATTGAAAACCGGAAACACCTTCACCTCTTATGGCAGACATCGCCATCGGCAACAATCTCACTTTTGCATTTACCCGATTTCTATCTATGGATGTGTTTGCCAATGCCAGATAATGGGTCTGCCGTTCTCGTAGGCCCCTAAAACTACGAAAATCTACGAAAAGTTACGAAAACCCGTTCGCGCACGCAAAAATTTCCTAGTTTTTTGTAAAAGAGAGTTCTCACGACAGAGTAAGAAATTTCACCATACTACGAATTTTAGCACAAGAAATTTCTTTCGGCATATGTATGAAAACTGTTACATCGAACATAATATAGGTTTCATGTTTTGTTGTTCAACGCGTTCGTTTACTTTTTCGTAATTTTACACCCCATATTTGGTGCAAAAAGTACGGGAATGGACCTCTCGTAAATGTGCCCAATTTTTTTTTCCTTTTTCTTGTTGCTTTATGTATTTTTAAAGTAATCGAATTAGGAATAAATAAAAGTAATAGAATAATACTAATCCTATTCTCGAATTTTATATGAGACCCTTTTTGTTCGCCAGGTACCCCTTTTAGGACCCTTTCCAGAAATTTTCAGAGGGAACCCTGAAGGGAATACCTCCAGAAACCGATGTTTTTGTTGGAAAAATGCACTGTTGAGTAATGAATCCAAGATGTGTAGGTTCGGATCGGATGGAAAAATGCATAGTTGGCGTCCACTTAAGCAAAAACAGAAATCCAAAATACACTATCAAAATGGTTAAAACGGTGGAGAAAATATGACAGTGTAGGCTGGTTTTCTTGGCACGGGGTGAGAGCGAGGCCGATTACCACAAAAATGGACAGTTATGTACAAACCAATTATCGCGGACAGCATAATCCTATTTGCTAATGACAAAATGGCACTGGTATGGCGTTTTATTCAAGTCAACGATCCTAAGCGCACTTCCCGCTTTGTCTTAGTGATCAAATATAAACGTTTCAGAGTGGCCAGCACAATTTCCTGATCTGAACTCGATCGAGAACCTATGGAACGACGTCGGGCAACACAAAGAAGCAGTCAAACCATGAAATGCTACAGAATTATGGGAACAAGTACAAGTCACCGGGTCTATCCCGGGTCTATCCCTCACATTGTGAGGATTCAGTGGAGAGTCTTTCGAAAGGATGTGCAGCTGTACTCAAAAATGAAGGTTCCCGATAAAATACTAGCTTATAGGCTTGGCCCATAAAGCAAGCCACGAAAGCAATGTTTTCGATTGATTTGACACCTCGAGCTATTACTGACGTATTCAAAACCCCACGTACCTTGAACCTTGTCAATAATTGTCTTGTACATAATTTTAGTGAATTTTGAACATTTCGTTTAATTTTCTTAAATAGTTCACCAAGTTTGTTTGTGTTTTGACAGCTGTCACTAAAACCCCACTTTACGGTTGACACTTCTCATTCAAAATGAAACCTCTCAATGGAGAACCCTACACAAAAATAACAACAAACAAACACTATCCGCTACTTATCTCTTTAGTGACTTTTCGCACGCCATTTATGATAATTTATTTCCATTCCAGAACAGCTAAAACAGATAATAGTCGTATGCTTTGCAAATCACTAACAAAGCGAGAGATGGCATACAGCAACGGCAGTTGGCAACCAGCACCTCCGACGACGTTCACAATGATTTACATCTTGTTTGGAGCTTGTTTGTGTGGTCGCTCAATTTACGAGCTGTTTTATGCTTTGTGAAAAGCGCTTTAATGTACCAGAGCGCTTGGCCGTTAGATGTGTTACTGATTATGCTTTTAACATATATACATACAACACAACACAAACACATACATATTCATGAAGTTCAAAATCGTAATTAAGTGATTTGAATTTCAACAGTCACTAGTAGAGTGGACATGTAAATATTCATCGCGGGTTTTAATTTAAACGACCGTATAAAATAAGATTTTAATTTATTGAGAGTGTCTGCGTTCCCTGAATGGGGGAATTGATTTTATTTCATTTTACTGATTAAGTAATCTTCAATCGGCAGAGGCGGTCGTTTTGGTAGATATTTCGCTGTCGTTAAATTTAGGAGGCTGTTCTCTCATTGCTGTGGAATACGTAGGTATATTTCGCTACTGTGAACCATTTGTAAACAATTATCGAGTTTTAATTAAAGAAAATCTCTTTATCTCGAAATAGAAGTATGTACGAATGAAAACATTGAATGTTTGTTTAAGGCACTTCAAGGCTAGCGGTGTGTGTTTTTTTTTCTAAACGCTTCTCTAAACTGTGCCCCAAGGTTTGTTTAGAGTGTAAACGTGACTAATTGCTAAGAATTAAGATAAATGATAAGCCAACCGGGGGTATTTTAATCAACAGGTCATTAGACACTTTTGTGACTATCAATAGTTGAGGAAGAGGGGTTAGTATTTATCTGTGGGGTTCCCACGGCAGAAAAAACTAGAGAGTTTTACATATTCAATACTAAATCTGAATTTGATTTGATGCTCGTGAATGGATGCTCGTTTAACTTTGAAGTGCAAACAGAACTGACAGGTAGAAGATAAAAATTTAATTTGCGTTCTATTTGAATAAGTGGCAAAATCAACAGCCGCTCGCACTTCATTATCAAAGAAACAAGACGTCACAACATCACGACTTCGCAACTGTAGAGCTAGGCTGATCTGATGAAATTATCGCATGAATAGATTGTATATCCATGTTCCATGAATCTCTAAACTCCACAACAAGGACATGTTCGCTTGCAGAACATGATGTTCAAGCTAGGGCATACGATACAGACATGCCAAGATTGCGTGCACATTCTTCTCAGACCTAGGAGATGGAAACGATGGAACAAAGCTAGGTCTGACTGGAACGTTTTCGTACCCATAGCTAGAGAAATCGAATCATCAGAGGAAAGAGAATATAGAAGATAACCAAAACGTCGACTGCTTTGGTGGTTCTATAGTGAATTTGGGCACATTCATTACATTATTAAAGAGGAAAGTTTTGTGCTGACGATTGAAGCGAAAGGTCAGGGAGTTTGCTTCCACCCGTCCTTGTTTAACGATCCCATGTTTTACAGATTTTATAAGTGTTCACCATGAACAACCAACGGGATTCCTGATCTCCATTACACTGAAGTCCTTCGCTGATTTTATTCTGATCTGTCTCATCCCTACTTTTTTCTGCCTCGACTGGCATCGAAAATGACATGGGTACGGGTACTGCAGCTAGTACTTATTTAGTAAAAAGTAATCACGGTATAAAGATAGACTACCCGGAAAGTTAGATAGCTTTGGTTCTTCAACTTTGCGCACATTTTGAAAAATTTAAAAAAAAAAAATCGCAAACAAAAAATTAGCTCAGTTTTTAGGTTGATTAGGACATGAACATTGAACATATTTCGTCACCTCAGTATTGGAGTGACCTAAATGCATTTTCGTCATTTTTGAGTTAGGAATGGTTTCTAAGTGAAAAAAACAAGATTTTTCGATTGGTGTAATAAAATCTCTCCTATCTCTATTGTTTCAATAGATATCAGGTTTTGTTGTACTTTTTTATGAAAATATGATACATATGCTATGCATTCATAAATCACAATCGCGTTGCCACATGTGCCACATACCATACAAATCCGCACAATTTGAAAAAAAAAATCATGCCTTATATGCAATTTCCATTTTTTCAAATTGAGGAAAAAAATAAACTAATAGCCCGATTAAAATAAAAAATGGAGTATAAGTTCAGCTCAGTTGCCACTATTTTAATAATTTTTTATTATGGTTGCTGTACATAAGACTTCAAACTTCAAACGTCGTTTTTTCGAAACTAGGTTTCCAATACTGAGGTGACGATTTATGTATATGTGGTGTACATAACATACATATGTGTTTATGTGATGGTTTTTGAACATAATCGTAGAGCTATAACAAATAATTCGGGTAAACTACATATGGTATATGCATATAAATAATTTGCTGGATTAATACACCGACGTCAGTGGCTAAGTGCTATATCGCTAGCTTACCACACCATGCAGGACCGACTGATTCTACTCTGAGAAATAGTTCAAAGAATAAAATCAAGGAACATTGATATAGTGGGTAGTTGCGTTTTAATAAGGAATCAGTCAGGGAAGGACTGTGCCGCTACCTAAGTCCTCTTCAGCCAATACAGCAGAATATCGCCCTATTGCAATTCTCTCCTTTCTCAGCAAAGTCTTTGAAACAATTGTTAGTAAGCAGATCAAAATCTTCCTAAACCAACATAAACTTATAGATTGTTATCAGTCTGGCTTTCGTGCCAGTCACAATTGCACTACGGCTCTGATTAAAGTATGTGAGGATATTCGTGATGGTCTAGACAAAAATATGATGGGCATAGTAGTCTTCTTAGATTTCTCTAAAGCTTTTGATAGTGTCAACCATGCCATCCTTATTGAAAATTTTCCTTCGAGATCTCTCTATCTAACCTGATGGCCTCATATCTGTCCAATAGGTCTCAGTACGTTTTTTATAATAATAAATGTTCCACTCGCCAAAGCGTGCACCTAGGTGGTCCGCAAGGTTCCGTGCTGGGACCTTTACTGTTTTCATGTTTTATTAATGACATCACTGAATGCTTCTCCAACTGTGAGTATCACATTTACGCCGACGACGTTCAAACTTACATCATGTTCCCAAAAACACAAAAAACAACAGCCATTGATAAAATGAATGATGAACTGAGCAAAATTTTAACATGGACAGTCAAAAATAAACTTAATCTCAATCCATCTAAAACGAAAGCTTTGATCATAAGCAGAAGTAGAATTAGTGAAGACTTTCCCACGGTTTTTCTAAACCAGTCCCCTGTAGAATATGTCGAAAACATCAAGAATTTAGGTGTCTATTTCAACAACAATTTTAATTGGGATTTACATATTACAAGGACGGTTTCTAAAATTAATGGTGCGCTTCGTGGTCTTAGCCCTACTGCAAGATTTCTCCCAATGAATGTGAAGTTAAAACTTGTGAAGTCTTTCATTCTACCCATCATTCTTTTTAGCTGTGAGCTTTTTGCCAATATAGATTACGAGTCATCTAGGAAAATCAATGTAGCTTTTAATAGCTGTGCGCGATACGTTTTTAATCTTAAAAGACATGAACACGTCTCCGCCTTTACCAAGCAAATTACAGGATGTTCTCTTAATGGGCTATTGAAATATAGAACTTTGTTATTACTAAATGAAATAATTCAATCGAAAACACCTGAATATCTATATAACCAAATAAATTTTGGAAGAAGTAACCGAACGTTCCAACTAATTTTGCCCAGGCATAAATTTCTCGTAACATCCAGACAATTTTTTATTCACGCAATTCAACTGTGGAACCTTATTCCCCTTAGTATTAAACGTTTAAGTAGCACGAACACCTTCGAAAAAAAAGCTTTTCAATATTTTGCTGATAATTTTTAATTTTTAATAAATATGTATGTATCAAGTTTACTTAATTTTCTCTTCAAATCTTTTTGAATTACTTTATTTTTTTCTAATGACTTCAATACTCTGTAACATAATTGCTGTATGTACAACTTTAAAGATGTAATTTATATCTTATGTACTATAAACCTGAAGAATAAATAAATACTAAATACTAAATACTAAATACTGGAGGAATTTAGAGGACCGTCTGCCTGGGCAAAAAAGATGAATCGTAGAAGAGGGGCGAAAAAGGACCTAACTAATGTGGCGGTAATTTTTGAACATCTCTTGTATTTAATTATACATATATATGGATATCTTCTGATACAATTTAAATATGTACAGGTGCATATATGAAAATCGTGGTGTAATATCCGGGAAATCCATGAACAATATTTGCAACTTCAGTGTTTTCGGAAGTAATACAACATTTGTGATTCAAACAAGTTACATCATACCAATTGCATGGAATCAAATGCAAAACAGCTTCTGAACTTTTGGAATACCAGAATATTTTCCACTTATGCGAAAATTTAACACACATACATACTAAATGGTTGCGAGAAGCGAGGCCCTGGTTCACCCCAAACTGTAGTGCCATCTATTAATAGAGAAGACAAGCGGAATAAACAATTAAAGGTCTGTTCGGTAACTCAAAAATTCGTACAAGGAATGGATGAAAAAGCGACAGTTTTCTTTTGTTAGTTTCCTAATTAAATTACAATTAAAATCTCCAGGGGATTATTATAATTTTTTAAATTTTCAAAAATTCTTTCCAAAATACAGAATTAAAAAAAAAAATTGATAACCATTTGACATGTTACGCCGACTGTCGTTTCTTCACATTATCAGACCAAGTCTGTCAGATAGGTTGGATCGTGTGAGCCTCCCTAATAGAACGAATATGAGTTAGACAAACAAAACTATTTTTTTATGTGTTTTGAAATTTAAATACACACCTTTAATAATGTGTATGCGTGTGAATAAAGCTAAGCAAGTCAAGAAACGAAAACCTTTTAGTTTTGCTTCATTTCGTGTGGGTTACGAACAGGCGTTCTTAAAAAAGCACTACGTTTGAAAGTGCATATAAGTAAAAATGTAATTTGAAAATAATAAGAAGCATTAATCAAATATTTTATTTTTTACTAGTTATCCCGCCCGGCTTCACCCGTGTACTAAAATAGTCGTGTTACTTATTAGGCAAAACACAGCTCTAGTAATGGGGTTCTGTGTAGAATTAAGAGCCGCCAAATCCGACAAACGTTGTTAAATGTTCAAAGTGCGAGAAAACAACAGCATAATTATTTGTCTACTATTATTTAGTTGTACCACATGAAATATTCGATTTAGTAGCAAACATTTAAAAGACAATAATACCTTTTTAATACATTTCCCTTTAATCAAAATATAAGGCGTTATTATTTTTTTTAAAGAATTTCTGAATTTTTTACGCAATGATATCTTCAAAAGATTTTATGGCCTTGGCTTCAGACTGACTGAAACATCAGGATAGTACCGTGGATGGGGAAAAATTTCCAAACCCAAATATAAGAGTTTTTGTACTGTTCTACACGTGAGGTACCTCTGGGGTTTGGCATTGCTACGCAATAGTATCATGCCATAGTGGAAGAGTGGAATTGGGGATGTGTTTTAGTTTTGCATTATGTACACCCAGCCATTGCCTAGATTTGAACATACTCCACTTTTCACCAAATGTGATTATCCGGTGCAAAAATTCTTTAATTATAGCCGTCGGATCCGGATTTTTTTCCTTGTTTCCCTAAATATAGAATTTGTTAATAACTCAACCCCAGCGCCACCTATCGGTTCCAAATTTGGTAGTTTTCTAGTTTCGCACAATTCCGACATGTATTGTGAACATGAGTCATTTTGATCAATTAATATTGAATTTGTTAGTAATTTGACTCTAGCACCACCTAGCGGGCATTTTTTTCACCTATGTCCTTCTTCAGATTCCGGACTATTTCTTTGCCAAATTACATTATGATTGGTTCAGCGGTTTAATCGTGAAAAGGTAACAAACAGACAGATAGACAGACAGTGTTACTTTCGCATTTTTAAATTGGTGATTCTGATTATTATGAATTGAATTGAATTATTCACTTTTTTCGAAAGTAAAATGTAAAGAAAAGGCATAACTCTAAGTACTCGCTGAAGAGGTAAATAAGATAGCTAGTTATTTTGCCTTTAACCAGAACCCAATATACTATGAAGATAACATTTTAATTGAGTAGAATAATCGGATCGGACGTAACTAAAGTCATTCAACCAAGAGGTATATTTTTCAGTTTACGATTATCAAATTTATTACCCACATGCAGAGCAGAACAGAGCAGTCAAATTAGAAGATATGTTTGTTGGTGCATAACGCAATCATAACCATAATCATATGGGATGGTCAATAAACACTTCAACGGAAATCGTCGGGGAAGCTATCGCGCATACAATCAGCAACATGTCATTAAAACGGTTCACGTGAAATAAAACAAAAATAGGACTATGTGACCATCAACTTAAATATTTCCCAGAACTCTAAAAACTTCTGAAAACCTAATCTACTCCAAACTTGAAATCGTAATTATGAGTGAGAACGTGAACAACTTAATACTAAAAAAAGAAAGAAAATGTGAAATAGCTAGATTTCATCAGAAAGCCAATCACCTACAATCTCGTTCCCGTACTCAGCTGGGAAATAAGTCATTCGATGTGATTCAAACGTCATTAATTTCCACTTTCATGCACTTTCGATGATTAATTGCGATCGTATTGGATTCCGATCCCGTGCATTAATCTGTGTTGCAGTTCAGTGAATGCTTTAAAGCTTAACAAACGCCAACGCTTGGCGCTTTGAAAACTCCAACTTTGTATACAGTTTCTTGACCAGCATCACGCCATTTCTCACCTCATGCAAACTAAACCAGATTTGTTTGATTGTCACAAGGCATCGAGTGTTTAATTTATCATGGCCGCTTTTTTTCACTCTCCTCCAAATGACCATGTGACTATGTAGCTTTTGTGTCGAATCTAGCGGTAATTAATTAGTATTTCGAACTGAAACTGAAACAGAACAAGAACCAACTCACTGTGGATTGGATTTGTAAAATTGTAACCCTTATCAAGTTACACGTATTCCCATGTCACTTATCGAACAACATTGTTTCCTATAATACAATATCGCCTCGCCTGCTGCTTGCTAATGAGCACGTCCCGCTGGAGAATAGGCAACGAAACGAAATGGAAAATGCCTGTCAAACGAAACCTTTAACTCTTTCCAACGAGAAGGATGGAATCGTTCTTTTATTGAGTTGTCGTTGTCAGCGAGTGGTGGCGGTGGCTGGTGGAATGCGCGTAGTGCGTATACCTACCGCTAGTTGTTTAGCCCCTAGTGACATGTCACAATTATTGGGCGAGGTGAAGTGAACACGTTCAGCATGTTCTGATGGGCTGGGTTCAGGGGCCATAATCATACTCGTAATGTTGCCCTAATGAGTTTATTTTGTCTGAACAAAGGAACTTTTACTTTTCATGCATAATCTAGATGACGATATACTCGTATCTAATTATTGTTGTCTGGTCTCTGTCTTGTTTACCTTAGACATAAATATTTTGGTGTTTTCTTGTCTTACGACAAGCGGGGCCGTAAAACGAAAACAAAAAACCAAAGATCCTGTTCGAACATTGCTGTGACGGTGACGCGTCGTTGTTTCATTGCATTTGAAGTTTTTTTTTTATACATACATGCTGGTCACAAACGCCCCATGAACGACATACAATGAAGGAACAATTGCAGCTAACATTAGTTTAACACGAAAATGTAATTATACCGAGCCAAAGCCAATGTGCCGTGATATTGGGGACATGTTTCGAAAGGGTTTTTATGTGCTCGGGGGAGTCGTAACTTTCTGTATCAAGTTCAGTTTAATGCGCGTTCGTCATTTGGGATGCTTTTGGTTTGCTTCCGCAGAGTGTGCACTTATATGAGTAGGATGGAAATTATTACTGTTCCTGTAACACTTACCTGTAATGGCGGTAGATTGTCGTAAGAAAATGGCGGATTAACTACTTTGCTGAGATTCTTTCAAACAGTGATGCTAGGGTTTGCGGCAGTATATTCAGTTCAACTATTTTTTTTTATTACTTCAGTAAAAGAAAGCACAACAACACTTTTTTTTTATTAATCTGAGTCTGTGCTCAATTTAGCGAACTGCATTCACATCAGACCAACATCAGCTGACTGCGGCTCTGTCTGCGATTGTTTGAAAGCATACTGAGACGAAATTTTTCAGAACTAATCATTGAATCGAATTAAACCGCCATTGAACGTTGAGCGAGAACAAAACTATGAAAAAACATGCAAATATCTTAGGTATGTGTGGTGAAAATGAATTCTAACAAATTTCTGTTTGTTAACCCAAAAGATTAGTAACAATTCGTAAAAGAGAGAGCCAAATGACAGTATCAAAAATGTCCCCTCAACTAAGAGCCTTACGAATTTTTACACCAACTTTTTCTTTGGGTGAAGTGGGCTAACGCTATCAAACCAGCCAATTCAAATCAAAAATTTGGTTCAACGCGATTGGTTACTTCCTTATAAATTTTCCACTCTCTGAGAGGATTTTTCCCCACTTTTAAATTATTTGACAGCGTTGGCCGGCCCACTTGACCCAAACAAGTTACCAAATAGACCTCTTGTGTCTTGTGGCTGTGTGTGGTGAAAGAGTGCGTTCGACATGTGCACGAGTATTGATTTTTGAAAGAGCTTGTTGAACGTTTAAAATTCGTAGTACGCACAAACTGATAATATTTATGAAATTCCAGTACAAAATCCAGTATGAAAATTCATTCGGCGGGCGCATTAGGCATGGAATAACAATCACTAGGGCTAGGTGTTTTTCAATAACAACGGTGATCCTGTTGAGAGTAATGAGGAAAAAAAATGAAATTTACAGTTCATTATCCATTCTTTGGACTAAAATGCAACACAATGAACAAAAGTTATAAGTCGAACATCGATAAATTGAACGTAAGGATACTAAATTTCGCAAGTTATTTAAGTATGTATACTTCTTTTGCAATCCAGTAGGTACCTATGTACATACCTGGGATGAAAGGTTCCGGGATTTTTTTTAAGAGGTTGCGCCACTAGAAAATTATCATGAACCATTGCGAGAGGTTCATCTGTCACTAGTTTATGTATGAAGTTTCATGACATTTCGTCCATTCGTTTGCAAGCTACAGTCGTTTGAGTGACGCTACTTTTGCCGTTGTAAAAATAATGGAGGCGTATTTCGAAGGCTTCGATGTTTCGTACTACAGAATGGGCATCGAAATATTGGAAACTCGGTCAACCAAGTGCATTGTTCTCGAGGGCAACTCAATTCTACTTACTTACTTACTTAGTTGGCGCTACAGCTCGAGGTGAACCTGGGCCTGCTTCTCGCAACCATTTGTGTGTGCGTGTTATATTTTTGCACGAATGGAAGGGACCTACAGTTTTTTGCCGACTCCGAACGGCGAGTTGAGAAGCTTAATCGTGACAAATGATACTCTTTGATGCTTGTCAGTCATTCGAAAGAGATGGGCACTGTGAAAAACTTTTAGGTGTTTGCGGCGGGATTCGAACCCAAGACCGCTGGCTCAGTAGTCCGACGCACTAACCACTTGCGCTACGGTGCCCACTCTCAACTCTACTTGAGGAATAAATATAATTTTGCCTAAAAAATGCTCGTTTTCATTAAAAATCCCGCAACTTTTTTTTTGTAGTCTTTGGATACTATCTGCTCAGAGAACTCAAACTCAAGGCTGGGCCATTATACTGCCGACCAGGATCCCCTGAGTAACCAAGCCCTGGATGGGAATCGAACACACATCCTCTGTGCGGTAAACTAGTGATATGTATGCACGAGACCACCAAGGCGACTTAAAATAAGTTAAACTAATTTTAAAACTCAATCACAGCGTTGCTTTTATAGTTTTGCATTTAAGCATACAAAAAAACGGCCAAAGATTTTCAGAAAGTTTAACTCCAACCTTCTCGATTACTGAAACGAAAATTTCGGTCGTTGGTGTCAATGCTTTGAGTCTTGACGATGTCCTGTAGAAATATTCCCATACTCGTTTGTTATTAATCTGTGGTGTGTGTAACATTATAAGGGTATTCATAATCCCTTTAGAGTGTGCTTATCGAATTGAAGGTAACTATAATAAATTGAGTGTGGCGGGTACTGTGTGGCATGTTGCGCTTGTTATTGAAACCATTAATGCCATTCAATTGGAGAACGAAAATGTCAGTAAATCATGGATCTATAGCGCTCTCTGTTGACTGTAAAGTTCTTGCTGGCATCATTTTCGAAGAAATATGGACCAATGATTCCACCAGCCTGTTAAGTACACTAAACAGTGACTTTTTATAGATGTAACAACGCGACGTCTGAATAATGACTTCTGGATTTTCTTCCCTCCAAAGGCGACAATTTTGCTTGTTGGCGTAGCCAAATCAGCTGGAGATAGTGCTGCCAATTCAAAAAAAAAAAACCTCTAATAAAGACACTGAACTGAACTTTTTTAAATTTCGAAGGATTTCTTCTAAAAGAAAACATGTGTTGGCGCCATTTCAGTGTATCATATTCAAATATATTCATGTATTAGCAACAATCGATAGCGTGATAAAGACAAGACTGCACAATTTATTGTTAATTGATCGATCGATCGACAACGATCTTCGGGTTTTTTTTTACGTACATTACTCCTTCATTTAATTACCGCTGCAGTATCTCCTGAGTTACAGTGTGGTTTTAAAGTAAGAAATCTTTTTTGAAAACTCGTTTAACATGCATTTGTGCCCGAAGAGAAAATGTAGCTTAAACAAGAAAGGGCTAGTATCAGTGAATTTCCTTTATTTGAAATTTGCATGTCCTTAACTTAATCTAGTTTCAACCGGACACATCTTGTGAATCAGGTCGAAAAAAAACTACTTGTTGCTTGAATACAAAAATATCAGTCAGCTGATCTGTAACTTTTTGATCTGATAAAAATTCTGTTTATACGATAATTACAGCCTCAGCACTTGGCACAAACAAAAGAAAGAAAATCGTGACCAGTATTTTGTTTTAGGACCGTTTTTATGAGAGTGTTTTACGAATTAGCATATCTTCGCAAATTTTGACATTTTATTTATGTACATACAAATATAAACATACTCATACATATGCATATATAAATATATAATATACCTACTCATGTCATTCGTATTACCTGTAACTTGTTTGATTCTTTAGATAACATTTTAACGAATGTCAGTATTTTTGATGTGTGGAACCTGTTTAAAATTCTGTGGAACGTGAATAAAGTGTTGGCAGTTTGCAATAAAAATGTTGCATTCTCAGACAAAGTAGAAAATTCGCAGTTTCTTGCTGTTTTTATTAAAAACTTTTTAATATTACTTATACACACATATATGTATATAATAAATTTGTTTGTTTGAATTCGTTCTTCAAATGATACATTTAAAAAATTGCCCCTTCCCCAGTTTTTGATGAATGACCCTAAACCGACTCCGAAATATATATCTACGAACAACTTCAAGCTACTGCAAGGATTTCCCAACACCATTTCGTTGTCACTGTGGCTAATTATTCATATTCTCCAGTTCCATGGGATTATGTTGCACAAAAGATGTTCCTAGTAAAATCTCTGACTCGGTCTTTGCTCTGCGTATGCGATTCATGTTAATCCGAACATTTTTTTCTCCTTAAAATCATAAGAAGATCCATTGCATGCGAACATAAGAAAAGATGACGGAAAAAATAAAAATCTCACAAAGCCAATCCGGACGTTGGATGTTCCGCAAATACGCATTCATAGCTCTCCGATGGTGTGCGACATAGGCACATACCACGAGAACGAGTAACAGAAGCAATTCATTACGCAGATTGCCACATTCAAAATTACAATTAATCAGACAACCTCCTTGATACTTAAGATGTTGACAAATGCCTCCAAGAAAAATATTATTTATTCGCCGGCTCTTTGCTAGACGAAGGCGGCATATCTCATGCCATACTCATTGTCGCACGATGAATGGCTGATTGCGGCAGGACAATAGCTCTCTTGGATGACATTAAATTTGAATCCATGGTGCGATCTACAATTTCAGCAAAGAATCCTATAATCGCTTGGGAGTACGGATTTCACTTGTAGAAGATGCAATCGCTTTGTGGACAAAAAGGTGAAAAGGGCAGCGGACAGTGTCCCGGTCAGGTAGATTCGACTACAAATGCCTTGCAGTTCCATTGTGTGGTCAAATGTATTCTCGATTTCATGGTTTTGATTTGCATTTGTGAGTAATCGCCGAAAGGAGTCATGGGCAGGTGGTCAGATTTTTGGTTTGTTTAACTGAGACTTTGTTCGGGTTGGAGGGATGTTATTGGAAAAAGCCTAAAAAAGTCTGTACATCAGACACTGTTGCGTAGCTTCTCTTATATAGAAAAAGAACGGACTTCTAGTCCAAGGAGTCAGAGAGTCTCACATGCTCCCAGACTTCAACGTTCCGTGGGCTGATAAATTCGCAACGTATATGAATATGACCGTAAGGAAACTCTTACCCCGAAAATAGCCACTCTAGTATTGAAGCTGGAAAACAGAAAATTTCTCAAAAACATCGTTACTTGAATGACAACAGCCTATGCGACGTAATGTGTTAAGGCATTCTGCCGTATCTTAGAAGTTAAGGGTCCTGATAATCGACAAAAGGTTAAATTTACACACGAAATTAGACCTTGTAATATAACAGTGAATTTTGAGTCAAGACTCGCCATACATTCAATGACTTGAAAGTTTGCATGCAGTTTGCACACAAGCACTCAGAGCTATTCTAAATTTGTACCGGACTTTGGGAAGGCCACACATACATAATTATGTTAAGCGTATTTTGGTTTAAAACAATTTCAAAATTCCTCGACTTAGCCTAAGTAAATCTAATAGGAGAGACGTTCTCTCTTAAAAATATAAAAAAAAGTATTGCTGAGGGTTCTCAGCACTGTGGTAAGCCAATATTATTTGACTATGTAACTACTACACCGTGGTGTAGTGGTAAGTGGGTTGGACTACTATGCAATACTGCCCCGGATTCAAACCCAGCCCGGGTACAACACCTAAAAAGTTTTTTCACGGTGCCACCTCTTTCTAATGCCTGACAAGTAGTCAAAGAGTAACATTTGTCACGATGAGCTTCTCAACTTGCCGTTTGGAGTCGACAAAAAAATGTAGGTCCCTTTCATTCGTGCAAAAATATAACACGCACACACAAAAGGTTGTGAAAAGCAGGCCCAGGTTCACCCCGAGCTGTAGCGCCACCTAAAGAAAGGAAGAAGTACATATGTACATATTGAGTTCGTAGCTCATTTTGGCATCTGGGTCTCAAACTATATAATGTACTAGCTTAAACCCCGCTCACTTCCCCATTTGGTTGTAAATTACGGGCAGTAGAGCGAAACATACGCATTCTGCATTATTCGATGTACAATGTCGCCTGTGATCCTTACTGTGGCCAATAACAGTAGGTCAAAAAATTCTCTGAGTGTAATCAACAATTCCTACTTAACCCATAGAACCTATACAGTGAAACCTCCCTTAAGCGGACAGTGACGATGAAAATATTTGTGTCGGCTTAAGGAGTTGTCCGTTCAAGGGATAAAACAATTCTTTTGAATAAATTATCTTTATCTATCAAAACACAAACAAAAACACTGCAACTTTATTCCAAACGATTAACAAAATAGAAAAAAGATTGGGAATCCTTGCAGATGACTTCGGTCTGAGGAGGATGAGGAGGAAAGAATCTCCCTATCACCATCTGTATATTTTTTCAAATTCAAATAAAAATAAAAACGAAAAAACGGTGTTAAGCTGCGTAGGATGTGTTCGTTTTTGTCCATCTAATGGGATTAAATTAAATAATTTCGTACGTTGCGTTCGTTACATGTCTGCGTCCAAGGGAGTGTCCGGTTAAGGGAACGTGAGCTGAAACATAAAAGCTTGATTAGGAAAATATGTCCGTCTAAGGGAGCTGCCCGTAATGGGAGATTTCACTGTATAAAGTTTCTGCAAATAAATAATATCAGTGAAGGCATTTCGCACGATATCTATCTAGAAGCACTTTGCTGCCTATAAAGAGCCTTGGCGTTAACCGCATGGACATAACTATTTAAAGTATTGGACTTAAACTGATTTTTTTTGTACCGAATCCTATTGTAATGGTTTGCACCTCTTATTGGAATGTTACAGTTTCTGTTATATTTCCCAGGTTTCTAGGGTTATGTCCAGAAAAAGTTCAATGATCTTCTCAAATGTTGCAACATGAAGCTCCCATCGCAGAACTGCCATAGAGGAAAACGTTTCTCCTTTGAAAGTAATATCTTTGTGTTTCATTAGTTCTAAAACCTAAGTAAAGAGCAAACAAAAAAAAAAACAAACAGAGAACAATTTCGTGCAACATTTAATACAAAGACAATAGCAATTGTAACTGCAAGGCACAACCTCACGTATAGATCCCAATACAGGAGTAGGTTTTGTGCATTTAATTTCATTTCGATGCTCCTACACCGCACGTATCTTTGGTAACAAAGTCATGAAAAATATGCAAACGAAGAGATGAACGAACAACTGGTCTAGGGTCGAGGCTCCTGTGAAACCCGAATTACCTATGAAGCCATTCCGATGAACATTAATTTTGAGTCGCTTCTCTTTATTACCTCTGATCATCATAGGCATACGGTTCCATGGCTAACCATGACTTGTCGTTCGAGCAGTCGCCTGGATATGAAGATCCCATGGCAGGGAGCATCCACTACCACGATGGTTGTGACTTTGTTTGCATGCACAACCAGCCGCAGCAGCTATGTGCGGAAAGAAATGATCTTAGGATCTTTTGTTAAACTGTCTCGCCCTATCTGTAGATGGGCAGCCGTTGTTGGTTGGAAGTTGGAAGAAATATCTGTTTTTAATATTCAGATATGTATAAATGAAAAATCGAAAATAAATTACAAGTCATCGGCGGTGGTGGCTCCTTTCATTCGGTCTGACCCCGAACTCAAAAAGGAGTGCACGGTTTGGTTAACATGCATTTCATAGTGGTGGCTAAAAACGGCAGCAACGGATATACATATCTAGTGCGGTGCGGGTAATCATTCGATTCTGCTTTTGTTTCTGGTTCCTTGCCTTAGGAGGTGGTAGCCACGACTTCTTATCGTCATAGTTTTAGGAATATTTACATTAGCTTTTGTTTGTTTCTCTTTGTAATACATGATGTCATGATGTCTAGGTATGTCTCCAATGGAGATCAAAATATGAGCTAATTTGGCAGATATGTGAACCGCTATCAACGTCATCGTAAGAAACCTTTCCCAAATCAGCAATATACGGTTTATTGGATGGATAAATGCATGAAATTTCATGCTGATAATAGTTACATTTGTTAATTTGACAGATAACAAATTGTAAAATTAACCGAACCAACCCAACACATAATTTCATTTAATTACATTTTCATTTAATTGACAGTTTGTTGTCGAATCTTAAACTAGGAAATTATCGAGCGAATTTTTAAATGCTCTAGAATCTAGAGGAAGACCAGACACCTTTCCAAGTCAATGGCACAACCGTTACTATCCTTGATAAACCTCACATCGCCAGATTCAGTGCTGCCAATTACTTCGTTGCGGTATTTCTACAAATTTTTTGTAAAATATAAATCTTGATATGTTATAAAAGAAAACTATATCACCGCGTGAACATGAACTTAAGTCTGTCGACATACTTATTTTATTTAGATATGAACCCTTCCAAAACTGAACTAGTTCTTCTTACCCGAAAATACAAGATACCAACTTTCAAGCTTTCCAAGCTAGACGGGGCTGATATCTGTTTATCAGATCAAGAGAAGTATCTTGGTATTATTCTCGATAGAAAGCTAAATTGGAACCTAAATTCACAGGATAGAATCAGAAAGGCGTATAATGCGATCTTCATCCGGCAATGATGCACTGGCTGCACACAATGATAGTCAGACCCATACTCACGTACGGGGCACTTGTCTGGTGGAAGGCAGCTCTCAAAAAAACATATTGGGAAGATTAGCGGCGGTTAAAAGAACAGCTGGTGTGGCCATAACTGGAGCCCTGCGCACACACCCACGGCAGCACTGGACACTCTTCTGTATCCCATACCACTTGATCTGCATCAGACTTGCTAACTTAGGCTACTTCAAGAGAACCGGAGCGAAATACGTCTTTGTGGTGTCTTTCAGGCAGAGGTTCTGGCGGTACAAGAAGCTGTTAGTGACGAAGCTGGTATCAAATAATGATATCACCATCTTTATCGGCCGCGCTCAGAGCGCTATAATCGCATAAATCCGCAATTGTAGAAGGTTGTCCACTCTGCGCTCAAAACCCTAAGCAGACATAACAGGGTTAAGTTGGGTACCAGGACACTCTGGTTTAGAAGGAAATAAACTCCACGATGAGCTAGCAAGAAAGTGGGTGGGGGGGGGGGGGGGGGGCTGCCTATAACCGAGATGGTGCACTTAGCACCAAAATCATGCGGCATCGGGGGGGAATAAAAAATACTACCATTAGTATGGCGGGCAAAGTAATGCTTAGACTAAAAAGGTCAAAGTTAAGAACTTTAATAGGACTACTTTCCGGACACTGCATCCTAAGAACGCATGCCAAAAGAATGGGACATTCTAGTACGGACGAATGCAGATACTGTAATGACTTGAGTTCAGCGGAGGATGTCGAACATATCCTTTGTGAATGTCATGCCATTCCTCATTCGAGCGTGTTATTTTTTTGATACATTGGAAGAGGTGGGACAAATCGGCCACAATCAAATTTTAAAATTTTGCTGGGAAATCAAATGTTTAGACAGAAATGTTTTCGTTTAGGTACCCCATCAATAGATGATTCTAGGGGATCGCGATGGGCCTACTATGGTGCATAGTGTTTTTGTGATGGCTCAGCCTCATAACCCCGTTCTAATCTAACCTAACCTAACCTAACCTAACCTAACCTATGTTCATATTATTTACAAATTATATTCCCGTATATTCAATAGCAATTAAAGCAAGAAATTATGGAGTTTACACTACTTTTATTTGCTAAAATAAGAGGCAACTCATAAGTCGAACTTCGAACACGAAGTCACTTTAGAAATTCTAGCCACACTAGCTGTTCATAGAATTTTGTCAAATTTTCTGTATAAATATAAAGTAGCGCCATCTATCAAAGACAGCGCAAACAATTCTTGCAATCGCACTCTTAAGGTTTTTTGAAAACAACCATCAAATACAATCCACAAAATAAGTGTGGACATTTTTGACATTTCGTTACAAAGTATCATTCGTAAGTGTTTTTATTATTGAATTAATTTAGATTTAGATAATACTATGTATAAATTTATTTAAAAATTGGCCTATACTCCGCACAGGATGTTAAAGAATAGGTATACGAAGTTTAATTTCATTTTGTCATTTAGTTTTGGAGTTTATCACCGTCGATATTTGACAGGTAAAAGTGTGACATTAAGATTTATATATTGTCATGATTATGATGTACCAGCATAAATAGACAAAGTCCAAAACAATTTCCAATTACTGTGGCAGCTCTGTTTAATTCCGAGCGACTTTGTCTGCACCCTTTCACTGCGAAGCTAATTTTATTTACATCTGTCATAACACAAACTCACCAGTGACAGTTCTCCTGCACTCCACTCATATAATTTTCACTGGCGTAGATGGACAGATTTTTGAAGGATTTGTGATCCTAACGATACTTTGCTCCGTAAGTCATGCATTGAAAAACAGGATATCTTTACATAGGTGTACCAAAGAACCTCCAAATGTGCCTTTTTCTAAATATGCCAAAGTGACAGGTCCATAACATTTAAAATACTTGTCCGACTACAAGGGACAGACATTTCGCTATGCAATATGACATCTTGAATCTGAAATACGCGGATATACTGCAGCTGCAAAGTGAAACTGCTCGGAGTACCTGCGCGAGTTAATTATCCACTCCAATGCGTAAGAATACACGCTGTTCTAATAAGTGACGTTGTGTTATAATATTCTTACATGTTGGTCTAATTTAATTATCTGTCTCAGAGTGATGTCGTAGAAGATGTGGCTTAGTAGACGATTCCTCACGCGTCGCATCAGTAGTGTCGTGTAAGAGCCGCCCTGTTGCGCTGATGATGATTATGGTGATGCTGATGATCGTGACGTGTCGGACATAAAGTACGTCGCTTGTGTGAAGAGATACATCTCGGTGACACTGTCACCTGGGAACTGGATTTTAACGCTGTAGATCACTACTACCATCGTTTTGATTTAGTGTCGATACTGTTATAGAGACTCGTTTGGAAATGTCGCCTAGTCTGCAGACAAGATTTTTATCGAAATTATGTGAACACAAATGATTTAATAGCTGACACGCACATGACAATTAATGAGCCAATTTTGATAAATGTGAAGAAACAGAACTTTGAATATGCAGATGGACAGTTTTTCCGTGCCCAAAAAAAATGGGAAACAAGGGAAACATTTTTTAGAACAACTGATGATCTATTTAACATGGCGGTTGACAGCCAATATTTTTATACAGCGATCGAAACGAAGTTCACAAAAATGTCAAACGATTGGAATGTCAAATGTTTACTCTGTTTTAATATCGATGTTCTCCGACTTCATGAATAATTTATCGGCTTTAATTCTCAGGTCGAACGATCATTCATGAGTTCTTAAACTTTGATGGAATGTTGAATAATTCGCATCGCGTGATTATGTTGATATTTACGGAAAATATTTAAATATTTTAAACTCACTAAGCCCTGCCTCACAGTTTGACATAAGCTAATTGCGAGCAGATTTCCATCCTCTTCGATCCGAGTAAAATTGCTCCAGATTGTCGCATTCATTTGATCAATTTTTTTTTTTTTATAATTTAAACACGCTAAAAGGGATATGAATACCCTTATAATGTTTATACATAGCGTGAGCACATAAAGGACAGAACGAGGGAAATACAGATCGACGTCGTAGTGATAGAAAACTCAGATGTTAGATTTCAAGTTTCAACTAACTCTATGGGTGGTGTCCATAATAACTGGCCAGTTGCGTATTATTGAAAATGTTTGTACTTGCTTATGATTCACAGAAGTTTTTTTCTATTGTATCTTATTATAGTTTGCGTGATCAATTTTAATAGCCATTCCTCCATCCTACTGTCAGTGTTATGCCTTCGCAGTAGGTTTTTGATATTGACTTCTAAAACGGATCAACTTATTTTTATTTCGTGAGAAATAAATGCTTCGGAGACATCTGGATTTAAACCGTGAACCTTCAGCGTAACAAGCGACGTCGATTACCACTACGCCACAGACACCCATGTAACTTTCATCTGCAGATCACTGACATTTTTGTTTGACATAGGAGTTCAGAGCAAGGTTAGCTTGAATACCGAAATAGCAATCAGTTGTCTAGGCACAAAGCATTTTGATCGTTTACTTCGTGTCACATTTCCAATATAATCGGACAAAAAAATAAAAGATCCTTGTCAGCTGTTATGGGTCGTGGCAAAGGGTGCAGGGAAATAACTTCACGGGCAATAACTTCACATGGGAAATAACTTCATCTCAAGTGGGAAATAAATTCACATTTTTGATGTGAAGTTATTTCTCACTGAAGGTGGGCAATAGCTTCACTTTTTTGTGGGAAATAATTTCTCTTAATAAGTTAAGTTAGTTTTCACTGAAGGTGGGCAATATATTCACATTTACTGATTATTTAAAAATTCGCGCGAATTTTTACACTATTACATATATCTTATGCTCAGAAAGTAATGATTCCATTTCAAAATTAGATATTTAAATTTCAAATTTGTCTTGGCCATGCAAGCTAAAAAATAAATCATCTAATTTTTAAATGGAATCTTTAGTTTTAGAGTATCAGATAGAGTAATAGTGAAAGATTCGTCCAAATTTTATAAGTAGATAAAGCCAAATGCCAATTTTTTCTTTATTTGGCCTTATTTCCACTTAAAAGTAGAGATAATGCCAAATGCGGCCTTATTTCGCTCGGCTTTATTCCACGGTACATCTGTGTTTTTCGAAAAAATTATAAGTCGGAAATAATTTCATAAAATGTCTGGTTAAATTATTGCCCACCTTCAGTGAGAAATAACTTCACATCAAAAATGTGCATTTATTTCCCACTCGAGGTGAAGTTATTTCTCACGTGAAGTTATTGCCCGTGAAGTTATTTCCCTGCACCATGTCAAAGTCGGATACAGTAAGTTTCCAACTGAAATTTAGTCCCGTGGTTTGAAACTTAGGTGATCCTTTTTTCTACTTTGTGCCGTGGTTGGAGTCCGCAACTAATAAAGGAGCACTTTATACCATCAGATGACAAGCAGTAAGTTTCCCTCACAGTTTCCAGTATTTTAGCCAATGATAGTATTAAATATATGTACCTATTATACCGGGAGTTTTATATTTCACAACGGAGCTCGTTACGGATATAATATAAAACTTGTTTCCATCAATTAGTTCAATACAAAATTGGTCAACACATTAACAGACATTAAGACACGTGACAGAAGTAAAACTTCTTAGCTGTAATCGTAGACAAAGGAAGAGGAGTTTGTCCATTGGAATTTCTAAAAGAAAAATAGGAACATTGAGTGTCCGTTTTACTTCACCCAAAAGGGACTCATCGGTTGTCCAAGTCCATATTTCTACACCTTACAATGTCAACCTATTACCGGCACAGCAGGTCTTTTGAATGTTCTTTCCCTTTACCTGCGCACAGCGAATACAACCCAAAGTGTCTCTTGCAAATTAGAAATAAATAGAGATATCGGTCTATTGCAAACGGACCCTTTGTATGTAAACTTCCCAATCAAACCCCCCAAAACTAACCCACCAAAGTCAAAATTCAACTTCGGAAGTTCACTTCTGTATTACTTTTATGCAGCTGTTACAAATTTCAATTGTATACCTATACACCAAATAGTCTCTGAGAAAAACACCACAAAGACACCGACGTGATTCCGTAAGTTTTCCGTTTTGCTAATTCAGTACGGAATACTAAGAAGGAACGAACCAATCTCCCAATCTTGTAATTGGTGTGTAAACTTCTTTGGCGTGATGGTGTTAGCTCCTGAAAGTATGCAATGGTTGCTCCTAGAAACTCCAACCCAAATATTAGCTACGGCAAGAACCATTAATCCTATACACTTACCTGTCGCCTTTCATCGGAGTTTGAAATTACTGCCCAACGGAGCTGTAAGAAGTTTCACTTCAAAAAAAAGTTTAAAAACAACTCAATCTTACAAATCCTTAAGTGCTCATCTCTATTTGCTTAACAAAAATTGCGTCTCGTGCCATCTTCTGGAGGCGCCAACAATTAATGCAATTTTGTCGTAATTATAGCATAAACCTTCCTTAACGACATTGCACGCTAATTTCATTCTTTTAATACACTAACTGACATTGGCGTCAGTAAGAAGAAAAATGATATCCACTACTACACTTTTTTTTAACTGCCAATCCATGTTCGTTCGAGATACACTACATATGTAAATCTACCTACCTCCATATGAACATGTTTTTTTGAGTTCTGTAACTCGTCGACATGGTTTTTAAATTAATGTTTGCATGCCATTTACAGTAATTATCATTATTTTATGATGCCTTGTGGTGATAATTTCAAACCGCTCCCCTCCCCTCACAAATCGCGGAATAATAAAGCGTTTGGCATTTGTTCATATCGGCGAGATCAACATTTTAATTAAATTATTATTGCACACGGTTTTCAAAAAAGAAAAACCCACAATTCCTTGAGGCCAAATGCATTCAACTTCGGTAGGTACTCTCCTGCGGTAGGTTAATACGGTCTGCAAATGGCTTTACAGTGTACTCGTATCTCAAACGCAGTGCCTTTTGTCTCAAACACGGGTACCTATACCTACCTTACCTCACACCTGTCACTTTGAATTGGCTGACAGGTTGAATTATAATTTTCGTTATGATGATGACGAACATAAAATCTGTGAATGGCGTTGGAAATGGAATTGTGTCTGCTCCATTTGATGGAACAAAAAGGACAAAGTGTTCTACGAAAAGGGAAACCCATTTCATTTCTCATCAAACTACGTCTAATTAATCTGACAAACATCGTGGAAGGTCGTCGAGGTTTCAGTAGACAAGCGGTTCCCAGACCATTGTTTTTTTCTTGTTCCTTTTTCTGGTGTGAAGAAGATTTGTGCTATAGTGTCAATCCCACGCGTTGTTGGTTTTCGCACTTGTTGTTGCCGAACAAAAGGACAAAAGGCCAAGGAAGATAAGATACTCAACTGGAATTGCGTGTGAGGCAATTGTAGTTACTTTTTATTGCTTAGCCATGGAATCTCCTCTTAAATATTCGTTACCTGTCTCTTATGTGTCATTACACAATACATTTAGGAAAACATATTTATGTAACTGTTAGTTATAGGCTTACATTTCGTTAACATTACATTGTAAAAGAATGAAGCAATTACGTATTACTGGAGTACTGAACAATGACATCCACAGGTTATCTGCTCATCGCTACAAACAATTCGTTTTATTTCACAATTATTAGTGGAATGTTTACATCGGTGTTCTGTTTAATTCTTTCGCTGTTTTTCTCGATCCACCAACTTCGTCTATCTTGAGTCTCACTATTTTTCGTAAGCGGTCCCATGGGCTTGTGGCATATTCTCTGATACCGATATTCGTCTGCTTCCCTCAAAAATATTCCACTTACTCCGAAAAGTGGAATACAGTAGACGCTCGATATAGTGAACATCGATATAGTGAACAATCCAATATAGTGAACACACAGTATTTTATACAGGCTATTCTAAATAGTGAACAAGTTTATTCACTATTTAGAATATTTGTTTGTTTCACAGTTTGTGGTTGTTTGTAGTGCAAAAAAAAGTTCCAGTGAACAAGCCTGGTTTTTATTAGTTCATTATATCAAGCATCTACTGTATTTCAATATTTTTATATTTCACTTTTATATTCCACTGGGTACAGTACGACCTCAATAAAATCAACTAATAGAAATTCGGACAATTGTCAAAAAATTTAGGTGTCAGTATGAAACAAAAAATTATAAACCTCAGAAAAACATATTTTACACTGTTAAACAAAATATAGTTGATTATTTTATTCATTTTTAAAAAAAAGTTTCAGTTTCATTAGTAACTATTTTAAACTAATCTGAGTCTTTGCATGCGTGTTTTCTCTTTTTCCAATGAACGTTTCTTGTGTACAGAAAAGAGAAAATATAAGGGACAAAAGTCCACCGTGATTTGAAACGGACTATGAGCAGAATTATCTTTATATATAAAAATGAGCTGTTCGTTTGATGCCTCAAAGTTCATAAACTAACCATCCAATTGAGCTGAAACTTACACTTAATACTTTTTATGATCTTTGAAGCGTTCGTACATCAACAAATTTCAAGTTTTCCGATAGATGGCGCTGGAACTCAATTTGCAAATTAAAAGTTTTCAAGTTTTCCAATAGATGGCGCTGAAAACCAAAAACTCAAAACTATTACTACAGCAAAGCACGGTGACAGCTAATAGCTATCTTTTGATTTACGTGCACGTCTCGGGTGGCAATTTTTTGAGTTTTTAGGATATTATGTTATTGTTTGGACAGTTTTCTTAAATCCAAATAGAGTTGTCGGCAAAATGTTACTCGAAAATATGTCATTTGCATAACATTTATGACATAAACACTGTTTTCAATGGGTGTAGCGAAGCGCGCCGGGTAACCACTAGTTTCTTATATAAAGTAGATACGGAAGGTACAGTAAATGTATATTAAAAAATTGGTTGTAAAATGATTGTTAAATTCTTATTGTTTTTAGTAAACATGTTACCGAATTTACATTTTGGACTCGTTTTAATTATTTTTGCAGTAAAAAGAAGAGATCTTAAAAATCTCGAAAGCAAATTTTTTCGAGATAAGTCTTTCGAGACATTTGTACTTTCTTTACTTTAGCCTTCGAGATTTTTGCTTTATAGATTTAGCAAATGGATTTTCGAGATTTTAGTCATCCGCGATTACGTGGTGATCGCTTGTTAGATACCTTATATCATTTTTATTCCGCCCCTGTTTTTGTTTAGGCCCTATCTACAAAATTTTCGATTTCGAGGTTAATGCGTATTTGGAGTTAGGGCATTGCCTCCGATTTAATTATATTTATTTCAAAATGCTAGATCTTAAAATGCGATAGAAAATTGCAATTTTTACAAGCCCTATTTACAAAACATAGAAAAAGCCATAACTGACACATAAGGCATTTTATAACACACTGTACCCAGTTTTTTTTTCAAAAGCCCTATCTTTGGTCATGTCTTTTCTTGCAGTAATAGAATATTTTATGGTTTCATGTAATAAAAAAATATTTTTTTCGAATAAATTTAATGCAATAAGTTTCTTTTAGCTTGAGAATATAATATGTAGTTTCAAAACCATTACGAATTGTTGTACATAGGGCTTTTTTTTTAAATATATTTTCAAACGCTTAAGAGCCCTATCTACCACTTTTTTACAAATACAGTAAAACTTGCGAGTTTTTGTTTTTCCAGAAAAATGCCTCGTATCTACCAAACACAAACGGTAAGGAAATTTATAACCCAAAGTTGATTTAAAATGGAAGCAGGCCATGAAACGCTGCCGAAGAACGAAAGCACAATTCCAAGCCATTTAAACTACGAAAACTGTGATTTAAAATGGTGGCGCACTCTTACCCATACCTCTGCGCACTCTTACCCTGACTTCGGGGCAAGAGTGCGCAACTTGACTTACTTTGGTTTTTTGACAAAAACATATGAAACATTAAAAAGAATATAAAATATTTTTGTATAATTTTGTTCCTAAAATATAGAGCTACCAAATAATAGGCTCTTTTGTTTGGTATCTGTTGTAAGTTTTTCAGAATTTAACCCCGAAGTCCAAAATGCGCACTCTTGCCCCGAACGACTATATATTGCCATTTTCCCGGCCGCAACTTAGGCAACTGCTAGAAGAACTGCTAACGGCGTTTAGCATTAACCGACATATAACGACTTGAAAAACTGCCGTTGAATATAAACGCCAGTTAGAATAGGGGTGATTAATTGGTGTTGGGCCACATGAAAGTCAAGGACTTCTTAGACATACTGTATTGATAGTATGAGAGATAAGATGATGCATAGAAATGCTTCTATTTGACTTCTCCGCGTATTGTTATCGACGCAAAACTCTCATCGGTTTTGACTTTTAACTAAATTTAGAATCAATTTTTTTTTATCACTTCGTCTATATGCATTGTCAAAGAAAAACAACCAACGCCAATGGCAACCGATACCAAAACCTCTTGAGAACAGTCATTAAGTTCACGGATACGGATCAAAGCAAATATTGCAGATGAAACGCTTGAAATTAGAAAATCACCAGAATCGTTTGAATCAACAAAAATACTCAAATTTATTATCGGCTTTTCCAGATGGATTCGTGTTGTTTTTTGCTCTAGAAATGTTAATTAGAATGGCAACTGTTCCATGACAGGCGAATCGAAGCAAATGCGTTTTCTCTTTTCAAAAGAAAACACCAAAGGAACACTTTCATGGACGCAGCCTCTAATTGAAGCAAAGCAAATGTCATGCATTGCCCTCGAATGTTTTACAATAAAACGATTTCAAGACTGATATCGACCGAACTGCTTGGCCCGCTGGCGTCCATCAGATCACTCATTTCAATTTCATCAGGCACACCACACTAACGTACTCTTGGCAAGGCAGGCGTTTCAATTGGAGCGGGTTGTAGTCGATAGACCCCAATCAACATGTGGCCATAAAACACAGCCACTGAACGGGGGTATCCAATCAATCATAGAAGAGGATACTTGATTCCTCGCCAAGATGAGATAACAATTTGTCATTGTTGCGAGTGTAGCGCTACAGTTTGACAAATGCTAAACGATAGACCGTAGACGATTCCACCTCACCCCGCCTGACTGGATGACAGATTGGGAAGTTTTCAAAAACAATCCCACATGTTGTGTTTGGTATTTGTTTTTCAACCCGCATAGCACTTCGTACCTGGTTATTCGCTCCGGTATACCAACTACTAACGATGACGTAGTCTGTCAGAGATATGGCATAGCTAATCTGGATATACAAATCCTTGGCCACTTGCACTTGACGTTTTTATTGAATAATTTCGAATTCGGATTCGACTCATATTTGCAGATGGATAAGGAAAATGATTCTATTGCTTTGCTGTGGTAATCCATCATAACTGTTGGCAGGATGTTAAGGCCTAAATATGCACACCGAGAGCTAGCTGCAAGGTGCGAGCATGACAATAAATCTCTTTTGGTTAAAGAAATGAATTCCAATAGGGGTGGTTGGGGTGACTGGGGGAAGGAAAATCCGATACACACAAGTGGAATTGATTTCCCCTGGGAATAAAATGCGATCTGAGGGTAGGCGCAGGAGAACAAGTATGTTTGAGATGATTGTTCACAAGAGCCTTGGTAATTAATTCGTCAAAGGTGATCGATGGATTTCAATTTATTTTGCCAAATTCCCTCGTTTGCATGCAAATTATTACGGTATTTTTTGTAATCAAAGTCTGGTTGGAAAATGAAATTTTTAGAAGGTGTAGCTATTCCAAGAAGATATGTCTTATTGGGTGGATTTGATAAATTGTCTGTTAAGGATGATTGGGGCTTATATTCAGCTTATGTACATATGTTGGAGACAAATTGAGAACACAGGAGTGAAGCCATAAATGCAAATTTGAGATACCAACAAATAAGAATACTCGAGAGTATTGGAATGGGTACAAAGGAATGACACCAGGTGTCTTGTCAAAATGATATCTGTGAACTCTGTTCAATTAACTTCAGAAAGTTGGTTCTGACTGATTCCAGCTCGATTTTTCCAAAAGTTAAGAGGTGGACATACATATGTACATAGGTACTTCCATTATTGCCAACAGTCAGTGGTTTCAGTGTCACATAATCGTTAAAGTAGTAATTCAAACAAAGTTGACGATATGCCAATTTTAGAAACAGTACTTATTGAAAAAATTATTATAACTAATATGAGTACACACTCGTAGTGCATATTTTCAGATATTAATTTTTTTTTTATAAGCTATAATTGAATAACTGTTGGTACCTACTCCTCTGAAGTAACTTTTATAAATATATACAAAAAATGTGAACTAGGTTTTTAAGGAATTTTACTATTCATCAGGATTACGATTTATGATCTGAAAGTTAGTTTTTACTATTTGCCACAAGGATATATAAGGATTAATATATGATACGAACGACTCATGATGTAGATAATGTTCTCTTGCTGATACATTCATATGTATAATGAAGGTAACAATTATGCTTATTTGACATAGCTCTGCGGGCCGCAACATAACTCCACTTTTAAGTATTTATCTTGAACATCCACTGAGCTACTGGGTGTTAAAAAAAGTTACTTCAGAGGAGTAGGTACCAACAGTTATTCAATTATAGCTTATAAAAAAAAAATCATGGGTGGCCAACACGAGGCCCGCCAAGAGTTATGTTGCGGCCCGCAGAGCTATGTCAAATAAGCATAATTGTTACCTTCATTATACATATTATGAATGTATCACCAAGAGAACATTATCTACATCATGAGTCGTTCGTATCATATATTAATCCTTATATATCCTTGTGGCAAATAGTAAAAACTAACTTTCAGATCATAAATCGTAATCCTGATGAATAGTAAAATTCCTTAAAAACCTAGTTCACATTTTTTATAAAATGAGCGGGCAATTCTTCAAAGCTCCAGGAAATTATCTTTCTGTTGACAATTTACTTGTTGGGATTGGTAGGGTGGTGTAAGAAAAGCAAATGGTGCCGAGTCACATATGCAGTACTGTTCGAAAAATGTTGCTCAAACCTTTTCTAACTCTTTCGGATGGCAGTTCTTGGAATTTATGAGAGCTATGATGGTTTTTGCACTAAGTAGCAAAACATCATCCAATGAGTGAACAAAAGTCGATGTAATTATGAATGAGAGGTGCATTTAGCTCGTGATAGCCGTCCAAAACGAACAAAAGCGATTAAAAAAGAACAAAAAATGGGTAAAATCAGTTCGAAGGTCAAATCAAATATTTTGTGTCTGTCACGTCTATTATTCGAACTGTGACATGAAATTAAAAAAAAATATCGTAAGACCGGGACTACCAGCAGAAGGAGGCCAAAAAAGACGGCCCCAGTGAAAGATCGTTTTTATTGCTCCAAAACCGTCGGCATCGGTTATCGGTGTCGGTGGATATCAAAAATGATCTTTTTCGAGCTACACAAAAAGTAGTTTAGGCACGATCAGTGAGAAAAAGGTTCGTAAAAGCTGGACTTAGAGCACTCAAGCAATTACTGAAGTTGGATTTTCCAATACGAGTCAGAGAAAAACAATTAAATTGGGCTGAGAAACATCTTCATTGGATTCAAGACATGTGGAACAATGTTATCTTTTCCGACGAATCCAAATTTAAGCTGCATATTGGAGCTGCGCAAAGAGAATCAATGGAAAGACTGAGCTATGAATGCCTCTTATAGATGCCTGCAAAACTGAAGGTGTGATAGTCTGGGGATGATTCTCTGGAGATGGAGAAGATAAAATGGCCTCTTCAGAATCGAAAGACATTACAGCAGTTTATATACGAGTCCTAGAATATGAATTAGAGCTCTCCGCGTCAGCCGTTTTGATGACACTTGCGGATTAATTTTTCAACTGGACAATACTCCTAGCCATACAGCCAAAATATGAACTTATTTTTGTTTTTCAAATGAAAGATTAATTTATAGCTTTAAAATAAGCTACAACTTGTATGACTAGAAACTGTATTACATATATTTTTTAATTTTTAAGGTTAAGAAGCACTTTGAAGAAAACAATATTGATGTGCTCAGCTGGCCTCTCTACAGCCCAGACCTCAATCCAATTGAGAATATCCGGTACAGAGTTAATTAAAATCCTAAAACATCAACTAAATCGGCTCTTGAATACCATACCTGTATCCACATGGAAAACATATCTGAGTCAATGAATCGCAGATTTGAAGCAGTTATAAAAGCAAGAGGAGGTCCAATAGAGTACTGATTGAATGGACAATGATGCTGGGAAAAAAACATTTTTCGGTCCATTTTTGCAGGAAATAATTTTTCAACTCCGAGGTCTACAGAGCTCTTTCTGGACACTCACGTAGAATTATTTAAAACATTTTATTTTAGAACAGCAACATAGGAGTATACACTACTCGTACATTGTGCGGACAATGAAATACGAGTGTAAAGCTTATGCTACTGTTGAAGTACTATCAGAATCACAGATGGCAATTGGTATTCAGTCGAAGCATCTCGTGAATTCCCAAATTCAGAAATATAGTATAGATCCGAAAACGGAACTCGCGACTTAAACATGGTACCGTCACGACTTAGGTACACTTACAAACAAGAATAAGTATCTTACAAGCATTTAATATTTTACAATTTGAAACTGCTGCAAATAGAAAAATCAGCAACATTCCAAACCCTGCATTTCTATGTGAGCCTAATTTTTATCATCCAATATTACATGAAATATTATCGCAGGAGGAGTACGCAACTTAATCTAGACGCCGCGTCGCGCCGATACACCTATTATGACATTTAACTCCGTTTTTCTTTTTTGCTGATGTTAATCCATGGATATGTTTACTTAAACCCGTAATTACCTACTTTTATGATGCAATTTAAAAATCTTCAGTGCAAAACACAAAAAAAGGCAAACATCGTACCTACTCTTGTGCCCGACGACTTAAGTGTGGGTGCGGCGCATATCTATGTTTGAACTCCTCGCAAAAAAACTATTACTTTTTGTATGTACACAATTTTCATTTCCATAAAGCAACAAATTAAAAAAAAAACTACGTAATTTGTGCTCGTATCTTTAATGGAGAGTTAAGCGGGCGGATATTAAAGCGCATAGCGTGCATTTATCTTTTTTTTTATGCGATATAGCTTCGATATATTTTTAAGCCACTGCAGGCTTTGTGATTTGGACAATAAATTATTCAAAACTAGGCAATCTGTTTGCCATGGCAAGTCAAATTGATTAATTTATAAATATCTTTTATTGATTATTGGATCTATTAGGCTTTGAAGTTGAATATATAATTTGAGCATACCTACTGGCCTTTACCTGAATTTATGCGTTTATCGTAGGTATGAATATATTATTGGAGATACAATTTGCATCGCATGAACGTTAATAAATTTAGAATATTTAACGAATTTAGATTTAAACACCTAGTCACTATTATCATGTCCTACTGGATGGATACCCTCAGAAATCCCTGGATGACCTAGAATTCAGAAATTCCCATTTTCTGAATTGTGGTGTAAAGTTGGCCACACAAATCCGAAGGGTTTTTGATTTGCATAAAAGATTTTCCATCGGTCGAGGGAGGAGAGACTTCCATTGTAGGTATCTACTCTGACACGTGCTCATGTTATAGGATTTTCTATTTCGCGCTATATTTCACATGTCACAGATGAGCCCGTCGTCATATTTGACAGTTGTCAACTGAAAATTATGCGAATAATGAATGCAATTAAATTAACAAAACTTATTAGGTGTGTTTGGTAACCTGTTAATTTATGAAAATTTACATCCAACTGTCAAAAATCAAGAGAAGAGAGAGCCAAATGACAGTGTCAAAAAATTTCCTCTCGTGCTATATCTTTTTCATGGAGTCACCGAGGCACATCCTTCAAACAGCAATCTGACAATTTGTGAAATGTCAACCACTTCTTGTTAACAAAATAGAAGAAAATTAGTTTTTCGTGAAAATATTCAATAGTTAAAAAAGAAGAAGAGAGGATTTTCCCCCACTTTTACTATTTGACAGATGTGCCATTTGTGTTAATAAAAGATAACAAACACACCTAATACCAGCATTGATCACGGGATTTTGACAAAAAAAAAATTCTGACGCAGCCATTTCTCGTTCAACTCAACTGAAGCTGTTCAGGTCCAGGTTTGTCTACTGTTAGACAATCGGGAATTTAAAATCCAACATGTGCCGCATTTTCCGTAGATTAAATTTACAAAATCAATCTAACGTAAGAAGTAATGAAAGTGCAAAATGGAAAATGTAGGCTCTCCCGGCTTATAAAAAAATGCAATTGATATGCCCAAGGGCCCAATTCAGGTTCATTCACAATGCTGCAAGACTCTCTATAAGGCCGTGTTTCCTTCGGGATGGACTTCACATGAGAGTTGACACAATCCCTATTGCGGGTGTCCATTATCAATCAAATGACAATTGATAAATGTATCAATCAAGGGCACCGTAGCGCAAGTGGTTAGTGCGTCGGACTACTGAGCCAGCGGTCTTGGGTTCGAATCCCACCGCCAAACACCTAAAAAGTTTTTCGCAGTGCCCACCTCTTCCGAATGCCTGACAAGCATTCAAGCGTATCATTTGTCATGTAAAGCTTCCCAACTCGCCGTTCGGAGACGGCAGAAAACTGTAGGTCCCTTCAATTCGTGCAAAAATATAACGGGCACACACAAATGGTTGCGGGAAGCTAGGCTTGGTTCTACCTAGGACTTCTGAAGCCAAATATTTATTTATTTTTTTATCAATCAAGAAAATGTTTAACAGGAAGCCAATTCCAAAGTCGATGAAGGAACGTTCTGCTATTGTGTTTTCTGCTACGGAAAACCAACCTTACACCTCTACGTGACTGAGCAAAATGTATCATATCACTTAAGTATTCGGGAGATTTGTTCTGAATAATATTATTTCTGAAACAGTAGTATTTATCTAAAGGTAAGGATGACCCGTTTATATTCGAATGCAGTTTTGAGATATTTATATACACCCTGTGGAGTTTAGGAAGAGATAGAAAATCAGCTCTTCAATTCTTTTCTCGGATATCTATTTAAGGTCGTTGAAGAAAAATTTGCCCAATATGCGTTGCCTGGCTCTCGCTAGAGCCGGACATTTGCACGGAAAGTAAGTAAGTGACTATTTTTCATTTTCATATTTGCAGCTTCAGCAGAAACTGTTGTGAGGGTACGCTAGGTTGGCTGTATGGTCCTCTATTGGCCATTGTCCTATACTAACTGCCACTACTCTTATGATACCTACGCGGGTTCTTTATATAGCTGTTCGTTGGTTTTAGACGTATTGTAATTAGGCCATATCTTTGTGGATAAGGCACAGTTTGTCAGATGGGTCCACCTGAGACTGGCTAAATCTTAAGAAGTGTGAGAGTATATTTCCCTTAACAGCACCTATAGTAATATGAACGTTTAGTGAGCTATTAAGGGCCATCGCCTGGCAAATTCGTCGGCTCTCCTGTTTCCTTCAATGGCGCCATGTCTTGGAACCCAGAGAAGAACGACTCTAGCCTCTTTGCACAAGCGATTGAGTTTTTTCTTGCATCGATCTACTAGTTTGGTTTGTGTTTGGGTGTTGGGTCGTTTATTAAGTTATGACAGGCCTCGAGGATCACTAGTAGCTCCGCTCCGCCTTGAAAACGCTAAAAAAATTAAAAAAAAAATTTTGGCTGGTCAAAGTCTAATTGATCGAAGCATGGGCTTATAAACAGTGGCTTGGAAAATGTACCTTCCTTCTTTCACATTTGATATTATATGGCTTAAGTTTTACACTGAAGTTAACTAGTTAAATAGGGCTTAGTCTTGACACTGAAGTTACATAGCAGAACATATTGTACTCTTCCACTAGTATTTGGAGTAACCTTAACCCTTAAGTAGGTAGGTGAGAAATAGTAACGTAAGTAGGTAGTGGGGTGCTGATAACATCCCATCCTGATTTCACTTTATTACGCTTATCTTTTCTCTGGTAAGTGGTTCTATGGCATAATTGTCATTATGATATCGTTTTGGGGTAGAACAATGTTAAAAGAATTAACTTTTAGACCCCTTTATAGAGTTTTTAGTCATCTTTTCCAAAATAGTGCTTTCCGTATTAATTTTTGAAACAATTTTTGTTTTAACAAATTCGACATCATCCGTATCAATTAAGTACGGCTCTTCACTTGAATCTGCACTTATATAATGTGAATTTGAATGCGTTCCTAATCTTTTTCAAATGACATTTTCAAATTACCTATACAAATTCACCCAGTAAAAAAAATTACACAACTGGGTAGGTGGGGTGTTGACAGCACCCTTGCAGCTTGAATAGTCTGTCTCGGCTTACTTGTGCAACCAAATTTTTTTTAAAACCATCTGAATCTGTATAATAGAAAACAACAGGAAGGTACTGTACAGACAACGGGTGTCGTCAGTCGCAAAGTACGATGCGTTGTCAGCACCCCACCTACCCAGTTAAAGGTTAAGTAGGGGTACAGATAATCGCAACGGTGATAAATGCAGCCTTTCCTTCCTTAAATTACGCCGATTATGTTCCTTTCCATATTCAGCAATTGATTAGTTGTCCAAAAACTATTGACTGTAACAAATCTCTGACATGATCAGTTTTTTGCTCTTCTTTTCTAATTTGAGGGCAGCATTTGGGCTGGAAAAATAGGGTTCGCCTTTTAGATTGCTTCAACGCTGATATATATGATAAAGATTCCTGCCTCGACTTTTTGGACGTCTACTTGCCAAGACTAATTGAAACGTATAGAAAAGAAGGTCATGTCCTTGGGCAATGCCATCTAGAAACATTTATAACTCCCACATTCAGTCCGAAAAAAATAAAGTGGATTTCAATATAGTAGCTTCGGGCGATAGACGAAGGACACCGTCTACTTTTTGAATGTTAACCTGCCATGTTCGGGGATGAAACTGTGCTGGACACAACGAAGCCCTCAAGGTAGATTCACTCAAATGCACGTATTCGCTAAATGAATTTCGCTAATTAGCAATTCTAACGATGAATTCAATCAGAAGGGAAACCTAACAATCTCTACAGAGGTCGTAGTTCGTAGTTCGCTGAGTAATTTTTAAGTGCATTAGCCACTTGCTTACTCTCCCACAATCCCTAAAAAAAACAGATGATCCATTGTCATCCCTGCCAGAACTTAGATAAGTGCGATTATTTATTACGTCCTTTTGTGGTGAGAAAACTCGAACTTGCCTTGCTCACAGGCATCCTTTTGTTTACGCATACAATTGGAACTCCTAGCATTCAAGTTCGCCATTGCCAAAAAAAAAATATATTCCAAACAATAACCGAAATCCCATTGTTAACTTTTTCCAAGATACCGGGCCAGAAGGACAATCACATTATTTTTAAGCAGCAATAATCTTCGTCTGTGATAAGAATCCTGCCACTATCCTGCTGCAGTGTCAAGGGACCGATACAGATTCCCATGGGGTATTCTTTGCACATACAATGGAATGATGAAATAACAGCAATTCCCTAACCAGGGGACAGCCTATTTGTTGACAATGGCCGAAATGGCGTTAATTAAAAAATGAGCAAGAAAAAAAAAATACAAATAATGATTTTAAAAGAAGAAACCAGATGAGCATCCGCTCATGTTGGTACACAGGTAAGCTTGGGTCGAGTGTCGAGTCCTTTTTTACCCAACCAAACTGGGCAGTTTTTTTTTTATAATTTCTTTTTAACCAAAAAGTAAATAGAAACAGAGTGAGTACCCCCGTCCGAAAAAGGTTTTATCAGCACAAACACGATTGCAGAGTTCATCCCCGATCCCTTGTTAATGGGCGTAATTAACTTTGCATGAGGATTAGGGCAGGATGGCAGTAGCAGTAGTAGTTTTGCTCTGCTTTGATTACACTTCCTTTGAATTATAATGAGCTTTGTGAAGATGTGATGATGAGAGACGCTGCGCTGCGCCTTGTCACGCCACATACCGGCCGGTCTTTGACGAATTTAAATATTAAATAAGTTATAACGATGCTTGTTGTTGTTGTTGTTGTTTGAATAAGCTAGGACATATTGTGTGATGTCCCCTATCCATATGTAGGCAAAGTTGTGTTTGTTTTTTGTGGGGGGGCATGACCCCATTGTCCTACTAAAAAGTTCTTAACTATAAACTAGAGTGTCCCTGGGATTTCACTCTTTTAGGTGGAGGTAGCTAAACTACAAGTTCTTAAAGGAGATTACACTAACATGGTAATATTTACTCAACATCTAAAGGAGATAACTGATGTGGAAGAAAGGAAAAAATGTGTCTTAGGAAGTGGCCAGGAGGAAGAATGTAAAGCTAGTTCGATATATGAATGGATTTAGATGATAGACGAATGAATGTTCATACAAATCAACCCTCTATTTGTTTATTTAGCCTAAATGAAGCAAGGATATGATTTGAGTTGATGTTTGCCTTTGGGGTGGGATTTTCAACTACAAAATGCTATTTAAAGATCCATCGAAGCTTATCGAAGAATAATGCAAGGTTTCGGAGAAATCCCATTTGGGAACGGGAAGTGAAAGAAGGAGAGGAGCTTTGGTAACAGAAAAACAATAGCTGAGTATTCAATATTGGATCGTATGTTATCTTGTTTGGGAGCTACATATTAAACCGCAATGTCCAGGAAGTGTCCAGGAAATGTTAGAAGGGAAATTCGGAAACTAAAAAGGTCTGTATACCTCTACTCTATACACTGGATGTCAGAAGTTTTATGACATTTAAATTATATTAAAAATATAGAGTGAAGTTAAAAATCTTTAACAAAAATGGAGAACTATAATCCTGTTTAAAAAATTAAGACCAGTTGGATAATTGTTCTTATTTTTTTTCTGATGAAGGTTTTGCACGTAAGTTGAAAACAGTCCTGAAATTAATGCAGCCAAATATATAAGAGTACCTACAATCTTATTACTTTTTAAGTTTGAAAATGAATGCAAAATGTGTTAATGTTATAAGTCAATGTATATAATTATTAACCTACTGGTCTTAATTTTTTACACAGAACTGTAATACAGTCGAACTTCGATAACTCGAACCATCACTTGCCACAGAAAAAAATCGAGTTATCAAGACTTCGAGTTATTAAGTAAAATACGAAATTGATATAAATATGTAATTTTTCATCAAGAGATAATGTTTTTAACGTACGCTTTTCGTCTTTGTGTTTTTTTAGGCGCCTACTATTTTTTTTAAAAATAAAAACTAAGCTTTAAACTCGTATCGTATGGTGGAACATACAAACACAGTGCCCCCGATGCGATGTATTATAAAACGAACTTGTAAAAACACGCAGAATTTGGGAATTCCCCTTCAGAATTCGACTTATCGAAGGTGACGCCAAATAATCTCTTCGAGTTATCAAGATATTCAAGTAATAGAAGTTCGAGTTATCGAATCAAAATTACATGTAAATTTCAGTCTTGGCGCTATTACCAACCAATTTCATTCGAGTTATTAAATAATCGAGTGATCAAAGTTCGACTTATCGAATACGATATTTAAATTAAATTCGACTGTATTTAAATTGCTTATTCAAGAAAAACATGATTAAGCTGATTTGTTATCTTAAAATTCTTGGCATTCTGCAAGAGATATTTCCGGGTTGTTTCATTGTTCTGTTGTTAAAAGCTCAGGTTTTGATCGAGAAAAATTGTTGAATCCGTCAACTTTTCACATGCAGTGTAGAGGGACTAAAATATGCCAAAATAAAAATACAGTAGAATCCGCTTAAGACGCTCTTCAAGGGACCAACAGAAAATAGCGTCTTTAGTGGGAAACACTAAAAATTACATCCAGTTTGAAAAAGGGTTATTTTATAAGAAGAGTCGAAATTATACATGTATTATGCTAGTTTTCCTTTCATGCCTTGTACTATCCATTGTACGCAATCCAAATCGAATGCACTGACACTACTTGTATGTACGTAAGGCGCACACAAGAAATTAAACAAAACTGACAAAAGTAACGACCACAAAAATGACACCTTTCATATGGTTTGTTTGCGAAAAACACAAAAATCGCTATAAAAACGGCGGTAGCCGTCGGCGTCGCCGTACATCCCAATGCATCGAATGGTTTTTCTGGGAAAAACATTCAAAAGCAAGAGAATACAAATCTTACGAAATGTATCGTTTAGCTGTGTGAGCGTATTAAGCGGGAAAAAGAGCGTATTAACCGGATTTTTTTTCATACGAATTCTTATCAAAATAAAGGGACCGGCGAAAAAGAGCATTAAAAGCGGGATAGCGTCTTAAGCGGATTCTACTGTATGCGTATGCTCTGTTCCAATAGAATTGTCAGACAGGCCTTATGGGGAAGTTTTTTTTTGTAACCACTGGTACTTGTACATGTTTTCATGGCACTCAATTCGAAAAATTTTCACTGAAATAAAAACAAACAAAACAAACTGACTTACACACGTTTTATTTTTGTAATATTCCTCGAATCCGCATATAGCCCATCATAGCCAGCCTGCCACACAGCTGGTGGCAGTATAATCAAGATCATGCCTGGCCGCCAATCGCCATCAACAATCACTAATCACTATGTGTATGGAATGGAAAATATGAACATCAAAACAGTGTTACCATTATTATGGCAAAGCAAATCTTTACAGCTTTTTCTCTGGTTTTTATCAAAGAGCTTTGGGATTTTGTGCTTTGAGAACCAATAAATTAATTTGAGTATGTGAGGGTGTTGCCGCTTTGCTCTTTTCCATTTTCTTGTTTTTCTGAGGAAACCGTTAAAATGCAGATACATTTTTTTTCACTTTTTGTGCTTAATAATGAATGTTTATTTGCATGTTGGGTGTGGAAATGAATAGTTCGTATTTGTTTGGTTTTAGCTTATATCTCGTAAGCTAATCGTTAGCAACAAATCGCTAATTCAGCGAATGGGGTGGTACTTCACCAAAGTACAATGGGCCTATAGGTCTACGTGCTGGTTGTCTCTTTAAGGGATAACCCCCTTCTAAATACAATACAATACAAGCTAATCGTTTCCGACATATAAAATTGATACATCGAAATAATCGAAAAAATGCCCACTACAACACACTTAAATATCAACAAAATCGAGGTGGTATCAACTTTATACACAATTATCTTTATTATGTTCAACAAATTGTGTTGTTTTTAAATCAGCATATGGTCACCCTACGGGTATTGATCTACGATTTGCGGCGACTTGTCATGCATACTAAGGAAATCCAGTCAGAGCTTAAAAAGGGACAGGTTTATGCAAGCCACTGCAACCAGACTGAGAGGCAAACATCCTATCTTCCCTGTACTGACAATTCTATTGGAACAGAGTATAGGCAATAGGTGTGTTTGGTATCTTTTTCGGCACACGGAATTGAGATCTGTCAAATAGTAGAATCCTCTCAAAGAGAGAGAACTCCTCTCACAGACAGAAAACTTGCACAAAAGTAAACAAACGCTTTTCAAACAACACTTGGTCAAACCTATCAAATTGTTTTTGTTTTCCACTAACAATGAAGATAATGACATTTCGCAAACTGTCAGATGGCTGGTTTGACAGAGTTGGCTCGGCCCACCCCGAGGAATTGGTCTTGCAGATAATTCATCGCAAAGAGAGAGCCAAATGAGAGTAAAAAAAATTGAGAGCCATGAAACTGTCAGATTCTATGTAGTTTACGTAGAACTTTCCAAAACTAGCATGTTACCAAACAGACCTAATATTAAACAGAGATTCTTGGCAGTTATTATAATTAAAATAATCATCATAGAAGAGTGATATGGTTTCACCAAATGACACAATCGTTAGCTTAGGTGATAAGACAATTCAGTCTTTTAATTCGATGTTGCAAACTTTAGCAGAACAAGTATCGAAAGTTACATAAATGCAGGTACCTCTATCTATGCCATCGACAATGATTGCGTGTCAATTTTCTTTTCTAGATAAAATCCCAGTTTGGTAAATAAATTACGCCGAAGATAACCCAAATGGTGGCGTTATTTTAAAATTGCTAAGTTATCCTTGAGCCACATTTTAAGTTGTATGTCAGTAAGTAGCCAAACATTGCGTAATTACAAAATGACAATGAGATTATAGATCTATGAGATCTAGATCTACCTACAAAAAACAAAGAAAACTACACTTGCACTGTCAAAGATTCGAACGATCGGCGCCGTCTAACGCCCTTACCACTTGAGCTCGCCATGGCGCTCAGCTGTCATGACAATAGTCATCATATTAATAGTTCCTTCAGCTATATCGAATATAACAGGAAATTCAATTCAATTGATATGATTGCCAATCCATCATTAACTATGACGCACTTTGCCTTAACTACGTGCTCTTGTCTGGTAACGTAGACTTGTGTCTGTTTCATGCAAGATGCTCATGAACCGTGTCTCATATCAAGTGCAAAATCACAAAGGCGTAATCCATTCAAAGTTAAATTCAAATTAATGATCTTTCTCCCCACAAGCAAATGAAATGTCAGAACTTAAACGCATTAATATGTGATATACGCCATAAACAAGATGTCAAGTAATTATGGTTGATTAAGGGCGACGGCACATGTCTGACAGTGAAACAGCGGATCTGTGGCAGATCACCTACGTCCGATCTTGCCAATGGATGATTATTCTTCATAAAGTTGCCAGCACTAGTACAGTCATATCGTACGTATCGTATATCGATATCTAAACCGATTCTGACTCGAGCCGATGAGAACATTAAACCGATCAACGATCACTGATCGATGCGATATTAACCATCGTTTCGAGAATAATTGTCTCTCTTGCCTCCACCCTCGCGCATCATAATTAAACGTCAACAATAACGTTATTTTTCGCTTCCTTCAATCTCTGTTTAATTGTCTTCTTCGGCATCGTGTGCTATTGCTTTTGTTGTTAATTATCAAAGGATCTTGTGTGCGTGTGGGAAATTGTTTGGGTTATCCTTCAATAAATCGATGGATTGATTATTCCGCTGTGGTGGGGTTATGAGCAAGTTTCCCTATAGAGATCCCACAAGAGATACGTAACGTAAACAATCCCTTTACGAACGACTCTGATGACGGTTTTCCTCTTTTGTCCCTCTCCAGTTGTCACTTTCATTTATAGGAAAGAATTTAGTGCGGTAGATACCGTTTGGCTGTACAAATAAACAAAAACCCTTCGTTTTAAGGCAATGTGGTTAACCAAACGTCAACTACTTCTTGATCAGCGGCATCATCATCGGCGCGAATGAGACGCCTCGTTCAACACGCTCCAGGATTTCTATTTCTGATCTTTTACTCTCTTTCACTTTGGTATTCGATTCGTAAAAAAATGTCTATTTCTTGTTTTTTTTTTTTTTTCTCAAAAAGAAAATACAAACAAAAGGAATGCATCGGTTAATTTCGAATTAATTCGAAGACAGGCTAGGCTGCTGGGCTGCTTGTTGCCACTGATTGTTTATCTTTCGGTTATATTGAGTTTAGGAAAACTTAATTAAGAACACAATTTATGTTGAATGTTGGGATGATTTTGGGAGTTTTTTTTTTTATCTGTCGGGACACAAACAGACAAACAGATTTTTTTAAATGCATTTAGTGGCGAGAAGTGGATTTTTTCAGGTGAAAATTGCCATCAGACAGAATGGTCAGAAAAGTCGAGGAGTGGATGTTTAATGTTTACCACCGGAACGGTCCCGAATCGAAATCCGATACTGGGTAATGAAAATTAATTTATTTAATTAGTAATTTTAGACGAACGATTCACTGTAAGGGTTTTCCTTTAGTAAATAGTCTTTTGTTAGTATGAATGATGGATCTATTATTGGGGGATGCCCTTTGGGGATTCTCTGGCATTTCATATTTTTGAATTGGATTCGAATATGGTTTTATGTTACAATAAAAATACACTTCAAGTGGTTTATTGCTGAATTGAGCGATGGTGATCAGTGATGGTAACTAAAAAGGAGAAAAGTACCTACCAACGATGGAAAAAATCCCTACTTCGCTCTACACATGCGTACAATTTCTCCTACAGTTCCCAATACGTTATTATTCAAAAATGAGAACTGAACACAATGCGTTCATCAAACAAAAAACGCTTTAAATGCTTAAGTTTATATTATTTATTTTCATAACAAACCAAGAACAGCACAAAATCAAGATTAAAATAAGGAACGGCATTCATATTGCACTGACAAATGTTTAAAAACATAATTTGGTTAGAAAGAGTTGTTAAACGGTTTGTCTGGTTGGAAACTGCTCTCGAAATATATTATGCAAGCCTATAAGTATCGCAATAGCTTTGTGAATTTGTAAAAAATGTAACATATCAAATGCGGAAGTAACTTAAACAAGTCTAATCAGTATTGTTTTTTCTTGTTATCCATGAATTGTATACCAAGTTAGCTTAATGTTTTAATTATATACATATATCCTTTCTTTCTAATTTATGAAACGAATCATGAAATGCCAAACTATCGACAGACGGCAATATAAAATCATGCTTTTTTTTTCTCTTTACGTAAACTTAACCCTCACACGTTCTTTATTAACCGGCGTTAATATGGATACTTTAATTTTATCATACTTTGGATATCTACTTTTGAACTAAATATCTTTTCTCTCAGACTCAGTGACTAAATATTTCATATACATATTTGGAAAACTATAGAAACAAATAAATTTTGACAGTTTTTCGACTGATTTTTCGTCAAATTGTAGCAAACGTACCTTATTAACTCAGGTTAATATTTTAACTTTTGTAGGAATGAATTCTAAATTTGTTCTATAACTTTCTCTTTTTGAGAGTTACGAGCAGGGCTGCCGAAGTGAGTACTAAGGGAGTATTCGTACTACTCTCTCAAACACTGTACTCCCGTACTCCCCTCGTCGTGATTGTACTCCCCTATTATATATTTCTTTCTTTCACAGGCTGAGTGTTCTTTTAATAACTTATATCTATATTTATATTTTATTGATCGAACATATGGTCTTTAACATTATGTACGGAATATGATGTTGGTCAGGTAGCTAGCTATGGCCATGGCGCAAAGGACGGCTCTTTCAAACACATTTTTCATGACAATTTCGCAGACGTCTGGCGTTATTTATGCAATTATATTTCGAATTTTGTTCTTAAGCATAAAGGTTTCTCCAAGTACCACCATATGAAGACGTTGGGAGGGGTCAAATCAGGGGATCGTGGGAGACACTCGATATCACCACTTTTTGACGGGAAAAATTTCTCATAAAATTTGCATCGTAGAACGAGTTGTGTGTGATACGGCACCGTCTTGCTGGAACCACATGCTATGTAGTTCTATTTGATCCAATTCAGTCACAAGACCATTTTCCCACATGTCCCGATAGCGGTCACCAGTAACTCACTGATAACTGAATGAGCATTTCTCAAATATGACCCAATAATGCCGCCAGCCCAAAGGGCGAACCATGCAGTTACTCTATGAGGGTGAAAAGGTCTTTGGTGCATCAATTGAGAGAGAGTTTATGGTGCCAATAGCGGCTATTCTGTTTCTTAACAAAGCCGACCAAGTCGAAATATGCTGCGTCACTCATAATGATTTCTATCAACATTGGTGGTCGTCTATAATGGGGTGGAATCGGCTAACGCGATAATTGACTGTCGATTTTTTGATTGTCGTTTTTGAAAACGCCACCTAAATAGCTGTCACCTAAAATCAACGCAAAAAATATGATTATCGATTTGATAATCATCTTACACAGAGCAAAAGTCTCGATTTTGATTATCAACTATCAACTATCGCGTTAGCCGATTCCACCCCTGAGCTGTAAAACTCAGCTGCTCCATAACAAAATTTGTTATCGACTTCTCTCTACGACTGTCAAATGCCAACTGAATAATGTTATCCAATCCGAAATGGAGGCCTAACAAAATCGACCTGGAACATAGAAAACACCCTTTACCTAGTTCCATCAGCCAATACAAAATATTCTTGAGGCTACAATAAAAATAAAATAGTTACTATAGATGCTACTACTAGATGTAAATTTTTGATTTGTATTGTTTCAGTTTTGTACTCCTCTCAGGCACAAAATACTCCCCTGCAAACGTCTAAAATACTCCCATTAGAATTTTCAAAACGGCAGCCCTGGTTACGAGTTTATTTATATGTATAAAAACATTAGATATGTATATATGTTATGTAGGTACAGATGTTTTTACATATGAGTATGTTGCACATGCAGTTTCAGTTGGGTGATATCTGCAAGCTACATCTTCAAAATATTTTTGAATGAAAGGAAATAATTTGTTGTTTTTTTATTCCAGTATCTCTACTAGAAAACACCTTTTTTGGCGACTTGGAGCGTCTTCCTGAGAAGTATCATTAGGCAAAAATGGCTGGTGTGTATCGTGTACAATATGATCAATTGGTACACCCAAAATGCATATGTTACCGGCCAAACCCGATTTCATACCATACTACATAGTTTGTCTTAAGGCAACTAGTTTATTCTTAGCATGTCCGGATATGCGTAGGATAAACTAGTTTGGCCCATGACATACTGGCTGAAATCGGGCTTGACAGGAAACACATACAACTTCGATTTTTACATATAAATTTGAAACATTTTGAGAAATTCGAGCTCTCGGAGTTATTGTAGGATATAGGCGTACAAAGATGCTTCCCCAACTCTTCAAGAAACTACCTGGGTTGACTCGACTTGGACGAATTTGTGTTATTGGACTGGAAGATTATGTATGCTATGTCCCTAATCCAGCAATGGCTTGGATATTGTAAAATAGAGCCAGCACAGCGGTTTGCTTTCCTCTTAGTTGTATATTAACCAAGCAATTGGCCCATCACATCCACACAGACTCGAAGTGTATCAAGAATCAGGTATTGTTGTTGCTCTTCGTGTGGCAATCTTGAATAAAAACCATATGTATCAAATTGCACGATCTATGTAAAATATATGTATGAACATATAAATATTTACCTGTATAATGCCACACTTGAATGAAATTTAAATTTATTTTGATCCATTTTCACAAAAATAAAATTTATTGTATTGATTGAATATGATTGCCAAACAAAATTGATGGGGAAATTCGCTCAATTCACATAAGTTTTCATTTTTCAATGTAAATCGTATTGCCCTTGCTGTTTTCTAGTGTGCGTGAAAAAAAAATTTACGAAATTTATTCAAAAAACAACAAATAACAATTAAAAGGAAGACCGGAAGTAAGAATTTTGTTTTTATAGACAGAAAGCCCGAAAAAGGAGGAAGGGAATGAAAATATTAACCTGGGCTACTAAGGTACTGATTAAAGGGCAACAATTGTCATCCGTGTATGGGTTAACTACTACTATCATTTAATTGATACCAATAAAGAGTTGAATAATAATAATAATAAATACTGACTTTTTCATTCTCGAATTGAAGGGCATTAAGGTGAAAGAGTTGTGATTTTAACAAAACAGTGCAACTTTCCATACAGCGCTTACCAGTACCACAGTCAATTTATTGAAGGAAACATTCGTACTGGACCTGTGAAATGGCCTCAAAGATCGTGTGATTTAACACCTTTGGATTATTTTCTGTGGGGATAGGTGAAGTTGTTAGTTTACGTCGATAAATTAGAGACGATGGACAACTTGGAAGCCGACCTTTGCTGTGTTATTTCTGATATAGGGCCCCAGCTGCTCGAAAAAGTGGTCGAAACTTGGTCGGACTTCCAGATTCCAGCCAGCTGTGGCAGAGCAAAATACATCTTATAAACAATCTTCTTTGTAAGAAAACAAGGTCTATGCAGCGGAGTTGCGCCTCTTTTATGTCTATAACTGGCACCTAATACGTATGTACATAGGAACATGGTATGTTCACAAATTGCAATATACCTCAACAGACTTTGCTTTTGAAATTGTAGTCAGTTAGCTAGGGATAGAGCTGACTTCAGAACCTTGTTGACTGAAACTTTGTCCCACACCAGTTTGGGAACAAATCCAGAATGTTCCACTCAAAAAGTAAATCTAATCAAATAATACATGCCTTGAAGTTTTATTTTCTCTTTTTACCTCGAGGAATTTCAGAGTCCAGCTCCAGGTCCTTCTGATTTAAAAGAGGGTGCCTCATGTCTACCGCGGTATAAAGTTTTTGAAATTTAATAATATCTCTATTAGTCATTCGAAAAAGGGGTTCATGTCGTTACCCAGGGAAGTTCTCTGCTCTCTATTCATATCAAACCTTCTATTTCCACCCTTCGAATAGTTTGTTGTGGATCTTCTGTCCCATTCCATCAGTTCCACGCGCCACCACCAGAAACATATTTATTTCTGCTGAAATCAATGAAAACTGTTTAACAAGCACGTGCGTGCTTTCGCCCGGCTCACTGAAGCAAGCTGATTTAGATTTAAAAAAAATAAAGAAAACAACAATAACAACAAAAACAAAATCCAAGAGTTCTTGAAGCGAAAAGCGGCGAGGGTCGAAAGAAATAATCAACATTTTATTAATAACGATAATGCAGTTCAACATCCCCATTTCAAATTTACCAAACCACCGCAAGAAAAAAAGGTGCACAGTGATTGTTTCCCGGTGGAAGCTGATGCGCCCCTCCCTCCGCCCGCAGTTAAAATGACTGAATCCCGGCTGTATAGAGGGGTAGGCGGAATAAAATGATGGCACAATAATAAGAATTTAATATTTCCATGGGACTTTCACGGCCAGCGCACTTCAGTGCTTTACGCTTTGTTTGTCAGCGAAGGTACGTTACGTGTACGTACGCCTGCCTGTGTTCATTTGGAAAATATAATTTCAAAAATTCCCTTTGTTTACGGAAAATATTTCACAGGTAGATTGGTACATTGATATCCGGCTGCGAAGTGAAAATATTTGCCGACAGAGCCTCTTCAAAGGATTTTCTGTTGTCGCTTCCCTCGGCAGCCGAGCTGGGGGTGGAAACGTTAGAAAGTTAGGTTTTGGGCACAGCCCCACTTATAAAGTGATTTGAATGGCGGAGTGTTTTGTGTTTTTTGTTTGTCTTACAAAAACAGTATAATGCTGGTTTAATCAAATTTAAAAGAAACCCTTTTACTCAAGTAAAGAGAGTGACTCGATGGTTTCTAGACGGTGACGCTTTTTATGCAGGCCACCAGAACTGCTAAGCATCATGAATCTGCAGTGTACCATACTCAACTCCTATTCTGAATCCAGTATACAATTTGAAAATTCCGATAGTACCTACACCTACATACAGTGGCGAGCATATAAATAGGGAAAAACAACCAAAGACAGTAATTTCTGTGGATTTTGCTAAAACTTTAAACAACTGGAAAGCTATCAATTTTATTTTTTAGCAGTATACATTTTAGGTGTAATATTATTAGGTATCTCATAACATCAGTAACATGAAAAATTGATCGTAATAGATGAAGAAAAATCCTTACTTCTTGGAGAACTTTAAAACGCCATTTATACGTTCTTTCGCGAACAGAAATGTAGCCTTGCGATTTTTTTTACTTAAAATCGGCTTTTTTTTAATCCAAATTATTCGCTTAGCGACGTCGTACTGTGTGTACACTCACATTCAAGCACATTCTTGTGCGGAAATTTCAGCGTGAATGTCAACAGCGGTTCTCTAACGATCCTTTTCAGAAAGGCGCTGCCTCATCCAATCAACACGCGGTGTAGTTTTTCGGGGTCTGGGAGTGCGAGGTTTATTAAAACTGCTACCATACCATAGCGTTTGACCTGTTCCAAACAGCGTTGCCGCTTTAAAAAAAAATATCGTGCCTCATCCGCTGAAATACCGTGCCATTTTAGGCGATAGCGTGTCTAATCAAAAAAAAAAAAAAAAATTACAGGTTTTTCTATTTCTTTAAAATTTCAAATATTTTTGTTGGGAATCTTTTTCTCTAAATTTTTAAACCCTTCTGTACATTCAGTGCCGACAAAAATATCATATATACATACGTATTCGCTGAAATTGTTGGGCTTAGTAGCAAATATCATCATTATGAATTAACTTAATCTTTGTTCAATAAGAAAATAGGCAGAACAGCACAGATTTGTCAAAAACAGCAGATCAAAATAGAGCAGAAGATTACAGCCATATGTTTTTTCTGTCAAAGATGACAACTTCACTGTCAGCTACTGTACTTAATATTTTATTTATTTATTTGTTTTATTACATTTAAAAATAACTAAACCTCTTTCCGATTGAATTTTGATTTCTTCAAGTTGGTAAACCTAAATCTCATCGAAACACTTCACTTCATGTAAAAAAATCAAATATGTAATCAAAGGTGTTTTTGATATTTCTAACAAATCTGTTCTACCTCAAGAGTAGGTGCAGAAAAGCTGTCCAGCTCAGAGTCATTGAACACAAAGCAAATCAATCTCGGACAGAAAGTTTTCTCATTGAACACGAAAACATTGTAGGTAGGTACTTTTCTGTTCTTTTCTGCCCAAAACAGTCTCATTGAACAGACTTATAATCTTCTTTTAAATTATTTTTCGGGATTAAGTGCATTCATGGTATAATTTTGAACGAATGCGTCCGATTCTATTGATGATTAGTTAAACCGTGCTTACACTTTCAAATTTATATCATTATGAGTTTAGGTTCCAGTCAAATAATAGAAATAAGAAAAACGTGCCAAAATTTATATTTTCGCGCCTGCGTGCCTCAATGAAATTACCGTGTCAAAAAGGCACAATCGTGCCGCATCGGCAACGCTGCTTCCAAAGCTCGAAGACAAACATCAATTGATATATATAAATGTCTCCATATTGCAGAGAGCGTAATATCTTCACTGCTTAAACGACAATTTTCTCGCCGCTGTTCAGCCGTTATGTGTTTGCCCTGTCCCATTCCTATAACATCACAAATCGAGTTATTATGACTTCTTGATTTTCTATATTTATCTAACATTAATTAAAATGTATTAATTTTTTACCTATTTAATTTATTTATAACCATAAAGTAATGGATTGATTTTTTTTTCTTTTTTTTTTGTATTATATTGAAGGTTTTTGTGGTATTTTTCCTTAAAATTACTTATTTTCTTCTTACTAAACTGTTCATATCATGTTATCTCTGTATTAAGAAATGTGCGATAACAAACCAATATTGCAAATTTATGATATCAATAACAAAGCAATATTTATGTAAACATTACATAATGAAAATCAAACATTTTCACACAGAAGGTGAGTACAAACTAAGAACAATATAATTTCCCTATTTAGGTGCTCGTACCAATTTAACACTTGGCACGGTATTTTATATCTGTACCGTAAAACGTAGACAAAAGGATGTTATGCATGTTACAGTTAGTTCTAAAAAATCTGTTTTGAGGATACACTTCGCATTTTAACCAAGCTATTTTCTTAGGTGCGGGTATATGGTGATTTGAACTATGTTGACTGCATTTTCCTATTTATATGCTCGCCACTGTATGTTACATGCCTACATGTACTGGTATGTACATATCTATTTAAACTAAAAAGTTACAGTGCGGTTCACTTGGTTAGCCGCACTAAATGTATTTATTTATTTATTTAAATAAATTCGCAACGCAATATTTCCATACATCTATTTTTTTTCTATTTGACATAAATTAACAAAAAATTAGAATATAGGATTAAGATTAGTAACTACTGAGCGATGTGATAAGGATGTGACCATGCTCGTCAGCCCGCTTACCTACCAGAAAATAATTAAATTCATGCTTACAGTGTATCAATCTCATATTCGTACACCTGATGTGGTAATATTTATTTAAGGAAAAATCTAAACAAATTGAACAAATACTGCAAAATTTTATTGATTTCAGTAAGAACACATTAAAATGAAAAAATTAACTTCAATTAATTCAAATATTTCAAATAAAGTATTGAAATTTTTTCATAAAAAACATAATATTAAGAAAAATATGGTCAATTTTGTATTCGTACACTTTGATATTAAGTCATTTTTTTCACATTTTATCTAAAAACTAATACTTGAATCAAAGTCTTTGTTAGCTAAGACCTATTAAAGATGGCTGGGCATGGATTCGGCTAATATTTCTGTAATTTCAATGGTAATTTTCACACACTCTTCAATAAGCCTTTCTTTGAGATCATTTGTGTACCTTATACCAAATTTTCTTACTCTGTGTCCCAAATCGTCCCACAAATTCTTTATGGCATTAATATCCGATGACTGTGGAAGTGTTTCCAACACTTTTCGAGAGTGATAAAGAAGCCACATTCAAAATAGATAAGCTTTATGTTTGGGGTCATTATGCTGGTAAAGGGTAAAATTGTTCCAGAGCCCCTTTTGAACAGCACTTTTCTTCAGATTTGGCTTAGATATCTCAATATATTGCTTATAGTCCATTTATTCGTTAAATTATATGCGGTCATCCCACTCTAGCCGCGGAAAAACACTCCCACAGCATTACCGAACCATCATCATGTTTGACTGTCCGCCTTGGTATGTGAAAGATATCCGGTAGTTGTTTTTCGGCAAACCATTTGTTCGCCATCCGACCCATAATCATTAAATTTAGACTCGTCTGTAAATACTACTGTGTTTCAAAAGTCGAAATCTTTAAATTGGTGTTGTTAAGTGAATTCTAATCTCTTGCTTCTGTTCATTAAACTATTGACAGGTTTCTTACACATAACTCTTCCATTGTACCCTTGTTTTCGGATGCAATTTCTTGGCATTTCTGTTCAGAAACCTTTATTAAAAGTTCGACAAAGATTTCTGCCAGTTTTGATGCACTATATGTAGGTTTTTTTCGAATTGACCGTATAAATATTCTCATGTCATGTGCACTTAATACATTTTTAGATGTATTTTTTGGTTTATTTTCGATGTGGTTTTCATGTTTCAACCGAATAATGATTGTTTGGATGGTTGATCTTGGCCGACCTACCAAACTTGATATCACACTATAAGATTTTCCTGCTCCGTTATATCTGATTATCTGTTCCCGCAGTTAATTTGATATCTCACCTTACATTCTACCCATTTTTCCAAGAAATTTCGAATAACTTTACAAAGTAACTTTTTTTTCATTATCTCACTTTGAAAAATAATAATTCAATGCAAAAAAACAACTTTGACAAGGAACAGATTACTAATTTTTATTTTTTTGTGAATAAACGAGCGGTGTACGAATACGAAACTGAGCTAATTTTTGTCTATTTTTTTACTTTTATCTATTTCAAAACCAAAGGGAATGTTAACTAATGTCAAAACTAAATGGAATGCAATTGTTCAATATCCAGTAAAAATGCTATACTATATTTAACTTAATATCTCAAGTCGTTTTTGATCAGGAATTCAATGTTTTTCTTAATAGCTGGTGTACGAATATGAGATTGATACACTGTATATGGGAATCACACTAACGCCGAAATACGATCATTTCGATTTTCAAATAAAAAGCGTTCATACCTACATAAGCTTGCGGGATAGAGTAAAGAATTAAGTGAACAAAATGCTAGAAGTACAGTTCAACATAGAGGGGTGGTTCGGTGATGGTGTGGGGGTGTATGGCAGCATCTGGGGTCGGGAATTTAGTCTTCATTGAAAGTACAATGATTAAGCCAGACTCTCTGAACATCCTTAAGGATAACATGCAACCGAGCGTGGACAAATTAGGCACGACTAGGAATTGGATCTTTCAGCAAGACAATGTCCCTAAGCATACCTCGTGGCCCGTTAACGAATGGTTGCTTTATAGGACTCCAAAACAGCTCGATCACCCTCTGCAATTACCGGACCTAAGCCCAATAGAGCATTTATGGGATCATTTGGACTGGAACATTCGTAAAAGGACTATTAAAAGCAAAAAGGACCTAAAACAGGCTTTAATTGAAAAATGGTCCCAATTAACCTCCGATTTTACAAATAAACTTGGTATATCCATGCCACGTAGACTTAAAGAAGTTATAAAGTCTAAGGGCGGTCAAACAAAATATTGAGTTTTGTTTTTAAGATAATAAATTTATGAATTCCTTAAAGAAACTGCTAATGTTTACTTACTTTTGACGCGTAGAATATGGAGTATAGTTAATTTTTATTAAAAAAAATTGTTTATTAGTTTTGATTTGATTTATTTTTTCTCGCTGTTTTATTGCTTATAAATAAAGCTTTTATTTTGTATCATTGGAATCTGATTTTTGTCAATTTTTTTGTTTAATTCATGTAACTCGAGAAATCATACGGGTGTTTACTTACTTTTGACGCTCACAGTATGTAAAAATACCACTTTTCGGGTTGGGTTTGGCCACTCAAGGTATGTCAGGCAGGCGCGTGGGTATCAAGTCGACTATAGAGCACCAATGCGCGCAAAGTTAAAAAAAAAAGGGGACATATATACGTACTACTCCTATGGCCGACGGCCTTTGGCATCACATGTAGGTGTTCAGAGCGCCTCTACGCGGCGTGCGACTGCAATTTCTTTTTTTCCGATAAAATCCCATAATTATTCCTTTTTCTTTTTTCACTTTTTTGTTTTTTTTATAATCTACACACGCTAACGGCGATATGAATACCCTTATAATGTTTACACACAGCGCGAGCACGTGAAGGACAAGAACGAGAGACAGACAGCTCGACGTAGTGATAGGAAACTCAGATGTTAGGTTTCAACTAACTCTATGGGTGCAGCGTTGCCGTTGGGATGCTAAGGTGTCCATTTGGACGCTTTTTAGCAATCGGGACACCTGAACACCATTTTTTGATAATTAGCTAAAATGGACGCTTTTTGAAAATCGTGGACACTTTTGGACGCTTTTCTAATATTTCAATAAAAACCATCAAATTACTTTTTATACTTCTGCGTTATTTAAATATTTTTAATGGATTACAATAATTAACAACCACTGAATACTACCATAAAATCATAGAAGACATGTACATGTCAACAGAAAATGACAGATAAAAGCATACAAATGTTTTTTTTATGAATATGTACAATGTACATATGTACTATATGTACGAGGGTCGGTCAATTAAGTCCCTGAAAATTGAAATAAGGAACAATATTTTCGGCTAAAACACATTTTATTTCTCAATATGCGAGAAGTCTCCTTTGTCTCTGTGCACTTCGTCCAACGTTTTTCCAATTTGTTGATGACCTTTAAATAATAGAATTTCTCGAGGCCCTCAAAATAGGCGTTTGTTTCATTGATGACCTCTTCATTCGACTCAAATCTCTTACCGCCAAGCGGCCGAGTCATTTCTTTATGTTTAGAAACAGGAAATAATCGCAGGGAGCTAAATCCGGAGAATATGCTGTATGAGGTAGCAATTCGTAGCCTAATTCATGGAATTTCGCCATTGCGACTGTGGACCTGTGCGCCGCGCCGGTGCATTATCCTGGTGAAAGAGAACTCTTTTACTCGCCAAATGCGGTCGTTTTTGTGTTTTACCCTTTTCAAGGTAATCGATGTCCTTGTTGCCCGACAGACCCACCTTGGCCATCTTGGACTTCGATTCGCCTGGAGAAGTCCACGGTTTCAACTGTTCCTTGGTCTCGGGTGCGTTTTGAAGAAGCCACGTTTAGTCCACGGTTACGAAAAGAGGCAAAAATTCGTTGGATTTGAGGTGGCAGGCAACGCCATCTTTTTTAATTTTCAGGCACTTATTGACCCACCCTCGTATGTCGTAAAGTTAGTATTTTTCATAAATTTTAAAGAAGCATTTCTTTTCTTTGATAAATACAATTATCTTATTCGAATTATGCATGTGGACTCCTTTTTTAATCCGGGACACCTTTTTGGACACTTTTTAAATTTTACCAGCGACAACGCTGTATGGGTGGTGCCCAGGATAACTGGGCATGCGTGCTGAATGCGGCTCTTAACTTTGACAATCGTCATCTCAACCACATAGTTTATTTTCGAAATAACCACTAAACACTAAATATCTCCTAAATAAGCATTATTTTTTTTTTAGTACTGAATAATTTTTATTTTGTGTTTAGATCACCAATATCAATAAGAATCCGTTATTTAATCTTTGCGCAACGGATATTTGTAATATCTCCTTATTAAATTGTTCTGTAATTTTCATTCAGAATCATTCAACTGCTTTCTAATTAAGTTTGTTCGATTTTATTTCACATAATTTGAAATTAGGTCGTATGGGAAATTATGTATTTCCGAGGCGAATTTGGAAATTCGCTTTTTTGCTCTGGTGTGAATACCATATTATGCTTGGTGAGAGGCGCCTAATGGTACCTTTGGCCACTTTGTTCACAATCACATAAAAAAAAACATTTTGTTGGTTCACTTGAAATAAAAAAATCTATTTATGGAAATAAATTAGGTGTGTCTAACCAAGTGAACCGCAATGTATAACATTTGGCGAATGTATAAAGTACCTATAATAGGAGTATTTTAAATAAAAGGTTTTGAGTTTCTTGTAACCATATTTCTACTCGAAGAGCGAAACAAGTTTTGAACAAAAATTGGCATGACTTAAGGTACAAAAAGAGTGTGATGTGAATGGCCTTTAGCTTTCAACTCGACATCGCCTTCCATCCGAAATGAATAGCGACCAATAATGAAACATACATATATTCTTTGTGAGAATACCTTCTTTGGAGAAATTTGGGTACTTGAAAATTTAGTACATTTTTTATATGGCAAGAATCGTACGTGAATGGTCTTAAGCTACAGGAACTATCAATGGCCATAATGTAGTCCTGAGCCTAATCCAAAGCCAATCGAGAACTGGTGCTCATCCATCACCCAGAAAAATTAATCAAATGGAAGTTATGTATATGATATACAGAGGTAAAAGTCTAAGACTAGATTTATGAAGAAATATTTAAAAATCTTATACAAGTAATTTATCTTCTTCTTCTTTCTTTGGGTCGCGCTACATTTCGGGGTGAATCAGGGCCTACTTCCCGCAACCACTTGTGTGTGCGTGTTATATTTTCGCACACATAGAAGGGACCTACAATTTTGTGCTGACTCCGAACGGCAAGTTGAGAAGCTCATTGACAAACGATACTCTTTGAATGGTTGTCAGACATTCGAAAGAGGTGGCACCGTGAAAAATACTTTAAGGTGTTTGCTGGGATTAAACCCGCGCAGCAATGCGTAGGATTCCAACGCACTTACCACTACACTATTTGTCTCTCATTGTTATTATTGAAGGATATGTTGTACCGGTATATTGTGCGCCCTACAAATCTCAGTCGAAGGAACATCTCTCAAGACATTATTCTTGTAGAAATTGGTTAGCGAGAGCTAAGCTCGCAACTAGCCTAGGTGAGAATTGCGTGAGTTATAGTTATATCACCTCATCTTGACCGGTTCACCTGTGAAATTCCATTGAAAGATCGGACGGTATAAGTGGCACAATCTCTGTTGTAAGTTGGTAGGTATTTACCAAAATACTTACGTAAGTCTCTTTTGGGTAAGTGTTGCACATTCTACTAAAATGTGCTCTGGAGTTGCACTGAATTCATCCCAAAATCTGGAGTACGTTAGGTAAGGAGGTAACACAAAGTGCTAAATTTTACCATCTCATGGCAAGGAAATGTACATATTTATTTATGGATTCCATTTTAAGTTTCAGATGTTGCCAGTCATATTTTTCAAACTCTATTGGGTCATAGCCTTCTTACATTTGTTTGGCTACAGTAGATTTATTTCTTTACGAGTGTATCCCAATTTTTGTTAAATCGGTTGATTCCCAAAAACTAATTTCTTTCGGTATATGTAATACGTACGAAGAGCGTCTCTGGAGTTATTTCAAACCGGAATATATTAAGATCCGCAAAATCCGATTTTTATAACACTTCAGTCTGCTTAGGAGACAAGTTGGCGCCTAATATCGATTCATTGAACTTATTTGCAGTTCCGAGTTTTAATTCCGAGTTTTAATTTCGTGATCCGAACACAAAGTTGATGGCCAAGTTCATAAGTTCATGAGGTATCCCATTTTAAGTATCTTATATTTCTTTTTCCACAAAAAGACATGTAGACGCTTCAATGATGAACAGTTTAGGTCACCAGCACTCACCACATTAACACCAAAAATTCGTCCCCTATCCTATACCAATCAAAGGCGGAATATTATAATATACCGCAGAGCCATGTCACCTTCGGTTGTGTTCAATAAGAAGACAGTCCTTACTGACCATTATTTCAAAGATTGGTTTTCCAAATATTCCACCCATCTTTGAAAAAGAGGGAACAGTTAATTTTCCAAACCAGGTTTACATAAAGTTACTAAATGTAGGCCAAAAAAATTGGCTCAGCGGGAAAACCTGTGAGCCTGGTATTTTCATTTAACACGCCCGCATACAGCACTCATTGTTTAGCTACTTCAAAAATACTTCCATCCAACATCTGCACTTAATTAGCTAACATCCACTCCACGCACCGCACCGCCAACGTTTGCTCAATACCACTCGATAGGCTCTAACGAACACGCCCCTTGAACGCAGTTTAACAACAGTTAACAACCCCTTTTTGCTCAATCAAGTATTTACAATTACTCCACTAAGATGTTCAACTACAGATACGAGTACGTGTTTATCTAGCCTAACAAGTGCGTTTGGTAAACATGCTAAAATTAATCAAACAAGTATCTCAAAGCACCAGAAGGTGACGCGAACAGATGAATAAATAAGAATAAGGATCCACTACCATTGTGCCCTGGGAAAAAAGTGTTGAAAATAATGAAAATAGTTTTGAGTACAATCGCCCCGCACCCTTAATGTTCACCCCCTACCCGAAGTCGTCAAAAAAAAAAAAACAAAATGTTTGCATTTGCTCGATAAACACGAACACAACGGGATGAGGAGGAAAGTTATTGCTTTAATTGTAATGAAAAAATTCCTTCGATAAACTTGGACGTGGATGTTTCATATCGCATCCCAGTTCGCAGTTCGCCGAATAAAAGGTAAATAACGAGACAGCAGGGTCCCGGTAGCACGCGAATTCGAGTTCAGTTTCTACTGTTTTCTACCCTTGTGGCTCCTGGCTCTTTTGAGGGTTGAAGTCGAATCAAAACGGTTAAAAAAAAAAAACAGGGGGATTAACCCATTGAAGCGGTAAAATGACGAAATTATTTATTTGCCTTCCCTCACTGTGTTTACCTATGTGTGTGCCTTACTATCTCGGAGGGGTGGATCAATTTCTATTTTCCATATTAAAAGTTGATAAAATACCAATATCGCAGTGGAAAAAAAAAAGGATAATAATGAAAGACAAAGGTACAACCCGAGGATTGCTATCGGATTTAAATCGGAAACCCCAAGTCCGGCATTTCTTCTTTTTTCTTTCGCTAAGTAAATAAAAAGGAAACAAACCCTTTTTTCATAAATCCACATTCAGGAGCGGAAGGACAGTTTATAATTGTACAAGTTGCAGAGTATATAAACAAAAGCCATGCCAAGGATGCGGTGTAAGAAGTCGGGATCTCCTTATGTTGATTGTTTGGATTTTGTATTCATTTGTCGTATAACTTCCGGACACAGTTCAAGTTTTGTTTACTTACTGTTTCCGCAGTAGGTAGGTACCGATGCCGTTGACTGTTTCTGACAGTTGTTTTATGGAGTTTTACCTGCCATCAAATTAGCGCAGTGGCTGCATTTAATAAGAGTGTCCGAGAATATAGTTAAAAGGAACAAGCAACAGAAAGGACAAACTTGATGGAGGTCGGTTGATTTTATTTTACCCTGAAGTACAAGCACTTAAGAGCGAAAAGTGGATGACGATGACGATGACGATGAGGACGATGAAAAGTTAGAAAACAAATTAAAGGTTAAAAGAAAGAAAGGTTTCACTTAGAGGTAGAAGTTTTTTTTTTTTTATACAGAAAGGAGTCGTGAAAGTTTATCAAGAGACTATGATCCAAAAAGATCAGTGACTTGTAAATACAAGTATTCTTGCACAAAGCAGCTACGGGTACGGGAAAGGATATAGGAGCTGTGCTTGAAGGGACAAAAGCAATTATCGACTTCATGTTAAAGAAAGAAACTAGAAAGCGGTACACTTGGAGCATATTATTTAAACTTACGAAAAGAGGTGGATAGTTTGCTCAACTTAGGGGGTCTTAGCTCCGTTTTACATGTCATTTGCATAATTTGAAACAAAAAAGGTGATGAAGTAAAGATAAAGTTCACATGTCATAAAGGGTGCCATGAAATGGCTCCAAATGAAATAAGGCCAATTTGCCCTTATTGTACCAGGCCCTGGGTCACCCCGAAATGTAGCGCCACCTAAAGAAGAAAGAAAGAAAGCTACAGCAGAAATCGTATCCTGTGTTTTAGCTGAAAGATATCGGGGATAAGGCCTTTGGAAAGGTATAAGGTATTTGGAAAATTACGGGAAAACTACGTACCCGGACGAAAATACAGCTTGACACCGGTGGTGCCATTTTAGCATTTTTTATGCTAAATCTAGCATATTTGCACAGTAAAATGCATATAAATATAAATAAAATATGCCATATGCAATCTAGCATATTTTTAACTTTTAGCATAAAAACGCAAACCTTTGTACTCATCATAAGAAAATGTTCGCGTTATTTATTATCGCTATACGAATAACGAACGCGCCCATCAAAGTTTTCTCGAGCTTTGTTCAATGCGACTGTTCCGAACAGTTCAGATTCAAAGCAGAAAAATATCAGTTTTTCGTGTTCTACTTTGTGTTCAATGAATCTGCTCTGAGCAATTTTTCTGCACCTACTCTTGAGGTAGAACATACATATTTGTGAGACATGTAAAAATCAGCATATATGATTTTTTTTTACTTTTATTTGAGAAGTGTATCGACGAGATTTAAGCTCATCAAATGGAAGAATAATAATAATAATAAATTCGAAAACAACTATAATAATGGACAACGAAGTTGTAATTTTTTGACAACTAACATATGGCTATAATTTTCTCATCTAACTTGATCTGACATCTTTCACAAATGTGTGCTGTTCTACCTTTTTTCTCATTGAATAAATTTGGCATCTTTCGTGTCTTTAAGGGTTTTACCATTTTTTAATAAAGAATGAATTTTCCAAAAATATTTTATTTAGTTTTTTTTTATTAAATTTTTGCTCAGCTCGACTTTAATCGTTTTGCCATCGTTTGTTTCGTTTTTTTTTAAATTTTGAGCATTGGAAAAAAAAAAAATAGTGAGAAATTCGCGCGAATTGAATAGGCCTGAGGCAGCAAATACATATGTATGCTTCCTACCATGTCAAGCAGTTTGTTTACACGAATTTTTGCAATGTTTTTCGTTAAAATGGATAAACTTGAATATCGTGCGGTCATAAAATTCTTCGTTTTGGATGGATTAACCCCTAGGGAAATTCATCCAACGTTGACAAAAGTTTACGGGGACTCTGCTTCTTCCATGTCAACCGTTAAAAAGTGGGCAGCTGAATTTGAACATGGTCGCGCGTTCTTCGAAGATGACCCACGTAAAGGACGGCCAAAAACCCCAAACACATCCGAAACCATCGAAAAATTGCATGATATCGTGTTGGACGAGAGGCGAGTGAAGGTGAGTGAGATAGCTGAGGCTCTGGAGATATCGAATGAAAGAGTGCGAAACATCTTGCATAAAACATTAGGGATGCGAAAGCTTTGCGCAAGATGGGTGCGCAAACGATTTTCGCAGCAATATTTGGACCGATTCAATAGGTGTCCGACCGATTTTGTGCGGTGATTTGTCATCATGGAGCAGTCGAAGCAGTAGGTGGAAGCCGGTGGTTCAGCGCCAAAGAAAGCGAAGTCGATCGCATCTACCGGAAAGGTCATGGCCAGCGTGTTTTGGGATGCGAAAGGGATCCTGTTAATTGATTACCTTGATAAAGGCAGAACATTCACAGGTGAATATTACTTCAACCTTTTTGAACAGCTGGATGCCAAAATTCGCGAGAAAGGGGCTGGCTTAAAAAAGAAAAAAAAATCATCTTTCACCAGGACAATGCACCTGAATACAAGGACGCGTTGGTGATGGGAAAACCGCGAGATTTGGGGTACGATTTGCTCGGCCATTCCCCCTATTCTCCTGATTTGGCACCCCTAGACTTCCATTTGTTCCCAAACCTGAAGATACATATTTTCACAGCCTTCAAGACTCTCACTTGGAGACAGGCTGGATCAAGTGTGTTGTAGTCGAGGGAGATTATGTAGAAAAAAAGAATCAGTTTTTAACTAAAAATCGCAGTCTTTCATTGTCAGGTCGAGAACTTTTCACCTTACCTAATTTTTTAATTTGTTCCCTTTCATCGGAAGAACTAATAAAACAGAGCCGACTCCATTTTGCTTTGAAACAAAATTGATTTTGAAAACTTCACTTAACAATGACATGACTTTGAAGTTTCATCTATTATTTTAACTGCTTGACATCTAGTACAATTTAATAAAATTATGTTCCGTGAGTAATCGTAGGCCAACCTTCTTTAAAAGTCGGTGCCACAAACCCTAACACCGAGGTCTCCGAAACAACAATAGAATGTGTAAGAGCCTTGTCTGTCTAAGCTTAGCTTTTAAATTTGAAAATTATAGAAGAGTAGATATCTAGCAAAAGAAAACTCCCGTCAAATGCTTTATTTTCAGGATAATTGCACAATGGAGAAGTGAACATTCTCTATGGCATCCGTTCGTTAATTATGACATGAGTTTGAAGTACTGTCTGATATAACGAACACATAACTGAAGGTCAACAGTCGACTGTATCCGCTGTTTTCAGAAGACTTTTCCCGTATTCCCTTTCCAATGTAACTCCCATATTGTTGACCATTATACCCCTTTGAAGTGGCAGATTTTATGACAGGTAGGTATATACACATGTATATCCCCCCTTTAGGTCCTTTAGAATTTGGCAAATTATTCAAAACGTGTCGCACTCGAAAACTCCCCTTGAACGAGTATACAGACAAATTGCCATTTGAGCAATCTGCTGTTCAGAATGAGTGTATCTTCTCAAAGAAATCCCAACAACAACAAAAAAAAAACCATATGAATACGAAAAGTAGATGTGTGGCACTGGATCCACAAAATCACAACAACAAAACAAAAGCCCTTCTCTATTTGTCATGTAATTCAAGTCATTGTAAGGACGAAAGACCATTATCCCATTCATTCATAATCGTATACGAATTTCAACCCCCCGCACTGTTGTGATAAGGCTCAAGTGCCCTTTTGACTGGGAGTTTGTTCGTTTGTTGCCGTTTTGTTGCAAAGGAAGGACACCTTTGTCGTCCTTTAATTGCTGTTTACAGAGAGATTTCTGCTAATTTCCACCTACACTCGCCAACTGGCATATGCCCTCGCATACGTATCTGCAAATAATTTCCATTGTTTGTTTATATCTGCGGCACTTAACATTGTTTTTTTTTTTTTTGTTATTTGGCCGGCAGCCGGGCATAAAGACGGTGTAAGTGTTAACAGATACAACATACATCATTTGTGTTCATGGTACAATCATAAGACCAGTGCCATCTATTATAATGGGTACGGGCATCAGGTTGACCGCGACGATGAACACCTCAGCCCAGAGATAAAGATACCGAGTATCTATGAGTAAAACGTACAACAGCGGCGCGGCGGCTCCGACTGTCGATGTGAGCGATGGTTTATGTTCGTTGTTTAGTACTTGATGGAGCTCGTCCTGCAGTTTGCTTTGTTTTTGCAAATTGCATATTTGCATTTTATTCAGAGGCTCCAGTGCTCCATAGCTGCATAGCGGCGCGGCGGCACAAGTCATATCCTTTAACTCACTGGCCGCGTGGTGCCGACAACGAGTGCTAATCTACTGCTGCCTCTTGCCTCCAGACTGCTTTAGTTGTTTACTAAAAGTTTGTAACTCTTTGATTCCATTTGATGATGAGGTGCGGTTGGCGTACGATTAAGTGATGTCGGCCGGCGTGCGGCGGCACTCTTTAACAGCAGCGGTGCCACTCCAGCCTATCAAATGGAATTGATATGTCGACAGTTGGCCGAATTTTTCGAGCTTCACTGTTGTGATTAGGTGCGAACGAATAAGCAATCAGGGATGTTGGAAATTAAGTTCTTCTCCGGCACTTCTGTCTTTTAAATTGTTTATGAGTTTTCGAAAACAGAAAAAAAAAAAATCGGAAAATTGCCTGCAGATATATTTATTTTCGAATTTGTGACGCACATGGGCTTGGGGCGTTTTTAACACTTGATCTTCTATGCTAGCTAGTGGCCTGCTGAGTGAGTGCACTCATTATTTTCTTTTCCTTCCAAAGTTCCGCTCGGACGCGGCAAGAACGCTTTATTTTAGAGTAGGAAAAAAAACACACACACTCACCCGAAATGAGGTGTGATCATTAAATTGAATTTCTTTTCTGAAATGAGTTACTCAAATGTTGGATCTTGTATATTATTCCACTCCGGAATTTGATTGAACAGAATTCGAATACACTGTGCAGTAGTACTTAATGAAATTGGGAGCAAAAACATTGCTGTTCTCGGTGAAACATCACAGCTTGTGTTTGTTTAAAGGTGTTTAGTCCGATTCTGGAAGACGGCACAGTTGCACTCTTTAGTAGTCTTTTTACTACCTTCCGTTGTACAGGTTTCGGGGGAAATAATCTAAAAATAAAAATATGTGGGTCCGTGCATTGACCCTTTAGTGGGAAGATTTGGGCGGGAAAACACACCGACGATATTATATTCTTGTACTTTTACGAACTGCTACAAATGGGATCACCCCCGTTCTTTGGGTGGAGCAGTGCTTTGGAAAGTGTGTTATACTTGTGGGCCACTCTGGCTCCAGCATATGGTCTGCCATTGATTTTATGAGTGGAAAAGGAAGTATTTATGGTAATTTAATTGGAGTTTTTGGCGCTTACTCAGACTGACTAAAAGCGTGCTAGCGAATTGTATTTATTTATACAGACTTAAACATACTAAAAGATGCTTAACTTATACGAAGTGCGAATACCAACGTTTTGAGTATTGGTGTGTGGAATGCGATTGCAAATTAACTAAACACGAATTCAAAGTACATAACGATTTTTGAATATTTTAAACTCAATAAAAATTCGTTTAATACAGTTAAACCCGGATTAGAATAATTTTCCAATGTCTCGAGGTACTTATCCGAGATATGTAGTTACGAAAACCGCTCAAAGGTATTTATGTACAAACAAGACAAGTCTGCCAAAAAGGCGAAAGATCTCCACAACTAACAATGGAGAAGTGACAGCCAAGAGAAAACGTCAAAATCTTACTAGAGTAGGTACTAGATATCACCACATTATGGACAAGTTTAAGTTTATTACCTTTTTATTTCTTTCGTAAAAAGGGTATTTAAAAAGGCAATATTTCATGTAAATTATGACGAAAGAAAGGGAAACATGGTTCATAGTTTTTCTATTTGGTGCCTCAATAATTGCTTAGAGCTTTACATCGCTAAATGCCAATCTATAACCTTGTCACGTAAGAAAAACCTGTCTTCTTCTCGACTCTACTTTCTCCACGAGCAACCTATGTATATCCGTCGTTTAGTCTCTTCGCGACCTTGGCATATTGTACGACAAGGAGTTACTTTTTCGTTCGCATATTAATGCGTTTCGTCAAACGGTGGTCCAAAGAATTCTCTAACCCTTACGTGACCAGATCACTTTACATTACTTTCGTTCGCCCGCTCCTTGAGTATGCTAGTCAAGCCTGGTCCCCTTACATAGAGTTCATTTTAAAAGAATCGAGAGCATTCAACGTCGCTTTCACCGTTTTGCTCTTCGTGGGCTACCCTGGAACCACCCTTTTAATTTACCTCCCTATATTGATCGCCTTAAACTTATTAGCTTGAATACCCATGAGGAACGCAGAAATGCAGCTGATTTTCTCTTTATTCATCGACTCCTCTCAGGTTTGATCGACTGCGCATCTCTTTACAATTCCATATACTTTAATACTAACCCTCGCAATGTACGTTGCCCTCGTTTCTTCTATCTGCCCACTCACCGCACCTCATACGGCTCCAATGAACCAATCTCCCGTGTGTTGCGGAATGTCAATTCAAACTTTTCTGTTTTTGACTTCAAACGTAGCTCTTCCCACCTTAAATCAGATCTCCTTCATCTCCCTCAACCCTAGATTTTAAATTTTAGTTCTTAAGTTTAGTTTTTAAGTTATGTTTAGCTTGTAATAAGCCGAATAAATAGAGGCTTTCGCCTCACTAAAATTGAATGTAGTTAAGTGATATGAAGTTAAATTAATTTTTAATAAAAATATTACTTTATAAATTTAGGGTTTCAAAGAGGATGGCTCTTAACCGGGCTTCACTGTACACGTTTTCGCAAGTCATATGAATGTTCTTTATTTAATTTTACTATTTGTTATAAATAGGAAAAATGCTACTGATTTTTATCAAGTATTTACTAATCCGTTTGTGAATAATTGAAATTAAAATTTATTTTATTATTTATTTTTTTAACATTTTTGGTTAAAAAAAAGTTTCCAGTTGAAAAAGGTTGAACAATAAATATATGGGCCATATAACTAATGGAATTTAAGCGAAATGAAAGGCAATATACCTTTAAAATTAATATTACATATTTCAATATTTATTTTATTTATACTTAACGAAATTTATTTCTTGTTTAACGCTAAATTGCGGTTGCTTCAACTCAACAGCAAATGAGGAAATTTTCGGATGCTTTTGTGTTTGAGATTCGAGAAAATGGGCATTAGTGAATCGAAAATGTTATCGCCAATGAACATACAGTTGTGGTCACAAAAATAGCACTACGCGGTACAACAAAAAAAGATTTTATTTCTCAGCATCAATTGAGCTTCTGGCGCTACCGTTCGCGGTGAACCAGGATCTGCTTCCCGCAACCATTTCTGTGTGCGTGTTATATTTTTGCACCTATTTGTTTTTACCGACTCTGAGCGGCAAGTTGAGAAGCTCCTCCTAGCAAATGCTACTCTTTGAATGCTTGTCAGACATTCGAAAGAGGGGGCACCGTGAAAAAACTTTAAGGTGTTTGCTGGGATTGAATCCGGGCAGCATTGCGTAGTAGTCCAACGCACTTACCACTATACCACGGAGCTCACAGTGTCCATTAATGAATCGAAAATGAAAATGAAAATAAATCGAAAATGTTATCGTCAATGATCATACAGCTGCGGTCACAAAAAAAGCACTATGCAATACAACAAGAACAAAGAGTTCACTTTTCAACATCAATTAAGCTGATGCTGTAAAAAAAATATATTATCTGGAGCTTCTCTAATAATTACAGTTTTCCTGACAAAAAATAATCTAATTTAATCTACAAAAATAGTATTAAGGAAGTACTTTCTCCACGTGGGTCAATTTATTGCTGGGGAAAAAATAGCACCATCAATAACTTACAGTGAAAATAAAAATAATTTTCAAAGCAAAAATTGTTTCTCATTTTGTTGCATGACATTTGTTATAATTAATTGGTTTCTTTGTTGAAAACCTGCAGTTTATTTACTACGAATTTCAGAGATCAGACTTTGGGTAAACAGTCAATTGTAAAAAAAATTCTAGATAAAATATATTTCATATGGATGCTGATAACACGCTCGTGGTGCTATTTTTTTTTGATCGCAGCTGCTTAACGGAAATGTCAAAAAGTAAGCATCATTACTGCAGTGATGTGTTTCTGAAAACCCAACTACAACCGATTAAATAAAAACATTTATCTTTAAATCTTATCCACTTCAACTACAGTGGCGAGCATATAAATAGGAAAATCCAGTCAACATAGTTCAAATCACCATATACCGGCACTTAAGGAAATAGCTTCGCCAAAATGCGAGGTTTATCCTCAAGTACGTCGCTAAGCGGTATTTGGATTAAGAAAAAGCCGATTATAAGTAAAAAAATCGCAAGGCTATATTTCTGTTTGCGAAAGAGCGTATAAATGGCGATTTAAAGTTCTCCAAGAAATAAGGATTTTTCTTCATCTATTAAGTTCAATTATTCCTGTAACTGATGTTATGAGATACGTAATAATAGTACACCTAAAATGTATACTGCTAAAAAATAAAATTGATAATTTTCCAGTTGTATAAAGTTTAAGCAAAATCCACAGAAATTACTGTCGTTGTGGTTGTTTTTCCCTATTTATATGCTCGCCACTGTATATCATTTCCGTTCAAAAATACGTCTCTCTTCTCCGAAGACCAATCTCGATCTGTATGTGTTGCCAATGCAGCCCAGTCAGTTAACATTTATCTCACTGGATTTAACTTTAAATTCCGGGAACATGATAAGTCCCTAACTAATAGGTCTGTTCGGGTACTTTTTGCACCAAATATTCGATGTTGAACAACAAAAAATGAAAAATGTACATTTATGATTTATTGATTTGATAGATTTCATATTATCTTCCTGGCATAGGGATATTTCTTAATCACTCGGTAGCACTCTCATTTACAACAAAAACTACGAAATTTTTGCATAGGTAGGTACTTGAACAGGATTTCGTGAAAATTTTGACCTTCTCGTAAATGTTCATAGTTTTCGGGGAGTATGTGAACAGAACTAAGTTCTGGTGACAGTGACAGATGACGGTTCAAAGCTGAATTTGTTCTTTTCTGTTTGATTTCTACGAATTATTCTGTCGACCTAAAATGAAGTCCTGTAGGTCTTGGTGGGTTGAATTGCAATACTTTACGTATTGTAAGGTGTGAATCAATGGTATTTTTACATATGTATGTATGTATGTTTCAACTTTATGACTATACGACTTTACCTTGGCGTCATTGTGACTTTCTCCGTTTGGCCTTAAGAATACCATACATAAGTGAGTTGTTAAATTGCTTTATTGGTATCTAAATCACAGAGTTATATTTATTTTACTTAGTTAAATGAATCCATGGTGAAATCCAATAAATGAAAACACCATCTGATGACCCGAATGCAAGCGCATTTGTAGAGTACCACTACCACCCACGTGACGGGACTCAGAGTATTGTATTTCAAGCATTTAACTTTTCTAGGACTATTTTTAGGTCTGCAAATTTTCCCTGAGAGAGTGCCGAAAAAGTGTTACTCCGTTGTTGAGGGCATTCCTCCCGTAAAAAACATTATATTACCATCCTTTCATTTTCGTTCATCCATAAATAGTCCAATTTAAAGAACAACAAATGCGCAGATTTAATGGAATGGCATTTCAAAATGCCACATTAAAGAACCTGTCTTGACACCAGCAATCGGACATATTCGACACTGAATACCAATCCGATCCCATTCGTTTTAAAATCCATTATTCGTGTCAGCACTGCCAGCATACACTCATTTGTATTTATTTATTTTTTTTTTGTTTTTATTTATTTAAATCGTTAATTCTGGGCGAATATCAAGTGAATTTATGTGTGACTTAAATAGATCAAAGATGTATGCAATAAATCATTGAAATGAGAATAAAACACGCGTAAAGTCAGCACGAGTATCTACGAGTAGCAGATAGCACCGCACGAGGCATATGCTGTGAGTAAGTAATTTTAACAAATAACAACCGCGGCGCAGCGCCGCGTCGAATGTGTAAGAAAAAACACAAACTGAGTTGTTTTCATAAAATCGTAAATTTTAATTTAAAAATAATAAATAAAACCTATCAACGTTTGTAAATAAACACAAGCGCCAACATTACAATGGTCACGAATGTTTTTTTTTTTTATTTGACGCGTGAACAAGCTACACGCTCAGGGAATACTCGTACTTTGTTTGTCTCTTGTTTTTTGTTCGGAAAAGTGTGTCAGCTAAATTGTTCCCAGGTCCCAGTGTGATTTAGAACATGCCTAAGGAACTAATAAAATCGGAACCACAATTTCTTTTATAAATCAATTAAATTGATTCGCCAGAAGAAGTGACAGTTCTCACGAATATTTTCTTCTAAGTCACCATTTAGGCGCTAATTTGCATGTAAACATTAGCGGTGGACGCATTGTGGGAAAGTATTCGATTAATTAAAAAGTATATGTGAACATGGATTTATTGTGCCAACAAACTGTCAAATAAGAGAAAGACGACAAGAGGCTAGTGTCACTTTGTTCAACGTAGAAGATTTATTATATTTGACTTAGTGTCACTTAGCGAATACGAACGGCCGGCGGGGCTGTTTCGAGTCGAGATAATTTTGAAATTTTTTGATTTTTTTTTAAACATTACTGTTCTAAGTTTGATGATTCTTGGTTTCTTCTCTACAAACTACAGTAAGCCGCTGTCAGTAGCAGCGTTGTTCCGGATAAATGTTGGAGTTGAGCCATTTTCCGAGCCATTTCACACCAGGTTGAGCCAAATTAGTAGAATTACTGAAAATCTGAATAGAATGACCGGGGGAGGAGAAGAATTGCAGCCCAAAAAATAATTGGTTTCTTTATAAACACGAACACAGCAACAGCATTTTCTTCATTTTTTAAAGTGCTTAAGGACGACTGCGATCATTTGGTATTACAGCTTGGAAATCGCAAAAATTACATTCGCTTTTGACGTCACAAATTTGGCGAAATGCGATATCATCTTGCTACGGTTCGCGAAAATTCAAACATTCGATTAAGATTCGCTAACCACAAAAAAACATAACATAGCATATACATAAATAAAGACGAAAACAAATAACCAAGGAACGAAACAATACGGCTACCATTTCCTTATTTCATCTATATAGGTTGTTCAAAATTCACACATGATCTTGTTGATCCTTTAAAGGCTCTTTAAAACTCATAAGTGAATATAGTTCATATTTCAAGCGGTTGTGTTTATTTGTCTCAATGTTATAAAGAGTAAATTCTTATTTCCTGATTTCGTTTTTATTGCTTTTTAACAGTTTTTTTAAGAGACCAAAGTTTTGAGCCAAATGAGCCAAATGTGAGCCATTTCTCTGTGGCTCGGAGCACTGAGCCAAATCAGAAATACTTGAGCCGAATTACCCAATTGAGTACTTCAGCACAACGCTGGTCAGTAGATTAGTCCGATGTTTCAGCATGAGCATTCAGTTTCGTAGTGTAGTATATAATGCCTTAGCGAAGAGTTTGTTCAATCCAACGCCATTTCTTGAGAACGTTGATACAAATTTACTATTTCTCTAGAAACGGTAACCAAACAAGAGCTTTCTTGCTCTTAATGTAGGTAAGAAGTTTTTTTTTTGACAGCTGTCATCTGAATAGGAAACAAATTTGGCAAGTGAAGGTGCCTTTTGTTCCAACAGTTATTTGGTTATGATTTTTAAATTTGATATAAAACTGTTCATCGTTAATAAGCAGAATATGTTTGTTTTATTTGTCTAACTATATGAACATACATACGATACATGTACATAATATTATGTATGTGAATGTAGAGAATAAATGATTGAAGTAGCAAAAAAAAAAAAATCATAATTCGTACACAGAAATACATGCTCACGTGGAGGAAAACAAGTGTCTCGGGCTTGAGCAAACATTTTTGGAGAAAATTAAAATTTCCCACCAGGCGACTCACTTACAGAGGTTCTTATTCTCAACATCCCATTTATAGAGATTATTTTTGTATATATGAGTATTGAGTTCAGATTACAGAGGTCTGATAATTTCACTAAAACAGGTTTTTTTTTAGTAAAACTGATGGTACAGGACAATTTGGCTCACTAAAAGAGGTAGTACACTTCTGCGGGTTCTACTTAACCAGGTTCAACGTCAATAATATAGTAAAATGGTGCAAAAAGAGTGTTGTTTTCCACAAAGCCCCTGAAAAATCTTTTGGCCCTCCGTACCTAATTGTATCGTTATATCAAATTCAATTAAACCCCCCAAAAAAAAAATAAAAAACAAATATTGCTGATTTGCTAAACAAATATTAATTGTTAACTAACAAAAGATATTTGTGTGAAAATAATAAATTTTGGAGGTAGTGGTTTTGACTTCTGAGCGCTTTATAGAAAATACAAACCGTACGCCTCTTATTTAGTCGTTCTTTTTTGGGTTATTACTAACCCGAGATTTGCTCTTTATAATCAAAGAAATGTTAAATTAGCTTGAAGGTAATGCATACAACCAAGTTAAATTGAATTTCCAAATTACTGATTTTATTAGTTTTATTTTCTGATCACCCTGCCTAAGCACTATCTCTAGCTATGTGCTGCACGTGTGCATCATTTAAGTTGACACTAGAATAACTTTGCATGGTTTTCTAAAAAGATTTCCAAACTTGAAAACCATCACAGTTTGAATCCTTCGATTTGGAAAGTTCTCCAATCTATGCTTACTGCAGTTTTGTGAAAAGTTATTGACAAACTTTTACTTGTACTCTTTTTTTTGTGAATTCTATTTCCAATCACAGATTTTATTCTCGAACGTGTGTGTATACTCGAAAGCCGTTTGTACATAATGTTGATAGTCAACTTGTAATAGGGATTCTTTCAAATATTCTATTTGCTTTTAAGGAAGTTTTGCAAAAGTTCTCTTAGAAATATATACGAGAGAACATCCAGCAGACCATACACCACACCAAGGAACTGAAAGTAAGTAGGTTGGGTACCTAAAGTTCGATTCGTAAATTGTTTAGTTTAGTTGAAAACATAAAAAAAAAATAAAAACAATTCTTTCGTGTAGTCTATTTTACGAGTATAAACCTACTGTAGATTTATTAGATTTAAGACTAAAAGAAAAAAACTTTTGTTTAGAAAATAAGTTTCGATTTTCGAACTTTGATTTTCGGTGATAAAATAGATTTGGAAGATTTGTGTTTTAAAAATTGATTTCATGCATTTTAGCTAATAAAGAGTTGTTTGGAAAAAAAAGATTTAGCAAATTCCACACAAAACCTAAGTTCAAGTTGAGACTAAGGTAACTAGAAATACAGACCACAGATATGGTCTAACATAGTAGGATATAGGGTTTCTAAGGCACTTTGGCCGACATTGGACCGTAAAAGGACTATAAAAGGAGTAATGAAATTTAAGGAATATTATCTGGGCATTGCCACTTGGGTAAGCACGCCAAGAGGCTCGGACTCACAGGGTCACAGGCGCCGACTTTCGCATACTGCAATGATATTGATATACATAGCAGAAGATAGAGCAAATATTCTATGCGAATGTAAGGCCATAGCACGCCGCACAGTGGTTCAGGATCGGAAGAAAGTCGATCTTATGAATGTTAAACATAACGGTATTTTTCATTCTAATTTTATAAGACATTTGTTGGAGCATCAAGTCCAATAAAAAATTCCTAAAAGTTCCGTTAGATTTAAGAAAAATGTTGAGTAACAACTTAGGGATAATGTGCGATTTTTGGCTAAAAACACGTTATGATTAAAATAATATTTGGTGTATAAAAATTAATCTTTTGAGAAAAAAAAAAATATGTAGGCGGTTAGTTATAAAATAAGTAATTAGTTACGTAGCAAGAACTATTCATATCAGCACCCATTTCAGTGAGAGGTAGCCCTTAACATAGAAGAGGTATTTTTTAACAATAACAAAGAGCTTTAATAGCTCTAAATCGTATGCGCCAGAAAGCGGCAAGCTGAAATGTAATAGATTTGATGCATTAAAACTTCAGCTTCACAAGCAAAAAGAAATTAGCTGCGGTAACTTTGCGGTTCTTGTGTTGGCATGCAATTAATGTTAAGTATTACTTCTTATTTTTAAATATCTTCTCATGAAGGTGGTAAGAAGCGTCAGTGAACTGAACTGCTCAAAGTGGTCTTTTCTATTACTTCAGGCTAAAAAGAAACCATTATGGATAAGAAACCATAATCTTTTCTGTGAATTCGGAGTAAGCGAACGAAAATGTCAAAAGATATCAAAGAAAGTTTGCTTGAAAAAAAAAAAACATTTTGATTTTTTACTTGTAATTGTAATAAAAAAATTCAGATACTTTGGTGCAAAATTCATCAAAATTGGTCCAGTACTTCACTGATGGCGCTCAATCGTACATAATCGGCAACATGAAATTTGACCCTAATGAAAAGTGGCCCCAAAACAAAAATTAAGAATGGCCCCAAACATTTATACGAAAACCAACTTAATCGTAATAAATTGATGACTCAACAAATCTGTTAATATTTTCTTTTTTCAAAACTAAAAGACAAAGTGAATCGATACCTTGTACACTACAGATAACAGGGTTATTTATCAAAACGTAATGTTTTACAGGCTACCAAATTACTACAAACTGATCGCACAAACAAATAATAGGAAACAGTGCTGTGGTTTTTCAATTTTCAAGAGTATCAGAATTTGAAATTTTTGGGTATCATTTTCAACCGAAAGGTATCATAAAATAATACACACAAGTTAAGGCCTCGTCAGACAGAACGCGTTTTGAACCGCGTAAAGACTATTTTTTGTATAGTACTAAAATACACAAACCCAGTCAAACAGAAAAAAACAGAAAAAATTATTTTACGTCGCGTGAAGATTATTTTTTGTATTGTATTGAAATACACAAACCCAGTCACACAGAGCGCGTTTGATTCCAGCGTTGAAATATGATTTTTTTACCTACTTTTCTAACGGGGCAATTTTGCGATTTTCCAACTAATTTATAATTTTACAATATTTTTTTTAATAATGTATGTCTTTACGAAGGTTTTAAACCATGCTTATTCATTAGACTACCCGTCAAAATCATAATTTCTATACCTTTTGTTTTCCAAATCTCAGGTAAAGTTAGGTTTGAGTATGTAGGCCTAGTTGTAAAATTTACCAAATAAAAATTGTGTAAAAGATTAGAAAACAAAATTCAATTCATCAGTTTATTTTTTTAAGCCGAGCTTACGCAACAGTTGTTTAGTAAAGAAGCAAAGCGCTGCGAACGTAGAGTGTAAGAAGCCAATACACCGAGGCAATAGAGCGAGCAAAATGTACTTGTTAAGTTCAGGAGTAGGGATGTGCAATTTATTTATTAAAGTAGCACATTTTATTTTTGTTTTTGATTTAGAAGAGTATCATTACTAAGCTTTGGGTATCACAGTATCACCAGCTCTGAAATAGTATCAAAAGGATACTATAGTATCACCTTCGGCAGCGCTGATAGGAAACATCTGGAAAAAGCTTCTGTGAGAGAAGAGAAAATAAACCGCGTTTCGACAGCGTTGCCACTTCAGGACTATTTTTCTGCAGTAGATTCTCTAAAAAATGCAGTAGATTGAATTTTTTCGCAGTAGATTTTTATTTCAGCAAAAAAACAATGTATTTTAACACTATTTGGCTTGTGTTTCTGTTTCTTTTTTATTATTTTGGCCTTTGGTTCATTTAAGCGTTTATTTTCCTCAACCGTACATCATTTATGCCTTTAAATATGTAGGCATATGTAGAAAATAATAAACCTTGACGTACAAAAACCAAGACCGATACTTTGCCAATATAAAAGTTAGTTACTGCTAAACAAATAACTTACTTACGAATTTTTGTAATGTTCTTCATTTTGGGGGGTACACAGGATTCAATGACCAAATCTGACAATGTAAACGCAAGTAACGACGCACGGTCGGACAAAAATATAGGATGGTTTTCAATTTTTTTTTGATATTTGTGGTGGTCGGACGGACATATCTGATAATGTGAACGCTTGTCTGTCTGACCTAGAGCAAATTTCATTTCTGAAATGTATTTCCAGCAGTGTGGTCGTTGTTGGAGAATTAAAAATGGCTGTGTATGAAAATATTGCATTTTGAAAAGAACTTTTGGAAATAAAAAAATTCTGATAATCCACTGGAAAATTCAATTGTAATTCTATTAGCAAATTAACAGAATAAGACTTTGGTCGATTTGTTTTATAAATTCCTATATCCAAATTCGCTTCCTTTTCTTTCTTCTTCTTCTAAAGTTGTATCAATCATAAGCGCAGCTACCAGTACGTGTGACATCTTTGCAATTCATTTACGAAGTGAAGTCTGACAAAATGTTGGACAATATGAACGCTAATGACATCAGTCTGTCTAACATCCATCCGACCAAGTCTGTCAGATATAGCGGATCGTGTGAACCCCCTTTTGGGAGAAATAAACAGAATCAACGGTACGATAAAGTCAATTTTTGAAATGTGAATGGATTCGTTTATGGATAGTGAGTAGTGATTGCATTCAGATAGGGAATTCAACTTTTTCGAAAAGTTTTGTTGTGAAGTTTTGGGATAAATTTCCACACAAAGCATACTACAAAAATGCAATAGACTTAATTTTTTGGCAGTAGATTCAAATTTCGAAATAAATGCAGTAGATCTACTGCAATTGCAGTAAAGTGGCAACGCTGGTTTCGATCCTTTATGAATTTACGTAGCCATTGAGGTAGTGCACTCGTCAGTGTCGGTTGTGCGTAAGAAAAAGTGAATTTTACTGGTAAGTACAGAAATCGCGCTTTTTATTTTTGTGCCATTTAAAAAAGTAATGTGCTTAGTGAGATTTGTGGGATACAGTTTAAAATTTTGATTGTTATTATTAATTAAAACTAGTATGTCAATTAAATTTGTGAAATAGTTTTTTTTATAAAAATATTTTTCTCCAAAAGTCACTGTGTTAAAAAAAAAAATGGTTTTGTGTTTTTGTTTTTAAATTATTTTTTAAGTTTTTAATTATTAGTTTTAAGTTTTGTGATATTATATAAGTATTTGAAAGTCCTTTTTGTTAATGTTTTGTTATTTTTCATTGTAGTTATTACTTTCTGTTGTTTTTATTACTTATGTTTTTGTATTGTTTATTTTTTTTAAAGTTATGGTTAAATAAAAATTACTTGTTTTTGTTCTTTATTTTTCTTATGAAATAATAAATAAACACTATAGGTTCACTGTGTGGGCACCGTAGCGCAAGTGGTTAGTGCGACGGACTACTGAGCCAGCGGTCTTGGGTTCGAATCCCGCCGCAAACACCTAAAAAGTTTTTCACAGTGCCCATCTCTTTCGAATGTCTGACAAGCATCAAAGAGTATCATTTGTCACGATTGAGCTTCTCAACTCGCCGTTCGGAGTCGGCAAAAAACTGTAGGTCCCTTCCATTCGTGCAAAAATATAACCCGCACATAGAAATGGTTGCGAGAAGCAGGCCCAGGTTCACCTCGAGCTGTAGCGCCAACTAAGTAAGTAAGGTTCACTGTGAACTACGCGGTGGTTCACTGTGTCCACCCCCTAGTACACAGTGAACCAATTGAGATGCGTTTTAAAAAAAATCGAAACTTACTATTTTCTATGATCTTTCTAAAGCTGCATGTGATGAAATACAAAGCGAATAAAGCAAATAATAAGTGCCTTCAAACCGTTTAAGGATTAAGGCCACTCTAGAATTTTCGAAAAATGTTTTCTATTTTTTTTTTAAATTGTCCCCTACCCTAGGACCTCAAAAATGATGTCCCAAAAGATTTTGGTCGGGAAAAATCTCTAAGTACTCGGTGCAGGCATCGCAGATTTAAGGTGCAAAATTGCCTCATGATTTTCTACTAATAATCAAAACTTCAAACGCGTGTATCTCAAAACTGCATTTTTTAACTCAGTCAATTTGCAACCGATTTACTTGAAATATTGAATATATCTTGTAAAATACATTGTCTATGTAGTCCGTAGGATTTGTTTTTATATTACATAGTTCATTTGTTATTAAAAATTATCTGATTATTTTTTAGGCAAATTTTTCACTTTTCACTTTGGAAGTGCCAAAAATTAATATATCGAAAAAAACCTGCGAATTTCTATAGCAGTTATTATATAACATCAAAAAAAATAAATTGGCATTTTATAAGTCAAAAATTACAGGAGCCGGCCGTGGACCCTAAAAAAACGGAGACGTCATCGTAGAAACGCTGCACAGCCGCCATTTTTAAATTAATCGCTTCAAATTTTTTTAAATAATAAATACTCTTTATTGGAAACTCGATTTACTTCATAGTATTTCTGAAAAAAAATCCTAAAAAAGCCAATTTTTTCGGCCTCTAGAGTAGAGTGGCCTAACCCCTTAAAGCTTAAACCAATAGTTTAAGAACTACATCTAGTCAAACGCAAATTGGTCCACTGATGTGGGACAGTTTACCCTACTATCAATACGCCGATCTGTCTGTCTCTCGTTCTTGTTCTTCATGTGCTCGCGCTGTGTGTAAACATTATGAGGGTATTCATATTCCCTTTAGCGTGTGTAGATTATGAAATAAAAAAAAAATAAAACAACTACAAACATAACATAAGCTTTACAATTGAGAGATGATGTACCGAAGAAATCCAAAAAATTAAGTACCTACCTACATATATACATACATACCTTACGCATGGCGACAAACAACAAGCACAGCGAATTTATTAAGTCAGCCAGTTGCTGTCAAAATAACAAACACTTAAAACAGTAAATCGAAGCTATCAGAATATACAAAGCTGACATCTATGATGTACAAACAAAACACTCATCTAACCTTTTGTTTAGGTTTTCAATTCATCACAACAACAACATTTCGATCTCTATCTACGACTATTACACAAAACAGAACTCATTTCATTTCTAATACTACCTTCAATTGTCGTCATGGGAATAGCGTAAAACTAAACGATATCCTTTTCAACTTCAATTAATCCCTACAAATTAATGATGATCAACAAGCAAAAGAACATCCTCCATCCTTCATTCATATGCTCGGCAACGGAACAAAAGATTTCAAAGGGACTTCCCCGTATCCAGATTTACCCTTATGAAAAAAAAAACACATAACACTCCCAGACGAGGACAATCACAATCACATGTGTGCAAGGACACAATCGTGCCCAGATTCACTGCAACGGCAATCGGCAATCGAATCGAGTGAAGCGTAATAAAATCATTAAGTAGGCATTCAGTGTAAAATCGCAGACCGATCGGGTGTGATTGAGGGAGCGTCCGTTTTCTCTTTTTTATTGCTTTCATATGTTGAACGGGGCATAGCCCGAAATCGGAAAATACAAAACACAAAATATAACCGTATTCATTAGGGGTAAATCCATGGCCATGCATGCGTGTGCTGCGGAACAGATTCGGGCGAAATAGCATACAAAAGGATTTTCCACCCTCCTTTCGAACAATACACACACGCACGCACATAATTCCAATCATCCATATACATACGGTTATTAACGCAGCATAATTCTGTGTATACCTCGGAGACTTAAGTCGAGAAACAGGAGCACGAGCGCTTAAATCCGACAGCTATGGTCGATTGCGCCCCCCATGAAAACACATGTATACTCGTATGTCACTTACCTTTGCATTCGTTGGCATCCCGCGCTGTGGCCCTGCCCCATGGTCGATCAAAGTGGAACGGCTTGCAGCGTTCACAATCTCTGCCGGCTGTGTTGTGCCTGCAGTCGCAAGTAAGTAATCCGTCACGATCCGTAATGCATTTCGAAGCGTGTCCATTGCATTTACAGCGTCCACCGACGCCAAAGTCGGAGACGGCGTAATGCTGTCCCACCACCGATGTGATGGCCATGGATGTCGATACGCTAATTGTCGGCGGATCGATGGCATTCGAGCCGAGAGTGTCGTCCATGTACTTTGCTCTGGTCACCGGAGCGATCATGTCCTGATGTGCCTGGGCCTGCTGAAAGTAATCTTCGGGCATTTGCAAGCGATGGAATATTATTCGAATGTCGGTGGCAGTCACCCAGTCCTGCAGCACTGTGGACGAGTCGAAGTCTCTGGCCGATGGACGGCCGTCTAGCGTGCTGAAGGCTATCCGTGTGCCTTGATTAGACACCCCATCGCCGAGGTGACGGTGGGCGTCAGTACATCGGGCCTCCTGTTCATTGGACTTGCTGATAGTAGCGCGATTCGGGCGGCCGTATACCCTGCGACACTGCGAACTGTAATACTGGAATGGTTGCCAGGTCTTGCCGTAGTCGGAGCTCTTGTAGATGGCAATGGAATCAGGCTTTGGCGCCTTCGGGCAAAACTGCAGGCTCACATAGGTCAGCTCGTATTTCTTGTGCAGCGACAGAGTGAGCGTGACATTGTCCGGTGGGGAGTTGATGCTAGTCGCTGGCATGACAGGTTCCGATCGCCAGCAAGTGACATTATTCGAATTGTTCAGATCGGTCATTGCCGACGAGGGGAAACGACGCTTCGAGTTCGAGTCATCGCAAATGTGACACTGCGCTTCCTCGTTTTTTTGCAGAGCCTCGCAGAATCGTTGGGGTCCGTTTTGTCCGCAGGTGCTCGAAGCGACTACCGGACTTCCGTAGGCAGCATTAACAAAATCCGGAATACACTTGCTTGCCTTCTCGTCCTCGTAGCACGGATCAATGGATGCTTGTGAGGCAAACATTTTCAGATAGGCGTCCGATGGTATTGCCCCGCTGCCTCTGATCGCCAGCTGAACTATCAGGAAACAGGCAAAAAGAATCATGGTAGGGTTGGTAATTATTTGAATTTTTTTTTTTTGAATACAAATTTTTTTATAAAGATACTTTTGGTTTTTTTTTTTTATTTTATTTTAAAATACACCAAACACTTGATCACTAATATCACTAGAAATAAAATAATTGACGGTATTCGCTTTTCTGCTTCGGCAGTTAATTCATTTTCACTTGCGATTCGATTTGAAATTTATTGGCCCAAGCTTAGGCATCCTCGTTGCGGGATCGACGAGTCATGCTGAAGTGGGAATTTAAAATAATCAGCGAATCCGTTTTTATGATCATCACACCCGGCGATTGAATTCACAGAACGACACGGCGGCGTCAACGAGTCTGACGAACTATCCCCGACCGATAAAATTCGATTCACCTTCTGAAGAACAGAAAATTTACGCACGCGAAAATGATTCGAGATACAATCCGACAGAGCGACACACAATTTCACGACAGAGCAAGCCGGCTGTTCACAGTCAACTGATGCTGTTAAGACACGTTCGCATCCCATTCACCGTCTGTTCCGTAAGTGCACGTAGCGTATCCACGTTGAGTAGAAGTCGAGGCGAATCGTGTTGCGCTAAAAATCGAAAGCAGGCACAAAGGTGATGCTGATGGTGGTGCGATGCTGTGATGGTCCACCAAACGGGCTGCTGTGTGGCGGTGGCGGTGGCGGTGGTGTGGTGCGTGGTGGTAGTTTGGTTGGTCGAAATATCGACGAAGCAGAAGCAAAAACTTGTCTCGGCTAAGTGCGGGAGTGTAGTAGTGTGGTGAGTTTCATTAGATAGAAATACTGTGCAGATACAGATACATTTTGATGAACTCTTAAAATTTGTGTGAGTTTTCAGATACATTGCAGAAGATACAAAAAGTGGAGAGTTGCAGGTGGCGATTGAAATATGTATACATGCTACGCTCTGTAAACTACATTCTGTTTGATTAACACTCGCAACAATGTTGCTAATGAAATGGAGCACCAAACTTTAACAATGTATCTATCGTACGATAATCTGGGGCTACATTACCGCATCCGTTAACGAGTGAGTGGGTAGGACTCGTTATCGAATAATCGAGTAACCTCATTGGGATGTACTAGAAAAATTCTACTACAACTAATAAGGTGACGTTTCTCCGGTTGATTCAAATATAGAAAAACATTATTTTAGTGAAATCCAAGAAATACTTGAAAGGAAAATATGGATTTATTTTACTACATATCTTCTGATTCCGATGATAATGATCTGGAACGTATTGTACGGCGGCGCTTAAGGTATAAAAGCAATCCGCTTTCACTGCCAAATACTGTGCAAGTACAAAAAAAAAAACAGTAATTAAAACGTAAATAACACTTTAATTTTGCAAATTTATCAAAGGGGCCACCGCCGGTTTTCATCCTAGACTGTTTGTTGAAGGACAATTTGTTTTTGACGATACAGGTATTTCTGTTCACCGAATTTCTAGCAAAAAAGAATTTACTAGTTTATACAAATAAATAATAATTCAAAACGATTATCTTTCTCCAACCCTTTTCGTCCTTAACTGGTGGCTCTCCTGCATTCAGCATTCCCGTCAGCTGCTGCCACAGTCTGACCGACGTTGCTTTGCCTTGTCGGCATTTAGGCAAAATATTCTTGGCCATATCTGGATGTCTGGCCATCAATTATTCTGAAAGCTTTTTCGAAGTCTATATAGGTTACAAAACATGCCTAGTTTTAGATGGCGCAGCGACATAAGTCCCAATTTTATCTTTTGGGACTTATGTCCCACCAAAGTGGGCCTTAATGATTTCCTTTCAAATTTAAATAGAAACGTTAAGTAAAATAAGATTTTGTTTATGAGTATTTGCGCGAATTTTTACTATTATTTTCTTTAATTCTCATAAACAAAATCTTATTTTACTTAACTCTTCTTTTTCTCAAATTTTAAGCGTGCAACAGGTATAGCTTTTCTTTAAAAACAAAACATGTCAGATGGGACATAAATCCAAATTTTAAGTTATGGACTTCTGTCCCACTTTGTCCATAAGGGATTTATGTCCCCTGGAGTTATGTCCCTGCGCCGTTTCGGTAGCTATAAGAGGATATAACCCCATGCCGCACTCAGATCAGCAGTTGACCAAGACCAATGGCAGCGAAAACCATACTGTCAGACGCTTATTCGTTACACTCAAGATGTATGAAGCTTTATCATTGCTTTGGCAAACATGCAGCAGCGCCTTAGGACAAACAGTTTAATATTATGTAAGGTTGTTTTGAGGAATCAACTATGCACTTACAGATTAGATTTTGCAAAAGCACATATAAATTAGTACGTAGACAATTGGAATACTGTTCTTTTTTTTAGTGATGAATCGAAGTTCAACTTGTTTAACTCAGATGGTATCTGTCACGTTCTTAAAAGAAAGGGTCAAAAGCTGAAACCTCGCTATTGAAATGGCACAGTAAAGCATGGAGGGGTAGGTGTAATGGTGTGGACTTACTTCTTAGCATTTGGAGTTGAACTTTTTCTTCAAAAAAAAAAAAAAAAAATGGATCAATTTGTCTACAGAGACATCTTAAATGAGCAAATGTTACCCTACCCCCAATGGAACATGCCACTTCGATGGGTGTTTCAACACCACAATGACCCGAAGCATCCATCGAAAGTGGTCAAAGAGTGGTTATCAACCAATGGGATACAAGTTTTGGAGTGGCTGCCCCGATCCCTGGACTTGAATCCCATTGAAAATCTCTTTGGCGTCTTAAAGCATAGAGTTGGGTCTCAACGCATCAAAAATAGGGATTAGCTCATGACATGTTTGAAAATAAAATGGAAATTTATATTAAAAACCAAATTGATGTGCGAAGGTAAACAAAAATAAAGATTATCACACCTAATATGAAAAGTTGCTTAGGCTTCGAACAGCTGTATTTTGAGATGAATCTGTATTTTAGTTTTTATTTACTTTGAATGAGTTAATTTAGAATTTCTACTATACTTATCTAAGTACTTAATTTAGTAAATAAAAACTATCTTATTTTTATGAAAAAGAATTAATACATAAATCTTCGACTTTGAATAATTCAGTGGAAAAAGTAGCTTAGGTGTCGAACAATACTGCAATTAAGAAAATGCCTTTGAGCCAAAAGTAGATGGAAATCCCTAAGCTCGTGGCTGGGTTGTTGTAGACTAAGAAAGCGGTGGTCGCTCTCCGCAATCATATTGAAAGACAAGCTGACCCGCCCGGTTCGCCAGACTAAGCAAGTAGACCGGTTAGGTGAGGAGGGTCGTTTACATTGAATGCAATTTCACCTAGAGACCGTAAAGGTCCATTGTGAATACCCTAGTTGTGCATAGAAAAATGTAATTAACAAAACCATTTCGATCTACTAATGAATCTCTTAGGCACCGTTCTTGAAGAGCCGGGCAGTGGTATAGAAGGTATGCTACAGATTCTATTTCATCTTCATCCATACAACTTCTACAGAAGTCATTTGTGAAGATGCCATATCTTCTGGCCATGTTTCCTATTATACAGTGTCCGGTTATTTGGCTTCGGATTTGGCTTCTTCAGACAGATTACCCAGATGGCAGATAATTGATCTGGTAATCTGGTTTAATATAGAAATGATAGCCGCCAAAGTGAAATAGGTAGAACAAATTATTTTTTTATGTTTCTTAAATCAAAAACAAAAAAAGCCTACAGCCCTTCGGGAAACCAAGTACATGTTGTCAACAAACAAAGAAACATCTGTCCACCGCCTAGGACAAAACGTCACTGTTGGCAGCAGAAACTTCGAAGTGGTTAAGGAGTTTACCTACCTCGGAGTAAATATCAACTCCACGAATGACACCTTAGTGGAGATTCGACGAAGACTTACTCTAGGAAATCGCTGCTACTTCGGTGTGGCAAAACAAATGGGTTCAAAACTCCTAGCTCGGAAGACGAAATGCATGCCCTACAAAACATTGATCCTGCCAGTTCTGCTGTAAGGAGCCCAGTGTTGGACGATAAGCAGGAAAGCAGAGCAGATTTTGAACACTTTCGAGAGAAAAATTCTTCGTCGGATATTCGGTTCCGAGGAGGGCAAATGGAGGAGAAGATACAACCGCGAACTCTATGAGCTGTACCAAGATGTGGATGTAGTCCGAAAAACCAAAACACGTCGACTACACTGGCTCGGCCACATCGAGCGAATGGACAACAACGCTCCAGCAAAGAGGATCTTCGAATCATATCTTTTCCTCTTTATAATAATAGTATAGATAAGGATTCGCTAATAAAACTTAGAATAAACGGAAACGCCCTGTAGGGTAGACCGGGGCCAGCTGGCCACGGGGCAAGTAGGGCCACGCAAATTAATCAAAGACCGCAAGTACAACATTGGTCTCAGTTACATTGTATCAAAAGACGACGAACTACGCGCATTTTTTTTTATGTGAAAAAGTAAAAACTATGGGTTCATTATATTTTTTATTCTAGTGGTGTAAAGGTACAAATCATACATTAAGGTACACAATTTTCACGAGTCACGTTTCCGATAAAAGGTGGGTATTATATATTATACATTGGGTATATGTTTGTCTAAAGCGGCCCCTAGACGCACAATATTATTGTGCAATATATTGTGCAATATTATTTGCTTTGCGCCCTAGACGATACAATATTTTTCCCAATAATTTAGTAGTCGGCTTATATTTGTATAGAAAACATGTGGAGTGATACTGAAGTTTGTTGTGTGGCCATTGTATTGGCCGAGGGCTTGAAAAATAAAAGAAAAGAAAAAGCAGAGATGGATGAAAGAGTGGTGTAAAAAAAGAAATGTGTTTACTCATGAAAATTTATTAACTGAGCTATGTGGTGTGTGAACCAAATGACTTGAACACTAATATGATCAAAAACACTCATCTCTCTGGCATAAAAGCCAACCCCACTGAGGATAACCGAAAGAAGATTAAACAAGCCAGAAATTACTGCAATGCTCATATTCGATGTGTGAAATTCTTCCATGACCAAAAATTGAGGCAAAAAATACTACAGTCCAAGGGTAGTAAAAGTTGTTGGTCATTAGTAAAAAAACATTAAGAATTCAGCCTCGTCTTCAAATCCAAAGCTGATTTGCAATGACATTCCAGCTGTCACCTCATTGGACAAATCACATTTTGCAGCAAGCTCAACGCTTCCAGATTGCGCTTTGCTTCCGCCTGTACTTGAGAGTGTTGAATACTCCATGGGACTAATCCACTTTCGCACTCGTACAGTTGCAAGAGTACTTAAAGATCTTAACATTCACAAATCCGCCAGTCCAGACGGTATATATCCCATAGTTCTAAAGCGGTGTTCTTCCACTTTGGCAAAACCGTTGCGTAAGCTTTTCTATCTTTTCTACTCATCTGGGCTCTTTCCGAGTAGATGGAAAACAGCATTCGTCCAGCCCGTCCCTAAAAAAGGCGAAAAACTGTTTAGGTGTTAGACCCGGGCTGGTATTGCACCCGGGCAACGCACTAACCACTACCACCACGGTGCTCACTCACATTTCTGCACAGCATTTGAATAATTAATGAAAGAATATTGTTCAATATTACCTACAGACGATACAATTTTTTTATATTTTGCGATTTTGATTTTGCGCAATATTTTGTACAACCTGCCAATATTATTATTATTTATTTTATTTGTTTATTTTGAAGAAAAAACAATTGTATATTAAGTTGTGTAAACAAAAGAAAGAAAGAAAGCAACAAAAACAATGCTAAACTTATTTATAAATATAGTAACCTCTTCTTCGAAATACCAAAACGACAGATTTCTGAAAGCACAACAATGTTTAAAAAAAAAAATTCCTACTAATTAGGACATATGTATAAATAAATGTTACCTTGGGTTTCCTTCATAATATTCGATTGGACACCGAAAACGATTGAATTAGCCAAGGTATCATATATGATACCGGAGGTCCCAGGAGGATAAATTGAACGCGAAACACTCATTGACTTTCTTTACAGTTTCATAAAAATAAAAGGGACGTTTTTTCTGCAGAAGTATTTCTGCAATTCTTCAATCTCATGGTCATTGCCTTTATTCCTTCTTTTGTCAACGTGTTATCCATTTTTATCCTTTTACTAAAAAGCAGCGCTGTTGCTTTTCTATGGCGTTTACAGCTTGCCATATTCATGAAATAAAGTGCAAGGTAATATTAGGAAATCAATTGCAGGACAATTTATTACTAACGTTATCAATATTTAATGATTTCATATATGTATTCTATCACATCAAAATAACTTCGTAGTAATAATTTCATGCAAATGGTTTTGATTCCTTGCCATAATTGTTTAATTACTTTCATTTTGGCAATTCGATTTCCGACAGGAACGACTACATACATACATACATATGTGATCACAAGTTCAATCAACAAATAAATCTTTCTTCTTCTTTCTTTAAGTGGCGCCACAATTTGGGGTGAACCAGAGCCTGCTTCTCGCAATCATTTGTGTGTGCTTGTTAGATTTGTTGACTTTTGTATATTCGTTCAAAAATCAACAAATCCATACATGTAAATGAAATGTAATTCTTTATGTAATTGTTTTAGACTCCAATTAAAGATTACTGGTAATCGATTGTGTGTATAGTTATTCAGTTAGTACAAAATTGAAATATGAATATAAAGATTTATATTTTCTTATAAAATCGACTTGATTACTTTTTGTAATCATGTAATCGGTAATTGAAACAAAGTTGTTAATGGAAATATTTGTCCGTATTGTATTTATAATCTACATAGAGACGCGAATCATTTGCCAAGTATTTCCCATACCATTACCAATCGCGATTTCTCTTTGAAGTATTTTTACATATAACATTCAAATGCCAAAACAAAATTTCGTAATTTTAATTTAGAACAAAAATCAAAGCAAAGTGCAACCTTGACGGCAACACACAGTTCGTCTTATCTCAAAATCTCAACTGAAAACAGTCCTATTATTCTGATTCATACTTGGTCTATTTTTCCCAATGGCCAAATGCAATGCATCACGAACCGACCGACATATATTTGAGATATAAATGCGGATTACTCACAAGATCTATGAAGCACACGTCCGAGGAGGAATGGAAAAACTTACGCTATTTGCCATTTGGAAAGGCGAAATGACTTCTGCTGCGCTGCGATACAAAAGACCAGGTAAATCCCACCATAAATTGCAATCGCTCCGGTAGTGGCACGAAATATAACACTGACCTACACACTTGCACATGGCATACGTAGCGTATAGATACTTAGATACAGTGTGTACATTTGCTCGTAAAAGACGCGTACCTATTTGTAGTGTCGCACCGATTTCCCGGAACAAATCTAAACGACGACGGCGGCGCTCGTTCATGGTTCCCGCTGCAACCAGCCCAGAGGCTCCAAATCAGTGTTTCACAGCGAGACAATATTTATCGTCGCAGATACAAATCTCGCTAGCTTTTCCAGTATCCAGTCCCATATGGGACACGGTTAAAGTGTCATTGCATCCATAAAAAAAATCGTTGAAAAAAAAAATGCAACTTTAGATTCGGATTGGGGATGGATTTGGTCACATAAAACCAGCAACTAGTTGTACACCCTAAGCAGGTATCTTGTCCAGTCACATGACTTGCACTCGCATTAGCAATGAGTTGCCGGTTGATCATATCTTCAGATACAATCTAAAGATACAGCGAAGAGGAATTAGCAATAATCTGAGCCGCAGCGCAACAGCGAGAAGAAAATACATAAGTGAAATGAACGCCAATCAAGGCAGATCAGGAGAGGTTATGGGTTTTAATTTATGCCCCCAACGCGAGATTGGCAACTCCCTGGTGGATATCTGGGTAATTTGGATATAAACCTGGATTGAGACGGATCAATATTTGTTTTGCCTTGTGTTGTGTCGATGTCAGGTAAACAAGTTGAGGTCCCATCGGCAACAGCGATGGCAGCGAAGCACATAAATTTGCGGTTTATTACTTAATTAAATTTTTTGCTGGGACCGTTTAGATATGAATAAAGTTTGGATTTGAAACAAAATACAGAAGCCAGCCAGCCCATAAGGCAAGTGACGGAGTGAAACTATCTTGTTTATTCGTGCTAGACGGGAGGGACGGCAATCGGTGCGCGGTGCGCGGTGGGGTTGCAAATTGGAAAGGTGAATCTCGCGCAAGGTGTTTCACTGATGATAGCGCATAGATTGAATTTGATTTATCGAGTCTTTGGATGAGAGTTTCTCCACTAAAAATTTATTGGACAAATACAGCAGTGGCCAAAGAAGCAGGTTCTTTTGAGAAATTGAAAGTCCTTAATGAGATGAATTTTTTACAAAGTTGTTTTTATCCCAATGCCACATAAAAGAACTGGAACACTAATTTGGAACCCAAATTGTCCAGTCAAATCAGCAGTTATTCTTCGATGAGTAGCGTGGTCGTACTACTAATTTTTACCAATTTTACTTTGATGTCACAGCTAAACAATTGACCGCTACATGAGTAGGGAAATCAATCCCGGGATCCCGAATCCCGGACGATTTTTGCTCTTGAACGATCCCGGGATTTTCGGGATTGAAAGCTGATTTTATTTGCTACTCTCTGTCTCTGAAGCAAATACCTAAGTAATATTTGATTTTTAAAATTTAGATTATTAATTGTTTGTGATCGAAATTAACCCTTGCCTTAACAGTGTGAATCTATTGAAACCACCCATCCAACCTACACTAAAGCAGCAACTACAAGCAGAAATTAAAAAAAGTATGAAAACCATTTGATCAGAAACACAAACGGAATCGGATTTAACAGCGTGCCTAAGAAAAGAGTTGAATCTCTTTGAAAATGGAGGTACCCGAGGACATCATCTGGATTAAGTTCCCAAGCAGAGCGGAGCGAGCGTTTTCAGCAGCCAGTTATATTGGCAACTAATTTAGAAGACGGCCTGGGGCATCGAGAGTCCCTTATTTTCCTGCGGTTTTATTTCCAAAGGTCGGGTGAAGACCAAGAGCAAAAATAAATACGCCCTTACATTTGTTCACTACTTTTTTGTTGACTTTGGAATTACAGTGCACTTTCGATTTTTGCAACCTCAATTTCTGCAAACCTCGATATTTGCAACCTACGTAAATGGATTTTCTTTTTTCGATTTTTGCATCAAATCTAAAAGAAATTCTCGATTTTCGCAACTTTGAGATTTGATTTTCGCAACATACAAAGTTTGTGTGTGTAAGTTTTACCATGCAATGTTGGAGGTAAGAGCAAGCTTCTGCCGACATCATAAATCGTCTTGACATGTAGTAATATCAACGCGCCTAGGTTTTTTGTTTGTTTCAAATCCGCGAATGAAAACAACATTTGTTTTTCCTTCTTAGAGCCGTGCTCCTTTTAAAATGATAATTTGAGCAGTGTAAGCAATAAATCCGCAAGCCATGTAGAGGCATTCAAAAAGGGTCCATCACCATAAAATATGCAGCCGAATGATCGCTGCGATCAAAAACGTAAAGGTTGACTAATCTTTACTACAAAAAAGTTCGTTGAGCCGTCCTTGTTTCTTCTGCAATTATGAAGAAACACTGAAAAGCTTAAATTGAAAATATGCCGTATTTTTCTTGGCAAACGTTTGGAAAGAGTTCAAAAAATGAATACAATTGCTAAATATTGGACAAAAAGGTAATCAGAAGTAAGTCCTGATCATTGGGAGGAAGAAAACTGTATTCCTTTGCGTCTAATTTGAAGCCCTGCATTTTAATTTCGTATAAATGAATTGATTTTTTTAAAAACATGTTTGAATGTATACATTTTCTTTTAAATAAAACTAAAATTCTTAAATGTACACGTAATTTTGATAACTCAAAGAATAGCGTGTAAGCCTATTTAAAGTGTTTTAATTTTCTGTTCGATTTGTGCAACTTTTCGTTCGATTTTCGCAACAACGTCTGTTTTCATTAGTTGAAAAAATCGACAGTGCACTGTATTTTATTTTTGATTTTGTAAACCCCTTGAATTGAGATATTTTTTATTTATTTCTTTATCAAAAATGATCATCTTTAAATTTTTTATGGAGAAATATTTGTTTGTTTCTTAGCAATTGAGTTTTTATTAATTTAAATAAACTTCTTAAATTTTGTTTCTTTTGATTAATTTTAATAATAAAAAAACTGAAGAGCATAATAGTTACGCTGTTTTTTATTTAAAAAGATAAGGCACTTATAGATAATCTCTACATTTTTGTGAGCAATTGAGGACCGTTTTCGCAAAACTCAACAAGTGCATTTTGCAAGTTTTGCATTAGAAGGATTTTTGTGTTTTAATAAGAAAAGAAAAAGATTACTAAAAATGTAAAAATGGCAAGCCCATAAATGGTGACTTTATCACTGAAGAACGGAAAAATATTAGCAATGAACTATCGAGCTTACCAGATATTGAGTCCTGAAAATCAACAGTTTTTTGTCCTGAAAATCAAAATTTTTTTCAATATTAGTTTTGCAAACGTCAGTCAACGAGCCTTGTGATTACAAAAATTTCGCTACCCATATATCATTTTTCGATTTTTGGCGCTTGTTGAGTTTTGCGAAAACGGTCCTCAATTATTATCGGAAGTTGATTTTTTTGTTAAAAACATGACAAACATTTTTTAACCCGTGTATCGATTTTTGGTTTGATTTCTTTTTTTTTTTTTTACAAAAAACAATATTTTGTCCAAATCCCGGAATCCCGGGATTGAAAAATAGCTTCGGGATTGAAATCGCTATACATGAACCAGTTTGCCTGAAGACTTCAAATGGTAGAAATTCGAAACTCCGAGCCGACAGAAAATGATGTGAGATCTGAGCAAAACTGAACAACAAAACATATGGAAATTCTGCCCAGGCTGAGTTGTCTTACAAATCTCGCATTTTAATCACACATCTGCAAATAACGAAACCTTTCGTCTAGCTAGATATAAATCTCCTGCGTGTATTTTATGGCATTAGCAGAAACTTTCAATGGAAAGTCACCGGCCCAACGTACGCAATCCAAGAAAAAAAAAACAGCTGCTGAATAAGCGTTAACTTACTATGTATTCATACAGTGACGTGAAAAACTATAGACTCAAACGTAAATTTACAGTTTTCTTGGAATGAGTAATAAACTCTTATGATTAGTTTTTTTAACAAAATATTGCCAACCGAAGACAACTCGTGAAAACGCTTCACATGCTGTTCTTACCAGGAATGGTAATGAATTTTTTGAAAAAAAAACAAATTTCGTCTGTGAAAAAGTATATGGTTATGTTAGATTGGGAAGCTATCCCCATGGACCAAAGTAGGGCTATTGTGTTGCCACATGAGTCGATTCTTATCGATACTAGCCGTGAAAGTGAGTGCTATAACACTAGGTAAGATTCTCCCAGTAAACGATTTACTTAGTACAGCAGTTTCAGCCGCTGAAATCGGTTGAACGAAAATTATGTACCCTCAGACCGAAAGGATATCCATAAAATAAATAAATTAAAATATGTATCTTCAAACAAATCCAATAATTTGAAGTTGTTCAACGTTCGGCCTATTTTTAAATATTTATGAAAACAAATAAGATGCAATAAGCTAAGGTACTTTTTTCCCCTCTTTTCATTTTATGTACAAGTATTAAGGTACGTATTACCTATTTCCACCACCCTACAGCAAGATGAACGTTTTATTCAAATGAGGAAAATGAAAAATGTTGGAGTCCATTAAAAAGTATCTTGTATTTTAACGACATTCCATTTCGTGTGATTAATCGCAGATATAAACTTTCCCTATAGCAATTACTGGCTGGATATGCATCCCAATCCAAGGACTAAATTAAAACAATGAAAACCTTAATTAGGCCAATTTTTATATTTTTTATTTTTATTTTATTTTATTTTTTTGTAAACCGAGACCTCGGCTCTGTTGGCACCAACAAGCGAATAGCCAGTTTAAGTTTACAGTCGAATTTTTCTTTGATATCTTCATCCATGGTCATCTATCTTTCTTGATGTGTCCTCTTGAATGAAGTACTTTTGTTTTCTTCGCTTTTTGTTTTCGGTAATTTTTTTACTTCCACGAAGAGAAAGAGAACGAAGACTCCTAAATTAACATAATCAAGCTTTCGATCCGAATTCGTATACACGGACTATGGATTGCCTCGCCCGCTCATTGTGGTGGTAGTTGGTGGAGAGGAAATAAGGGTGACATTCTTTATAAGCCTTGAAGGACACATTCAAATTATATTCGCCTCTGGGATAAGTTGAATAATGACGAAGATAAAACTCTGAAGAACAATAGAATAATGATGCGGGTTTTCAATTTATGAGAGAAGTCTAATTCTAAAGCTCGTTAATCGATTTGAAATATTTGATAATATGGGAGATGGAGAAAAGGTGTAGACAGTTAGCCAAAAGCTGAGGTGCATTAGTAAACAAAAGAGTGGACATGAATTACGTCAATAGGAAGTAGATATGTCACCGTTTGTGGGTGGAGGGAATTTTCTGAATTTAGTAAATGAGCCAAGTCAAATCGAAAGGACTTATGACGCCATGGCTCTTGATCTAACAAATGATTTTATTTGAAAGATAATTCTTTATCAGGACATGTGGAGCGCATGGACATCAGCGCTCCGGCTCGGAGAATATTCAACTCTAACCCGGAGGGTCAGCGCAGCAGAGGACGACCTCGCCTAAGGTGGCGCGACCAAGTAGAACAAGACCTCAACCAACTTGGAGTGCGCAACTGGAAGCGGTTAGCTAAGGACCGGGCTAACTGGAAGCGGTTGTTGGTTGAGGCCTTGGTCCACCCCGGACTGTAGCGCCACCTAAGTAAGTAAGTAATTCTTTATCATTCAACAATTAAAGATAATTCCGGCACATGGAAACCGCTACTGGAAATTATGGAATAAATTTTTGACCGCTGATTTCAGAAATAATATTCCACGGAACTATTATAAGCTCGCTCTAACTCGAAAATGTCTGTCACAATAAAAACATCAAGAACCGTTCTTCCTAGAAACTTGAAATTTGGCACACTTATACATTACGGTGGTCCATATACATGGACAATGTATTACTCAAAAATATTGTGAAACAACTATACAGGGAGGCTAAAATGAAATCTCAAAAAAAAAGAATTCTGGAAAAGATGTGGGACATCAAGGGCTCAAAACAAAGATTCCAAAAATATTTTTCTTGTTTTTTTCCTTTGGAAACTTTAGGAGTTATTGTCAAAAAGTGTCAAAAATATCATACGAAAAGTACCCTAGTGTTTTCTCGGAAACTACTGAAGTCAAAAATATGAAAAATCATAGTTTGCAAATAATTAACTATATTTTAAAAGAAAACTATGGCGAATATCGTATATTGTATAGTTTTTGAGAAATTCACGTCGAGAAATTAAATTTTCTGTCGAAACATTATCACTACTCGATTAACAATAGTTTTGGGAAAATTAAAGCCTATCCGAAATTGTGCTGCCATATAAAAAAAAATAAAAAAAAATAAAAAAAAAATACAGATTTGGCCAGGAAACGAACCTGAGACCTCTGAACTTAGTAGTACAGCGCAAAAAAGGCTAATAGAAGCGCTACAAACTCAGCCGCGTTCTAAATGTGTATCCGATTTCTAATAGTGAATAATATTACTTATTATAAGTTTGTAAAGGGAATAAAGAGATGGGTCGCTTTCGTTTTTTTGTGTTAACGAAACTAGTTTTAAAACTGTGGAACCCTTTGAGCGAGAATCTGACTCGCACTTGGCGTTTTTTTTTTTTTTTTTAAATATAGTATAAACTAATATAATGCACATATGAAGGCAGATGTTTTTGGCAGATATTGCCAAAAATTCGAAGATATTGGGTCTTCTAAGATTCACTAGGGTTGGTAGAAAGAGGATTAATTCAAAAAATATGAAGGGATTCCCAATGCACCTTCGGGTCTCCGATTTAAACGATACCGGCAAAAACATAGAAACTTAAAAGTCCTTATCTGATCAGATACCGGCTTGATTTTAGCTTACAAAGGCTTATAGTTGAACAGCAACCCGTCGGAAACTATTTTTTTTTTTTTAATTCTGACTCTCTAGTTCCGGAGCAGAGTTTCAACTCTTTTAATGAAATTGAGGATCTCACTGGTGGAGACTTTAAGTACTTCTCCAGGAGTTAGGATTTCTCGGTGAAAATGTTGTCTCCTTAGGGCACATAGTGCCATGCAGTCGCATAGAATATGTTCCGCAGTTTCCATGTAGAGAAGACCTTTAGTTTGCCGAGTGAGACCTATTTCGTTTAGGTGATATCGAAATTTGCAATGCCCTGTTAGAAATCCCACTAATCTCTTGATATCATTCCTACTGAGGAGTAGGTGTTTTATGGATCTATTGTGGAAGGGTTCGATGGCTCTTTTAGCCTGACTAAAACCCTGCACCCTGGGTATTTTCTCAATGGGACCAACACATTTTGTTTTCCCAACTTTTGATTCTTGAGTTAATAGCTGAGTTTGGAATGTCATAAAACGGCTCAGGGCCGGTAAAAGAGTCAGCCGAACATTTTCTAGCCAGTTCGTCAGCTTTCCGTTTCCATCAATACCCTCATATCCGGACACCCATCAAAGTTTGACTTGGTTTCTATAAGGGGAACACTGAAGCAGTTCTGGACTGATGAAAACTTCATCGCTAGGCTTTGACGTTTAAAATCCAAGCAAATGTATCGCATTTAAGATACAAGTACATTCAGGTGGAATGTGAATTAGCTTTTAGGATATTGAAAAGTGAGCAATATGCCTTGCAACCGAGACTAATAGATATGTACATTATGTCATATAATCATTTGATTTCTATATGTACATATATCTATGTACAACAGATTTTTATAAATCACTTAAAATAAGTTTTTCTTAACAGAACGTTTCCTTTGGTGTTTGGTGGAAATGTTTAAATCTTAAAACCAAACGATTTTCTTAATTAATTGTTAATTTAATTAACGCACTAATTAAAACACTATATGGCTATGTATTCTCGTGACTGAAAGATATAAGACGCGCATTTGATTTCGATATGCTTCGATGAGGCACGTTAAATAATTTGAAATACACCAAAACCACAATCGTTTTAAGCAAAAAAATAAATCAGCTAACTAATTAAAATCTTAAATAAACGAATTATATTTAACATACTGCTAATTCGTTAGTTCACTTGCACATAAATAGCCAATTTTTGTCATATTCTATTTAGACATTTAATTAAGAGAAACTATTCGAGAGCCATACAATCCCAGCTTCCTATACTAGCTCTGTTCCCGTACCTGTCCAAAAATGCGAAAAACTACGAAAATCAGTCAAATCCTGTTTACGTACGAACATTTTTCGCAGTTTTTCACAAAAGAGAGGCTATGTAACTAGAGAGCAAGAAATTTCCCCATGCTGCAAATTTTAACTCAAGAAATTTCTTTGAGCAGCTTTATGAAAATTGACAAATCTGTCAAATAGCATACGTTTTCCATTTTTTGTTGTTCAATGCGATTCTGTACTTTTTCACACTTTAAGCTCGCTCTGAGAGTCTTATCCCCACTCCTTCAAATTTAAGAATCTGGGAACAGACCTACTATTGGCAGCACTGTAAATCGAGCAACTGTCAATAAGAACATGTTTTTGAAGTGTCAAATGTTAGCTTACAATAAAACATTTACAAAATGGAAATTATAATTCTGTACGAATTTTGTATCGAAATTAACGGGAAGATGTTGGCCAATTTAATCGTCCTACAGAGTTGGCAATTCAAGGGGTGGTGAAACAATTTAAAGAGACTGCAAGCTTTGTAGATAAGGTAAGGACTGTGCATCATCGTGGTGTCCGTTCAACTGAAACTCTTACTTCTACAGGGTGGCTTCGTTGTTCATGGTTCTGTAACGCTCACCAGTAACATTAACCGTGTTACCCACTGCTTCCTTGAAAAAATTAGGCCCGAAGACAGCTCCGGCCTAAATGGCGCACCATGCAGTGACTTTGAGTGGATGCAATGGTTGTTTGTGAATGATGCATGGATTCTCAGTGCCCCAGATGCGCACATTTTTTTGTTTACGTATCCGTGCAGATTGAAATGGGCCTCGTCGCTTATGATGAATATCGACCGAAAATCTTCCACTGCGAAGTAGCTGATGGACTGTCTACACTTTGAAAGGGAACATTTTCAGGTCTTTCACCTAAATGCCAATTGCGTGGCACGTCGGCGTCCTCTGGTTGATGTTGACGGCTCATCCGTAGTTGGCGTAGGACACGGTAGGGCAATCTGCGCCGAAATTCACTTTACGCGTAAATTATTATTATATAAAATATCTTCCATACAATGCAAGAACTGAATGAAGCCCAGAGGCAATAAGCGTCGAAAAATGTATGCAGCAGGAATTTGATGCAGGTTTTCCACCTCTTTAAGTATGTCAATAAGCATTTACCCATCATAGGGAACTTCTGATATTAGGTATCTAATAAACTTCCTCTTCGGTCATTGCCAGTTACGGTACTGACTAAACAATTTAGGCCTGTCTGGAGAGGACGATTGTCGACTCTGTTTAGACGAGGTGGAGGTCTAGAAGGCCGAGCACATCCTTTGTCAGACTCTACATTTTTTTTTCTTATAATCTACACACGCTTAAGGGGATATGAACACCCTTATAATATTTACACACAGCGCGAGCACATGAAGGACAAGAACGAGAGACAGGCAGATCAACGCGACGTAGTGATAGGATACTCAGATATTAGGTTTCAACTAACTCTATGGCTGCTGTCCAGGATAACTGGAGAGTTTTCGTGAATTATTGAAAGTTTTTCCTTTGCTTATGATTCACAGAAGTTTTTTCCAGATGTTTCCTATTATTAGTTCGTGCGATAAATTTCTTCAGCCATACCATCATCCTGCCAGTGTTATGCCTTCGCATTATGTTTTTGATATAAGCTTCTGAAACTTATCAACTTATTTTTTTATTTCATGAGAAATAAATGTTTCGGCGACATCTGGATTTGAACCGTGGACCTTCAGCGTGACAAGCGACGACGACTACCACAACGCCACGGCCACCCACATACAGAACTCTTGAAATGTTATGATTTTAAGAATGCTTCAACCGAGGACATACTAGCCTTTATCAGAAAGATGGTTTGCCTTTTATACTTATTAGAAACCAATGTAAAATAGATCTTTAAGGTCGCGGCATCAGCCTTGGAGCAGGGTCATTTCTTTAAAAAAAAAATGTCAATAAGCAAAATCCTAACCTAACTAATCGGCGTCATTAGGCATTACTTTTTGAAGATGCCGAGGGTCGGACTGCAACCGTCAAACCGAATAATTCTGGCACGAAAACTAAGTTATTGATATGGAAGATATGTGGTTCCCAAAAAAAGGCGCAATATGCCACATATCGGGTGCAACGTCGAGTGCTTTGTTTGAAAAGTTTCCAGGCCGCATTAAGACCAATATCAGGAGATTTAAAGCTGTTGGATTTCCTATTATTAGGGTCCGCTATGCGTCGTATCTACGCCAACAAACCTAAAACATTGAAGCAACTAAAATAACCTTAACAACATTTACTTAATTGGCGCTACAGCTCGAGGTGAACCGGGGCCTGCTTCTCGCAACCATTTGTGCGTGCCTGTTATTTTTGCACGAATGGAAGGGACCTACAATTTTTTTCCGACTCCGAACGGCGAGTTGAGAAGCTCAATCGTGACAAATGATACTCTTTGATGCTTGTCAGACATTCGAAAGAGGTGGCACCGTGAAAAAACTCTTTTAGGTGCTAGACTCGGCCGGGAGTTGAACCCGGGCAGCATTGCGTGGTAGTCCAATGCACTAACCACCACGGCCACGGTGACCAAACAACATTTAAGATTAATAAAAAAAAACCGATGATTTCCTGAAATTGTTTTTTTTTTTTTTTGAAGCTCAAATTGGATTAGTCAATGTCATAGCTACAAAGAGCTACCCTCATATATCAATTCGCTTGCGCTATTGATTTCTTTCTAGCGACAGCGGCTTTTAGTACCAACGTTATCCAGAAGACATGATGAACCTAATCAGAAGAAGATTTAAAGAACAAAATTAATATATCCTGCAGAAATGCCATCAAAATAGTAAACCCGAACATACCCGTTTTAAAATCTGGAATCCAGCAAAAAAAAAAATATTTTGTAGTAAATAAGGAAATGCTACCAAAATAACACTGAACGGGTGTTTCTGTACCATGATGCCAGGACAATTTTACGAATTGCTGAGGAGCGATGCAAGAGTGTTCTTCCAAACCGGTGTTAGATTTACCTATTGAAAGTACTCTAGGCTTGGTACTGTCGAGGTTACAAAACATGTACTAGACACGGTAATAGCACACATGACATCATATACATACATATACATATGTCATGTACCTACTCTTAGCTACTGATAGCTATCATCCGCATATGTTACAATTTTGTTTCGACATCTCAGTTCAAAAACTTGGCTCGACTTATTGCCGATTGCGACACAGTGGCATCACTCATAAGCGATTAACTATTGATAAAGCCTCTGAATGAATTCTAAAATTCACTTTTAATGAAATGAACGTGTGCAAACGTTTTCTTTTTCAAATAATTTACACTTTAATTTTATCTGCATAATCAAATTAAATTACTAATAAAACTATATTTTATTTTTAGCTATCCTGCAGCCGTCCATTTTAAAACAATTTGAAAAGAGATGTTTAAGTGCGCTTCATCGCTTATAGCCTCTCTCTCAACTGAAGTACGCAACTGAAAAGTCCTTAAAACATTTCCAAACTCCTGATCCACTTCAGAGTTCAGTGTAGATGTTCCATCCAACCGATTTGTTCTTTCTATGGAAGCAGTAAAAGGCAGCATAGTGTCGTTTCCATTCAGCTTAAGAGACGAAATCACCAAGAAACCCTTGCCAATGCACTATTCCATTAGAAAGGACATAACAGAATCTGTAGAACTTTGGAATGCTCACATTATAGTTTTGACTTGTTTAAGGACAAGGCACGAGTAGACCCGCATAAAGATGTGTGCTAAGAACTTGAACTAATGTCAATGGAGATACTGCTCGTATGTGAATAATCTTTTTATTTGAATACAGCTGACTGAATGTTAATGTTATTTTAGGAGTCCTTGCATTGTCTGTTGTCTGTGTGTTCGACATATGGGTGAATTCTATTACATGCGATTGTATCGGTAAACAAAAAAAATTGCAGAGTGTTTATCCCTTTCAGACACGAAAATCAGCCGATTGAGTTATATATGAATATTTTCATGCCACACTCATGCTATATTGCCAACAATCACCAACTCGCGGAAACCCCTTTAATGGCTTAGCTTAGATGCTATTTTTCCAGAAATGGAATTAATTTACTGAAATAACTTAAATTTCATCTGTAAAAAAGTAGAAACTCAGGCATTCAGTTCGATCACCAGCTTAGTTCTCAAGCGTATCTTGGCATGACAATAGTTCTAAAAAAAACAGTGCAGACATTCTGGAGTGACAATAAACAGATTTTTATTTTACGCAGTGAATTTTTTAAAGTTCTAAATATGCCACGTGGGAAACAATTAACGGACATTGAAAAACAGAGAATAGTCGATTTAAAAAATTGTGAAATGACGCAAAGAAAAATTGGCAATGAAATAAATCGCTCTCAAGGTGTAGCGAGGCATTTGCTACAAACTGGTATTGAAAACTACGGAACAAATAAGAGATCTGGGGGACCAACAACATTTTCGCCTCAAGGAATCTGAGTGCTGGACTGCTAAGACATATGGACACACTACCAAACAGTCTGGTTAAACCTCCCAAGCAGAGAGGAACAGAAGCGAGCGAGAGTGGTGACAGATTTCGATACAACGTTATTCACCGATGGCTCCAAGGTGCACGTGGGGTAGGCGCTATTTTGTTGCATGCGGAGTCTTTGCTGGTATGCTAGTTCCCTCTTTGGCTCGCCGGAGGGCGTGGGATCTTGACCCCTTTTGGCCATCAAGCAAAAATCATGCCAATCATAATTTGTGTCCTGGTGTTCTGACACTGCAAGATATTTTTCTTTACCCTCCCTACCATGGTTACTTTTCTCGCCTCAGTAGCCCCGCGCAAATTTTGCATTTTACATATATAATTTTTCGAGATTTCGTTTTCGGGATTTTCTTTTCATTTCATTATTTTCATAATGCGGAATTTTGATAATGGAAAATTTTGGTAATGTGAGAATTTCAAATACGAGATTTCGAAAATGCGAGATTTTATTATTCGGGATTTATTTAAAAAATGCGAGATTTCGTTTTGGAGATTTTGGTTTGCGTTGATCTTATTTAGTGTGATAGCTAATAGATTAGATTTAAATTTCAGTCAATACCGATCGCTCTTTTAGATGAAGAGCAGATCCGTGTGAAAACATGTATGTACTTACATACATATATCAAAAATAATTTCCGGTAAAAACCAAAGAATAAGAAAACGTTACGTTATTAAGGAAAACAAAAATTTAAAAAAATTACGCGGAACGTAACGAGCGTTCTGAAATAAGTTTTTTTTAATGTGAACTACGTTCGATATGAACTTGCATTAAATATTGCTTTGTCATAGATCGTTTCTTAAATGTTTTTTGTCAGTAAGACTTGAACTGTTTTGTTATGTTTTATTTATTTGAAGTTTGTTATTTTGTTTAATATGTTAAATTAATTTTCTTCTAATTTTTTTTCAAACAAACAAATTTTTTTTTTTACTTTCGGGATTTTGGATTTTCGGGATTGTGGAATTTCAGGATTTTGGATTTTCGGGATTTTGGATTTTCGGGATTTTGGATTTTCGGGATTCAGTCCAACTCAGTTTTTTTTGCTTTTTTTTACTTTAGATATTTAGAAAAAAAGGATATTCGTATTCAGAAATAATTGTTCAATCTAGCTTTTATTTTTGATTATTACCTTTTCTCCCATTTTTTTTTATAATTGACATGACGTCTTTGTATATTTGACATTTTGCATACAACACTTTTCGATAAAAGCTATTTGGTAGCACAGGTTTTATGGCGACTTAGCTCATTATACCCAGGCTAAACTAATTCTATATAGGATTAGTTGTTATTGTATTTTGCATTGAAGGCTTTTTTAAGCCTATATAGGCTACAAAAAAACACGCAACACAGTTATGAACTCACCCACTCCGACTGTCACATGGTGAATACAGCGGGGGTCACGTTTGCTGTAGCACAGATGGGGAAATATGATTACAGGATAACAGAATTTTCCACGGCGCGGCGTTGGTGCAGTCAACGTGAATAAGAAAATTTTAGTCTCACAATAGGATACTCTAAAAGTGTGTTTTTTTATTTATTTTGCATTCCTCTATGAGTTGTTCACAGTATCTAGATAACAAAAAAAGAAATTACATAGGGTACCTCTTTTAATTTAACACTTTCAACACTCAAACCACACAGGTACTGCGTTAAACAATACATTTTTGCCTCAATAAATGACGTAAATAAAAACCCAGATAAAAATCCATATAAAACAAAAGAAAACAAAAAAAAAAAAAAACGTGCCGAGAGGGGGTGCGCCATGAAGTCAAACGTGATGGCAACCAGTCAGAGGAGATTCATAGACCGTACGACGATGACACTCTTGGTGCTTCCGACAATCGCTGTTAACATTAACATTTAACCATTCAATTTGCTACGCACGACTATGAAGAAGGATGTTCATCGTCACCATTGCGCATCACAATGGCAATGCCAACCGAAATGTGGCGGAATAAAAATTTAAATTTCTTTTATAATGACAGAGCGCATCGGAATTTTTATTCACTCACTGCTCACTGGCACTTCCCCCCCATTGTATCGCTGCGTAACGGAAGTACACCATTTAATTTAATTATGCAGTATAATTTGAAAGGGATATGCGGAATCACAGTGACTGTATGGACAGTTGTCCTGCTGAATGCAATCATCTCCCGCCGAAGAAGGTAGATTGGATTTAGATTGTTTGCTTGTGTTTTTGCGGAGTTAACTTTTAAGTACCAAAATTCAGAACTTAAAGTGACAGGCACAGGATGCTTTAGTTTTTAAGGGCTGACACCTGCTATCGGCATCTGCACGTATTTACCTGAAACTTTGTTCAAAGGAAATTTAAACCAAAAGTGCGGATTTTTTTTTGTTGGTGTTGTTATGACTTCACAGTGTGAAACTGAAAATGCCGGGGCTAAGCAAGGCAGCCGTATATAATATCCGGTGTCTATGGTGCAATTTACTTTGAAACTTTCCAAAGTGCAGTGTTATCGTTGTGGGTTGCTGGGGCTGGCTTTGCGGTTGCATATGTGTAATTTCCGTCCTCCAAGAGTCGTTGTGTTCCAATGGAAGAGGCAATATGGTGGGGGAATACAAGGTTTGGGGTAGAACTGTGGAGACCGCCTTAATGATTTTACGTCCAGCATATGGAGTTGAATTTACTAAGTGCTCTGGAATACTATTTGAGTGGGTACACCTTTTCAGGTTTTTCATATTCGCTCTGGTCATTATTATGAAATGTGTTTATAGGTTTATAGGTAACTGCATAGGTACTATGTGTGTCTCCTAAGTGGTCTGTTATTTAGTTATTAACTTGATGTTGGATTTTACGTTTGATAGAGCTTTAACAGAGATGAATTGAGTAATGGTACCTTATCTGAAAAGACTAGAATACTTTAACCACTGGAAAAATACTTATCTCCGCGTTTCCATCAGTTTAAATATTTAGATTTAGAAAACACTCCACCGAAATTAGCAGAAAGACTTGGGTCATAGATCCTTTAAGGTTCAGTTGACGCAGGGCTTAAGCTTGCCGACCATTATTAGCCTCGTATCTTTGCCAATTGGATGCTGGAAATGCATGAAATTGATCAAGAACTTCCATCATTCTGAGCGATGTGGCACATTTTTTGCCACATTTTGGGGCTCAGAAAACAGTCTCCCCTACTTGGCGTATACAATTACATAAAATTTGCAAATTTGCTTGAACCTGAAGGCTGGGATTCGAAGATCCTCCCATTCGCTTGATGTGGCTGAGCAAGTGTAGTCGACGAGTTTTGGTTTTTCGGACTACATTCACATCTTGATATTGATACAGCTTCAAGAGTTCGCGTCTTCCTTCCATTTGCCCTTCTCGCATATGGGACCAAATATCCGACAGAATTTTTGTCTCGAAGGTGCTAAAAATCTGCTCTTCGTTCCTGCTGGCAAGATGAATTGTTTTCTTGATGCATGAATTTCGTCTTCCGAACAAGAAGTTTTTAACCCAGTTGAGCAGCGGTTGGTCTTCGTCGAATTTTCACTAAGGTGTCGTGGAGTTGATGTTTCCTACGAGGTAGGTGAACTCCTTAACTATTTCGAAGTTTTTATTGTCAACAGTGACATTTAGTCCTAGGTGGTGGACATAGGCTGTTATGTTTGTTGACAGCATGTACTTGGCTTTGTCCTCGGTTCGCTGAGAGCGACCGATGATGTGTCGGTCGTGTGATCCCAAACGAAAGTTAAATCGTAAGGACGATAGAAAGTCAGACCTGAAATCAGTTGATGCTTAAAAATTGTGTAATTATCAACCAATTTATGAGACAAGGATTGCATTTGCAACCACCCCTTCTGGTGGGCAATGAATGAAGCTTTGCTGAAAGTCTTCAATACGAGTACTATTTATGTATATTATGATGTCCATTCTTCCATATTCGAGGTGAGAAAGAATTAGGCTAACAAGTCAAGACTAACAGAGTGATAATCTGACATAAGTACCTTGTACACCGTCTTTGACCAATGACAATACTCTGTAAAATCAAGTTTATGGCTAAAATAAACACCGAGGTATATTTATAAATTATAACTATTAACCCGGCAGAAAGAATGATTCGATATCAAGTCGATATCAGCGTCCTAGAGACTGGTTTGGTCTAACACTTGAGTGGGTTAACTACTAAACCCTTTTAACTGCACCAGATACTAAAAATTTGGTCGAATAATTTCGTATTAGTTATTATTACAAGTTTGTTTTGTATCAAAGTGCACTTAACCGCTTTTCTTCCGCTGGAGCTTCCGTTCAATTTATATCAATCTGTGGCGATCCCACGACATAGAATTCACTACAACTTGCATGCTTAACATGTGAACAGAGCCACGACAGCATTCATACATCGCCGGACCAGCCATCTTGTTTTAAGCTGTCACTTCGCCTGTTTCCGGCCTGGCCCTTCCTCTTTTTACATTCTGCAGCGACGGTGATCAGACGTATATACCATATAAGACGTGTTCATCTGTTAATTAAATTAAATTATTTAATGTTGTGAGTGGAAAAAAACATTTGCAATTTACATAATTCGCTCCACTTCGCCACATCAGCACATTGGTGACCCCGCGAAGAATTAGTTGCGTTCTTTTACGTAAAGTTTCTTTTTTGTAATAAAGTTCTCGTCGCACCACACATTCGAGCACCAAAACTTTTTTGTGCTTAAATTGTCTTTACATACATCCGCAATAATGGCGAACAATCAGGAAACCACGCGTACAGTGCAATAAAATCCAGCTCTGCATCGAGCTCGGGCTCCAATAAAGTGTTAAGTGGCACAATTTTGGCGCGATTGCCCGTCAATCTATCATTGCTATCATTGCTCCCTCCAAGCCTTCGGACAACATGAAATACCAATACGTCATCGCAAACCTGGAGGGACGAGAGCTGGAAGAAGTGTCGGATATTCTTTTATCGCCACCAGTTACAGACAAATATAGTACCGTAAAAACAAGGCTCAAGCAAGTGTACGAGAAGAGTGAAGAACTACGGCTCCAACGACTGGTCGAAGGCATCGATCTAGACGACTCGCAGCCCTCACAGCTACTTCGTCGGATTAGAGACCTCTCCAGTCCTTCATGCACACCACATGCAGTCCTTCAAGTTCTTTGGCTGTCCATCCACGTGCGAGCTATACTGTCCTCGGTCACGGGCGGCCTCAACAACCTCGCCCATATTGCGGACAAGGTAATTGGCCAGGTCCTGTGAGACATACGACGAAGACTCGATGCACTAGGACTAGAAGGAGGATAAAGGCAACGTTATCCCTCCAGAAGAAATCCTGAGATACATATACTACATAAATCGCATAAGCATAAATACACCGACACCATACATCGAAAGTCTGTTATGTACACATGTACCAACCTAAATAAATAATTTCGAAAATATGCTTTCAACAATATTCGATCAATATTTGAAGATGCATAAAACCCGGTTAAACTCCATATGACGTTGATTAGTTAAGCTGGTGTGTTGATAAAGGCGCATTCTCCGTCACCCTATGTCGACGGTACTCGTATTTAACATTCACCCCCAATTGCGATGGTTTTATTAGACAAAAGTACTCCTCCCCCCCGGCGGTTGAATGCAAAAACAAACAAAAGTCCTCAAGAAGCGGATTTCCTATTAGATACTCACTAAAGCCATCACCCATCCGTTCAAATCCCGGTCTTTGTGATAACGCGTCATATTTGTTTGTACACACACAGAGAACAGAGAACAAAGGCATTTCCTACTTCCATCACGAATGCACAAAGGTAAATTGCTTTATACGGAGCCCCGTATAACTCTCGTCTAACCCTTGCTCTGTTTGTTCTGAAAACATCCTTCTGCCGTGTCGTCACCTCGTCGTTTCTCTTCAAATAGTTATGGTTCAACCCGGCATCAGGCTGTGTTCATCTGCAAATTTATTGCCAGAAATTATTAAAAAATTAATTCCACCCCAGTGCGCTACGCAAATACACGTGTTGCTATGCTTTTGAATTCGGGCACTAGGCAAACAGTTTTCACCACTGCCGCCCCCCGCCCCTTATGTCATAGATTTGTGGAGAATCCTGTCCTATCCTGGACGATCGTCACCATGGATATGCATTCATCCACTCCACATCCACAGGCGAAAGCTAGTGAGAGTGGCTGCCATTAAGGTCAGTACATCCTGAGGGAAATGAGCCAACAGCCAGGGCGGAAGTGTACGGGAAGGTTACTGTCTAGCCATGAATGATTTATCCCATAAAATTAGGATGTTATTCACTTCCCGCAACACGCTTTACATCATAAGCATGTGTGTGTATAAAATCACCGCAAAAGAAATCCGCTTTACGGAGGGTTTTGATTTTTTTTCTTGTTTTTTTTTTGCGTTTCAAAGGGAGTTTGCCCAAAAGTTATTGGCTCTCGGAAATATTTCGGGTGAACCTCAGAGGAGAATGAAAAGACTGGCGCGGTAGTACCGCAATAAATCCAGATCGTTGTTTTCGGCATCTTATGAACAAGTGGTTTTGAAAGTTTTTGAAGTTCGAAAGCCGCACTTCAAAATTCATCAATTTGGTTAGAAGGCTGCTAGAGGAGTACCAAAGCCAATACGTAACTAGGTAATTAAAAGTCTGCTCCTTTACCATAAGTGTTTGGAACTTTTTAAGATTTCGTCACATGTACATGTGAAAGGTTTTCATGTCAATTTTGATACTCATGGGATACTTCGCATTGAGTCTTCATGTCTGCATCTTGCTCTCCCTGTGTCAGCCTTAATCTTTATTGGCTCTAAGTAGCAAATAGATTGATAAGTCGGAAGTTGAGCTAAGATTGCTGATACTTGTACCTTGGAAAGTATGTAGGAAACAATAAAATGTTGATGACGAACCGTTAAAGGTACTTGTACCACGGAAGAGAAAACCTCGTTTGAAAAGGGTTTACTTAAATACTGCAATACATTTCAGAAGAAAATGGTTAACGATGCCGTAAGAATATCGATCCTATCCGGCTGAACTTCTTTGTCATATTCTGAGCTTATGCTATAAAACTTATTTCACCCTCTAAGCATTATTTCACGATAATACTGCGGGGTTATATGAAAACGCAAAGCTTATACTTCCTTATTAAATAGCGGACCAAACTATGAATATTGTGGCAACCTAAACGTACAGTGAAATCACCTATTAGGTTAGGTTAGGATAGTTGGTTGACGCCGAGGGATGCCCATCTGGCGCCACACTTAGATCAATACAGATCCATTGTGATGCCCATAAGTGTTGTTTCCTTATTCGTTGGGATGACGTCGACTAAGGATTGTCAAACCAACCCGAAGCTTTAATAAAGCTGCAGATGTCCTTTACCGGGAATCCGGAGAGTTCTTCTATGTCCTGGAAGAAATGTCTACCTAGAGTTTTATGCCTTATGTGGTAGAGACCTGGGCAATGATAGAGGAAGTGGGGTGTATCCTCGTGGACTTCCTCGTCACCGCATCCTCTACAGAGATCACTGACGTAAAGATCTAGCTTACTGGCATGGTGCCGAAGCATGTTGTGCCCGGTTATTATGCCTACCAGCTTGGACAGAGAGTTTCTGTCCTTCATTAATATCTTATCCGTTTTGTTTTTATCGTAAGTTGGCCACATCTTTCTTGTGTTTATACAAGAGTTGAGGGATTCCCACCTGTCGTTTGCTCTGATAAGCGTTCTACTCTCTATTTTTTGCTTGATGGCGCATAGTGAGATATGAATTGAAGGGTCGGATTGGTCTATGCCTGAAGCCGATCCCGCCCTAGCAAGTGCATCAGCTTTTTCATTACCCGGAACACCTTGGTTTCCAGGAACCCAGTATAGTTTTACTTTGTGCTGTGCGCCAAGAACCCGAAGCTCTTCGCGACAGCAACGTACAAGCTTCGATTTTATTTCAGTGACAGAAATTGCTTTCATTGCCGCTTGGCTGTCAATGAAAAATGAGATATCGTCTCGCGGTATCACCTTCAATGCGGTTTCATGAGCGGCTATTGTTACTGGCAGAGCCTCCGCTTGGAAAACACTGCCAAAGTTTGGAAGTCTGATTGATAATTTGAGCGTCTCCGAAAAGATACCCGCTCCTACCCCTATGTCCATTTTAGAGCCATCCCATAACGGACAATTAGACGGACAAATATTCAGAGCCCAGCTTTTATGTTCTCCCAAAATGTTAGGATAAGAGTGCCGGGCAGCTGCAGGGGTGATATGGGGATTTTTCTTTCTCCTCATCCCTGCAGCTGCGTTAGAAGTCATTGCTGATGATTGCCAATCTTTGTTCTGTTTTGTTTACGTTTTTTTTATGTATTGATAAATAAAGATAATTTGTGTAAAAAAAATGGTTTTTTATCCCTTGGAAGGACAACTCCCTTAGGCGGACAAAAATGCTGTCACTGTCTGCCTAAGAGAGGTTTCGCAGTATTCATACTCTTGTTTTCAACCCTCAAACTTCATTTTACTTTACTGTGTTGAACTTACATTATGCTAAGACATGTAGATTTTTGTTTAAACTGTGATTTCTAGTATTGGGGAACTCTTAAAACCTTGTCTTCAAAATTCATACCGCAGAACTAAGGCGAACGAATGAAAATGAAATAGAAAAGGGTTGTAATGCAATGAAATGTATCTTAATGTTTTGCACCGCGACTATAAGAGGTCTGCTGTGCTGGCATTTATTTCTTCAACATGAGGATGAATGGATCTGAGATCTGGGATCCATGTTCCATATTTATTTCGAGTTCAGAAATGCTCCTTGCATGTGGATTACTCTGCTTTTGCCAGAGCAGGACATTCACAGAGCATGTGTTCGGACGTCACCCATTCCCTCAGAAAAGTCAACAGAAGTGGTCGTTTGATAATCCAAATTTTTGTTGGTGGCATCTTAGTGGCCAGTGCTCCAGTTAACGTCCTTGGGGTTTGTTTACAAAGCTCAAGTATCCTTTTTGGCATTGCTGCGCGCTGGGGTTATGAAATTCTTAGCTTGTCTCTGCGACTTGTACTACATTTTAAAAGATTATCATGTTCCTATTTCTTGTGCGCTTGTTTTTCCAAGACAATCTGCACTTTCATTACTCCCGAAACCCTCGTGACGAAATTGTCTTAGGTCAGGTCTTCGGAGAGGTTAAAACAGTTTTAACACAAGAATAGTTTACATGCAATTGGAGTTGAAAGATGACTGGGGATAACCAAGTTATCCAAAAAAGGATGCAAACAGCCAAATCATCGAAAATGGAAAATTATATGTGGGTTTTCTATCTGTGCAGTATTCAAATTATCGCGGAGGTCGAAAAGTTTAGTGTAGTGATCTGAAAGACTTACATAAGTGTCTCACGGGTCGAGAGCTGCAACACACATAGCACATTCTATGCCCCTCATCCGGCTTACGCCTGGGGAGAATAAACCTAACCTTTCAATTAAACCTAAAAGCTTTTAAATTGCAAGCGTTTGCTTCTATTCCCTTACGTATTTGTATCTAATTTAAGATGCTCATATCCAATTTAGATTCTTTTTTTATATTTTTCAAAATACCTACACATGTGTCAAACTGCCTACGACTCAGTATGGTAAAAAAGAATCGATTAATCGATACTCACCGATCCATGTAATTTCAATTATTATTTTTTCCATATTTTCTCGTCACTTTGCTTGCTCAGGCATAAGCAACGGATCCCCGATACGACTCTGCCATCTCGCATTCACCTTCCATCCCCCTGTGGACGAGACGAAACTTTTTTCCATCATACAATCCCATGGGATTTTAATGACTTACGACAGGCATTATTCACAATCTCAAAATTAAAATGATAAATCGGTCCGGCCAGCGGCATTTCCTCGCTAACTCCACTTGCATTCCGAATCAAACCACAGTCTAAGGATACACGCGTATCCACCGAATGTGAAGTTATCTGCTGACGCAAAAAGCGATGTGTACGAGTATCTTTTGGGTGAAAGTCCCCCCCACACCTATGTTTACACACACTCTAAGCTGGGCAGTATTCCCTCCCGAATTTCTTTCTCACTCAGACACCCTCTGTTTCTAGTCCTCACCAGGGGGTGGCTGTCCTCATTATTTTACCAGTTTTTGGATTTTTTTTCTGTTGACTCAATTTTTTTTTGTGGGTTTTCCTTTATAAATTGACTTGATAAGACAACCTGACGGATTCGCCCCACTCAGCCCATCGCTTCGATGGAAAGATACAAAGCTACTTTATTTCATAGCTACAAATGGCATTGGGGTAGATTTTTGGGTACACTAAGGGGGTTGGGGGTATAGTTAAGTGATCATAGGTCATTTTTCAATAAAATTTGGGATATTCATGGTTTCCCCATTCTGCGGGGTGGTACATCGGAATGGAAAATAAAAGATGACAGACGAATGTCAGGCAAGAGAAGAGAAGAGAAGATAATGTCAGACACAATTTTGAAGGATATCGAGTGGGATGACACGAAATGTTTTTGTTTTAGGGGTAAGTACGGCACGGTATCGTTATTTGTTTTTAATCAAATTAAAAGGATGTATAAATTTGAATTTATTTAACTTTACCTTTTAGGCTCGTAATAATGCATTAAAGTCATAAATTTAATTTATTTACAGTTGTGTAAGGGTATACGATGGAAATGCTTTCAATATTGACAGAGAAATGCAAATACGGAAGCTTATGTAGAAGGAGGTGGTGTAGCAAGTACCTTTTCATTTGACAGATAAAAAGAAGAAGAACATCTCTGAAAACATAAGTAAATTGTAGAAGGGCATACGTTGCGTAACGTATGGCATACATTATGTTTATGGTATCTTCTTAAGAGACTTATTCGTGCATGTCCTAGTTCGATTATTAAAAGATACCAACCGAGCTTAAACAAAATAGTTTTTTTTTTGTGAACAATTAATTATAGTTTATAAATGCAGGTAAGTGCAAGGACATATGTACATAAATCCATAGGTTACAAGTCGATAATGGGCTTTTGACCCAAACCAATTGTGAACTTATAATCCACCCAGGAGGACCAACAGCCAATATTTAATTTCTGCGGGTTATTAACCCGTCGATTGTGGTCTTATGGCTCACTAAGGCCATTTTTCGAGGAGCCGGGGTTTGCCAAATACCCCTTATTATGAACCCATTTGTGGGCATCGTAGCGCAAGTGGTTATTGCGTCGGACTACTGAGCCAGCGGTCTTGGGTTCGAATCCCGCCGCAAACACCTAAAAAGTTTTTCACAGTGCCCACATCTTCCGAATGCCTGACAAGCATTCAAGAGTATCATTTGTCATGTAAAGCTTCCCAACTCGCCGTTCGGAGATGGCAGAAAACTGTAGGTCCCTTCCAATCGTGCAAAAATATAACGCGCGCACACAAATGTTTGCGGGAAGCTAGGGTTGGTTCTACCTAGGACTGCTCAAGCCAAATATTTATTTTATTTTATGAACCCAGCGATTATGGTCCGATAGACAAACCGAGGTTCAAAATAATTTGCCATGGAATAGGATAGATGGAAATAATGTCAACTCGACTTTATCGATAGTAATGTCGGCGGTATTTCCTGGCTTCTGACTTTATTTTTTAAGTTTCCTACCCCTACCCAGTGTTACCGCTGAGAATTTTCAAAAAGTCGCAAAAAAAGTCGCACAGACTTAAAAAAAGTCTCAACATATAAATGGAAATGCTCTTGGCTGTAGGATTTTTTTGGGGGGGTATTCAGTACGTCAGATGTTTTATTTAATTAAAACATTAATTATTAACAAGTTAACAAATGCATATTTATTTTGAAGGAACTATGTACACATATTTATTTTATTTTGAAAACAAAATAGACAAAGAATAAAAAAACGTAAATAAATATAATTACAGAACATTTTTTTTTAAACAAAGTAAAATATAAAGCTTATAAAAATAATTTTTTTCCGAGTCACCAATATGTGACTATTAATTAAAGCTGGTGGTGTTAAGGTTTTTTTTTTACACCTTTGTGGATTGTTGGTAGAGGTGGAACCGTGTCACCTTATCACTGCGGCCACAGATGGGCCTCATGTGATTTCCTCCACTTATACATCATAATGTACGTAGTAGGCCCGTCATGATAACATATAATCCAAAAATGTCTTTGATGAGCGAACTGTCAGATATATGTATATGTATGTACATACATATGTAGGTACATATTATGTATATCCTCTGTCTCGAGGTAAAATTTGCCTCAATGACGATGACGTTTTCTGACTACACAAATAAAGTGACACACAATATGTACTGCTGATTTTTCGTCCTCGTTGCACATCGAGCACATATTGGTGACTCGGAAAAAAATAATTTTTTACTTTTTACTTCATTAAAGCTTGTTTTTAAAAATAATTTTTTATCTATACAGTGTACGTCCAATATAACGAATACCCGATATAGCGAATTTTCGATATAACGAACGCTTTTTAGATTTACATTAACATCTCTAAATAGCGAACGATGAACATAATTTGCTATTCGATATAACGAACGCATTAATAAATTGGCATAAAAATGTGTACTTGTTGCCAATGTTATGTGTGCGTTCTTATGTCCACACGGAAGTTTATTCTCGTATTTGTGTGGTCCAAAGAGCTTACGCAAGATACACAATAGTTTTTTTTCAAATCTATATAGACTTCGAAAAAGCTCTCCGAGTAAAAATAAAACTGGATAATTATCCAGGCTAAGGTTTTGTTGTATTTTACATGGGTAAACATGCTCCTGAAACATGTTTAGCCTATACAGGTTACAAAAAAAACACGCCTACATTTGAAAGTGCCAATAATTGTCTTTTTCTATTAGTCTTCACCTTCATACATTTTGGTTTGAATTCTGTTATTTAAGGTTTGTCTTTCACTATGCAGTTTAAAATTTTATGTACGCTTTTACACATACATACGAGCGTAAGATTTCGTTAGCAGTTAAAATGATTTTTTATTGTTTAGTATTAAAAAGTGCGTTTTAGTTTCTTCATGTTTACTCTAACACGGCTTCAAGAAAAAGCTGTACCTACATATGAAATCTCAACTTGAAGTGAGACAAAGTCGTATAAGTGATTTTTTTCTTCAAAATAATTTTAAAATTTGTGTAAAATAATGGCAGGACCATTCATTTTGATATTACCAATAAAAAAACGTAGGTATTCATAAATAATAATAAGCTATTTAATTGTTTAAAAAGAAAAGTCGATCGATATAACGAACGCTCTCGATATAGAGAATGACCTCGAACATTATATCATTCGTTATATTGGACGTCCACAGTATATGTATTTGTTTTCTACTTTTAAAATCCATGGTTTTACTAAGATTCACTCCCAGGTACTTGTACTCGTTAGTTATCTGCAAAGGGTTTCCATTGAAGTGCCAGTTATATGCAGTTTGGTTCCGGGTGGATTTTGAGAACACCATTATTTTTGATTATATTGAATGTTATGAATTAAAAACGAAAATAAAAGTCATATAAACTATAAACTAACTAACTAACTTTATGCAAATTGGAAGCTCCAACACAAAGTGTAAAACCTACTTTCGCGCCAAATTGGTTTTGGGTGTGGTATATATTTCGATGCAATTTTTGTTGCTCTTAAAACTCTATAATTTTCGGTATAAAAATGTGAAGCTTTGTTGTTTATCTCGTATTTGTAGCAGACCCCATTTATTTAGTAAGAAGGTTCATTAAAAAAAAGTAAGTGAATTACTAAAAAAAACATATATTTTAGTTAAAAGTTTGAAAACATAAATTTTTTTAATAAAAATGGGGCGACTTGCCACGGGAAGGAGGTGACTAGCGACGGGGAAGGGGTGACTAGCAACTACACTAGGGTGAAGAATGCACTTATCATTTAATTAATTTGGATTAATTTTTTTTGTTTTTATAACTATTCAAAGCTATTAAAGTTGCACTTTCATGAACGAAAATAATATATTTGCTTTGCATTATTTGTATTATTTGTTGAATTTTTTTCAGATTGCAGCTTAAAGTGGATTTTAAAACTCTTAAACTTAAATTTTAATAAGTTTGTGGTTTTTTTCACTCCAGTGTAGTTGCTTGTCACCCCGTTACCGTTGCTAGTCACCCCAACGGCGGGGTGACGCGCAACAAGGCATATTTTGCCCAAAATTAAATAGAACGGCTTGTTGTACAGCATCGGGGTGACTGCCAATGAAAATAGGAGTCGTGACTCATGTTTTGGTATACTCACATTGAGAGTACGATAAAAACTTAAGAAAATACAGTCAAAGCGAAAAAAAACCCTATTTTAAGATATAGGAATGTAATGTTATGTATATGTAGCTGTTGACCGTCCGGCATTGGCATTGCCCGTGAATTTTTTTAAAATTTTAATTTGCTTTTACAATCATATTTATCATAGAAGGCCGGGCACAAAACATCATGGAATGATATTTCGGTTAATACGCAGAAATTCAAAAGTGCCACATACACAATTACACACAATATGACGTCACCCACTGCTGCAAGGCTGTTGCTTCGGTCCCCCTCTCCACTGATGGACAATTGTTGGCAATGATTTCATGAATTATTTTGAGCATAGCTCAGCTCCAGGATAACGCAGAAGGATGATTTATACCTCAAATGAATCTTAAAGGAATTTACTACAAAAATTTTTTTTTGGTCTTAAATCCAATAAGCCATTGTTGAGTTAGGGCTGCGTAATTACAGAAAATTTGATTTTCTGCCACTTCGATCTCAAATTCTCAGCTCCTATAAATAATGGAGTAGTCTGAGTACAGAGTACACCCATTAATTCCGCCAGGAAATGCAGATAATAATAGTGAAAACCCCATCCATATCCGTTAAGTGGTTCGCGAGATTATCCTGTACATAGAGAAAGACACATTTTGGGGACTTCCTTTTATACTATGTAGGTATAGATTGATAGAAAGGTATAAATATAATTAAATTGTTCTCAACTTCTCGCTTAGATTAATCCTGTTCTTAGCCCTTTAAACTTATGAAAAATTAAATTTTGCGAAATTCACCGCAGCGAGGTGCAGGTTTGAATTTGAACTTCATAGTGTGCTGGTTTACTGTGAGTCCCCTTGCCTCTCACTGAAAAACATCTCACATTACAGACCTTAATGGAATTCCTACTCATTTGCTGCAGCTGGTATTTTCAACACCTTAGCCATCACGTAATTAGAGTGGCCTGCTCTATTACACTAGGCAAATTATGCTCTGATAATGGAACTGAGTATGTGTACTTGACATATGTATCTACTATAACAAAAAAAAAATAAAAAAAACGATTTGGTAGTAAATTCCAGTGTTCCGAAAGAAAACGAATTTAATTTGCCAAAAAACGAATTTAAAGTGAAAATGCTATAACGCTTATTTAGCGTCACCCACACCTTACCTCATTTGACATTGTATCATTGGATTGTTTGACTTACTAAATCTGAATTGATTAGCACATAACAACTTGTCAAACTAATTGGAGATTCTATCTTTGTATTTTCTTAAATAACATTTTCCGTATTTGGGTTCTAAGCCCATAGCGATCACGTTCAGCAATCACAATTTATGATAATAATTAAGCTAATAGAGTTGGAACCTAATTTCATTACCATGATGAAAAATAAATCACTAGTGTTAATGCCATCATGATCAAACGTATCCACCCGAATTGACCATTTGTCCAATTCGGACTAAATACTCGCTAAACTCTGAAACAACTCAATAAAGCGTTCAATTTTATTGAGTGTCACCAAATCTACAAAAGGTCACGACATTAACATTCAAATTCCTCAAACTCCGTGTCGACAGGCAAATAAACATGTTTAAATCGAATTTCTATAAATTTTAGCCCACGCTAAAAAATCACTTTGGAACAGTATTGGAAAAATGCTAATAATTCAAAAATTAATAAATAATAATACCGGAATGGGGAAACATCAATATTGTCAACTATAAGACGCATAAAATAATAATTCAGCATAATAAATAAATTTGCTTTAATTGTGGGTTTTTAACTAATTTATATCGGACTACCATTAGGAAGTGGTCTCAGGTCTGCCATTTTTTTTTGTACACCAGTTGCTGTCGCCAATATGGCGGCGTGGCGTGTTGAAAATTGCTCATTAGTCCTACGCATTGATTAGTAAAAATATGCTTTTATTGTAAATTTTTAATTAATTAATAAGGTGGGGTTTTTTCAACAAAGAATTTTGAGGTGCAGCGTGGTCTTTTATGGATAGCTGGGGAGTGGCAATTGGTTGAAAAGATACTCCTTTTGGTGTGCTGTACACAACGACAACGCTGCTTCTTTAATTGGATTTATTTTTCTTCAAAGAACATTGAAAGAGGGCTCGAAATTCGTCTATCAAACCATTTGTTATTCGAAAGCAATATAACTCTTGTGGCTACAAGGAATCCAGATGAGTATTTTTCTATGGGAGATGAACTTTGTTGGTCTAAATCTTTCACCGAATTGGTGTCTATGTCTAAGAATGACGCAATGCACTAAATGCCATAAGGTACCACAAGGTTAGACTGTGCTTGGTCCCCGGACATAGCAATATCGAAGGCAACGAGACAGAAGACGAGCTAGGTACAGCTGTATCAGCAACACTAATGCTGATACCTCCATACTGCCACCGATTAAACACTTTTCACCATAATCGACCATTTAACCGAAAAAGAGACCAACGCCTTGTGGCTCGCAAGGTCCAACTGCATCACATCTTGTTCTTTTTGGCCGAAACTTGTTCTTAAAAGGACAGAGACGATGTAACATCTGGATAAATCCTTCATACGCTTAAGCCCAATTCACAATGTCGCGGTCGGGCGCTCTCGGGTTAATGGGCTTTATATCGACTTTACGATAACATCTGTCCAACGCATGAAGTCGAAATTTGCAAAACTAAATACCGCTTCAAGCTTCAGGCGTTCATAGGTTAGGAGTATGACAAATAATATGTTCTGTTTCCTCAAATCTCCCATTCACGAATTTATGGTAGAAAGAAGATTTGAAATGTGTTTCTTAGTATTTGTATTGTTTTATTAAAAAACACAAAATGTGAGAAATAACTTTGCAAACAAAATTGTGAGAATAAGTAAATTAAAAAAAAAACCCCGCACAATTAATGTGCGTTGAAAAAAATTAATTTAGCCATTTAAATCTTTTACACATATTAAATGTTAAAAAGTTGTACTTTAATCGAACAGGTCATCGAATAGTATAATGTCAACACAGCTGTGAATTGTCACAACGCACGCCGTAGTAGAAAGTAGCTCTACTCGGCCGTTTTCCAGAACTTTACGATATCTACGATATAACGCCTGAGGTCGCATTTAAGAGCACCCCATATGTTTGCATTGTTTCTAGTTTATCTGTCAACGCGATAGCGCCCGAACGCGACATTGTGAATTGGGCTTTAATCACCGAAATAGTTGCAGGACACTGTGCCATAGGTCATATGACTAGCAAATGGCTCCCTGAGTCCAACGATACCTATTGAAGCTACAGAGATGAGGAAGGAAGCGAATCGATCAAATATTTATTCTGGTACTGCCCCGCCTTCCAAGAATGACGCCTACGCACTTTGGGCCACAGATTCTCGGCAGACATAGCAATGCTCCGAAATTTAAAGATACCTATAGGATCTTCTAAGATTCACCAAGAGCACGAAGTGGTTAACTAGGTAAAAAGGAGGATCTACTCCCAAACTACCTATGAAGAAATTTACAATAGATCTTCGGGTCTCTGAGTGGAACAATCACACACCCTCCCTAACCTAACATAACCTGGTTTCTATGTCTGTCTGAGGACATCGTAAAAGCAAAAATGATGATTTAAGAACGACCCAGAAAATTGAAGATCTGGGCTTAATGGTCACTGCGCAGTGAATGTTACGAATATAAACTCGCTCTATGTTCAACTGCTATGATCAAGGTTCTTGATAATATAAGAGAGAAATCTGATCAGAATTACCCCTCAATACTATGTTTGCTGGATTTCTCATAGGCGTTTGACTCTGTGAATCATTTGTTAATGTGTCTGGAACTGAAATCATATTTTGGATTTAGTAATAGAGCCTCTTAAAACATTATTTGTTGAATCGAAGCCAACGGGTTGTAGTTGGTGCTGGCTTCACTGAATATAGGACTTTGTTAGCAGAAGTGCCTCACAGGTCAATACTAGGTCCTCTTTTGTTCTGCTTATTCATAAATGACATGTCTAAAGTATGCTCAAATGTATCTCTACATCTCTATGCAGAAGATGTTCAAGTATACATGTCCAGAGGCAGACCAGTTGGTTTAATTGAAGATCTTGTGTGTGGGATGAATTGTCCGAAATATGTAAGTGGTCGGAAGAAAATGGTCTTACACTAATTCCTAATAAATGTCAATCGATAGTAATCTCCAAAAAGCAATATGAATACCAGGATTTTCCACCAAATTTCCTGTCCAATGTTTCACTAAAATATTTCGATACATACACCAGTCTTGATTTTAAACTTAATCGCTCCCTCTCTGTTTGCAATCATATAAATAATACTCATGGATGGATTTACGGCGGTTTACGTAAGCCCTGGGTGTTCCTAGAAACTAAACCTAGACTCTTCAGATCTTTGCTTGTGCACCTTATTGATTATACTGTATAGTCGTTTTTTGTAAGCCTGATTCCCAGTCCATGGACAAATTAACTGTGGCATACAATGATATAACCAGATATGTGTTTGGACTTCGGAGATATGATCAGGATCACATCACATTACATCAAAAAAATGTACTTGGGTGTACATTGCAACAGTTCCTTAATGCTCGATGCTGCATATTCTTACACAAAATAATTTTATTTATTTATTTATTTTTTTTTATTTATTTATTTATTTACTTCCGAACTTAAAGCTAAGTTCAAAGAATTTCTTAAATATAGCGGAATTAAGTAAAAGTGTTCATTCTGTAACTTATAGAGTTAGTGAGGACTGACACCTGAATTTATATTTTAAACAATATTTTAAATTAAAAATTTATAACAAAATTTAAAAAAAACAATTTATAATCAAAAATTAAAATATGATGTGGGGTGACAATCAGTTGTATATTATTAATGATTTTATTTCAGAGGTAATAAACAATATAAAAAGAAAAGAAAACAATTCAATATAATAGAGTATTACAATTCGAGCAATCAGATATTTACATAAACTTTAACATTAACTTGTGCTGATGATCAAGATACACTTCTCAAGAATGATTCAACAACAGTATAGTCAATCGTGAATAACCAGTCTTTGATTTTTCTTAGAAATGAATGAAAATTCAAAGTAGTTCTGACAACAAGGGGCAGCTTATTGAAAATTGTAGGGGCTGTAAAGGTGTAGAAATGAGAAAAATGTGTTTTGTAAGCGAATGGTACGTTGGCAAGATGCATATTATTTATACGTAGATTGTAAAGCTGTGAGTTTATGCTGGGAATATTACCACTTTTTTAAAAAAATTCTCTCAGAACTTTAAAGACGTAGAGGTGTCTCATAGGTAAGATACGCAGATCTTTGAATAGAGGCCAGCTATACAAGTTACAAATAATCCGAATTAAATGTTTTTGAGCTATCAGCAAAGGTCTAAAAGAGTTAGTGTATGAACCACCCCAACTAGTGATTCCATATTGCAGTTTAGAGTAAGCAAGCCCGTAGTAAATTTTCTTTAAAACTATGTTAGAGCAGTACGGTTTAAGAAGATACATTTTACGTATCACCAATAACATATGGGATTTAATGGTTTGTATATGATCTTTCCAATTTAAATTGCAATCGATTAACACTCCCAGGTATTTATAGTGTTGCACCGTCTCAATTTTGAAACAATAAGATGAACAATGAAAGGTACATCATAAAGTACCATCATATTTGCGATCAATTTGCAATTTGCACAATCGCACCGAACTCTCAATTTTATAACCTCTATAGCCGACTCATTGAATTTTCTTTGTTCATTACTCAAGAATTTAGAATTTTCTTCCCATCTCGATAAAGCAAATAAATACGATCACAAAATTTGAATCTGTTATTTTTCAACATTTATCAGCAACTACCTTAATCACCCTAATATCTTTACCCCTCGCTAACTCCCCACCACGATCTTTTTAAATTTATTTATCTATTTTTCATGTATATAATTACAATATTTACACTTGTATATTTAATTTTAAAATTAAGTCAAATTCTGTTCAAAAATAATGTTGATTCCATTAAATTTGTATTTCTGTTATTCATACATATGTACTAAAAAGTCTACCCGGTCATCACTCAAATTTGAATAGCCAAGGATCGAGGCCAACTTAACCCCTTTTTTTTTTTGATACCATATGGTAACATGGTTTCTTGTAACTCCCAAATCCCAATCTTTCTCTATGAGAATATTTTTTTGCTTCAAATTTCTTCCTAACTTCGTGCTGTACATATATGTTCAAGCATTTGATGCTAACAATATTCGATCCTATAAGCTCTCAGTGCGCATTGAGCACTTGTGCAGGAAAATCCTCCAAACTAATATCGATTTTTTTTACAGTAGACAATTTTTATTATTTATTTTTTATTTAGATAATCGTCGAATTAATTAACATTCTTGATGTAATTTTGTAGATAGATAATGGGCGCACAGTTTTAAAAATAAAATAATCGTATAAGTCAATTCTAGTAAATTTGAGATCATTTTTGTGTTTTTAGGACATCAATTCCAAAAACCACTTTAGAGCTAAAATTTAACAAAAATTGTTTTGCATTCTTATTAGTATAAGCCTCTGTTACAATTAAGAGAAAAATAATAATGTTTAACCCCTCGAACACTAAGCTTTTTTTTTGTCCTTAGACACTAACCCTCGCCTGTGAGGCTACTTTGAAGAAAAAGCGCAATAAATCATAAAAAAAAAAACAGTTTTCACAATTTAAAAGTATTTAGATGTCCTTTTTAGACTTTCCTCTAAACAGAAAAAAACATCTTCTTAACTTAATTTTAAATTTTATTCATTAAAAACTTAATAATAAAAAATTGTATTTTGCACCTTTTGTAAGCGACGAACTTTACAAAAAAAATAAGAGACTTAAAAAAAAATATAAAATGCTATTCATTACTCAAAAGAACTAAACTTCCCTTAAATGCATGATGTATCATATATGATACACATCAACCTTTTTTACGAATTTACTTACTATTCCCTAAAAATAAATTATTTTTTTGGGTTATTGCCACCGGTAGACCTTTCCACGCAAAAAAAAATCCAGTAGGCGTCTGCTTTTTTATTTCGTTAAAGCTATTTTCCAAATTTCCTATACTAAATTTCCGGAGCTTCATATAACTGGTTGTTGTGTGTTCAGGATATTAATTATAAATATATTATATACAAGATTATTAATTGGTAAGTAAATGTCGCTCATTGCAGAAATAGTTTCCTTTGCTGTAAGAACTATAAACATAAGTAAAAGTTCTAATAATATATAACCAGACCGTATTTAATTCATATGTATCATATATGAGACATCATGCATTCGTTCACATATCTCATATGTCTCAAATATGAGACATCATGTATTTCAGCTTTAAATACATTTCATATTATTTTATTTGTGTTGCAGCAGTTCGCGATGTTTCATACAAATCGCTCTCTTAGTGATAAGGAAATGGTGGCAATAGTAAATAATTGAAAATTTAGTGGTTACCGTGGCCGTGGTAATTAGTGCGTTGGACTACTATGCATGCTGCCCGGGTCCAATCCCAGCAAAAACACCTAAAAAGTTTTTTCACGGTGCCACTTCTTTCGAATGTCTGACAAGCAATCAAAGAGTATCATTTGTCAGAAGCTTCTCAACTCGCCAATCGTAGTCGGCAAAAAACTGTAGGTCCCTTCCATTTCGTGGAAAAATAACACGCACATACAAATGTTTGCGAGAAGCTAGGCTTGGTTCTGTATAGGACTGCTGACGCCGTATATTTTTTTTTTTAAATATTTGGAACGAAAGTGAGGACGGCTTTAGTGATTTGATTGCGAAGACGACCAGTTTAACGAAATCTGCCTTTCGGATGTACTCCCTGAGCAGGATCTCGATTTAGAAAATAATACTGAATCTATTGGATGAAGATGCTGATGACGATAAGACACAATTAGAAAAGGATGTTGCAATTCCTGTCACAAATTCCTCAGTCACTGGTCAGAGTTGTCTTTAGTAAGAAACCTCTATCGACAATTAAATGTTCAAAATGTGAACTTCATTTGTGTTGCAATAAAGACGATATTGTTTCTTCTTATTTCATATTTAAATATGTAAATTTGACTTTTTTTTATCGTACCTAAACATGTATCTCAAATTATTATTATTTTGCATTCGTGTTAATTAATTTTTTTCAGTTTGTTTGTAATATAAAATAAATAAATATGAAATCCTTGAAATAAAAGCCATAACAAGAATCAAAATTATTTTTCATTTCATAGAAAATTCGACGCCGGTAAATGCATGATGTATCACATTTGATACATACAAAGAATAGCCTATAACAGTCTTAATAAAGACGTCAGATTTTTTTCCATATTTTTTTTTTAGCATACGAGAGCTAACAGTATGTAAAAAAATATTTTTTAAATTAAATCCAAGATTTCATGCATTTAAGGGTTAAATAAAAAGAATTGAACCTCGACATAAAAATAAAAATCAGCTTTTGTTTTACTTATTTTTATTGTTTCGAGGGCAAAATGATGTGACTTTCTTGCATTGGAAGCTCTACATTTGGTGAAGCTGCTGCTGTAATGATTCGCTGCGAAGTTATTACGTTTGATGTCGATGGCAAGTAAGCATTATCTTGCCCATCTACCGCTATATAAGCCAATTCTTCATCAGAATCAGCAAGATATGCGGGGTCAGCTAGACTGTCATCTGAATCAAGGTCCTCAATTTCCAAATTTCCAACCATCTTAATCTTATAACTTATAAATAACATATAAACCCAATTTTCTCCATGTAAGTCACGCAAATGTCCAAAAATCCTATGAAAACTAAAAACTAAACGTAAAAAAAAATTACCTTTGTCACTAAGGCTCGCCTCTCAGGCGACGCGTACCGCTATATTTCTGCAACGCCAATCGAAAATTAGAGTTTACCTCCACTAACAACGACGTCTCATAGTGAAACGAGTTGGCAAAGAGCTGCGATGTGAGTAGGAAAAGTACATTTAAATGCAAAAAACAAATTTCGAGCGGCCTCACAGGCGAGGGTTAGTTTTCCAGGGTTAACCCTTAAAACAAAAAAAGTTTCCCTGAAAGGGTTAAGTTGAAATATTGTGTGCTCTAAGTCTCAATTACATTTCCAATTTTCGGCGAAATCTCAATTAAAGCCTGTCAAATAAGGATTAGGCTAGACGTCTGGCCCTAGCTAGCGCACCAATGAGTCTTTTTCTGACCATCTGCATTAAAAGTCCAGCGCGACCGCGAAGAAGAATCTATGGATAGCTTGAACTAATCTATATTTTCCGTTCTTCAAACTTTAACGCGTGGACCCCTTGCTATTGATTCGTCTGTGCGTTTCGGATGCACTATACCGCCATCTCTTATGTGTAGTCCTTCCCTCCTCACTTCTAATAAAAGATATGACCACAATTCCGATTTCTAATTTAAGACACTTTATCGAAATCCAATAATGCATGTCGTTTCGCAATTGTAAGCCATTGTTACGAACCATTAAAGCCCTGAATTAACTATTTCATCCGAATGTCACATTCCGCCAGTGGCAATGGATTTTTGGTCGAAATTCCGCATAGCTCCGACCGACGGCGACGCTTTCCTCTGAATAGCTTGAGATTCCCCCCAAAAAGTCCAGCCAAATTGAATTATCATCCATCGTAATGATAGCGAATCAGCCCGACATCGACCCTTTCTCCTCTCAACACCCGAACAGAAAAGGAGGAATCTTCCGCATTTCTTCGGATCTAATGGCGTATCTATAGGAAGTATAGGTAGGTAGCTTTCCATGGGTACTGCGGCAGTGTGCTCCTCTGCGCGCACCACGCACCGCAGAGCGCTACACAGAAACGTTATACTGCGAAGTATCTTGTTCAATCGAACGGAATGCTCTTAAAAACGAAAAATTCCTCTAACAAATGCACGTCATGTAGTCTGGGAAATTTTATCAGAAAACTTCGCCTTGCCCTGCCGATTGCCGGCTCGGGAATTGAAAACGAATCCCTGCCGCCCAGGTATGGGAGTCACGTAATTGATGGAACACACCAGACAGGCCAGGCCGGGCGAGATGCGAGATGCCATGGAATGATGAGTTTTCTTTTCCGCCTCTGCAGCCTCTTCCAATCCCTTTTGCTTGTGTTTTTGTTTGATTCGCTGTGCTACCCGATTCCCAAATTGGCCCGAAGTGAACGAGTTCCAGTACGAGTGGGTACGAGTACATGAAAGTGAAAATCCTTTTTGGGTGGCCTGGTGGTGGTGAGGAAATTGTTTACCCAAAAGCGTTGTTAAGGACGCTGTAAAAATCCACAAACTTTTGTCTGATGACGTGACGAGGAAAAAATAGAGAAAGACGTTGCCCACACCTTTGGATTGGGGACCGCGTCGCATCAGTGTGAAGAGGAAATGCGGCCAAATATACTCGGTGCGGATGTGGCAAGAGAAACAACAACACTAATGGAATCAACAGCACCACTCACCGACATTGATTCAACCACCGACGACGACGACGAAGGTGTAGTGGGTGTGGATGTGTAGATGGACATCCGCCAAAGATGGGGCAGAGTATCCAGGGATTGCTTATCCGCCAGACCGGAACTTCCTTCTTGTTTGTAAATAAAATCCAAACGCTTGCCGGGAGGAGATAGCGAATCTGTTAAATTTATTTGTGTGAACCTTTTAGCTGTGGGAACACATATGTACGTGCAGGAGGGTGTTGCAAGGACTTTCCAACAGAGTTGTTGCATTGATGGGATTTGGTGTCTTTCTACCAAAGAGGGCTACAAAACGAACACGATGTCGGTTGGTTGTAATCTTCTGCTCAGGAAAATCGCTGGGAGGAGTAGCTAGCCCGAACCCACTGCATGTTCAGGATTAACAGGGAATTAAAAGTTATCTCTTGAATTTATCATTATTGTTGAGGGTTCATGGTGACACCATTAAAGATATGTGTTTACCTAATGGAAAATCTGGTTTACACTGAAATTAATATGATGCCGATGGGTTCGTGTGTAACGAGTTAATAGCGGATCGAGCATATGACCAAGTAAACACGACTTTTTAAATATTGATGACACTGATTGGCAGTTACTTTTACTGGAAACCACCACAATCTGGATATTTGCCCCTCAGTATTGTTACAATAGCTTGCATAAATCTGCCCCTCTTACAAACACTCACTGGATTATCGTAGTAGCATGACAAATCGCCGCAAATCGGAGAGCAATCCCCGTAGGGTTACCATCTCCTGATTTGAGAACAACACAATTCATCTAACGAAATAAAGATAATTAATTAATTATCATCACAATCGAGGTTTTATGCATTTTGTACACAATTACCGAAATAGATCTTGCATTGCAATGTGCATTGCACAAGAAAGAAGTCTTATCTGCCACCAAAAAACTTTCGAAATATTCAAAAGGGTATTGCAAGCTGAATTTTAAGATTTGAATTAAAAACGACATTATTTATTCTTCATATTCACCCCTGTGATGATTCTCGGTCGAAATCCAATCCGTTACGTTTTCGCAGTTTTGGTGTGATGATTTTCGGATTTCTTCGAATTTGAACGAATTAGGGGTGTGCTGAGAATCGGTCGGAATTGAAAAACGCAAAGAAATTGACGTTTTCAATTCGTTCGGTTTTGGGTTGGTGAAATTGAATCCGGAAGACTCAAAATGTATGTTTTAGAAGATTTATACACAAAATATTAATTATTTCTACCTAATTAAGGGGAAAACATACAAATGTCAACCAAAATCAATCAATCAATGATTGACTTCATGGCAAATCCTGATTTGGTTGGCAAGTGGTTTTACCAAAACAGCGAGTCGGGCAATTTTTTTTGTCGGTGAAACAGAATAAGAGATTCTAGTTTAAATTCGTAGGGGAACAATTTCACTTGCACATCTTAAATGTTTTGTTTACTTTTTAGAGTAGGACAAATCTAATTTTTTTTTCTTTAGTTTTTAAGGCACGATTTTTTTTCCATTCAAATATTTTCTTTTCCCCTTTTGCAGGAATTTACTTTGTGACAAGCACGCAGAGTTTTATTGCTTGTTTTTTTTTTTTAAGTTTTACTACTTTATGTATCAATACGCATGGAAGTTTTCTGGTGCGTGCATATATTTGACTGTAAGATATGAATACTCGCTTTTGTATGTGAATAGAAAGGATGCCACCGTCTCACTGACGATCGTTCTACGCAGCAATCCTACTGCAACTAAAATCCTTTTATTTGGTGCTGTCTGTTCAACCCTTGTTTTCGCTACCTACGCAAATATGCAGCCGTTCAACGACGATAGGTTTCCCCTATTTCGAATTTGTTTCATTTCGGGCGAATTTCAGCACACCCTTTTTCATTTCGTCCGTTTTTGAAATCGGTTTGCGTTTTCAATCCGGCCGGAATTGATCACAGGGGTGATTATCTTTAGGAATAAAACCAAAGAATATACAAACCCAAAAGAAGTCGCATCTCATATGAAATTTTGTATTGAAAACATTTTTACCCGCAGAAGAAATTGTATACAGAAACCCCTTTTCACTGTGGTAGTATTTTTTCGGAGCGAACTCCGTAGAATTTTTCAGTCGCTCGTTCAGTAGACCTCAGTCCCTTCGTCTACAAAACCGATTTCCTGTCCGCAAAAATCATCTCGTGTGCGATGGCCCAATGTTTGCATGGTGGGGTTGAAAATAAGAATTTTATTTTCTTCGCTTGCTTTGTTGTTGTTTTCTTCGCTTGTTTGTACTTTTGATATGGAAGCGTTTCACTTTTTCGTCTGATTCAGGCAAATTTGCCCTACCGCGGCTAAAGTAGTTTCACTTCAAAAATTGTCTGTAGATTCGCAGCGAAGTTTTGTTTTAATGTTCCTTTGAACTTGAAAGAAACATACTTGCTCGCAGTTGCAACAAATGCAAACGAAAATTTAAAATTCAACAGAAACAACGCACACATTTGGCACATTTGTCTAGCTTTTGGTCATAGGAATCATTTCGTCCGCGAGCGTTCCGCAATTTGCAACAGGATTAACTGCTCACCGAACGGTGATTTGAGACGCTTATTGACAAATGATACGCTTTAACCCTCGAAAGATAATCATCTTTTGATGTATAAAATGACACTCATGTATAAAATTTACTCGCAGGGTTGTGAGTATTTCCAAATTGATGAGACTTAACTCAACGACACGTGAGTTCTCTGCTCTAGATACCTACTGACTGTAAGTGTAAAGTCAGGAACGCCCATCCCGTGATCCATGATAATTAGCAAAAGAGCGGTATATTTCATTCGCGAGTGAGTCATTTTGACGCAGATTATCTTTCCAGGGTTAAAAGCTAGTCAGAAACTCGAAAGAGGTGGCTGAGATTGCGTAGTAGTAGTAGTCCAACTTTATTATTATTTATTACTGAAATCATATTTGCGGTCATTAAAGATATGATTTTCATTCAGTTAGCTCGAGAGATACAAACTACGAAACCTAAGGCACTGACATCAAAGCAATAGTTTGAACGAAAAGGTTTTATCGCTTTTTTTAGGAATTGGGTAGCGTGTTTCCACCTTAAAATTTGCAAGATCAGCAAAACAGCGAAGCGGTTTGGAGAGAGTAGAATCAAATTTCCGCAGAACATTTTCGCTCAGACTTAGAACTTATCGCAATGGAAGTCTTTAAGAAAATTAATTCAGCACAAAGCTCAAAGATTAACATTGAATCAGACCATGATGCGAATGGTCTTAAGAAAAATTGGAAAAATTGAATAACCTTTGAGATTCGATCCTTGATAGAATCTGTCTGTCCTCACTGACATTGTTTGATGTATTGAATTCTGCAGCCAAGAAAATACACTTCCATTAGCATATTCAAAGATTTCGCTGCGTTGCGTTGCTTAGATAGGTAGTCAGCGAACAGAAAGTCCCATTTTAGCTCGCATACATAAATTTGTATCCACTTGCTGCCAAGTATCGAGGACGAGGACTCACATTACGATTCATATTAATACGTAGATACTCATAAATGGAAGATGTAAATGCGGACATGGAGACCTGATTCAACCCGTCCATATTCGAGTATAAGGCATTGTAATTGAGGTATGTCATGCCACATGCACGGCAGTCAAAGGTAAACTCGCATTAAGTCATACAACTGCTAGTTGGCTGTATGCGTACATGTATCCGCACAACGATCGGTAAACATCCCGTAATCTTTTATTACGTTATTTGGAATAAATCATCAATAAATTTGCCGAGGACGGGACACAAGCAAAAACTTCGCATTGTTCATGAAGAAATCACTGCTGCGATTGAAGCCATAAAAGGAGCCTGAGTACAAATCGTTGTCACATGTGAGCAGAATTTTTATTGCGCCCAACAGCGGCCACCGCAGCCTCACCGACGCGACGCGACGACCGACTGGTTCTGTACTTGTGAAGAGAATTGAAATTGCCGAGCCGCTTAAAACGCGTTTTTGCCCCATCGTCGGTCGCATCGGCATTGTTTAGGTTTTATTGCGGGGAATGCAAGTGATCTATGCGGGGAATGCTGTCTGCGCGACGGTGATGGCGATCGGCAATCGGCAATCGGCGGTCGGTGCAGTTTATGAAAATGCCTGGCCAGATCTACATATATGGTGCGGTACACATCAGCGGTCGCAGCCAATATCTTAGCGAAGCATCGGTTCGGGCTTTAAGAGACTCAGTCCATCCAATATGGTTCAAGGAATCGCTTTCAGATACAAGCGAACCCGTATGAGAACAGTCGTTTACCTCCCCATCCGCCTGAATGTTTATTGTTCGAGATACGAGTATTTATTTGTTTTTTACTGTGAGCCAAATGAAATCTGTTGCGATGCTCATATATGGACTAAGACCTGCCAAGGGACTGTCGATTGTCTATGGATTGACAAGAGATACACTCAGGCCGGACGACAATGATGTGCCTGTCCATACTAAATCTCTGTTGATTCCCACATAAAATAAATAACCAATAGCCCGATCGAGGGAAGCCGTTTGCCGTATGCTGCTCTTCCACAGGCTCTAGCTCAAGTGTGTGGTATGATGTTGTTCATGGATAACATTCGGATGTCTCGCTGCGACTTTATTTTGTTTATCTCGAGTCCCTTCTCTAGGCAGTGTGGAATTCTGTGTATTTTTCTTTCTTTGTTTTTTCTTCTTCTTTTTTAGCTAGCACTATAAACAGAAGAATCCCAACAATGAGCCCGACGCTCACGAGTAGTTTCTCAAAACAAACGAACTTGGCTGTGAAAAAGAAAAATAAACACAACACTCGAAAATAGGTCTGCATGTTATCGTAACGAATCTGTCGGGTTGTAGATATGCTCATAGTATCTGCAGTTGCATCATCGAGTCTCGGGTAATTTGTAGTCACACCAGCACGTTGCATCGACAACAACAACAACAACAGCAGAGATCATTATCACCGTTTCAGGAAACACAAACAGTGATCCGTCATTTTTCGAGATCATTATGCAATGACACGATGTTCATCCTGTCTGTTTGGGCATACGCACTGGGGGGTGGTAATTAGGTTCGATGTTTTTATCAGGTTGCCGGGTGGGGGGGGGATGGGGAGACCTTTACATAATTGATTGGAGACTCAAACATTTTGTTGGTGAGATGATACTTAACAAATCCTGAAACGTACACACGACGCGACGTAACATTTGAAGGGGTTATGTCCATATATGTATTAAGAATAATTAAAGTGTAGTTGCTGGCGGATTTTGATTGATTTTAAGTTGAATTCCGCGTAAATTGAGGACTAATTGTTACATTTTGTATATGATCGCAACACTCTGAAGTGGTGGATATAACTTTACAGGCAATTGCTTCACATGGGACTTAATTTCACCTTAAGTGGGAAATAAATACAGTTTTATGATGTGAAGTTATTTCCCACTGAAGGCGGCGACATAATTTAAGCAGAAATTTATTGGAGTTAATTCCCACCTATGATTTAAAGATTTCTTGTTAAATACAAATCATGCAGTACTTGAATAGCCCACCAAGCTAATTAGTAACTCTTCACCTTATTAGTGTAAATTTCAAAACGTTAGTTTTAAGTTTTAGTTTAAGTTTCTTAGATTGTTCAAATTTTCTTTGTTTGTATTGTGCTTTGTTTGCACAAGCAAAATAAAGAAAAAAATGCAAATTTAATTTAATTCTTGTTGGAAATGACTGCACATTAAAATCTGCACCTAATTTCCACAAAAAGTGGAATTATTATTATTTCCCACCTGCATCTGAATTTACTCTAATCTATGTATATATGTACCTTTGAGCACCGTGGTGTAGTGCTAAGTACGTTGGACTACTAAGCAATGCTGCCCGGGTGCAATCCCAGCCCGGGTCCTCTTTCGAATGTCCGAAAAGCAATCAAGGAGTATCATTTGTCACGATTGAGCTTCTCAACTCACCGTTTGGAGTCGGCAAAAAACTGTAGGTCCCTTCCATTCATGCAAAAATATAACACGCGCACACAAATGGTTGCGAGAAGCTGGCCCAGGTTCACCCTGAGCTGTAGCGCCACCTAAATTATGTACATATACGTGGGCGTTTCGATAAGTCCGATAAGTAAGCCTACAAAAGAAAAGCAAACATTTCGGAAAACTGCCGATTTACTTCTCAACATAGTCTCCTTTTAGCTCGATACACTTGATCCAGCGATGCTCCAACTTCTTTAACCCAACCAAAATATAGGTTTTCTCGAGGTCTTCAAAGTAGGCCTCCATTGCGGTGATGACCTCCTCATTCGAAAATTCGTGGACAAGCTGGCTTCCACACGTGATCAAAACAAAACTACGAGTCCGATTCGGCTGAAATTTTGACAGTAGCCGTCTGATGAGAATGTACTAGAGACTAGACGATAGTAAATCTCTCTTGTGATACTGGGACCATCGGGCGGTAAGGCTTAGTACTTATCGGACCGCCCTCGTATGCTTATATATAAAAATGAATTGGTGTCGGTTCGTACGCGCATAGCTCGGCTGAACTATATCCGATTTGCATAGAGATTTGGGTTGGATTCGTATTAAACCTGGTAAACACACTACGGACCCGAAATTTGTAAAATTTTAAAGGAACATTGGAAAATTCGGAAATTCGTATGGGGAATTTTTTTTTTCATTTTGATCGTAATATTACAGTTCAAATTGTTGCAAAAGTTCAAAATTGGGAAAAGTTTACCGGAAAATAATTTTTATCATTTTGACGTAATAATACACTGAAAATAATTGACAGAGCTCTAAATTTTAAAAAAATTTTTAATCGGAAAACTCCTTTTTCCACGCATTCACATGTAACAACATTGCCCACACATTCATATGCAATGATTTTTTGTTTGCAAGATCAATAAGAGATGGCGCTGTCAGTCCGATTGATATTGCACAATTTGACAGGTGTCCTTTTTGCTTCCTCATTTCACCATAGACGACTATACGGCAAACTTTAATGCATTTGACAGATTTGCTCCACCAAGCTAAAATTGGTCTATTTCCACCTAGAAGCTGGGATGAATTCTGAGGTTTGAGCAAAATCAAATGGGAGCCTCACTCACACACTCTTACAAGTAGGTAGAAGATGTTTACATCATTATTGCAATTTTTTTTGTTGTTTAGGGAATGACAGGCTGCCCAAAATGTTGTGTTCAAAACGAAAGAAAGAAAGAATACGCTACAATTTTAGACAGTTGATGGCCACGTGCTCATTCACAAGCATGCAATTTATTTAGGTTCCGCCTATTTTTGAGCATGCGCAGACAGGGGAAACGCAAATTTGCCGTCTATTATAGGTGGTCTGCGCATTCCACATTGATCTGTTTTTACTTCAGTTGATGCTGCATTACAATTACTTATTGGGCATTAGGTAAGTATTAGATTTTCAATATTCAATTTGGGCCAAAATCATTCGTGTACGATTACATCATATCAATCAAGTGAAGCTCATCCTGATTTTAATGATTGTTCGGTCGTCAGCTCAGGCTTTGTTATGCCGATGATTGAAGTGGAAATTTAAGTGATTCCGGTGAATTTATCGAAAACGTTCAACGTTTCTAATGTTTTCAGTGCATTTGCGAATCAGATTATATTGCTTCGAAATGACGACTTCAGGAGGAACTAAAAGCACGCAGCTGCTGAACAACTGAGACAGCAGTGCAGTTGCGATCTGCATCGTCAAGTTGCATCAAACGCCAATCATCGAGTGAGAAAAAGTGCGGTGAATGTCCAATCACATCGCTCCGCTTTCCAATATGACTGCACGATTGAGTACAGCGAACTGCCGTGTATTACGATTGGGCCCATGGATGTGATTTGCTAATTTTGTAATAGGACAAAGTTTCATTCGGAGACGGCGCGGCGACATCTGTTATCGATCGCGACTGTTCTATCAAAAAAATTAACTTCCGGTGGAATTGGAATTGTGTATGCTCGAAATTATTTCAATGAAATAATCAACTTCGGGCGGGTCAAAGTTCGCCGGGTCCTCTAGTGTCTAGTAAATAAAATAAAAAAAATCCTTAAAATTAAGTAACTGGGTAAAGTGCCAATTTCTATTTTTTAGTTGGTTATAAATTCAATTTCTATTGAAATTAATATTGAGAAATTGACAATCAAGTTGATCGAAAATAAAAATTTTAAAGTTTGAAGTTCCTGACATTTACATATGTACATATGTAGATGCATCATACATTATATATGTACATGTGTCATGCTTGCCTATTTTTGTTCAACGCATTTGCGAACTTTTCAGATTTCTAAAGAGGTATATATATACAAATACATAATGAAGCTGCGCATTTCTAAATAATAATTTAAATAGTTGGGATAGTAAAATAATTTAACCGCAGGTTAATACTGCCATCCAGTGGTCGGCCGTAGGTTAAGTTAGGTTAGGAGGGTCGATGGCAGTAAATGCAACTTCACCCAAAAGGCTGTAATGTTCCATTGTGAATACCCAAATTGTCCATATAGAAATATGCATTTAACAAAACCATTTCCATCTTCACATAAAACCCTTTTTAGGTCTGCAAGCGGTATCTAAGCCAGGTCATCCAGGCAATCGAAGAACTGTGTTCCCATACAAGATATGAGCCGGACAGTGGCATAAGAAGGTGTGCTACAGATTCTATTTCATCCTCATGAATGCAACTTCCATAGAAGTCATTTGTAAGGATGCCGCCGCCGTATCTTCTTGTCATGTTTCCTATTACATAGTGTCCGGTTATAGCACCGCCGAGTACATGAATTTGGCTTCTTGTCATAGAAAGAAGGGTTATTGTTCTTTTCTGGCCGACTGCGGGCCACAGATTGCGGCGTCGGTTCTCGGCTTAGGTAATTAGTGGTGATGCGGTCTGTTAGATTTTTAGCTGTGTTGAAAGCCGGTAATACCTGTCTGTCAGATAGTGTTATATCCATATTTGAGCCTCTCCTGGCCAGTCCGTCTTGTTTCTTTCCCTTCTATTGGTCGGCCGTAAAAAAGAATTTAATTTTTGGTCTAAACCTTTGGGGAAAAAAATAAAAAAATAAAAAGCTGACCTAGGCCAAAGAAAGCATTTTGTTTTGTTGATTTTTTATTTAAATTAATTAAATTTTTTTAATTCCAACATTAAAACTTTGTTCACATTTTATTAAATTTATTCAAAACCACCAGTTTGGTGACAATCTGCCAGCAATTTTCGTGCCTATTGCTTAAACTCTAAACATGTACTATAGGCCATAGGTATATTTATCCTTATCGATGAGGTGGGTAAATACGCGATAGAACCGTATGAAAAATAGCTTTTGTCGCGTGCCCTTCGTCAACCACATTTTGCGCAATTTTTCGACTGATTAACCGCAAAACATGTTTGTCAACTGCAAGGCCCCCACAAGCCAAACACAACATACGACAATTAAAATTGCCATCCGGAATCTGGAACCCGCAATCCAACCAATCCCCAAGCAACACATTCCGTGATTGCAGTTGCTGTGATCGCGCCCCTTGATTATAATTCATATTTACTTCTCAATTGTCGCTACATGTACTGTTACTTCGTATCTTATCAGCCTGATTCACTCGCGTGACGTACGGGAACGCCAAACAACTAGTTGCCGTATCAAAGTCCGCCATGTACTGCGGCTATTTAAAGCATACAACCCGCCGCAACCAGACCAGCTAAAGCAGTCGCCGTTCAGTTGCTGGTTGGCATTCGTGAATTAAACCACTGCCCATGTTCGTCAGGCCGATTCGTTTCGTTTTTCGCGTTGAAAGATGTTTTCCCAAACCAAATCGAGTGCACGTCATGTGCAAACGATTAATCAGTGTATTTGTTGAGAACGATAGATACATTGTGGTGCGGGAGGCAAATAACACCGGCGACGACAACAGCGCCAACGCCACTGGGAGAGGGAGTGGGACTGGGAATGCAATGAGATTTCCCGGCATTTGGTTACGTGACAACTGTCGTTGCCCCCAGTGCTTTCATCAGAGTTCACAGAGTCGGCGAATCGACTGGAACGCGTTTGACACAAAAGTGAAAGTGCAAGATATATCGGTATAGATACATATTCTCGTATTGTGATAGATACATTCACCTATATTTGTTTGCACAGGCAGACAAGACAGAGAAGGCAATTCACGTGAAATGGAGTGATCAACATTTGTCGACATATGACCTGAAGTGGCTGAGGGAGCGAGACTTTAGTGCCAAAAGGCGATCAAAGTACTTGACAGAGTTCTATCGACCCCAGCCAGTGCATTGGCGTGGCGCTGAATTTGATAAAGTGACAAATGTCTACAAGTTTGATGATGTCATTAGCAGCGATAAGGGTGAGCGTGATATACTTTCAAATGTGTTTTCAAATGTGACAGCTGTTGCTGTAGTTCTTCATAATTGGCTTGAATCGCTGGCGGTTTATGGAGTCGCACTTATCAAGGACTCTCCCCTGGAAAACGATGTCGTTCGAAGGTTAGCCGATCGAGTGGGATTCATCCGGAAAACAACTTATGGGTTAGTAAATAGTTTTATTTTTGACACTTTTGACAGTCTCTCTAAAACAGCGAAGAATTCATTGTTCAATCGAAGCCAGGCGCAAAGAATTACGCTTATCTGTCTGATCCGCTGCCGCTGCATACAGACCTGCCCTATTACGAATACAAGCCGAGTGTAAACATTCTTCATTGTGTCGTGCAGTCTATTTCGAAGGGTGGCAGCAACACTCTGGTTGATGCATTTCATATAGCAGATCGGTTGAAGGTCGAATATCCCGAGTATTTTAAAATACTTACTGAAACGGTGGTGGATTGGAATGACATCGGCAGTGAGGATGCCATGAGCTTCCACAACATTTGGCGGGCACCGGTTATATGGTAAGCACCTGGATGATTCACATTTGACACATTTGTTAGCCAGATTATAGATACATTTATGTACCTGTACCTTTTCATTCGACCTAATGTCAAGTCTCCCTGCACCGGATTTAACGAACATTTCAACTGAAGCGATAATTTGAATTTGCCCGAAATATTCCCACAGTTTTCCGTTGTATCTTTTGAATCAATTTCAGTTTAACAAATTTGCCCGGAAGGCCTTTTTTAAGCCATGTGGTTACGGCATAGTGGTAGTTGACGTCGCTTGTCACCCTGTGGGTTCACGGTGCAAATGCAGATGTTGCAGAAAAATGTATTTCTCAGTATGGCTGATAAAATTTATCGCACAAACAGTGAATAGTAAGAAAAGCATCTGGAAAAAAATACTGTGAATCATAAGTAACGACAAAAATAATCAAAATACATAATTCTCCAGTCTTCCTGGACATAGAGTAAGTTGAAATCCAAGATATGAGTCCCCTTTCACTACGTAGATCTAATTGTCTTGTCCATGTTTAAACATATTACCGGTATTTCCAACCGCTTTAGCGTAAGCGTAAAATATAAAAGTGTGAGCCTCATCCGCATAAGCTCACGGTAGAAGTGAATGCTTATCCAATCCAAAGCAGTTGTGTATGTGTAATGTGTAAGAGAAGAAGAAATTTGTCTAGTACAATTGATGGAAAATGTGTATTACCAAATTACATTATATGTAATTGGTTCAGCGTTTTAGCCGTGAAAAGTTTTTGTTAATAGCTTGACTCCAGCACCCCCTAGCGAGCGGATTTTCTACCTAAGTCCTTCCTTAGGTCCCAGACTATCTCTTTGCCAAGTAACATTACAATAGGTTCAGCGGCTTAGGCATGAAGTGGTTTTGTTAATAACTTAACTCCAGCGCCCCTAGCGAGCGGGTTCTCCACCTAAGTCCTTCCTCAGGTCCCAGACTATCTCTTTGCCAAGTAATATTACAATTGGTTCAGCGGTTTAGGCGTGAAAGGGTTTTGTTAATAACTTGACTCCAGCGACCCCTAGCGAGCGGTTTTTCTACCTATGTACTTCCCCAGGTCCCAGACTATTTCTTCGCCAAATTACATCACAATTGGTTCACCGGTTTAGATGTTAAAAAGTAGACAGACAGACAGACAAACGGACGAGCGGATGGATGGACAGACAGACGGATAGACAGTCAGACAAATGGACGGGCGGTCAGACAGACAGCCAGACGGACAGACAGACAAACGGACGGGCGGACGGACAGAGAGACAGACAGACAGACAGGCAGGCAGACAGACAGACAGACAAACAGACAGACAGACCCCGGTATCCAATCATTCCCCCTTATCGAAACACATTTATCGAAATTTATCGTATCGCATTTATCGTAACGCATTTATCGAGTAGAAGTTTCCTTTTTAGATGTAGTACTACTCATGTAGGCTTGATTGGTGGAATTTTGAATGTTAAATATGTATGCTGGTGTCTGAGTGACACTTCTCTTATCTCTTAGATAGATTCTTCTACGGAGTTTCCGGAAGCTAGCCTGCGTTTTCCTCCGCTTCACCGTAGAATCTGCAAGTATTGTCAGAGTTTTTCATTAAGTGAGAAACTCATTCTTAAAAAAGCCTTTTGATCTTTCCGTTTATTGAGATTGGTGTAGGTATGGTTAAATTGTTTGTGCTCCTATATTGGACTCTCTGCTTTTATGAAACTACCTTGTACTATGGATTTAAGTCGCGTTGAGCTTACCATGCTAAGATCTTGCCCAACATAAGATCTTCCAGACAATGTCACATAAAGTGTTCTACCCTTGTTCATCCGGCAAAATCTTGGAACCATATCTAGTACCTACAATGATTGAGGAAATTTTGTTTCAATACATTTAAAGCCTAACCTTAAAAAGTTTGTTGCTCTACCAAGGCATTTTTTCTGCAATAATTTAGTACACCAATTGAAATCAAAAATGAAATCATGTGAAACTACTTATATGAGCATTTTATTACTTACCCCTAAATGAATTTGTAAAACTTCTTCTCTCGATAATCTCACATAACCATTTGTATCCGTGAATATGTATTATATTTCTTTGACGACTCCGAACTGCGTGCGCGGCGAATTGAAAGGCTTGTTTTTGAAACTCGCAAAACCTAAGTTTAACCACCGAACCCAACAACAACACATCTTATTGTCTATTCCCTGTTAACCCCTGTAGTGACCATTCCCAAGGGTCCATACGATTCCTTCAGATTTTTTTAACACTTGTTTAATCAAATTAATTAATAACTCCATTTTTTCAGCTTAGACAAATTGGGCTCTTACACAAGGATTAATCATAGTATACCGCAGCGTGACAGTCATTTCTCTGTTGATATTGAGGAGGTCATTCCATGGTACGATGCTTATGCTAAGTTTGTTCAATTGGCACGAGAAGATGCAGCTGAATTCAAGACCAAGCCTGGAGATGTGCTGACATTTAACAATACACGTTTACTCCATGGACGTACAGGCTACGACGATACTGAGAAGAATGTCAGGTACATCGTTGGGGCATACCTGGACTGGGATATAATCTACTCGAGGTTAAGGGTCCTGAAAACCAAAAATGCGATTTCATAGAATCTAGATTGTATTTTAAATTAAGATTTCAATACTTTCCAAATGTAATTTTTAACTTAACATACAAATATCATTTCATACAGGGTTGAGGCAAAGCAACCTTATGAATTTTTTAAAGATAGTAAAGAAAAGCTCTTTCAAGTAGGTTCCATATTAATATATTCATTTAAAATTGGACCTGATTTCAAAGCAAATTTGAGTCTTTCAGGTCTGTATATATTTGTAGAGCGCAACTGAAAGAGGAGAGATCTTGTGATATACTTAAATCTTTTAAATTTAAAAGAAAAGTGCAAAGTGTTGAAAGACATCTTGACGAAAATTAAGTTCCCACTACAAAAGATAAACGTTTCGAAAAGATAAACAGGGCCTGTTTTTTTCGTTCACCAAGATTCCACTGTATTTACAATTACAACCAATAAGAATCCAAGTGGAACCGTGGTAATCAGCAAATAGCGTAGCTAATTATCTACATACATACTTATATCGTCGGCTTGCAAGCAAAACTGACCAACTGCCAAAAATTTAATTTTGTGCTATTGATGGTAAGTACTTAAAATCATGTACACCCGTGGACAAAAAACGCTCGCATTCGAAATAATTTGTATTCTCTCCTTTCCGATGGGAGCCAATTTATGTATGGTGAAATAATTTCTAAGCATATATTTTTTTAGTTATTGCCAATATTTTAACTATCTGAATATCCTTCAAGACTACTGGTAAGCGCTCTGTATTTTTTTTATTTGGTAATAAGTCACAATGGGTTCGTTTTTTCAAAGATTTGAAATGGTGTTGACTCTTGAAGAGAAATGTGATTTGTATTCAGATTATTGCATTTTACCCACCGTTAAGCATTCCCCCTATATTATGGTATGGGGGGCAATAACCAGATTTGGTGTTGGATAAATTGTAATCCTTAGAGGCTTAGTAAATGCCCAGAATAAGAAAAAATTATAGAAAACGATGTTGTCCCTACTTTATACCAACTTTACAGTAGTGTGATTTTTCAGGACGATTCAGGTCTTGCATTTAGAGCAAAATCGCTAAGCTTTTCCGCTGCGTAAATGTCCTATGTACATGTGTCAATGGATGTCAGTCGGGTCGGCATTCCTATTCCTATATCGCGTTGGTCGATAGACATTTGAATAATTTTATTATTTGCCTCGGTCTTTGAGCATCTCAAGTTAAATGCATTCAAATAATTGAGTACTGGTTTTAAAAGCGAAACCACTCAAATGAATTATTTTGACAGATAATTAATTACAATAAATTACGTCTTGACTTATAGCTCACCCATTAAAAGTAACCGTCTAAAATACCATCTCAGGGTACGAAGTAATCGCACCATCATTCTTTATATACCTCCATAGATACATATCCTGCAGTTCACTACCAGGTTATGGAACAACAGAGCACATTAATATCCTTTTGTACCGTATTTCTTTACGTTCACCTTCTTTTTTTTTTTTTGCAAATACCAAACTACAACTTAATTGCAATCAATTCAAGCGGCAAAGGGATTCATTTAATCAGCATAAAATAGGAATATGCAACTACAGCCACCGCCCCCCGCATATCCTTAAAGTTTTGGAATAAAATTAAAATTCATAAATCAAATTTTAATTTCATAAATCGCGGCGCGGCTAAGGAAACGAAAGTGTAATTAAAACCCACCCGCCCATTAATACTAATTAGAATCCAGTATGAAACAACCTCTTGCCTCCAGTTCGCCCTTATTCAGCACATAATTCCCAAGGAGTGCTGCTGCTGCTGCAGTCCTGTTTAGTTGTCCTCCCGCCAAACACATATAAACACATTTGAATACACACCCTCGTGAGTATACATCGCAGGACCATTAGAGAGCTTTTATCCTATAAAGCATAATAGCAAAGGGGTGTTCGGTTGGGGGCTATACATTTAAATCATAGCAAAGGCTGCTGCTACCCCTGCAACAGGGAACGCGGGCCAAGAGAATGGATAAGCATTTTTAATACAGTTGCGCCAGGATAAAAGTAGGATTTGCATAAAATAATTACAGGGCAACGGAATGTGTGGCGGCTACAGCTATACATACCGTTAGCTGTATTCCCTATTTTATTTGGTTTAGTGCGGTGATCAATGGAAGCGGGAAAGGAGGTGGGAAAAAAGTGGATGAAGAATCTTAAGAAATTCCCATCCACTCATGGAACACATTGAGATATGAATACCGTCGAACAGACAGTGACTCAAAGTAGGGGTTGATATGGCCACGTCTCGGCTTTATCAATTTTCTTTACGGTTATCCCGGGGTAGTAAAATTTACTTTTTTTCTTCTATTTTTTCGAGCATAAAATAAGTTGTAAAAGAGCAGAAAAAAAAGTTGGCCCCAAACATATTCTTTTTAAATGTACTTGAATATTTACTTAACCAACTCCTGGAGGGGGTGGTGGGGGGGGAGAGATGGAAGTAATATACCCGCTCAAGTGTCGAGTGCACAGGAAACTGAAGGATATATCACGTGCCACTGAGTGGATGATTATTTAAGGGTTGCGCTCGAAATGGTGTGCTCGCACATAAAAGTTGAATAAAACTCTCGGCAACATTCAAATATTCCCGAATATCGTTGGCGGGAAAAGTTTCCTTCCCCATGTCAGTCAAGACATATTTTCCAGCCAATTTGTTCGTCATAAAGTATCCGCAAAAAACGAAATTAAGCAAAGCAGACAAATGGCGTGGAAATTCAAATGGATTCAGTGTCGTGGGGGTGGGGGATGAGAGTTTTGAGTTTAAGACGGGCCGCAGAACCGTCAAAAGAAAATAAACTTAAATAATTGAAGAGACGAATTAAGACAGCCAGCAGCGCCAGCGCCGGCACAGAGTGTAAAATATTTTCAACGCAGCATAATTGGCAAATCATGTCGTGTTTTTGACATTTCATCACAATAAATTTCGTCATGAATGTCAGAAGAGGAGATTTTCTGTGGCGGGTTTGTTTAGAGGAAAAGCGTCTGTGTATATTAATAGGAAAGGAGTTTGTGTGATGAGATCCTGTCGGGCAATTACCCAGCGAATGGTTGGGCATAAACAAGTTACAGCTTCGAACAGTAAAAGAAATAAGATGGCAGGAGTCAAGTAATCCTCGTTGTTTATCTTAGTGGTTGGATCGTGTAGTGGGCAACGAGAGTTTCTTCAATGCTTGAGCCTAGAGACGCAAGTTCTTCAAAAAGGAAAAAAAAGCAAATTCTTTGCATAGATAGCCTGTTGGAAAATGCACAGTTTACATGCATAACTCCGGCCAGTGGGTCAACGATACTAGGATTCAGCTTCAGACTTCCTGTCTGGCCAGGAACGCAGACCAGCTCCCAACGTTACAAGGAAAGTTCAGGTTCGCATTTCGACAGTTTATTCACGATCTCGAGACTTTTGGGTTTCTTGATAGATTTGCTTTCAAGAATGGGTACGTTCTGGATTTTAGATCTTAACTAATAGTTAAGGCCTAAAATGTGGAACGCAAAACTTGCCTAACTCTTTAGTTGACAGTTGATATTTCACAAACGTCATGGTACTTTTTATTTTTACTTCGAGCGGTTTGAGAATTGTGATTTGCAAGATATTTGCACAATAAAGCAAAGAAAATAATATAAAAAAGATAAAGAAAACAAGACAAGGCTTAGGTTTTATCAATGGGAGACTTCGAGGATGAAATTTTATGTAAGTAACATAAGTAACACCTGTGTTTGGAATATAAATTATTTATTTCTTTAGTCAAGTTGCATTATTTGCTGTGAATGATTTGCTGAGATCATCTTTTGTTTTACAAAATCCAAAATTCGAAAAAATGAATGAAATATTTATTTGAATCGATAGTTTGAACCTTGCAATTTAATGTTTAAAGATAATTTCATGCAAATGTTGACCGCGGCTGCGTCTCAGGTAGCCCATCCGCTGAGTCCAATTTTGGCATACTCTTTCACACATATCGGCCGGTATCTCACGAATGAATGCATGGATGTTGGCTTCCAGTGCGTCAATCGAAGCGGGCTTGTCCCTATAGACATTAGCCTTGACATACCCCCACAAAAAATAATCTAATGGTGTCAAATCGCACGATCTAGGCGGCCAATTGACCGGCCCGAAACGTGAAATTAACTGTTCACCAAACTCGCCTCGCAATTGCGCCATTGTTTCGCGTGCTGTGTGGCATGTGGCACCGTCTTGTTGAAACCACATATCATGCAAGTCAAGAACTTCCATTTCGGGCAAAAAAAAGTTTGTTATCATCGCTCGGTAGCGTTCACCATTGACAGTAACGCTGCGATTCGCATCATCTTTGAAGAAATATGGCCCAATAATGCCGCCGGCCCATAAACCGCACCAAACAGTGGCTTTTTCGGGATGCATTGGTAGCTGTTGCAATGCTTCTGGCTGATCTTCACTCCAAATGCGGCAATTTTGCTTATTTACGTACCCATTCAACCAAAAATGAGCCTCATCGCTGAACACAATTTTTCGATAAAAAAGCGGATCCTCGGCCAGCTTTCCAAGAGCCCATTCACCAAAAATTCGGCGTTGTGGTAGGTCGGCTGGCTTTAGTTCTTGCACCAGCTGTATCTTAAAAGGATTTACGCCCAAATCCTTCCGCAAAATTTTCCACGTAGTGCTGTAACAAAGGCCTAACTGCTGGGAACGGCGCCGAATCGACATTTCGCGGTCTTCTGTCACACTAGCTGATACGGCCGCAATATTTTCTTCACTACGCACAGTACGTAAACGTGTTGGTGGTTTAATGTCCAACAAAGTAAATTTGGTGCGAAATTTGGTCACAATCTTCCGAATAGACTGCTCAGAAGGTCGAGAATGCCGATCATAAAATGGAAGCAGCGCGCGATGAACATTTCGAACCGAGCACGAATTTTGATAGTAAAATTCAATAATTTGCAAGCGTTGTTCATTTGTAAGACGATCCATGGTTAAATTGCAAACCAAACTGAAGCTGTTTGACAGTGACACAAGGTACTAAACACACGTCAGCTGTCAAAACCAGTGTTGCCAAAACCAAACCAGCTAAAAAATCACCCTTTATTATGGACTGCGATAAAATTATTAATGCGATAATATTATTAATAATGCGATATATTCATAATGCGATATATTCATAATGCGATAATATTAAATTCCATAATTCAATTGAATACTTATTGAAATCACAAATTCACTTTACACAAATTAAAAAGAACAACCGCGCGGTGGAAAATCTTACATCAAATCAGCTGTTTTTGACATTTCTCAAACAGACTTAATAGTTTAGGGAGAATTTTCTTGCCTAAAAGTCCAGTCCACGACCTCACAAAAAGTTGCCTAAACGTCTAGTCAATTTTGGGCCTCTCGACCAATCAGAGGCCGTTGACTAACGAAATCTAAAATCCGGTACGCGCTCATTATTGTAGGAATGTGACTCCAAGTGCCCCATTTTTGCTTTTTAATAGTGTGTACCGGAGAAACCAGCGAGTGGTGTGGAAGATTTGACGTGCTGTACCCGCGCACAGATGTCCACCCGACCTTCCAGGTCATAGGCCACCCTTAAAACCCATGACCTCAGGACTCCTTTGGCCCGTCCAGGTGGCTGAGAAGCAAGGGTCGCTGAGGCAGGAGGCATGCTTGTTCCCGCCAGTAACTAGCTCATCGGAATGGAGCGGTCCTTTACATGCCTCGGAGAATGTTGCGAATTCCTAAAAAGTACCTTTTGTAGAAGTGATGAGTGCGATGACCCGAAAAGTCTTAGCAGTGGTTATCAAGATTGTCGACTTACATTGCAGTGGGTGGGAGAGCGCAAGGTGTTGGTTGCTCACCCTTTTATGGATATTACCTCCCCTTGTATCACACAAGCTATAGTGTGACACTCCTTGTTCTTTAGAACTCATTTAATAAATATTTCAGTAGGGCACTCAGACTCGACGACTTGTCCATTGTACTACCACATAGAAAAATCTATTTGAATGTTACTTGGATCTAGCACGGATCTAATACGCTGGGGTTTTTGGCTAAGGAGCTTCGGGGAGTTCTATACAGTATTTCCTGCTAAGGTATAGCAAAAATTCTGTTCATTTTCCTCAGATGGCGTGACCATTTGCTTAGCCTGAGAAGAGTTTCCCCATACTCCAGTGTATTCACGGGAGACCACAAAGTCAAAAGACGCGTTATACATACGTGCGGGCCAGGTTTACTAGGGAAAGCTCCCAAGCAGGCGAAATAGACTGTCCTTTAGATTCTGGCGAAAGTAGCAGAATCCTATTTGCGTGAAAGTTTATTCCACCAGATGATCGACGGCGACGCATGGATAGAAAGGAAGGCCCTCATCATTGCCATGTAGATCGCGATAAGCTCCTTATTTTGCCAAAAACCAATCTGGATTGTCAGACGGTTGGGATTGCTTTGGATGTCTTGCCCTCGACGTGTTATGTGCATAGTAGCTAACTACCGAGGATTACTTCGAGGTATTTGGTTTCCTTAGAGAATTATATAGTCTAGTAATGAGTTGCTAGACACTATACGACCGATAAGACGGCAACATCGTCTCCATAGGCCTGAAGATAGTTTCTTGGCTGAATGTTTTAAGTAGGAGCACTGCGACAAAGCGTTTTGTGCCCTCTCCTGTACCTTGTATTTATTTCTAACCTGCGAACAGATGTACAACTATTCACTTCAATCTTGACAAGATTCATAGGACTAGATCAGAACCTATTTGCTGGTTCGTAGAGTCAACATCAAACGGATGTTAGACAAAATCTGTGTTGCATATCCTACTTAAGAGGTAAGCCATTAAATAATCGAGCGATGTCATGCTACCTCAGATGTAATCTTTAACAAAAGTTCAGGCATAGCTGTCAAAACTAAGGGTTGTGATTTCAGAAGCCGACCGTTTCATAGGCCTGTCATACAAACGGTGAGCCTGGGAATCGATTATATTAACAAGTTTCCAATATTATTGAATACTGCAATATCACACTTTTCAATCTAACATCTTGCAATTTTAAACACTTACCTTTTATTTTTAGATCACTAAATAAAAATTCCAATCTATTTATTTAAGGTTCATATAATTTAATATTTATTAATTCAAATAATTACTTTTATGACTAAAGAAATATATTTGTTAAAAATTATTTATATACAGAAAAGCTAATATAATAAAATTATTTGTTTTTTTTTGTTTAATTAAAAAAGAAATATTTTTGTTTGTATTTAATATTTTATTTAAAAGGATGATCCGCACTTCTTGATGCTGCTGTTGGCTTTTGTTAATAACAATACCGTTCATCTATTAAATACTAATACTAAATTATTAATTTATTAAATTCTAGCTTAAAAAATACATTTATCTCGACAATACTATACAGATATGTTTAATTTTACATTAAAATAGAAATTAAGTACATGTAATTATAAATTGTATCACTCATTGTTCTATTGTTATTTTTTGGTTAAATTACTTGTTGTTGTGTTTTTTATTTTATTTAAAAAAAAACGGAAACGGTTTACGACAAGAGAACTTTATTCGGTTTGGTTTTTTTTTTTTGTAAAGAACAATAAATTAATTAAAACAAAGTTTAGATAAGTTTGTTCCCTTCTTAGATAGTATAAGTCATTCGGTATAATAAATTCGATCATGCTAAATTAAATTAAACAGCATGTGGGTGTATCAGATAATTATTTAAAATTGAAAACCAATTCCATAAGAGAGACACGTTACTAGATGCTAGAATATAATGTTTTTGTATTTGTTTTATCATATATGTATTATTTGTCAAAGTCTTTTAAATGTAGATATTTAGCTGTTATTTTTTAATATGTTTTAATTTTGTCTTTTTGTTTTATTACTCTTCCGTGGACAGTGATGTGAATGTGAATGTAAATGGATGTAAACATAGTGGCAATGATGTATTTTTTTTTATTAATTTAAATAGATATGTTCTTAAATATGTAAATACTGGGATCTTTTAACTCAAATTCGGAATTCGTAAGGTGAAACAGGTTTTGTAGTCGTGGGTTAAGTAAAGTTCAATTGCCAGCCAGATTGAGGCGAAATAAAATATGAGAATCAAAGACAGTTATCAATTCTATGTTTTTTACGGTTCCGTAATCATTCTAAGTAGTTTCCGTCTGTCTGTCTGTATGTCATCGTCCTCCCACTCTCTCATTGGTATACCTATAGGGATACAATTTGGTAAAGCTTCCCGACTCGCCGTTCGGAGACGGCAGAAAGCTGTAGGTCCCTTCCATTCGTGCAAAAATATAACGCGCACGTACAAATAATTGCGGGAACCTAGGCTTGGTTCTACCTAGGACTGCTGAAGCCAATTATTATACAATTTGGTATACAGACGTGAATCGGTGACCCAACAACACAAAATTATTTTTAATTTTATACTTTTCTAGTCTGAACTACAAAAGCTATGTGATCTACTGATCTGATCTTAGAAATAACTGACAATTGTATCAGCCAGGACAAGTGCCTTTCCTGGTATTTGTCCATCTCATCTGTACCTATTCTTCAGAAGTCCTTTGTAACCTTACGCCAGTAACTAATACAATACAAGTAAGTATCAAGATCTATCTGGCCACTTTGTCAGCTTATTACGGCGACACTCAACACACGGGCAGTTAGTCTTACTTATTAGATCTGACATAAGTACCCAACCAACTTCTATATACATATGTACGAGGGCGATCTGATAAGTACTTAGCCTCACCGCCCGATGGTGCCAGTATCGCAAAAGAGATTTACTATCGTCTAGTACATTTTCTTAAATGGCTAAATTTCAGCCGAATCGGACTCGTAGTTTTGTTTTGACCACGTGTGGAAGCCAGCTTGTCCGGGAATTTTCGAATGAGGAGGTCATCGCCGCCACGGAGGCCTACTTTGCAGACCTCGAGAAACCCTATTTTTTGGACGGGTTAAAGAAGTTGAAGCATCGCTGGATCCAGTGTACCGAGCTAAGAGGAGACTATGTTGAGAAATAAATCGCCACTTTTCCAAAATGTTTGTTTTTCTTTTGTAGGCTAAGTACTTATCGGACTGCCCTCGTATGTACATACATACATACAAAATTTAGTTTAGTAAGAGATACCAAAGTTTATTTATTGCTATGATTAGTCGTGTTTTTTTTTTTTGTAACCTATAAGTATAGGCTAAGAAGAAGTTCGCATAAAAAAAACATTATCGCGGCTAGAGTTCTCCTAATGTACACCTGGGACCACTGGGCATAGTGACACTTCAGTTATAGTATTTATTTTTCTATGGAAAGCTAAAAAAAATATATTTATATTCAAAAATTTTCAAATAAGCTTTTATTTTTAATTAACTTTCCTCATTTGAAGACATGCTTCTCTGGCCGATCTCTTTCGTAATTGACATCTTGCCATTTCTGACATTGTGTACAACACATTGATACGGAACCCAAGTTTCCAAACTTTTCTTGGGATGTTATTGTTAGATTAGAGTAGTCGTAATATAGTTAGGTTAAAGCCGAAAGGCAATAGTTTGTAAATATAGAGTTAAGCCTAGAGTGCGCCCTAATTGCCAGTAAGCTAAATTAAGTAATTTTTGTTTGTTTTAAATTAGATTTAAGCATTTTTGTCTAGTATGTACAGTGTATCAATCTCATATTCGTACACCTGATGTGGTAATATTTATTTAAGGAAAAATCCAAACAAATTGAACAAATACTGCAAAATTTTATTGATTTCAGTAAGAACACATTAAAATTAAAAAATTAACTTCAATTAATTCAAATATTTCAAAAAAAGTATTGAAATTTTTTCATAAAAAACATAATATTAAGAAAAATATGGTCAATTTCGTATTCGTACACTTTGATATTAAGTCAATTTGTTCACATTTTATCTAAAAACTAATACTTTGAATCAAAGTCTTTGTTAGCTAAGACCTATTAAAGATGGCTGGGCATGGATTCGGCTAATATTTCTTTAATTTCAAGGGTAATTTTTACCCACTCTTCAATAAGCCTTTCTTTGAGATCATTTTTGTACCTTATACCAAATTTTCTTACACTGTGGCCCAACTCGTCCCACAAATTCTTTACGGCATTAATATCCGATGACTGTGGAAGTGTTTCCAACACTTTTCGAGAGTGATAAAGAAGCCACATTCAAAATAGATAAGCTTAATGGTTGGGGTCATTATGCTGGTAAAGGGTAAAATTGTTCCAGAGCCCCTTTTGAACAGCACTTTTCTTCAGATTTGGCTTAGATATCTCAATATATTGCTTATAATCCATTTATTCGTTAAATTATATGCGGTCATCCCACTCTAGCCGCGGAAAAACACTCCCACAGCATTACCGAACCATCATCATGTTTGACTGTCCGCCTTGGTATGTGAAAGATATCCGGTAGTTGTTTTTCGGCAAACCATTTGTTCGCCATCCGACCCATAATCATTAAATTTAGACTCGTCTGTAAATACTACTGTGTTTCAAAAGTCGAAATCTTTAAATTGGTGTTGTTAAGTGAATTCTAATCTCTTGCTTCTGTTCATTAAACTATTGACAGGTTTCTTACAAATAACTCTTCCATTGTACCCTTGTTTTCGGATGCAATTTCTTGGCATTTCTGTTCAGAAACCTTTATTAAAAGTTCGACAAAGATTTCTGCCAGTTTTGATGCACTATATGTAGGTTTTTTTCGAATTTACCGTATAAATATTCTCATGTCATGTGTACTTAATACATTTTTAGATGTATTTTTTGGTTTATTTTCGATGTGGTTTTCATGTTTCAACCGAATAATGATTGTTTGGATGGTTGATCTTGGCCGACCTACCAAACTTGATATCACACTATAAGATTTTCCTGCTCCGTTATATCTGATTATCTGTTCCCGCAGTTAATTTGATATCTCACCAACTTTTTGAGAAAAGTAATTTGGAAGCTCGTCTTTACTCCTAATATTCGATACCTATCCAGGCTAAACGAATTCTAACATATATAGGTTTAGTTGTTTTTGTAGTTTATATTAAAAGCTTTTTTTTAGCTTAATGTACACTTGGCCTTAAAGTCTGTTCCAAGCTTTTTATTTGTTGCAGGATTTTAATCTATAAAATTTTCTTTAAGAATCCGTAAAGTTAATCCAACTTTTTCTGTTGTGGAAAGTCCGCCCGATGCCCAAACAACCATCATCAGTGAATTTTGAACTGCTTAAAAAAAAAAACTTATCACGATTGTTTGCTTCTACTACAATTGAGAAGGCCTTTAGCCTTTTGTTACAATCTGGTTTAGAGATGATAATGAAGGCATGTACATACACACATGCGTTGGACTTATTGAATATTTTTGCCATAATTGTAATACACTAGTCATGGATAGCTCACAAATTTGTATCTTCAAAAAGACCAACCAAATGTGTATACGAAGAAGATGAGAAGCAAACCATAGAATGCCAAATAGAAGATAATTTGTCTTTTATCGATAACACTTAGTCGGAGTAGAAGACACTTTCGAGCCTTGCAACGTTACATGATTTAGATTCACCGCAAACGTTTCACAATTATTTAACGTTAGGGATAAATATTATCAGTACCTTTTTGCCGTCCATTATCCGCCGCCAGTATCAGCATCGATATCGTACAACATGTTGGACAATGTAAACGCTGATGACATCGAAACGATCAAGTCTGTCAGATATGTCGGATCGTGTGTACTCCCCTAATGAGGTTTAAAACTGAGCTCATGTACATAAACATGTATGAAGCTAATGTTCGACGCGAAGTGTCAATAACCCAGACTCGATTTCATTTTCAAGTTCGGTTCGAGGTATGGAGAAAATCGTGGATCATCTATCATACAAATGGGTCGAAAGATTTGAGAAAATACGAACAAGCTACATAAATAAAAAACGATTTGAAGAATGTTCGAATAAGTTCTAACAAACCAAGTTAAATCTCTGTTTGATATCTAGGTTCGCTTTCGTCTTTAAAAAAAAAAACAACAGAAAATCACGTATAAAACACATTTAACTTTTAGTCGTTATCAAGTTTAAATTTCATATCTAAAGAACGATTCTTATAGACACATACACTATTCCCATCTGTAACAGTAGAAAAATTTAGTAAAAATAGAAATGAAAATGACCTGCTACACCCTGTGCAACATTTAAACCATTTGTTTTTGTTTCTCCAACGGTGTACCTAGATATTGTTTTTTTTTGTCATTTGCTTTTTTTTGTCATCCATAGAGGTGGGCTGTTCGTAATCGTAAATCAAATAGACAGTGGACTACATGTTAACTGCCCGTCTGTGATTTACAATCACAGCCATGGTCATGGTTCAGTTGTCCACCGACAGACAGTGTTACCATTAACGAACTGTCACCGCTGTAGAGACAAAATATTTTAGCTGGACTTTGATTTACGGCCACGCACATTCACGTCATATGACGACTGTCCGAAACAAAGGTGACCCGAACCGAAACACACGGTCCACCATCGCATCCATTCAAATCACATGTCACATCATCTCTACGAATAAAAAAAGAAAACAAAACAAAAAAGGTTTCAAACGTTCTAAAAACTTTTGAATTAACATTTTTTGCCATATAAGAGTGTGTGGGTGGAAAACAAACAACCTGCCTACGGATTAGATACTTATGGGGAAATTTCTGCGTCAACCTCTACATCTACAGCATTATGCCGAAGAAGGTGAGAAGCTTTGTTATGCTGTACAATTTATACACGAATCGAATTCTGTCCAAATGAATAAAGTTAAAGTCCGTCTTGACGTACTCCGTTTCCGGTTCAATTCAACTGCATTTGCGCGCCCTTCGCTGGAATCTTTTCATTCGCAGTGACCACTCGTCCTTCCATTCGAATACCACCGAACTGGGTCCAACGGCCAGGTAGCCAGGTGCAGCTTCGGAATCTCGTCCCAAAATTAAATATGATCTGAAATGAAAAGAGGTGTTAGATACTTTCGCAGATACAATTTCAATTCGAATTAACTTACTTATTGAGTTTAATCTTTGGACATTGACATTCGAGATTTTTGCGTGGCACCAGCAACACCATTGGACCACGACCCAGCAGAGCACTTGTTGTTCCAGAGGCGGGGTTCCGTTTGAAAATCGCCTGAATGTTGATTTCGAATTTAAAAATCTCGTTCTGTCGTTCGATCGAGTACTGTTCCGTACTTATTTCCATTGATGCTCTGTCATGGCCGACTACTTTCGCCATAATAGCTGTAACGGGAGAAGAGGCATTGAAATTTTGGTTTTATAGGAAGAAAAGGTTTATGGTGGTAACTGGTAGGAGAATAGGATATGAGTTTGGTTAGAATAAAGCAGGTGAAGAGAGATTGGTATCTGATTACGAGTATTTAGTAAGGGAGAAAATCAGGAAATTCATTTTTCGACATAGGCTCGATTTCGAAACCAAGAATATGCACTTTATAGAATAAAGTTGACAGTAAAGTCAACATCCACTAAGAAGAGGATCAATGCTAAGGGAACAAACATTTAACAAATAAAAAATGTAGAGAACTAGGAAGATTAGCAGCGGTTCAGAGGGCAGCCCTGCGCACAACACTGGATAATTTTCTGCATCTTATGCCACTCGATCTGCACACAATGCACCTGACAAGCAAGAGTGTGATTAGACTCACTAACTTAGGCTACTTCAGAAGTACAAGCATTGGTCATAGCGCTATTCTGAGAGAACTTTAAATTGGCAACCTCGATAGAACGGATGCATCCTCCCAGTTCTGGACTTCGCTATACCGTACGAAACACCGTACCCGGAGAGAGAAGTTTGGGGGGAACACATCGCCTACACGGCAAACACACATTATGGTCTATACGGATGGATCAAAAACCGACAGCGACACGGGCTCTAGTGTCTCTTCTCAAGAGAACCGGAGCTAAAAATGTGTCTTTGACTTCCAGATGACTGTAGTGTATTTCTTGGTTCGAGGTTCTAGCTATGAAGAGAGCGGCGGAGCTGTTGATGACGAAGCTAATAACGGATAAGGTTATCATCATCTACATCGACAGTCAGGCCGTGCTCAGAGCACTAGAATAGTATATCGTTAAATCGGAAATCGTAGAAGGATGTCGCCCTGTGCTCAGATCACTAAGCAGACACAACAGGGTCAAACTCTGCTGGGTGCCTGGTCATTCTGGCGTAGAGGGAAATGAGCTTGCAGATGAGCTCGCAATGAAAGGGAGGCACGGCCTATAACCGAGACGGTTATGAAGTTAGCACCGCCATCATGCGGCATTAGGGCAAAACTTAACAACACAATCATAAGTATGGTAGACCATGTCAATAATAGAGGGACATAGGGTATCCAATGGTCTTTGGCCGGTAACATGCCAAAAGAATGGGTCTTTCAAACATGGACGAATGCAGATACTGCAATGACATATGTACATCGGAAGATATCGAATATATCCTTTGTGATTGTCAGGCTTTGCTCGTTCTCGAAAGAATTACTTCTCTAAAATACTAGAAGAGGCTGCGCAAACTGGCCACAATAAAATCTTAAAATTTTGCAGTGAAAATAAATGTTTGGACGGAAAGGTTTCGGTTTGGGTTCCATCATACGATGGTCCCAGGAGATCGCAATAGGCCCATTATGGTGCCTTGTGTTTTATGTTGGCTCAGCCTCATCCTAACCTAACCTTTGCCAGCGTCGCCGGGATTTAAAGATAAAGTAAAATAAGCTTACTTTTACACGACGCGTTTTCTACCTTAAGGGATACTTAACCAGAAAGTGTGAGAACCGATTTATTGCATGATTATTGCGATCGCGGCTCCCGATCTATTGATTAGTTCATGGGATCTAATTTTGTTGTAAATGGGCCAAGTCTTCCTTGAAATAACACATTTTTGAGGGTTTTTCATCTAGAGTTGGCTTCTTTCTAATAGGTCCCATACACGGCGCAAACATGCTTGTACGAGCGGCTATATTTTGTTGTTGCCTGCATTTTCTTTTCATTATTTTGACGAAATATGACTTGGAAAATAAAAATTTGGATGAATCAAAAGATTTGAATCTTTCAAAACTTACTTACTTACTTAGTTGGCGCTACAGCTTGAGGTGAACCTGGGCCTGCTTCTCGCAACCATTTGTGTGTGCGTGTTATATTTTTGCACGAATGGAAGGGGACCTACAGTTTTTTGCCGACTCCGAACGGCGAGTTGAGAAGCTCAATCGTGACAAATGATACTCTTTGATGCTTGGCAGACATTCGAAAGAGGTGGGCACTGTGAAAAACTTTTTAGGTGTTTGCGGCGGGATTCGAACCCAAGACCGCTGGCACAGTAGTCCGACGCACTAACCACTTGCGCTACGGTGCAAAAACTATACAACTTTTAAGTTCTGACCATCGCTGTAGTTTTCATTCATTCTTTCAGTTAGTATCTAAAAAACCATGACTTTTTTCATATTATTGACTTAAGTAGTTCTGGTGATAAAATGGGCCAAATTTTAGACAATGTCTCTTAAAGTTTACTCCAGAAATAAATATTTTTGAAATCCTTGCTTCGACCGCTTTCGAATAATACCCCGATGACATATGTAAGATGTCTTACAAACATGCAAGCGGTATCCGTCATTGTACCCTCAGAAATCGATACCAACTGATGTTCGAGCGGACTGTTTGCGTAATGTATGGAGGAAGCCTATTCACACGAACATACGTGCGCGCACTCATGTTTGTGTCGTGTATGGCGACTACAGGAGCAATGATGATTCTGACCTAAACAAGGACAAAACACTTTCCTGACACCTCACCATCAACATGGGAAATACTCGTTCGAGACCAAATAGAAATTTCAAAGATACAATCTTCAATCTTTATTTCTTGTTTTAAAAAAATTAGTGTTCACCTCAGCCTCAGCCACCGACACATTTGAAGACCGAAATATCACCCGTTCCATATCCTCACAACAAGTCGAATCGATATTAATTCCAAACTTTTGTCATTCGAAATTTTCGATTTTTAACTTTTTCAATATTCTACGGTACACCTCGTGGGATAAGGGACATTTCGAAATTCGTAAAATCTGTACTCGAAAATTCCTTAAATTGCATAAGTTCTGATAAGATATCGATTTTAGAGTTTGCCATTTCAACCTAGGTAGTCTGTAAATTTTACTAGCTTACCATGCAGAAATTGTGGGTTGGATTCTGACCCAGCGGTTGATTCAAAGGGTACAATCGATTATATGAATTCCAACGGAAGCACGGTCGTTGAAACTGTTTACAAAATTCCATTTATATAAAAGTTACTCTCTTCTTCTTTTGAAAAAGATGGCTTGTGGCCGATTTCACGGTGACTACATAAGTGTTGGATTAGTTAGGTGTAGGATCAAACTTTTTGGATACGACACTTTGTAACGGCGACTATGTAATCTCTGGTAAATAAAATATAAATAATTATCCCAACAAGGCCCTATATAATGGTTACATCTGAACAGGATTGACAATTTCTTTATTAAGGTGATTCGAAGGCATATTGCGAGGGTGATGACCAGCCACAAAATCCTGATCCTCCGGGCTTATTACCCCAATGAAATGTACAATGAGAGTACCAGAGGTATTTCTGCATATTGATGCTAAAGGGTTAGTTCAAAAAAGGGTTGTTATTCTGGTATTGTACCACCGCCACCGCGGTGCGCGAGATAAGCGGCTCATCCCCGGCGGGTTCGACGCCAATGTTCATGATCTCCTTCCTTTCAGACCGCAATTGTGAACCGGGATAAAATGGATACGGATACGGCTTATTGAGGTTAGCTAGGGGGTCTTCTTGGAGTAACCGGGTCCGCTATTACGAGGTAACATCTCCGAGAGGTGTCGCGAAGGGGACGTCGTGATGGCGATGGCCAAGCACCCGAAGACGCAATCAGGATGGCTATCAATCGGGGCGCGAGGCAACGAGTGCTTACTACCCTGATTACAATTAGTTTAGGTTAGGGCGCTTATGGTATTTTAGGCGGGTTAAGTTTTCATAGTTTAAAGCAGTGGTGCCCAACTTGTATTGCTCCAAGGGCTATTTTGAAAATCTCAAAATGCTACGTGGACACCGCCGTCGTATTAATAAAAACAAGCTATTACTTCGAGTAAAATAAAAAAAAGGCATTTAGCATTTGCTCGAAATTGGTATGAATGAAACTTAAGTTAACTTAAGCAAACTCGAAAATTCGAAGTGAGCATTTGCTTGACATTTGACATCATATCGCACAACTGACATTTTGTAAATTAGTCAGGAGACACCAGAAAATTTTTCCAAAAGAAATACTTAACTTGACTCAATAGTCAACAAAATATTTAGTTTGGGGACATTTTTATGTAATTCATCTTAAAAATGAGTATTCAATAGTATTTCAAAAATTATTTTGTCAACGAATTGAACAAAATTCACGAGGACTATAGTTCGCATAAAGCAAAAGTGGAATATACTGACGGTAACCCTTTGCAGTTTTCTATCGTATTCCATTTCATCAGCCTCACAAGGAAATTTTATCAATTCTGCTGCCTTTTAATTATTTTTTTAACAAAAAAGCACAGCAAGTCAGTCGATTTATGGCTAAAAAAAATACTGAGCAAACGCTCTGAGTCAGCTAAAAAGCAGACTTGAAATTCTCCAAGCAAATGCTTAGATTTATGCCTTTTATTCATACAAATCTGAGCAAGCATCATTTTTGAACAAAGCAAATGCTGAACTAAGTTTTCTCGCATACGAATCCAAGCAAACCTCAAAATATTAGCAATTGCTACATATTTGAGTAAATTCAGGTTTTATTAATACGACCCATTATTTCATTACACCACTTTTTATTTTTTATGACAAATATAAAAAAAAACAGTAGACCGCAACAGCACAAGCTTAATGTGATAATTATCTGTTCACCTTTTCAGCTTCTTAAAGTCTGGTTGGTAATCTTCTGTGCAACCCAAAATCATACAATTTGTGAAATGCTCGTTTGTTGACTTACTTCTGTGTTTGGATTTATTCACTTTTAGTTGAGAAAAAGCACGTTATATTGACCCGAAAAATGCTTTAACGATGAGTGCACAGTTACGTACGTTTTTGTATTTAAACTTTAACTGGGTAGGTGGGGTGCTGACAACACCCCAAGCCCTTTAATTTCGAAAATATTATACTTTGCAACTGACAACACCCGTTTTCGGTACAGTAATTTCCGGTTGCTTTCTATTATACAGATTCAGATGGTTTTAAAAAAGTTAAGTTGCATATGTAAGCCATGACAGACTGTTCAAGCTGCAGGAGTGCTGTCAACACCCCACCTACCCAGTTGTGTAATTTTTTAAATTGGATGAATTTGTGTATATAATTAAAAAATATCATTTGAAAAAGATCAGAAACGCATTCAGCGTTTATTCCCAGATATAAGTGAAGATTCAAGTGAAGAACCGGACTTAATTGATACGGATGATGGCGAATTTGTTAAAACAAAAAATTGTTCAAAAAGTCAATACCGAAAGCACTATTTTGGAAAGGACGACTAAAAATTCTATCAAGGAGTCTTAAAGTTAATTGTTTGAACATTGTTCTACTCCAGAATGATATCATCATCATCATTATATAAATAGGCGAAGACAAAACAGTTCAACCCCTTTTTTACTGTCTTAAACACAACATATTCGGTTGATTTTTTAGCTTCCAATATGTTGTGTCTAAGCCAGGTTAAAACCAGGTGCGTTTATCTCGCACAATTGGTAGAATTTGGACCACAGGCGATACTAGTAATGATAATTTGACTTTTGACTTACCAGAGGAAAGCGAAAGTGAAATCATGATGATCATGAACCTTTTCGCTTTTATTGTCTGTGCTTTTAAGGGTGATATCACTGCGAAGTGTAATAAATCCTAATTCAGCTTCCGCTTTATTGATGAAGCAATGAGTTTCCATCAATGAAGCTAGTTGTCAAATTTCAATATTGATGAATGGATTTTTGACAAAAATAAAAAGATGTTCCATATAGAACATGTTGTCAAGACACCTTGCGAGTTAAGATTGTAGCTGGTCAAATAGCTCCACTTGTTGTACTTCGCAAGATACATACGGCGTAATTTAGTAAGATTTTAGATTAGAGCTCGCGAGCGCCTAGAAAACAGGCCGCGGGCTACCAGGCACCACTGGTTTAAAGAATAATAAAAAAACTAATAAAGTATGAAAGTTCTGCAAAATTTTCTTCGAATTATATATCTATGTATATAATTAACTTAGTCGTAGTAGGTATACTTAGTTTAAGGTTGAAAGGCAATAATTTGTAACAATAGTATTATGCCTAGAGTACCCCCTAAAGGCCAGTAAGCTAGATTAAGTAATTTTTTTTTAGTCCCAACGACACCGATTTGTTTGGGAAAAATATATTATATGTTAAATGAAACATAAATATTGAATCAGGTGCCGAAAAAAAATAAAAAAATTTTTTTATCAAGTTATTGATAAAAAACCGGTTGTATCTTAAAAGATACATTGGGCATTAACCCCTCAAACGCGTTCTGAAAATGATTTATTATGAATAAATTATATCATTTCACATAATATAATTACATCCGCATGATTTTTTTTTATCAACTTAGTGCTACGAATTCATAAGATATTTGATAAAAAAAAACTAAATTTTTTTAAGTTTTGTTAAAAAACATTGCAGCCAGTAATTGTTTAAATAATAATTGCAATTTGATAGTTAAGAAACTGAGTATTTTATTGAAGGTAGAATTTGAGTCAATAAACCCAAAAATATAAACTTCGAAGCTTAAATGCGAATATTAACGAAGATATCATGTTTTGAATGGTTGTATCTTTAAAGATACACTGGGCATTTAAGGGTTAAATTAGATTTAAGCATTTGTGTCTAGTATGTAAGTTTATATTGAAAATACATAGAATAATAAAAATGTTTGAAAAAGTAAAAAAAATCGACGGAAGTCGGTGACTTAACTTAAACCAGTTTTTAAGTGGAGTTTATCGATAAACCTGCACTCTGAAAACAAAATTTGTGTTGATTCTGAGTTTATACTGGGATCGACACTTAAGCTCGCACTATAAAAACGGGCATTAGGTGTATTAAATCCTGACCAAGTATTTAAAATGTTTTCTAATTGTTTAAGTTTCACTTCTAGGGACGATAGTGTCCACAGTGCACATATGATTAATATGATCTTACTCACCATAATCCTCTCTGCAGAATCTGTTCAAGTTGAGCTTCTTGGGGCTGGTTTTACATTTTCCACAATCTTTTGACAAAACAATTAAAGAAAAATCGTAATTCATTGAACAAGGAAATACAAAATTAACTTTATCTTACAAGTTTTCATATCATCCGTTTGATCTCCGCCGCTGTCATTTGAACTTGCACTCTCAGCTTGAATGGCATTGATAACAGTCGGTATTTCTAACATAAAACAAAAAAATATATTTTTAATATTGAAGAAAACAATTTCATATAGAAAAATCTTACTTATACAAGGTGCAACGTGTGACCGCGTTTGTTGATAGCCTTTTCCACATCGATTACATGTTTGCCCGGTGACGCCATCTTTGCAAGGACACTGTCCCGATAGGTGATTGCATATCTTTCCTGTAGATCCCACTGGATGACAATCGCAGCCTGGAAAATATCACAAGTTATTGATCATGAAAACATATAATCGACAAACATTCCAAATTCACGGACTTTTAAAACACCCCAAACAGGATGCTTGCCAATAAAATTTCAAGATTCGGCGTTAAAAACTGCTAAGGGACTTCAGTTATGGGTTGGAGTTTGCCAATTTTAATTTTCACAGGCAAATTACAACATTCATTCGAAGAAAAAGTTATAATGAAAATGAAGGTTGAAAGTTAAAACACTTAACGTGTACGTTTTTGAAGTTGGTACTCCTACCTAAGTGCCGCATCAATTTCATTGGAAAACTTTTGGCTGCGAGTCTCAACTGGTTGCCATTTTTAACAGCTGCCAGTTTCACCTGCTGCCAATCCGGGGGAACTTCTGATGGGACCGGAAACATCTTGGTATTTTTAAACTCCACAGGAGTGGTTCTGCACTCAGTGAACTATCCGAAAACATTTATTAAGTAAATTTTGGGAATATTCAAAATTCCAGAGTTAATCGATGCCATTAAGTTGAAGGAATTTCTTTAACAACTTTTAAATTGTGTCAGCGAGTGCTGATGGATTTTTCCCTTTTTCTCTTTTTGTAGACGCCAGGCAGAGTTATGGGCTCTTTTTTGTGAAGGTTCTATTTTTGGATACGACACTTTGTTTTGTATTTATTTAGGTTGAAAATGAGTGTTTTTCTAAAATAAATATAAATGGTATGCAAAAGATTGGGGATTCTAAGTTGGTCGGTGGAATTCGGAAGCAAACATCGCTTACAGACTTGTTGAACCGTCATCGGCCTGTGTATTTATTTTTTTTAAATGTCAAACGCTTTCATAATGGGTGTTTGTGGGTACTTTTAGGTATTAAGTTGACCATCCAGGTTGGGGGTTGTGCCCAACCGCGTTAAAATAAACTAGTTCCCAAACAACAAATAGCCTCGGAAAAGGACGGATCTACTGTTGACAACCACGCTTAACTAAATAAGGACGGTGACGTTTGGATCTGTACGTGAAATTTTCGTACACTGGAATGGAATGGGCCAGGCAAAATGAAGATGAAAAACTGTGATATCTATTATGGTGATTGCTATAAGGCAAATAAACAGCGATTATTTTGATGCGGATTTGTCATACGCGGGACGCGGCAGACTAAGGTAAAACGTTTTGAGCTTTCGACACGTGAGTGAGCGTCTTATGACAATCCATGTCAAGATGAAACTCGTATGCTCACGCCCCACGGAAGAAAAAGTCGACGCTACTAAAGATAGATTGTACGAGCTCTTCGGCAAAACATAAAAGCAGTGCAGTTTGTAGGTGCTTGTTTTGTGAAAATCTATAAGGTAAAAGTTCGTAGTTTACAACATTACTAAAATGTTTTGATATTTTATCGTTATTTTTATATTAGGTTATATTTAGTGTTTGTGTCTTGCAGGCTACATTATGCGGAAAGGGGAACTATGAACACTGCAAATATTTTTGTGCAAGTTATTATTTCGTTTTATAATGGCTGACCGACTTCACCTTAATGACAACGAGATCGCCTTCGCACTCCAGGGTGATTCTGCAAATGAAGATGGTCTCGACTTTGATGACTATATGTAGTTTGGCAGGTTCTGATTTTGACCCGGATTGAGAGTTGATTGAAGAGTCTTTGGGGGTCGAATTTGATATGGACGCGTTAGTAGACGACTTGAATGACCGTAACTCCAACCCTGAGGAAGAAGTAAAACCGACCCCGTATAATTCAGACATTCCAGATACCCCAGGTCCCCCGGCAAAACGACGAACACCTGAAAAGCTAACATTGCAGTGGTAAAAGAAGAATCTAGAGCTGAATGCACAGCAGCTGGATTTTACTGGCAACGAGTGATTGAGTTCTGATATCTTGGATCTTGAAACTCTTGGTCCGGTTTGCGTTGTTGGATTTTGGAAGAGAAGATTCAACCACGAACTATACGAACTATACCTGGTCGAAAAACTGCGCATTGGGCGTTTAAGATGGCTAGGAAGTCAACGCTCCGGCCCGCAGAGTATTCGAATCCATCCCGGATGGTCAGCGCAGCTGAGGACAACCTCGCCTAAGGTGACGCGCACGAGTGTAGCACATAGTAGTAAATTATGTGCATAAATATATAATTTATTTTCAAAAAAAATCGTAACTTCAGTAGCTTTAGCTTTAGTTTCAAATAATGTCCAAAAGATAAAAGTCAAACAATAAATTAAAAAAAGTCCACTCTTTGACAGAGAAAGGTGAGTCTTATCGTAACCAAACTGATGTCACTACAGAATCCATTTCGTGAACTGCGTGTAGGTAGGGATTACTGAAATCTCAACGCATAAAACGCCCAAATTCTATAATTGGTTTTCTAATGATGATGGATCACCATTATGTCTTGAACAATTAACATTGAAATTGCTTAACGGCATCATCAATAATTGTATTACAGTCGAACATGCAATAAGTGGCTCATCGCCAACACTTGTTGCTCATTGATTCAGACAGTTTCTGTGTCAGTATCTATCTACACAGCTCCAGGACAAAAAAAAAAGATACAATACAAGTGTCAAATATATATTATGTACTTACGTCTGCAAACTTTTCGATGATTAATTGGCTTTGTCGAATCCCTGTAGAAGCCCTCTCTGCAGTAATGGCAATATCTGCCAGTCGTATCGTGTTGGCAATTGTGGCACACCCCACCCGATATTCGGCCAGATAATTTATACAGCTCCACATTGAACCTGCATCGACGTGCGTGTCCATTGCAGTTACAAACTGAAAGTAAAAGATAAAAAGAAAATTGCTATAAACTTTACTCATTAGATAAGACCGCTTTCAACACTTGCAATTTTATGATAAAATCGATCCTTTGAACTTTCGACCACAAAATTTAATTTAAAAATAATTTCTACTCAATATATTCTGTGCGATTCGATTAGGAAATAATTTAATAAATAACCGGACCGACCCCGTCTGAAGTGTGAAATATCTGTTTCGATATTTCATCGAGATATGTCTACACGCACACACAAACGGATTGTTTGAAAATGCATTAAAAACGAGTGCCACTTCCCTTTCCCGAGTCGAGTGAATGGTCAACACATGTTCCCATATGGAGTACAGACAACCCCACGACGAGGACTAACATTGACGCTCTTATGTCCTCTTTGGGTCCTCTTCAAATCGAATAAAATATCCTTCCCTACAATGGCCGCACTCTCTTGACACACGTATCATCTGTCAGATATCTACAACCAAACCACACATGGGCAATACGACAAGTACGAGTACACTCGTGTCTGGTGGCGTATGGAATACGGATCCCCGTCAATAATTTGAAGAAGGAGCAAACACCACTCATAGCTATGTATGTGTGCCAAACAGGAATACAAAAAAAAATCATCCAAACGGTAGCCTTGGCAGCATTTTTTCTTTCTTTTATTTCCATTATGATGGGAGACAGACGAAGGACGAGAAAAAAATCCATTCAATTGAAAACCGGCCACACTGCGGTGTATTTTGCGAAACCAAAATGGAAAAAGGATTTATCCCGAAGCGGATATAGCACTCCAAAGATACGAGTATTAAAACCCATTCGATGCAGGTTGGATTTATTTTTTTGTTAAACGACTCCACCTGGCCTACTCGTACCTATCTGCTGATTGGGCTGACGAACATGAACATCCCTACGAGAAAGTTGATGAATACTTGATTACTGCGAGTCCTTCGTTCGCCGTATCTTCTTTTTTTTTATGCGGAAGTGTTTTGAGTGATTTGGGTTACACAGAGGAAGGTTGTTGCCGGTCGAACGATCATCGGGGTGGGTCCCATTTGGATGTTTTTTTTTATCCTCAATGCTGTTTGCGATTATTCCAGGAACAAAATGGAAACAAATTGTATTTTATTTATCTTTTGTTATTGATTGTTTTCTTAGGCAAAAGGGAAACATTTAAAAAGCTTTTGATACTTGTACGTTCCCGTAGAAAAGGATACGACTGCCAAAATGAATCCGATCGGATAATGTTTTATGTACACACAAAGGCGTTTCAGCCCGATTCCTTTGACCGAATCGAAGTGCAAAGAGTGTTTCTGAGGTTTTTTTTTCACGTGATTGAGAAACCATATAGCGGATTTATGGACTTTAGTCCTGATTCGGTGTGTGATTACCTCCCATTTCAGTGTCTTATCGTATTTTTAGAGCACGAACAACACCGAGGTCCTTTTATGAACGAACGCAGTTATTAATTCATGGCTTTGCATTGGCATATGAATCGACATTCACTTTCACTTTTAATACTCCAGCTGTAGTAAAAACGATTTTATTTGCATAGCAGGTGGTACATGTCACGAAAATCAATGGTAACTAGCGCATGATAATGAACGCGGTGTGTACTGCCTCCATGAATAATAATGCTAAGCTGGCCGTGAATTAATGTTCACAATGGATTCATCTATTGCAGCTAAATATTCTGTTATATCGCCCATAGGATTAGAATCACTAAACAAAAATATAATATTCAAATCAGATTCGGTGTCTTAAATGCGAAAATGTACTGCAAAGTAATCATTCGTCCAGGAACTAAAACCTACGTGACACCTCCCCTCTCAAGAAAAAACGCAGATAAATCCTGGGTACTCATTCCGTAAGTCGATTATCGCCTGATGATATTGCCTCGACAATAGTCTTGTAAATGAAACGATAATCGTCAAGTTGATAATCTGAGCTGGAATCGGCTAACGCGATAGTTGATAATCAAAATCGACACTTTTGCTCTGTGTAAGGTGATTATCAAATCGACAATCGTTTTTTTTTTTGCGTTGATTTTAGGTGACAGCTATTTAGGTGTCGTATTCATACATATATTTCATTTTCCATAAGGATTTTGGTGCGGTCGACTTTAATATTAAGAAAAAAAACGTGTGTTTTATAAAGGAAATTAGTTCAAGTGCAATGTTTATATATTTGCAATTTTCCAAAACCCGAGGACGGGGATAGTGAGGAGTGAAAATAATTATAAAAAGATCCGTCTGATAAGAACATATCTGCGAATATTTTGGAACTACCTGAACCTTTGTATGTACGAATCTGTATGGATATCCTTTAAACCATTTCTTAGTACTCATAATGTTTTAGGTTTTTGAAAAACTTTCGTTTAACATAAGAAGCATTTTTACAAGTTTTGCAGCTGCTCGATTTACCATCAGGGGCCTGTACCAGAAAACTTCAAGTTAATAATTCTACAGGCACTTGTTTAAAATGCAGATTTAACAAGTAACTATAATTCCTGTAAAACAAAAGAAAACCGCTCCACTTGTAAAATGTGCAAATTTCCCTTTCTTGTATAAGTCATTTGTAAAAGTAATTCCGGGACGGCTAAAATTAGCATATCTGGCAAGAAAAGCGTGCTATCGGAAATTCGAAAACACAAAAGTATTGGAAATATACTGGATTATCGTGTAAGTGATTAAGACATGGATATTTTTATTTAAGTTCGCCAAATGCACACTCTAACAAACGATGGCTCATTGGTTGATGGCGCATCTATGTAGTACATACATATATATTAATGAGAATTCCGTCGATTGTACCGCAAACTTCCGGCATGTCTCGCTTTTCAAATAAATTGCTGAATAATGTCGCCCACGTTTTTAGGCCAGCAGATGTAACTTCAACTACACAACGACAAACAGTTTTCTTACCAACGCCATGCATGTCACTGAGCTCCAGAACCAAGCCAATGTAGAGATTTTGAATAAGCAAAGTTGTGTTTCATCTTCATCACTCTAATTTTTTGTTTATTTACTTGTTCTGCCAAAATATGTTATCTTTATTATATTATCTGACAATATTTATAATAATAAATAGATAAATCGATTCATCCGAATCAAAAAAATATGTGTGAGCCTCATCCGCATAAGCTCACGGGGGAAGTGAATACTTATCCAATCCAAAGCAGTTGTGTATGTGTAATGTGTAAGAGAAGAAATTTGTCTAGTACAATCGATGGAAAATGTGTAATAAAATTTAGTAAATATGAATGCAAGCTTGACTATATTTTTGTAATACAAAGTATGAAAGGAAAAGCTATTCAAAATTGCATTAAATATAGAATTTGTTAATAATTCGACTCCAGTGCCACCCATCGGGTCCAGTTTTTGTAGTTTTCTCTGTTGGTACTATACTAACATAAATTGTCAATATGAATCATTTTGGTCAGTTAATAAAAAAGTTGCTAATAACTTGACTCCAACGCCCCCTAGCGAGCGGTTTTTCCACCTAAGTCCTTCCTCAGGTCCCAGACTATCCCTTTGCCAAATTAAATTACAATTGGTTTAGCGGTTTAGGCGTGAAAAGGTTTTGTTAATAATTTGACTACAGCGCCACCTAGCGAGCGGTTTTTCCACCTAAATCTTTCCTTAGGTCCCAGACTATCTCTTTGCCAATTTACATTATAATTGGTTTAGCGGTTTAGGCGTGAAAAGGTTTTGTTAATAATTTGACTCCAGCGCCACCTAGCGAGCGGTTTTTCCACCTAAATCTTTCCTTAGGTCCCAGACTATCTCTTTGCCAAATTACATTATAATTGGTTTAGTGGTTTAGGCGCGAAAAGGTTTTGTTAATAATTTGACTCCAGCGCCACCTAGCGAGCGGTTTTTCCACCTAAATCTTTCCTTATCTCCCAGACTATCTCTTTGCCAAATTACATTATAATTGGTTCAGCGGTTTAGATGTTAAAAGGTAGACCGACAGACAGACGGACGGATTGACAGACAGACAGACAGACAGACGGACAGACAGACAGACAGACAGACGGACGGATAGACGGACAGACAGACATACAGACAGCTGATGTTTTCTGTATACATATTTCCCCTGTATGGAATCATATCCACGTTATCGAAATACAGTTATCGAAATCTATCGTGACGCAGTTATCGTAACTCGTTTTCAAAACAAATATGTCGCTAAAGAAGTATTCACTTCAAAAAACATTGAACATACTTTAAAATATTTAGCACTTGGCGCAAATGAATCTGCACTGACGAAAGTTAAAAATATTAATACTAATAATTCAGTAAAAACCTCCCTTTCCCACATTTGAATATCGAATGAAAATACAGTTACATTCATTTAAAAATTGGTGCATCAATGAGACAAGAATAATATAAGATTTAAATACCTTTTGAAACCTGACTTGCTAGGACGTTACAATTCTCAATTCACACGTTAAATTTTTTCATTATGTAACAATTAATTGTTAAATTTTGTCTGCACTTGCAGTTTTAAGTTACAGGTACAGAAAGTAGGAAAATTGTTTATTTCCCAATTATTGTAAAGGTTCGCTTGTACACTTGTTAAGTGTCCAGTTTGTGGTACAAGACTTGTAGTTTTCTGGTACAGGACCCTGGAGTAAGATCAACCTATTCTTCAATTGGCTGCAACATTAAATGTTCTTGGTGATGGTTTGTTTAATTTAGCTTTCAAATTCAAAACAACACAATTGGAAAATGACATTTAATTCTTGACAGACTTAGAAGCGATGCCACATTGACATATTAGCCGTGTTTTATTATCCCCGTGATCTGATCCGGATCAGATCAACAAATAAGTTTGTGTGCATTACAACAACAATCCGAGATCTTGCTTCTTGTCAAGATCAATTTTCGTGATCCAGAAATTAGTTCGACTATTTCTCACTATGGTACACTTTCGTTTGTGAATGTTGCTGTATTATCGACAATTGCCAAGGGTAAATGTTGCCAGATTAGAATATAAAAATATTATTGGCAATCCAAATATCATTAATGTTATTTTGTTCGAATAAATTAATTTTTCTGCTCATAATGATATCCAAGCGATGTGAAACTGAAATTATAGCTGCAAAATATTATTCTCATTCGGTTCTGTTAATCAAAATTAACAATTTCCTCCTAAAAAATAAAACAAGCGCATTCAATTTTCAGTTAAAAGAAAATATTCATTCGCATGGCAACTTCGCACTAAATGTCAAAATTAACTTAGCTTGTACAATCACCACAACACAGAACTTTGATCTGGTTTGTTTTATTATTCTGATCTGATCCGGATCAGATCACGGGGATAATAAAACACGGCTATTATATATGGACTGCTAGTGAAATGTCACTTTCATACAACGTCTGCGGACAATTTGGTTCCAACATAACTAGCGCCACGTGTTTCGTAGAGACAGCAATGTGAAGCAACTATCCGCCATCATACTTATTTTACGTAGAAACTGAGGCCATCTATTGCCGTATATACGAGTTACTGCGAAAGCACGTTCAATTTTAAATTGTTGCCGCGTTGGTACCAACAGATGCCACTACCAAAATTTCAATATAAAATTTGAAAAAAGCCGTTACTTTTCTTTATTGACCCATAAACTAGATAAATATGTTAAATTTATTTGGAATTCATGTTTTGTGTTGATTAATAATTTGTGTTTTTGCTTTATAATGCAGTACAACTTCTCACAATTTATTAAAAAAAATACTTAAATCACAAACCAACGGCTTTCGTGAATTCAAACACAGTCTAAGTTTCCACATTTCTCCGCTACGAAACAAGAGGGCTAGTGCTTATGTTGGAACCAACGCGAAGTTGGGTACTAGCAGTCCATATATAATATGTCAATGCGATGCCAATTATCAACAATTTTTTGCGATCAATTTACACAGAGCAAAGAATAGTTGATAATCAAAAACGACAATCAAAAAAGCGACAGTCAATTATCGCGTTATAGGCCCCATACACCGCACAAGCATGCATGCACAATCCAGTGATTGCGCATGCAAACTGAAGCTGTATGGTGTTGATTGTGTGATTGCGCATGCTGATTGCATGATATCAAAAAATTTTGATATTTTTTTGTTTGCGCATGCATGATTGTGTAGTGTGTGGTGAAAATTGCTCAGTTGCGTAAAGAATTTGATGAGTAAAAATGGCAAATAGCGGTAATAAAAAGTTTTTGGAGGAGTTTGTCGAAGTTTTCAAACTTGGAATGCCCAAGTTTATTTCTTCCTATTTTTTTTTATTTTATTGTCAACGCGATTAAAATAAGCTTAGGCCAAATCTGTCATTTTTCAACGAAACGACCTTCTCATAGATATGATGACGAATGAATATTGCACAGTTTGCTTGTATAGTGTGGGGGCGAGGTGTGATTGCGCAAGCTTCTGACTGTGCATGCATGCTTGTGCGGTGTTTGGGGCCTATTAGCCGATTTCACCCCTGCATCACATCACGTATATCAAAAATCGACAAAACCATATCGTCAAGACGATGGTCTCGTCTTGCATTGATTTGTATGTCTTTCTTGCGTGTGGTCTCTTTTTCGTGAAGTTTACCAAATGTTAATGGCACTTAAATTTTTTGGTTTTAGAAAGCGAAAATTCAAGCAATACGAAGACAAAGACAATTAAGAGATGATTTAGATCCTTTGTCTCTTCCAACCCGATTGTGAATCCATATATGTATACATACATACATACATTATAAACAACTCCATTTACCACTATTCAAATCGCAGGTTTCAAAAAAAGCATTTGTGTTAGTATTGGAAACAATAAATATGCCAGATAGTTGTTGGAGGTTCTGGGCTGGGTGGAGGAGGCTACCAATAGTGGTTGACTGGTAATGATTTTGGAGTTGCTATCGCCCATACTAGGCTATCGAAAATTATTGCTGATACTACTAGCAGTATTGAAGCCAAAATTGTTTTTTTGGAATAAAATGGGGAATTTCCAGCGATACCGACAGGGTTGGCATAAAAGAATGGTTTTACCGATACGTACAAGAATCATAAATATAAATTCTGTTCCCTTTATATGTACTTAGATGTTGATGGCATATACGGACACATCTTTTTGTACAGGGACCACGATAAGATGAACAATTATACATTTTTATTGGCAGCCCATCGGCATTTAAAATTAATGCCAAATCAGTCCACATTTTAAATGTACCATATTTGCCCCGGGGCAGCATTGGGTTTATAGGCCTTGGCTAAGTCCGGATGCTCCTCCATACAGGTAGTTGGTCAAAATTGCTAATTGATTCGGCATAGCTGACCTACCAATAACATATTAAGAAACGCAAACACCAATTATGTACTTACATTTTGTAATCTTTTTATGGAATCACTGGCTTCAAACACAAAAAATAAGCAATCAAAAGTATAACACAAATATTATTTATAACAGTTTAGATGACGTTAAGCTTTTATTTTGCCTTCTGTTTGAGAGATTCTGAAAACACTGAAAGTTCTTAAACTTTCAGTAAAATAAACGATAGACGAGACGACAGTCATTGAGTTGCGTAAAGCAAACTGATGAGGATATCGTCGGCTACTATCGCCTAGACCCTAGACGAACGAATATCGTCCTAAAAGTTACGGAATGAGTGCCCGAAAAACAAGCTCGTTATCCGGGAGGAATTCTCCCAGTACTTCAAAAGTCTAGACGTGTCCAGCAAGCCTAACTTGGATTTTGACCAGAATTTGCAGAAACTACCGCGATCAAATATAGATAGAAATATCTAAGATTAAATACAACATAGAACTGACACTTAAACGGCTAAAATATGCCACTCCTTCCTATACACAAGGTATAAAAAGTCAAAAGCTGTGCTCCGTGATTGGTTCGTTTCAATCTAGTTTTAGGCCAGAAAAGTCTACCATCAATCCAATATTTATATTTCAACACATCGTAAAGAAAGCTTAGAAGACTCAAATCGATACTCTCCCTTTTCACATCCTTGTTTTACTAGTCAACCTTTGCCAACAAATGAATTACTCGCACGATTTCGTTACTTATATATAAAGTTTTAGTTAATTTGTTCCTTGAACTCCTTTGTATATTTATTGGGATAGCAAGAAAGTAGGCCTTCTCATCTATTATAAGATTCTAGGAGCGTTCTTTGCTCTGGCATGTTCGTCAGCCTTCTCGTTACCCGAGACACCTTTACAGCAGGATACCCAGCCGAGTTCTACATTGTGCTGTATGCCAAGAACTTGAAGCTCTATTATACGACTGCAATGCTCAAGCTTCAATTTTACTAAAGTTTCAGGAATTGCTTTTATTTGCAGCCTGGCTATCAATAAAAAAGGTTATATCAGCTCGGGGTATCGCCTTCATTACGGTTTCACGGAGGCCCAGAACCTCCGCGTGGAACAGTCTGGTAGTCTGTGACAGAGAAGAAAAGATTGAGCGTGCCAAAGAAGATTCTCCTACCCCTGTTTCCATCTTGCAAAAGTGCATACGTAGATCTTATGTGTGTAAGCAGAACAAGGATGAACGTGTGTTCATTAAAGGATCTTATGTACTCGTATATACTCAATCTATGGTTGCGAATGAGAAATTAAAATTAGCATTGTAACTACGATGGGATATTCCCATTTGAAACACGAATCAAACCCTATCTCATTTTATGCATGTTTTATGTATTTCGTTACAGTAGCCGAAATATTCGTTTTTAATATTGTAACGTATCTATACGCATTTCATTGGAGTAACGAAAGTAACGAGTAACGATATTTTTGTAACAAGTAGTCAGACCTTAAGAAACATATTCGTCGTAACTATTAGTGCTCTAGTTGAAACCAAATATCCTTCAGATCACGTTCACGTATTTTTCGAAACAAAATATTCTTCATCACGGCTCTGTACCGGGCGCCATTGATAGCAACATTTCGATTTTCTACATTTTGGAAGAATTATGGCCCGATGATGCTACCAGCTCATAAACCGCGCAAAATAATACATTTTTCGGTGTGCATCGGTAGCTCTGAAATCCACAGAAGACAGAAGTGAGCCTCATTACTGAACAAAATTTGACGATTTGAAATATTTGACTGAATACTTATTTGGCAAAAAATTTCCACAATAATTCTTAACCGCTGCTTGGGCGTAAGTCTTTCCATGAACCCCGCGTCTCCACGAGACTGTATTCATGACATACCAAGATGGCAGAGAAAATGACAAATTTGGCTTGGTGTGCATTTAATGTCTTGCCGCCCACAATTGTTTCTATTGAAATTTTCAACGAAATTGTAAAACGTCCACCAAAGTGACAGCTCATAGTAACCATCGCATTGATGGCAAACCGAAAACCGTAACATGAATAGCAGGGTAGAAGATATTTATGGCCGGTTGTGGTCTACACTAGACATTTACGAACTAAAATAAGAGCGCTACCATGAATAATGTCTCGTGGTGAAGATGGGAAGATGGTGTCAGCTGTCAGATTAACTATCAGCTATCTAAGTGTTACCATATTGAAAAAAAACACTCTCTACTCTATCTATAAGCTCTATAACATCCGATACACAAACGCCTCTCTAGAAATTTCACTTTAAAAATCGATTTACGTTTAGTTGTTGTGTTAAGTGTAACGCGGCATCTTCATTTTGTTCGTTGACATACAAACGAGTATAAGTGCTCGTATGGAGAAGGATGCTCGTGCTGACATATCAGACTGATGAAACATTTTTAATAACCAAAACTCGCGACATTGACAGACATACGAGTACATGAACACATGCGAATTTCATACATACATAGTTTAATTTCAAAACGAAAACAACTGTATGTAGACACGTGTGTTTGTATAAGTATTCTCTGCACGTAATATCACAACTCGTTATTGAAATAATGCGCCTAAGGACTCTAGCGAAAATAACTCATGCTTCGCATTTAGAAAATCTAATTTCGAAATTTGATTGAGTAGAAAACCCCGTCTGTCAGCGGCATTCCCCCATATGTCCGGTTACGGTTACTCTGATTTAATTACACATAAACATGCACACATCTGTGGTCATTCATATATTTATGGAGTCGGCTGTCTCCTCCGGGCCGTGCGCCGTGCGCCATGCCGCCGCTGGCAATTCATTGAATTTATAGCGCGCGCTTGCTTGTGCCCAAATTATTGCCCCACACATTAATTAAAATGATTATCACTTTTCTCTGCAATTAAAATTGTTGTTGTTATTATTGTTATTGAAACGCATTTCCCGGGGAACCCATTTGTGTCACTCCTACACGGGAACATCCAGCAAAACGGGGAAAAAGCAAACATCATCATCAACCTCGTCGCAGTGTAGTTACATTAAATGCTGTGTAATTCGTTTTTCCCGCTGCTGCTGCTGCTCCCAAGACATCACAGTCGCAGAATCGCATGATGACAGCCATGATGACAGGCCCGGGGAGCGGCACGCCGCGCACTCATCAAAATCAGAGATACTCCAGGGAATGATATGACAAATTTATATTGTTCGCAATTTGTACGAACGACATTGGGTAATGTGCTTTAATAGTCCTACTATGGCACAAGAGAGAATTTCGCAAATATTACGTTTTACGTTGTATCTAGATACTTTTTCTTCTTTGTAGACATACGGATGTACCACGAGTACGAGTATGGATTATTTCGATGTTGCTTATATTACCTCGCACTTGTTTGTTGCGTATAGAGAGTGTTAAACGAAAATAACTCACGAATAAGCCTGCGAATCTCATCATCATCAGCATCAGCAGTCGGCACCGGCATGGCACCAGCAGGAACAATTTGTTTGATTTTTTTTTTTGGACTTCGTTGAGGAACAGGGTGGACGAAAACAAAAAATATTTTTGCATGGGGAAGTTCGTGGAAAGACCTTACGAGCCACGGAAGAACGACGAGCTAAAGCCTCTTCTTACGGGATATTTCGTTCCAGGTCTAAATTTGGACTGTTTTTCTCGCACTGCCATTGCCCAGCCCCAAAGTATGTACCATATGCTTTTGATTAAGAGCTTCGCGTTTTTTAATGAAACTTGTATCCAGTTCCCCAGATTCTTTAAATTGTGTTTTTTTTCCCAAAGGGTGAAGGCGATGTACTCGTACTTTAACACGTTCGCGGACACATGATTTTCGGTGGGGCACGCTAGAATGACACACAATGTCTCCGGCATTTTGAGTGATATTTTATAAGTATTATTTTTTTGCAAATTTTGTATAAAGATAAAAATGATTCCGAAGGTTACAGAGAAGTGAAAATTTGTCTCCAGTAGGACAAATAATGGTGGGCACCGTAGCGCAAGTGGTTAGTGCATCGGACTACTGAGCCAGCGGTCTTGGGTTCGAATCCCGCCGCAAACACCTAAAAGTTTTTCACAGTGCCCACCTCTTTCGAATGTCTGCCAAGCATCAAAGAGTATCATTTGTCACGATTGAGCTTCTCAACTCGCCGTTCGGAGTCGGCAAAAAACTGTAGGTCCCTTCCATTTGTGCAAAAATATAACACGCACATACAAATGGTTGCGAGAAGAAGGCCCAGGTTCACCTCGAGCTGTAGCGCCAACTAAGTAAGTAAGTAAGGACAAATAATGCTGGAATATGGAAATATACTGTAATTCTCGTCGGAGTACCCCGTCTTGTCCTAAAAGACCTAAAATTATTTGACAGGATATGCCGCCATGACCCGCTACTTTCCTAAACCATTGACGGCATGTGCCGTCTTGTCCGCGAACGGGTTAAGAGTTTTGAAATTCGAATAGAATGGGTTAAACGGGAAAGTCCCTGCAGCAGATGAAGTCGCTGTAGTAAAAACTGTCGAGTAAGTTGCTCACTAAAGTAGCAATGCACGCGCAGCATGCGTGTTTTGCTGTCAAAAAACCACCATTGTGTTTGGTTTCCTTAAGGGTTTCCTTTTTTTGTGTTGCTAAAATGTAGGTTCCACTTGAAAGGTACTAATTTTCAAAGCAGTAAGTATTGCAGCTAAGTCTCTAAGTCTCAACCAACGTGCGTGTTAGTACATCCATAAGATTGACAAATCATCTTCCACTTCGAAATACAATGAGCTGTAATTTAGTGTAGTCTTCGGCGATAGATTGGAAGTCATTCTGACCCGCGGTATTAGTGACTGCCAGTATTAGTGCTAAAGGTATATTTTCCTCATCATTATGTATGTATGTAGGTGTCTTCGTGTTTGCCGATATAAATTAATTCGTATTAGAAATTAATCTTTTATTTACCATCGACGCAGTTTGGACCTCACATCCACACTATAAACTTGGAACAATAAATCTAAAGGGTCGGAAGAACTTGTTCATTAATAGTTTGGATTCTACAGAAACCAAAGTGGATACTTAGAGTCGTTTGAGATAAGAGTGCGCAGCGGGTAAGAGTACGCGGTTTTCTCCATCTGTGATAGAGTTAGCAGAAATCGCTAAATGAGAAAATGTGTGTTTTACTAACCGCCAATGAAGAACAACTTGTACGAAAATTTTCCAATTGACAGTCAAAAGCAAAACAACAAGAAAAAAAGCTGGACTTTGTTAAAAAAAAAATCAATTTCTAAAAGTGTGTCAGGAAAGCGTGGCAACTTGATACCCCATAAGTAGTATGTAGGCATAAAGAGTGTACAGTAAACCCTCGTATAAGGCGGTATTTTCACAACGCGGATTCGCTATAACGCGATTTACAAATTGCGGCAAATCCTCCTTTAACGCGGTACTTCAACAACGCGGTTTTGCTATAACGCGGTTTTTAGTAATTTCTCACGCGAAAAAAGTATGTACCTAACCTATAACATTCACATTCATAGCACATGAAAATTCCCTTCAATGTTGGTTCAAATGATAACCCGAATTCTGAAAATGTCTCCGATATAAAATGTTAAGTGGATTGTACTGAATCAGCAAAAAAAAACTTACAATAACAAATATACACCAACCAAGCATTAGATTTGGCGGCGAATTTGTAGAAATACTTTGCAGGTATTGATCCCTCTATGGAACACTCGAACAATCTTAAAATGCATTTGCAACGTTCCCCAGCTCCATATTTTGAAGTCCGAAAAGAGATGCAGAAAAGTGCTCAGCAAACTCTTATAACGGATTTCTTTAAGAATTATGAAGCATGTCTAATATGTATGAAACATGAATAATTGTTTTTATCATTGATGTAGCTTTTTTGTATTAAACTATAGTACAGTTAGTTTTTCTTTTAACATTGTAACAAATTTAGATGCATTTTTATTTTGTGGAGAACGTAACCTTAGTTTTAGTTAGTGGCCCAAGTATCATATTACGCGATTTTGTATAACACGCTGTTTCTTGAGAATCTAACTACCGCATTATACGATGGTTTACTGTATATATGTGTTTGATTTAGGATACACAATTTTAGTGGATAATATTATTCGTTCTTAGATTTTTAATACAATGAAACAAAAGTAGCGTCTAGTTTGTCCTGAAAAATTACTCGTATCTACTAAAGACAAACGGAAAGGAAATGATAACCCAAAAGCAAATCTGCAAGGCTAGGGAACTGATTTAAATTGAAAGCAGCGCATGGAAGGCTGCCGATGAACTTGGTTTGGGTGAAAGTACAGTTTCAAACCATTTACACTACGGGGCAAGAGTGCGCAACTTGACTTACTTTTGTTTTTTGATCAAAACATATTTAACATTAAAAAAAATTTAAATTATTTTTGTATAAATTTATTCCCAAAATATAGAGCTACCAAATTACAGGCTCTTTTGTTTGTTATCTGCTGTACATTTTTCAGAATTTACACCCAACGTCCAAAATGCGCACTCTTGACCCGAACGACTATAATGCGTTCATCCGATGATGTTAATTTCGTTTGACTTTGCAAGAAATCGTAGTTACACTGCTAACTAAAAATGGTTACCTACCTAATAAATTATATTAGAAGTTTCGCTTTTTGTTTAAATTACAGTTTAGGTCAGGAATTCTGTTTAATGCAAACTACGTCCGAACCCCGAAGGTCTTAAAATGGGATTTCAAAATACACAGTGTTTGTTCTTTTGCTTTTGGCCATCATCTCAGACTCTGGCTTAGAGCGAATCCTTCTTTGGTATATCCATATACATACATATATTTTCTACTACGAACATAGAAATTTTCTTTTCGTTGTTTGCATCCGCGTTTCTCTTAATCCTGGTTAGACTCTGAGCACTTTTGTTTTTTTTTTTTTGCTCGTAAAACTAGCGGCTTAAGTCTTACTAAAACGTTACGTTCAAAGTTTTGGATTTTAGTTCAATAGTCCCTTACGCGCGCCGTGGCTCAGTGGTTAGTGCGTCGGACTACTGAGCCAGCGGTCTTGGGTTCGTATCCCGCCGCAAACACCTAAAAGTTTTTCACAGTGCCCACCTCTTTCGAATGTCTGACAAGCATCAAAGAGTATCATTTGTCACGATTGAGCTTCTCAACTCGCCGTTCGGAGTCGGCAAAAAACTGTAGGTCCCTTCCATTCGTGCAAAAATATAACACGCACACACAAATGGTTGCGAGAAGCAGGCCCAGGTTCACCTCGAGCTGTAGCGCCAACTAAGTAAGTAAGAAATACCTATGGATCAATGCACATAATTTTGGTCGTTAGACCTCGTAGGTACTATGTACGGACTACGATACCGTTTTAGTGCAATCAACTTGTGAAGCACCTTAATTTATACGCGAAAGTCATATCTGAAAAAAAAAAACAACAAAGATTCCACAAAATAGGAGGGCACACTAAAATCTTCTTCTATCCCCCAAGAACAACTTAAATTTTGAGACCACAGAATCTTGAAATTCCAACGAATCTGATATTCGAAACCAAAAGTTCCAAAATAAGCTTGGCCGTAGGTCAAGTAAGGCCAAAATGTATCCCCTGAACCTATTCGCCTATACCGCTATGCACTGCAAAATTGGTAAGAAAGAATTTCAAACCCGTTTTCCTATTAGGCAGCGCGCTCCTTCACGAAGCTGTTTTTTCAAGAGTTCAGGCTCCTCAATGCATATAAGCTTGGTGGCATTGCACAATCTGGACTTAAATTCTTATGAGTTCATCGCTTATAGTTTCGCCTTGTCAAAATCCGCCATAACGTGGACTGAAATGACGGTGAAACCCAATAGTAGCACAAAATATGCTTCACTTGAAACCCAGTGTTCATAAAGCTGGCTTTACACTTTCGTTCTTTTACCCGGTGTTCGTTGTCAGACGTACGCGGAACAACGAAAGGTTTTTTTTTTTTTGATACAAAGAGCGAAATGGATGAAAAAACCGTATACGGTAAAATCTCGATTATACGTGTTTCTCGCTTATCCGTGCATTTCGCTAATCCGTGTAAAATCCTCTGATTGCAGGTACATAACTCGATTATCCGGGCCGGGTATGTATTTTGCATTCCAAAGTCGGCGAACCCGTATTTGTAACAAACAGTATAAATCTCAGTAACATGCTCTTTCGTGTTTTCTTTTGAATGTTGTTTTACCAGTTATATCTCTGTATATTTGAGAGGCAGCTAATATTGTAGTAGGAAAGCAACAATTGTATTTCTGCATATATAGAGGTGGGTGATATCTATTAGTGGGTAAGCAGCATATTATTGTAATTTAATATATTGGGTATGATATCTCCTGTTCCGAAATCCCTTTCCCAAAATCCCCTATGTCGAAATCCCCCGTTTCAAAATCCCTCTCATCAAAATCCCCCGTGTCAAAATAATTTTTTCCGAAATCCCTTGTGTCAAAATCCCCCGTTTCATTATTTTTGTGTTTTCACTTCTGGCGCCAGAAATCATTATTTATGATTTCTAGTTTTCTCTAAGTTTTTTTTTGCTGCTTTTGCTTTCCTCTGTTAACATTTTTTGGGAACAAGTGCGTTGGTGGTCGCCGTGGCCGTGATGGTTAGTGCGTTGGACTACTACGCAATGCTGCCCAGGTTCAATTCCAGACCGGGTGTAACACCTAAAGAGTTTTTTTCACGGTGCCACATCTTTCGAATGTCTGACAAGCATCAAAGAGTATCATTTGTCACGATTGAGCTTCTCAACTCGCCGTTCGGAGTCGGCAAAAAACTGTAGGTCCCTTCCATTCGTGCAAAAAAATATAACACGCACACACAAATGGTTGCGAGAAGCAGGCCTAGGTTCGCCTCGTAGCGCCAACTAAGTAAGTAAGTAAGTAAGTCTAGGTTCAAAACAGGGGATTTTGAGTCACAGGGGATTTTGGAACGGGGGATAACGTAGGGATCCCGACGGGTGCCCATACATTACTTATCATGGAAGCGAAACGCAACAGAATTGTGTTGACTATTAAAACCTATTAAACCTAAATTAACCTAAAGATATATTTTTGTTAATTTTTCGATTTTCCATGTTTTTCAATTTTCCGGCAACCGCTTCCCGGTCAATGTACCGGATAATCGAGGTTCTACTGTAATGTGAATGCTTCTTCCATGTTTGTTGGTCGGTGTACGTTAACCGAGCAATATATAGCGAACACTGAATGAAGAACGCAAGTGTAAAGCCAGCTTGACTCGTAACGAAAGATTGTTGCCTTTTTTGTAATTGGAAGAAGCTTCAAAAACATGGACTCACGAAAGACAAAACGTTGTTGAAGTTAAAGATCGAAATGTCTTCATATTTGCATCTAAAGCGCTATTGAAAGATCTATATGGAAAATAAGTGAAAACACCAACTTCTTGCCCACCCTGTGCATAGTTATATGTTCACTTTTCCTAGCACAGCGGCTACGTTCAAGGAACACGCACTTAAAAATAATTATTACGAGTATTTTCCGTGTAGGAAGATTGAGCTGTGTTGTTGATGAGCCGACGGGCGCCCTTCTGCCGAATGGCTAGGCCCTATACGAGGAGTGCCCGAGGTGATTTCCTCTCTTGTGTTCAGAAAATCGCACGAATCGCTAATCTTTGATTATTTATTGGACTTCGGGGCCATTTGTCGGTGGAGCTAAATCCGTTTGTGCAGCATTCCTTAGGTCTCGGTATCTTTTTATTCTCCCGAAGAAGTAATTAGGGGTTTTTTGTCTGCCCCACCGCGGCGCGGCGGGCTAATATGACACCTAGTCGAAGTCGGCGCGAACTATGAGAAAGAATCGTTCTGTGGTTGCGATTAATCATGAGGGAAAGTCATGTGCATTAAAGTTGTCCAAGTTCTCAGTGGTATTGCGCTGGCTTTTTATTCATGCACAGAGTAAATGTTCCGCGGAGAAAGAACGTTTTGTCGGGGTTATTATAGCCCACGTATGGTAATATATCAGCGAAGTCGGATCTAAAATGCATTTGGAAAAGTTTTTTTTATTTTTTGCATCATTCATTTGGGATTAGCTGGTGCTGTGTCTGTATGTGTGAGTATTTCTGTGTTTATGTTTAACACTTTGATGGTTATAAAGATTAAAATATTTAAATAGATACATACTCGTACAAATGACCTGTGAGGGCAACACATGCGGAGCTTCAGTTGATAGTGCAGTTTTGCAGTTATAGAAAGTCTATTAGTGGTTTATTCTACTTAAGATTGCAATTGCAGATTTTATAAACTTAAGTGCCATTAGGGGCTTTCTATTAAATTGGATGTCTTCAGGTGAAAGAAGCACTACCTAAGATAAAAGAATCTCGGTCAAAAATTCAATTAGATGAAAGCAATTACAGACCCGCCGCTAGGTTCATCATGTGGAAATAAATATTTTTTTTTTGCAGTCCGAAATTGACACTAGAGAAGGGTTTGGCGAGTAAACGGGGTCTTACAAAGACAAAGTTCACAAGTCTCCCTCTAACGCGCATCGTAACAACGTTCGCATTGTTTGTGAAAAGGACGAGTATTTAGGTACAATTGCGCTGGCAGTTAGCTTCGTGTAACACACTGCAACTGCATAAAGTACTTAACCAGATTAAAATAGGTAGCTACTAGGATCTGTAGCTTACATATTAAGTGGACAAAATTATTTTTTTGACTATTTCATGTTATTCTTGTGAGTTAAGTATATTGTAATAAAAAAATTATGTTTTAAGTGCTTTATATACGTTTTGTTTCTTACTACTTTATAGGGCAAAAACAAAAAAACACAATTAAAAAAATTAACATTTAGGTAATATATTTTTTTTATATTGTGTATTGTATATCATATTCATCATCACTGCTGGTAATGGTGGGACAGCAGGCCCGACTAAGAGAGCCATAACTTGGCTATAGGGGTGACCTACAAAAAAATGAATTACTTTTTTAGCGCACGTTTGCGCACTCTGATTTTTTCGCAGCTTATAACTAAGAAGTCGAGCTTTGTATCAAAATAAAAATTGACTCGGGGCAAGGTGGGGCTCCTATTCAAAAGTCAATGTAAAAAAAAAATTGTATCAAAAAACCTTACATCTTAAGGCTTGTCCAGACCGAACGAAACATTTCAGAAACATTGCTTTAAAAATGTTTCCCGATTGTTTCCCATTTGATTGAGAAACATACCGGAAACATTTCAAAAATGTTTTTGAAATGTTTCTTTTGGTATACTTATACGCTGATGAAACATTTCTGAAATGTTTTTGAAATGTTTCTGAAATGTTTTATTTTTTCCATTCGCAACGGAAAATTATTTTTGTTTCTCAGGCAGGAAGTTTGTTGTTTTGTGAAGATAAAAATGAAAATGCCAAGAAAGGCGTGGAGTAATGAGGATAAAATTATTTTAATTAATTTTCTGATACATTTCGAGCTCTGCGTTGCCTTTGTATACAGTAGAAATCGGTTATAATAATACCTGATATAGCAGTACCTTCAGAATAGCTTGAGCCCAGTAGTTTCCACACGATTTTGTGAGTTGTTCGATGTTCACAAACAATTGGGCCCTTGGGTTATTGAGAGCCATCCAAAGCACACTGTTTTTAGAGATACGACCTTTACAGCCAACATTGATGTATTGTTATAACCGGTTTCTTCTGTATACATAGGCTAAGCAGAGCACGAAATGTGTCAGAAAATTATTAAAAATAATTTTATTCTCATTACTCCACGACTTTCTTGACATTTTTATGTTTATCTTCACAAAAATCCAGACTTTCCGCATGAGAAACAAAAATAATTTTCCATTTCAAATGGGAAATAAAAAAACATTTCAGAATCTTTTCAAAAACATTTCAGAAATGTTTCATTGGCGTACACACCCAAAGAAACATTCCAGAAACATTTCAGAAACATTTAAAAAATGTTTTTGTTTCTGAAATGTTTCTAAAATGTTTTTGAAATGTTTCTTAAATGTTTCTGAAATGTTTTTGAAATGTTTCGTTCGGTCTGGACACACCTTTATAAATAAAAAAAAATCTTTAAGAAAAACCGTTAAATTGATTTTCAAAACTTATTAGAATTATCTATTTACTCTGGTTAGTTGAATCTATACCAACTTGGTTTGATTTTTTGCACAAAAAAATTCAAAATTAATTAAATACAAATTGATCACTAACTGTGCACTTGGCCTGTCGTGTAAAACACTCCACTTTGACTTGCTCTAAAATCATTTCCACGTTCTAAAATAAAAAGAAAATGTTGTTTACTTATTTTTCAGTTATCCGTTATAAAGCTACGTACAGACGAGCAATCATTTGCAGCAAATGTTTGCGTAGTTGATCACACCTATGCTAAATTTGCTTGCAAAAAGTTTGCTGAAACTCATTTGAAGCTTCATGCAAATTGTTTGCACGACAATTTGCCTTAAAATATTGCACGGTTGTTCACACCGCGTGAAAGTGCAAACAATAGTAGTTGCTACAAAATTTTTGACATTTGCTGTATCTGTTTCTACAATTTAGTTTTTTTTATTTATTTTTGTGTTCAGGAATTTGGTTTTGTGTTCAGGAATTCTAAGGATTTCCGATGTCCGTACACACTGAAATTGCTTGGAAAATTTCGGATACTTGTGAAATTCATTGTGATAAAAGACATTTTGCGTGCATTTTAGGTGGAGAAGTTAACGAGATAAATAATAGATGGCGCTGTGCTGCGATCAATGCCACAACTCGACAGATGGCGTTATTCGTTGACTTAGGCTGTGCGCAATTCGACAGGTATCCTTTTCGCATTGTCATTTTCTATTGAGCAAATGTACTATTTTTCTTGCTGCCATTGATTCGAGTTTTGCGTATTAGTACACTGATTCCTGATAGTCGTATATCGTCAAACGCTTCCCGTCATCCCGAAAATTACTGCTGCTGAACTTAATGCATGCCTGAAATCGTCGTTCCCCGTTCCCCGGCATTGCACAAAATTATAAAAATCTCGATTGGATTAGTGAACGGGCAATAATAGCAGCGAAGAATAAGGATGTCGATAGCTTGCATCAAATCGCTGGAGAACTGCATTCGTACAAATCCGTTGATATCGTTACCGACGAGGATGAAGCGACCAACCATCCGACGGAATCTTTGAACTCGATTGATGTGCCAGGAACTCCGCCGCATAATTTACAGCTGAAGGTGGGATTGATCATAATCATGTCGCGGAATCTGAATCATTCGAAATTGTGCAACGGTACGCGGTTGTCCGTCAAGAAACTGATGAACAATGTGATTCAAGTGACGATCATCAAGGGCAAATTCAAAGAAGAGGATGTCCTAATCCCACGAATTCCGATAATTCCAACTGATCTTCCATTCCAATTCAAGCGGATTCAGTTCCCCGTTCGATTGGCTTTTGCGATGACAATCAATAAATCGCAAGGCCAATCGTTGGAAGTCTGTGGGATTAATCTCGAACTTCCCTGTTTTTCGCACGGTCAGCTGTACGTTGCCTGTTCGCGTGTTGGCAAACCGTCTTCGTTATTTGTTTTCGTAACGCTCTTAACTGATTTCGATTCCATTCAAATAAATCAGATGGAAATTTGAACTATCTGTATTTTATTATCACTCTGGAGTTTATCTGAAGGCGTTAAATTGGGGCGAGACGAAGTTCGCCGGGGCCGCTAGTTATTTTAATAAATATGCCGATATAATTGATCTAAATTGTCCTAAAGAAGTATTCAAAAATGTTATCATGAACGGCATTGTGTATGATTGAAAGGCATTTATGCTTATGTACATATATATCTATATTATACTAACAACATTAATTATACCAATAATTGTACTTATAGACTAAAATAAATAAATAAATAGTTGGAAAGAAGAAACATCCCATTATTCGGAAAAAGTCATATATTTCAATCAATTGTTCTACTCCGATGTCCGTGCAATATTGCGGCAAGTTGCAAATAATGAATGCAAACACGTAAACAAAATAGGCAAACAAAACTGACATGTTCACATGACACGCAAAAATATTGCCGCAAATTGTTGCCACAAAAGTTTTTGTTTGCAGCAAACTGGTTTTTATACCGTTCACACAGGCAAATTTGATTGCTGGCAATAATTTGTTGAAAATTTATTGCTCGTCTGTACGTAGCTTAAGAATTGCGTTAGCAAGTACTCTCAATTTTGTCATGAATTTTTTGGATTTTGTCCACCTATTGGTATGAAATGGAACACTGTGCATTGTGCGAGTGTGTATCGATCCATATTTATTAACCTCCTGGATTTTACTTATAAAATGTCATCGCAATAACAGTTGATTGTTGACAGTTCAACAATGGCGCGAAATTTAAAAAGATACCACTTGTTCGACGACCTTTCAGATACACACTGCTCGCAATAAATAATTAAAGTTCGACGAGAGTAACAAGATACTTTAACTCATACAAATTTCATCAGCGAGGGGTGTGCTTTTATATTCGTCCGCATGCGAAATGTTAGCGATGAGCATAAGTGATAACCCTTTGAAATGGGTTCAGCATTCTCTGATCACTCCTATGAGATTCTTTGAAAGCAAATACACAATAGCTACTCCTATACGCTATGCTAGTCGTCACAACCATAAATCCAGTCTGGCGAATCCGAAAATAAATGCATACAGCTTTGAGTGTCATCAACGGTACCTTCACCTTCAAGACTGAACAGTGAACACTACACATACTCGCATGTTTTCGATACCAAGGACGACACATCCCTTGCATAATAAACTACGTACGAATATGTATCTCAATCAATTTGCGAATGCATGCTAAGCCTGGTATGAGTGTAGAGAATACCCTCGAAATTAATTGCAAGTCCCCTGTTCAATGCTACCATTCGTCTGCGGCTGTGCCTGCCATCTTTCGATACGGCATGGCATACGGATAGTTCCAATGGAACCCCAGCTGCGTGTCTGTAGCTCTTGCAGAAAGCTGTTAAGCATTTGAATTATGTCAAACATCCTTTTGTTGTGTGCGGGTGCGGGACTCCAATACTCCATATCCAGGCGTCTGAATATTGCATTTTATCCGAATGGCAGGCCAGGCAATAAGAAATATTCTTTATGGCCCACCTTATAGGTTTCTTCTCTCGGCGGCAACACCAATCGTAGTCCTGATCACATCCAAGTCAGGTTATGTGCTATCTTCATTAGCATCTGTGATGCTGGAGGAAGGAATAAAAGCTAAAGTTTCTTATTCCGTCCGTCATGTGTGTAGTGGGAATCGAAGAAACTACTGACATTAAATGCACTCGCCACAGACGCTGATGGTGATGGCGATAGTAAAACAGTCCACTTCGATTTTATACCCCAATTCCAGCGATGGTATTGGGTCATTGTGTTCCCGCATCAGCAGCATAAATGTGCACCATATTTTCTAGATATCGCCATTATCGTCGCCGGTCCAGGGTTGGCCATCATTTGCGATATAACAGCCCCGTGTGGCTTCCAATTAGTGACTAAAGAAATTATTTATTACTCAGCGAACGGAGTAGACCTTCGGACGGACAATCGCATGGGGACATCACAATAATCTTCGCCATAACGTCGCTGTGGGTTCTGACAAATTAATAGCTACTTACAGTGGGACCCGAATTAGTCACAACAACCCGATAAATATAACATTTGTGCGGATGGCGGCGGTTGGGAGAAATTAAATTATCGTCTCGTTAATAATATTTTATCGTTTTCTTTAAGCGACGAGACAAACGAAAAATAAACAGAAGGACAGTGGATAGTTTCAGTTGAGATACGAGCACTATGGTCGTGGTGGCTCCGAGGGAGCCCCATGGCAATACAGGATTAAAGAAAGAGGATTCACCTGTGTGTGTATATGGTTATTGGATCAATTTTATTATTATGACTGAATGTTGGGGGAAATAAAGTGAGTTGCGTGTTTTGAATTATAATAAGAAGGAAAATTTGTTCCCAACCTTAAGCTAACTGAGGGAGGAAATTCCATATTTATTGTAATAGGTGCAAAACAAACAGCTTGGACTCTTCACAGTTCCATAGTTTTCTAGCTCACCAATCAGTGGGCGGTTAGCGCCATATTTGTATTAGTATTTTGATATTTGTATCTATTCAAAAGTAATGTACAGTGAAATCTCCCATTACGGACAGTTCCATTCGAAGGACAGATCCCTTAGACGGACATATTTTTATAACCAAGCTTTTATGTTTCACATTGCATACATTTTACGTTCCATTAGCCGAACACTCCATTGATCAGATGCGGATAAGCATATCTGTTCGAAATTATTGGATTTAATTCCATTAGATGGACAAAAACAAAAAAAAGGTTCACACTGAATTTTTGTTACTTGCTTACAGTCACAACAAATGCCAACGAAACGACGCGACGAGATACAATAGAAATAACGATCACATTTAGTACATGTCTACTCTCTAGGCGGCATACGCAGGCTGTATGCGTATAGAGTCTAGGTACGGTGGGATCGTAATCGGTAGAATTCACTGAGTAGGTCCATAGTGTTGCCAGGTGAGCCAATTCTTATCGGCCTTGCTCTTGGAACCTTTATGAAAGTTGGATACATTTCCGCATTTTATTGACATTCATTGAGGAAATGTCTTGAAGGTCTGAGAAATATTCTCCCAGCGAGGATTCTCAATCTTTGTTGTTTTGTTTGTTTTCGGATTTTGTTCTGTTAATCGTTTCAAAAAAAGTTAATGTTTTGATAACTAAATATAATGGCACAAATTTATAGTTAACCCCAATTTATCAGTTTAATTCCGTACTAGTTATACGCAACTTTAAACTTAAAAGCATACTTTAATTTTTGTTCAATAATAGACACGTGAGAGTTTCGATAAAAAATAACGTAGTAGTCTAGCTCCATATTAAATATTTAATATGGCGATAAAGTGGGCTTTATGATGACTATAATTATGAAAACGCTTAGTAATTTTAAAGTGTACTTTAGTCAACTATAAATTTCTTTTAAAAAAAATTGTGTTCATCCATTGTGGACGGACAACCCCCTAGGCGGACGAAAATGTTGTCACCGTAACTGTCCGCCTAAGGGAGATTTCACTGTAGTTGTACATAATGATTACAAGAATCTTATAAGTTTGTACAATGTTTTTGAGAATGCTAAGTTAGAAAGCCTTCAGTGAAAATAGTTGAGAGTGTATAAGAGCAAAGGGCTTAAGTTTATAAAAGAAGATTAATTGTGATGAATAGCCAAATGTGTAAGATGGTTTTTGAAGTGCTTTGCGTTCCTCATTCTTCTCAGTTCCATCGGAAGGGAGCCACTTCGCTGTGGCGATCTTAACCTAAAGATAGAAAAGGTTGTCTGGTTGCTGCGTTTGAATAGTGTCTTCAATGCACGGCAATGAAATGTATTTCAGTACATTTTCGAAGGAACACTCGAAAATTGTTTGGCATAGGACGAAAAATGGTATGGTTATAATAACACAAAAAGGATTCAGACAATCCTTCTTCGGCAAAAGAAGGATTGCCATGCAACTGCTTCAACACCATACATAGTTAAAAGAATTTTTCGAAACTTACAAGCCAAACAGAAACGGCTACAATGGGTTTGGTAGTTAACGGGGGCGAAACTAAGTATATGCTGTCAACGAGATGGAACAATCAACATCGTTGATTTGGACAAAACGTTACGTCATAATAGACAGCTACAACTTTGAGGTAGAAAAGGTCTCCCTCGATCGGCCCCGCTATAACATAAGAAATTTACATCTAATCAGAAATCAAGCGAACGACTACTATTGCCGATCGCTGTTTCGTTGGGCTAAGAAGGCGATTGAGTAGTAAAGCCCTCACCCAATCATCATGCTGCTAGTCTTGCTTCATGGAGTGGAGCATGGGCTTTATCGAAAGCCGATGAGGATACCCTTGGCCGCTTCTAGAGAAATGTTCTTCGTAAGATACATGTATGGTCCCGTTAGCGATGATGGGCTTTGTAGGAAAAGATTCAAGAACGAACTATACGAGCTGGACAACGACATCGACCTTGTCAACAAAACTGCGCATTTGACGCTGAAGATGGGTAGGACATGTAGAGCAATAGAAAAACAACGACGACCTCGCCTAAGGTGGCGTGAGTTACATGCACCAACATACTTACAAGCTCAAGCTTAGCAACAGCAGCATCCAAATGATATGTAGATCGGGAACAGCAAGCGCCGCTATTGTTGTTAGTCAAAGCCAAATGCATGTGTACTGGACTAATGTTATGTTTTACTGTTTATATTTGTTTTGAATAATGTTCTATGTAAAATTATGAATAGAAGTTCTGTTGGTCATTACCAATCAGTCCGTGCAGTGTGTAACGTGTTGTCAAAGGTCCGTCTTTGTTTTTATTTGTTCATAATAAATGTAATTAAGTATTAATGTTAAATATACAATGAATTAATAAAACATTTACTTTTATTTGAAATACATTGTTTTTTTTTTATTATTTAAAAATTCGAATGGAGTGCTCAACTGGAGGCAGTTAGCTAACTTGACAAAGTTATTGGTTGAGGTCCTCGTTTACCACGAACTAAGGCGTCACCTCAGTCTCAAGTTTCGCGTAGAAAGTCGGGACCATTGCACCAGAGGTTCTTTGACTGTAAAGCGGACGGCAGATGTACATGGATTCTATTCTGAAAATCCAGGACTCGAAGATAAATCGCTGCACTGTGTGCTCTCTCTGACGCGTCGCTGAATCCATGCAATTTCATCGGTTTATGAGTGTCGCTGGTATGGATCCAACGAGCAATACGAATCCGTTCAAGCTGTGACAATTCTGCACGTAAAGCGTTCTACTCTTTCCTCAAGTCTAACGAAATAAGTTCGTCGTCGAATAAGGCTACGTTCAGCACATGGCCTGAAAGTGTGATGGAAAATTTACTCAAAATGGTAATTTTCAAAATGTTTCCCGTTTAATCGGGCAATCGGTTGGATTGAAATAACAATAAATTCTTGAGTCATTCACCCTATAAAATGTCAGATAGTTGACAGTTCGGTTTGACATTTGGGCTTGTTCGACTTGTGTATTTCATATTTTTACAGTTGAGTCCTACTCAATTACTCAATTACTTGTTGTTGCTTGGAGAATGAATGAATTATTAATATTTTGATTTACAGCTTCCTATGGAATAATTTAAAGAATATTGATTTCCGGTCTCACAAAAACCTGCCCGTACCACTAAAAATATTGACAAAATATCAAAATTAATAAAAACAAATTATATGCCGCCGTCTATCTGACAAGGTCGTCATATTTGCTGTTTTGAATCCTTGACTTTTGTGTCAACAGTTGTTAAACAAACGTGCGCACTTAATTTCTATAAATCACAACCCACGCCCTGAATTTATAAACAGTTAAACAGTATTAGAACATGTTTAAAAAACCGAAAACGCCACAGCATGAATTAGTGGAGGCAGAAATCGGATAAATCAACATTAGTTTCGCAGGCGAAGTAGCCAAATTAGCGGCGATATTCGAAATATTTAATTTTTGCATATCTTTTGAATAAATTTGTGTATTTTAAACGAATTTATGTCGGTCTTTGAGGGCGAGTTCCGGCAGTTCAAAAAAATATTGGAACTAATTCGGCATTTGCTTAGTGAAAGAGCTTGTTTCGTTTAACACTGGTGTCAGTTTGACAACTTTAAAGTAGCTAAGCAGTTTATGGGGTGTGTTTTGAAATTGAATTGGAAATTTATTGAACGAATTTAGATGCAAATTAGGCGAACATTTAAGTACCGTCTGTCTATCTTTCTGTTTCTGTATAAATCAAAGGAATCTGCTACACCAGATACAAACAGATAGATTTATTTACTTTTTCAAGTAACTGGAAGAACGTTGTTTCAATTATGCGGACAAAAAAATTAATACTGTCTAATTGGCAACCCAACCCAATGTTTTATTCGTCTAACGGGATTGCTCATCTTTTGCGAAGTATCCATTTGGATATATTAGACTTGTGTAAATGGATCTTGCAGGTAGATCAAGAAATACGGTATTCTTGCATTGATACAAAAGTATCTGTGTAAGAGAAGCTTGACACATCTACTGTGCTATGCAAAGAAGGCGTAAAGGATAAATAGACCTCTGCTTTTGTAATACCAAATGTCAAGAAGATAATTTCAAGCTATTCGGGCTAGCGAGCTGCAACGTACATAGATGCAATGTGCCTTTGGCCGAGGCAGGACCTCTACATTCATCCAACTAAGAATAAACCAATGCACAGTGGGTAGCTCCATTGGCCAAAATTAAAAAAAATAAATGTCATTAATCAAGAACTCAAAGTGTCAAACCAAAACCAAAAAAAAAAATTGACGAATTATTTTGTTTTCATTCCTTTATAGCCATTGAAAGTTAACATTATAATAAAGCATACAGCCCGCATATCGGTACAGTTTTTTACTAGAGAACTTGTGATAGTGGTAACTTGTGTTAAGAAAGTGTGAGCAATATTTAATTGTCATGGATATTAAACAAGAAGGTGGGTACTTTCTGAAAAAATACATTTTATTGTTTAATAACTTAAAGCGTCAATGTAATAGGACCACTGCCCGAAGCACTTTTTGTAACTTTTTTCTAGCTTAGTTTACAGTAAATTAAAGATTTTGTTGGTTTGCCTTCGAGTACCCGGTACAAATGAGGTACTTAAATGAAGAATATTGTTCTACCTTTTCAAAAAACAAGGCACTTTCTTTCCGTGTTTTCCCTTTTTCGAGTTATGGTAGTTTAAAGAACCATTTTTCGATAAGTTTCGGTTTTGAAAAAAATAAAAAAAAAAAAACTGTTTTGACTAATTGCTCACTAAAAAGGACCTTTTGAATAGACTTCTTTTAAGTTCTGACCCGCTTATTTCAAATTAGAGAAAATTGCCTGCTAAAAAAATCGTTTTTATCAAAAAATGCATTAGAATTGTTAAAAATCCAATTTTCCAAATATTTTTTTTTGCATGCATTTGTTTATTTTTTTTTTTTTTTTGTAAGTTAAAACCAATAAAAATAATAATAATAACAATGTTTAATTTAAAAAAAAAAAATGTATTATATTTTTGACTGCACTTTGTATGGGCGGGTACCCACTGTGCAATGGTTAAATGTAGACTGGAAGTACGTACGTTTTTTCAAAATATTATTAACTGTGTTGATATATTAAACCTCACCCAGCTTAAGTACTAGTAATCAGCAACTTTTTGTGTATTCCATTTAAAATGCAGACGTGTATGAAAAACCAACTAGGATCTCATTGGGTATCATTGGAGTTTAAAACTCGAAATAAAAATATGAATACCACTGAAAGCAATGCATCGATTTAGTATTAATAAAACCTGGCATCAAGGACGTAATTTCACAGAAGTCGTTTGAAAAGACAAGAGGCCTAGTTGCATGCCTGCTTATAAGGCAGTGCCCTGTGATGACACTTATATTCATGATAATTTGTGGTCTTTTTAGGGACAGAAGATAGGTAGACTGTCTCATCTAACATTGGTTTTTTTGACTACTTCAAGTTTAACTTATAGCTTGTAAGTAGCCAGGGGCATAATGTACATACCTAGATATTCGTTCTCCAGTAGAATAGGTATGGTTGTTCCGTATTTAGCCAATTCATCAGCTTAACAATTCCCTAGAAGGTATCTTTGCCCTAGCACAGTGGCACTCAATATATGTATGTAGGTCTTTGAGATATATATGTATATATATGATATGTATGTAGATCTTTGAGATATTGTTGACAAGGGCTTGGACGGACATTTTTTTCTTTTTAATGCAATCATTTTTAAAATAAGAATATAGAGCAAATTTTACCGAAATTTTTAAATTTTTTGTAAAAATGTCTGCCAAAAATCCAATTTTCACTTTTTTTGTTTTTCCTTTGTCCAAGTTCTAGTTTAAGGTATTAACTAAAACAAGTACTTTTTTTTTTTTCTTTTGACATCAGTTGATCCTGTCACGAGTTCTGCTGTCAACGCGCAAGCACCTTTTTTCCGAAGGATCACCGGAAATGACGTCACAATGGCAGAGTTTTGAATATTTTTCTACAAAAAATTTAGAAACTCTTTGTCAAATGTGTATATTTTAGTTTGAATGAAATATTTAATTTTTTATATAAAAAAAATGGCTTAAATTAAGCCGTTTTTTACCCGACGAAACCCATTTAACCCCTTAATCCTGGACAGCGCAGCGCTTCTGAGATAGCCATAATATCCACTTGAAATACACCACAGTAGTTAGGCGGAACGAGTGTTTAGAACCATCTGTGTAGAAGTGACTAATCTGTCTTCGCTTCTATATCAGCCCAAAAGGATCAATTCTATCCGGAATAACTGGGAAAACTGTTGTTTTTTAAGTGTCATTTTTTTGCTAGTCAAGTCAAACAATTTTTCATGCGTCAACCTACGTTACCAAATCGTAGACTATATACATGATAAAAAATTATTTGGATATGTGACTATTAATTAAAGGTTGGGGGCGCTCAGGTTTTTTTTTACATTTTTGTGGATTGTTAGCCTAATGTGATTTCCACCATTTAGGTATGGATATGTATGCATGTAGCTCCATCATGATACCAGATAAACCAGAAATGTCTTTACTGTCTTGAGGTAGAATTTGTCTAAATTACGATTACGTGTTCTAATTAAACAGTTACAGTGACACAAAATGTGTTCTGCTGATTCTTCGTCCTCGTTGCATATCGTGCAGTGTTGTCTTGTGCATGAGCGCCCCAAGCTTTAATCAATAATCACTTATTGGTGACTCGGAAAAAAAATATTTTTTACTTTTTAGCTCATTAAAGCTTGTTTTCACAAATTTTTTTTTATCTTTACATATGTATGTATATTTATTTTCTACTACATATTTAGTATCTACTAAAATCGTATACACATTAACGTCGGTACGTATGGTATGCACCATATATTGGCTTGGGTGGGTTTAATATGAGAAAGTTTACTCAGAATGTTTGAGGCTCTACTCATCAAACCCTTCCATTTGATACCCATGTTATGGGGGTTGTGAAGAAAAAAGGAATCCGCCTTCTTATGGCATCCACCATATTGAATTTAGATTAACATCACTTAGCTAATCGTATTCTACCTGCAAAATCCCTTAATTTGATACCCATATTAAGGTGGTCGTGAAGATAACGGTAATCCACCATCTTAGCGCGTCCACCATATAACATTTGTACAAGATCATCAAATATAATATATTGAGTTGTCACCGGACAAGCAAAATTTCAACATAATCGGATATCTGGAAGTGGGTGTAAAATCGATTCCCAGATTCCGCCCTCACAGAAAGTGAAATTAATATAAAGCTTGTACATACATATGTATGTTACATATTATGTAAATTATTTCCAAAATCAGCGCTTGAAAAAGTGGTTGAAAATTGGAGCATATCCTGCTCTGTAATTGCCAGTCGCGCTGCTTGTATGCCCGAAATCATCTTTAAATGTTTTTTTTTTTTTACACTATCAGATCTGTGTCGTGGTGTGCTTAATACAAGCAACAACCACAAGCAGAGATGTGCCGGGGCAAAATATGCATCAACAGGCTCATCATTTAGTGCTGGTGTTAGTGGTTAGGCTACGCTACTTGACAACACTACCACAAGCAATAAATAAACACAAAATAAGAAAAACACATATACATTATTAGTATTTATGTGCGAGGAATTTATATTTAAGTTATAGATTTTACTCATGCGGTTAATAGGCTCATGCATCCCGTAATTTGTTCTGTGATGAGGAACATACAGTAACTCTATACTACGCAGGCAATGCGATCCCCCATGATAACAAATGATAAACAATTATCTTTCAAATTAAAACCTTTATTAGATCAAGAACCATGGCATGGAGTTTTATTTAAATTTGTTAAAGAGGGTCGCTCTTTAAAACAAAACTCTCTTCATAAGTTCCATTTAGCAGGAACTAAAATCGAGTGAAGTACGCTTTTCAGAAAATTACCAAATGCGTTTTATTTTATCCAACTATTTGTATAGTTTTATCTTTTATCTAAATACGTATATGGAATTTTCTGGAAAAGAATAACCTTTTTCACGATTCGTTACAGTGTTCCTGGTTCTATTTTAACCTTGTCATCACGGACTTATACTTAAAGGCGTTTGTGGGTAGAAAACTACGCAAAGGCAGAGTTGTAAGAGAAATTCCGCAGCGTAATGCCTTAATTGCACTGACATTTTTTTTTGGAGCAGTTTGAATATTTGTCAATTTTTGTCACGTTTCTTACTGACAGAGAAAAATGGAATTGTACTGAATCATTTGCTACTCTTAATAGATATAACTAAAACTAAAGTGAATCTATTTAATAATAGAAGCTCCGCCAAGTCATGTGGGTCAGACATGGATAGATTTGCACACTCCATTAGTTTCTGTAATACATTATGCCAAATATGAACAAACGAACCATTTAACTGCATGGCATTCAAAACGCTATGTATTCGACAAAGCCTTAACATAAGAATTTACTTTTAAGTTGTTCATGAGCTGTCAATTGGCCAGTGTCTAAAATAAAGCAGTGACATGACATGATAAATTTTAATCTGATTCATTTGAAGGAGATCGAAGAGTCTCGCAATAGAAACAACATTCGGATTTTTTACAGGAAAGCCAAACAACTGGAAGGTGGCTCCAAACCCTGAAAGCAAGCTCTTCGAAATAGTGAAAGGAACCTAGTCACCAAAGCACAGGGAGTAGTAGATGTTTTTTAGCAGTACTTTCATCTGCTAAATGGGTATCATTTAGAGAGAGAGTGCTAGGGGAAAAGTAACACCCAAATCCAGTTAATGAAGAAATAGTTCCCCTTCTAAGTATAGAAAAGGTCGGCTATCAGCTATCAAAAAGCTGCAGAATAAAAAGGCCGCCGGCTTTGATGAACTTCAAGCCGTTCTGCAACACACTTATGGGCAGTGTGGCCTCCGGCCCTACCGGCCGGCATGACCTGAAGACAAATACTGGAAAAGATCAATGGATTTCAAGTCGAGATCCACCACCTTCTCAACGACTTCAAAGTCGCATATCATAGCATTCACCATCTTGATCTCTACAAGGCTATTGCCGAATTCGGTATCCATCAACTCCAAGAATGACACCTAGATAGAGATTCGACGAAAACGTAGGAAACCGCTGCTGCTTCGATTTGGCGAAACCCTTACAACTCAGAAGACCAGATCATTGGTCCTGCCAGTTTTGCTCTATCGTGTGTCGAGTGCTGGACGATAAGCAGGAAAGCATGGCAGATTTTGAACACTGCTATGGCCTTTGATAAAGTCAATCATAGAGTTCTTTGCTGGAAGCTAAAGAACATTTTCGGATTTGTTGAGCGAGCAGTGAGATTACTCTACAGTTACCTCTCTGGTAGGTTGCAGATGGTTGTCACGGGTGAACGCTGTTCATCCTTACTGACAATCAACCAGGGTGTACCGCAGGGCTCAATATTGGGACCGATTCTTTTCTGCATGTTTATAAATGACCTGCCGACCAGTGTGCAGACATGCTTCGGTACACCTATATGCAGATGATGTTCAGCTGCACCTTGCGCAACCCTACGCCAACCTTAACGAACTCACTCTCCTCATTAATGATGACTTAAAGAGCATCTATACTTGGTCAGTTGCAAATGGGTTGCTACTAAATCCGACAAAGTCTCAGGTAATTCCGATTTCAATAATAAAATTCAATTTAAATCTTCTACCAGATCTTTCTTAGTTGGCGCTACAGCTCGAGGTGAACCTGGGCCTGCTTCTCGCAACCATTTGTGTGTGCGTGTTATATTTTTGCACGAATGGAAGGGACCTACAGTTTTTTGCCGACTCCGAACGGCGAGTTGAGAAGCTCAATCGTGACAAATGATACTCTTTGATGCTTGTCAGACATTCGAAAGAGGTGGGCACAGTGAAAAACTTTTAGATGTTTGCGGCGGGATTCGAACCCAAGACCGCTGGCACAGTAGTCCGACGCACTAACCACTTGCGCTACGGTGCCCACTACCACTACCAGATCTATATCTGAATAATCAGAAAATTAAGATTGTTGAGTCAACCACGAGTCTGGGTTTTACAATTAATCGAAGTCTGACCGGCTACAATCACACAAACTTGGTCATCGGTCGCATCTACGGATGTCTGCGCAAGCTGTGGCTTAGTGCATATTTTACTCCGCTTGATACATGGCGTAAGCTGGTAACTCCCTATCTCAGCGAAAACTACAAGTAGCCTTCAATGATGCAGTGCTTTACATATATGGGATTCGTAGGTATGAGCACATTTCTGCGTACTCTAGGGGTGTATTGGGTTGTGATCTGAATCAGTATACCAATGCCAGGAACTGTATTTTTTTTTACATAAAATTGTAAATAATCAGCGTCCGTCTTATTTGTATAACAGACTTCATTTCACTCGCTCCTCAAGAACCACAAACATCATACCTTACCGCTACAATTTTCTTAACTCGTCGCGTTTGTTTTTCATCCACACTGTGAGATTATGGAACTCGTTACCTTCGCATATAAGAGCTATATCGAATCACTCCAATTTCAAAAGTGCAATTCTCCTACACTTTTCTTCGAACCAACACTAAACCTTTCTTTTTCTTCCTCTTCATCACCCACAGTACTTTTATTGTATTTTAATTTTAAGTATTAATTGAAACTTATATTTTTGAAATTAAAGTGTACTAAGTACTAAAAAAGATTATTATCTTAATGTACAAACCATTTAAATTAAATAAATGAAATGAAAAAACAATTCTTCTTCGGATATTTGGTCCAATATGCGAGGAGGACGAATGGAAACGCGTGCTCTATGAGCTGTACCAAGTTATGGACATTCAAGACGTCAAGAAAGTCCGAGGCTTCGATTTAAGGGCCAAGCTATTGCGAATGCCAGAGCGCTTGGTCTGAAAAACTGGAAGCAGCGTGCCCAGGACCTCTTCGGATGTTTGCAGTGGCCCTCGACTGGGTGGGATCCCGTAATAGGACAAACTGTCACATTATTGAATCGATTTCAAACGTTTGACACGTAAGCAATTTAACCGCATGCGTTACCAACAAATTGCAAGTTTTTGAGGTTCAAGTCGTTACAAAGAGTATAAAACCAATTTCACTAGATGCTTCCTCCCATCCCCCATTTGAATTTCCACGTTAACTCTTTTCTCTACTCATGTCCTTTTGATTCTTTTGAATATGTTAAAATATTTTGAACTCATTACGAGTTAATGCATATCTTATTAGCTTACCATAATAGAGTGGATGCAAATGGTGTTAAATTAAGTTTTTTTTTTTGTGTGTTGCAATGACACTAACTTAGAACTAAATTGCCTTCATTATGGATGCATAGCGTCTGGTGTAACTTTTCATCGACAGCATACTGGGTAGATGGGAATTTTCGATGCAACGAAACACCCTTCCTTTTCATTTTGGTGTTTTCTTGTTTCACAGCAACTGAACTACCCCATAAGTAGTACGAGTAGTGCTTTGGCGAAATAATTGTCGCTTCTTCCCTCTTAATATGCAGTGCCTTCCCTCACCCGCTATCAAATGCTTGGTCACCCTCAATGTTATCTACTCATTAAAATCTAATCCCTTAGGGTAGTTAAGTTAATGGAATTTTTGGTGTCATCATAATATTCTCATTCCTTGTATCTAAATTTATTTATTTTATTTATTTTTATTACCAAGGGGTCTATCAAAGGCAATATCTAATTCTTCCTCTTAACGCTTTAAAAGTTATCTTTAAGAAAAAAATTTAAATTTACTTAATTTTATCGCAAGAAATTAACGTTTCCACTTGTCACAACGTCAACCTTACGACAGGTTTAATTAGGTGTGTAACACATCGCTACCTGGCGCTTATATTAATTGTGTATACGTTAATGTTTGAGTATAAATGTAAATTGCCCAAAGCATATGTATGTGCGGCTACAAAATACAAGCCACCATCACGAAAGTCTGAAGGTAAAAAACATGTTTCTCCGATAAAATGTATCTATCATACGAAATGTGGGCGCAGATGGAATCGTTTTGAATATTTATACAAATTTTTTGTAATAAAAGGAGAACAACAAAACTTTTTTCTTCTTCTTCATAAATAGGAAAGAAAACAGAGGAGAGGCCCCACCCATCCGGAACATGATAATTATTGTCTTGTGAACTTTTTGGTAGCTCTGTCAACAGAAGTATCTGGAATTTAATTTGTGAATATGAATCTTTTCGAATGAAAATGAGATGTAGGCTTCTTTATGAATGACGATGGAGGGACTTAACTTTGTCGCTTTTTAGATTCAAAGTGATTTGAAAATCGAGACCCACCATTCAGGTTTGCACTCTTATTTTGATGTTCGAATGAGAAATTTAATATTTGACAGCTGTCATATACGTGACAGTTAACAAAAAACGCGTAAAAACAGAGAAAATTTATAGCGGAAATTCGATTACATACAAACTTTTTTGAAGACAAATTCATGTGCCATCTGGGATCTGGGACCAGGACCACGATTCGTAATTTAATTAACAAAAAAAAAAATAAATTTAAGAATCTGATTTTATTTATTTGAGAAACCAAGGCCTGTGTTTCATCATCATTCTGGCTGTAGCGTTAAAATTATTGCTGCAGTAAATAAAAGTGTAAGTGAAGATAAAAGCAACTCAACGCGTCGAGCCATTTACAGCAGTTGCGGCTTTCGTGAAGGACAAGAACAAGGCAACGAATTTAATTAAAAGATCTACTTTATCCGACTAATTTGTAATATTCATTTTACTTAAGGGAGACATGTAACAAAAAAAATCGAATTTTCTTTTGTTTTTGCATAAATAGTTAAAATAACATCTCAAAAATATGCCTGTAAATTTTTAGAATGAAATTCGCATTATGTATTTATCGATTAAAAACTCTTTAGTACTGACGACTCGTTCTGTGCGGAGTGATTTAGTCAGTGAAAAAAAAAATAAATGCAGTCTTATCCTAAAACTGAAAAACGTGAATCAGCTCGTGCTGCGAGACCACTTAAAATAACTCCATGGAAATCAACATAGTAATAAAGAAGAAGAAGATACAGAATCATAGAGTTTCTGTGTGTCAAAACTTTAAACGCGTTTTTCTCGAAACTACTTTTTTTTTAAATTGGCGAGCAACTAACTCGAAAATTTCTCAACCTATTCTTATGAATCACACGTCTTCTCTACCTGAACCTCAAAAATGCCAAAAAAAAAAAATCAAAAATTACCATTTTCACCCAAAAACCATCGAAAAAAGGGTGAAAAATCTGACTTATTTTTCTGAGGCGTGCAAATTTACGATTTTTTGACTTTTTTGTTTCTTTATTCGTTCAACTAGAAGATACGATACATGTTTTATGAACACGTTCAAACCAAAATTTTTGATTTTAGATCGCTATTTATAACAGAAGCTTAAAATCCCGCCGATTGATGCCTTTCGCCACGATGGTCTCAGGAGATAAGTTACTACGGTGGCCATTTTGAAAAAAAATACTTATTCGTGTATTTTAATATACTGAATTTAAAAACGATTCATTTATTCCTTCCCTTTTAAATAAGCCTCTGAAAAACGGTCAAAATTCATACGGTTACATGCATCGCCCCCTTTAAAAGATTAGAAACACATGAAAAGGTCAAAAGACAAGTGTTATTTGATGCTTTCAAAATGGAACCGCGACAAGGCCCTTAAGTCATAAGCCGAGAGTGCTAGATTCAAGTGTAATTACATGAGAGCCTATCCACTAGAGAGGTTATATACTTAACTTGTGAAACACCATCTGGATCTGTGAATGCAAATTTGCCATCCTATGTGCGATCAAGTATTCAAGTGAATTCAAGATGCGAGCCTTGAAAGTAACAATTATACCTACGAATACCTATATTAAAACTTTTGTACGGATTAATAAATAGAACGCTTTATAAATTATAAGCTACGACCTCTAAATTTCAATGAAGGGAGAAATAAAAAGATAAACACTTTCCAAAGATATTAAAGCACCATCCTTAAATTTCAAAGTACAGTTCTTAAGATTCAGTCTCACAATAAGTGAAAATACTCAAGTTGATTTATCCTTAACTTTATCTTACAGAATTACTGAAACCCCTTTTTGTGATGTAAACAAGTTCCAAGAAGAATTTTAATTGAACCTGCACTTGTATTTTCTAGCTTTGTTGACACCTGTTAGAGAAAAAAGTTGCATGCTTATTAAGATCTGTACAATTTTTCAAGAAGAATCTGAAAAGAAGTACTATAAAAACCATACGTACCGACAAAAATTAAATAAACTCTCCAGTTTTCCTGGACTCCATCCACAGAGTTAGCTAATACCTAACTACAGTACGCTGATGTGCCTATCTCTGTTTATCTTGCCCTTCGAGTAAACCCCTTAGGTTAGGTTAGCGCGGCGGCTCAGCTTCACATGACCCATAGTGATGCCACAACTCTCCAGTGCAAAAATAGTTAATTGTTGTAGCTTTGTTCAAAACAAATGAATCTTATGTTTGCGACTTCTTGGAGGAAGTTGAAAAAAGAAGTTCTCCACTATCCTGTGCCTCCTTTTTGCCAGTGCAGGACAATAGCACAATATGAGCTCCAGTGTTTCTATACATAATACCCGGTTCATTGCAGATAAGGCAGTGCCCTGAGACAAATGTCAAGTAGTAAATCGTATTCAACTAGCAAGAGAATGTACATATGGTATGTAAATATTTATTATTTTCAGAGAAATAGTGCTCGATCGGTGCGTGTCGATGATTTCGGGTTCTGAACTAAGTAAAACTCCCAGTTTAGCCTGTTCATCCGCTCTTTCGTTACATGTGCTGCCTTACCTTGATATCCAGGAACCCAATAAACGAGTTGCTTCCGATAAGTTCTGGAAATGAAGCGTACTAAAGTAGTACTAAACTACAGTTTTCGATTTTATGATATTGCCCTTAACACTAGAACCGCCGGCAATTTAAGGGGGTTGTAGAACTTCAGCGGTTCAATTTTTTCCTCTTGAATTATTGCGACGATCAATCCGTTTAATGTACGAAGTCATCATAAAAATACATTGTTAAATACTTTTTATTGTTTTTATTAAGTATCTGTGGGACAAAATTGGGACGGCGACGGTTCTAGTGTTAAGTGCGTTAAGCGCAACTTGGCTGTCAACATAAATGTTGATGCAGGTGATGATTCATAAGATACAATTTTCTGCGACTGTCTGAATTGCCAAAAACTGGCAACTTTTCTATTTTGGCTTTTCATTTCCTATGAGAATCACATAATCGTCCACAATGTGCTACCACAAACTGATTTCGATTCAAAAGAGTCGCTTTCATATGTTCAAAATGTAACAATTATGGTTCGCTTATCGTTTCTCAGAATCACAACTTGCCTTTCTGCCTAATTAAAAAAATTTTATTTGCTTTTATTTGTATGGCGAAAAGTGGCATTTTATTCTGTTTGACATTTATTATAAAACTGTTACTATGTTATGTACATAAAAGTGCACTTAACGCTTCAATTATTCTGTATGCCACAGTTGGGAAAATTTTCTTAAGTAAAATACATAATATGTTGCCTGGTAGAGTTGCAATATCATAAGCAACCTTAATGTTGATTTTAAAATGAAGTTTATCACTATTCAAGTCAGCAACTTAACACTAGAACACACGGTGGGCAATCATTAAAAAAGACCATATGTTTTGAATGACACTCAAATAATCATTCAAGTTGTTATTTTTGAGTGAAGAACATGAACAACGAGCAAAGAGCGTATGCATTGCTGGTACTTGGACTTTGCAAACAGCATCAAAAGAACAAAGTGGGTTAAAGATAAAATTGAAGAAGTTATATTCGCACATCAATATTGTGAAAGAAATTAATAATTCGGAGTCATTAGACTACAGAAAATTTCTGTCTTGGTCCATCTCGACCTGTGTTTGCTTTTTGTATGATGAAATTTGTGTACACACTATCGAGCAAAAACAAAAAAATACCCGCTGTGTATCATGCAGTTAGTGACATTCCATCACGCAGTTGTACACATCATCAGTTTTGCATGATATCATTCAAAACTGACACTCTTGTCGGATGGTATGTACCCGCTTTTAATTCAAATATATCGCATATACGTTCTACGGGATTGAGGTCTAGAGATTGGGGAGGATGGGGGAACTGCGATTTTACATGGTATACAAGCCACTTTTTTACTAGCATTGAGAAATGCTTAGGGTCAGTATCTTGTACCTACTAGCATAAAAACGTTCTGTAGGCCAGTTTCAGAAGCGCTGGCTTTATGATTATCTTTCAGAATTCGAAGATGCTTGTGCTTGTCCATTGCTTGTTCATTGTTGCCTCAACAAAAACTATATTTCCCACCCCTTTTGCGTCCATACCTCCCCAGACCATTAAACTCCAGCCTCCATACATTTTTGTACCTGCTGGACACTGCCTTTTTCATCCGGAATATTGAATAAGAAAAAAGTATCCAGTAATTCGAAAACCTCCGTGGTTTGAATTAGGGAAGGTCTCTAATACATAGTTCTAATTACCGAGGTAGTACTGTTATTTCCACGCAGAAGAAGGATTAACTTTGTGGAAACTCAGTTATTGGGCTGGAACTAGGTACCATATAGATTATGCTTATATTATGCATTTGAAAGTCGTAGAGAGTGGTCGATAAGGAATTTTACTATGGAGCAGCTGAGATTTACAGCTTAATATAGACGACCACCAATTTTGGAAAAATCATTTTGAGCGACAAAGCATACTACGACTTGGCTGGCTTTGTTAATAAACAGAATAGCCGCTATTGGGGCACTGAAAACCCTCACTTGATACACCAAAAACCACTTTACCCTCGTAGAGTAACTGCATGCTGCTCCATTTGGGCCGACGGCATCAGTGGGTCATATTTCTTTAAGGATACTTGAGGCAATACTATAACAGTTACTGGTGAGCGCTATCGAGACATGTTGAAAAACTTTCTTGTGCCCGAATTGGATCAAATAGGCCTACACAACATGTGGTTCCAACAAGACGGTGCCATATCACAACAGCTCGTGCTACAATGCAAATTTTGTGAGAATTGTTTCCCGTCAAAAAGTCGTGATATCGAGTGGCTCCCACGATCCCCTGATTTGAACCCTCCCAATTTCTTCATATGGGGGTACTTGAAGGAAAAGGTGCACACCAACAAACCAACGACAATCTTGATGCTTACGGACAACATTCGAAATAAAATTGCCTTAAGTATCACCAGACGTCTGCGAAATTGTTATGAGAAATGTGCTTAAAAGAGCCCGCCTTTGCTCCATGGCCAGAGCTACTATTCCGTACATAATTTCATATGAAAGCTATTCAAAAAAAGACATCGGCCTCGGACATAGAAATCTTCCTCTATATGAATTCAACACTTGGAAAATTTAGTACATTAACAAAGTATTATTCACTGAAGAAAATGTATTCAAATTACTAGTTGTTTCGAAAATTGCAAATATTTTATAGAGGAGTACAATCATGACGAGGGGAGTACGGGAGTACAGTCTTTAAGAGAGTAGTACGAATAGTCCCTTAGTACTCACTTCGGCAGCCCTGGTGAACGGTATACCTACTACTGTACTACTACAACTACAAAGGATACGTTCCCAAAGAATTCGTGTAGAAAAAATCCGGTTTTGTATGGACATACATATCATTCTTCTATTTAGTTCTGAAGTGGTGAGCCGTAGACGTAGTGAACTACTGAGCCGTCACCGTCATCTGTATTGTGTTTCTGTTTCACAACTCACTAGTTCAGACACAGATCCAGATGAGAGGTGAGCCGTTTAACTACTGAACTAAAGATATCTGAACTAGTTCATTTAGTTCAACAAGGTGAGCCGATCTTTTGAACGGCTCCTTCATGAGTTACACAACTCTACTCCAAATACATCGCGGCGTCAACACAGGGAATCGAGATTAAAAAAAATTCCAAAGCTTCAATCTCGATCCCCATTTAATTCTTTCAAATATTAGATGATACTACGCCTTATTACCCAGTGTCACACCTTAAATCGAGGCCTTAAAAATTAAAAAAAATAAATAAATAAAATCATAACACCTTCCACTGGCAATTACATATGTTAATACCTCCACACAGTGGGGCACATTTAATGGCAAAAAAATATTTGTTTTACTAAAACTTCATCTGGTTTCGGGTGCGGGAGGTGGCTGTTTCTTTTCTGTAACAAACTTATAAAGATATTCTCAATCCAATAAAAAGAAGAAATAATAATAATAATAAAAACTATAAGAACTAGTTATAGGAACGCCTGTTTTTTTTTTTTTAAGGTACGGAAGCATAAATTAACCCACAAAACAACGCAATTTAAATTTTATACAGAAGTGTTCATGTTTATTAGATGCGTTTAGTTAGAGGGAACGCCCTACTATAGAACCCCTGTGGTATTGAAAATAGAACCCCTGTGGTATTTTACGCTTATTTGGTCACTTCTCGTGAGTGAATTATGATTTATGTTTATTTTGTTTTCCCCTCCTCCTCGTTGTTGGTTTCGCTCGAGATAAGGTCAAAACGAAAACGTGGGACGCAATTTATGGTCATGAATAACTTTGACACCTGTTAAACTTTACACAGTCACTTTTGACATAAGCATACGAGTATTAGACAAAAGCGTGACCGCCATTTATATTGTCTGGCGATAAACTTCAACTGTTTATTGACTGTTGTTTGCGATGCGAATTTTCCGCAGTATGAAAATTTCTGTCGACGCGACGGTTGACCCCATTTAACGGTAATAAATTTTAGCAGTTTATGGCCGGCCTAATGACTTTTCTTGAATCTCGAATCTCTGTGCGAATATTAATCTTCCGTTTAGGTCGGCTTAGATGCAAAATAATCTAATCAACTAATAAAAAGTGAGTAATGCTACTTTTGGAAAGAAATTAAGGGAAAGATAAGCCCATCAAGCAATAATCTCCTGCTGGATTATTAACTGCTTATGTAGACGCAGTTGTTGGGCGGGTGGTTGGAAATGTCGTAATGAATGAATTTCATCCCCATATACCAAACCACCATCTGTCCCCTGGCAGCACAGCCAGCTGAGTTAGGGTTGCGTATGGGTGTGGGTTTGTGTACCCAACATTACTTAATGTTAAATGTCTTGAAAATTTTCAACACACACTTCTTCTCAGATTGATAGGCCATCAGTCAACACGACGTGGAGATGTCCTTCCATCATCTAATCCAGACACTAATACTCGTCTCTTCGTAAGCGGTATTCGATGGGAATGATGATGAATGGCAAAGGATACGAATGGCAGTCGTGTGTGTTGGATGTCGTTATGTTTACGCAAAATCCTTTAGCAGTAATTAATTACCAAAAATAGGTTTTATATATTTACGCAGATCCATCCAATTTATGCACACAAACACACACACACGGATATGTGAATGCTGTCAAGCGTTAAATTGTTTCCCAGAAAGAAGGTTTCCTCTGCACTCATACATATGTGTCCAGAATAATTAATCACTGTTAATTTAATTCGGTGGAATACAAATATGTATTTCCTGGAGGTTAGTGTTGCCGTGAGGGGTTTAATGATATTCAATTTATGAATATTGTGCATCCTAGATATAAATGCGTACACAAATACATAATGTATAAATATTTTCACTTTCAATTAAGTTTAATGGGAAAAGGGAAAATTAAGTCAGTGGTTAAACAGGATTTAGTTGTGTTGGATAAAGGATCGAAGTCATGATTACGGAAATACCATTAACCTAACGAAAGTCACTAATGACGACGTCGAAAACTTCCAAATGCATCAGTGAAGACTTCAAAAATCTTCACTGCTAATGGGTACCATGGACATGCTTTATACGCTTTTCTCTTTTAATTTTAGTTAACCGCCACTTATCTCATCTCATCTTACAACTGTTTTGAGAGTCAACTGAATGTGCGGTTTAAAAAACTGTAGCATTTCCTATGAGAAAAAAGCTAAGTGGATGTCATGGTATTAGCATCACAAAAAGGACTCTCTCATGTCATAGCATCACAAGAAGGACTCTCTCATATCAGAAATTGTACAATGGGCCCTTTCCATAGCCAAGGGGTGGTGCCAGGACAGGTATGGAACTGCTCTTGAGAAAGAGAAAACCAAAAGTCATAAACTTATCAGAAGAGGTTGAATACTTAGTTATAATCCTAGATAAGTCCTCACCTGGAACTCTCACCTTAATCAAATCACCGAGAAGGCTACATGTGCCAACGCCTCTACAGAAATACTTGAGACGGAAAACCAAATTTTATTTACTGGTTTTACAACACTATCGGCAAACCAGTGATCTCCTACTCAACGATAGCATGGTGGCCAAAAACCAAGCAAAAACATGACCAAGTCGGCTCTTCACATATCTTTAAAGAAGGAAGCTAGAAGGCAGCCCTCAGGATCCCCGACATACATATCTAGCCTGGAACTACGCAACTTCATAGAATATTTAAGTATACTATAAATGTTCCAAGATGCCACCTCAAAAAAAATGTGATTATCCCAGTATGAATCTTGTCGACTATAATGCAAAACGGCTCAGGGCCGGTAAAGGAGTCAGGTGAACCTTTTTTTACCCAGTTCGTTAACTTTTTCGTTTTCATCAATTTCCTCAAATCCGGGCAACAACCAAAATTGAACTTTTTTTTGCTATGGGTGAGGTCCTGGAGGTCCTGAACTGAACTTTTGTTATGGAGCTTAGGTCATCAGATTCAAAAGTCTTTCACTTAAATGCAAATAAAGGGAGATTGATTTACAAAGATCCGATTAGTTTGGACATCCCCGCCAGATTCATCTTTAGGTCGGATATGGTGCCAGAGTCATGGTTCAGCTATGTTTCCATTTCCCAATTTTCAGGTAATTATCACAGAATGCATTTGCGAGGTTCCGAAATCGGGGCTTAATACGGGAAGATTGAACTTCTTTACTTGGGTATCTAGGTTCGGGTTTGCGAAAGACGGTACCAAAACCTTAAAACTACTCTCGATGACAAACGGGATGTCAGTGCTAAAAATATAAATTCAAAAACCAATACAAGTGATTAGCAGGGAAGTGCTCCGAATCACCGGGAATGCCGTGCGTAAGGCAGACACTACGCAAGGGTAGTGTTACCAACACACCACTTCGACTTTTTATTGTAAACTCAGTTGGTCTCCGAATGCTGCCGCATTACTCATAAAATAGCTCTGTGTACTGTCAATTTCATTTCTATTTAAAATACACCTTAAACACGCTCATTTCATTTCAAATCTGACAGAAGAAGAAAACGGCAGCAACGGCAGACCAAAGTGAGTAAATTAAAAATTATAATAATTTATGAATTCTAAAACGTTTCTTTTTTTTTAAAATAAAGTTTTTTAAAGCATTCTCCAAGTGGAACAAAACAGATGTTTCATTTTTCATTTGGATGCTACAATAAGTTGGAAACCCGACCAACATTTCTTTAAAAAATTTGTTGGCAAGCGTTGCTGATTTCAGAAGAGTCCCTGGAAACTTCCACAACTGCGCATTACTCATTTTCAACGCGGATGCAACGAGCAATAATGAGTCAAGCAACAAGTGGTACTGGGGTTGAAGATCCAACCAAGGGAAGTTGCCGAATATGTAAAAAGGAAGATACTATGCGAATGGTTCAGTGCGACAGATGTGATGGGTGGTTTCACTTCGAGTGCGTCCATGTCGACGACGAGATTTCAAAGCAGGACTTTATTTGCGACATGTGTTCCGCTTCAACATCGACAGCAAAACAGAACAAACAGCGATCTACAGCGACAGACGGCGGTAACTTTCAGTCACCAAATGGGGTGACCTCGCAAGAAGGACAAAAGGTACGTACAGAAAATTTGTCTAATTCATCAAATACAAATATGTGCGGCGCCTCCAAACAACGACGTAGTATGAAATTAGAACTAATGCGTCTGGAGGAAGAAAGAAAAATAAACATGCAATACTTAGAGCAAAAGTATTCGGCTATGCAAATGTTTAAGGATTCCGATGAATCCGACGAAGATATTGAGATTGATTTGGGGGAGCAGCAGCTTCAGCGAGGCATACATTGGGCGGATGGCAATGGTTCCACGCTGGGTAAGGTAGGCAAGGGTGAAAAAGGTGCTAGGGTTAGTTACGGTTGTCACGAAAACGTACAGGGCATTCAGACAAATAAATTACCAACGTCATTAAATATGAGCGGAGTGCAATCAGGGTCAACTGCTCGAACATTAAATGCAGATCAGGCTTGTGCGCGTCAGGTCGTTCCAAGAGAGCTTCCAGTTTTTAGTGGCAAACCAGAGGAATGGCCACTTTTCGTAAGTAGTTTTGAAAATTCAACAAGACTGTGTGGATTCAGTAATGATGAGAATCTACTTCGGCTACAACATGCACTGAAAGGAAAGGCTCTTGAATATGTAGGTAGTAGACTTATGATACCGGCACTAGTACCTGAGATAATTTCTACTTTGCGTATGGTATTTGGAAGGCCAGAACACATTATATATAATTTACTGGCAAAGCTACGTGCGTCACCAGGTGTAAATGCAAACAAGTTAGAAACTCTGGTAAACTTTTCTTTGGAAGTAAAAAATATTACAGCTACTATGGAGGCAGCTGAACTTGAAGCACATTTAAATAATCCTTTGCTTATTCAAGAGCTTCTCGAGAAACTTCCAGCACAGATGCGGCTCAGTTGGGCGATTTTTGCCCAAACAGTTCATGTTAAGAATTTAACAACTTTCAGTAATTGGCTATTTGAACTAGCGGAAGCTGCAAGTAGTGTGATCTCTATCCCGATTACCAAATCTAGTCAACCAGACTTTGAGAAACGTAAAACACATCGTGTCGGTTTTCACGAAGAGAAGGGACAGTCCACGAGAAAAAGAATGGATCACAAGAGCACAGAGGCACTAAGGTGCTTTGCATGCTATGAAGCACATTTAATAGTAAAATGCGAAAAGTTTAAAGGGTTAGAATATGGCGAAAAGTGGAACGTGGTGCACAAGAACAAACTATGCCGCACATGTTTAAAGCGTCACGAGGCCAACTATTGTCCAGATCGCAAAGAATGTGGAATCAATCACTGCACCGCTAAGCACCATCCTCTACTCCACAAATCCCATATCAACAATGATAAAGACAAGCCAGATGTAGTCGCAGTACACCATGTAGAGACCTCCAAAGTATTATACCGAATTGTACCAATTACTGTTCATGGAAAGAAATCATCCATCGATGTATATGCGTTTCTCGACGACGGGTCTGGTCCCACTCTTATCGAGAAAGATATCCTTGCGCAATTAGAAATTCAGGGCTCAAAGTCAGATCTGTGTCTAAAATGGACTGATGGGTCAGTACGGGTAGAGAAGAGTTCGGATAGTCTTGATTTAAAAATATCGCCTAAAGGTAACATCGGAAAAATATATTCATTACGAAACGTGCGGTCAGTAAGTGCACTTGATCTACCTTCGCAGACACTAATGGTATCGGAACTTATTGAAAGATATAAACATCTCAAAGGTCTTCCAGTGGAGTCATATCGAAATGTTGTCCCAAAAGTGATCATTGGTATAAACAACAAAAGCGTAGCCATGCCATTAAAATTCCGAGAAGGAAAGGTAGATGAACCTGCGGCTACTAAAACGCGCCTAGGCTGGACAATATACGGTGAACTGGATCGAGACGCCACAGGAACAAAAGGAAATACGAGTGAGGTCCATAGGCAATTACATGTATGTGAATGCGATGACGATGTGGCTCTGCAGCACCTAATGACAGAGAATATGAGAATTGAAAACGAACTGTCGGGTGCACAGCCAAAGGATAAGTTGGATGCAAGTGAAAATAAAAAACTACGAGAGCACGTAAGGCGAGATGGTGATTGTTTTGTTGCAAGATTGCTGTGGAACTCAAGCAATATAACTATGCCCGACAACTATACAATGGCTATCCGAAGACTAAGCTGTTTCGAAAAGAAGTTAAATAAGGACCCAAATTTAAAGATACTGGTCAACGACCATATTAAAAGCATGGAAATTAAGGGCTATATTCGCAAGTTAAGTGCTGCTGAGATAAATACAGATTTCCCGCGAAAATGGTACCTGCCGATATTTACAGTCAGGAATCCAAACAAACCACATAAGATAAGAGTGGTATGGGATGCCGCCGCGGAATGCAATGGCATATCCCTAAATGGATGCCTTGAGAAGGGCCCAGATCTGCTGACATCGTTAACTGGAGTCCTATTCAATTTTCGAATAGGAAAAATAGGAATATGCGGCGATATTTGTGAAATGTTTCACAGGGTAGCCATCGATGAAGAGGACCAGCAATCACAGCGTTTTATGTGGCGAGACGGGGATTCCAGTCGGCCTCCGGATATCTTCGTGCTTAGAGTTATGAGTTTTGGTGCAACTTGCTCACCGTCGCTTGCACAGTTTGTTAAAAACGAAAACGCCAATGAGTGTATAAAGGACTATCCAAGAGCAGTCAAATCTATTGTCGAGAGGCATTATGTAGACGATATGCTAGACAGTATAAATTCCGTTCAAGAGGCTATTGAGCTTGCAAAGGGTGTCAGAGAAGTCCACAAGCGCGCGAATTTTCATATTCGAAACTGGTTATCAAATTCTATCGAGGTCACCAATGCTCTAGGAGAAATAGGTACTGCGGATAAGTTTTGCCGGGCAGGAAAAGTAGTAGAACAAATCGTAGAAGCAGACAAGGTATTAGGACTGTGGTGGCAAACAGCTAGTGACACATTCACATTCAATTTAAAATTTACAAAGGCCAGTCAGGAAATTCTGCGCGGAGAAAAATTACCGACCAAGAGGGAGCTTCTTAGACTGCTCATGTCCATTTTTGATCCATTAGGATTTCTATCATTTTTTACAATTTATATGAAAATATTGCTCCAAGATGTCTGGCGCAGTGCAATAGGTTGGGACGAAACCATACCGGATGACTTGGCAACTGCATGGAAAAGATGGCTGTCATTTCTCAAGAGAGTGCAAGATGTTCAGGTGCCAAGATGCTACTTTGGCCTATCCGTTAGCAACGAGAGTAAGATGGAATTACATGTATTCGTGGACGCCAGCGAGACCGCATATGCCGCAGTAGCGTACTTGAGAATCCTAAGCGCGAAAGGAATAGAGGTGTCCCTGGTGTGCTCGAAAACGAAGGTGGCCCCATTACGTCCTATCTCTATACCTCGCATGGAACTTCTCGCCGCAGTCATGGGCGCCCGCCTCGGAAATACAGTCATCAAAGCCCACGATTTCAAGATTGAAACAACCATGTATTGGTCGGACTCAAAAACCGTTTTGTTGTGGTTACGTTCCGATCCAAGAAGCTACAAGCAGTTCGTCATGCTACGCATAGGTGAAATTCAAGAAACGACGGAAATAGCGAATTGGTACTATGTCCCAACGAAGCAGAACGTAGCAGATTTAGGCACTAAGTGGAGCCAACAACCAGACTTCGATCCAAGCGGGCCATGGTTTACGGGGCCCGCATTTTTGAAACAAAAAATAGACCGATGGCCCAAGTATCAAATAAACTTCGAAAGCAAATGTGACATAGAACTACGACAATCTTCGGAGCCGCAGCAATTAGCAGTTCAAGTCCATGAACCAATGCCTGTTGTATGTTACAATCGTTTCTCTAGATGGGAACGTCTGCTAAGATGTCTAGCGTATGTTAAGCGTTTTATAACATGTCTGAAAACAACAAAAACCGTAAAAAAGGCTTCAAAGATCGATCCAAGAATAAGTAACATAACTAACTTCACTGCTGACGAATTGCTCTGGAGTCAAGAGTTTTTACTTCGCCTTGCCCAAACCCAAACCTTTAGCCATGAGACCTGCCTGTTGCTAAAGAATCCTGATTGCCTGCTCCCCAAATCAAGTCCACTACGTTGTATGTCGCCCTTTATTGACAAAAATAAGATAATTAAAATGCGAGGTCGCCTTGAGAACGCCAAGGTGATAGGTGACGCAACTAAGAACCCTATCCTTTTACCGAAAGATCATTATATTACGAGGCTGCTGGTAGATTGGTACCATCGCAAGTTTAAGCATGTTAACCACGAATCAGTAATCAACGAGATCTTTCAGAGGTACCACATTCCAAAAGTACGATCACTTCTCAGAACTGTTCGCAGTAACTGCCAGCTATGTAAAATCCGAAGAGCACATCCTAATCCACCAGAGATGGGACCTCTACCAGAAGCGCGTTTGTCGGCTTATACAAGACCTTTTTCGTACGTTGGGCTTGACTTTTTTGGCCCATTTTTGGTCACAGTCGGGAGACGCCAGGAAAAGCGATACGGTGTCGTCTTCACATGCCTAACATGCCGTGCTGTTCATATAGAGGTGGCACATAGCTTATCAACGGATTCGTGTGTGATGGTAATTCGGAACTTCATCGGTCGTAGAGGGACACCGCTTCATATCTTCAGCGACAATGGCACCAACCTAAGAGGGGCAGAAAAGGAGCTTCGAGAAGCCCACCAAATGATCGATTTTAACGCAATCCAAGCTAAATTTACAAGTCCGGACAGCAAGTGGACCTTTATCCCTCCTGCTAGTCCTCATATGGGGGGTGCCTGGGAACGTATGGTTCGTTCAATAAAAACCGTATTGTACCAAATCATCACACGCGACACCAAACTGACCGACGAGACGCTTTGTAATGTGCTGGTGGAGGTCGAAAGTATAATTAATAATCGACCACTGACCTATCTATCCTTGGACACCGCCGAAGAGGAAGCTCTAACTCCTAACCACTATCTTTTGGGCTCATCATCCGGCTGTAAGCCTACAGGCAAATTCGAAGACACCGACAAATACGCAAGAATGTCATGGCGTCATTCGCAGCTCCTCGCTGACAAGTTCTGGAAGAGATGGGTGGCTGAAGTCTTGCCAACGTTAACTCGGCGAACATCGTGGTTCCAGAAAATTAAGCCCATTGAAGTTGGGGATGTGGTAATTATCGTCGACCCTAATCTGCCCCGGCATTGTTGGCCGAAAGGAGTTGTGACGAGCACGAACGAAGCAAAGGACGGACAAGTAAGGAGCGCAACCGTACGTACCATACATGGTGAATATCTCCGGCCAGCTACCAAGATTGCTGTCTTAGATGTGAAAAAAGATGGTGGCAGTGTTGTTCAATAGTGTAAGGTATGCACTTACGATGATCGTGATACCGGGGGGAGAATGTTACCAACACACCACTTCGACTTTTTATTGTAAACTCAGTTGGTCTCCGAATGCTGCCGCATTACTCATAAAATAGCTCTGTGTACTGTCAATTTCATTTCTATTTAAAATACACCTTAAACACGCTCATTTCATTTCAAATCTGACAGAAGAAGAAAACGGCAGCAACGGCAGACCAAAGTGAGTAAATTAAAAATTATAATAATTTATGAATTCTAAAACGTTTCTTTTTTTTTAAAATAAAGTTTTTTAAAGCATTCTCCAAGTGGAACAAAACAGATGTTTCATTTTTCATTTGGATGCTACAATAAGTTGGAAACCCGACCAACAGGTAGGAAGTATAAAACTTGATTGATTTGCTTGTGTTCAGAAATATTTAAACAGGTAGATCAATCATCTGTAAAAGTACCCAACCCACAACAGTTTGTCAAACCATATTCCTTAACATTTTCCCATTTTAATTTTCTAATAAATATTCCCCGTTCAAACCAAATTGATTATCAATTTAAAAGACGAGTATGTACTCACTCTTGTCATACACCGAAACCGCTCAGCACACTCATTTGCCCGTTCTATCGGTTTAATAAAATTAGGATTGCGGTGATTTAAATTAACCCCCCACCTGTGGTGTATATGTGCTTCAAAGGCTTCCGATGTTCCTCCCTTCTTAAATGTCACATGATTAACGACAAGTCTGCTGGTTTTACATTTTTTTGCCTATACAAACCCACATCCATACACCATACGCTCGCTCACCTTGAAAGTTAAGAGTGTATCCTGATGAGCGTTATTTTTTGTTGACTTAATAAAAAGCCAAATAAATTCATGATTTGCATGCACGATAGAGTTTTGTATTCGTATGGTTTTGGGAAAAAATCAGCAAGCGAATCACGTATTTTATTGCCGCAAAAAAGTCTACGCATAGCCAAAAAATCTTTATGAAAACCGATGACATCCTGCAACCTGTAATGGAAAAGGAAATAGGACATAAACACAGCAGGGAAGTAACTTGAAGAACTCCACTCCAAGCAAATTGGTTATTACTTGTTGTGCAAAAACTCAACACTCAAGTCAGTATCAGGATTCAGGGTTAGCAACGATGAGGGTCCCGCCAGATGGTGGTGTGGTAATGGACGTCCAACTTATTCCTTTCGTGGAAAATGGCTTTTTAATGTACACAAACCCATTCGAAATGAGTTATATCCTATTTATAGACAAGGTAAATCAAAGTAACAAGGATAATGAGAGAGGTTTTCAGAATTGCTTTTAGGCATTTATTTCGTTTGGCGCTGTGATTGAGGATAGCAACCTATGCGGAAATAAAAAACTTACCCTTTAACGAAAGGTCGGTTTCGTCAAGGTTTCGTTTAATTATGCGTAGTTAAGTTATTTATTATATGCAAAAAAATAAATGTTTACAGGGTTAACCGTTTCGGTATAGACACCATAAATTCCGTGAAAAATACCGCGGTCCTATGACTTCAAATGTCAAATGAAAATTCGGCGAATACCAATCTTTCTTAGGTATGGTTCAAGTACGGGAACAAGACGTTCGTTGAAATACACGGCAAACAAATTATTGTAGTTGTACTATATGTGCCTACATATATGTAATTGAGTTTTATTTGAACCCCCACCCTGTTAATTTATGAGCAGCTTGTAACTTTAAAAAAGTGCATTTTTCGTTCATAAACTTTTAAGGTTTTTTTTCAACATAAACTTCATTCAGTTGACAGATTGGCTCTGTGCTGCTTAGTTCAAAATTGTAGTATTTATCTGTCTCTGTAGTTTTGATTGTTCAAAAAAATATTTTATTTTTATTGAGGCGATTCTTGTTGGTAAAGGCATGAATATGGTCAAAAATTTAGTTCTAGTGACAAAACTTATTTTTCAAAAATGGAAACAGTAAATAAACAAATATGCTTTCGACAAAATCAGGACCACTGTTATACCAGATAGATAATCCAATTCGAATGTACTTTTTCGTATTTCGGAGAAAGGCAACAAGTTTAAGTTATCAGCAGTAAAAATGGCAGTCAGTTCTCTACAAATGACGAAGGCCCTTTGTTTGCCCTGCCGGAATTCAGGAGATTATGTTCACTGGATACGTAAAAATTAATGAAAGTACAGACTGTAGACGCTGGCAAGTCCAAGTGGTCCGGAGATTTTTTGTAAAGCTACTTTTTTATGCCCAGAAACGCAGTTCCTTATTCCTTTCTCAATTACCGATACGATAAGCTGTCTCAGAAGTATAGAAGATTTTAAGATGCGTCTAACATATGTAGATATGTAAAGGGTGATTTTTTAAGAGGTTGAGAACTTTTTTTAAAAAAAAAACACAAAAAATTCGAAAAAATGAATGAAATATTTATTTGAATCGATAGTTTGAACCTTGCAATTTAATGTTTAAAGATAATTTCATGCAAATGTTGACCGCGGCTGCGTCTCAGGTAGCCCATCCGCTGAGTCCAATTTTGGCATACTCTTTCACACATATCGGCCGGTATCTCACGAATGAATGCATGGATGTTGGCTTCCAGTGCGTCAATCGAAGCGGGCTTGTCCCTATAGACATTAGCCTTGACATACCCCCACAAAAAATAATCTAATGGTGTCAAATCGCACGATCTAGGCGGCCAATTGACCGGCCCGAAACGTGAAATTAACTTTCCAAGAGCCCATTCACCAAAAATTCGGCGTTGTGGTAGGTCGGCTGGCTTTAGTTCTTGCACCAGCTGTATCTTAAAAGGATTTACGCCCAAATCCTTCCGCAAAATTTTCCACGTAGTGCTGTAACAAAGGCCTAACTGCTGGGAACGGCGCCGAATCGACATTTCGCGGTCTTCTGTCACACTAGCTGATACGGCCGCAATATTTTCTTCACTACGCACAGTACGTAAACGTGTTGGTGGTTTAATGTCCAACAAAGTAAATTTGGTGCGAAATTTGGTCACAATCTTCCGAATAGACTGCTCAGAAGGTCGAGAATGCCGATCATAAAATGGAAGCAGCGCGCGATGAACATTTCGAACCGAGCACGAATTTTGATAGTAAAATTCAATAATTTGCAAGCGTTGTTCATTTGTAAGACGATCCATGGTTAAATTGCAAACCAAACTGAAGCTGTTTGACAGTGACACAAGGTACTAAACACACGTCAGCTGTCAAAACCAGTGTTGCCAAAACCAAACCAGCTAAAAAATCACCCTTTATAAGTACGAGTATCATGGCTTTGCCGTCCGCTGATTGTACATACATGCTAAGTAATTTCATATGAAATATGAACGCAAATGTTGTAGACAACCGAAACAAGGACGAAATACAGTACACTCTCGATTTTTGCAAACCTCAATATTTGCAAATGGATTCACTTTTTCGACTTTTGCAACAAACCAAAAAAAATTCTTGATTTTCGACACACCTTGAAATTGACAACCTACAACTATTGAGAAGCACTAAAAAGCTTGAATTTGCAACACGCCATCTGTTTCTTGGCGAACACCACAATAGTTATCAGACTATCATGGGCAGAAGACTGCGTTCCTTTGCTTTTACTTCGGGAGCAAATATTTTCTGTAAGATCTGACATCCCAAAAATGCTTAACCAGACGTTTCTAGACGAGAACTTTGACGATCACATTTCGTAATGGATATCCGAGAATCTGCAAAGCGTAGAAGCTCAAGAAGATGAAAGAGATTCTTTCGAATAGGACTTAGTGGACATTATTGTTAAGCAGCCCAAAGTAAAATTAAAAGGCCCAATAAAATGCTTCTCCTCACCACATTGAAGAGATGATGTAACTGCAACAAAAATGCGGTAAGGCTGTTACTAAGCGATCTTCTGCAAAACACCTGCAAATAAGTATACTTTTTGTTTAATAACAATAAAATTCTTAAATATACTACAAGAATGTATGTAATTTTATGTTTACAACACAGAGCCTATTAAAATGTCGATTTTTGCATAAGTTACAGAAATCGAGAGTTCACTGTATGGTTCATACATATACTCAAAAATTTCGCAATTTGGCAGTATTCGAATAGCTTTGGCAACTCATTAGGTTAGGTTAGGTTGAAAGGAGTTATGAGGCTGAGTCGTCATAAAACACTAGGCACCATACCGATCCCTTCGGGTCATCTTATGACGGTACCTAAACCGAAACTTATAGAATAGAATAGTTTATTTCAAGTAGCTAAAGTTTAACATTACAATACCTCATAATTGAATGTGATAAACGTCAAGAAATAAAGACACAGCAGTATCATCTGCAATCATGCCTAGCTTTACATTATTGCCTAAACGATGTAAGTCAGATACGTAGATGTTGAATAGGGCCAAGAACTGAGCCTGGATTTCCCTGCAAAATTTTAAGATTTGATTATGTCCAGGTTGGCCAGTCTCTTCCAGTGTATCAAAAAAGCAGCTCACTAAAAATGTCTTACGAGATTGAGCAATGGCCTTACATTCACTAAGGATGTGTTCGACACCTTTTGCGCCTTTTGAGAATAAAAGGGGAGCTCAAAAAAAAAGGGGAAAACGCGAATTTGAAATATTATCTTAGAAATCACAAAATCTTATAATAATAAGTCACCAATATGCAGAGCAAATCTTCGTTGCCACAAATGATCTGTTTTACCGAACAGCGCAAGAAAGTAGGTCTGTTCGCGTACACTCCCAAAACTACGAAAATTTACAAAAATAACGAAAGCCCGTTCGCGTACGCAAAAATTTCGTAGTTTTTCGTAAAAGAGAGCGCTCACGAGAGAGTAAGACATTTCCCCATGCTACGAATTTTAGCACAAGAAATTTCTTTGGGGTTTCTTATCAAAATTATCAAATCACATACATTTTTAATTTTTTGGTGCTTAATGCGTTCGACTACTTTTTCGTAATTTTTCTGTTTTTGAGAGAATTTTTTTAATTATTGAGGGATTTGTCATAGTGTAAATCGCCCAAAAAGGTTGGGCAATGTGACATTTATCAGATTTGGGCGATTTGCTTTTTGGCGATATGACACGGAATCGGGAAATATACTTCAGCTTTAGTAGTTTTCCTCAAATTGGCACCCATCGATATCTCCATCACTTTTCGAGCATCCCGGAAACAAAATAGTTAAAGCGTCTTCAGTGTCGTAGCTAGGGTAATGAGCGCCCCTGGCAAGATTTGAATTTTGCGCCCCCAAGACTTATTTTTTAGCAAGAGAAACAACACAATAACGTTGAAAGTGTAATTTAGATTATGTATACATTTAAGCATAAAATTATCCTACTTACTACTATGTAGGAAGAGAAACAATACGAGTTCCTTCATTTATGCATTATAAAATCTCGTAAAGCTTACTTTTCAGGCTTGACGCCAATTTGTCAATAATATGGTCTTTCAATCGCTAAACACAACTATACATATATGTACATATGTAGTTGGCTTCCAAATCATCTTTCTATTTTAATACTAGACCAGCAGTGTCTTCAGTGGAGCTTAAGGGCTCGTGTAACGAAAGTCCTATTAGGAAACCAAAATCAGAAGCTACGGCAGCTAAACTTTGAAATCTTCGTCCCATTTGCTGAATAAGTGTGTCTATGTCTAGTGCAGCGTTTCCCAAAAGGTGGTCCGCGGAACCCTGAGGTTCCGTGGACGAGTCAAAGGGGTTTTGAGTTCCATTCGAAAATTAACTTAAACGTTCGTCGAAAACAGTCATAAATCTTCTACATACAGTGAGATAGCATTCGAGAGGAAAATTTCTATCCAGGTCCGTTAGTACGATTATTGAACTATTGCACGATGAGCAATGGTTAATGAAATTGGCTTATTTGGCCAACATTTTTCAATAACCACGTTTACAGTAAGAGATAAAATAGCCTCACTTAAAAACAGACTTGGCTTTTGGATCGAATGCGTTGAACTTAAAAGTTAGAAAAGTTTTACTCTTTTAAATGGCTTTGTGCAAGAAAATCAAAAATTCTGAACCTCTGGTCCAGTAAAGCTGAATTTTAAACATTTGAAGTCCTTAGCCCTTTCGTCGAACATTTTTTAACGTTTCGTTTGGGCTTTTCAAGAAATTACGGTTCTATCGACAGCTCGTTTATACGATTTTTTTGCTAAATCAATACACAGCTCTATTTGATTTTTTCTGAAATCATTCAAAAAATCCAAAAGGCAGGTGATGATGAGGCCTGTTCTCATACCTATCCAAAACTGTTAAAATTACGAAATTCCCGTACGAAGATTTTTCGTAGTTCGTTGCAGAAGAGAGATCTAACAGGAGAGTAAGAAATTTTTAAAACAATTATAATGATTTTAATAGAATATTGTCCTAAATTTTCAAGTCGATCGGAGTAATAGTTTCAGAGATAGAGCCTTGGGAAGTTGCGCACACAACGCCAGTTGGGCTCAGTCTTATTGTCACTCAAAATTTAAAACGCGTTTTTTTCGAAACTGTATTTCAAAGTCGGTTGAATCCAATTTTCACTTTTTTGTTTTTTCCTTCGTCCAAGTTCTAGTTTAAGGTATTAACTAAAATACGTATCATTTTTTTGACTTCAGTTGATCCTGTCATGAGTTCTGCTGTCAACACGCAAGCTCCTTTTTTCCGAGGGGTCACCGGAAATGGCGTCGCAATGGCAGAGCTTTAAACATTTTTCTACAAACATTTTAGAAATTCTTGCCAAATGTGTATATTTAGGGCAAAAAAAAGATTGATTGATATATTTTATTTTTTATATAAAAATAAATTGTTAAAAATAATCCGATTTTTACCCGAAGAAACCCATGTAACCCCTTAAGTAAGGGGTGCCATTCCTAATCTGTGGGGGCGCCTATTGTAATCAAGTTCAAGTTTTTTTTTGTGTGAGTTAGCCTAGCATAATGTTTTAATTTTGTGTGATTGTGGCTGTGTAAAGTGGGCCCCCCCGAGGGCTGCGCCCCTGGCAGCCGCCCCCTGGCCAGCCCCTAGCTACGACGGTGGGCTTCTTAAATTATGACTTATGCGCGTCTTCTTTAAACCATTTTCATGACACTTTAAATCCACATTCGCAATTATTTGATACAGAGCTGGCTTTCAGGTCGAAAATTCAACTGCTTGCAAGTCGAATCAGTCACTGTACCAACTGCTCCCGTTTGATATGAATTTAAACGAGGTCACAGGGTGCACGACTTGTGTTTTTTTTTTATTTCGCTCACGAGGAAATAAACTAACTGAAACCGCTTTTTAACCTATAAGTAGGTAGATGAGTTATAGTAACGTAAGTAGGTCTAGGTAGGTGGGATGCTGAGAACATCCCATCATGATTTCACTTTATTACGCTTAGCTTTCCTCCTGTAAGTGGTTCTATGGTCAAATTGTCATTATCATATCTTTCTTATGTAGTTAAAGACCCTTCGATAGAATTTTCAGTAGTCCTTTCCAAAATAATGCTCTCGGTATTAATTTTAGAAACTATTTTTTGTTTTAACAAATTCGCCATCATCCGTATCAATTAAGTCAGTTTCTTCACTTGTATGCGTTTTTGATATTTTTCAAATGACATTTTTAGATTAAGTACACAAATTCACTCTATTAAAAAAATTACACAATTGGGTAGGTGGGGTGCTGACAGCACCCTTGCAGCTTGAACAGTCTGTCACGGCTTACTTGTGCAACAAAATTTTTTTAAAACCATCTGAATCTGTATAATAGAAAACAACAGGAAGGTACTGTACACACAACGGGTTTTTTTAGTCGCAAAGTATAATATTTTTGAAAAAAATTAGCTTGGGGTGTTGTCAGCACCCCACCTACCCAGTTAAAGGTTAAAGGATAGCTTCTCCTAAATATAAATTTAAATTTGAAGTCATCTGTTTTAATTTATCTGAGAAAACACGTTCATTAGAGCAAACAAGTTTTATTAAAGTCATAAATTCCACTCAAAGCATATACAGTCACTTCTCGGTACCTAGTGTTACGAGAAGGTAACATAAACTATCAAGTCCTTTATTGCGAAGTACAAACTCAGTGCTGTGAGTAATGTTAGAATTTTTCGAAACTATTTCAAAACTATTTCGCTCTAAGAATTCCAGTTTCCATTTCGGATACGAACTCTCGTACAATCTGAAGCGCGATGAGAAAGGAAACCCCTGTTTTTTGCCATTAAACAATGATTTGCAACACTTTCGGCTGGAGGCAGAAGTCGTCGCCCTCACCATTTAACAAGAAAGGAGCGGTGTTACGAAAACTTTAACCACACAAAGGGCAACCAAAGAATTCATATCTGAATACAGAAGGGAATAAATCATTTTATTGGCCATATGGTGGAAAGCTCAAAAAATGTATCCGGAAATGTAGTGGAAGAGCGGGATAACGCTTTCTTTATTTCCTTTTAGCGTTGTTCTTTTTTTTTTGCTGCAAGACTAAGCGAATAAGAATAAAACTTTACGATGGCAAAGAATTGTAAAACAAAGAACTTTTATTCAAAATTCAATTGCATCATGAAAACATAAAGAAACAAGAACGGATCTGTGCAAATAAAATACAAGAAGCACACACACACGCAGACACTCGTACATTTCAGGTTTTTTAACACGAGTGCCTGCCGATGTTTTTGACTGACGTACCAGAACAAGTAATTTTCAAATCGAATATAATACTCTGGAGAGTTACGAACAAGTTTTATGGGTATGACGGTATCTTAAATTAAATTTGAATACGTATCCGTGTACGTTCCACACATACCCATTTCTACTCTGAGTTTGAAGTTGGGAATTTGATTACTTGGGGCCGCAGTGATAGAGAGGCATAGATACATGAAATTTGATTCAATTTCAGTTAACAATAGCCTCAGCCTTAGCTCAGTTATTAATTACATCGTTTAAACATCTACATCTACACATTGCACATACATACGAGTAAATGAATGTGTCTATATGTAGTTCTGAAATGTTCCTCATTCACTTCGAAGGAGTTACAACTTAAAGCTGGGAAGCGATTCATGACCGTTTATGCCAGTCATTTGCACTGTAATATCCTTCAGAAAGAAGTGGGGTAGCATTTCAATCTGTGGAGGTGAAATGTAATGCCGTATTTTTCTTATACAAATACATACAGTGCACTCTCGATTATTGCAACTAATGCACAGATCGAACAGAAAATTAAAACACTTTAAAGAGGCTTACACATTGTTCTCTAAGTTATCAAAATAAAATTGCGTGTATATTTAAGAATTTTATTTTTATTAAAAAGAAAAATTACCTCTGCATATTTTCAGGAAAAAAAATTCAGTTATACAAAACCTAAATGTAGGGCTTCGTTTCCTGGCAAAATCCATATTTTTATTTTTTTTTTTATCTGTTCTATAAGGCAGCACAATTTCGGATAGCCTTTAATTTTCCCAAAATTATTGTCAATCGAATAGTGGTGATTTCTTCAAAATTGGTCCAATAGTTAACGAGTTAATCGGTTGAGAAATCGAATTTTTCGACATAAAGATAAATTTTTCGACGTAAATTCCTTAAAAACTACACAACTTACGAGACTCGCAATAGTTTTCTTTATAAATATAGTTAATCATCTACAAAATATGATTTTTGCATATTTTTGACTTTAGTAGTTTCCGAGAAAAACATTAGGGTACTTTTGGTATGATATTTTTCACACATTTTTGGCAATAACTACCAATGTTTCTACCAGAAAAAAATAAGAAAACCAGTTTTGGAATCTTCGATTTTCGAGCCCTTTCGAATGATGTCCCACATGATGTATTTTTCAGATTTTTTTTTTTTTTGACATTACACTTTACCCATTCTGTATAGTTGTTTCACAACATTTTTGAGTAATATGTTGTTCATGTATGCGGACCACCGTAATGTATAAGTGTGCCAAATTTCAAGTTTCTAGAAAGAACGGTTCTTTATGTTCTTATCCTGACAGACATTTTTGAGTTAGAGCGAACTTATAATGGCTCCGTATTACCATATGGATACGTAACCCACTGTGATACTGTGTCAAGACGATTTATGATGTCGAAAGAAGTTTGCTTTTGCCTGCAGCATTGCATAGTAAAAATTACACACACAAGTTTTGTATGTTGCGAAAATCAAATCTCAAAGTTGCGAAAATCGAGAATGTTTGTTTGATTTGTGGAAAAATCAAAAAAATTAAATCCATTTACGTACGTGGGCTGCAAATATCGAGGTTTGCAGAAATCGAGGTTGCAAAAACCGAGAGTGCACTGTATTTCTATATACCTTTTCTAAGGCAATAGATTTTTAAGTAGTAGAGCTCTTAGGTGTCAACTATGACTACGATGACTTTTATTAAGTAAAAACTAAAAGGTTATTAAATCGATACACACTCACGTGTGTAAATATTAAAAAAAAAAATATACGACGTCAGCAGTCATATACAGAACCAAGCTTAGCTTCTCGCAACCATTTGTGTGTGCGTGTTCTTTTTTCCACGAAATGGAAGGGACCTATAATTTTTTGGCGACTCTGAATGGCGAGTTTAGAAGCTTCTCATGACAAATGATGCTCTTTGATTGCTTGTCAGACATTCGAAAGAGGTGGCACTGTGAAAAAAACTTTTAGGTATTTTTGCTCGGATTGAACCCGGGCAGCATGCGTAGTAGTCCACCGCATTAACCACCATGGCCACGTGTGCAAATAGTGTAAATTCAAACGGGAAACATATCGCGGAAAATTTTTGTAAGTTTCGTACTGCTTTGGGTCATCATCAAGCGCCTTCTAGCACAGCTAAAGTGACTTTAATTGATAAATTTTAACGTCTCGGGCTGGTCAACGATGTGAATACTACAACCTGCGTTCGTCTGGTCAGCTGAACATATCGCCACCGCGGCCGTAGCTAAATGTGGGACTCAAAACCCAGGTCTGCCCATTTCGAGACGATCACAGGCATTGGTCCTATCTGCAACCACTTTGCACCGTATTTTGCCTACAGATCGTCGTGTCGTATTTAACATGAAAAATATTCGAATCTATACAACGAAGAAGTTTTGAAGTTTTCAATTCAGCTATTTTTTCTTTCTAAAATATCTTACTTTCGTCGAATTTGATGAAGGAAAGTGTGCGTGATTTCATTACCACAGCTTAACTTGGTTGTTTACGTGTGTTTTTGGGGATGTCTTGTCCGAGGCCATCCTGTGCAGTTATGACGTTAAAGAATTGTAAAATATATCGGAAATTTCTAAAACGTCTTTGAAAAAATATATGTCGACAGATATTAACAAAGAAAGTAGAGTAGGTTTTCTTCCACCGACGCATCTGCGACAATGGAAGTTAAATGACTACTGTGCCGATTGGCCATTGATTCTGCTGGTGATCTCGACGCCTGAGCTGATAATTAGGTCATGGGATCTATTTCTGTTGTAAACGGGTTGAGTATTCCTTGAAATGATATACATACTTCTTGAGGGTTTTTCATCTATAGTTGTCGAGCGAGTGCTGGAGGATTTAACCATTCATATGTCCTAGGGAAGAATACACTTCCTCCTCAACGAAGACGTCCATAGCTGAACTGCGCCTGGCTATCATGTCGGCTTTTTCATTCATTTCTATGTTGGAACCCAAAGGAGATAATATTGAAGAAAAGCGATTTTGTCAATCACACAGTCAGTATTTCAAAAACAAAAAATCACCTGCCGTGTGTCCAAACAACGAGCTGGAGAGGCTTCTCAAGACAAATGACCCTATGATCCCATTTCGGTTTTTGTTCTAAAACCATACAACTTGCATATAACCAAGAACCTTCATACCATAAACTACTCAGTAACGTTCGCCCTAGTTCGACAACAATTGAGCTTCATAATGAACAGTTGTAATTGGATACAAAAGATTTGCATAAACCTTGTTCTGTGCGTTTTGTACAACGGAAGTGGCTGTTTGCATTTGCATTTGCATTGGAATAAGAGTCATTTAAATAATGCAGAAGCTGGTTCTCTATGGAATTTCGTTTTTACTTCTCAAACATACTTTTGTGGATTGGAGAAGATAGAAGCTGCCGTTTCTACCATCCTGCTGGGAGACTACTCTTTATTTCGATCGAACAAAAGTTCAATCTTCTGTTGCTACACTGTATTTTGTTATTTTTGTTATTAATATTATTTTATTTATTTATTTAATATTCATGAATTTTCTACTTGTTACTTAAAAAAAAATTAATTATTACAAAGTAGTAGGTACACACATAAAGTGTAAGTATCCCTTTCGCACATTACGCACCATTTCTGATCAACTATGTATGTACTGTACTGTATGTCAACATTCGTGTTTTTGTGAGTATTGAAATACTTTTGAAGTGAAACTTCTTATGTCGCGGTAGGGCAGTAAAATGAAACTCAAATGAAACGAAAATATTCAATGAGCGCTCGTGGTGGGGGACGCATTCGGAGGGATAAGCGATGGTAGAAAACGGGAAAAAGAAAGTGAATAGCGTTACCGCGCTACAGCCTAAACCACTAAGTATGATATGATGATACAAATTCATTCGTTTCAAATTCTTTCGTAAGGGCATATCTAACTAAACGCTGTATATAGTGTTATAGTGTTATAAGGCAAAAATACAACCGACAACAAACGATGACAATTTTTTTCAGAAAAAGATTCAAAAAAGACGTTGAAAAATTAACAAATCAATAGTTTGAAAGCACCGTGGTGTATTTAGTGGTAAGTACATTGGACTACTAAGCAAAGCTGTTCGGGTTCAATGCTAGCAAAACACCTAAACGTCTTTCGAATGTCTGAGAAGCATTCAAAGAGTATAGTTTGTCATGCGGAGCTTCTGAACTCGCCGTTCGGAGTTGGAAAAAACTATAGGTCCATTCCATTCGTGCAAAAATAAAACACGGTTTTCTACAGGAACACGGCTTAGTTTTAACATTTTTTTAAGATAAAAAATGAAATATTTCATTCAAACTTTTTACTGCCTTAAATATACACATTTGACAAAGAATTACTGAAATTTTTGTAGAAAAATATTTAAAAGTCTGCCATTTCCGGTGAATTCTCGAAGAAAACGTGCTTGCGCGATAACAGCAGAACTCATGACAAGATCAACTAAAGTCAAAAAAGAAATACGAGTTTTAGTTAATAAAAACCGGAGTCACTTTCGTGCAGTAGTTTTTAAGACAAATCAGGACAAAGCAAAATTTCAGCCAAATCCATCAATAACTTTTCTACCTTTAACTAGAATTTGGACGAAGGAAAAAAAAAAGATTTTTGGCAGACATTTTTACACAAAATTTAAAAATTTCGGTAAAATTTGCTCTACATTTCCTTTTTAAAAATAGTTGCGTTAAAAAAAATTCCTTCGTCCAAGTCCTTGTCAATAATATTTTGAAGACGTGTGTAAAATTTCATCCAGATCGGTTCTGTAGTTTTCGAGAAACCTTGGCAACCGATTTTGAAAATTCAGTTTCGAGAAAAACGCGTTTTAAATTTTAAGTGACAATAAAACTCCTTTGAGCGCGCAACTTCCCAAGGGCTCTATCTCCGAAAAATTCGAATTTTTAAATCCGTGTAACCCATGTAACCCCTTAAGAGCTCAAGTTGTTGAGGTTTTCTGCGTTTTGGCAGCCGATGATTATTTCTGGATGCGTAGGGTTCCCAATTTTGATTGAAACAAAAGGAGGACACCGATTTTACGAAATAAAAAATGATTATTGGAAGTAATTCAGTTCTTTGCTTTTATTGTCTTTTTCGATAATTTCATACCAATGAACTTTACGATAAATTGTGCTTAATATTGTGGAAAATATGTGCAACTTCCAAGGCAAAAATTGCTAATTCTTCGGCACTATTTACAGAAGCGTTGAATGTAACGTATTATTCGAGGCTGCCGCTCTTGACTTTTCAATATATTGCTTTCGTTCTTGGTCTCCGAATGGTATCTCTTGTAAGCAATTGTCCATCGAACGAGCCCATTTTAGTTGCTCTAGGTTTAATACACGAGACGAAATATTTAATAATTGTTGGTGCCTACTTCTCTTAATGAACTTTTTGAACACCCTGTAGTTCAGAGGATGTTGAAGATCAACCTAACCCCCACCCATACGACTTTTTTCATAACATAAACCAATAAATCTGCTCCCAAACTATCTGTATCCCAAACCGGACCACCTTTTAACAAGTAGTGGAACTAGAAGACAAAAGCTTGTTGCTTGATTGTTTCCAGTTAAAAGTGGCACTTGCTTGAAATTTGGAAATGACAGATGAATAACATATGAATGATTAGCGAAAAATGGTGCAAACAACCAAATCGTCGAAAATGTGTGCGTGCAACAAAAATAAAAGCAAGAAAAAGGTAAATAGTTTTTCATCATTTTTACTTAGGAGGACGGGAGGACAAAGCGCTGAAAATGCGAACTGTTCTTCTAAAAGGAGAACGGTTGGGAACCCTTCATGCCATCAACTGTTGTAGCTTTTGAAACACATTTAAGGAAGATGGGGCCGATAAATCTATACCTAAAGAACACCCACAGCCCTCGCGGACAGTGCTTATGTTTTATGAAATGCGGTGTGCTTCTAATTTCTAAGTCGTTTTCATTCTAATCACCACTTCCGTAAACTTTGCCACTTCTTTGTCTAGAGTACTTGTGGATTAAATGATTATTTTCATGAGGAATTTATGTCAGGTGGTAAAACGTAAACGAGTCTTTATGAGCTAATGAAACCCCACTTGACTTAAGTGAACGATGACGTTAAGTGAATTGTGGTTATAGCTTTGCCCACGCACGCTCGCTTAATTGGTGTGTTACATACTTAAAAATGTCGACTAATAGACTCTTCCATTTTTTTTTTGTTTTTTTTTTTGGAATAATTAATTAAAAATTCTCTTCCCATTTTATTTGTCTTCCTTTTTTCCATTAATTTAGTCTCTGCTGATGTAATGTTACAAAATGTCACCAAGCCATCCCGAATTCATCTCCCATCCTGAACGCATTCTCATAGACATATTTCTAATGCCTTTGCTACACCTACCCCCCACATAGAGGCTCATCCGTGACATTATCGTTACAAATTCTGAGATACTTCACCTGCGAAATCGGTTGATTTATTCATGTTATTCAAATCCATTTCTTGTGTTCAACAAAACCCATCCTCCTCCAGCTACCAAATCGCAATGATGATCCGTTGCCTCAATCCGCACCACCAAATCCGTTGCGTTGAAAGCTGCCACAAAAGGTATACGAGTACAGGAATGTTCACAGAATCAAAGCAATCTTTCGTCGTGGTGCATAGATTCCTCCCCCGGTGCGGTGTGAGGCCAACCCCCAAAGACGTTTGCCATATCCGTAATTTTCCTCCGCACGCGAATTAAATTTGCATTCAATGAGCTTAAAGGATAAAAAGTAAATGGATGCGAATATTTCTCGTTTCGGAAGGAACGGTGAGGGGGGTGGGGGTGGAAGGGGGGGCGCGAAAGTGATTCATTTTGATAAACTTTTTTTTCTATTTCAACGTTCAAAGAAATTCTTATGAATCTATGTAAACGTATACTCGTTGTTATTTCAACAAACAGCTTAAAGAGAAGATTTACGAAAGACGCAGACGCCGTATCTTTCAATGGTAAACGGAACAATCAAACAGGTATAGGCTCGCATCGTAAGTGGTCATCGAGTAAGTGGGACTGCATCTCAGTTAACTGAACGGGTACGAGTATCTGTGTGATTACAGTGATAAACCAAGTGGGATTGAGACATAAGTACTGTCACTGCGAAGGCAAAAACATAAATGCTTCTGTGTAATTGGCACGTTGAGGTTAAGTCGCCTATCCTCACCTGGACGATAGACGATATAATAAACAAAAAAGCTAGTGGCACGCCACGGGACACAACCGAAATTAATCACACGCTGTCACCTCGGCCAACGATGCAGTCCAGTCGGGAGGTGAATCTCTGGCTAACATGCGTCTAGCGTCTTTTTTTTTTTCTGTATCGATCAGGCATTGGAATTTTCTAATAAATTTCAGTAGGGTAACACCTACCGGAGAAAATCGCTTGCCTGGAAAATAGAAATTTCCAAGTGGGAGGACAGTTGTAAATAATTCGTTAATGGTGTGGCAAAATGCCGTTCCGCGCGCACGGTATAAGAAATGTCGGCACGAATCGAAAGAAAACCACTAGTGCTGTGCAATGATAAATAGCGATTGAGTCCTTCCCCCAGAGGAGGCTCCCCCAAACGCAGAGGTTTCGACTTGTTACACCGGTGAATTCATGTTTAAGCGTTTTGTTTAGTGTTTGACTCTAATCTGTTGTATGGGGTAACGCACGCAAATCATGAAATATTAATAAATTTGTCTACCTACAAGCTTCGTATGTGGGCTTCCGATGGCAGTCAGTCGCAGTTCGTTGAATGGACTCAAAAATGCGTGACAAATCAGAGTGTGACAGGACAGATATTTAGTTTTGACGAAACTTTACTAAATTGTTTGCAGTTACCAGTTGCCTTCTGTGGGTGGGTGCTTCCGCGGTTCGTGATCCATGGTGGACATTTGAACTACAAAAATGGCTTGAGACATTTTCATATATGAACATCCATTCAAAAAAATGAGGTGCAACTCCATGTCGAAAAGAAACTCCAAGACAGACAGTTCGTCAGTTGGGTTTTGGAGAAGTTCAAAGACGACTAACTCATCGTCTGTTCTGTAATGTCAGGGCACGCTTGTAATTGGATGGCTTATTTGAAGCACAGAGAGAATATTTGAACATTCTTGATTTATCTAGACTAATGGAAGCATTGGACATTATTTTTTAAAATGATTCTACGTACCTATCTACGCACAATAATAACCGAGTTGTTGAGGCATTACGTCGGGTATGGTAACTAATAGTGGATCAGAGTTTCCAGGGCAAACAATTCCCCAGCCCAAGCCCGATAGCAAAGGTTCATTTTTTTTTTGTAATTCACGCGCTCTAAAGGGGTTATAAATACGCTTAAAATGCTTTGCACAGCGCGGGCCATAGAGAAAAGTTGGGAGGATGCAAGTGGAGATACCGTAAATCGTAATGGGAGCGAAAAACAATGTTCGATAAAGCATTCCACATTCGTGTTGAGAGGTTAAAGAAAGAATCTCTATATTTTACTGTATGTTCGAAAGTGGGCCTAAGCCTAAAAGAGTAAACTGATGGGCATTCCTTGCGAAACGCGAGTTGCGAGAAAATTATTGAATGGGAGGAATTTAACTGGCTATTTCGCTGGATCACTGTTTGTGGAAAAAGCGATAAAACAGGGAAAGACAAGAAACATTTCGACGGTGTTCGAGGGAGTCAATTGACTTAGTGATGTTGCTATTCCCCATAAGTTTAATCGCGCGTTTTTGAATTCAATCGATCAGGTGCAGTGATGTTTTTAGAGCACCCGACCAGATATTAGCATTGTACTCGAACTTGGAGCGAATGTACGCCTTATAAATTGTAGCTAGATCAGAGGGAGTAAAGAATTTCTTATATCGGTGAAGGAAACCAAAAAGCGTTTTTGGCGAATTCGAATATGTGGTTATTCCAGCCTAGGTTGGCATTAACACGCATACCGAGAATGGAAAGCTTTTCGGTTTCAACAATAGTCGCGTTTTATAATCAGTAATCACCCATGATCCAGATTGGATCATTACATTTCGCGCTAAATATCTGTGTCTGCGCTAAAAAGGTGTGTAATATGATCCATTTTGTTTTGTTATGCCCGTGATATGATCCGGATTAGATCGTCATAATAAAACACGGCTAATGCAAGAGCCATTCATGGATAATGGCTGATGCGAGTAAGACTACGCTTTAACGACAGAAGACAGCATTAGGTTTTTGAAGCATTCATTTTTGTCAACTCTATTATTTATATCTCATTTGGTTATGCTGTCCAGGTCGGAATTTAATGAGCTTAATATACGCGACCGTCCCAGTTCTACAGCCGAAGAGCAGGGACGTAAATCTGGAAAAGAATTTAAAAAATGCGGCAACCAATGACATACTCGCCTTTATTAGAAAGGTGATTTACCTCGCTCTCGGACTAAACATAATCATGTCCAATTCTACAAGTGTTTCTTGACACGTGTGTTCTATTACAAAAATAGGGTAATTATATAATCTCCCACTTGTCATCTTTCCACGCAACAATTGTCGAAGTCTTCACGGACTTGTCATTTTGTGTTACACAATTTTTTACAACTTATCGAAATCCACTTGTCCTAGAAGGACTTGTCGCGTTGAGTTACAGGTCCCTGGCCCGTTCAGGTTCGACTGTCAAATTCTCAGGTCCGAAATCCTTTTATGGCATAAACTGGCAGCAATTCAGCCTTAATTAACTGTTAATTATGCCTTATATCCATCACAGGGAATTTCTGAAGAAGGATTTTAGGTATCTAACAACCTTCCTGCCTGGTTATTGCCAGGAATGATACCAAGTAAGGCCTGTCTAGTGAGACCGATTGTCGACTATGTTTAGAAGAGCACATTCTTTATGAATGCCCGGCACTTTCAGGGTCAGACGGCTTACCCTCCACAAAGAATTCCTCTGACTAAAAAATGATTTAAAAAAAATGCGTTAACCAAGCCTTTATCAGTAAGATGGTTTGCCTCGCTCTTGGACTAATAGAATCTTACGATACAATAGATCCTTTAGGTTGCAGTATCAATTTTGTAGAATTTTTCCCAGTCTGATAGATATTTTACGAGTATTTCGTAGTAACAGTTATTGAGTGGCAACCGTGCCCACAATGTTTTTTTTTTTTGTTGTTGTGAAACATAATTTATGAAACATCACAATGTGGTCACTCTCTCTTTTTCATGATTATAAATATCCACGAAATAGAAATATTAAGGGGCCTGCCATACGTTGTACGGTGTACGGCGGGCGTCCGCTGAAGAAGTATTTTGCGTCAGCTTTCTTCGCTACCCCACAGATGCGTAAGAGCTTTTGATCAACCTCATTCCCTTTATCAGTTCCAAATTTCGTTTATTTGAGATTGGATGCACTTTTCTCTTGCCGCAGTAGGGCTAAAAATCGTCCTCGGATAGTCTAATAGTACCTTAACACCCAGTGGCACTGTAGGGGTTGCCACACCCACTACGTTTCATTCCACATCGTTTCGGATCGCTGATATGGTGCAGTGCCGGAGGAAATCGAGTTTTTCTTTTCGGAATTCTCAAGCCGTTTGTTTCGATTTGGCGCCTGACTGAATTTTCTATCTGTACCTTGAATGTTGTAATATATTGAAGTAGTTTTGTACTAAAGATCGATGCAGTACGTGGCGGGTTTAAATTATTATTCCCCTACAATCCATAGGTTATGGATATTATACACACAATGACATTCCACTAGAGTTGACAAATCGAGTCCCGGTGCCAGTAGAACAATGGTTTTCCAAATATGAAACATGTACACACTTGTGTGAAATGAAAATGAGGTTAAACGGAATTATTTATAGCGTTGCTTTTATTTTACATCTTTTGCCATGAAAAAGTCATGGTAAATGTAAGGAAAGTAAACAAGAATAAGGGAAACACATTTAATGATGTTAGGTCTTCATTCTCCTCTTAACATGTTCTTCTTCGTTTCTGGTTAAATTATTGATATTGCAGCAAAAATGCGACCATATATGCCGTGGTAGATGAGAGATGTCAGTGAGCAACGCCCGCATTTGGGTCAGTGACACACGACACAAACACATTTCTTCTACCTATCCACGTAGACAGTTTAAGACAAAGAACCTTGCCGCAGTCACAATAGGGATTTTTTGTTGTATGGCATTGTGACTGTGAGATGCGACACTCGAACTGCTTTTGGATTTGATACTTCGGTTGGTATCTGCATCTGCACTTACCTTTGTTACGATATTGCAATTTCACACCAAACCATTTGTGACTTACGGCAAAGGAAGTTACTTTTTCTTATTTGTCTGCTGGTGTGGGGGGAGAGGCATCTATTTAATGACTTCCGAAAGAGGGATACTTGTGTTCACGCGTACAAGTTGTGAGTTGTGACACAAACACAAGAAGTCGCACTCTTTTAGGTTGTTTTGCTTTCTAATCGAAAGCAGATTGCATCCGTCATGGGCGTTTCACATTAAAGACTCGTTTAAGATTTTTTGTTTTAATGAAATTGAGAGGAGGATGTAAGCCGGTAGTGGGAGGAATAAGCGCGTGTTCTTAAAAAATGTGGGCATGAGCATGCGTGGAGTTGTCACATCAAATTGGATATGACATTTGGTGGAGCACTTGGATATGCTACGGAATATTGGTTTACCATGGTCAGAGAATAGTACTAAAACGGATATGGTCGTTGGACTGTAATTCTCTAAAACTAACGTTATTACCTTGAAGCTATAGATACACAACACAAGCGTACACAATGGCGTGTCAACTCTTCTCTGGAAGTCATACACTTATAACAAGTCATTGCGTCAGTTTAAGTTGCAAAGTAAATTTTCGTCATGGACACAAATGTAAGCAATTTGATAAAAATACATATCTGATGCCCTTTCTCATCTGCTCAGAAGTACGTATATTTATACATCCACACAAAACAACAAATAAAGAATACAAGAAATTTACGCATGTGCATCAGATTTCATTCTTCCTCTCGTTAATCGTTGAATTGTATTAAAAACTAAATGCGTGGAATTTTGGAATTTATCTCTCTCTCTCCCTCTGTGCCTGTACACAAGCACAAGTTCAATTTTTCTCAATGTACTAAAAGGAGTGATCCTTTATTATAAGTATAGGAAACCCTCAAGGAACCTTTATGTTGATTAAAGTCAATGGTTTAAGTATAAGATCAATGCTGATTTTTAGTGCATATTTCTAGGATCAGCCATCCAATTTTTACACTCACACGTACAAATTTCGCTATACGTATCCAGTTTGATTTGATTGGGATAGGTTTACATCACTTCTGGAAATACGAACAGTTGCTTAATTGAAATTAAAAATAAGTAAATTAATAATTAAAAAAAACTGTACGTACAACGTTATGCATTCCTGATAATTTTGGTTCAATCTGCACTTTATTCTCAATGTTTTTGAATTTATTCAGATTTTTCTGAGCGACATTTTTGGAGATAAGGTAGGGGGACCGCAATTTTTTAACGTTTTTTGAAAAAGTGTTAAAAGTAACACCAACAAATATTTCATATATTTTTGATTTCGTTCTTTAACGTGCTTTTATTTGACATCCCATACGATGACCTCAAAACTCTTTTTTCAAACTCCCCAAAACTAGACCCCCAAAGTCGAAATTCAGCGTTTTAGGGTCTGGTCTGTGTTTAGGCATATTATTGCTACAATTGTTCCAAATTTCAATAGTCTACGTCAAATAATCTCTAAGAAAAACGCCTGTGACAGAAAGACAGACAGACACTGAACTGATTCCATTGGGTACGACTAAAAACAAAATTTTGGTATCAAATTTTAAAATAACAGCTTTATGCAGGTGGATATGAATACAAAGTATTTTGGAAAGCACCAGGTTACTAAAGTTGTCATTATTATTTCGCACTTAACGACTCGTTTGTTCTAACCGCTGTTAGAATTTTAAAAATTTATTCAAAAGTTCAAGTTGCCAGCATCTACTTATTGCATTTAAAGGTGATGTGCTTCTATTTGGCAATACTGTATCTCCAAGGCCGACATTTACGAATGATTCATGCGAATATTTATTTGGCAAACATTTACCTTGTAAGACAACGATAATTACATCTTAATCGGTGCTAAGCAATCATGTGTACAATCACATACACCTTAACAATGCAATCAAAGCAATTAAGTTGATGTAATTGCGATTGTTGTTTGACTGTAGAAACCGTTTTTTTAATTTAATTCCGGAACGGAAATTACATTTTTCGTGTTTTCATGGAGCAATTTTAACAACAACAATAAAAATTCAATCATGTTACTAAAAAAAATATATTTTTTTTTGTAGACAATTATACTTTGAAATTAGTTTTAGTACTTTTCGTACTACGCATTTAAGTTAAATAAGGTAAGAAAAAAGTTTGCTTTCATACCAAGAAGGCTTTTGGACTACCTACGCTAATCATTGCAAAAAATTGGCCAAAAGCATGTTGGGTGCGCAAATGATAAGGTTCTATAGTTATACTCTCCAACATTCTCTTTAACTTTATGCTATAAATGAATGTACACATTAGCTACGTACTGAGCGCTATTTCATATTGATTACATATGTATGCACATATGTAGGTGTTACAGTTAAGGCCCGTATACTGGAAAATTTTAAGTATTACCAGACACTATAGGTAAAAGCCCGAAATAGTATGAAATCAGTGTTTGTTTCGGACTTTTAACGAAAGTAATTGGCAACTCTAAGAATTCACCGCTGAGCTGCGGTAAATGTAAGAAATTTCATATTTTTATCATATCAGAAAATGCGGTTAAAACACGGATATGGATAGAGATACTCAATTTCGTAGTGGTCACTGCACTTGTGGAAGGGGTCATCACACAAGACCTCAATGCATTTATGGAGAGCTATCCAACAACACCCGATGGGTTAAGTGTAAATTTTGCCAAATTTAATTACATTTTTTTTTCACAAGCCTCTCACTTTTTATTGTTGGGTCACCGATTCACCTCTGTATACAAACTTTCACCTCAATAGGTATATGCACGGTTGCCGTTTTAGTAGATTCCTACCAAATTTGGTAGGTTTTTTCAGCTTTGGTAGGTTGGTAGGCTATAATTCGATTTGGTAGGTTTTTTTTACCAGTCTAAAGCCTATGAAACAAACATTTTTTAACAATTAACATGAAAAATGTCCAATCAACTCAAAAACATTTGTGCCAAATAAAAGTACCTACACATGAAAACAGAGACTAATTGAATCACATTTAAGTACCTACATACAACCTCGATTATTATTTATTATTGGTTAAGGCCTTACGTTATTTTAAAACATTACTTTTGCTTTGGTAGGTTTTTCTCTGGTTTGGTAGGTTTTATTGGGAGGTTTGGTAGGAGTGTTTTTTTGCGAGTGGCAACCGTGGGTATATGTACATATTGGAGAGTGGGAGGGCTGTGATACACAAGCCGATAGTGACATACAGATTTACAGACAGACAAACTAACAGACCGTGAGACAGACAGACAGGCAGACGGAGAGACTGAAACTATGAGTGTACTCTACGTAACCCTATTGTGACTGTGATTCTGATAAGAGTGTGCTGAGATGTAGTTTCAGGAAGTGGATCGTTTAAGCCAGGATTCTTAATTTATTTTGAGTAATCTGTAGCAACATAATATAAATATGGACGGAGTTGGAAATAATTTCTACCAATTTTCATTGGATCTCGTTTATAGATGTCTAAAAACCCTGACTTACTTTCTACCTTAAAGAGAGTTTTGCGCTGATGCCAAGTCTCTTTGATTCATGGGGTTCACTTTTTGTGGTTGGATTACCTTCGAAATACTTCGAAATTACCTGGTATTTCTCTATGACCAGGAACCCAGCACACGGTGTGCATGCATCTGCTCGATATCTCGTTCAGAGATGTTCCGACAGTTCCAAACCAATTTTGAGGTATTTCAAGTGCTTAGCTGCTTGACTAAATGACAATCTCGCGATTGAAATATATCGACTTTATCAATAAAGATGAATAGCCATTACCTTCGCCTGGACAGCACTACAGTGATTTGGAAGTCTTAATGATAAGTTCAGACCAAGCTGGCCTGAGAAGACACCCACTTCTATACTATCACATGTCTTAGATCCATCCGTGTAAGTCTCCATTATGTATTTGTAATATAGAAAGATATTACCATCCTATTCCTGTCGGCTAGAAACACTAGCCTTATATTTGATCTTGAAATCTAGGAGCGGAGTCAGATAGTCGTAGTTCCTGTATTCAGATTTTTCATTAAAAGTATTCGGGCGTGACCCAAGTTAGAAAATTCCCATTGTGGGGTTTCTTTTAGTCGCAACGCGGTTTTTGCTGCCCCTACTACCCTACTACAAGTGTCCAACGGAAGCATGTTCGTTCGCCCCTGCGGTAGGGGGGTGGATCGCATAGCTCCAGTAACAAGCCGTTCTTCGGATTTTGTAAAGAATATTAACGTAGCCTACTTTGTCCAATGCTGTCCACCGGACTACAATTCCATACATTTGTCTTCTTCTTCTTAACGGACTCCCGACCCGTAAAGAGTGTCTCCCTAGATATGTAAGTTTGGGTAAGAGTGCATTGAATTTCCACCTCAGTTAACTGTCTAGAATCAAACGTAGATATTTTGCGTGAACCATAAAATTGAGCTAAGTACCATTTAATTTTGGAGGGGTGACTACTGTGCTGCTTAGTGAATATCACGAAGCTCCGTGTTTGCCGGGTTAATCCCCGGGCCGCTTGTGCCGGCCCACCTTGCCAGTTTAGCTAGAGCTGCTTCCGTCATAAAAGATATCTTCCATTAATAACAATAGCAATGTCATCTGCATAAGCTATAACTTTACACCATTATTTTTCTAAGGTGAGCAAAATCTCGTAGAGTTAAGACTTGCGGCGACAATACACCTCCCTGCGGTGTGCCACGATGCACCGATCTTTTGGATTTATAGTTTCCCAGCTCTGAGTTGATCAACCTGCTTTGATAGGTCCAGAAACTTATCTTCAACTGCCTTCAAAGCATGCTTAATTTTCTATTTCATTGAATTTATGTGAAAGCTTAAATATGTTGAATAAATAAAATATATGATTTGCAAAAGCAGAAGCTATCATTTTACTAATCGATAACGAAAACTGCTTCGGACTTGACCAATAAAATTCCATTTCAAGTGCCTGCCATTGTCAGTCGTTAAATTTATTGCATGTCCAATACTCGAACATACTTGGTCAGATTTTATCTTATCGCCTGAGGTATAGTCTGCTCGTATTGTTTGTTTAATTTAGATTTAGATCATCTATTCTAGGTATTTTGGCCTTCATTTGTCAAACTTGGAATAGGAATTCGAATTCCTATACTCGTATCGTACTCACCAACCACCCAAATGGAATTTCAAATTAATTTGTTTGTTTTCGTTATGGTCATGTTAGAGACCGCCTACGTGCACTTCAACTTATACCATAAACGAGATCTGATATTGGAACAATAAATTAATTTAAAAGTCTTTTATTGAGATAATTTTGTTTACGATGGATCCGAGAGTTGGGGCACTAAACCGGTTTAACAATGTGAATATGTCTGAATGCGAACTAAAGCTCGATTTGATTTATGTAAATTAAATAAGAAAATTTGAAACGTTAAAATTTAAATTATTAATTAGAGCATTATTAAGCATTCATCGTTTGGGGTGACATTCTACAGGTTCATCAAAAGTGCGTACGAATGAGTTTATAGCCGATGCTCAGACTACACACAGTTGCGTGGGCTTTGATTTGAATAAAGTTTATTAATTAAATTTCTTGATTGCCTAGTTTAATACTGAAATTGTGGCAATCGAATTATTTGCAATATTGTTATAATCACTTTACAATGCTCCCGAGAGTCTAATCGAGACAGAGACAGAACCTGTCAATAGAAGTTAATTAGTTCGTAGTCTTGTTTGGTTCTGGAAATATTTAAGGCCTCTTTGTTTACTGGTGGATTACCTTTGAAATTCTCTATTTACGGACTCACTATATTCTTATATTCACCTCCAAGATATTACATTTTCATTGATATTTAAGTCCAAAGACTCGGACCTATTCTTTTATGCGCTATTGTCGCTATTGGTCAAAATAATAGTAGTGCAACTAATGGCATAAGAAAAAAGAATATTATTAATTTTTTCTGAAATTCATGTTTTATTAACTACATATTATTTTAGAAATAAATTTAAACAAAAGGATAAACGTTAAATAAAAATTTTGAAATAAAATTTAAATATGTATATACGAAAACGGCCGGTCAAGAAACTAGTAGTGCATTAATTATAATTTAAAGACAAAAAGTCAAATTTAGTTTAATATTTCAACCATAAAAGAAGTTCGTGTTATTAACAATAAATTTTATACTTAGTTGCAAGACCTTTATTTGAGATAACTGCCGCAAAACGTCGTTGCATGGAGTTGGCCAGGTTTTCACACCTTTCTGCCGTTATCGACCTATATGATTGCTGCACAACAGCCCAAAGTTCATTCCTGTTAGGTAATTTACAACAAGCAACATCCTTCTTAACGTTGTACCAAAGGTTTACTATCGGGTTCAGATCTGAAGACTGTGCGGGCCATTCCAATACATTGACCCTGTTACCAAAAAACCACTACCTAGCAAATTTGCTAGTACATAATACATATGCTTTGGGTCATTGTCTTTGTTGGATGAAAGACCCATATCAGAGGCATTTCCTCCTTAGCATAAGGCAGCATAATTTCCCCAATGAGCTCGACCTATAGATATCGATCCATTAATTTTACGTGTGGATGGGACCAACACCATAAAACGAATAGCATGGCCAAACCATTATGCTAGATCCTCCGTTCCGCCATCGAACACGATTTTGGATTCGTCTGATCACAAAATATTCCTCCACTTCTCTACCGGCCACTTTAGGTTTCTTTCTTTCGGTTTGCTTTGCACTACTATTTTGTCACCGCAACTGTACATATTACATCTTTCCATAAATTTACAACGAAATAATGAGTCGAATCATTCTTTTGAAGTTGTTTCCACCCAATTACTAGAAAGAAATGTTTACCATCAACGGACGTTTGTTTAAAATTCAAATTTTACAATGAAAGCTCAATGCTATATTACAAAAGAAATACGCTATATTTTTTGAAATAAGGAATAATTAGCATAAGAATATATGTACTTTTCCATGGTTTTGTGGAACCAACTTTCTTTTTTATGTTAGCCTTTTATATTTTTTTGTCTGTGACTTCTGGTTTGTCCGTTGGTCTACCAAATCCACTTCAACACTTCAAAACATTTTAAGAAAAACTAAAAATCTTCATATTAAAAACTGCACTGTAAAAAACTGGGATGATTTTTTTAAGAAGTTTCTGCAAAAATTTGATTTTTTAGCTGGTTTGGTTTTGGCAACACTGGTTTTGACAGCTGACGTGTGTTTAGTACCTTGTGTCACTGTCAAACAGCTTCAGTTTGGTTTGCAATTCAACCATGGATCGTCTTACAAATGAACAACGCTTGCAAATTATTGAATTTTACTATCAAAATTCGTGCTCGGTTCGAAATGTTTTTTTTATCGATTTATCGAAAAATTGTGTTCAGCGATGAGGCTCATTTTTGGTTGAATGGGTACGTAAATAAGCAAAATTGCCGCATTTGGAGTGAAGATCAGCCAGAAGCATTGCAACAGCTACCAATGCATCCCGAAAAAGCCACTGTTTGGTGCGGTTTATGGGCCGGCGGCATTATTGGGCCATATTTCTTCAAAGATGATGCGAATCGCAGCGTTACTGTCAATGGTGAACGCTACCGAGCGATGATAACAAACTTTTTTTTGCCCGAAATGGAAGTTCTTGACTTGCATGATATGTGGTTTCAACAAGACGGTGCCACATGCCACACAGCACGCGAAACAATGGCGCAATTGCGAGGCGAGTTTGGTGAACAGTTAATTTCACGTTTCGGGCCGGTCAATTGGCCGCCTAGATCGTGCGATTTGACACCATTAGATTATTTTTTGTGGGGGTATGTCAAGGCTAATGTCTATAGGGACAAGCCCGCTTCGATTGACGCACTGGAAGCCAACATCCATGCATTCATTCGTGAGATACCGGCCGATATGTGTGAAAGAGTATGCCAAAATTGGACTCAGCGGATGGGCTACCTGAGACGCAGCCGCGGTCAACATTTGCATGAAATTATCTTTAAACATTAAATTGCAAGGTTCAAACTATCGATTCAAATAAATATTTCATTCATTTTTTCGAATTTTTTGTGTTTTTTTTTAAAAAAAAGTTCTCAACCTCTTAAAAAATCACCCTTTATTAGTTTTATTTATTATCAGTATCACCAAACGGCACCAAAAAGTGTCCAAAAAAAGGTTTGTTTTTATTTTTTAAATAAATATCTCAGCATGACAAGTTATTTTAGTTTACTAGTCACCTTTGCACAGTATTTTTTATTTGTCGTTGACACTGTGTTGTGAAACTTTGGTGCTTAAGTGCGACATTTGAATAAATACATTTAATAGAATAAGAAGTGCAGTGCAAATTTTTCCAGAGAGAATTTCTAAATTAAGTAATAAAGGTAAGAATGTTTATTACGTTACAATGTTAGAGTTTATTTGTTGTTTACTATTTGTTTGATTGATCTATGAACTATGAATAACGTTAATAATATGGTGGTCAGATTACTAACCACTGTGACTATAGTAGGTTTTATTTTCTTTATTTCACCTAAGTCAGCGATTCTCAACCTTTGGTCCGTGAACCACTGGGGTTCCACTGAGCACTATCAGGGGGTCCGCTACGGCCTTTCAATAAATCATCAAAAATACGTCACTATTATCATTCAAACAGAAGTGTTTACCAAGGGATTTTAGCACCAGCTCAGGCGGAGACCCGCAAATCATGCTCTTCTAAGCGCTCTCTCAGTAGTTCTGTGCCATATTTTCCATTACCTGTTCAGATAAAACACCACAAGCCGTATGTTCCAAAAGAATTACGCTTGGAAATTAACATGCATCAGCCAGTGATGCGCAAAATGCAACACTAAAAAAGTCCAGAACGTACTTTATGGCAATGCAGCACCTCTAAAGTTTCTCTTTGTGTTCGCAAAGATAAAATACTTTGCCCGTAAATTGATACTTTTGTCATCATTATATTTTTGCCCACCGCCATGGTGGTTAGTAAACTAACCAGTAGAGATCAGTCCGCCAAATTCACTCTGCAGCACCTGAACAGTGCGTATACCTTATGTTCTTCTCATAACGCATCGGAGAAGCAAAATTCTTGGATTTGTTGCATTTGACCGAATGTTTGTTGGCGATAAGCAAATGCGGACAAATGTTGCATCAAACACATTAATATGATTTCTATGGAACTGAACTAACATTTATACGCTTCGCAAAACATGTATTCGATGCTCGTCAGCAATATTGGTCATTTGCTCTACCCAACGAGCAAGCTTACCACCTGCTGTAGAATTGGAAGCTAGATGTGGCCGGTTCGGCCGTTGTTACTGCATAGCTGCCATGCTTTATTCTTCGTATTCAATAATGGAATATACATTTGTTATAAAGAATGTACGCGTTCAGTGCAGATATGTCCAGCATATACGAAACCGCTGGCTCTGAGGTGTATTGGATTTTCTTTCGATTTACAGTCACTATACAATTGGATCAGTAGCAGAAGCATTCAACGTTGTCTCGTCCAATTCGTCAGCACTTTCTTCATTACCACTCGAATAGTGTTCTGCTTCGGTGTCTGCAATGCAATGCAATGCTGCTGTTGGCTCATATGAATCTTCGTCATCTTGGAAATTACTGCATTCAGATTCAGTACATGAATCCAATACCGCTTCCATTTCATTTCAAATTTCATCCGAAATGTAAGTCATTTTCGAACAACAAAATTTTTCTGAACTCAAACTTAATTTTTTTTAAAATTTTACGTGTATAAATGCACGGTTGACTTAAAAAAAAAAACACACAAAAATCCATTTGACTTATGCTAAGCACAATGCGCGGCAATATCAATATCTGTCAGGCTATTGTCAGACGTTTCGAACATTTGCAGACTCATTTTATATTGTATTATATATATATTTATATATATATATATATATATTTATATTGTCAGATATTTTTGTTATTATTTCAGTGAAATATATTATTTTGGGAGCTATTTCCTTGGTTCATTTTATGAAAAAAAAAAACATATTGAGTGGGGGGGGGGTCTATCTTCAACACCAAAATTGATACTCTACTCTGTTCCACAAAAATTGTCAGTACAGGCCTTATGGGGGAGCTTTTTTTAAGACACTAGTGCCAGTACATATTTTAAAAACTAATAATTGAATTTGATTATGTGAGGGTGTTGCCACTTGGTTTTGTTTTTTCCATTCTCTTGTTTCTCGTTAAAATGCAGCTCAACAATTTTTCGATTTTTGTGATTTAAAATGAAGGTTATTTGCGTGAGATGAGTGTTGGATGCGGAAACGAGGAGTGAGTTTTTTTTTTTGTTTTTAGCTTATATCTCGTGAGTAGTCGTTTTTCCGATGTATGACAGTGATACATCAAAATACTCGTAAATATGCCCTTTACTACATAATAAAATTTCATCAAAATTGAGGTGGCGTCTTCTTTGTACACAATAATCTTTTTTCGTTCAACAAATTATTTTGTTTTTAAATCAGGAGATGGTAACCCTAAGGGTATAGCTTTCCGATCTGCTGCGATTTGTCATGCATACTATGGTAGCCCAGTGAGAGCTTAAAAGAAGGACAGATTTATGAAAGCTATTGCAACCAGAATGAGACGCAAACGTCCTATCTTCCCTGTACTGACAATTTTTCTGGAGCAGAGTAGAGTACCGTTGAGGGTTAATGAATTTGGTAATCTTGATTTACGAAATGTGGGGATATTTTTTTAACTTTTTTTTTCATCCATCATGAAAAAGTCTTCGTGTCTTTGAAATCCCTAAAAGAGTGACCTAGCGGTTAAAACCATGGTTATTACATTATCTCATATGTACACATTATGTATCTTTGCTTAGTTCTTGAAATGAATTTGAATATTTTACTGAATTAAGTACCCACATACTCGTAGGCGCTTACGATTACTTTTGCACTAATTATTTTGCTAAAACCTTTTTTTTATGAGCGGAAGGCAAAGCAAATGCACTTTAATGCGAGTAGGATTTTCGGTTCATAAAAGTCTGTAGGATTGACGTTGTTAGCCCACTGGAGAAGCTTCCTACACGATTTGGTGATTTGAATACTTCTATGCACAGCCTTTTCCATTTAACAAAATCTAACAAATTCCGTCGCATGTCGACGGAGGAGTATAAAACTAAATGTGAGCGGAAATCCATCCCAAGCAAACGGTCAGCCAACCGATTTCGTGGAGTAAGCTCCATATGAGCGTGTGCTGGTATATTAACAAGTGTTGTGCAAAAATTACCACCTTCATTTCCGCCAGCAAAGTGACTTCACATTTGAGTGCTGTAATGGAGATTGCGAAAGAGTTTCCTCTTGCTTATGTGCATACGCACTTAGTGAAAAGTGACTAGTTCCGGTCCTATTCTATCGTTCGCGTTCAATATTGTCCATCTAGATGACCTTACATATACAATACATTCATATGTATGTATGTACGAATGTGCGGAAGATAGATAGATTATTGAGGACAGAGCGACCGATTTTTAATCTAAAAAAGATGAAAGTTCGTAATATTACTCATAGACGCTTAAGCATGTAAAAAAAAACCGCTTAAGCTCTGTTAACATTAAATGTTGCTTTTGAATAACTCCCATTTTCTTATGAGTATTTCTAGGCTTGTACAGGGTTTTCCGATATTTTATGAAATAAGGTTTGATTTTTATTTTAATCGATAGAAGAAGGGTTGCCGTTAACAATGAAAAACAAAATTAGCTAAATTGACCCCTTGTTGTACACCCAGGCTCTTTTAATAACATTTGCCATCACATTAGCGCACATTTGTGGCTCTATTTAATTGATAACGGCAAGGATGTTGAATTTTGATACTTCAATTGACAATCTTCTCTTTCACAAGCCCCAAAAAAAGAAGCCGCACGGTGTTATATCGCACGAACTCGGCGGTCAATTTTGATCACCATTTCGAGAAATGACTCGGCGAAGAAATTTTTCTCGGAGAGGAGCAATGATTTCGCCACATGTGCCGTCTTGTTGAAAATAAACATCGCCCACGTGCATCCCTTCAAGTTCCGCTACTAAAAATTTATTGACCGTGGTTCGTTAGCGCAATCCATTCACAGCAACAACCGCATCCGCTTCATTTTCTAATAAATAATTGCCCTATGATTCCTCCTGCCCAAAAACTGCACCAAACAGAGTAACACGCTGTGGGTGGAGAGGATTTTCTGGATTTTCTGAGCCCCAAGTGCGACAATTCTGTTTATCAACAAAGCCTTGAAGATGGAAATCAATTAAATGTATTTCCAACAACCAATTGGCAAAGTTGCGACACTGCTAATCATTGCTTAAGTTATTGCGTTAACTGAAAGTTGTAGGCTTTATGTACCAAGTCCAGAGCATGAAGGACATGAGGGCAACGAAAAAGCTCATACCTTGGCCAAGAAAGGAGCCAACAGTCCATTTATTGGACCAGACCCTTACTATGGCTTCACAAGAAAGGACACCAACAAAGTCATCACACAAACCAACTAAAAAGATACTGGAACAACTTAGAGGGCCTGAAGCAATCAAAAAAAGTTCCTCAATCACAGCCACAAAAGAACAAAAAACTAAACAGAGAAAATTTAAAAATTATTTGCTCTGGCCATCTGCAACAGCCACCTCTATAAAATGAAAATCAGCAACACAGATACCTGCAGATTCTGTTAACAAACAAAATAAACTATGGAGCATCTGATCTCAGAGTGCCCTTCTCTAGCAAAAAGAAGAGCCAAAACACTATGCAAATACATACAAAAGGAAGAATACTACAAAAGTATTCCAGTCAAAGTGATTATCAGATTTCTAAAGATTTTATATGCTTCCTAGACAAAAAAAAACAAAGACCTCCGCTACACGGAAGTGCATAAAGAACATTAATATGTCTTTGTAAGTTCTTTCTTTTAAAATAAATATACGGCGTCAGCAGTCCTATACAGAACCAAGCCTAGCTTCTCGCAACCATTTGTGTGTGGGTGTTCTTTTTTCCACGAAAATGGAAGGGACCTACAGTTTTTTGACGACTTCGAACGGCGAGTTGGGCAGCTGCTCATGACGAATGATACTCTTTGATTGCTTGTCAGACATTCGAAAGAGGTGGTACCGTTAAAAAACTTTTAGGTGTTTTTGCTGGGATTGAACCCGGGCAGGGTTACAGCATGCGTAGTAGTCCAACGCACTAACCACCGGCCGCGGCGACTACAAATAATATAAAATAAATAATTAAAAAAATTAAAATAATCGCAAAAGATTTTAAGAAAAATTGGGAGCAGAGCCATACTCTCAACATCATCGTTTCATTTCGTCTTGAGTCGTACTTTTCAGTTAGTTTTTCCCGTCGGCAGTTCCCCTGCTTTCGTTGCCAACTCTTCGGCAATCTCGTTGCCTTCTACAACAAACTGACCCGGCACTCAACATAGTCTTACCTGGTTCTGCATAATGCATAATGCCCTTAGCATTATTCAACAGCTCCTGACTAATGCCGATTTGGTAGTGAACTATTCTAGCGCCTTAAGTGCAGTTTGACTTTCAATATGAATAACAATATCCCTGCTGAATATTCTTTTCATTATCAGGAAGTACGGCTAGAAATTCTGCCTAAAAGACGCTGCAGACATCCGCGAGTCATAAGGACACTTTTAGCTCTGGTTCCACGCAGTAGATACCAGACGCCCTGCCATTTACAGTTTAAGAGTTATGCCGAGTAACTGTATTATTCGTCCATCCATCCTGCACAGAGTTTGTTGGCTTTTCCATAGCCGGGTAAAAATAGAAAAGAAACAAATCATTACTATTATATAAAGACGTGACTTAAAAAAACTTTGTTACCGATGATCTCCGCAAATACTGCACCGATTAATGTGAAATAAATTCAATAAAAATCCTTATTTTCGTTAAAACCAGTTAGGCTATGTTTTTATTGTTTAAATGTTATTTATTATTAAGAAAATATATTTTTTTTATTTTTTTATACCTATTTTATTGAGGTTGACCCACATATTAACTCCTAACTTTAAAGCAGTAAAACGAATTGGCAAACAAAAAACGTTTGCATAAAGTCAATATATATACGCAAATTTTAAGATCTTAATCTTTTCTTAACTCTACGTAGGTACATGCTGAGAAATAAATAAATAACTATTTTAAAAACATAAAACAATTAATGAAATCATCGCCAACAATTTTCCATCAGCGGAGACCGAAGCCAACAGCCAACAGCCATGTAGCAGTGGGTGACGTCATTGTGTGTGTATTTGGCATATTTGAATTTCTGCGTATTTACTGAAATAGCATTCTATTGATGCTTTGTGCCCAGCCTACTACGATAAATATGATTGTAAGAGCAAATTCAAATTTTAAAAAAGTACATGGGCAATGGCGGGGGGCAACAGCTGTACCTAGGCTATAGAAATGTATTAGAATAAAACAATTTGTTTTCTCTTAAAAGTTGCAGGTGGGCGAAGCAAGGTGAGCATGGGTCAGCTATCTCTATGTACAAAACAGTTCACTGACTGACTGACAGACAACGCACACACCAAACCGATGGACCTAAAGCGCTGAAATTTGGACAGTACATTGCTTTAATAACAGAAACATCCACTTAGAATTTCTCGTAATCTCATCTCTAAGTGGGTGAATTCGGAAAAATAATTCGGCAAACATCTCCAATCCAATTTGTTTTGCCTTAACAGAGGCAGGGGGGGCGAAGCAAGGCGAACACGGGTCAGCTAATAAACAATAAAACCAAAATAAAAAAAATGAACCGTCCTTGTCGAGAAACGAACCTGCGACTGAGCCACAGAACTATCAGAAATTTGCCATCCAATATATGTATGCCATCCAAATATGTATTTCTCTGGTTACAGTTTTGAAACGCACAAATTTTCATACAAACATCAAGCGGTTAGAGATATTAATGTCAAAAAGGGGCCACAATAGACCAACTCTGGTTGCAAAATCATAATCATGACCCAAGTCTTTCTGCAAAATTCGGTGGAGCGCTGTCTGTGATATGCCCAATTCCTGACATCGACGTGGACTCGACACACCTGGGTTTTCGATCACACTTCGAGAACCAGTTGTTGGAGAAATGTATGTGGTTAGTTAGTTAGTTAAGACTTTTATTTTATAAAAAGGTAGCTAGGTTGATACATTAGCATTAGCATAGCATATATTCAAGTCTATTTAGGTTTGGTCATTATTGACCGTCTACCAGAAAAATGTATGTATTGTATGTAAAAATTAAAACAATTAAAACATTTTATTTAAAAGAAGCGAGAACACTCTCACAAATGTATGTATGTGTAATAAACCCGCATTTTAAAACAAACGAGCTTGTCGAGCCTTCAAATGCCAAATTATTTCTTGAAACGGCAAAAACCAAGACACACCTAGATGTCAAAAATAAAGCCTAAAAAACAACTAATACACTAATCTGGATCCCTCGATTTTTTCCCTGAAATCACCCTGTATTCGAGGATAATAAAACAAAGCCGACAGCGCGAACTGTCAACCTGTCAACCACCGATGGACCAACAATTAAAAAAAAAAACTCACTACCCTCTAGCTCTTTCATTTTTATGAAATTTTGTTATTATTTGAAACAAAGACTTTATTTCAAGAAACAAAGCACATTGTTCAACGTAACCACCTTTAGTGGTTTTAGTGGGCATTTATGATGACGTTGAGTTTGCTGATGAACTCAAATATGGACGCTACGAAATAAACCTCGAAACGTTATTACAATTAAATTGTTCGGAAAGCGAACGCAGCCATTGTGATATGGCGCTGAATCCTGCGCTGTAACGTTGGAATGATTCAGAAATTGTTTCTGGTTTAAATAATTTGATTTTTTTCTTTTTTAATTTATAACGAAATGGTTTTGATGATTTGTCATTTGTCAAATGTCAACAGCACAGCAAACCGATACAGACAGTCATCCGGCGGGTTTAATGTCGCTGTCGTATAGAGAATTAAGTACGTTACAGTTACTGCCTTTCCGTCACACACAGTTTGAAATGAAACTCTAATTCGCAGATAACAATAAAATTCGAAAATCATAAAAATACGCATAACATCACATGCCCGTTACAATGTTAATTAAAGAAAATCTTGTATTTTGTTTCTCAATATTACCCAATTCAAAGCGAGCTAACATCCTTTTCCTTGCGAAACATTACAACGAACAGCGAACCCTTCTTCCCTTCCACACGTTAGTTCGAGCTCAGTTGGTTTCCACTCAACGACAGTCGACCGGTTGAATGGGGCGTACTACGTCAAAGTTAACATGGCAATCGCAATGTTCCATTATACGACACAGTGCTCCACACACACACCCACACACCCACACAACAAGCAAAAAGGGTATAATTTCATTTATTGGAATTTAATTTGGACCGGCTTTTGTTGTTGTTTATGAGTCAGAAAAAAGAAAAAAATAAACAACAACAAAAAAATCTCTGGTGGTTATTTCACTGATTGGGGGTGGAATTGTAGTAGATGAAGTGGAGTGGAGCTGACTGTGGAATGAGCAAAGTCAATTAGCGCCGCTTACCAGAGACCCTTGTAACAGGTAGGTAATTTATATTATCAACATGCATACAAAGTGTTTCAATATGACGGGATACACTACCTTTGTATCGAATTAATATTTTGTATAATTAGCAACTGGACAAAAGGTTTTGACAGAATACATAGCTGTATGATATGAAGGTCTGACATTAGATTTGAATTAATTATAACACAAAAAATTCAGAATTTATTTTGCAAATCATTTAGCCAGGTTTTACCCTGTTTTTTTATTTATTCTCTATTTATAAAATGAACGTTAAGCTTAAAGGAATATTAGTATTAGAGGTGGAACGAAGAACTTTTTTTTTAAGTAAAACTTCTATACGCACGTTAGTCAAAATTTTATGTTACAAAAAAGTGTGACGGTTGATTACGTCTGAATACTGAATACTAGCTTTACGCAGCAATGGAGCAGGTGCTATTCTTGTTGGTAAATATTATATAAAAACATACATTCATACATACATACCATCTGTCTGTCTGTCTCTATGTATGTCTGTCTATCTGTCTGTCTGTCTCGCTGTTTGTCTGTCTGTCTGTCTGTTTGTCTGTCTGTCTGTCTGTCTGTCTATCTACCTTTTCACGTCTAAACCGCTCAACCAATCATAATGTAATTTGGTATGGAAATAGTCTGGGACCTGAGGAAGGAAAAAAACTGCAAGCTAGGTGGCGCTGGAGTCAAGTTATTTACAGCTTCTTTATTAATTGACTAAAATGATTCATATTCACAGTTTACGTTAGTATAGTGCCTAAAAGGATCCAAAACTAACTGTAAGTAAGCTTACTATCCGTAGGCATCTCAGAGAAGATCAAATTCTTGTATGGAGTCATTGAAAAGCGATATTCTTGTATAATATGCATGCAGGAATAAAGTTTTACTTCTGCCGCGCGTTGTTTACACACGCGATTTTTGTTTAAATTTCGGAAAAAAAAAAGCGAAGAAAGTGAACAGTGAAATTATGACCTAATTTGAGAGCACATTTAGACTCCAGACTTAAACCCCATGAATTTTTTTTTAATGGGAATGCGAATGGGTACATCAAAATGTTTACGCTAAAAACGCGGTCTGTCACGAAGCTGGCTGAATAAAAATATCCGCCGTGAAATTCATAAAATCCAGACTATACTGCTGTGGTGGTCCGCTTTCAACAGTGTGTGCGACTTAATGAACGCCATTTGGACGATATCCAAATTCGCATTCGTTCTGATTATATTAAACAAGGTAATCAAACAATAAGTCTTATAGTTTTTATTTTATTCACGTTTTAAAACATAAATCTGCCACCGGACACTCTGTAGTGTAGATGCACTGATCAAAAAAAAAAATACCCTCGCAAGCTGTCTTGTTATATTCTGGAAACAAATGTATACATTTTCTCTTCTGCCACATTCCCCTGGACTCCTTTCGATTAATTATAAAATAGTATTCATCCTGTGCGTCTAAAAACTCTTGAAAACGTCGCGAGAAAAGGTCACAAACCAAAATAAAAATGTACTGCTGTAATATTGTAATTTAAAATAAAAAGTTAGTCGAGAATTTTATCTTTATCCAAAGTTCAATATAAACTAATAAATTGCCAATTTTCAATGCTTAGTTGGCAAAATTGCAAATTATTCATATCCGATGCTTTAACTTGACAGGACACAACCACAGGAGTCACATATACATTATGTAAATATTGGCTTTTGGGTTCCAACCCGAAGGAAACTGCGAAGAAAAAGATGCTGGAATTTTCGTTTTTATTACAAAGGTCAGTCGAATGGAAAAAATCTTTTTTTTTTAATTAACGATGAAAAGCCGATATCCAGCAAATTAAAATTTGCAAAAAAAAAATTGCCAAATACTACCATTTGAAAGTACCACGTTAAAGTTTCTAAAAAAGAGAAATTTTCCCCCAAGGTACGAGAACATGAGTTCATAACTTTTTATCAAATTGTGAAAAAGCTGGTTTTATAGATTTTGGTAGATTGAAAGCTTCTTTTGTGTGAATCTGCATCATATCAAACAATTGTTTTGTCCGCCAATGTTGTCTTCTATGGATTAGAAACTACAAGTTGTATTGGATGGTTTCAAGTCTGCGATTCACCCTATAAATGCTGGTGTCCTACAGGGCTCAGTTTTGTCTTCGGCACTCTTTCTTATTTTCATAAATGATCTCTTGTCTTCCACATCTTATCAAATACATTCCTTCGCTGACGATAGCACCCTCAGCTTTACATATTCGTTTCCAGATTCACTTCCCTGCTCTTCGGCTATGGAACTGGAACGGTCGCGTATGTTAAGCTCATTAAATTCCGACTTGGACAGCATAACCAAATGGGGTATAAATAATAGAGTTGACTTAACTGAATGCTGTCTTCTGTCGTTAAAGCGTCATCTTACCCGCACCAGCCATTATCCATTAATGTCTCTTGCATTGTTGAGACCGAAAAGCTTTCTATTCTCGGTATGTGTGCTACTGCCAACCAACGTTGGAATGACCACATATTCCAAATCGTCAAAAACGCCACGAAATGCCTAGGTTTCCTTCACCGATGTAAGAAATTCTTTACCCACTCTGATCTAGCTACAATTTATAAGGCGTACATTCGCCCCAAGCTCGAGTACAATGCTCATATCTGGTCGGGTGCTCCAAAAAGATCACTACACCTGATCTATTGAATACGAAAACGCGCTCCCTTGAACATCGTCGTTATGTTTCTTGTCTTTCCCTGCTTAATCGGTTTTCCACCAACAGTGCTTCAGCGAAATAGCCAGTTGCCAAATGCATGTAGATTCTTTCTTCAACCGCTCAACACGAATGTGGAATGCTTTACCAAACACGATTTTTCCCTCCCATTACGATTTACAAACATTTAAGACCAATGCGCATCGATATATCCTCCTTTAACCTACCCACGCTGTGCAAAGCATTTTAAAGGCCTCGTCAAACAGAACGCGTTTTCTAACGCCGCATCAAGATTATTTTGCGTCAATTGCAAAAGCAAAAATAAATTCATTCTCTTACAAAATGTCGAGTAGCTCGGACGAAGAACTATTACTGTTATGCCCAAAACACATGTGCAGAAATTCTGTATGCAGTACTGCGCGCAGCACTGCAGGTTAAACACACGTGCAGAAATTATTTGATTTGCAGAGAATCGTCTACTGTCACTTACTGCCCCTGATTTAAAATCACAATTGATTTTGCAAAAATTATTTTGATGTGATTTGAGAAAAAATGGATAGTATTACAAAATAAAAATAAATTCAGAAAGTGGCATTGCTTTTATGTGTGTATAGTCCTATTTGAAATACATTTTATTTTACAAATTCCATTCATTTTCCATTTTGAAATGTAAATAAACAGAGAAACTTCAAACATCGGTGAAACTAAATACCTCAAACTGTATTTTTTGTGTTGTGTCAGCATTGTCGATTGCAGAGAATTTAGAAATAGAGACATCTTGCAGAACAGCACTGCATACAGAATTTACATGTAGCTTCGCGTATTGAAACATGTGTGTTCTAATTTCTCTGCGCAGAGAATTCTGCACATGTGTTTTGGGCATTATTCGCACTACATACACAACGAAAAAGAAAAAGAGTTTGGTTGGGTACATGAAATAAACAAAAAGAGAGTTGAAGTAGGAGAAAACCACCGGTTGTGTCGAGAGCTGGAGTCGCACGAAGATCGTTTTTTTTCTCATTTCCGCTTGTCGCAAGATTGTTTTGAAGAACTGCATGAATTACTTCATCCTAAAATTTCAAAACAATTTACAAACTTTGAAACCAATTTCAACAAGAGAAATAGTATTTTGTTTAGTGTAAACAGTATATTCATATTAAAGAATATACTGTGTCTTTTATATTTCCGCATGTCTCAAGATTATTTTAAAAAACTACATTTCAAAGCCAGTTACAAACTGGAGGTAACCCATTTCAACAAGAGAAACCCAACCAACTGGTTAAAGGTAAACAATAGGTATATACTTATCTACTTATATTTATTTAATCAAAAGTTCCAAAAATGATATTTATATTATTTCTATAGGTCGTGGAAAACGTGCGAAATTACACACGTATGTGCACGAACATATGTAGTTTCGCACATTTTCAACAAATTTTTCCATTTTATCCCTTGAACGCTGCGTTAAAAATAAATAATCTGTATTTTTATACAACTCAGCTTTTAACCGCTGCGTTAAAAAATCAACGCTGAAATCAAACGCGCTCTGTGTGACTGGATGTTGTGTATTTCAGTGCACTACAAAAAAAAAAATCTTTACGCGACGTAAAATAATCTTTTCTGTTTTTTCCTGTTTGACTAGGCTTTTGCATTTCAGTACAATATAGGTAATAATCTTAACGCGGCGTTAGAAAACGCGTTCTGTTTGACGAGGCCTTAAGGGTATTCAAAACCCCTTTAGCGCGTGTGAATTATAAAAAATGTTCTACATACTTTATATTTGAATTCTCTGTCTTATCTTTATTTATTATCTCTGTCTGCCACATCAATTTCAATACAGTTGTTCGCCGATGACCCTCAGTTTCCTATAGGTATCCCTTATCTAAATCGTTCAAATCTTTTGTAAGACGAACAATCGTAAAATTACTTAGTACATATTTCCAGTATAGTAAGATAAATGTACATACATATGTGTAGGTACATAAATGTTTAATTAATGGATCTATGTAAATCCTTTTTTATAGAAATAAATATATCTTCCTATCCCTACGTACCTACATCATGTGTAACTGCTGGTTCAAGTCACTGTAATGGTTATAGTTCTTATAACTCATTTTCTACAGTGACATTGACGATCCCTAGCATGCTTCATACATCGACAGTGAGGAAATAATGACAACTTTTGAAGTTCTTAAAATGGCTGCTGTGTTCGTTCACAAAATGGCCACCAGCAATCTGCTCGGGTTATAATTAGACTTTAATATTTCGTGTTTGAAGTATTAAAATGAAGACGTTATGTTAAAATCAAAATTCATTTTATAATTAGAAAAAACGTTCAAGCAATCGGCCGCCCCTATATTTGTTTGATTTGAAAACAAATCAATCACATGTGACATAACCTTGATTACCTACTCCTAAGACACTGCCTTTCTGGTTTCATTATAGTGTCAAGTGTCAACATGATTTGCTGACAGAATTCCGTAACAATCATACCGTCGCATCTGTTCAAACGATAGCAGAGGGTGTGTGTACCGTGGGCACATGCAATTGTGTATTCACATCGAAGTGCTTAACTGATATTTGTGATTGTATCTTAAGATAGCGGTTATGCGGCTTTTAAAATCCCATTTGAAACGTTTAACTCGGTCATGTAAATCGTATTAGTATAGGTATGTCATTCCGTATAAGGAAACTTAAAGTAAAGACTTAAATGTTAAATGGACTGTGCATGCGGTGACTGAGTAATGAGGGGGAGATTTTATCGAAATGCTTACATAAAAGTGTTTTGTCATCTAAATTGAAGGTATGAGCTCGCACAGGAAAGATTTCAAGGATTTTTCTTGCTAAATGGAAAATCGTATACCAAATGATGTTGGAAGGGTATACGAGTTAAACTTACACAATTGTGAAACTCTAAAAGAGGCAAGAGGTTCTTCTTCTTAGTTGGCGCTACAGCTCGAGGTGAACCTGGGCCTGCTTCTCGCAACCATTTGTGTGTGCGTGTTATATTTTTGCACGAATGGAAGGGACCTACAGTTTTTTGCCGACTCCGAACGGCGAGTTGAGAAGCTCAATCGTGACAAATGATACTCTTTGATGTTTGTCAGACATTCGAAAGAGGTGGGCACTGTGAAAAACTTTTTAGGTGTTTGCGGCGGGATTCGAACCCAAGACCGCTGGCTCAGTAGTCCGACGCACTAACCACTTGCGCTACGGTGCCCACAGGACCAGGACACCTGGGGATAGAATATAACGAAGAGGCGGACAAAGTTGCCAAAAAGGAGGCTTCTACACCCTTCGTGGTGAGTCCTGAACCATTTTGCGGCACAGGGGAGCACACCATAAAAGAGGAACTCCGATCACTGGAGAAGACAACCTGGACCTAGTCCTGGTCAAAAATTCAGGTTCTAAGACAGGCGAAGAAACTGTTAGGTAATTACAACCTGAATAAATTCCGCAATGAGTCCAGTGAATCCCCAGAACATATACTGGCAGAATGTGGGATATTAACCCAGAAAAGGTTCAAGTACTTAGGTAAACACCAACTAACAGCAACGAATCTGCCAGTCATTGCACCCAGTCTCCTGCTCTAATTTCTCAGAGAAATTGGCCTGGATGAGGTGCCATGACCTAGGCGATTCTCACCTAGGCTAGGTGTGAGCAAAACTCTTTCTCTAACCAGTTCCAATAGGAATAATGACGAAAGGGATGTTCCTTCGCCTAGGACTTGTAGGGGGCACAGTAGATCTTAAGGTCGCGACCTGATAAGAAAAATATAGGTATGCCACTCGCTACTCATAAGCTAGCACTCAAACTTGACACAGTCAATAAAACCAACACTAGATGGGAGGGTGGAGCTACCTGCCTTGCTACAAAGCAAATCTGGCCTAGATTAGATCTAAACCGCTCAAGATACCTTTTGTCACTAAAAAGACTACATATTAGTGCGATTATCGGTGTCATCACAGGACACTGCCTTATAGGCAAACACGCTACTAGACTTGGCGTCACTGCGAATGACTTCTGCAGAAGCATTAGAGACGAAGAGGATGAGGAAAGTGCAACACATCTCCTCTATTCGTGCTCAGCTCTTTCTCGTAGTAGGAAACTTCACCTAGGAGAATACTTCTTCGATGATCTAAGTGATCTAACACAAAAAGACGTAGAAAGCCTTCTTCGTTTAGTACAAAGCTCCAAATGGTTCTCTTGAGTAGCGGGGTAACTATATCCCCAAGATCCTTGGTATCACAATGGGCCTCTATAGGCCTAAGTGTGCTGGTACTTGTTACCGGCAGCCACTGCTACCTAACCTAGCCTAAGGTCGCGGTGCATCCCACCCTTCAATAATAATAATAATTTCATGGTAAGATACCCGGTAAAAAGCCCATAAAGAACCCCTTTCTTTGAGTTGAAACATCTCTGCTCTGTTTTTTGTTACCTACATTCAGAACTTTATTTTTATTACACACGCGTTGAGAGGATTTTTTTGTATGTATTTCTAAATATAACACTTCTAAATGGTAGTTTTGTTCGTTTAAAATTCCATGGTCTAGCAGCTCCGTTTTTAAAGGCTGGACTTTGAAAGACGTAACATTTGAAATGTATTTCCAACAGACCATGCTCCGCAAATTTGACATTTCCTAGGAACTTACTTCCTTTCCACCTTGAACCTTTACTGTAGGCAACCAACACCATTAAACAAACAACAACAAAAATTAAAACACAAATATTTATTAAACCCTCCGCCACCTTAAGGACACGATTTTTAATTTCTCTCTTAACAATTCTCCGCTTCTGTGTGTAGTAGCATCCTACACTTTCCAATTGAGGAATATTAATTTAATGCAAATCGCTTTGTGAAAGAAAAACGAAACGAACTTCCCAAAGGCAGATCCAGGCGCAGTAGCGTGGTGGGATTGAAAATTAAAAAAAAAAAATCAAAATATTTCACCAAACAGCAGCAAAGTGAAAAGTTTTCCTTTTTTTTTATTCCTTTTGGGAGAAAAAAGAAAAGTCCTTCGGCTGTATCCGTTATGGAGTCAGCCAACAACTATAAGCGTCAAGCAAAGTACTTGTAGCATTTTAGGCACTTGCCACGGAACAAGTGCGGTCTTGAAACAACATTCATTGAGAACAAGAACCAAGGCAAACGGACGGAAATGAAAAATGAAAAAAAAATGAAAAGAAAAACAAAACATTTTTGCGTCTCAATTGATTTTTGCTTTTCCGCTGGAAGTTGCTGTCGCTACCGTCGTCGTCGTCGTGCCTTTTTCCTTTTTGTGTGGCATCCCACTTCGTTTTTGCCCATCCGCAAGGATATTCGCTTTTCATTTGTGCGGAAAAGTTGCGAGTTTGCTAAAGAGAAATATACGTCGCGTCGTCTAAGTGTAGCCGCGATGCACTCTCAGTCATTTGATCGGCAACTGAAGCGGGCGGTGGGAGGTGGGCTTGTCATTCTATGGATGCTACTAGTTACATCCGCACTCGTATTCGTATCTGTGGTAAAATTGACTTAACGCGCCGCGCTTGGGCGGAGAACAGATGGGCGCTGGATACAGCAGAGGCAATAACATATCCATACTCTTTCCCCGACATGTGTGTAGGTGTAGGTGTGTACTATTAAAGCCCCTTATCTTGTTCGCAAGGTACTAGGATATTACAAGGCAACAACCCCACTTTAAAAATAATAATTTAAATTAACCCCGGGACATACTATCGTCATCATTGTTGTTGTTTTACCTTCTTCTATCTCTCTGCCTCCCTCTGTTTTTGTTTCATTTTCTATTCCTGGGTGTGTGTGTGTGTGTCTCTTATAAGAGTTGTTCCGATGGTCCTCCAGTTGTTGCTGAGCCGGTGGCATACTGTATGTCCCACTGGAGTGTGCTGCCTGGAGTCGTGGAGCTGTGGAGGGCATGTAATTTGGAATCATTAGATTTTCCTCGGTCTCGTCTGGGCGTAGCTACATACGAGTATGGGTATGTGCGCACCGTGTACACCGAGCTTACATGCACAAATCATTAACAGACATTATTGTTGTGTTATTTCATTTGGATACTGTTACGAGATGCGAGTTTTGAGTCCTGAATAACGAGTCCAGCCCAGACAAGGTTAATAAAATTACATATGAGTTTTGTCGTGTCATGTTTGCCTGATCTGGAAGCGTAGGAAAGGTAACCGTTATACCTTTCTTCATACTGAATGCAGGGCACTGTATAGAAATTTTCTAGATCCGGTAACAAGCAGCAGCACACCAGGTTGTTCATTCCTTAACATCAGAGATGCCCCCTGGAGTTCTTTCAACATTCGACTGTTGGTTGGCATTTGATGTTTTATTATGCTGACAGCTAAATTAATATACATTTTGTATGGATTGAGTGCTCCTTCAAAGCGAACATACGAAAAGGTTTTCTGAATTTTTAAGAGAATGGGATAAGCAGGACCTTTATATTCAGGAAGTAAATGTCACGTCAAAAGGCTTATCCCGTGGAGGAAGTTTATTGTCTGGAGTCATTATTGCTATTAGCATGACTCCGGGTTGCAAAATGATTCTTTGAGGCTTATAAGGATCATGTTAATGTGTGGAGTAGCGGATCGTACTTCGAAATCGCTGTTTAAGTTGTGTAGGTGGACAATAAAAATGAATGAAAAGTGAATTTTTATTAACCCATTAGTAAGGATAGTATGTTGATGGAATTAACATAAGTTTCTATATTATAACGTTACGATCCGTGAATATTCTGTGCCTGAGACACTGCATCTTCCCACACTCTTCAATTTTGTGCGCGTTGCTTCTAGTTGGCTATTCCAAGCTTTCTGGAAGTTTGTAATGGCAGTTGTCTGAAGACTTATCTCGATCTGTTCAAGCTTATAAATACAGTCCTCGGACTTAAGCTTTTTAGACTACAAACACGTCTTGGTACTAGTTAATGTAAATACTTATTTTTATTTTGCAGTCGCCATCTTCTTGCACAACTGCAGTAGTTACAAGTTACAGAAAGCGACTTAAACTTTCCATTATGATTCAGTGCACATAACCAAATGCTCCAACTGCTAACGTCCCCACAGTAAATACATACATATGTAAAATCAGCACTGTTCGAAAAGCAAGGGAGCCTAAGGCTATCTGCACACGGCTCGTATTGCCATCGTAGCGTATGCGACGCGATGTACGAAAGGGCAAACGATTTCTTGTCGCACACTTGTAATAAAAGGGAGAACCGCACACGACTCGTCCGCTACGCGTAATTGTCGCAGCATACATGCTGCATGACGACTATCGTAAAGCAGTGTTAGTCGCTTATCGTCGTGTACACTTGCAGTTTGTTTACATTTTTCAATGCGCTTACACGTGTTTTATTAAAAAAATGTCCGATGACGTCTTTACGCTTTTTTTATTTTGACGTTTAAAATTGCGTCGTTTACGGTTCAATAACCGTATCGTTATCGTAGCTGCACGGCAAATACACGACATGACGATGAAGCTACGATAACGATACGAGCCATGTGCGGATGGCACTTTGTTTAAAAAGGGAATAAAAAGAAGCTCCTGCATAGGAAATAAAAAAAATTGCCCCACCATCCCACAGGTAGGAACTAGCAGAGACCGTAAATTCAAACAAAATCTGGAGTATTTATAAGAAAGCCAAGAAATTGCTAACTGGCGTCAAGTGCAAGTTGGGTTATTTTAAGTTAGTTGGCTAGGCTATCCATCGTACTCGGTAGGATTCACTTAGACCAAGCTATGTCCATTGTGTTGCCACTTGAGTCGATGTTAATCGTTTCTCTTTGAACCAATTAGATTTATGCATAAATTTCCATTTTTTTTTTTTTTTGATTACGTTTCGGAAGTACAGTGCACTCTCGATTTGTGCAACTAATGAAAACAGTAGTTGTTGCAAATATCGAAAAGTTGCACAAATCGAACAGAAAATTAAAACACTTTAAAAAGGCCTACACGCGCTATTCTCTGAGTTATAAAAATAAAATTGCTTGCCAGTTACCTCAGAGTTTTTATTTATTAATAAGAAAAATTATGCATTTAAACATATTTAAAACAAATTCATTTATACGAAACTTAAATATCCAGGTAATTAATTATATACAGGCTTGGTTTTATTAAAAGGTAGAAATTTTGGTTTGCACTTGTTTTGTAGAAGATCGCTTCGCAAAAGCATATCGCGCATTTTCTGAAGTTGCATAATTTCTTCAATTTTGAGGTAATTTTGTTCTGCCCACTGCAAGCATGCGGTGGAGCATTTCATTGTGTCTTCTAATTTTACTTTGGGTTGTGTATCAATAATATCCATTTCCGCACTATTAACAGAAACTTCTTCTTTTCTCGGACTTCTACGTTTTGCAGATTCTCGGAAATTCATTCAGGGTTGTCATCGCTGCCTTTCTGACAAAATTATATCCCGAATTAAAAGTAAAGGAACATCGAAAAAAGGAAATCCATTTATGTCGGTTGCAAATATCGAGGCTTGCAGAAATCGAGGTTGCAAAAATCGAGAGTGTACTGTATTCTCCTAAAATTTGATTTCTCCAGAAGGAGATGGTGGGCCAGCTGCACAGAAGGTGAAGACTCGATTCTTCTTCCTCTTCTTCCATGCAGCTGAGACAAAAGTCATTGCTGAGGATTCACAGCCTATTGACTTGTCTACCTATTGCACACTGACTCTTTAGTATACCGACTACATAGTTTACTGACCTGTGCTCTGCTGAACCTAGTTGGCTACTTATTTTGAGCCCACATACCTTAGGCCATGTTTGTCTGGCGTGATTTAAAGTATCACGATCACTCTAGCGTTCGTTACCCTGAAGCAGTTTTAAAGTCGAAACTTTGTATCTTATTGTTTCGATTGGTATGAGTGGTTCTTCCTTTAACGTTATACATCCCAATTTTATATCATTCCTGATCAGTTCGTCAGCTTCACAGTTAGCTGAAATATTCGAGTATCTATGTCGAGAACCAGTACCAGGTTACTGCGCATCTATCTATTCGATACCTCATTAAGAGATGCAAGACAGTGGTTTGCCAATTTTGATGTTAATTTTGGACATTCGAGTACTTTAATAGCTGCCTCGCTATCTGTGTAAATGACAATGTCATAATTACATGTCATAATTACAAATAGTCGGTGCTTCTGCTTGCAAGACACACCAATGACTCGAAAGTCCAAGAGCTAGATAGAAATCAACAGAGACTGAGAAAATTCCTACTCCTACCTGTCTCAGAGTCGTCCGTGTTGATAATGTTATCGAAAAGATAACCTTACAGAGAAGCTATTTTTAAAAGTACGCATACTTTCAAACCAGATTACGACTTCGTTCATTTGCTTCATATTGTTGGTTGTGACGGTGAGCTAGAAGCTCCCACTGTCTTCCTATTTTCTGAAAGTGCGTCAGAACTGTTATGAGTGGAGCTTCCGACACTTAAAGTCTCGCTTCTTGTGGGCAGTTTCAGGTCTTTCTCCTCCTCGCCGCAGTTGGTACAGATAACCGTATCGATGAGGCCAAGTCTGTGTACCTATTGAGATTGATGTGCCCTGTTATGACTTCCACCATCAGTCTCAATTGCGTTCTATCGGAACCAAGGTCCTTCTACGATTGATCTTAAAGATCACTAGTTCCTTTCAGTATTTGGTTAATATGTTGGATTCTTTTGTTTATGGCTTTCTTAATAATTGGTAAAGCAACTTCTATCGTTTTTTTTTTCTGGATTAAATTCCCTGTTTACAGTCCCTTTTCTTGCCAACTTGTTTATCCGTTGATTTGCCGCTACACCCAAGTGGCCCGGTACCCATAACAGACAGACTGTGCTGAGATTTGCAAGGAGGTTGAGGTTAATTTTATACTCCTATAGTAAAGGTGATTTTGATTCGGCGATTGTGAAAGCTGCTTTGCTTTGCTTTCTGTTTGCATACCATGGGTGGGACGTCGAATAAGTGCGTTCACTAAAACACAGAAAACAAGGTTGCTTTCTTAATTTCTTATTAAAGGCAAAGAACTGTCGTGTCCTTGACGAGGTCTTGTATTAGCATTTGCGCAATCGAACCCAAGAATATTCCATCACTATCATCCTTGTACTCTCGTTCTCAGCGATGTTTCCTTTTTTTTAATATACTCCCGTACTTAGAACTATGTAGGTTCTTCAGAACTTCAAAAATCTAGCTATGAAGTAAAAACTCACAATCATCGACTTTATTAAAAATCAACGTTTCAGTGCATGTTAGCCCTAAGAATTTAATTCCATCCAAATTCGCCATAAGTGGATTTCGAATATCATTTATTAAGGGAAGGCGAGGCTATTCTTGTCCCGAGTTTTTTTATACACGCCTAAACGGAATGAAAATCCTGCCGCTCACACCTCTATATCTAACCCATTATAAGTAAGTCTAGGCTAGGTAGGCTGTGTGATTGTTCGAGCAATCATTTCCACTCGGAGACCCGAAGGTCCATTATGAATCCCCTCATATTTTGGGAGTAAATCCTCTTCTTACCAATTCGTAAACCAATGCTTTTGGTGAATCCTAGAAGATCTAATATCTTTAAATTTCCGAACTCTGCTATGTCTACCAAGAATCAATGGTTTGAAGAACGAAGGTGTCATTCTAGGAGGGTGGGGCAGTAGCAGAGTAGATGTTGGATCGAATCGCTTTTTTCCTCATCTCCGCAGCTTCTACAGATATCGTTTATCCTATTCTAGAAACAAACAAGTTACGTTGTACGAAAACCTATTCAAATCTTAATCGACTCCAAAGACTAAATGATGTCCATCACCAAACGATTTTAACCACTTTTGTAGTTAGAGGTTTCCGGAAACAGGAATTGTGTCCGTAAAACATATTAATTAGATAAGCACTCATCTCATAACACATTTGATATACATATCTTTTTTCTTTCTCTAGGTGGCGCTAAAGTTCGGGGTAAACCAGGGCCTGCGTGTGTGTGCGTGCTATATTTTTGCATGAATGGAAGGAATCTACAGTGTTTTGCGGACTCAAAACTGCAAGTTGAAAAGCCCCTAATGACAAATGTAACTCTTTGAGGTGGCACGGTGAAAAACGTTTAGGTATTTCCTGGGATTGAACCCAGGGCAGTATTGCGTAGTAGTCCAACGCACTTACGGTGATCACCCCATTTTATATACATTATTTATGTTTTATTTCTAAAAAACTGTTTAGCTTAAATCTCCATCAACACCTTAAAGACCATGTTCAACGTGTTAAAATTCGAAAAACAAAAACTTACGAAAAGAGAAGGTTATCGTCCCAAAGAAATCATTTCATCCAGGCTTTAACTCTCTAACCCTCTGAAGATCTAACTGCATTCACATCGTATCACTGCATCTTCAATTAATGTGATTGTGAGCTGTTCGTTGTGAAGTCAACAGGAACTTACACCAACCGCCCACCAACATTGTTTTCGTAGTGACTGCGAGTACGCCCCCCCCCCCCCCCTCCCCCCCTCACCAACCAAACTCGTCCTTAACTCGTCCCAGTTCGCCGTATGTCCGTCCAAAGCCAACCCGACTATTATCATTCAGCTCAAACAATCATTTCACTAACAAGATTGCTGTGCACACAGTGAAGACTGAACCGATATGCTCCTAGCTCCCGGCTCCACACAAACACACGCTCGCAAACAAACAGCATACCTATCCACCATTCACAATTTGCCATTTAATTTGCAAGTCTCTGCGATGCGAATGCAACAAAAGCCGAAAAACAAAAACAAAAAAAAAAAAGAAAATAGAAAAACCCAAGAACGGGGTAACTAAACGAAAGAAACAACACACACAGTGCAAATAGAAAAACAGAGAAATGCCAGTTTTGTTGTAGTTGCTTTGCTTTCCTTCTGACTGTCGACTTTAATTAATGGTGTCTGTTCGTGTTCGGTGCACGTCGACGTCGACGTCGCTACTTGCTACTGAATGTTAAGCATTGAGCTGCTCCCTCCAGGCTGACATGTTCTTCCAAGTGGAACACACTCCAAAAACACACACACACACACACGCACACAAGCAGACAAATTAAATCGGAACGAAGGAACAATTCAGGATTTCGACAACTCAATTTATGAATAGGACTCGACTCGGCTCGGCATGTTTAAAGTAAGACTCCTCTCCTACACAGGACCAACACGACACTATCTCTCGTAATGTATCTGGAACTAATTTGGCAAATGTCATTAAGCCATTTGCAGATTGAATTTAAATTAAGAGCAGATGTCGATGGTGTACCATGATTTGCAACTCTAGCAATCATTCGAGGATGGTTAAACTGCCACCCCTCACCCCTCGTTCCAATTTCACCCACAATAAATTTTATCCGAAAACTAATTTTACTTATTTTTCGCAAGGGGGTTTCTTTGGACTGAGTGCGCGACAGATGGTCTCATGGAGAGACAATAGAGTGACGGCGCTAACCTCACCTTAGGGCACGTGAATACGTCCATTCCCCCTGTATCTACATATATTGTATGCTGGAAGTGTACTTACTTTTGCATTCGTTAGCATCGGTGTCGGTGGCACGTCCCCATGGTCGGTCAAAGTAGAACGGTTTGCAGCGTTCGCATTCGGATCCAGCTGTGTTGTGTTTGCAGTCGCACACCAATTGGCCGTCCTCGTCATCGGCAATGCACTCGGATGCATGTCCATTGCACTTGCAGCGTCCGCCAACAGCGAAATCCGATACGGCGTAGTGTTGGCGCAGAACAGCCGCCGCTGATGGTGGCGCTGATAGTTTACCCATGAATGTCGTCTCGATGGCGTTGTTGGTGTCCATTGATTTGTCGTTCGTGTACTTGCGTTCGCTGTCACTAAGACCGTCAGTGCTAATCGCAAAGTGATTAGTGGCAAGCATGTCGCGTGGCAATTCCAAGCGATGGAAAATCACACGAATATCTGTTGCTGTAACCCAGTCCTGGAGCACCAGCGAGGCATCAATGTCGTTCGCCGATGGACGTCCTTCGAGGGTATTAAAAGCGAAACGATGATTATCACCTGACGACCGTTGCGAGTTCATGCAACGTGCCTCCTGTTCGTTGTATTTGCTTATCTTGGCGCGGTCAGGTCGGCCGTAGAACTTGTGACACTGTGAACTGTAGAATTGGAATGGCTGCCAGGTCTGGCGGTGGTCGAAACTTTTGTAGATAGCCATCGAGTCTGGCTTTGGGGATTTCGGGCAGAAAGTCAGACTGACGTATGTCAACTCGTACTTCTTGCCGAGTGAAAGGGTGAGTGTGACGTTATCGGGTGGAGAATTGTCACCCGCTATAGGAATCGGCACGGCGGCCGACCTCCAGCATGTCACGTTGTTCGAGTTGTTGAGATCGGTCAGTGCAGAGGGTGGATAACGAAATTCGGACTTCGTATCATCACAAACGCTGCACAAGGTAGTTTGATCGTTCTTATCCACTTCACAGTAATGCTCTGGCTGATTGCGACCACAGGTAGAGGAGGCTTCCACGGGATTACCATATGCAGCGTTGACAAAGCTGGGCACACATTTGCGGGCCTTTCCATCCGCATAGCATGGGTCATTTGAATTTCCCGATGCAAATGCTAAGCACAGGAAATGAAAAAACACTAAAAGTCTACTGAGGGAAGACATTTTTATTCTTTTTTTTCGTTTTTTGTTAACGTAACGCAAACTCCGACGTATAAACCGGTTAGAGCAGCAGCAGCAGCTGGCTGTCTTCACTCATCCACGCGTTCTCGAGATTGTTTTGTTTTGTGTATCGCGTGTAATTAATTAGACCGGGACACCACTTGTTAATTGCTGTTCTCGAATAACATGCCCCGAGTCGACCCTCAACCGATGATGTGATGCGCGCATTCCTTGCGTTAGCTTCACTACTTCACACGTCGCTCCCGGCGTACCACGGTGTCATCACGCAAAACCACACAAAACAACAAGTTACTTTTTTTCTGCCGCAGCAGAGGCGTCACAGGGTCTATGCTTGCGAAGGGGGACACGGACAACACTCAAGACACACGGTGATATTACCTCAGAGTGCCGTCAACATAATTTGATTTGAAAGCGCCGACAACATCCGTTCTTGTATCGTGGACGATGGACGATTGACGAGGACGAGGGAATGGAAGTAGAATTATTTTCAAAGTGGAAAACGAACTCACACCGGCGCAAAACGAATTCGATTTTAACTCGACGAGAGATTGTATGCAACTAATGTTGCTCGGTGCCGTGGTTGCTTGCACAGCCTCACGTTTTGTTGGCGTATTCCAGATACACAGCAGACGGTGAATTGTTTTTGTTTTTGTTGGTGTGGTAAGGTGGGCAGGCGTTCTGCTGCTGCTCTCGCGCATCAGGCAGGCAGACGAGGTGATAAGAGCATCTGCATCTGCAGAGAATCTGCTTCGAGTTTCTCTTATTGGATGCATTAACAGAATGCGCACACTGAAATGTTGATAACATGTTGCTAGGCTGTTGTATTGTTGTTAAAGGATGTTTGAAACGATTTTGAATAAATTTAAAGTTAAACAATTTGCAAATACAATAAATGTCAAGTTAATGCAGAAGAACTGTTATTACTACAGTTGGGTAGATATGGAGTGGAAGCCTGAGTTTTTTTTTGTAGCGCTGTGCTTTGAAGAGGTTGTCGTTTGTTTCAGTTCGTAGGTACATCATTTGTTTATCTCCATGCAACTTAAGTCTGTGTAACTATTGTTGAAATAAGTTTCTTTTCATTTATAAGGTATGTATTAAAAAATATTTGTGACATTTTCAAAAATGCCTCATAACAAAAGTCAACAAAATGTTGGAATTATCTTTATGTATTTATTAAAAAAATATCAAAACAAAAGAGGTTTTATTTTAGCAAATAAATTGTGAAATAGTTCATAAAAAATAAACAACAAAATAGGTAGTATATAATTTTTTATAGATTTTTGAAAGGAGTCGATTACAAATCAATCAAACAGATAAACGAGATTAATTACTACAGTAACACCTCGAAAATGTGAACCAGAATATGTTCACATTACATAATGTACCTCTAAAATGTGATCTCCAAAATCAAAGGCTAGGTGACAGTGGCTGTCAGTAATTCAGGTACCAGCTTTTCATGAATACAACTTGGAGTTTCATACAGGGTGTCACAGTAAAGAGTATAATCCCTTAACTGAAGATTCCTGAAGCTCTATCGAACAAAAAATCGTATGGCAGGGTGGGGTAACTTCTGAACTATTTTAGCTACAAAAATAGTTTTGTACATTTTGGAGAGGAAATCAGTAGCGCATAAAAATGTGAACTACAAAAAAAGATGAACTGAAAGAAATCTAAGATGTCCATGTACCTCACAGCACCTAAGAGACCGACTTTGTTATACCAGAAACTCTTTTTACAAAATGCTCTAACAAGTTCTAACAAGTGTCAAGTATCACTTAAAATATTATCGGATGGATACCAACAATCTGCACCGTGTATTCAAAAACTGCGCTAAAATAGGGCTTTAAAATGGTTTGGGGGTAATATATCTAACGAATGGGCGCTATAACTCAGTCGCACTTATTCTAACGTCCGAAAACCAGTTACGAGCATCATTTGTTGTGAGAAACTTCTTAATTAGCCGTTCAGAGTCTGCGAAAAATTTCAAGTCCCTTTAATTCAAAAGAAGTATATTGGCATTGCTTTGGTAGTTGCGAAAACTGAATATATGTATGTAGGGGAGAGAAGGGTTAGAAGTAACAGGGGTAAGTTTTAACAGCTAAAAAATAAAGGGTTCCCCTAAAATTTAAGAGTCGCGTAAAAGTGAAAAATATTCGTCTTTTCCAAAGCAAACGACAACGTGTCTACTTCCTTTTTGAATTGATCGTCAGTGGAAAAGCTGTGGGTGAGGTCCCCGAAATTGAGAGATTTGTCACTTTTATTTTTTTTTTTTTTCGTATTTTTGGTTTACCTATTCACACGCAAGAGATATAGTGCCCGTTGTTTCTTGTAGATATGCATTTATGTTTTGGCGAAGTTTGTGTATATGTATAATGTATATGTGAGGTTTTTGTGGATTTCGGTTTTTGTTATAGTAATCTTTGTGTTAAATTTGCTTGCGGGGAAAGTTGTAGCATGCTAAAATTCATCACCTCATCAAAACCGGTTGACCAATGCCAAGAAAAACTCAATTTCTTGAACAATTAGACTATAGTTACTTTTCTCTGGGTCCCAAGACAAATAGAGTTGACGAACTAGCGAGGTGACGGTCAGCCCTTAACAGCTCACTGTCACTAGAGGAAATTGTTCATATTCCTATAGATGCTGCTATAGGCAATGTACTCTCACATTTCTTAAAACTAGCTGGTCTCGGGTGGACCAGTCTTACAAACTGTGTCATATCCAGAAAGATATTGCAAAATTACAATAGGTTAAAAACAAATGAAATAAGAGTCAATTAGCGTATACCGGGCAAACCCTTCTCCGAGATATCCGAGAAGAGGACTGGGGAACTGATCCTCTTCTTAAACTCCACATGGTGGATATAAATTAAATATCTTAAACTACATCCAAATACGTTTAACTGCACCCTCTTTGTGCGATTTCCACCAAAACCATCACCTCTACCTATGTAGGTACATACCTACCTTATTTTATTTATTTTTTTAGTTTTTTTTATCAATTAAATTTTGATTTTATATATTTTTAAGAGTTTATATATTTTTTTAATACGTTAATACTCATGATACAAGTTTTCACAATTTTGTTACAACTCCCCTCTTTTTTTTTAAATGCGATATTTTGATATCTTCTGAGCAGACTTTGTTGGACGTTTTTGGTGGATTTTGTAGGTGAAATGTTGCTCTTCGATTTGAAACAGGTTTGGCTAACTAATTCGTAAAATCTTAGGAGCACCATCAACTTTCGTAAAGAGTGTTAGAAGTAACCCCACTCTCCCCTACATATGTAGGTAAAAAGATCACTAGAAACGAGATTTTGACGATTTTCCAGACAATTTGAAAAAAAAAACACCCAATTATATACTAAAAAATCAATTTTGTTTTTAAATATCGGGTTGTTTGATTCATGCTCGCTTCTACCGAGAAAACATAACAAAAGATTATCAATTCGTAAACAAAAAATAAAAATAATAAAAAAAACAATTGGCGCCATAGCTTTTATATTTGAATTGCAAATCAGATTAAATATTTGATGTTAGACTCCGATCAGCCAACTCATTAAAGAAAAAAAAACATTTTTAAATATTCAGTGTCACATCATTGAACGATTTATCTTGCACAAAATTTTGCCTTTTTGAGTGATGTGGATGATGCAACAACCGTTCATCCATTTAAAATGTGGCGCAAATTGGTTTCGGATTCCGGACCGGTATATCTTAAGCTTTGTATAGGCTACCAACTAAATTTTAACTAGTACTATAATATTAAATTCAAACACTATTCACCTCGGAGTACACTCACATACACAGAGAAAAGGAGTGGACTTGGAACACAATAATTCGTGCTCTGCGTATAGGGGACCTCAGGTTTTATGGCCCAGTTTTAACGACAAATTAAGTAACAACGCGAGTAATAGGTACACTCGAAGGTTTGTGGAACATTCACGAAGGATGGCTACACTTGTCAGCGTTTTGACTGAAGGCCTGCTTATTAACATACATTAGTCAGAGCTAAAATTAATTGCCTTACCTTTACGTAATACATCCTATCACAGAACTGGCAGTATTGTTGATCATTAATTGTTTTCTACGAGATACCGATAGTGTTCCAAGGATTGGTGGCAGGCGTGATTGGTGGCAGCGTGAAGTTACTACTTTTGGGGTTGCTGAAGTAGACTAATTCACTGATAGTTATCTCTCGACCACACCATAATATAGCGCATTAAATACTATAAAAAAAAAACTTAATAAGCGTTTCGGCAAACCAACTTTCGAAACCCTTCGGCTGAATTACTGTTCCATGTTTCCTGAACGTTTCGGAAAAAAACCTCAGTATTTTTATGCCTTTTCTTTACCAAAAGCTTCTCAACACCCGCCCACAGATTTCCAATTAGCTTAAGACTGGCCAATTCGAAACATTGAAATTTTCTAGAGCAAACCACTGCTATACGCTTTGCGCAGTTTTTTTCGGATCGTTGTTCTGTATGCAAATAAATTGAATGGCGAATGGCTTTATTACTACTACTGAGGTGGCGTTACAGCTCAGGGTGAGCCTGGGCCTGCTTCTCGCAACCATTTGAGTGTGCGTGTTATATTTATGCACGAATGGAAGGGGCCTTCAGTTTTTTGTCGACTCCAAATCGTGACAAATGATACTATTTGATTACTTGTCAGACATTCGAAAGAGGGAGCACGTGAAAAAACTTTTAAGTGTTGGTCCCGGGCAGCATTGCATAGTGCTCCAACGCACTAATTACTACATCACGGTGCTAACGAATCTTTGTCAATATGTCTGTGTACATGCCCTGATCCATACGTCAATATTCTGCCCAGTTCATTATGTATCCTCCACCATGTTCCTACAATTTTGGAAATGTACCTATGCTTTTTTCCCAGCAATGCAGCCACGCAGTTCATTTTCCAGCAATCAATGCCGGGCGATTCTTACCGAAACTTGTTCACTCAAATAAGTCGCTTCATTTCTACGAGTATTTATTTCGGAAGAGCTCAAAAATAGGTTGGCTTTGCTCAAAATGGATGGTGGCCATGGTGGTTAGTGCGTTGGACTACTACGCATGCTGCTCGGGTTCAATCCCAGCCCGGGTCCAACACCTAAAAAAGTTTTTCACGGTCGCCACCTCTTTCGAATGTCTGACAAGCAATCAAACAGTATTATTTGTCTTGAGAAGCTTCTCAACTCCATTCGTGGAAAAAATAGCACGCACACACAAATGGTTGCGAGAAGCTAGGCTTGGTTTTGTATAGGACTGCTGACGCCGTAATATATTCTTTTTCTTTTTTGCTAAAAATGGCAGATGATACGATCTCCCTTTGTGATGTTTTTGTTGTCCTGGGCTTCCGTTGTTTGTTTTCCAGTATATTCAGTATGCAAGCAACAAAATTATTGATATCAAGCCGTTTTCCTGTTTTTGAAAAAGTATCCTTAACATTATCTGAACCTTTAGGAAGTTAGACCTTTAGCGCATTTAGCATTTTTAAGCACCTTTTGTAGAGTTCCATCTTTCAGATAACTTAGACTTTATCCAAACACACGCTAGATATACGATCAACAACTGTCCATATGGCACAGTCTTGCTTACAGTAAGTACTTTCGATAGTTTTGTTTCTTGACTCAAATAGGTACGCCTTCCAGCGTCCGTCTTTATCCTATTTAAAGTATGTTTTTGCATAAGAAGTTAATTTTTTAAACGCATTTTTACCTCCCTACAAGTATGAGTATATTGCACCCATATCCTACTCCAAAATATCCATAATTTCCCTTGAAAGCAAGCACACCCAAGGCAGCTTAGACTAATTCAGCAGTCGTCAAACAATGTAAGACTAACGGTATAGTTAAATTACAAATCAATTGACACACTAGCTCCCGGAGCTGAAGTGGGTAAGCCTGCCAATTGAAAACCAATTCGAAACCGAAAACACTTTCTACTCAACCGAACTGAACTGAGCCGCCCAACATCAACATCAACAGCAACAACAACAATTTAACTTCCCCAAATGACGCCCCATGGGCCCTTGTTGTCGTTGTCGACAACATAATGAACACGTAAAGGAAAATATTGGTTTTCGCTTCCATTTTGGTAGCCAAATTGCCACATTCTCTGTAAATTCCTCATACACTCGCATACGGAACGATTGGCTTTGGCTACTGGTGGACTACTACTGGTCTGCTGGACTGCTTGCGCGGCAGTCGGCCTAAGGACCATTTGCGATAAACGCACTACTTATTCATCGGATACGATCCAGTAGTGAGTTATGTGCTTTTAAAAGAATGTATCTGCACCACATCTACACTGAGTCAATTACACGAGGATACTACTGTTAAGTAGCACTTTCTTTGCATCCCTGCGGCTGTGTTTCAAAGAAGTGATGCTCTCAAGCGAAACCAAAAGCCCACTTTTCACAATCGGTGAGTTCTGGGCACCGAAACACGAGGCACGGAGCTGTCTCAATCACAATGGAGGCAGAAGGAAGGAATTTCTCCGAATGATTTTAGGTCCGAAGTCGAATTGTGCTTCCTCACGTCTGTCGTCCGTTCAAGACTGCCCGTTGTCAGTGTACGTACATATCTGGAGTGGCATATAAATTCCACTCCTGCGGATTGCGGATGAAGGTAAAACGGTACGGTGGTGGCGGTGGCTAAACATACTTCACAATGTATCTGAATTTTTTTATTTTGTATCTTGGGGCCTCTCTTGTGTGCTCCGCGGTCAGGTTGGGTTAGGTATGATTTATGATAGCCGACTTGCCGCTCTCGGGAGTATAATTATACCTCGGTTGTTTTATCTCTATTAATGAGGTGGAAAAATACCTGTGGAGGTTTTATTCTTTGCCGGATTGGAGATGGATACATGACCTTAGGGGAGGACGACCGTTTAAGCGTTATGGGAAATTGTGTGCTCCAGCTTCGTATATACATAATTGTACTAGATATGCTTATATGTATGTGTAACTCCAGTCTGTTTGAACATTAAATTAAAAGTTGCACAAAGATTGCTCACTGAGTTATTATTTTTGTTTGTTCAGGCCAACGAATGGTGAGTGGATACAATTTGAAATATTACTGTGGATATTTCTTTTACATACCTACGTAACTACCCGATGTTAACTGAAATGGGGAAATGTTTGTAGAACGGCGGACATTCCATGGGGTCGAGATCGAGAGCATACTGTCCAAGGTGGTAGATTAGGTACAATTCCATAAACATTGACATATGAATTATGTACACTTGATAGTACATAAGTGTGCCGAGTCTCCATATTGTATTGGTAAATATCATCTGTCAGCTTTTAATTGACAGTCGGTCGTCGATTATGAATTGTTGGTGAAAGCTATGTCATTTCAATGATAGTCAATATGTGGCAGACAATATGGTAAATGCTTAGACCTTAACAATCGCAGGCAGAGACTGAATATTTTCTATTGCCACATCGTGTCAAAAAGTGGCTGTCTAGCTCCCCCGAATATCTACGAGTATATTGTCACTTCTTTTCAGTAGTGAGACTGAAAAAACGTCCCGCTCTATTTCAGCTAGTGCGGGACTAATTTTTACTAAACAGAAAGAAAAACACCGGAACCGGTCCATAGAATCTGTCGATGTCATTCCGTTAAAGTTAAAGGTTGACCTTGACGTTCACGTATTATCGTAAAGAGCCGTCCCATAAAATCCGTCGCATACATACATACGTTGAAATGTCAACCGAATATCAACGTCGATGAGAGTTTCTCAATATTCTATCAATGCTTCCATCAATGAATGTGCTTACTCTCAATTTGTGAATGCGTGAACGTGTAATCTGCCAACGGATCAACGGACTAAAAAAAAATAGGAAGGAAATCTACCTTGTCCGTCAAGGTTCATTTCGTTGGACAACCTTTCATAGAAATGCATGTATTCTCTCTAGCTGTCCGTTAAAAACAACGAAGCAGCGAATCAATGGATTCTATGGGTCAGGACCTTCAAACCCGTTTTCATCTTAACACCATCCACTGCGGGCCCACTTTCGCATTACCTACTTCAGAGTGGTGTAATTTTCTTTCCCTCTAGGGAGCGACTTTTTCATCAGTGAGGCTTTTATCAAACCTGTGAGGGTATACATATATATGAGCGTCTTCCTCTCTCTTTTTTGTTTTGAGCACTGATTCGATAAAGGAACATAGGGTACGTGGAGAACGCAGCATACACATCAGATGCTCGCTGTCGTTGAAAGTATCGTATTTTCTTTCGGTCTATATCTGTCCAGAGAATGTTTTCTACGAAAAAAAAGGTTTGCTCTAAGTGCGAAAATATAATAATTGCTGGGAGCGAGTTCAGGGCTGTAAGGTGGGTTACACCTTAAACTTCTTAGGTGGTGGTGTTCCCTTTTTTGTGCCAATGCGTAAATTCTTGTTTGGACTCAGGCTCATAATAATGAACCCAAGTTTCGTTCCCAGTCACGTCAATTCTCCATCCTTGTCTTCACTAGAGAGGTCCAAAAACGCTCGAGAAGACTCCATGCGGTATTGTTGGTATGTTGGTCATGCCAGAATGATTGTATAGAATTTAGAAAATGGTTGTGTATATCTGATACTCCAACCGTCTAGCAACTTCCAATATTATTTTTTCGACTTTTTTAACAATTTCCGGAGTGAGCACTTCGATCGGCCGTCGTGGCCGTGGGTCGTCTTCAAGTGAGTCCCTTCCTGGTTTAAAAAGACTGTGCCCGGATAAAAGTCCCCGTAAGCGGATACGATCTCTTCTATTATGGTTTGAGCCGACTTTCCTTGTTTGGTGAGGAGCTTTATAACAGCGCCGTACTCGATTATCTCCATAGTTCTACCCTTTCTTCCCGATTGAATTGCTTGAACGAAGATAGTTCAAAAATGAAAGGCTCGATTTAAATTAAACTTGACATTTATACTAACAATGAGTCACTGAACTCGTAAGTAATCTACCCTCACTAATAACATAACCGGAACAAAACTCGACGGATCTCCCGAAAATTGTCGACTAAGCTCGCTACATCCCCTCGTGCACTGATCGAGCATTAGCATTTTTGAATCAACTATGGGGAAAAAATTAAGAACACTGATGGCGATCAAGAGACCTTTGATTTTCAAAGTAAACAAGACGAAAAGATTGAATTTCGCTAAAAAGGCTCAAAGCTATTGGGACTCGACAATATGGCCTGACGAGCCTAAATCTGAGCTCAGAAATGTAAAAAGACGTAAACGAGTTTGGTGCCACCAGCCAGATCGGCTGAAATCAAAGTGCGTTCAACAAACGGTCAAACACGGAAGTGGGTCATTAATGGCATGGGGTTGCTTCTCCTCACCTAGTACTGAGAGTTTGTAAAAGGGTTGCGAAGGGTTTTCTCAGCTCACAGTATTTCGAAAGGTTGAAATGGCCAACAAAATTTCCGGATTTGAATGCCATAAAGCACTTGGATTCAGAAATACCTCTGGAATGTAGCAAAATATGCAAATATTTTGGGCAGAGCTTGACAGTTCAGAGTTTGACACACAGTATCACACAGTAATGAATTCAAATGTATAGCATACGCTGATGACCTCGGTTTACTCATGAAAGGTAAACACTTAAACACACTAGGGGAACTCATGCAACCTGCTTTGCATTTAAACAAAACCTGGGCAGACAGCAGTGCACTAGAAGTAAACCCAGAAAAAACCAACATGGTACTGTTCTTTAAAAGATTTAAGATTTCAGAATTCAAGGCCCCGTTACTAGGGAGATTTCACCTAGACTAACAGGACACAGAGCTATCTGATGGAGGGATGTTTCAGATTCCTCTGGACTTGTCAGCAACCCAAGAAAAAGAATACTTATACAAGACCGACTATACAGTCAAATTCCTCAGCCGTGTTAACTGGCAACAAGGCACAGCTATTGCCGAAGTAGGGGGCATAGTAATTTACACGGATGGATCACATATTAGCGGAGAATCGGGAGCTGGTGTACACTGTCTAGATCCTCCGATAAATCTATCCATTCATTTAGAACCCTCAGTGGCTGTTTCCAAGCGGAAGTGCTTGCAATTCAGCGGCGTTGACGAACTCTTAAACAGCAACACCAGAGACACTTGCGTACATATCTGCTCGGCTAGTCAAGCCACGTTTAAAGCACTTGCAAACCCCAAAACTAGATCTAAGCTAGTGAAGGAATGTAAAGAAAAACTTAATACCCTTGCGAGATCCTGTACGGTGAACCATCTTTGCGTACCTGGGCACAATGATATACCAGGGAGAGCAGATGAATTGACAAGGGCAAGGACAGAAGACGTGTAAAACTTTACGGTTACCATAATACGCACGGCGATACAAGCAATTAAAATCGCTTACAGCCTGTCTTTAGCAAAACGCCATTCGCTTATGTGGAGTCAAATCCAAACTTGTAAGACCGCCAAAGTCATGATAGAAAATCCACAAAAAGCAAGGGAAGTACTAAATATAGTTAGAGCACAAATAAAACTGATAATTGGCTTATATACGAGACACATCAATTTGAATAGACATGCAAACAGACTGAGGCTAGTGGAACAAAGCATCTGTCCGGGTTGTGAATCGTCCTGCTCTATGCTCAATAAGGCGAAACACCTGGGACGACGTATCCTATCTGGGCTGATATCACTTTAACACGACATACTTTGACCCCAGCGACAAATCCACCGCTGAACAGTGAAACCGTATGGCATGATGGTTTGTTACATAAGCTACTGAGTGTCAATATGCCAATGCACCTTATCAAAATCATACAGTCGTTTCTGTCTTCCCGAAGTTTCAGGGTATGTATGAATCAGAGCCTCTCTGAGAACAAAATAATTACTGCAGGCGTTCCTCAGGGATCGGTCCTTGGCCCCGTTTTGTTCAATTTGTATGTGTCCGATTTCCCCAATTTGATTAACTGTGATATTGCCTTATTTGCTGACGACACATGTATTTATTCATCTGATTCAATTGGTTCTAACATTAAAACTAATCTGCAATCTGCTTTAAATACTGTCGAAGCCTATTGCAATGACTGGAAAATTAAAATTAATGCTTCCAAGACTCAAGCTATCTTTTTTACACGTAAAAGAAAAGCTTGCTTACTTCCAAGCAACAACCTTCTTCTCAACGGTGTTCAGGTTGAGTGGAAATCGTGCGCGAAGTATCTTGGCATCTATTTAGATAAACGCTTAACCTACATGTCCAAGAAATAATTAAAAACGTAAATGCTACGATAAGGATAATATACCCATTCATATGCCGGAACTCACAATTGAACAACACCAACAAACTATTAATTTTTAAGGCAATCTTCCAAGCCATCATATTTTATGGGTCTCCCGTCTGGGGCACATGTGCTAAAACCCATCTGCGCAGGCTCCAAATAACTCAAAACAAGTTACTAAAAATGATCCTTAATTTACCCTGGTTTTTCTCAATAAAGGAACTACACCAAATAGCTAACATAGAAATGGTTACAACAACAATTGAAAAACTTAACCATCAGTATAATATGTCTTGCCTATCATCTGACAATGACTTAATTTCAAATTTAGCTTTATAGTGAGTGCAATAAATTGTGTTCTGTTTTCGTTTCCCATTTATTTATCTAATCTACTTATTTATTAAATTGTTTATTTACTTATATATTTATTTATTTATTTATTTATTTATTTATTCATTTATTTATTTATTCATATTTTTATTTATTTATTTAATTATTTATTTATTTATTTATTTATTTATTTATTTATTTATTTATTTATTTATTTATTTATTTATTTATTTATTTATTTATTTATTTGCTCCGAAATTTGAAATGAAGTTCAAAATCCACTTCTCTTTTCCCTCCAACGAAAAGGCTTCTTTTTTTGTTTTTAATGAAGGTTTTCCTCTGTGGCTTTTTCTTCAAAATTAAAAGATTCTGTGATATATTATTTTCGAAATTGTATTAATATTCTAGTAGTAAGGCAAATACACCAAATCTCTGTAATTAATGTTATATGATAAAATTGTAAAATTTCTGCCACAATAAATACAACTAACTAACTAACCTTAGTCATACACTAAAGAAATTTAAGTTTTATTCTTTTATTTTATTTATTTTACAATCTGACATAGGGTAAAACTATACAATACGCCCCACTTTGAAAACATCGCCAATAAAATGCATAAGTTGAAAAAAAAGTAAAATCTTTTATTGCAAAAAAGTAAAACGGTAATTTTTCATGACTTTGGCAATCGAATTCATAGCTAAATATTTTAATACATATTTTATATATTTTTTTAAAAAAAAAGTTTAAGTGGGGCGTTTTGTAACTCGGTTGTCGGGTAAAAAGCCCCACTTTAGTGACAAAACGCCTCTAAGGAAAAAGTGTAAAAATTACGTTAGTTTTTAGGATGCATGGCTTGCCTCTTCGCTTTTCGACCACAGCTGTTGCAGTTTGGTATATCTTATATGCATACATAGTGCAAAACTCGTGTAACCAACCCAAACAAAACGTGTACTGGAGCTAGCCTTCCCAAGAAACGGTCTCGTAATAATTTTCAGTACACTCGATGCACTTATTTCATGAGTTGTATTTTCGAGATTGGTTGAATTTCGGTTAAAATATTTGAAGGTGTTATTTTTCTTCTTGATGAGCTTGGTTGAGGTTGAACTTTGCCCAGTATTTTTGCAGGTATTGAAGTCCGGATGATCGCGGTTGGGGTTCAGAACTTTCAATAGGAGTTTGAATCAAATTCTGCTCATGTAATCGTCTGACAATGAAAAAAAGTAGTCAGGAATTGCATTTGGGTCGTAGCGACAAATTCCTGTTAACTTTAAGGCCGAAATACTATTGGACACGCTCGCAGCTCTCCCTCAAGATTTGAAGATGTTTCTCCATTGCCTTCTTTATGTCTTTTTAACCTATGATGCCCGAAATATAGTTCTGGTATAATTTCGTGGCATTTCTATTAATAATAAGCAAAAAAGAAGGCGCTGATAAGTGTATATTTCAATGTAATAGGGGGACATATTACACTTATGCTACAAGGGCGTTTTGTAAATTTCGGAATGCAAAACGCCCCATCAACATTTGAAAACTACACCCTCTTCTAAGAGATAAGCAAAACCGAACTAAATACACTTTCTAAACATATAAAGCATTCTGGTGTCATGTTTTGAATTTCTGAAAAAAATTAATTTTTGCTGTACTCACTCCAATATGTTTGAGCGCCAAAAATCTTTTTTTATAGAATATTTCGCGACTGGACCAAAAAAGCACTACCATCCACTATTACAGTTCACTACTGATTGAAATGGTTCGAATATGTTTGGTTGCAGCTGCATAGCCACACTTGTGTAGGTGTCAGGCTAGTGGGGCGTTTTGTCAACTGGGGCTTTTTGTATAGTTTTACCCTATACATAATTAAAACTATATTACAATGATTTAAGCAATAGCAGCTAAGGCCTTCAGCCAATTTTTTATTATTTATTCGCATTATTAAGATATTCCAGGACATTTTTGCATACAATTTGGAATTTTCATCTCGCTCCCGTATATGTACCTTCCGCCATCAGCTTAGACAGTTTCGTGACCACGCATAATAAAAATAAACTCTTATCTACTTTAAGCTAAGAACAAAAATTTGTTTTCTATTAAATTTTTAACAAAAACCGCTTATTTGTCACTTTTGCGGCTCGCACCAATGACAGTAATCCTGCAAAAAAAAAAAGTAAACTAATACAAAATCTTTAAATTGGATCTAAATCAAGACGAAAATCCACCCAATCTAGTCCAACAGGGAGAAACAAATTTCCCAAATGTATCCGGAAACGTTTTTCTCCTTCAGAGGGTCCATTTCCTGTCAGCGATTACACTGCACAGTCATTTCATCTGATAGTGAACGAACTGCCATTCGGAGGACAACGCAACCATATGACAAACTCCATTTGGATTGGGGGTGGAGCGCGTGCAAATAGCCTTATTTAACTAGCTTATAGGATAAGGGTATTTTCTGCCTACACATACGGAAAATGTGGGCAGGAAATGAAAAAAAATAAACAAAATAAACGAAATTTTCCTCTCGAAAGTCCTGAGAAATGATCGGCGAAATACTTGTGCTTGACATTTGCTTTTCACTTCATTAGCCACAAAATTAATAAGGCTTTGTGAAGTGGTCGTATGGATTCTGAGTAAAAATGATTAGCTTACCGGGACCAGAAGAAGTGGGGAAGCACTGGATGCCTAGCTTCCAAGATGAGTTCGCGAATTTCTTCACTAAAAAAGTAAATCTGAGGATATGAGATTTCCTTTTTGAATTACGAGCTTAATTTAGAATTTGGAGGATGCATGATATGCGGAATTGTTTAAGTTATTACTTATTTCATGGGTGCGCGCGTAAAATGATGACGTTCGCAGAACAGGTATAGCTACGCCTGTTTGGTAAGACATTATGAGAATTATTTTTAGGCTTTTCGCATCATTTCAGCTTTCAGCATCGCAAACACGATTGCCATAGTTGCAATTCCCAACAGAATTGTTTCTTAGGAATTGAAAACATTTTCGAGATTTTTACGAGAATTTGCAATTGTAAATTGCCGTGTTGATTGGAAAGAAAAGAAGGATGGGAGGATTAAGTATACAAAAAACTTCAATACACGGAATTTTAAGCAGAAATACAGGCAATAGGACTCAGTCGTATGTTAATTCCAAGGCCGCATACATCCACAGGTAATCTTATTTGGTTGTCAAGGTGAATTCCGTTTTTCATCCTCGCTATGAAACATACAAAAACCATGTTATTGTCTACTAGAAAACGTTCACGTAGCCAAATCTTTCAGTTTACCTAAAAACTTACCCAGGCGTCACCTGCAGTAGTAACATAGATCAGCTCCTTCCTTAAAATTCCTTAAATTTAAGTTTATACTATAAGAACATCCTGCATCTGCGTTACAGTAGCTATATGAATCACGAACCACCTTCACCACCGGGTACATAGCAGCAAAAACGGCGTTGCGACTTAAAGAAACCTCACAGTAGGAATCTGCTAACTTAGGCCATGCCAGAATACTTTTAATGATAAATCTATAATCTAAATACAGGAAGTGCGGACTATATGACTTCGCTCATAGATTTCAATATAAAATAGGAGGTGCTAGCTATTCGTGAAGCCGCTGAGTGGCTGTCGATGAAATCAATGTACAATCGTGACATTTTCATTTACACCGATAGCCAAGCAACTATAAAAGCACTCGAATGACCAATTATAAGATTAAAATTGGTTAGGCACTGCCCCGCAACTCTAAACGAGATATCGAGCAGATACATGCTCACACTGTGCTCGATCCTGCCCATAGTGATATACCAGGTAACTGTAAAACAAATTGGGGAATTTTACTACAGAAAGTGAGCGCCGTGTACCAGTAGAAACAATAAGACACAAAATCTCTTCGCAATTACTATAGTCGTTCGGGACAAGAGTGCGCATTTTGGAATTCCGGCTTAAACTCTGACAAATTTACAACAGATAATAAACAAAAGAGCCTATTTGTTGGTAGCTCTATATTTTAGAAACAAATTAATACAAAAATATTTTATATTTTTTCAATATTTCATATGTTTTGATCAAAAAACTAAAGTAAATCAAGTTGCGCACTCTTGCCCCGAAGTCAGGGTAAGAGTGCGCAGAGGTATGGGTAAGAGTGCGCAACCAGTTTAAGTCACAGTTTTCGTAGTTTAAATGGTATGAAACTGTGCTTTCGCACAAACCAAGTTCTTCGGTAGCCTTTCATGGACAGCTTCTATTTTAAATCAGCTCCCTAGCCTCGCAAATTTGCTTTCGGGTTATCAATTTCCTTTCCATTTGTTTTTGGAAGATACGAGGCATTTTTCTGGAAAAACAAAAACAGAAAGATAGTTTAGCTACGAGCTACGAGTACGATCTACCGCATACGACTATGATATGCTCGCTGCATTTTACGACAAAAGGTAATAGCCCAAAAATTGTTAAGATTATAAAAAATTAGATTCTTGGTAAGAAAGCTCCCACAGAATGACTGCGCACTCTTTCCCTAGACGCTACTTTTTTTTCATTGTGTTGAAAATCTAAGATTAATTAATTAATTAATTAATATTATCCACTAAAACTATATCCTACATCAAACACACATATACACTGTTTATGCCTACATACTACTTATGGGGTATCGAGTTGCCAAGCTTTCCTGACACACTTTTAAAAATTTCCTTTTTTTTTAACAAAATCCGGCTTTTCTTTTCTTGTTGTTTTTCTTTGTACTGTGAATTGGAATATTTTCGTAGAAGTTGTTCTTTATTGGCGGTTAGTGAAGCACACATTTTCTCATTTAGCGATTTTTGCTTATTCTTTCACAGATGGAGAAAATGGCACTGCGTACTCTTACCCTCTGCGCACTTTTACCCCAAACGACTCTACAACAGGCAAATGAAAGATGACGTAATCTTGATACTTCTTGTAGTCACGCCAAGCCAAGGCCTCAGCTAAATCGGCATAAAACTTATAGCCTGCTAAAAAAATACCAGGAGCCCTACTCTCTATTTCGTTCCGAAAGTCAATCCTCTTCGAAATTGCTTTTCGTTTCGCTTTTGATTTAAAAATCTGTAACACTTTCGGATGTAAAAAATACTACTAGATGCTTTTTCTACTTAAGGATTTGTTTTGTCGAGTCTCGATATACATATTTCTTATGAGATAATTATGTTAAATAAATAAACCGGGAAAAAATACAAGTGAATGTCGAAAAAGGAATAATATTGTTATGAATTTTTAAGTAAGAATTTAATATAATAAAAGTAAAATGTATTCTGTTGCACTTTGGATGGACGGAGAATCAAGTGAAGAACGGATTCAGCAGAAAATTATACGGGACAAATCAAATATTATTAAAGAAAGTGATAAAAGGCAAAGCTCGGTTGGTACCAAGGATTCATATCACCATTACTTATCATTTATTATTTTAGTTTTGCTCAGACCTTTCGCTTTTCGAATGATGCTTTTTTGTATATTTTGAATTGCATACGAGATGAATTTCCTTCTCCTTTGGGATCCACTGGAGTTCCTCTAAATTTAAAATACCCGATGATGCATCATCAAACAGCAACATAGAGAACATAATGATGAATACTCCAACATTGCAGAGAATACGCGAGCAAATCAAAAATAATTTATTAAATCAATAACAACAAAAAATAAAGGCACAAATTCATTTAGATTTAGTATAATTCATAATTTTATTTGTCAAATTTGCTCCCTTTTGCCACAACGTATCGCAGTGAAACAGACCTTTCAGCGTATACTTATGCAAAGACTAAATTCAGATCGAGATTGGACGCAGCCCCAGGATATGCGAATACAGATTTCGGAGATAGAAGTCAATTTTAAAAAAATTATAAATCAAACAATAGAACAGTTTAACCCTTGTCCGGGCAAGGTGTGTCTAACGGACACATTGCTTATGTTTTTTTCGGTTATTTCAAAAATTAATTCACATTTTGACTTCATAATTTGTGACTTCTCCCTTGGTACCAATATTAATGTATTTATAATAAGAAAAATAACTTATATTATATTAGCAACAAAAAAAAGTTAAAAAAACTTTTTTAGGGACGTAAACGGACAGCAGTGTCTGATAGACACACTTGATAAAGTCGACTGTATGTTTTATAGATGCATATATTATTTCGATCAACTCTTACCCTAAGTGAAATGAAAAATACAACGAACAAAGACGGCTGTTTCTTGTGACCGTTACTGAAGCTCTAATAAGGCCACGGATTGAATGTAGAAATCGTATTGGTCTGTCGAAATCCTCGGTACAAGCAATGTCATATTTCATACTGCAACCAACCCCATCTTTGGAAGAGCCTTCAGTACGAAAAAGGGAAGATTCTACATTCTTGCTTCGCAAAAGCAAATTTGTGATCTCTGCAAGAAAAATGTATGCAACCAGCACAGCTCCAAATCACAACTTTGTTCAAATTGTCAGCAGAAATATGTAGTTCCGTACTAATTTTGTTCGAAATATGTAACTACATTCTACATACATACGTACATAGCTACTATATTTTTATTTTTTAAACCAAACAGCGGAAAACGGAAATATCTTCAATAAAATAGGTGAAAATATAAAAAAGAAATGCTTTATTTGTATTTAATTCAGTATTCCTGTCTATTGGACACATATGTAGGTTCGTTTGTGTAAGTAATATTCTTTGCCCGGAGAAGGGTTAATTCTTCACACTAACCTTGAAAAAAATATAAAAAATTGATTTTGAAATGTGTTGGTTTTAATTTTTTATATCTTTAAGAGTTGGAGTTCCGGAATATATTTGGGTTTTGTTTAGAGTTCCACAGCTTAATAACTTTGAAAACCACTGCTCTAGAGTCCAAACGATTGACTTTGCTCAGTCGCAACATTTATGTATGAATTTTGTTTTGCTTTAGCAACATTTCAATAAATCTGACGCCAACAACACTCATTCAAAAAACAACTTACTAGATACATAATAACAGAATAGGTAATTATAAAAAAAAAACTCAGCAACATTTTGTTAACAGTTTGCAGCTTCATCAACATTTTATCCAGCATCTTTGGAGATTGGAGAGTTACACTAGATACATTTGCCTCTCTTAAAAATCTCCCACCAGATGTGGTGAATTTAGATTCGCAAATTTCTCTTTAATAAAACTTCTCTCGTGCTAAATATCTAAAAAGTCTAAAAAGCAGCGCCAGCCACCGTATCCATATCAACAGTCGTAACTCGTAACCCGTAAGGCGCAAGAAGACAATAGAACTCAACCAAACCAACTTCCATAGTTGAGTGGCCGACACTTTCGGTCCACCAGTTGATTTCGACCAACAACGCGCCTATTGCAATAAATACGACCACAGACCTATCGAAACGGACTTCAACTCCAATGAAATACGCCATGAAACGAAAGCCGATAAAAATTACTAAAGCCTCCCATCAACTGGTCGTTACCGTGGTAATCGGACACTCTAGACGCAGCGCCGCCAATTTGCCACTTGACGTCGCCATTGATTCCTGGCCTACGTCTCTGGTGGTGGCCAGCCAACGAGCAAACGGTGAACTGCAAAGTGAGCAGCAACAGCAATTACAGATACATGTATCTACGACGAGTACCTACAAACGGATGAATGGTGTAAATGGAATAGACCTCTTGTTCCTGCAATGAATTAATTAAGGTTAATAGTTGTGCGCGCCCTCGAACAGGTTCGATAGTGTGGCGTACAATATAATTGGAGTAATTTTGCTCGAGGGTATGCTAAGTGCTCTTGACGGATTGTGTTACTTGAGAGTTTCATTTAATTGCAGTGTTAAGTGCGTGGGCGTTGTTCGCAGAGCAGTGGAGCAGCCGATGTACCTTGTAGGTACTTGTAGTTTGTAAAGAAGTATCTTTTGTAATAAAACGTTTGAGATTTTATTTGTTTTTATGGGGACTTATGCCTTTTGTATACCTCTATGTATCTTTTCAGGTTAAGTAATTATATTATTAGTACTTAGCGGTTGTTATCGAATAATTTGTGCTCAAAATGTTAACAAATTATGTGATTAGAGTTATTGTAAATTGCACAGTTATCGGTGAATCCCAATTGACACTTAAATATGCAGTACAGTCATATGCAGTGTTCCGTCAGCCATCGAAGGAAGGTCACCACCACGGATGTGTCATAAAACGATAATAAAACTACAGAGTAGCTGACTAAGTTAACTTGGTCATGTACAGCTACAGTGTTCAGTCATCGATGGAGGAAGGTCATTTTCTTAAAGACAAACCAAAAACAATATAGGCCCGAGGAATTCGTCAGTTGTGTTGAAAATGTCCTTTGACTAGTGGCTCTTGACTCGATAAAATTGAAACGAATGACAAAAATCCGCCAAAAGCGAGCACAAGAATATGGTCCATACAAGTGAAGGGGGCAACGCATTTAAAGATGTGACCATTTTATGTACTAAAACAAGCTGTCATCTAGAGACAGCCAATAAAACAAAGCATCAACAAAGAAGTGGATGTATTTTTAACGAGTGACGATGCGCATTTCCATCTCTTGTATTCGTCTACAAGCCAAATTCTCACGTTCGGGGAGCTGAAAATGTTTAAATTATTCAAAGAACCAATAAAAGTAACTGTTTAGGGTGATTAGGCAGTCGTTTTTAAAGGCACCTCCGGCAACTACTGTTGTGATTTTTTATTTTTTTTTTTTGTATGCTCGTATTGTATGATATTAGATTGGAAGATTTATAGTTCCATCAGGATAGTGGAAAGTATACACAGAGACAAAGATATGAGACAATCAACTTTTTATCTTAATTTTTTTTACACTCGTATTATTTGGGTTTGTTTTTGTTAGTTTTTAGTTATTTACAGCTTTATATAATCAAAAGGATATTGCGGGCCGGGACATAGAGACATTCCAGGGAATTGTAAAGCTGACGAACTCACTTAATTAGGAACTACAATCAGGGCTGCCGTTTTATAAATTCTAATGGGAGTATTTTAGACGATTGCAGGGGAGTATTTTTTGTCTGAAAGGAGTACAAAATTTAAACAATACAAATCAAACATTAAAATCTAGTATTAGCCTGTTAAAATTCTAAAAGGTAACTATTTTATTTTGACTATAGCCTCAAGAATGTTTTTTAATGGCTGATGGAACTAGGTGAAGGGTGCTTGTTATGTTCCAGGTCGATTTTGTTTATCCGCATATTTGGACTTGGCCGGCTTTGTTAATAAACGGAATATCTGCTATTGGGGCACCGAAAACCCTCAATTGATACACCAAAGACCACTTCACCCTCGAAGAATAACTGCATGGTGTGCCACTCGGCCGGCGCGGCATCATTGGGTCATATTTCTTTAAGGATGCTTGAGCAATACAACAGTTACTGGTGACCCCTATCCCTATCGGGACATGTTGGAAAACTGACTTGTGCCTGAATTAGATCAAATAGACATACACATAGCTCGATCTACGATCGAAAATTTATGAGAATGTTTTCCGTCAAAAAGTGCTGAAATAGAGTGGTGATTTGACCTCTCCCGAGTTTTTCATTTGGTGCTCAAAAACAAAATTCGAAATAAAATTGCCTTAAATAACACCAGACATCTGCGAAATTGTTATGAAAAATGTGCTGAAAAGAGCCCGCCTTAGCGCCATGGCTAGAGCCAGCTACTTGACCAGCATCAAATTCCTTACATAATGTTAAAGACCATATATATATTCGATCAATAAAATATAAAACTCGGCCTGAGACATAGAAAGCACCCTGTATATGGATTTAACACTTGGAAAATGAATTCATTCAGTGATATTAAAAGTTATCGTGCTAGTTTTTTAACAAAGTACTATTCACTGAAGAAAATGTACTCAAATTACAATTTTTTTTTAAAAAATTTGAAATATTCAATAGGGAGTACAATCATGACGAGGGGAGTACGGGAGTACAGTGTTTAAGAGAGTAGTACGAATACTCCCTTAGTACTAACTTCGGCAGCCCTGACTACAATACCTATCCTACCGGACAAGATAAATATATTTAGGTATAGGTATGCGGTATGCCTCTTGCTACTTACAAACTGTCACTGAAACTTGACAATAGTAAATAAGTATCAGAAAATAGATCCACTTGCCTTACCATCGGACAGATCTATTGCTCTAACTACCTTATGTCCCTAAAAAGACCACAAATTAGCACGATTATTGGTGTCATCACAGGACACTGCCTTATAGGCGAGCATGCAACTAGGCTTGGAATACTTTTAAACGACTTCATTAGAAGTTGCAGAGATGATGAAAAGAAAGAAGGTCCAACACCACCCCTCAGTCCATGCCCAGCTCTTTCCCGAAGTAGACAACTATACGTAGACAAATATACTCGGATGGTAAGGGAATTCGATGTTCTTAATAAGTTTCTTTATAAAAAAATTTATTATATCGATTGAATCCAACCTAAAAAAAAAAAACAGCAAATGCTTTTGGACTTTCCTCAAAAAAAAAAAAAAACAATGGAATCCCTAGTAGCATGCAATACCTAGGCTCAACTTACTCTGATATTCCCTCTATCTGCAATTTATTTGCCGATTACTTTAAGTCCAATTACACAGCATCTTGTCAGGAACAACCTGCTGGTTACTCGTATTTTAATTCAGAGAGCTCCATTAATATTGGTCGTTTAAATATTAGTATTGCTGATATCGAAAATGCACTATTGAGTCTGAACTCTGATAAACAGCCCGGGCCCGATGGAGTTCCTCCCATTGTCCTTAAAAAGTGTGCTGAGGCGCTCTCGGAGGCCCTTTCATACATTTTTAACAGCTCTCTTTTGTAGGTGAATTTCTTTCCGATTGGAAAAAATCTTTTATAATTCCAATTCACAAATCTGGTTCCAAGCAGCAAATCTCTAACTATCGACCGATTTGCAAACTTTTAACAATACCCAAAATGTTTGAGAAAATTGTGTATGATAAATAAGCTTTCATGCTTAAAGTAATTTCACCCTTCCAACATGGCTTTGTTGCTGGTAGATCAGCAACTACCACCCTTTCTCTCTTCTCTAATTTTGTTTTTATAAACTCGAGGAAGGATATCAAGTTGATGTGATATATACCGACTTCGCAAAGGCTTTTGATAGAGTCAGTCACACAATCTTAATATGTATAAAAATTGCAAAAAAATAGGTTTTTACTCAAGTGTTTTGAAATGGATGGGGTCCTATCTGTTAGGACGTATTCAGTTTATGTCTATTGACCATATTCTTTCAAGTCCCATTACGGTGTCATCAGGTGTTCCCCAAGGAAGCCATCTTAGACCGCTGCTTTTCCTTATCTTTATCAATGACATGCCTTCTGTTTGCAGGTGATCTAAAATGTCTTAAATGTATAAAAACTGTAGCTGATTGCCTTCTCCTACGGGAGGACCTTCTAAGACTGACTGAATGGTGTACGTTGAACCAATTGTCTTTAAATGTCTCCAAATGTCAATGTTTTTCTTTTTGCCGGAGTTCCTCGCCAATAAACTTTGAGTATACAACTGGCAATAACGTCCTTGAACGTGTTTTAAAAAAAAAAAATCTTGGTGTTGTATTTGACATTGAGAGCTTGTGATTGTGAGAGGTTTTGGGTCAGAAAAGTTCACAAACTCCGCAAAACTCTTTAAACATATTGAAGAAGTATGGAAGAGTATCCCACTGAAAAAATATTTTTAATATTATTCTTTGCCTTCAACTTATAAAAAAAAAGACACTGCAGTCTTCACGGACTGGTCTAAAACTGCAAGCGGCACTGGGTCTGGTATCTATACTGTGTGGAACCAGATCTTAAGGTGTCCTTAAGACTCCCGGATGTCTGCAGCGTTTTTCAGCCAGAAGTTCTAGCCGTACCTAGAGCTACAGAGCTTCTAAACATGAAACCAATATCCGGTAAGGATATTGATATTTATATCGACAGCCAGGCTACGCTTAAGGCGCTAGAATCGTACACTATTAAATCGGAACTAGTCAGGAGCTGCCGCACAATGCTCAGGGTATTATACACGCAAAACCGGGTAAGACTATATTGGGTGCCTGGTCACTCCGGGGTAGAAGGCAACGAGTTTGCCGATGAGTTGGCAAGGAAAGGAGGGGAGCTGCCACTACCCGAGGCGGTGGAAGTTACTCCACCGCTTTTCTGTTTTGAATCAAAGGTAAAATATATGATTACGAGTAGGGTTTCCAAGGCACTTTGGGCGGCACTGGGCCGTAAAGGGTCCAGTGAAATCCTTAGACTTAGCAGGGCACAAATGAGAATAGCTATAGAAATGCCTGCTGGGCAAACACGCCAAGAAGCTTGGACTTATATACACGGATACTGTAATGATATATACATAGGTTTAGCAGAGAATATCGCACATATTCTGTGTGAATGTCAGGGCATAGTACGCAGTCGCAGAAAGATTTTAGGCTCCTACTTATTTACTAACCTGGACAAGGTAGGCCGAATCAACCATAGACTCGTCCTAAAAATTTGCAGGGTAATAAAATGCTTTGAGGAAATTGTGGTAATTATGGTACCATCCTTGGATGGACTCTAAAGGATCGCGATGGGCTCTGGTGCCTGGTATTTTGAGATGGTTCAGAATATAAATTTCCATTAAATTTGTTATACTTAGCAAAGCACATCCCATTTGATGTGTTAACAGATTGTAACAAAGTACAAATAGATACATTACCTACACACTCATACATTTGTACGTACTTATTTGCAGGAGCATGCTCTTAACGTAGTGCGAATGTACACGCGTGAAGCGTTTATTTTTATATCATTAGGTTTATAAAGACACATGAACCATTTGGACGATGTCCAACATTAGCGTCTAGTTTAATTGTCACAAATAAGCGTGAAACAATACTCATTTGTGCATTTATTAAATTGTCCGCGAATATGGATGCCATGTCCTCTCTTTTCTTTGATGACATTCTACATTGTGGTTGCTCTAGGTTTAATTCACTAGAAGAAGAAGAAGCCATATCTAAGTTGAGCTGTCTATGGCGGTTTGTTTGTTGCTTTTTGAAGTGCGTACTATTTATGTACACTGACAATACTAAGGCGCTTGTCAAACCTCCGCAATAAAAAAATGGATCGCGTTACGCTTGAAATATTGAAAACAAATTTCCAAGGTAAGGGCTGTATTGCAGAAATTATACGAAATTTGAAAATAATAATTGGTCGATATGAAGTCCTTACAGCCAGCGGCTGAAAAAGTACGTAAAACTGTTTTTGGATAACAAAATATATCCCTGTGCTAATTGTGATCGGAAGATGGGCTACTATCAAGTCAACCGCAGCATCCATTTAAAACAAGTTACCTACTTACCTAACTCTTCTAAGGAGGTACACTATTTCCAACAATACCTCTGACACCCGTAATAGTCTCGTCGTTTAAACATCTCGACTAAACCATTATTGTCAATTTGCTGGATGAAGCCAAACCAATTTGGTCAACATGGACAATAAAAAATTATTAGTTCGCGGTTTTATAATAACTTCTCCATCCATCCTCCTTGCTTATGTGACCAACTGAAAGGATCTGTGTTTTGTAGAGCATACATATATTTCGTCCTGCAAGTTTTGAGGATTTTGCTTGTCTATGTCGAGCAGGATAAGTCCTGTGGAATTTTTCTGATTGCGACTGTTCTTTAAATGATTGGGGATTCTAGATATTTGGTATGATGTACAGTGACCCGCCCTAAAGCTAAACTGTTCTTTAGGGATAATATTTTTGATTTCGAGGAATAGGTTTAGTTTAATACGGATTACTTTTTCTAGGACTCTGCCCATACTACTAAGAAGGTTCATTGGTCTGTAACTTCGTCGTCTCATGACTGCAAGGTAGGTGAACCCCCTAACTACTCCTACTTCGAAGTTACTGCTGTCAAAAGAGACATTTTGTGCATATACTATTTTGTTTGTTGACCATGCCTACCTACCGATGACCGTGCTTATATGTATATAGCCTTTTATGGGACAAAAGGTAGTTAGAGTGGTTAAGATCCATCTTTTGCAAGGGAAGTGTGCCCACTCTGCCATCTAACGTTGGCTTTATTAACTGTGTTAAGTTTGAGTTATAGCTTGTAAGTAGGAAGCGGCATACCAATGTTCGTCTTTTCCGGTAAAATAGATATCGTTGCCAACATAACTCGACTGGGATGTGTTGGTGATCTGTGGAGATTCTTTAGATTAAACTTCCAGTTCAATTCCAATTCAATTGACATTGCAGATCTCTTCTATCCCTTTTCTATTTGCGTGGTCGTTATTTTATGAGATTGTCTATTACTTACTTACTTAGTTGGCGCTACAGCTCGAGGTGAACCTGGGCCTGCTTCTTGCAACCATTTGTGTGTGCGTTGCGAGTTATATTTTTGCACGAATGAAAGAGACCTACAATTTCTTCAAGCAAATAGTCTTCAATTTCAAAGGAATAAATTATAACAAATCCTCCATATGCAGTTGACAACTGCCGAGTTAACTAGTCCCTAAGTTCTTTTTTGTGGAATTTAATTTGTCTTTCCGAGGACAGCGCGGATATTCCTCCCTTCTCCCTAAAGTACCAATAAAATGAAAATTCATACTTTTTATGTTCTGCGATACTTTACTTGCGGGGGGGGGGGATACAATTTTTCATAGACTGATTTTCTTTGAATTGGAAACAAAATAAAAACTCACTATATACGAGTATCTATGTATCTACATCCACACAACAGTACACTTTTTGTTCCTTCTTTTTTCATCGATCACGAAAGAAGAAACTGAAATTTGTATTCCAGCGCTGGAAGCGTTAATTTTGCAAAGTGCATATCCTTCCTATGGAAACAACAATGAAAACGTACTATTGGATTTGGCCATATAACTCCACTAGTGTTGGTGCCGTGGGACGCACTTGGGATACGAGTATCATGTACTCTAGTATATGCTGTCATGGAACTCTTCGCTGTCTGGTAAGCGAGTTGGAGTGCAGCGCAGTAAAATGTTCGACTTCCCATCGGGATTGGTAATATTGAAACTTTCTGTTTACTTGAACTTCAATTATCTGTTATTGGCAAACTGTCATGTTAACATTCCTATCTTAGGGGCATTTTCTGCTCGAATCGGGTCTGTGTGCAACGTGTATCCGTCTGACCAAGTACACAGCTGTGCTGTGTCGGTTCTTCTGTGAAATGCCAACAAAGTGGAACTCCCCCGACACCCGCTGACATGTTTATTAGAATGGCCTGTGAAAAATCGTGCCTTTGATAAAAACAAAAAAAAACGCCTTTTCCAAATTACTTTTGGGGAATTTTTCCTCTTGCTTTATTGTTAATTGTTGGTGCTATTTGCATAGCAAATGCAAATGCAAAAGAGTTCCGACGATGAGTGCAAACGATTGATGGGGACAGCGCGAAGGCCACGACGAAATACATTTATGGTGGTGGTGTACTGAATTTGTATTCATTCAACCGGGGAATCATTTCCAGGGAGCTTTTGAAATTCATTCAATAGGCGGTTATTGATTTCTAAAAATACAGATACAGGTATTAGTTGATATAAATATTCAGCAATTCACATGGAATTGGTGGTAAAAAACGGAAATATCCAAATATTCAGCGGAAACAGCTCGATACTATTGAGATTATGCGTAGCTGTTTGTTTTTAGAAAATTATGAATCAAATTGTATAGGTATCTCTGTTTCAGACAGCATTGTAATTTATTAAAATTGTAATGTTGGTGTGGACAATATCGACAATGTGGTGACATTGTGGAGATTGGGTCGACAATGTGTAAACAATTTCGACAATAGGTACAAATTGTCGACAATAGCGTCGAAAATAAATCCTATTAAATTTTTTATATAACAAGTGGAAACAAAATCGCAAGAAATGGAAAATAACGTCTTAACCATCTTGGATGTATGAACCGTGGTATACTGGTAAATGCGTTGGACTACTATACAATGCTGCTCGGGTTCAATTCCAGCAAACACCTAAAAGTTCTTTCGCGGTGCGATCTGTTTCGAATGTCTGACAAGCATTTAAAGAGTATCATTTGTATGTGTAGCTTCTCAACTCGCCGTTTTGAGTCGGCAAAAAATGTAGGTCCCTTCCATTCGTGCAAAAATATAACACGCACACATAAATGGTTGCGAGAAGCAGGCCCAGGTTCACCCCGCCACCTAAAGTAAGTAACTAATCGAGTATCTTAGAGGCGGTAATACACGCAGTTCGAAGATGGCATGCAGCTATTTAGTTGTCAAGAAATAGGGCAGCTGGAGTAAGAAAAATAAAGCAATCTTATCACACACCCAAGCAACATCTTTAAATGTTCACGAGAATTCCTAATAGCAGGCTTCATTTGATTGTATTGCTGCTAAGGTGCTTGCTGAGGTCAAAAATAAGGTGACCTAGTCATACACTCATTGAGGAACAGTCCCCATTAGTGTGGCGCCTGACAGGCCCGGAAAGAAAATTCTATTTAATGAAAATTTACTGAACTTATTGCAATTATTTTTATGTTCGAGGATACATTTCGACCTTGTAGGAAGGTAAAGGTCGTTCCAACGCCGGTTTTAACAGTTTTAGCGCCTTGCGCGGAAAACAAAGCGCCCCAAAAGCAACTTAAAAAATGTTTGGTCTTTTCCACATCACCCGAAGAGATAGAGCAATTGACGGGTTGACCTTAACATAAAATCCGCATTAACATTGGTATCAAATGAAAGGGCTTGGTAAGTAGAATACAATACGATATGGCGAACGGCCCCTTAGTTCGCCATATTGAATTTAGAATTATACATCCTTAATATGGGTATCAAATGAAAGGGCTTGGCGGGTAGAATACAATACGACATGACGTCAATCTAAATACAATATGGCGGACGCCCCCCAAAATGGTGGATTTCCGTTATCTTTACTACATCCCTAATATGGGTATCAAATGAAAGGGTTTGACAAGTAGAACACGACATAGCTTACTTATACATACACTATATATTTTTTTGAACTAAAAAGTTGTAAATAAAAGATACCCAATGAATATATAGCTGGTAAAAACAGGAGCATATTATGCATCGTTATTGCACCAGTTGAGTGAAAAAATAAAAAAAATCGTCCTCATTTGAAAAAGTAAAAGATCCTCTTCCATTAGGTATCAGAACAATGCACGGGTGAATACCTGCGCAGTTTCTATGGCCAAAATTATGGAACTAAGGTTCGAATTATTACAACATCCACCGTATTCACTCGATTTAGCCCCCAGTGATTTTTTTTTATTCCCTAACTTGAAAAAGTGGCTCGGCGGACAATGGTTTACATCGAACGAGGAGGTCATCGCCCAAATAGATGCTTATTTTGAGGACCTTCCAAAATCCTACTTTTTGGGCGGCTTAAAACGGTTGGAAAAATGCTTGGAAAAGTGTATAGAGCTGAAAGGAGATCATATTGAAAAATAAAAAAAAATTTCCGAAAATAATTTGTTTTTCTATATTTTTCTAGGGACTTATTGAACGACCCCCCTAGATGAAAGATTATTTTATTTCAGAGGTTGGTTTTAATTTTATACCTATTTTAATTTTCACTTGGACATGTCAGGCTCCACGTGTGCACTGCAGGGTTAATGGAAATGTTGACCAAGAATTTCTCTCAAGTCTATTGCTAAAGATACCTAAGCGTACTTAATGTCTTTGGTCTACTTGCACACTCAAAGTTCTTGTTATAATTTTAATATCTTTTATGAATATTGATTGGCATATCATAAGCTTAAATATCAAAGGCTTACTCGGATTTTGACTGTGACTATAATTGGGTTGCGTTCACTCAGAAAAAAAAACATTGTTGAAACAAGAATTTTCAATTGTTAAAAAATTGTAAGCTGAAAATTGTTGCCAGTAAATACTAGTTCTTGTGACAAAAAATGTATTTTTAGAATATTTGGTTTGAAGTTGTTGTATCAAAAATCTCATGCTCTGGACAAATATTTGTAAGTGTAAACATATTATCAAAAGCGAAAAATTGTTAGATTAAAAAGAATAATGTTTTCTCAAGTATATTGTTTTTAAATATTTCCATTTGAGATTGGATACTCGAATCAAAAATGTTTTTTTTGAAACAACAATCAAAATTTTTAAATTTTCAAGAATACAAATTCTTTTCATAAAAATATTATACTTAAGGCAAAAGAAATACATTGTTGTTTGACAATAACTGCGGAAAATGTTTAGCCTAACAATTTGTTCTCCATCCAATATTTGAAACTGTTGACTTTAAACAATTAAAATAGTTGCATCAAAAAAAAAATTCTTGGTGAAAAAGAATGCTTCTTCACATTGGTGTTTAAGAATTATATTATCAAATCAAAAATTAATTCTTCAGGCAAAAAAATAAATTCTTGAATTCTCAACAAATCATATCTTCGCGCAACAATTTGTTGTCGAGTTAAGAATGAAGTATTCTTGTCGTCGGAAATTATAACTACTTTTCTTTGCGTTTTCTTACATTGCGTTGTGAATTTTTCGTGAGTACAGATCAGTAAAAAAGTGAATTTTAAATAATAACTTAAACTCAAAAATGCAAATTCAAAGGATAACTTTGAATATCCTATCAACATCACGAATTGGTAAGTGATAAATTTCAAACCGTCTTATTGCAATGATTGATAATTTTTCCTTATTTTAATAGGCCTTTGCAGATTCAATTCATTTAAATCGGTGGAGGTGTGGAACACAGCGATCGATATGGAACCAGTGCAAGTCCTAACTACAATCACCACATCGGAAAGAATTTCGAAGCTTATGGCGAAGCTGCCCGCAACTTTAGGTACAACGATAATAGTGGCATCGTTGGTTTGAGGTATTTGTTTTTGTACACATACATGTATATGATAATATGTATGTATATGATAATAAAACTTAAAATAAAATGATTAAAACGAATGTGGTAATTTTTGAATTCTTTAATTATAAGCTCTTGATTTTCAGTCTTTTTAGTTTAAAATTCCAACCCAGGGTAAGTATCTTTGACATTGTTAACATTGGTTAACTTTGATTTCCTTGAAGCAACAATTTACATTATTCTCAATTTCTGCCAAAAATAAATTTCTTAAGACAACAATTCACGTTTTTAAATTCTTGACTATTCTTTGTTCTTGTTGCAACTATTTTATTGTTAATTCTTTTTAACAAGACCTCATTTGACACAAAAATGTAAGTTCTTAAATGTAAGAACTTTTATTCTTGTGTAGTAATTAAGACCGAGAATTCTTGAATTAACAATTTTGGTTGTTGAGCAGATTTTAACCAACGTTTATTCTTGTGACAAAGTATTAAATTGTTGTGATTACAACTTTTTTTTCTGAGTGTTGGTCACTGCAGTATTACTCTATGACAGAAGTCGAAGCATTGTTAAACGCCTTACCACAACCTCTTTTTTACACTTTGATGTAATAGGTAAAATTCAAACAGGTCTATAATTTTCCATTGAGCCCCCATAACTTCTTTGAATTTGCGGGCTTAAGCTAACAACCTTCAAAGCATTAAAAAAAGGAATGTGTAAGAAACTCAGAGGGTTATATCTCATATGTTCAATATACAGGTATGTGTCTGCATATGCAGGTATGTATCTGCAGTTTATCCAAAGTTCCAGGTGGAATTTCCCGCGAACAAGTCCTCCACCCTATTTGTACCTACCAAAATCTACCTTCCAAATCAATGTAACCGCTTTTTATTCAAACCTCAGCTACGATTCTATAGAAAGCTAAATGCTTATCAAAATAAAATACTATCACGTAGAGCACAGGATGCTTCCACGACATTTCTCCAGATACGAGTTGATGCGCTCGTGCCAAAAAGGAACTACATCAATCCACCATTCCACCACAACCAGTAGCTAGACTGGGAAACACACAATAATGCACAATCGAAAGGAATACACGCTAACACTACATTACACCCGGCCGATTGATTCTGTCTGACTTCTCTATGCGGCTCCAGCTTCACGAAAATTCTTATCTAAGGGAAGAGAAAACGCATTTCAAAACGTTAAGGCATCCGCCATAGACCCATGACAGTTTATCAGAATTCATTGCAAAAGTTGTCTACTGCTGCCACGTGAATCGACGAACGTATTCTTTCATATACGAGTATCGGCCGATGTGGAATTTCCACCAAAAATACTTCACTTCCGATTGAATAGCTCCATCAGAACATGGAGCATGCCTTTGAGCATGTAGCAAGGAAGCACCGAAGACGTGCTTAGAAATTATCATTCGTAAACCAAACAGTCGTATGCAATAAATTTCATATCTGATTTCCCCCTCGGATTATCCTTTTTGAATTTCAAATGGGTAATTTTCTCCACACACCCACACACCCGGAGAGTTTTTCAGCCAATTTGTTGGGATTGCAATTCCTTGGCGTCGAAGATGTTAGGTTACACACCAGTTCCAGTTCCTGGAGGAAAAGCAACTGTTTTTTAATGAACCTCTATACAAACGCTCACGCTTGCTTATATGTGTGTTTTGGGAAAAAGAAGAAAAAAAAGTTATTCTCACCCACACTCGTATAAAAAAAATCTCTGTGTGTTTAAAGTTGAATCTCTTAAAGTTGTAATGAGATTTCGTATCCCTGAGATACTCGACTACACAGACGACCTACGCTGCTGCTGCTGTTGCTGGTTCCTATCGCACATCACACCTGCTGCTCGTGGCGTATCTTCCGGCATGGATTCTTAAAGAAACGAGGTGTAAATTTAATTAACTCGCCATGATGATGTATAAGTACACAGCACCTCTTTATGTTTACTTCTACACTTCCTCCCTCACACCCACATCCCCCTAAATGGGGTGTAATTTGATTTCAGTTTGCCATTGAGTCGCAAATGGGGGCCCACCATTTATTGTGGCCGTGGGATATATAAAGGGAAAATATTCTTCTCTACTTTATGGCGATAAATTTAGGGCTTGATTTTCTTTGATTCAATGTCTTTTAATGTGCCACCAGGGGGCAGGAGGTACTACAAATAGGTAATAGTTGTGTTGTGCCTATAGTCGTGCTCGTCCTCGTATGCGATGTAAACGGATGTTAAACATGGATGTCGCCGGAGGATACAAGATAACGAAATAACAGGAAGAGATTGAGGAGTACTCTAAATTACCCCCACTGCCTTCCAGGAGATACTTTACTGGTTTCGATGTTAAAATAGTAAGTGCAATGAATTGCTGTGTCTATTTTCAATGACACATAGGACATTTATTTATGACTCGCAGAGACGTGGTTGTGGTCCACCTACGTTCAAGGTAAGATGTGTTTGTTTTTTTTTTTTTGTATGAACACTTTCAAGAACGTGACAGTTTTGCTCGGAGCGGTGACATAAAACTAAAAATAACAGCCAATACCTCAAACTATTTAAATAGTTAAGTGTTTCTTATGGGATTCATGAATTATTATATTTTGCATACGAGGACATGTGTTGCATAGAAATTTACAGAAAAAGAAGGACTATCTGACAGACTGTCATCTGGGTACCGCCAAAATGGAGTAGCAATGGGCAGTATAGTCCTTTTTTTAAGACGTCGATCTTAATGAACGCTAGTATGTGAAAACCAAAGAATAAGAAATTGCTGCGTTATTAAAAAAAATGTGTGAGCCTCATCCACATAAGCCCACGGGAGAAGTGAATACTTATCCAATCCAAAGCAGTTGTATGTGTAATGTGTAAGAGAAGAGACCACCTTCTGTCTAGTACAATCGATAGAAAATGTGAATTACAATTTAGTAAATATGTTTACATATAATAATATGCAGTTGATATTAATTTTGGTCAATTAATATAGAAGTTGTTAATAAATTGACTCCAGCCACGTATCGGGTCCAGATTTTCTAATTTTTTTTTTTTGTTGGCACTATACCAACATAAACTGTGAGTATGAGTCATTTTGGTCAATTAATAAAGAAGGGCAGTTTTTTTTGTATATGTCCTTCCTCAGGTTTCCAGAATATCTCTTTGCCAAATTACATAACAATTGGTTCAGCATGGTTTAGGCATGAAAGTGTTTTGTTAATAACTTAACTGCAGCGCCCCTAGCAAGTGGGTTTTCTGCATATGTCCTTCCTTAGGTCCCAGACTATCTCTTTGCCAAATTACATTACAATTGGTTCAGCGGTTTAGACGTGAAAAGGTAGGCAGACAGACAGACAGACAGACAGACGGACGGGCAGTCAGGCAGACGAACGGACGGACATACAAACAGACGGACAGACAGACAGACAGATAGACAGACAGACAGACAAATGGACGGGCGGACAGAAGGGCGGACAGACAGAAAGACAGACAGGCAGACGAACGGACGGACAGGCAGACAGACAGACAGACAGACAGATGGATGGGCGGACGGACAGAAAGACGGATGGATAGACAGACAGACAGATAGGCAGACAAACAGACTGACAGCTGATGTTTTCTGTATACATTTAATTACAAAAGTAAGTATACATCTATGTGAGTGTATAAAAGTCTTAAGAAAATAGTGCTAACAGTAAACACTTGTTGTTATAAATCCGCTCTTTTTCAATTGAATTGTTTTAGAAATATATAGGGTGAGTAGAAATTATTGAGTTTACATAATTTCGTTAACGAATTACTATGCGTGGAAAAGAGCTCTCTATTGACCTTAAAACTTTGGTGACAACATTTTCGAAGGAAGGGAAATCCATTCGAGAAGTGGCGAAACTAGCCCTGCAATGGTAAAAAAATATTTAGAAAAAAATAAAACCTCCATTAAAATAGAAAATCGGGCTAGAAGTGGTCGCCCTGTACCTTTACTGAAGGAAAAAAGCGAATTATTGTCCGAAAAGTAAGGAATGATCATAAAGAAAAGTACCCCAAAACTACAAGCAGAGATCGTCAAAGAAGCAGAAAAACAGTGCAATCTTCAAACTATTCGCCGTGTCTTGCACGATGCTGGGTATAACGGTCGATCTTTCACGAAAAAACCTTTTGTCAGCGATGTGAATCGTAAAAAGCAAGTTGAATTTGCCAGAAAGCATCCAACGTCTGATATATTACCTTTAAAAGCAAATTCAACATTTATGCTTCGGATGGGCGCATCAACGTAAGGAGAAAACCGAATACAAAGTTGAATCCGGAAAATATGGCTGGAACCATACAACATGGTGGTGATTCCGTAATGGTTTGGGGGTGTATGGCGGCCTCTGGCGTAGGTTATTTGGTGTTTGTATTAGGAAACATAAATCATTTTGAATATTTAAATATCCTCAAAAAGCATCTTTCAGAGTGCGCAGATAATTACCCTAAGCATAGTTCTAGTTAGAGAATGGCTGCTATATCTTGTAACGCAACCAACTTAAAACACCAACCCAATCAGCAGACTTCAATGTTATTGAGCACTTGTGGGATTACCTCAAACGCCAAATACGAAAACGTGATATTCGAAAGAAAAATCAGCTTGAAACCATTATTCAAGAAGAATGGGCCAAAATAGGCTCCGACGTGACCTAAGGTCCCGTTCAGACACGACCGAAACCGTTCGGTTGTAGCCGTGCGGTTTGAACCGCTGAATATTATAATGTGTTCAGACAGCTGCGGTTTGGGGGCGGTTTATTAGCGGTTTGTGAGCGGTTGTGTACGAAACGTTCACTTCACTTCAAATATGGAAATCGAAGAAGCAATGTGTGTGTGGTTGGTCTTAAAAAAGAAAAGAAAAAGACAGTATTGGGTACACACAATACTACGTGCTCGTTTGTCACATGGGCTATTTGTAACATTATATCCCGAATTCAGTGAGTTTGAGCCCTAATTTTAATTATTTGAGAATGTCGATATCTTCATTTGATATATTAGTTATCCATCCATTAGTATTAAAACACTATTCAAACATTATGTACAAACGAATCATAATATCATAAAAAATTGAAATTTCATTCAAACCGCACGGGAACCGCAAATAAACTGAACAGTCTCATATAACGCAATAGAACTACAACCGCGCGGTTTCCGCTCGGTTTTCGGACGGTTCTATTTTCGGGCGGTTGATTTGCGGGAATATATTTGTGAACGAATATAAGGACTTCAATGTAAATAGGAACCGCAGCGGGAACCGCACGATTTCCGCCCTGTCTGAACGGGGCCTAAAAGCTTGTCAATTCAATGCCATCCAGAATAAACTATGTTATTAACTCCAAAGGATATCCTGCTAGGTATTATATTTATTTTTTTACTTCAATATCATGTTTTTTTTTTGATTTTTCATTGAGGTGTATATTGTGCATATTTCCCCGGTATGGAATCATTGCCCCGATATCGAGACACATTTATCGAAATTTATCGTAACACACTTATCGTAACTCATTAATAGCAACTCGTTTTCAAAACAAATATGTACGTCGCTTAACAAGTATGTATTCACTTCAAAAAAACAAAATTTGAAAAACTACGCGGAACGTAACGAGCGTTCTGAAATAAGTTTTTTAATCAGAACTGCGCTCAATATGAACTTGTATTAGATACTGTATTGTTATAGATCGTTTCTTAAATATTTTTTGTCAATAAGACTTGAACTTGGATTCTCGGGATTTCGGGATTTTCGGGGTTTTGGGTTTTCGGGATTTTGGGCATTCGGGACTAAGTTTTTTGGGATTCTGTTCGACTCCCAAATTTATCAACGCGCAGATCTCGAAGACCTCGATTTCAGCGTTGACGAATGTTTCAAGGTACACAGAAACTTTGGTTTCCAAGAACGCCATGGCCACCGCCCATACCTTACTGTTATTTGTTCTAGTTCGTGCGTGGCTATTTGGAGATTTGATTGATAAATTGCAGTGAATGTTCACTCGTTTACTGCCTGCCCTTCCAAGAACTGGCAAGTGAAAATAATGAAAAACTGCTTATTCATCATTATTTCCAATTGACAATTTTCCAATTGACCTAAAAATACGTCGTTTGTCAATTTCAAATCGACAAGTGGAAACCTAACATAACTCAATTATTTATTCCCTCATTGTGCTATACTGTCATACTGTCATACACAACCGTCATACAACCAACCGGCATCTGTCATTAAATATTAAGGTTTGTTGAAAGTTTCTGATTCGATTGTTGAATGTCTGTATTTCTGTTCCTTATAAGACCCACCGAGTCAATTACTTTTCATCGTAGTCGATACAATAACAGTAAATACGAGTACATAATAAAATTCGGGATTCTTTGTTTTGTCACCGTAAATTACGAAGCTAAAGTCAAATTGTATTCCAACATTTTATTGTACACTGTTATCCATTGTTATCCGATTTTATCGTTCGTAATACTCAATTACACCTCCGATGATATTCCAAGTTGGATGGAGCACACGTCAACAACTCAGCACTCATTGTCACAGTGACAGCTCAATTCTGTGTCATTTTTCCATCGCTAAGGGGCGCGTATCTTCCTCAAGGACATACAATAAAATTTCTCAACTTGACGAACACGTTTTTGTTGTTTCTTTTTTTTACTATCATCTTCATCCCCTTTCTATTGGGGGGTGTTTTTTTTCTTTTTCTTTTGCAGTGCGGTTTATTTATTTGGCTCCTCAAATAATGACCTGAAGACAGTTCCTATCAAACATCGTACTAAACAAGATGAGGACGACTACGACGAGGACGACACGCCGAAAAGGAGAGAATCTTGTTTATGTTGGCACTAATGGTACATTGGGGGGCGGTAAAAAATCGCCAAGATAAATTGATATCTTTCGCCGAGAACACACACACACACACATACGACACGACGATAATAAAAACATTTGACCAAGCAACGAAAAAGAAAAATAAGGAGGAGATTCGTGCTACCATTGCATAAAATTTGATGCTGATGTTACTGCCAGGCTAAGGTCAACTGTGCGGTTTTAAGGGTAAATTATAATGGCGAATCCTTGGGGATTAGGTTTATCTTGTGACATTTACAATGCCAATTCTTATGAGAGAGTCCTGGGCTTAAGTGTGTAAGACCATAATAAACTAGTGGATACTTTATTGAGTACCACGACGACGCGACGTACACACAAGTAGGTACGCCAACAACCGTATTTCGTTTATCCACATGAGACATAAATATGCTATGTCAAAGAAAGGGACGTATACATACGCACACGAGTATATTTGTGGATTGCGTGAATTTGTCCTATTACAGAAACTTCGCATCGATATCCTTTGAATCGTAAATACTCGTATTCTACTGGGTCCTACTCCATGGAATAATTTAAGATGATTTCCTTTACAAGCTCTCTAGATGGGACGTCGTTGTGCAAATTGCAAACTAAAATAGTTTCATTGTTATGGAAATAATTGCTAGGATCTGCGATGAATAGTTTTCGGCAATTATGATTAGATTAGGTTAGGTAAGTGGGTTGACGCTACCGATACCCTCATCTAGCGCCACACTTAGATCAGTGCGGATCCATTGTGATGCCCATAGATGTCGTTTCCTTACCATAATCGTTTGGATGACGTCGAGTAAGGAGTGCAGATGTCTTTTATTGGAATTCCGGAGAGTTCTTCCAGATCTCGGAAGAAATGTCTGCCTAGAAATCTGTACCTGTAAGTACGAAGATAGTTGAAACAACTAATACCCCGTGGTTCGCACAAGAAGTTCACGATCTTATAAAAAAAAAAACGCGAAAAGAATTAAAAGCGATATTTAAGATGGAGAACATATAAATGTACAGCTATTTTTAGAGCTGTGATGCAGTAACTTTTCTCATTCGTATAGCAAACAAGAAATCGTTTTACGAAGAGCATTTTAATTCCACCGATTCGAACTCAAAATTTTGGAAGAAAATTCGGCCAATTGGACTTAAATTCGGGAAAGGAAGCGCTCCCTAATCATTTTAATTTTGGCGAACTAAATAAGACGTTTGCGCAATCAGCTTCCAGTACATCAAATCTGTCCACATTTCTATCTGTAGCAACGAACAAGTAGATGAGTTTTCAATTTCCTGTGTTGATGAAGTGTGTGTAGTAGGCGAGGCAATTTTAAAAATTAAGTCAAAAGCTATCGATTTGAATGATGTTTGCCCAAACTTTATTAAAATGCTACTTCATGTCATCCTTCCCGAAATAACATATATTTTTAATACCATAATAACCACCTCTGTTTATCCTGATATGACTGGAAAATTGCGAAAATTGTATAATTTTAAAATTTTCTAGGAATCCATGTCTATTATTAATGCATCTATTAAGGGGACCTTCTGGTCTAGATTTTTCAAAAAATCGATTTTTTTTTTTTTTTTGATATTATATTTCAAAAGTATAGGCTTTTAAGAGCCCCCGCACACTACAGACTTTTTGTCGGCCGACAGTTTAGTCGAGCTCTTAATCAGTATGAAAATATATGAGAGTGCGCACACTACAACGATTCGATATCGGCCGATAAATAAGTTTGATAGGCTACACGATTGCCTTCAAACTAAAGTATCGGCAAACTATCGGCCGACTACGCACACTACAGACTATAAAGTCGGCCGATTTTTTTCGATAGCTCAGTTTGCTCTGAATTTTAAATTAATTTTCTAAAGTTCTGGATATTTTGTCGTATTTAAATATGGAATTATGGACATATTTGGGCGTAGAGCAATGATTACCTCTCTGGAACATTTTTTACTAACTACCATTAAGCGACTATTCTCTGCAAAATGTGTTTAACATTTAGATTGTTTGTCTAGTGTGCGCACTCACTACCAACCCGACTATTTAATCGGCCCAGTGTGCGCACTAACCAGCCCAACCCGACCAAACTATCGGCCGACAAAAAGTCTGTAGTGTGCGGGGGCTCTAAGAGTATACTATTCAATTTTCGCATTAATATTTCCAGTATTTTGACTTCTACAGCATATTTAGCAGGTCAGCGCAGAAGCAGATAAAAGAAGCAAGTAAAATTTAAACTCATTTATCTCGAAACTATATTTTTCTGCACGGTGTGAGATAAAAATAAAAAACTACTCGACCGATTCGTCTCAAATTTTAGTGTTATTCAGTAAACCAGTGCTTATCGTCGGAACTAAAAAAAATTGTCTACGTTGAATACTTCTTACTTTTTACATACAAAAGGTAATGAAAAATTGTCTTTTTTTCGAAACGTAAATTTCAACAACACGCCATTTTGTCAATTTTTAATTTTTTTTTCATTCTAGTTCCTGCGATAACTACATTCATACTGATTAAAATGTTTTTTGTGTTTTTTGTTTTCGATCAGTGGAAGAGCCAAAAGACGACACACCACCAAGATACATTTTTTTGAAGAGGGTAACTGTAAATCCAATTGTTAATGTAGTAAAATATATCTACAAAGTTTAAATACTATTGCTCATTTTTTTCATTAAAAAAACGATCCCAAAAACTCGCCAAATTCAATGGCGCTAGACCAGAAGGCCCCCTTAAGACAAATCCGCTACAAAAAGCTTTATTTTTTTGATAGTTTAAGAGTTTTGAGCCGTGCATATACAGTAGAATCCCGATTATTCGCACATCGATTATCCGAATATGCGATTACCCGAACTCATTCGTCACGGCTCTAATTGCCGACTTAAAAATGTTTTACGGCGCAACGAGACATGTTACGACGAGTTTAGACCCGCCTCCGACCATGTACTCCATGTCAAATAATAAATACATAATTTGAAAAGTGGGGGAAAATCCTCTCAGCAGTGGAAAATTCGTAAGAAAAGTAACCAAACACGTTGTGCGTAAAACCTGTAAATTTGTTTCTGTTTTCCACTCACAATGAAGATTATGACATCTCACAATTGTCAGATGGCTAGTTTGACAGAGTTGTTCAACCTTACGCGAAGAAAAAGACGTAAAAGGTGGAAGATTAGGTCTGCTCCCGTACCTGTCCAAAACAGCGCAAAACTACGCAAAACTACGAAAGTCAAATCCCGTTCCCGTACGAAGATTTTTCTTAGTTTTCGACAGAAGAGAGCGCTAACAAGAGAGTAAGAAATTTCCCCATGCTGCCGATTTTAGCCCAAGAAATTTCTTCGGGCAGCCTTATGAAACTGTCTAATCTGTCAAAAGTCATATATTTTTCGTTTTTTGTTGTTAATGCGTTCCTGTACTTTTGCACACTTTTCCCTCTCTCTGACAGATTTTTACCCCAAACCACCCCTTTTGAGCTGTCATTTGGCTCTCTTTTACGAATATTTTGGGATGTAATGTCAAGAACCATCTCACACAGAAGCTTTTGAAGCTCTAGATGTTACTTTTAAGTGGTTTGAAAGACAGGACGAATCAAACCCCATAGAGTTGTTGCAACTGAAGCGCATCAGGAAGTTAGCCGCAATGAAAATATGTGATTCATTACGTCAAACATCAATAACATCAATAACTGTCGTGCTGTCAAGTTACCCACCAATCCGCCTCCATCTTCATCCGCTGAATCTTCATCGGTTAGCTTGGCAGCTTCTGGAAGTTCAATGAATATATCAGCATCATTTCAGCCAAAGTTAGACTAAAACAAGCATAAACAATTTTTAAAAAAAAATGTACACACTATGGCCTATCGTTGCCATATGGCAGCGTGCGAAGAAAAGAGTAAATATTATATAGAACTTACAGTATTGTGCGAATTAATGTGAACAAGAAAAAAAAATCCGTTTTTTAGATCAAAGTAGCACTGCTTTTTTAAATTTGACGGTTATTTTGATGAAAATCATGAAACCTCATTATCTTTATTGTATTAGCCCCGACAACACGTATCTAAAGGTAAAACTTCATTTATTTTAGTATGTTTAATATAGTTTTTATCAAAATGTAATTCATTTTTAGTTGAATTTTAATTTGTTGCTGCTATGGATATTACACCGAGGAAGAGAGAGAAGATTGTCACGCTTTGTGAGCATACTTCAATAACACAGAGAAATATAGCAAAGGAGTGTGGAGTGAGTTTGGGAGCTGTGAACAAAATTATAAAGCAGAAAAAAGAGACAGGATCCGTTGAAGTTCGAAGAAAGCGGAAGGCGACTCTACGGGATGAACATTTTCTTTTACGAGTAAGTAAAACTAACCCAAGGAAAACGAGTCAAGAACTCCAGAAATACCTGGAGAAATCTGGGGTGAAGATTCACGACTCTACGGTGCGTAAACGACTGTTGGAAAAAGGAAGAAAAGCCATTAGACCGCAGAAGGAACAGCTCCTGACCGCCCCAATGATGAAGAAAAGACTGAATTGCGCAAAGAAGTACAAACACTGGACTGTGGAAGACTGGAGAAAGGTATTATTCTCAGATGAGACACACTTTTTAGGGCAGGGTCAGCAGTCAAATTTTGTTCGTAAGTCTGCCAATGAAAACCTTATTGCGGCCCATATTGTTCAAACTGTGAAGCACCCAGTCAAGAAGATGTTTTGGGGCTGGGACCTGGTACGCTTATTCCAATTGAAGGTATGATGAATAGCGAGAAGTATAAAACAATGCTTGACTCTCGCTTAGCGCAAGAGCAGCAGAAAGTCCAGGCTACTGGAAAGCCCATTTTTCAACAGGATTCAGCTGCGTGTCATGTTTCCCGGACAATGCTGAAATATTTCAACGAGAAGAAAATAAACATTTTGGATTGGCCGGGAAATTCACCAGATCTAAATCCTATTGAAAATGTTTGGGCAATCTGCAAGGCTAGGCTGAAAAAAATGGACTGCACAACAAAATGGTTGAAGCAGTAATTCAGGTGCGGTTTCGAGAAGAGGCGATTCGAGAAAATCGCAAAGATTTGGTAAATTCTATGCCAGAAAGAGTTGAAGCTGTTATAAAAGCCAAGGAAGGACACATTTCATACTAAATGTGAATGAAATAAAAAAATGTAATTTTATATGAAATTTTTCTGTGTTCACATTAATTCGCACAATAGTGTATATCTTTAGTTAATATATGATGTAGTAGTTCGAAAAAAATGCAATAGAAACCAATTTGACTGAGTCTAACAAATTTAAAATATTACTTACATTTTTCGGTTCACCATTTTTCGGAATTTAATTCTTTTGCCAATTTTAACTTCCAAAATCAACCTAAATGTTATGACGGTGACCATTTGCAATACTTAAACTGGCATCATTTTCCTCCAAATTACAACATATTGTTGTATTCGAATAAATCATTTCATGCTCACTTATTTAATAATTGCTATCGTATGATATCGATGCACAGAACAACTGAACTTTTGTGAGTTGCCCTCACAGATTGCATCTCATACCCGTTTGACGTTAAAATTAAAATAGAAGCGCCCGTAGCGTGGAGCATTCGAACAGCCTAACCCAACGCAATCACGACCCAACATTAGCGCAATTACGAAGTAATTTAACACCATCACATTACGGCTATTTTATTGCACATTCAAAGGGGCAAACCGTTGCAATTTCCACCGCTGAACAGCTACCGTGCTGACGACACACAGCGCCGGGATTGTATTTTAAAATGGACATGCATTGCCTCCAGAAATCACCAAACATATACATGCACATATGAACACACGACTAAAAGTATTCATGCATACGGAATTCCGTGGTTTGGCTGCCGGCAAAGTTGCATAGTTTTGGCAACAGGTGGTGTGTCCTCAACTCCTCACCGCTGTTATTTCCATTTAGATTTGCATTCGCCTTGTGCTGGCTAATGTAGACATGTCCACGGGATATAGCAATCAATTACAATTTTTTTTAGCAATTTATCCTGCAATTAAATTTTCTAATCTGCGTATGACAAAATAAATTTATTCCAAATTATGTACATATAAGTTACACAGTCGACAGATGATGGCGGGGTCATTGTTATATACAAAAGAGGGCGCTAGTTGTTACAAAAAATCAATAGAAATATGTACATTTATGAACCTTTTCTCTTAGCAATTGACAAACGAAAGTAAACTTTTCGATATTTAATATCGTTGAACGAATTTAATATTGCACTATGTTTAGCAGACCAAAGGACGAAAGTAAATACTGTTAGAAATAAGAGCACTCAAAATATATGAAGTAAATATTTGTCAAAGCTGACAGACTGGGCGGAAACTTTTTGTATACGTGTATGACAGTTGACAGACAAAAGAACAAACAAACGAAATAAATACACATCACGTAGGTCATCGAGGAATATCGTCTGGTGAATTCACTAATAATAAACAGGTTGAATGTCCTGTTTATTGTATTACTTGTGTCAACATACCAACTTCTTCTCAAAGGATGAGCAGCTAGACGAATAAATGAGAATTAGGTGAGAAGCTCTTTAAATAAAAACTTGTAGATTTCTCTGTGGAGTGATAGCATCAGAAAGACTGGGTATAAGTATATTAAATAATAATCAGTCCTACTCACACGTTCCACCATATAACAGTATATCTTTGAAAATGGCAAATAAGAGAAATTTATTGGCAAGCTATCTAAAGAGTAAGTATGGCGAACCTCAAGCGAATAAAATGCGGAACCGACTTTACTCAAGATACACCATAAGCAATCAGTTTACTATACCGCTGTACATTAAGTGGTTAGGCCACTCTAGAGGTCGAAAAAATAGGCTTTTTTATATTCTTTTTTTTTTCAGAAATACTACAAAAGAAATCGAGATTCTAATAAAGAGTATTTATTATACATATCAATGACTGTAGACAAAAAGTTGTTTGAAGCGAATAATTTCAAAATGGCGGCTGTGCAGCGTTTTTTCGATGACGTCTCCGTTTTTTAAAGGGTAGAAGTACGTAGGATTTTTTCGATATATTAATTTTGGCCAAATGGCGCACTTCCAAAGTGAAAAGTGATAAATTTGATAATTGTTAATAACCTACAAACTGTGCAATATAAAAAAAAATCCTACGTACTTCCATAGGCAATGTATTTTTCAAGATACAGATGTATATTCAAAATTTGAAGTAAATCGGTTGAAAATTGTCTGAGTTATGTTTCCGACAAATTTAAAAAATGCAGTTTTGAGATACACGCGTTTGAAGTTTTGATTAGTAGAAAATAATGAGGAAATTTTGCAATACCTTAAATCTGCGATGCCTGTACCGAGTACTTAGAAATTTTTCCATAATCTTTTGGGACATCATTTTTGAGGTTTTATGGGACAATTAAAAAAAATCCATTTTTCGAATATTTTAGGGTGGCCTAACCCCTTAATTTTGTAAATTTCGAGAAGGCGTTCGGTTTGTTCTAAATCGAAATTTGTCTTGCTACAATCATATAAACGTTATAGTAGGTCGAATATATGGTTGCTTACGCAAACTTTGGATGTCGGCTAGTTTCACTCCTTTAGAGACTCGTCAAAGACTAGTACGAACACTCATTATTCCTATAATAACGTACTCTGAAGTGGTTTATAGTAGCCTTGATTCAATATCGTTTCATAAGCTTCAAGTAGCTTTTAATGATGCTCTTAGATATGTATATGCACTTCGTAGATTCGACAGAATTTCAGTGTACTCTAGAAGGTTTCTGGGCTGCTCACTGCTTAGGTATATGGATTTCAGGAACTTGATATTTCTGCATAAAATTATAATTACTAAGTCACCGCCATATTTATTTTCTAAAATAGAGTTTTCACATTCTCAAAGAACATTTAAAATCAATACACGTCACTTTCAGTATTTGAATTCGTCTCGCCTATTTTTTGTTCATGCTATCCGGCTATGGAATTCTTCACTTTTGCATATCAAGGGTATCTCAAACGCCACCAATTTCAAAACTGTACTCTTTGACCATTTTACAGCACAGCAGTAGAAAATTTCTTTCCTTCTTTACCTACTTTTATATTCTTCTCTCTACTATCATTTCTTTCTCTTTCTCTAGTTTTAATTTATTATGTTAATTAATCTAAAATCTAAAATTGTTTAAAGTCAACATTACTCTCTAAATATTATAAAAGACTAAGTCTTAATGTACAAACCATTATGTTTTAAATAAAATAAATGAATTGAATGTGTTTCACCGCAAAGGTATCTGGAAATATTGAAATGGCAGAGGGATTCCTTTTCAAATCGCAAGATGTTCTTTTTCAATGGACAGCTTCTTCATTACTTCGTGATCCGATAGAGAGTCAGACAATGCTGCATACTCTTTCCAATGTTGATCGACAATGTTCTAAATGCTACCACTGGCAAGAATGAGGAAAATGTTATCCAGTGTTATTAGATTATGCCGATGATATTTGTTTCCTGGATTCAACTAAATGAAGAACTACTTGGCTCCAACATCAATTCCAATTCTTCGTCGTATTATTCTGACGGAGACGCCTATACAAGAAGAGATCGATCAGTTCAACTGTCTGTGTGGTTTTGTTTCATCGGATAGCAGTGTATTGATAGCTTGAACATATAAAAAATTGCAGTATCCATTATGGAACTCTAGTTGGACAACTTTAAGCACAAAGCTAGCTATCTTGAATATAGAAAAACTCCTTCGAACAGAAATTACAGGTTCTCATTAAGTTTGTAGGCAGAGGAAAGAGCAGTAGAAACCAACGTCTAAGCGAAAGTGCAAAACATTACTGTAGCTAAAATCTAGCGGCCCCTAGACGCTCAATATTATTGGGCAATAATAAATATTGCGCAATATTATTGATCGTCTGTAGATGATATTGCGAGGTTGTACAATATATTGTAGGTAATATTGCATAATATTCTTTCATTAATTATTCAATTGCTGTGCAGAAAACACCGTGTTATTCTGCTTGGGAAATATCGAACGTAGATCTCTTTTTTTTCATTTCATTTGATTAATTCGAACATTAATCAGTTATCAGTGAACGTCTCACAACAGTATCCAAACAATAGATGAAGGAGTTTTAAGCACTCGGCCAGTACAATGGCCATACAACAAACTTCAGTATAACTCAACATGTTTTCTATGCAAATATCAGCCGACTACTAAATTATTGGGAAAAATATTGTATCGTCTAGTAGGGCACAAAGCAAATAACATTGCGCAATATATTGCACAATACTATTGTGCGTCTAGGGGCCGCTTTAGCCGTTTGAGCCAGGAGAGCGACTGTGCATAAATGTAAAACAAAAATAGATAATGCAAAAATTTGCTTGTTCTTCGATGATTGCTTTCTTCAATAAATATAAAAAAAAGGAAAGTTAGCAAAGTCCGAATATTTATTTATTTCATCTACAAGGTAGAAAAGTATACAATATAAAAAAATCGAAGAAAGACCAAAACTCCGCTGTAAGGCAGAATGAACCATTCAATTTAAATGATGATAGCCAAAACTTTCATCCACCTGCTTCACAGCGAGTTAACTGGGCTAACTAGAAGAGTTTGTTAGTTGAGACCCTAGTACACCCCTTACTGTAGGGCCACCTAAGTAGATAAATAAGAACATAGATACATATAAATTTGATTAGAAGACTTAAGTTTAAAGTACCTAATTCCAATAAGTTCATTATTGACAAAATTCAATTATTGAAGTAAATACCTTTTTAACTCTTTTTTTTTTTTTTCTTTTCTAAGAGTTTGAAATAACTTTCAATAATTGACGAAGTGTATTAACTAGATTTGAGATAGAACATCCTAGTCATCTGTCGCAACATTAGTTTGTAGCTTTAAGTTTTAGATTTAACTCTTTAATTTCACAGTGAGAGTTTTAACTGAAGTTCAACTAAAGCTGGACGAGAGTTTAATCTCTTAGTTTAACTTGTAAGGTTTCACGGCCTTAGCTAATCTTAGAGTTAAATTAACGCAGTTCCGGAACCTCTTCTTCTTTCTTTAGCTGGCGCTACAGCTCGGGGTGAACCAGGGCCTGCTTCTTGCAACCATTTGTGTGTGCGTGTTTTATTTTTTTTGTGCACGAATGGAAGGGACCTACAGTTTTTTGCCGACTGAGAAGCTCAATTGTAACAAATGATACTCTTGCTTGTCAGACATTCGAAAGTAAAACAACTTTTAGGTATTTTGCTGGGATTGAAGCCGGGCAGGAGTAGTACGTAGTAGTCCAACGCACTTATCACTACACCACGGTGCTCACTTTTGGAACCTATGTTGGAAAAAAAGTTGGCAGCGCTATTGTATTGAAATGGCAAATTTTATGTATTTCTCTTTTAAAAGGGCAAGGTGATGGCAGACAATGCTACAAATTATCCTTGGAGTTAATTTTGAATTACCACAAAAAGAGATCCACTTGTATAGGAGCGCGAAGTCAATAAAAGTTTGACTTAGGCGGATATGGAACTATTTCTATAAAGTAATATAAATTATTTTTCGCTGTTCTGGCAGCTGTCAAAATAGCTGTGTTTCAGGAAAGTTTAAACGGTAGAGTGAAGCCGTTTAACTCAAGCCACAAGTTAAACTCCACTTTGAGTTAAAACTCTCACTGTGAAACTGGGCATAATTTATTTATCAAAATGTGAAAAATTGATTAATTTTTTATTTAAGTCAAATTTAAATAAATCATATTACATATCATTAAACCAGCTATTTCGTTAACGCTTTTAAGTCAATAAACAGCTTCAATTAAAATCATATCAAATTTAATAATTGTAAGCCGAACGTCTCTTCCAAAAGCACACCTTTAACTGTAATAATTCCCAACCCACTGTTCGTGTATTGACATCGCGACATTGCGACAATGCAACGTGCTTTCATTCATCTTTTTGAAACCCTGTATCTATAGTTGCGTCAGATACATACGTATACATATGAATGCATACAGAGACAACATCACCCTCGCCAACTAGTACGTACTCTTATAGTGCATACCTACAACAATTTGAAAGAAACCACGAACACAGGCGCTGCAGCTCGTGCATTGCATCCATTTATCCCGTCATTAATTAATGCAACCCACAGACACACACTAACAAAGTTATCCTTGAGTTCAATTGCTAGAGCGGAGCGGAGAAATCGTAGAATCAGAACGTATGGTCGCTTTTGAATACAGTGTCAATTGCTCCAGCTGGAAAATTATGACTGCATTCTGCATCCTCTTCTGTATCTTGATGTGCATATTTATGTATGAATGTGTGGACCGACATATGTACATATAGATACATTTGTGTCTGTTTTCTTTATTTATTTTTCTTATCATCAGCGCGACAGAACGAACCTGTCTGCCGTTTGTTATTATAAAATGCGATTTTATTTTTGTTGGACTTTAGCCAAAATATGTTTATCATTACCAAATAGCTGACTGGCCGGTAAATGCCGAATACAAATGCACACGGCTGTGGATAGCTTTGCACATTACACGTCCAAAAACGATACAGAGAACGAGTACAAGCTGTGCTATGCACTTCAACGTTCAATGTAATCAGCAAAATATAAAGTCAAGAAATATTTTGTGTAAAAATAGGTGTTTCAACAAAATGAGTTTAGAGGAAATCACTTTTACAGTATGCCGAGAAAGTATCTAGATTGTAGATCTAAATATTTTATACTCTCGTATCTGCGTTCATAAGTTGCCAAAACTGCAATAATTTTATTATATTTTTATCAACCAATGAATGCATGTATTACATAGGGAAGCCGCAGATAAAACATGATTGTTCTAAATACAGTACGACCTCAATAAAAGCAACTAATAGAAATTTGGGTAGTTGGTTTTATTGAGGTTGTTGCAATAACCGAGTCAAAAAATACTGTTGTCAGAAGTGGAACAAAATGCTAAAAAATACTAAAAATACAAATATTCATATGTTAAAAAAAAAACTTCAAATTTTAAATCAAATTGCTGAGTCTTTTTGGATCCAAAATTCTTTGCCACAACTGATTTTGCAGAACTGAAATGTTATCCAGTGAAAATAAAATTTTCTTCCTACCATTGAAGGCAAGTTTCGATGGCAATTATTTCGTCTTTATCGTAATCAATGTTTGGATACATCAAATGGTACCAGCGCTTTCGTATTGCGCTAGACTGCACCTTGACCCATGCAATAGCCAAGCGGCATATAGCATGCCTTAAATTTTCTTTCCAAATCTGACTCTTCGATACCGTCCAAATGTGTCAATGCCAATTATAGGCTTTCTTTTTGTAATAGAGTAAGGCAAGTCGATCACATTTTTATCCATTACAGTTTCTAAAAAAAAATAATTAAACAAGAAAGACAAGGATACAAATAAGGAAAGATGAAATATGAGTTGCGTTTATGTCACTTTTTTTTGAAGAGTTGCAATTACTGAATCAACAACGGTAAGATTTTAAGTGTTGCTTTTATCGAGGAGTTGCGCGTATCGAGGGTTGCTTTTATCGAGGTCGTACTGTATAAGGTTCGGGAATTGGGCGGTATTTAGTTTTATATCTCTTTATTTTAAGAAAATAAAATGAACTGCACAGGATATGAAGAATTGAAAGGAGGGAACAGTGAACTTTATCTAGATTTTATTAAATACTTGATCCATTACTTTGGCTATGGCTACTTTGCCAAACCAACTCGATACGAAACCGTCTAACTCAGTGGTTCCCAGCCTTTTTCACCACATGCCCCCATGGCAAATTAGAAAATCTCACGCCAGTCGAATAAATGTTACTATATTTAATACATCGAACATTTTGTATATTCTTGTACATATGCACATATTTTGAAAAACGTTCTTTTATTTATTACTTATTTATAAGTAGATAATATAAAACAGCTGGTTTTTATGCGATCCAGATGTTCAATGCGACTTGTGATGTTGCATCTTCTTCATCAGTTCTGAGATTCGAGGTGTAATATTTATCAGTGCAATTCGCATGTCAGCTGAAGCGTCAAGTCTGTTTCTCTATTTGTTTTTAATGAGGAGGAGAACTGAAAATGTTTACTCGCATGAATAAGTTGTTGAAAAGAGCACCAAACACGGATTAGCAATGTTTTGCAGCCTTTAATATAATTTCCCTCTTTAAGCAAATGGGAAGAGAGAGTGGAAACTACAAACTATAGTTTTACATTTACACTTGTATTCTTTGCATCAACCACGCCTCCCGTTTACAGTCTCCATGCCCCCCTTGGGGTATGGTAATATCGCAGGAACAGGATAGCAGACGATCTAGCTAAAACTGGATCGCCTATGAGCAACAATGATGCTGACACACACCTCCATACTACCATCGATTAAAGAACTGTTTAATACAATCGACCATATAACCGAAAAAGAGACCAACTATTCGTGGCTCGCAAGAACCGACTGCGTCGCATCTCGACCTTTTTGACCGAAACTTGATCTTAATAGGACAAAGACGATGTTACATCTCGATAAATCCTTTATACGCTTCATCAGCGGAATAATCACTTCCTGAGTTCAACAAAATCTGTAGAAGCTGCGGAGATGATAAATAAAGCGAATCGATCCAAAAACCCCGCATCCGATCGAGCTGAAACTTACACAATAAAGTTAGCTGTTAGCTGTCACCGTGCAATGCTGTAGAAATAATTTTGAGATTTTGGTGTTCAGCGTCATCTATCGGAAAACTTGAAAACTTTTGGTTTACGAACACTTCAAACATCTTAAAAAGTATATAGTGTAAGTTTCAGCTCAATCGGATGCTTAGTTTTTTAGTTTTAAAAGCACAAACGAACAGCTAATTTGTATATACATATGTTTGTACATACATAAATACACATGTATATATATGTAGGTATAGACAAGTTTAAAAAAATTATGCCATTGTCTGCCATTTATTTTCCACTCTCCGTAGTAAGGACCTCTGAGGTGATTTTTAAATTACATTCATCATATGTATATCCTAATTTGAAATAGAAGTCATCTCATACACACCCCTTAAACCCCAACATAACCTGTTTTACCAACAAATAAAGTGTTCACCATGTTTCACCTCTTTGCGATAATTGCAACTCAAAATAAAGACAAAGACAATGTGTCGTGTGTCCTTTAAACCTTTTCATTGTATAGCTGTAAATGTGCAATTTCCGTGCACTCCACAATAAAATAACACCATATGCACAAAAGCAAGTTGCTCCTGCCAAACACCTCGTCCTCGAGGGTTAATCAAATGTACAAAATGTACCTTCACACACACACACACACGAAATAATGAGTAAACTCGGCGAATATTTCGGGGTGGAATTGATTTAAAGCAATTTTCGCGTTGATTGCAATTACGGATAACTCCACCCACCGCGATCTCAATTATAGAAACGCGTTACTCACCTGCAGTAGGCAGTTCAATTTGCCTGAAATACGCGGTGCTCCAAATATTTCCCGCCGCTTCGGTGAATCATGAACATCCCAAAACCGCCAGCGCCAGCCAACGCGACGTGCCGCGCCGCGACTCTGTGTGACACTATCTAAATATCTGGCAAAATAGTCCATTCAATGGCGCGAATTAACGGTAAAACGACGCTAAATTACATAGTACGCGCTTCGTATATCGACAGTCAAGCAAATATTGTCATTGTATCGATTGGCATAAAATCCCAATCGGGAATGGTAATCTGCGATACGGGTTTTTGTCGCTTTTTCTTGTTTGCTGGTTGCCAGTTCGAACATTAACATGGAAATGACAACATAAAAGGGATGGACGAAGAAGGAGTACGAGTCTAACTGCAATTTGAATTGAATTTAAATTCGGTTTGTTTTTTCCTGACTACGCAGCAAGGAAAGGAAACCGATTTGCTAAGAAATTCAAGTTAAGAAGGGTATTACCGAAGGAGAAATGCGAGATTTAAAGGATTAGTTGTGAAAAAAGTGAAACAATGGCAATTTGATAAGACATACATTATGCAACTGCTCATTGAAGATAGATAAGCACGCACATTAAAAAGCTTTCTAGAAGTGGATGTATTCTTGAAAAGAAACGAAATTAATTATTCACTTACTTTAGTTGGGATGGCGCCGAAAAAGTTGAAACTTCAAAGTCACATGTGAAAGGATGCTTTATTAAATACTGTGGCCGCTTTCTAGAACGTGTATTTAAAAGCCAACGGAATCGGAAGTTCGAGCTTTTGCGAGATGTGTCTGAACCCACAAAAACGCCATTGAACCCTTAATACGTGCTTATCCTGCCTTAAGGATAATAATCTGTTGCAGTTCAATCCCTCACCATCCACAGACTCCAACATCATCATCAAAGAGGTAACTGAGACCACCATTAGTTACCAACCACATCGCAAAAAGAATGATGATGACTGCACGCTAGAAAAAGACGACAGAGAATGCTGCAGCACAAAACAAGAGCAGCGAGGGAAGTTTGTCGAGTCAGAAGAAGGGAGGAAAATAAGACTCTGCGTGGGAAGAAAGAGTATAAACAGTCTCCCAGTTCAAGGTTATCGAGTCTCACGATAGAAAAAACATCCGGATGTTTTACCGGAACGCATACTCTTCGAAAAAATGAAGAAACCCTAGTCACCGAATGTATAGAATATGATTTAAGCAACACCCTCAGCAGCTGCTTAATAAGGTTCATGTAGAGTGTAGACTGTAAAGTGAGTGGTAGGGAAGAATAACACCCACATCCAGTTAATGAAGAAACAGTCGGAAGAGTTCGGCGCAGCTTTTCAAAAGCTCAAGAATACGAAGCCCAATGACTCTGACCGCCAGCAGAACTTTTTAAAAACGATGATGATGGTGTGGTAGAGATGAAACCATATCCGACGACTAGACAATCACCACCATATGCCCCATCTACAAAGAAGATGATCCCATGAGCTCGAAGAATCACAGAGGCATTTCCCTGCTTAATGTCGCTTATAACATCCTGTCCAACGTAATAGCGTGTCTCAAGCCGTTCTGCAACACACTCATCGGCAGTGTGCCGGCCAAATTCTCACACTCAGGCAAATCCTAGAAAGGCCAATGAATTTCCAGTCCAGACCTACCATCTTTTCATCGACTTCAAAGCCGCATATGATAGCACTCACCGTCTTGAGCTCTAAAAAGCGATGGATGAATTCGCGATCCCGCCAAAACAGTTATTTCGAAAGAAGGAGTTTACCTACCTCGGATTAAACTTCAGCTCCACGAATGACATCTTCATAGAGATTCGACGAAGACTTACCCTAGGAAACCGGCCGCCGCTACTTCGGTTGGTGAAACAACTGCGTCCAAAGCTCCGAACAAGGAAGATGCAAATTATGTTCTACAAAACATTATCCCCTATGTCTATGGTACCGATTGCAGGAAAGTAGAGCAGATTTTGAACACTTTCGAGAGCAAAATTCTTCGTCGGATATTTTGTCCAAAGAACCGAAAAAACTCTAGCTAAAAGGATCATCGAATCCTAGGGCCCAGATTCGAGACGACATGGAAGACCAAACCTTCGTTTTAACAACTTAGCTGTTGCGAATGCCAGAGTGGTCTGAAAACTGGAAGCAGCGTGTCCAGGACCGAAGAGGATGGAAGGCTGCCATATCTCAGGTAGGGACCAAAGGGCTCTCTCTATACTGTAGCACAAATGTTTTCATGTTTCCATATGATGGTATATGTCAGTAGTGTTTTGACATTTAGAAAATAGGTAAAACAAACTGTAAATGTTTTCACTGATTAAACCGAAATTACAGGAAACAGCATTTATAAACCTCCAACAGGCCCGGCTATATCGAAGCTGTTCGTGAAAGTCTACAAGGTGACTCTAACACGACACAAGAATAAGAGGGACTCAGTTGAGTTCGCCCCTATGCAGATTTGCCCCGTTAATAAGGATACAATTTTCCAAATAGTTTTTAAATATTTATATGGGGAACCTTTGCAGGTAAAGGTAGTTAGACCTAAAGATAATGGACCGACATTTGTAAATACTCATTTCATAAGATTTGGCAAACCATTTCTTAGTTAGTATGAGTATTTTTAAATCTGAGTGCTTAGGGGTTTTTTTTCACCTAACCCTTTCGCTCCCAATTTTTTACTTTTGTATTATTCGATTTTTTATGCAAATCTTTGTTAACTTTTCACAGAAAGTTTTAAGTCAATCCGACGATTATTCTAGAAGTTACACGAATATTGGTAAAGACATCAGAGCGCTTTCTTTACTCTATGTAAAGTGCTTTTCAAACTTCAAACGCATTTTTTTCAAAACCATGTTGTTATTGTTGGTGACCACGATTTCTCGGAAACTGCTGAACCGATCCGTCTCAAATTTTAACACAAGCTTCTTAAGTATATTTTTTAGTAATTAATCGAAGGTTTTTTCTCACCGATACATTTTTTTTCTCATTAACAATTTAATGCCGAAATGTTGACCAAAAATCGTTTTCTTTTTTTCTTGAGAGGACGCCATTTTTGCAAAAAATGTTATTTTGCTTATTCCTACGATTAGTACCTAGATTATACATTTTTTTAACGGTATCCGTTTAGTTTTTTTTCATTTTCTATGATCCAGTCCAGAGATATCGTGGTCACCGCAAACGCCTTTTTTGAGATAAGCTCCGGGAGATCAGCTATAGCAGCCTCCAAAATTATTATTTTTACAAATAACAAATGTTAAAATTCGTTAAAAGTTACCTGAATATGTGTTAAAAATTTTACATTAATAACTTTAAAAGTTTTCTCAGGAAAGATTCTTGAAAAATCGCTTTTTTTAACTCTCCTGGCTATATATAACCCCTTAAGGTGGCGCTACAGCTCGGGGTGAACTAGGGCCTGCATCTCGTAACCATTGGTGTGGGCGTGTTGTATTTTTTTTTTTGTACGAATTGAAGGGACCTACAGTTTTTTGCCGACTCCGAACGGTGAGTTGAGAAGCTCATTGACAAATGATACTCTTTAATTGCTTGTCAGGCATTCGAAAGAAGTGGCACCGTAGAAAAAACTTTTTATGTATCTGCTGGGATTGAACCTGGGCAGCATTGCGTAATAGTCCAACGCACTTGCCACCAGGCTGTTTTGTGTTAAAATGTTTAAATTTGAAAAGTTGTATGCGAGCAGTACTCAAGGTTCCCCACCAGAACGCAACTAATGGTGCAAAATGGCTGCCAACGAGCATTAGTCAGCTGGCCATGAACTGGTCGGTGGTTGATAACAAGCGTGAAGATACAGGTAAGTCGCGAAACTTGGCACCAGCAACTCTTAAGAATGGAAATTTATGTGAAAAATCCTTTCCTTAACTTTCATCAGCAGTTTGGAAAAAAAAACTGATTCTGCATCAAACTAACCATCAACCATAACATTGAATCATCAATCCCGCTGTTACGCGTTTACATCTATAAAATCCACTAACCCCGTCCTGGATTCATATACCCTCAAATGTCAACAACCACTGTCTTCTTATTTTGTAATTGAATTTCGTTGGAAATTTGATTTTCCATCAAATAAATCAGAAAATATTTTTGCGTCGGAGATTTGATCGTTCAGCCAGGTAGAAGTTTTCCTATTACCGCATTTCTCCGTAGAGATTTGCATGATGAGATCAATTCTTAAATTGTATCTAGAACTGTATTGAAGATGAAAATCCAACATGAGAATTTTAATGAAATTCATATAAGTATACGAGGAAAAGCCGACTTCTTGATGTTTGCTGCAACAAGGCTTTGAATTAATTAATTTTGCAGATGATAGATTGCATCCTCTAAGCTGTCCGATCCAAATGCTGCTCGAAAAAAAACATAAACAGAATAGCCACTTTTTTATTTAAAGTACAAAGTTTCAATGTGGCCATCTGTGGTAAGCCTTCGCTGCGCCTAATAACTCATAAACCGCTCCCAACAGAATGTACTGTTTTGCATGTGATTTATGGACGAAAATAATGCATGCAAATGTGAAAGTTTTTAATTAGGTCCACACGCAGGAGTATGAAACAGGACTTCTACCTTATACCCATTTGACCATATCGCACGTATAGTGTCGGTATGCACACTGCACACATAATTAGCAGCATAACTCGAATATTCACATGTACGAGTGTATTCATAAATGCCGTTATGTGTATGATTTCAATCCGGATCAGATGAGTTAATTAATTAGAAAATGGTCGTCCTTCAGTAACCAGCACCACACAATTTTGTCATTTCAGTTTACTAAAATGAAAATTGCAAAATCATCGTTAGTGAGTAAAGTCTGAGGTGTGAGTATTTTATAATTCATATTAAAGTTCGTTTAGTTTTGAGTTTTCGTAGCCAAAGAAATGCAAATGTCGCACATAGGGGTATTTGCCTCGAAAAACCGCTCAAAAATATTTTTTTGTCCTTATGAAGAAATACTTGCCTGAAATAACTTTAGAAGCGTTTTTAAGCTTAATTAAGTAAAATACCGTAAACGTTCAATTTGAAGCTTAAAATCTTTAAGTTGTTCCTTCATGCAAGACGCTTTATTGAGCAAATAGCTCTTAAAGTGATCCAGTTTAGCTTCAAAATCTTTCTATTCATGCTCATTCATAACATAATAGCTGTCTTTTCTTTAGAATGCATAATCCAGAGGATCCTTTAAGCAAAAGATTTTATTTTATGGTAAACAGATAAACAGAATTTTCATTTAACTAGACACACATCAGGCAGTTATGGGCAGCATTTTTTTTGGATATTGCTTCTTGACATCCCTCTCTACAAGCTGATATCAAAATAGTCACCGAATAACACCGAATTATATAACAAAAGGTCCATTAAAGAGAAAAAAACAAAGAAAAAAAATGCCCATTTGCATACATTTCAAATCAATCCAATATCTATTAAATTGAAGCTCCTATAGACATAAAAATAGCTTCTAAATAAAGTACACACCTGCAGCTGATTCCTCCATAACAAAAAACTTGGTGCACAATATAAAAAAAAACAATAAGTTTGTTATTTAACAGTGCGATTTTTCACACAAATCAACAGATTCATAATGCAAGTTTACGATCGATGACTTTCAACTGATGCTGTGGCGAAGTGTGTGCATGAAAATGAAAAAAAAAACTACGGAACATTATGCCATGGATATTTAACTATAGCTAGGAAAAAAAATTACTTCTCAACTCTGCATTCTGAAATATTGATTTATGAGCGGTTTTTCGATGCAAATACCCCTATGCGTGTCGCTACAATGTGAACGGATAATCAAAATGGTAGCATGCTTAGCTGAGCAATTTGCAGTGAGGTTGAGATTAAGCCACCCTTCACGCGAGATCACTCAGGTCAGCAAAAATAGTACGAACTGTGTTTTATATTTATTTCTTCAATATCACAAAATCAGAGTTAATTTGACAGATTTGCCAGATTTAGAATGAAAAGTTGTGGGCTTTCACTTAAGCACTTCTAATGTTTCATTAGAAAGTCTTTGTGTATAGTTTGATCATTCTCAAGTAAATAAAAATAAATATTCGGCGTCCTATACAGAACCAAGCCTAGCTTCTCGCAACCATTTGTGTGTGCGTGGTACTTTTTCCCACGAATGGAAAGGACCTACAGTTTTTTGCCGACTCCGAACGGCAAGTTGAGAAGCTTCTCATGACAAATGATACTCTTTGATTGCTTATCAGACATTCGAAAGAGGTGGCAACCGTGAAAAACTTTCTTAGGTGTTAGACCCGTGCTGGAATTGAACCCGAGCAGCATGCGTAGTAAGTAGTCCAACGCACTAACCACCACGGTCTCAAGTAATTTCCGATATAATTTGCGATTTACGGAAACAACACATCAGTTTTCTGTGCAAATCATTTAATTTTCATTTTGTTTTCTTTCTTTTACCAATTTTTCGCGACAGAGAACACCCCTGGCTTACTAGTTTTAACATCCCTGTCCATCTATGCAGGATGACGATGGAGAAAAGTCGGTGCTCCATCCAGGTCGGTAATGACCTCACCTACCGGTGCATTTGTGAGAAATGGAAGCGTCTAAAATGGGTTTGGCGGGAAACGAGGCCTAAACAAAGTACTTGCTGTTATGGAAAAGGGTCACTCAACATCGACGAGTTGGACAGAACGTCACAATATACAGTTCAATTTTGAGGTAGTAAAGCACTCTGTCTAACTCGGCTCTGCTATAACATCAAAAATTACATCTCATCGAAAATCAAACGAAGGACTCTTGCCAATCGCCGTTTCTTTGGACTAAGAAGAAAATTGCGTAGTAAAGCCCTCTTCCGATGAACTATGGCGACTCCACATCCTTTATCATCCCGGTCTTGCTATATGGGGCTGAAGCAAGGACTTTATAGAAAGCGGGTGAGGATATCCTTTTGATTATATTAGGTTTACGATTACCAGCACACTTAGGCCTATAGAGGCCCAGCCCATTGTGATATCAAGGATCTTGGGGATATGCATCCTCGCCACTCATGAGAACCATTTGGAGGAAGTCGGACAAAATCCCGAAAAGCATAATCCCGAAAGTCCAAAATACCGAAAATCCGAAATCCCGAAAACTAAAATCCCAAATATCTAAGATCCCGAAAAACTATATAAAATTCAAAATTAACGAATGAACAGAGGAGATGTGTTGCGCTCTCTACAACTTCTACAGAAGTCGTTCGAAAGGGCGTAAAGTCTAGTTGCATGCTTGTTTATACGGCAGTGTCCTGCAATGACGACAAAAATCGTACTTATGTTATGTGAAGCGAAGAAGAAGACGTTCTGGGCTTAGATCCATCCTGTCCTATGCCAAATCTGTCTGGTGGCAAGGAAAGTGGAACCACCTTCCCATTTAATATTGGTTTTTTTGACTGCGTCAAGTCTGAGTGATAGCTTGTAAGTAGCAAGGGACATGCCTATATTTTTCTTTTCGGGTAGAATAGGTGTTGTTGTATTTTAGCGAGCTCGTCAGCTTAACAGTTCGCTGGAATATCTCTGTAGTACCCTGGCACCCAATATTGGTGAATGCCAAACTGCTTACCCATCTCTACAAGAGATGAACGACAGTTAGGTGGTTTTATAAGTGGATGAGGCTGATTCCAAAGATTTCAAGGTCGCCTGACTGTCCGATAATATGTAATGATGTAATACCAAATATTACATTCCTCTTGATCTCTTGACAGTGCTTCTGATATCGCCATAATCTCTGCTTGGAACAGGCTGCAGTGATCAGGGAGGCGAAAGGAGAAATTGAGATTTGATCTGTCTGAAAAAACACCTCCTCCTACACCATCATTGGGTTTACAGCCATCAGTGTAGAAGTGTGTCGACCTGTCTGTTATAGCACCTAAGTCATCCCAGAAGGACCTGTCGGCAATAGTGACCAGTAAAGTCCATGTTTTCGGGGAGAGTTAAGTGATCCAGTATTGAGGAGTGCCCAGTGTAGTTAGTTGACCGCTGTGAGATGGTTTTGAGTTTTATGGCTTATTTGCTTACCAGTTATACCAATGGGTCGGTCGCCGTGGTCGCCGTGGCCGAGGTGGTTAGTGCGTTGGACTACTACGCATGCTGCTCGGGTTCAATCCCAGCCCGGGTCCAACACCTAAAAACAAGTTTTCCACGGTTGCCACCTCTTTCGACTGTTTGACAAGCAATCAAAGAGGTATCATTTGTGAATAAACTTCTCAATTCGCCGTTTAGAGTCTGCAAAAAACTGTAGATCCCTTCCATTAGTGGAAAAATATAACACGCACACACAAATAGTTGTGAGAAGCAGGTTCACCCCGAGCTGTAGCGCCACCTTAAGTAAGTAACTAATGCTGCGGAGGCTGTTGATCTAAGTGCTCCACTCATACACAGAGACGCTAATCTTTGTACTTTCTCCAGGCTGTCGCGATGTATAGCTTTGTCTAGGGTGATCCACCAGAAAACTACGCCATACATCAGAATCGTTCTGTATCTTTGCTATAGAGCCATTTACTGCTTATGGCTTTCTTGCAAGCTACAAGTAGAGGGCTATGGTAGTTTTATTTACTCTTTCCTGGGTATTGAGCTTCTAGCTAAGATCTTTGACATAGGTACTTTGCTTTGTCGGTGAAGACTAGTTTGGTCTAAGGGATGTTAATGCGTTTTGCGTTAGTTCATTGATCGTGTGAAGATGCAATATTATGTACTTTGCATCCCACACCTTCCAGGAGTAACAAAGTTCATTTATTACAAGGTTCCAAAGAAGGGGACCTTTTAGTCAATTCGAATATTCGATATTCGGTCCCATTTGCGTTGACGGGCTTTGGAGGAAGAGATTCAACAACGAGCTACCGAATCTCCGGCCCGATGAGTATTCGATTGCAACCCAAATAGTCAGCGCAACAGGGGACGACCTCGCCTTAGATGGCGCGCACAAGTGGAAAAGGACTTCAACTATCTTGGAGGGCGCAACTGGAGGCCGTTATCTAAGGACTGGGCAAACTAGAAAGGGTTGTTGGTTGAGACCTTGTTCAAACCCGGACTGTAGCGCCACCTACATATGCAAGTACGTTAGTATGTACAATTTTAATCTGAGGTCTAGTGTTGAAAAAATAGCGAAAGTGGGCTATGGGCTATATTTTTAGCATCGTTGCGATGTACTACAATACAATTCCACAATCTTAAAATAAATAATTCATGCGTGTATTAGTGATAGACGAAATTGAATCTACTTATCACCTGCTTTGTGACAGGCCTGCCCTCGTTGCCAGGAGAATAAGAACACTTCTTCGATGAGCTGAAGGACTTAAGCAAAGTTGAGCTGAAGAATCTTTTGAGACTCATATCCCTATCTGGATGGTTCAAAATCAGCGGTCCCTTCACAGGTTCCAGGGTAAAAACCAAAATGGGCACAATGGACCTAAAGGGTGGTCTAAGTGAGGAGTGGATGTTACAGGACACCGTACCTAAAATAATGATGCTATCTTATTGCTCGTAAAAGATACATTTTGTTGAACAAAGATTGAGTAATCATTGCCTGGCCATGATCAGGCCATTTTACCTACCACCACAGTGTAGCCATATGGTTTCATCCATCTCACATAGTCTTAATAATGCCTCTTGGGCATTCTCTATTACTCATTCCCATATCCCGCTTGGGACCGGAACCTATTTCATCGGAATTACAACGATTCCTATCTGGCCGAACTCTAACCTCACATTTTCGAAACTAAAGTCAACCAACTATGTACTACTTCGAGTCGGTATACATCTCTTTTTATGTTCACATTATTCAGTGGTTGTCATTGTCATTGCTTGATGTCAAAGAATCTCCCTTTTATGCTAATACTTGCGGATGAGTCGAACGTCTGTATCCCGTTCGAAATAAACACCTCGGGGCCGTATCATTACACACATGTGTTCGCTGGCCGGTCGAACCGGGAATCCTTTCTGTCCACATAATGATCCATTAGGGGGTGGTAAAATTGTTATTAAAAGGAACTGAGAAAACCTCTCGGCAATGTACACATAATACAACATAAAAGCACTGACCGCAACAACGGTCCAATTGGGTTGCGTGTTTTGCGCTGAATAAAATTTGATATTTTATTTTGTGGCATCGGGAAAGCAATACTGTGAAATGAAATGGACAAAGTGCCTCTGGGAACGGAAGGTCCGTTGTTGGCCGTTCACTACTAATACCTTGGACTGGACTCGACATATCGTATGTGTATACCCACAACGGGAGTGTACACATGACATCGGGTCGACCCTTTTAATAAATACGACCGCCAGTATCAACCAGAGAAATAAAAGAAAGTATGAATGTTTATTCCTTATGGGATTTTATTTTACACGTAATGACCATTCGGGGAGTTGCAGGAGTTCTGTTTTTTTGCTGTGAGATTTTTTATATTATATTCTTTTTTAGTGTTTCCACTGTCATAACCATTGGAATTAAGTTACCTACTATATCAGGTAATTGATGTTTGTACATACATACATACATGGGTATATATGTACATATGTCTGAAGTTATTGACCATAGCTTTCTTCTGATAACTTTGCTTGTTTAAAGTTGTTTGACATCCATAACAAAGGTGTATAGGGCGGTCCTTACTTAATAGCAGTCGAGTGTGTAGCTCTTTCACCTAAAATACCACTCAAACGATAACGATCATACGATAATGCACACCGTTTAGCAAATGTTGAAAAACAATTGACTGCGACCAGTGAGAGCTCTATTATTACCCTATAATCTTATTAACCCTTCTGTCAACGGATGTTTTACAACCCTCCCTCTTCGCAGGTAGTGCATACAAATCTGGTTTTCCTTTGCGTTTTGTCATTTACCAAATTTTGCACGACTTTTTCTGAGCTGTTGATATGTGGCTACAACAGGGCTGTGAAATCCTACAGGTAAAAAAAACTTATTTCCTAAGTGGCTGGCTACACACGATCATTTCAATACCGGTTGTGTCGAGTGAGGCAGGTAGTTTTTATGTGAGTTAAAACGAGAAGGGTTGATTGCACCAAAAATCCACTTTGTCGCTGATTACACGACTCTTTTTTCATTCGTTTCGTCTTTCGTCTTTTTGTATTGGTGGATACGTGCATACCTACGTGATTCTGACGTTTATTGAAATTCACATTATATTTAGGAAGGGAATAGTATAATTTCAGTTGGCATCGCACTAAATTTACTTATTATGGAGGATAATAACTGCGCGTTTACTAGCAAATGTAAAATGTCCCTTAATTTAGCTCCAAAATCAACTTTAAAATTCATCATTAAAATTCTCTGCTTTGTTTTGGTTGGCAAACGAGAAATGTCAAAAATCAACCGGAAAAAATCTCAAAATTTTCATTCCTGCATTCGTTACTTCATTGTATATTTCCCACTCGTTTCTATGCCCCTCCCCCTATCTGTCAAAGAGACGAAACGAACGAAAAAAAGCCTTGTGGGACTGCAATTTGTATTGGTGTTATTATGTTTTTGTTATTATTAGTTATACAGTAATTCGGTATATTTGTGCGAAATCTGTTCATGATAAAAATATCCAAATAAACCTGTTCTTAATTCTAGGCAACACGGATTTTGCCAAGCATATGAAGGCAGCACTGTTACACGAAAAGATGGCATTTTGTATGACATCATGTAGTCGCCATTTTTTTAATTAATAAATACTTACTTTCTTTTTCCTGTTTGTTGTTATTGGAAAATTAAAGCAAATACTTTGTAAAGAGAACAATTAACTCGAAAATTTGGCCTACATTTCCTAACGTGGCCACAGCACTGCGCATTTTTTTAAGTATTGCCACTACAAACTGGCTCCACGGCCAAACTTGGGGCGGGCTAAAAAAAAATTAAATTAACTACTGGATAGCATGGATACAACGAAATCATAGCGGCCAAAATCAGAGCAAAAACTGGCCGAAACAAACTTAAGTCGAAACCTAGTATTTATCGTTTAACTAAATACATTTTTTAGTTTGTGCCATTACATTCGTTTTATATTGAAAGTTTTTAAAATCTTATTTATGACAGTAGCAAAGCGCTTAAACTGTGTACATACTTAGTTCTTTCTCTGAACATCAATTAACAATGAGACTGGAAAACTTTATCAAACTAAATTATCAGCTTTTATGGATTTCAGTTTATTTAAATATATAAGCTTGACAAGTTTTATTATTTATTAAATTTTCTATAAGCAGATTTGTGGCGACCCTGTTCATTAAACATACCTGTAAATTAAATGGTCATGAATGACTCATGATTCATGAAGTTTCGTCGTCGAATCATCACACACAAGCGAATTTTCCAAAAAAACATGGACAAAATTATTTTTTCGTTTTGGATAGTTAATTATTTCATAAGTATTTCGGAAAATAAGTAAAAAATACATTTTTAGTAAATTTACATAAATTTGAAAAATTTTATTATATTAGAAATATTACAAAAAAAAAATCCAAAAAAATAAAGAAATTGTATAAAAAATAAGAAAAAGATGAAATTTGTTTTTAATAAATTATAAATAAAATAAGCAAATGTCTCATCGCTTATAATGGATAAATAAATACAAGGTTTACTTCACGATATCTGGCAGCATCGCAAAATATCGCAACTTTTTGTAGGTAACTTTTGATAAGGACGTATTAAAGTACATTTCAAGCTTAATTTGATTGCTGGATCTTACACGGAACACAACTTGTTGCTTTATGAAGCAGAAAAGTATGTTATTCAATTTAGGCATATTTTGAACGGGTATAAAATCTTATTTTTACTAAAAATTGCGCTTTAGTTTACAAACATAATAATCTACTTACCACCAGCAGACGATTCCATACTAACTTCTTTTGATAACGGACTCACAATATTTAAATAAAAACAAATTAAGAGTGCTCACAAAATAAATTTATCAGTGCAACCACCGCAAAGAAACTTCCACTTTAATCGCACGACTAGACAAATCGTCGCCCTAGAATTGGTTTGACGTATACGCCAAAATGCACTTTTTTAACTGTGAATGCAGTCTTATGTTTTTGTGTGTGCTCTTTTCGAATATGTCATCCATTTTGTCCAATCCTGAGATATCGAGTATCATTTTTGACGTATATCCACCAAAATTAGAAATTTATAGTATTGTTTTGACGTAAACGCGATTTTTGTGGATTTACGTCAAATTTCCCATACAATTCACATTATTTTTTTGTTTAGGCGTATATACATGGGCTTCAATCATACGTCATAAAAATTAAAAATTATATTCAGTATTGTTTTAACGTACGTGCATGTAAATTACTAAGAAAATGAATGTATTTAGTCGTATTCACGTACCAATCGGCAAAAAGAAAAGATAATTAGTTTTGTTTTGCTGTATATGCATATGAGCTTAAAATGCGATTTCCCAAAAAAGTGCAAATGGCGTATACGGCAAACCAATTCTGGGGTGACGTAATCGGTTGCAAATAAAAAAAAAACGGGATAGATCCGTTATGAATATGATACTCTTTCAATATGTAAACAATTTGGGAGAGGAAATAATCGAAAAATACACATTTTTAGGCCCGTTCGCGTACTTTTTGCACTAAATATGGGTTTACTGCAGCGCTGCCAGGTTTTGGTGGAAAAAATTCCCTTTTTTGCATGGAAAATATTTTTTTTCCCCGATTTAACGTTTCATTTTCCCCGGTTTTTTCCCCGTTTTTCATTTACTTTCGATTTCGGTGAACTGCAAATAAAACACTACTTTTCATACAGTCTTAGTATTCTTAATAACAACATAAAAGAGTAATAGCACTTACAGTATATTAAATAACCATTGGAGTTGTACATAATGTACATACTTCATTCTTCATTGATTGTTGAATAAATGGGTATAAAGATAACAAAATATAAAACTTAAAATAAAAAACAAAGAAAAGAAAAGAAAGAAAATTAAAAAATCACAACTTAAGAGTTAATCACTTAATTTTAGTAGCTTTGTTCAGTGTGGAAAACTAGAACAAAAAATCACTGATTCGTGAAAAATATCATATCCAAAGTTAGCACAGAAAAGTACAGCCCATATGTTAGTTGTCAAAATAACAATTTCATTGTCGATTACTGTAATTATGTTTTCCAAATTATTTATAGCATTTTACAACAACTGATTGCCCTTTTAACGATGGAATTTCGATCAGAGTATACTATGTAATAAGACTCTGATCTCGATTTCTTCCATTTGGTAAACTTATTTTGTCGATTCACTTTTCACTTCGAGTTAAAAAAAAACAAATACACAATCACAGCTGATTTTGACATCTGTAAACCAGTCTGTTCTACCTCAAGAGTAGGTGCAAGATTTCCTGTATTTTTCTGTTCTGGATAATCTTACTGAACACAAAGCAGATCAGTTTCGGACAGAATTTTTTCTCGCTGAATACAAGACCATGTACTTTTCTACCCATGACAGCCTCAATGAACAGACCTTGTATTAAAATACTTTAAGGGAGCAAAAACATATTCTCAAATGAAACAAGATATCATTATGTCAAATATATAAAAAGGGCTTTAGTCAGTGCCTCATGCGCTGTTACAACTTTCAGCCAAATGCAAATTTGAGGTCATGTGTATAAAATTGTTTGCATTGACGCACTATGTATTCCTGTGATATTTTCAATCTATTGCTTTGCTAAATAGTATTTATTTATTGAAAATGTCAATGAATGGAAACATTTTTTAATGCAGTTCATTTTCCCCGTTTTGAAATCTTTTTCCCCGTTTCCCCTTTTGGGTTCAAAATCCCCGGAAACGGGGAAAAATCCCGCAACCTGGCAACGCTGGTTTGCTGTCAAATCTCGAAGAGTGGGGGTAAAATTCTCTCAAATACAGAAAAATCACGAAAAAGTAATCGAACGCATTAAGCACCAAAAAATGAAGAATGTATGTGATTTGACAGATTTGACAGTTTTCATAATACACCCCAAAGAAATTCCTTAGACTAAAATTCGTAGCATGGGGAAATTTCTTACTCTCTCGTGAGCACTCTCTTCTACGAAAAACTACGAAATTTTTGCGTACGCGAACGGGTTTTTGTTGTTTTTCGTTATTTTTCGTTGTTTTGGGAGGGTACGCGAACAGACCTTTTATTTTATCTTTTGGCCATGTTTTTGGGAAAATTCGCCTGTGTGCATTTTTCTATTCTATCCTTCTGTAATGCGCATCTAATAATTTAATGAACTAATTTTGTTAAATAAATTATATCGTTTTGTTAAAGTGAATTATTGTTCGGTCTTCCACATATTCTTTCAAAACTTATCAAAAAAAATATGAAACCCATTTTACAGCTTTGGAATATACATATTCTTTGGACATACGTACTTTGTGATATTTTTGTTCTAGCTCTTGCAATTGACTTCCTTTTTCTCGAGATATGTAGCTCAATATATGCCAATCAAATTTCAAACTCTACTGATTAACATTTATTTTTTAAATATTCATGCCGCGTCATCTACTTGACAAACTCTAAACTATCCACCATATCACTCTGAACACAGCCATTTGTTTTCGCACAAAATTGACAACGAAACACTTATTAGGGTGCGTTCCAAGTTTGTTTACTTCGCCCAATATCTAGTCAACAAAATCAAATTCGCTTCGCTTTTCTCGATTTGTATACATCAGCTGGGAAGGTGTCATTCTTTCTTTTGGAGAACATTTAACATATCAGTGGAAGAAAACTTGAACAATCTCCTTCGGAATAAATTCAGAATTTATTATCGAAGTATATTAAATAGTTTCCATCGACATTCATCTAACGAAAAAGGTAAGAAAGTCAAGAATAAAAATTGCATTATTATCCACAGTGACCTCGGCAAATTGATCACTTCACTACCACCATCATTGTTGCCTTTGCCGCTGGATACATCTTTCTCTGTCTTTCTCTTATTTCAACATACTACTTCTATCTCTGTCAGCTACCTGCTTATTCGCCGACAGAAGACAACGTACCAAGAAAACGGCCATTTTTGTTTCATGGTGATTTCCAGTTGAAGTGAAATTGGTGAGTGCTCCTACGTTAAGTGCTAGTGGTGTGTTTAAATTTTATTTTAATTTTACATATATATCGGTTAAATTGGGAAATTGCCCTGCGAAAATACTCCCATAAGACAAGTAATAACAATTTATATTAAATTGACAAAGTGTCAAGGAAAATTGAGTGGGCTTAGAATATCTAAATTTGAACTGAAATCTGGCGTCAGTGCTAAAAGTGCAGATTTTTTCGCCAAATTCCGGTGCCATTGGAAAGGATTTTTCTCTTCAAGTAATATTTGGCATTTTGACACTCATTTAAATTAATTTTAAATAAAAAATTGAACTATAGAATCGGAAACACAAATTGAAATTGTTAGTGGGACATTTATTGCTTCGCAACAGCATTTGGTAACTGTGCCACTTGTGGCTGTGGCATTACTTAATTTTATTTCGGTGTAACATCGATAGCATTTTACTTTCTTTTTGCGGTCGCGCTTCCCGTCCCCATGGCCATTGTAGTAGGTAGTGTACGAAAAATCATTTTTTTTATATTCTACAAGGCCGTCTCCTCTGTGCAAGCAGTTCCACTGTTCCATAGTCTTGAATTGTATTATAATAAATCAGCCTGAAAATATATGTATGTACATAACATACATAATGAGTTCTTCAACTCAACTTTTGGCGTATCAAATTTTTCGAATCAAACGCACTGTGTGTGTGGCTTCAAATATATTTGGGGCATCATACCACACCACAACTGCATCGATAAGGAACGCGCTGTTTGCTAGTATACATAAATAAATTGAAAGATCTAAACCGAGCTGTGCCGTGGTACATATATTTTTATGTTGAAGCGTTTTGGTTAATAAAATATTGTTGTCTTTGCGCAGGTACAGTTGTAAAAAAAACTCGTACTTGTACACATCTTTTACACTGAGCGGGTAATGGCAAACGTTTTTCTTATTCATTGCAAGGAGGCAGAGGGCGGTTTATTATTGAAACAGAACGCGAATGGAGCACAAGACAAACGCGACAATAACAACATAGTTGTGACGTCAGATCAATGACCTGTTTCCACTTTGCGTTCTACTTCTACATTGCAAATGTTCTTTCCACATATGGCCAATCTGCTTTTAATGATATTTTGATTGATGTTCTTGTTTTCTGTGGAATGTCCAGCAAGTGAAATTTGGTTGGGAAACTAGAATTTCCATTTTTGGAAGTATACTTTGCGCCTTTTCCGACTTTTTTCCCACTTTTGGTGTTTAAATGCCTCTGCCTCTAATCACGTAGACATGACGGCGAAGAAAACAACTTTCCAATTCGCCTAAAAACCCATACAAATATACGCTGCGCACACATATGCATTTTATAAGTTGATTTTCAAACGTATAACGAGAAATTAAAATGTGTATTCTCGTTTTTGTTGTCAAACAATCTTTTTTCGTATTCCCTTTCGCGCATGTTCTGTTTCTTTGCGGCCCAGCTGCTAATCGCACCCTTTGCTTTAACATGATTATTCCTTCGTTTTATCGGCTTTTTTGCCGTCGTTCTCGTTGTTTCTTTTCGATTTGTAGTTAATTTCTTAAATGTTGTCCATTTTTGAATTGGATTCGTCGGATTTCGGTTTTGGTTGTTGCCGCCGCGCTGCCACGCCATTGAAGAGGCCACTGTGATTTTGCATTAAATATAAAAGTTTCTCTTCGATTTACCAGCGCGAATGAGAGCAAATAAAATATATATATATTTTTTGTTTTTAAGATCTACTTGTGCACTGTACAGTGTACACTGTTTCCTTTCAGTTAAATTGTGTACAGTAGTAGACTCAGACTGACAGTGAATTAAATTGGGGGTGACGACTGGTACATTTTTGTTTTTGGAGAAATAATCAAAATTAAGAGGTAATGGAAGTTTAATATTTTCCCAGTGAAAAAAAGAAGAAATACCTGTTTACGAGTTGAAATAGAATGTAAAATAAATTATTTGAGGGTGCATTGATTGTTGAGCTCTATCGGTGAGAATGTTGTGCGTGTGCTGTGACAAATTAAAATGTTCGTTTATTATTTTCACAATTGTTTACCTGTCACATACATAATTTTTTTTATTTTGCACAATCCGTGACAAAAGGCGGATTCTGAAATTATTCGCGCATCGTGAATTAATGCGATACGAAAAGATATGTAGATAGACGGACAGTCGTGTTGATACAGTTTTTAGTTTTGTGCTAAAGTGTTGAGGTGTCTCCACGAAAAAAATGGCGAAAGATGGAACTGATTGAAAATGTTTTTTTTTTTTTTTGCTTCTAGAGCTGTCAGCGTTTAGTTCTCTTATTTGATTGTTGAAGATTAAGCCGGTAAAATTGTTTATTTAAATTGTCGGCGTAATTCGTTACCTACTACAAAAAATTCCCACAAGTATTCTAAAATGTGGATACCTACATAAATGTTGGTTTAATTATGTGTGTATCTATGCATGGTACCTACTGTTGTTACCCACCCTTTTCCAGATTCAGCGACATCTTCGAAAACTACGCATTATTTTCTTTCGGCTGACAACTTCATTTGACCAAGAAAGACAAGTTAATTGTAGGTTCTTGGCCATACTCAATCGAAAATTTTAACAAATCCAACACTTGCATTAATAATGCTGAATGTGTATGTGTTTTGATATTCAAAGTCGCAAAATTAAAGATATTTATCAACAATAAATAAACTACATATGTACCGGCCAGTTAAACGATCATTGACTTGCATTCTAAAATTGGTAAAGGCAAAAACTCTGACGAAATGTTATCTCTAGAACTACCTACCTTCGACTTTTTTTTTCAATGTGTCCCTAAAGTAAAAAGGCGGTTTACCATCGATTTCCATATGTGTGTTTTTAGTTAAATCCTTTTATCTTGTTTGGGTGAATACGAGAAACATTAGCAGTTTTGGCTTGGGAGTGCTTCCAACTGACTTCATCGAAATATCTAGGTCAATCGACTGATTACCTAGGATATTGAAAATAAAAACCTCAAATTACACATTTATATAAATTGTTACCTCAAATTAGTGTTCGATCAGAATTTATGAAAAAAAAAGGAAAAGCTCTAAAAAAATTCAGGACCCGGGGGTCAATTCGAAATATTAGGTGTTATCAGTTCTTTAGAATAAACAACTGCTGTGTTTTTAAGCCAGTATACAACCATTTTCCTGCGAAGATAATCGAAGAAGACAATATACATACATGTATATACATACCTTGTATACACAAGTATTTAATTCAAGGCTTATGTGTGTACAAGCGCCCATGGATGTCCTAAGCAACTAGAGAACAGCCAATCTCGTTGATGGTCGATCTTAGAAACTTCTCAAGTTTTAACTTTCTGCGGTTTTGCTGGTTCAAAAAAAGAGCCACAAATAAAGCAAATTCTTCGAAATATATAATACGTAACAGCAAGGACCTAATTGATTCCGGGGAATTATTCCAGATTAAATATTTTTACCGAATATTAATTCCATGTTCTTTGCAGTAATTGAAAGTGATTGATGTACATAATTGATATTTTTGAACTCAGTTTTATTTGTCCTTTAGAATACCAACGGTCATGTTGATATCTAAATATAAGAGCCCAAAACTACTTATTTAACGTCTAACAAAATGTTACGATAATATGTACATACATATGTTATATAATGGTGGTGCTTTGTAAGTCTGCAAATTTGGGACAACAACAAAAGTAATGAAAATGAAATACATAATTCGTTAGTAAAATCAAATGAACAGAGTCTGCTGAAAGATGCAGTCGACCCATAGAGTTAAATTAAATAACAAATGTCTGATTAAAATTAAGAATGCATTTCAGGTAACACGACTTTAAACAAGATCGTCTGTGTTTTCCAACAGAAATAAGCCAATGTGATCTTAAGGTTTTTTTGTTATACCTCAATCATAAAATCAAGGCGCAAAAAACTAAAGCCTACCCATTTGAATATTTGTTTCAAAACATAATAAATAGAGAAAGACTCTTATTTTTTATCAATTCGTTTTCACTCCCAAAGCTAATAAGTAATGTCCCTTTGTTTAAAATCGTTTTCCTTTTCGAGCCCTTAAACTCGTCTTGCATTTGTGTATTCTTACAAATTTGTACAACAACCATGTCCTTGTCTTTTCATTTCAGTTCATACCAAATTTTGGAAATGTCGCAGAACAGATGAATGAAAAAATCATCCTAGACTGTTACCGTTAAGAATTCCAAAGGACATCAAAAAGCAAGACGAAAATAAAAGCAATACATATAAGTTTACAACTAATAATATTGGTAAAGCAAAACAATCGAAATGTTTTCATTTCATAAACCGAGAGTTTATCGCTCAGCAGAAGGGTGTTGCATATGCAAGGCCAAATCGAGCAGGTAAATTTAATAAAAAAAAAAACAGTTCCTTGATCTCTAATATTATATGTTTCCATTTATAGTTCTAGATTTACAGACTCGAAAAAATACGAAGAAGATTCAATAAAATGCTTTGATCTAAAGCAACCGCGTCATGGGGAAATTTGCAATGCTTGTGTACTTCTAGTAAAGAGGTTCAAACGTCTGCCACCCGCCAGCAATCGGCATTGGGGACATGTAAGTACAAATGAGCGCCCAGTGTTTGCAAAAATATAAAAATCATTAATATTTATCTATTTATAGGTCGTCGATGCTAGAGCAGGACCAGGAATGAAATCTATGACTAAATTCAAGAAACTCAAGGAAGAATCCAACCAACCGACAAGCAATGGATCAACCGATCGCACAAACAATCAGAAATCTCTAATACCAGAAAAATTCTCGAAAATATTCAAGAAGAACAAAAAGAAGGTCGCTAAGGATAAAATAACAACAAAATCGCAGATAACAGCTATGCCTGGCAAGCCATGGGATGGCCAATCGCTGCCTTTGACACCAGAATCCCTAGACAGCGACTGTGAGGATGTGCAATATTCACCAACAACGGCAATCGTGTCGGCAAGCATTAAAATTCGGCAGCAACTCAACCGCAGTGGTAGCAGTAGGCGAAAATGTCTACCACCGAAGAAATTCCGCAATAGCAACGTAGACAAAGTACAATTCTTCGATGAAAACTTGTGGGTCAAACGGAAATCATGTTGTGGTTTTGTATTTGAGAATAAACAACTCGGTGCTATCATCTTGGACATGCAGAACTACATCCCGTGTGTAGAGCATCGACGAAAACCAACTGAAATCGTTAAGACCATAACCCCACATCTCAGTGTTCAGCAACAACAGTACAACATAAAAACTGGTCCTTATCAGTTGTCCTTCAATCCACCAGCGAACCGCAATCCGACACCGGTGCTAAAGAAGCATCATTTGTTCTATAAGCGGCAGTCGGAAAGTTTTCCTCTTGGCGACATGAAGCAATTAAATAATACCAACCCTTCCAAGACTGATTTTGTACTAGATTTTAAAGTCCTTCCCACCATAAATCCTACCTCGTCTGTAGTCAAAGTCGCAAAATTGAATCCTGTTGATAACAGTAATCTTCATAACGTCGGTCATCTTCAGCTGACTCCGAGCAAGTTGACGCCAGCTCCCTTCGAAACACAACAGCATGCTATGCACAAGCCAAGCTGTAAATCAAGTTCATTTATGCATAAGGTAAAATCGGACACTAGCAAGATTGTTAAACATTCCTTGGAAAAGTTCAACACGCTACGACTGAAACCATCAGAGTTGTCCGATGTGAAGCACATGGTCAAGACTGTGGACAAATCGTTCCTGATTAAGCCCGTTGCCACCGTTTCTCTGGATAAATCTAAGAAAATTGGCATGGAAAATATGCCCGGCTCTTCCATACAATCAGTGGCTACAAAATTCAATGATAATTCCTCTGATTCTGGATTCGATGAAAATTTGCAAGACAGGAAGTCTGTGAGTCCACTTGTAAGTTTAAACAGAATCAGCTTAGGAATTTATTTTACTTAGTGGTTTCAATGTCTTCTTTTTTAAATAGCAGGGCGACAATGAGAAGAAAATCATGGCAAAACCAGTGCAAACAATGTACTTAGCCAGCGGAGTACAGATACATGGGCAACATCAAAATCTTTTGCTCACAGGGAACGATGTGGCAGCGAAAATTTTACAGAACCGGAAACAGATGCAAAATGTAAGTTTGTTAATCTTTTTTTTTTTTTTTAGTTTAAAACCATTGCGACGGAAGTTAGGCATACTTACTAAAGAATTATACACGTCTGTTGCAACCAGAAAAGTTGATTCCTCAGAACTGAAGGTTTTCAATTCGTGTTTATTTTAAGATTTCACATACGCTTGGTTGTCTTGTAGATGGCTCAATATTAATAATTATGAGAACTCAAACTTTTCAATGTTACAGATGCACTAGGCACTTACTCTCTCTACGCAAGCCTTCTTCTCAGTTGCTGTAGCATTTATAACTTTCGTGCCTTCTTCAATTTCATCTGCAGTGCAGTTTTATTTAAACTTTAACAAACCAGCCCTAAGCCAAGTTCTAATACCAAACCCGCTGCCAAGTGCTTCTTGGAAGCAGTCATCCGTTCTGTATGCACTATCCCTATGAGCAGCAATGCGTGGCATGTTCCTCAGTCTTAAACTAGGTGCTTTTAAGAAACTAATACTAACTAATTCTTTCTCCAATGCTTCTTCAACTTGCTACAATCTAAAGCTACAAGACACAAACCAACCTCCTACCTACAATTTTCTTATCGTATAATTATCTTTCTAGAATCGCAGTGGAGTGAAAATCGCACAAATAGTCGGCGGCGGCGGTGGTGGAACTCACAAAATGCGTGCAATATATAGTCAACCCACAGAGGGAGCCATCATTACAACGGCATCATCAACAGCAACCAACATTATTGCCATCCCATCAACAACATGTACGACAACGCCACCCAACCACCTAAGCAAAACACCAACGAATATCAATTTAAACGGCCCCGGCAGCAATGGCAGTGTAATAACTACCTCTGTACCAAGTCTGAATCAGAAAATTATCCTAGTTAAGACTAAATACACCAGCAATACTAACAACAATCAATCGGCGTGTAAAAATTAACCACCCAGCGCAGTTTCGCCCGGGTATTAGTAGGTACATACTCATTTTTGGTTGCACTTTATGTATTTCTCGTCCAAATCAGCATAGATACGTACTTTTAAGCCGGTCTAAAAGTAACACACGTGCTACCCTCTCCACTCCCATAACACCAAGTGTAAATGTATAAAGTGAAATCCATCTCAGTATTTAAATAACAAAAGGAGCTCTCTCTCCCATTTTCGTTGGTTAAAATAATAAAATCTTAAAATTGTTTATATTTAATTTTTTTGCATTTAATTTTTATACAAGACGTCTAATTTATTATGATAAAGATCTATTTTAATATTTATTTAGATGAAAGTAAATTATAATAAAAACAAAATTTATATGCATTTGAATCTACTCTAATAATTGTAAAAACAACAAAAAAAAAATTAAAAATTGCAAACACTTGTGCATTCGTTTTGTCAGACAAAAAAAAATTCCAAGTGCATTTATCAAATGAAAATCTAAAGCACCAAATGATTATTAGTACTCTCCGAGGCAAGAAGGGAACATTTGCGGTCTAGGAAATTTCATATATTATACAGATACTCGTACTCGTATGTAGACATTCGATGCCAGAGAAAAAAAAAGAAAGAAAAATTCCAAAACATTTTATGTGATTTAAAGTAATTATTTTAGGCAAATTTGTTATTTATATAAATTAATTATAATTTAAACACATATGCATATGTATGTGAGAACTTCTTGAGGTATTGTATATAAACAAAAAACAAAATTGAAACAATCATTGTCTCTTCCTCCCCCTATTTGATTTCTTTGGAATAGAAAAGTACATGCATCGTTGGTATCTTTAGAAGGTTCGCCATTTTTTTTTTTTTTTTTTTTTTAGAAAACAGTAGATTCAATCATTTTAGACAAGAAAAAAAAACGTTAACATATAAGAAAAAAAAAACTTCTCTCTCAATCAATCATAGGATCGGAAATAACAAACTACTTTTTACAAATTTTTTTAACAATGACTAGTTGTTAGATAATTTACTTAGATTAATGAAATATAATATAGTAGATATTATGTATGTTTATAATAATTTAATTGAGATTAAAAGTCGGAATTTTTATCGCAAAGAAATTGTTTTACGTATATATAGACATAATTTTAAAATATTTGTAGTTTTTCCTTTTTTTTATATGCATAAATATATACATATGTATGTATATATACTTATATGTATGTAGAGGTACGTATGTACGTACTTGTAAGAGCAAAAACGGAGAAAAAGCAGATTTATGATATTGCAATTTAATTGTTGTAAGTAAAAATCATGTCAAATATTATTCATTTCATTATAAACAAGTTTAGTAAATATTATGTATTTACTGCCATACAAAAAATGTTAATTTTAGTGAAATTCATTATGGTGTAGAAATATTATAACAACTTAATCAGCATACAAAAAAAATTGAGTTTGTATTTATATTTCGCAGATTAGGACAGTGGTATTTTATGGGTAAGTTCTTTCATATAGAAAGGCGCAGTCATTCTAAAATGTTCTTGCTTTCAATCAGTCTTTTGCACTGATGAAAAATTCACCGTCTGCCTTCGCACATCTCGTAAAAATGAATTTTCTAAAAGATCAAATGTTATGCGCTGGTGCGAATGCCTAAGTACCATGACGGAACCAAAATATATGTATATGAGGACGGGACAACTCCATTTGATGGAGCTTTTTTCTGAGCCTCCGTCCTTAGATGTACGGACACTAGTTGGATAACTCTACGAACTATCTAGACGGATGCTGAAGTCCCATTTCGAGTGAAAGTGGATTGAAATCGAATTTGGAATTCACTCGAAATGGAATTGAAAGATGTTTTGCATCCCGAGTGAATTCGAGTTTTTTGAATCCACTTCGAATTTCATTTCTTTGATATGTGAAACTCTGCTGTAAAATCATTCCAAAATTATTTGAGATTTTCAGTTCCTTGTTTTTGTTTTGTGAAAGTGAATTAATAATTTACAAACAATTATTTTATTAAAAATTAATTCTTTTGGGTTTTATATGATTGGTGGAAATCGCGAGGCTAAAGTATGGGCGAGTTCGTAAACGCAAGACTTGCAAAGCAAAATACAGTGGATTCCGCTTTATTGGGACGGCGGATAATCGGGACAGCCGCTTGACTGGGACAAATTGTAGGGAACAGAACTGAACAGTTTGGTTTTTTACATGATCGTCACATCGCATTATTGGGACAGCTGCTTAGTTGGGACAAAACGGGTCTTTACCGAAGTGTCCCTAATAAGCGGAATCCACTGTATCTGCAAAGAAATTGCAACGTCAAAAGCATATGTTTGCCTTATACAAAAGCAAATGTGTGAAATGAGCAACATTTATTTGATAATTGCGTAGATGCTCTTGCTTTTGCGCGAACTACTACATTTTAGAACTCTTTGATTTGCAGTAAAGTTTGCTTATGCGTTTGCGAACGTCCTGTTTTGCATATTTTGCGGAACATATGCTCTGGGATGGAATGCGGATCGGATGTACGATCCGCCGGATTCCATAATCGGCATAAATGTTTTATTTTGTTAATAAGAATTGTTACCTACAGTTTCTTATTTGTTTCCCTCCAGTCGTTGGAACACCTTTACTCTTCAACCGTTGTACTAGCTTGCTCCACAAATCCTTAGTGTACGCTCTGTCCCTTTTAACAAAACCAAATGCTAAATCTTGATTTTCTTCCATGTAAATCAAGAGAATACTCTTTTGCCTCTAATTTTTGTGTTTTCCCCTATTCAACAAATAAGTTATTTTAATGGAAAATCTTATTTTTTACTCACATTTTTCAAAATGATTCTGATCATCAAATGAATTGATTAATTTGCTTAACAACGGCATGTGAATTCTATTCATGTCAAGAAATTCAATTCAATTCAATTTACTAAAATCGAACGATTTTCGGAATGCAGATCACGAACTTACAGTTGTTATTTCGAATAGAATGTAGAACACCAAAATATTCACTTTCGAACATTTAATTTAATTCATAATTTCGTTCGGAATACAGAACACCTAATTCCATTTTTGGTGTTTGAATTCAGAACAGGTTGGTTAGCCTTGATTTTGCTGGCAGAAAATGCAGTTGGATAATTCCCGCAAAATGAACATCTGTTCCTGACTTACCCCCAGCATGGCTAAAATTAAGAAGCATAAGTGCTCTTCTTACCAACAACCGGGTTGGTTCATCATTGTAGAGCTCAAAACTTAAATATCACCCAGTTTCAACAAGGTGTTTAAATGCAAAGGCATTTGTTAGTGAATTGAATTCTTATACCGACTTACCATTTTATAGCCAGACTCTGATCAATCAAGGCGTTGGAAAAGACCTCCATTCTTATGCCTCTTAAATTTTTACAAACTTAATTGTCGGCAAGGCTGAGTGAGCATTACGATAGGCTAAGATCAGTACCGCAGTAGGTACGTTGCTGTAATAACGTACACGGAAGTTCGGAAACGAAAATAGAAAAACCACATTTTACATTTGTATGTACAAACATGTATTTAATTTTTACATTTTTTTTTGTTTTCTTGTAGAAACAAGTAAATATTGACCTAACCTTTTATCAAAAAATTTATAAACTTTTCTACATATTTAAAAGGAAAATGCAATAGTGAGATAAAATTAGAAAAAAAATACCAAAAAGTTCATTCGATTACTTCGTCCTTTACCTCCTTCTTATCTTCTAAAATTTCAACCTTTTTTAGTTTTGTGGGGCTTTTCTTTTGTAAGGCACCGTTGGACTTTCTTTTCTTAGAGCACTCTTTTAGCTTCGCGTTATAGATTAGCTCCATTTCCTTTATTATTTCCAACGGTAAAGTCCACTCTGAACCTAAAGCTTTGCTGGTGGGATTTGTCTCGCTAGAATAATCGGGAATTTCAACACCAAGGCGTTTACACACTTTCATCAGGATGTCATCCACGTACGCAGAGATCACGAGATCAGCTTTTTTATCCTACGTTTTAAGATAGATTCATATTCATATTGATAACACATTTTCGTAACTACATACGTGCTTTGTGGGCTGTAGGTTGCAGATGACGAGCTTTCCACCACATCGTTTGTTTTTAAGCGGCAGGTTACCACTTGGTACAATTTGCAGGGTAGTTCCTAAAGTAATATTCAGATCCGCTACACTAAGAGGATCGAGAATTAGTCATAGAAGAAAACTAATTCAAATTTGCATACGTGGAATGCATAAGCGACATGTCGAGATCTCGAGCTGGCAAATCGTGCTCCCAATCGAGAACATTATCCAGCAAGGTTCCACCACGACACGGACGAGCATTTACCCCACCCTTACAGATACCACCACATGGCTTTTGACCAACAGTCTCCGCTGCCGTGTCCCTAACGTACTGCCTAAGAAAAGTTTCGTTTTTGAATTTTGACTTGGTTTAGATAAGAATTCACCTCCGACATTTACTGCACTGCTCAACAAACATATTGCCATGCAACTCGGCTATGTATTTTCTCTCCAAACCAGATTTCATATGGAGACCATCGATATTCTGACTAACAATATATTGAACGTATCCCCTCTCAATTAACACCTTAAGAGCCATGTGAGTTCTTGTCGGTATTGCGTCATTAAAAGATATGCTAATCGAAGGTTTTTCACCCTTTTTCTCCAGTGTCCAAACTCCATTGGGTCCTCTTGTACAACGAAATAAAAAAGTAAGAATAGGTAACTGTCAGGATTAAAACAAGAGTTATGCTTACCGAAAATCTGGAATTCCTGCGGAAGTACTTATGCCCGCTCCGGTATGAATGACTACGTGTTTGGAAGCTTCAATCAGTTTAGCAAGCTCGTCACATTTTGCACTCACCTCATCGTCTTTGTCGAATTTCTATCAGAAAAATTGTTAGATTATAAATTAGAATGAGTATTATAATAGATTAAGCAGTAAAGTTATCACCTCAGCTATACCAAGAACTCCTTTGTTTTCGTAAGGGGACAAGCCATCCGCGTATGTGCATGACATGTTGACAAATTATTTCGGAGTGAGCAATTAAAAACAAAATAGGAAATTTAAACGCAAATTTTAAAGGCTTTATAAACATTAAACATTCGTCAAAGGGTAGGGAAGGCAGGCAGAAGAGGAAATCACTCATTTGGGTACCCACTTTTACTTGACACAAACACAAAGCGCTCAAAACTCAAATATCAGATTCAATAGGTTTGTTCGTTTTCGTTATTCGTTGATGGTAAGAATACAGGGTTGTGCTTATTCGCATATCGCATGGTAGATAATTCTACGGAGAAAAGTGTAAATAAATCTGTCGTCACATGGCAATTCCCAACCGGCCAGCACTTGCAACTCTAGAGGATTTACAACTGTCAAATAAAATTATTTAAATACCAAAAATGATGAAAAAATTAGAAAACAAAATAAATGGTTTGACAAGAAATAAGTGGTTATAAAATAAGGCTTTTCGTGATCGAAGTGAGTACCTATGCTTTAAATTGAAAATACATAGTTTTCTCTTTAGAAATGTATAACACCTGAACAAAAGTACACACTCTTCTTATGGGATGCGAGGCTGAAAAGACAACTAAACAACTATAATTCTTTTACTGTGCTTTTCACCAGGTGGCGATGAAACAAACAAAATAGCTCCACTGAACGAATGTCATGTGGCTTTCCGTTTGACAGTTGAATTCCTGCATTCAATTCAACAGCGTAAACAAAAACAAATATTTATTTATTCTTAAATGATAAAAGTTTTTAAATCGTAACAACTATCCAAGGTGACGACAAAATGGACAATCCAACGCAGTATATAACTGAGAAAGTCCAGAACTATTTCTTAAACTCTGCCTCCAAGCAAAATGCTACAAGTTTAATTAAAGTACACAATGCTAAGCTGGCCCAAATCGGCGACATAAGCTTCCCAATAAATTCAGATATATGGGAAAACTATTTTAAAATACCTCTAAATTGCACAGAAAACAATATATTTAATCTAAACTCTGATCATGGATCGGATTCACAGCGAAAACTGCAGGAATGCGGTCAGAATTGGATGTTTCCCTTGGCGGATGTTAGAGTGATAAAAGACCGATGTGCGTTGTTTCTTTGCAGAACGAAGGTAACAGAAATTCTCTTGAATCAAGTTCTAATTAGCAGAAACTTTGATGTTCAATCGAAAGATCCAAATAAACTCGTACGAATTCTTACATGTGAAAGTACATATCCAGAACTATTATCCGCATACCGTACGAGGTTGGTTACGAAAACACTGAAGAAAATTGTTGCTTTATCAAATTGGACGGAAGTTAATTATGTTGGAGAAAATGTAAAAACCGTTAATGTCGTCAGTGTTACTAAAAAGTCGGATATCGAAGCCCGAGTACCGGTAGCTGTGATCAAATGTGGCACTGTTTTGGATCCACAAGAGGGAAAGCTCGCTAAGATAGCCGCTGATGAATATATTAGGTGAGAACATATGGACGTATTTTTAAACTGAATCCATAAGCAACATGCTTTTTCTATGAATTCGGAATATTTTCTTGTCACGTTGCAGAAAAAAGCCGTCCGAAATGGTGGATTGCTACGGTCTAACAATCTTAGTCCCTCTTCAGTTCTACATACATTTTTAACTAAAATGTTTGTATTTTTTTATTTAATTGGCATAGAATGCGATCCACTGATATGCGTCTTATGGCGTTGCACAAATATGGAATACGCGTTAAGGACGACCAAAAGTTTTGCGAACTATTTGAAAGACTTGGAGAAGCAGCTGTTACCGTAGATTTATTAGAAGTAAAGCCATCGAGTCCAGTTTATATGATAAGAAGTGGTCAGGGCAGTACAAAAGGTAAACTATTTATGGGAAATCTATTAAAGCATTTTGTTTGAAATATTTTATTAATTGCAGGCGCCTCATTTATACTCTACAACTCAGCACGACTACAAACACTTCTTAGAAGTTTCGATGAACGTGTTGTTAATGGCACTTACGAAACATTACCGCCATTAACAGATATTGACATAAGTTTGCTATCCAGTGAGGTAAACGAACTATTATTTTATTGCTGACAATTTAAATAATGTATACAATTTTACAGGAAGAATGGGAATTAATATATGGCTACATATTTGCTTTCCCAAATCTTCTTCAGCGGTGTATTGAGAACTTTCATACAGGATCGTGTGGGATTCACTACCTGATCAAGTACTTGGATGGGTTGGTATCAACATTTAGTGTGTACTATCGACGCATTCGCATATTGACGGTATGTTTTTTTAGATTTTGTGTTATACTAAAGTTTAAAATAAACTAGAAATCTATTTTTCCGTTAAATATTTTAGGAAACTAGAGCTCATTTAATGCCGCATATTTATGCCAGAATCTATCTACTCAAAGCGATTCGTGAAATATTTAACAAGGCTCTAGCGTTGCTTGACATTGAACCTGTTGAATTTATGTAAATTTATTAAACTGAACTAAGGCTGTCGTTGAATTAGTTTTGTATAACTACAAAGAAAATAAAGGCTTTAAGTTTTTTATTTCATATTTCACTTATGTATAAGTATATACTTAGGTAGGTAGATTTAGAAGAGTGGGAGAAACCCCTCCTGTTCTGAGGATAATAGATAGAGATAAATAGTTGGCCTGCAACTGCAGCTCGGTGGATGAGTTGGGCGCATTGAGTTAAGATCACTTTGCGCATCCAAGCTGGAAGGGTACCCATCCGAGTTCGTTTTTTAATGTTGCGAACGACGGGATAGTTCTTTTGTACGAAACAAAAGGCTGGTGTACCACTTTCTTATATACTTACCCACTTCGAAAAATGGCTTCGGTTTTAAGAAATCATTCATCTCATAAGCCGGTAATGTCTGATTTAATGTAAGTCCTGAACGAATGAAGTTAACTATTGTGTTCCGTGTGGGAGGATGCCTAAATTTATAAAACACTATCCTAAAAGAACAAGCTTACGCTGTAATGGCTGACAGCCCACTTCGAAGTGAGAGGAACTGATATACAATAAGGACAATGATGGACCTCATAGAGTCAGAGACTTCCTGAAGGATAGCCAATATAAAAGACTTAAAAAAGAAGAGGAAGATATATGGGGTAGATTGGATGAACTTCCTGAACTTCCTGAAAGAGAAGTAGGAAAGAAATTCCAAGATCATATTGCAGCAAACTACGAAGCATGATTTTTTAAAGAAGGGACTGAGTTTCTCCATTTTCATCAATGAATGAAAGAAGTTTACCATCAATGTTTCCGATAACTTTATACTATTACAATTTCATGATACAAAAGAATCCACTTTATTATCCATAAAAACAAAACCAAATGTCCAGTTGAGGCATCCATCCACTATCTCTCCTCCTTTTTCCTATTGAAATCAATAATAAAGTCTATATTAGCTTTGTTATTTAAAAATAGCTGCTCTATCAGCTTTGTGCTGCCAAGAGTGTTGGCCTTCGTTCCCAGGCACATGTTATATTGTTGCAATTCCAAATTTGCATCGCAGACAATATCGTGATGCACATGCACAAGCGAGGGATCTGGAGCACGAAAGATACTAAGACGACGATATTTTTCGGCCTCCTCATTGTACCCAGTGGGTACGTCAGCAGTATTCACAAGGAACGAACCTTGTCGATTTCCTACTTTAACAATTTTTTCTAAAAATTTCACATCTTCCAGACCCCACCCAGTGATATCCCTGTCGAATCCATTTATATCCGGATCCAAGATGTCTGACTTATAGAGGGAGCATATGCCAAAGCCATATTGTCGGAAGTACCCGGAATCGTTGTTGATTTTATTTGCGAGCATTTGTGTCGTATTAAGTCGTTTCGGATCGTATTGGCTAAAGACAATGGGAAGGTAAACTTGTTTCCCTTGAATGGTATTCATACGAATTCGTTGAAGTGTCACTGCTTTGAAAACCATATCGACATCTATGAAGAGGATGATGTCGTTATCGTGGATAAATGATGATCTTGCAGCCGAGTCCAGTGCTACGCCTCTTGAGAAGTCTTCATTCCGATGGATGTAGTGTATTTGCTGGTAAACGTTCTTTTGTCGTAGTTCTCTAATCAGCTTCAAATGATCGCGTACTGAAGTTTGATTTCCAAAAATCACAATGACTAGGTCGCAGTTCTTATCCTGTCTGATCGCAACATCCTCGTAGTTGTCAATGAAGCGTTTGAAAGTGGGATACCTTCCCGCGATGGGCAGCACAAATACAATTTTAGACTTGTTAACAAGTTGGGAGGTGGCATCTTTGTTGCCAAATCCGGGGATTGTGAAGGAGCTGGTAAGTTTTTCCATTCCTGTGTGAAGAATGTTCTTGAAAAGGTCTACAAAAGAATTTTATTTTATTTGTTAATTGGTTCAAGAGGTTAGCTTGTCAAAAATTAATTTGTACTCACTTTTTTGTAGGGTCACGTTGTAGAAATCCTCTTCGAAGTCCTTGACAAACGTTCCAGTAAATGATCTTTGGACATACAAGTGACGACGAACAGGTACTGTCATCTTTTTGCCTCTATATTTTTTATAGATTAAGAGAAGATCCAGGATGAGGTCTTGCCCGTGGAGGGCGTTCAATCGGGAATAACCGTACAACAATTCACGAAATTCGATGACACGTCCCCTTTGCCGGGAATAGTTATTGATATTCTCCATGACTTCGTTTATTACGTCTTCTAAGCCTTCGCGCGTTGCTGAATCAATTTTATGCTTTGGATTTGAGTGGTCTATTGAATAGAGACTTCTAGCAATGAACGACCATTCCAAGAGATCTTCCGTTGAGGTTGGTGTGAATTTATTCAAGTCCGGACTGATACCTTAGACATGAGATTGGATTGATTATTACATATTTGAAGGTAAAGTAAAAAGTTTATTTTTAAAGACCATGATGCTGACGAATCCAAGATTGATATCGGCACTGGAACTGGAGTTCACTGTCAATCGCTCCTTTACAAGCGGCAGCGACTAAAGTGTTTTCCAAGCTAAGATCACAGTCATAATTCAGGCTGCAAAAGCCATTGCAGAAAATAATATTGTCGGCAACATTATTACCGTGTACTCTGACAGTCAGGCAGCCGTTAAAGCTCGGGACTGCGGTAATAAGATCGAAACTAGTAAGTTAATGTAGAAAACATCTAAATGAGAACACAACACGTTGACCATATGCTGGGTACCAGAGTACATGGATATGGTTCTACCACCATACACTGGACTAATATGGATACATGCGTAAAGGCCAGAACTCTATGGCTGGTCTTCGACAATAAAAAAAAAGCCTTAACTAAGCTTAGTCGCAAAAAAAGACATTCAATTGCTATTCATGTGACACGTCTCGACTGCACAGGCTGAAGTGACGAAGAAGAAATCGACTCCTTTCATCACCTGTTGTATGACAGTGACCTGCCCTCGCCTTACCGAAAGGAACGACTTGGTTTGGCTTTTTTAATGTATACAGTGAAATCTCTCATTAACGGACAACTCGCATTAGCGGACATCTTTTTGGGGAACCAATTTCTAATTTCCCATACAAAATGCGTTCTTATAAACAGCCAGCTGTCATAAGCAAACAGAAAACTCCGGTACCGTGGCTGTCCACTTAAGAGAGATTTCACTGTTATATAATAGACATCTTCTTACCTAAAATATTATGATCTTCAAAATGACGATTGCCATTCTCAGTTTCTGGGATCAAAGAAATCCCCGGAACAAGAAATTTACTTTCTTCGGAAATCTCCAACAACTTGGCCATTCGGGCGATGTCACGATGAAGCAAAAGTGACTCCTGTCGTATTTCTTCAGCTTTTAAACCCTAAATTAAAAAAGACATCGATTTGTGAATCTTTTTAAATATGTATAAAAATATCGTGTACCTGTATATACGAGTGCAATCGATACATGAGTGGTCCCTGCTTTATAGGATGTAAGGAAATGGCATTGTGAATTTCCTTTCTCTTCAAACTACCAGTGAAAGCATTTTTTCCGCTGGAGTTATGCCTTAAAATGTATTGCATCTGAAATGTTTTCCACGTATGTATGTAGTACAATCACAAAAAAAACAACAACAAGAAAATAAAAACCTCATAATTCCATGTACAAGGAATACCAGCGAATTTTTGAACGCATCTCCCAATTTCGACATCCTCATGGGTGCTGTATAGGTTTTTCAAGCACGTGGGTATGTGTGGAGCAACTGTTAAGGATATAAGTTTTCATTTATTCATCGTCTAGAATAAGATAATATTTATACCTCTTCGCAATGTCTCACTACTTAGGATCACTCCTGGCCCGCCCATGCAAAAGTTCTCATCGAACTCTAGAGAAAGTAAACCGAACTCCTCACTGTTTCCTTTTCCGGCTTGACCTTCAACAATAATTTGCTTTTTAAGTAATATCCAAAACGCACTAAGCTGTAACATACCAATGAACTGAGGCTTCGAACTATCAATTGATCGTAAAAAGCGCTCCAATTTATCTGGATCCATGTAAACGTCATCATCCGCCCGAATGAACCACTCAAATTTGTCAATAAAATGCTCGTACATATAGTACAGCATCATAAATGACTTCTTCTGCGGTGGATATCTATCGTCTACGTTTTTTAATCCAATAACTGGTAGTTCGTCAGAATATGAACCCTCCGCACTGAAGAAAGCTATGTGTCCTGGTACCTCCTTGCCCCAGGTGTCATAGACTGCTTTCGCTCGTCCTTCGATAAAGTTTTTCGCCGTCATAACTCCAACAAAGACTAAATTCTTTTGCGAATTATAAATTGTGTCCTCGGGTTTCATGCCAATTATCTCCAGCGGTGAGTTTGGGTTTCCTGGTTTAAGATTGCATCTTTTCACGATTTCCAGCGCCCGATAGTTTTTCAGAACAGTGCCGATGCACAGACCAATAGCTATGCCGAAACAGGAGAATATAAGAGTTTTTCTTTTCGACATCGTTTGCTGGAACATGAGTAGCGTCTAAAAGGAAAATATTAAAAATGGATTTAGGATCGTACTAGGACACGGTTCGTACAGAGTTAAAAGTATGTAACTATGGACCATGCTGGAAATACATATTTGTGCTAAAATTTGCGAGCGTTCGTAGAAAGCCTAGGTTCCTAATTTTCATCTTGAACATCCATGTTTCTAAAAATCAACGGGATCTTAAGGTTTACTATTTGCAAACGAAATACTGTGAGAAAGTATAATCTACAATATAAGCTACAATCGCAAGACACCGCCAGAACCTATAGTGAGCGCTACGAGTCCTACCACATCAACAGCGAAAGACCAATGGCAACACTACCAGCAAGCCACGCACGACCACCACCGCGAAACCCTTGGTTTCATAAACAGTGCAGGCTGGCAAACGCAGAAAAAACAACAGGCGTATAAAACGACGCTGCAAAAATTACAAGATCTGCTCGCATGCTTATACGAGCAAAAGGGACGGAAAGAACATTGGCTTCTTAGAAAGAAATAAGAAAGATCATGACAAGCGTGCGATCTTGATATTGAAGAGCTATTTAAAGCAGCTGGAGATGACTGGGTAGAGAACATACACCAACTCTTCTTTAAAATTTGGTCAGATTAAAGTATGCCAGATGATTGAAATCTCAGCATCGTTTGCCAGATTCACAAGAAAGGAGACCCCTCAACTGCTTTAATTAAAGAGGCATATCTCTGCTATATTCTGTGAACGCCGGAAATCTTTCGTCAACAACCTGATTGGCTCCTATCAGTGCGGTTTTAGGCCAGGAAAATTCCATCATGGACCAAATTTTCACACCTAGGCAGATCCTGAAAAAACCCAAGAAGTCCAAATCGATACCCACCACCTATTCACCAATTTCAAGGCCGCCTATGACAGCATCTAGATAGATGAACTGTATAGAGCCATGTCTACTTTTGATATCCCTGCCAAACTCTTCCGTCTGTGCAAGAAGGCAATGAAAAAAGCTCGCTGCTCCATCAAGGTCAGTAATGACCTCACCCAGACCTTCGTGTCAAAAAAAGGATTCAGACAAGTTGACGCACTGTCATGCATGAAAAAATCATACATGAAAAAATTGTTCAAAACTCAGAAGCCAAAATTGATGTACGATCGTACATGCTAAGGGATACTCAACATCGGCGAGTTTGACAGAACGTCACAATAGACAGTTCATTTTTGAGGTTGTAAAGCACTCTGTCTACCTCGGCTCTGATAAAATATCAAAAAATTACATTGTGTGGTAAAGTCATTTCCCGATCGACCAATGAGACTATATAAGACCCTTATCAATCCAGTGTTGCTATATGGAACTGAAGTATAAACTTTATCGAGAACGGATGACGAGAGAAAAATCTTTCGTAAAATATTCGGTCTCGTTTGCATTGACGGGGTTTTTGGAGGAAAACGATTCAACCCTGAACTACACGAGTTGTACAGCGACATCGACCTGGTCAGAAAACTGAGCATTGGGCGTTTAAAATGGCTAATACTAGTTCTCTACACCCAAATACTCTGCGTACTCATGTGGTTTTGACCATGCTTAATAATCAGGACACTTTCAATACTTTATGAAATAAAATAAAACTACTGAGCGCTAAGAAGAGATAGCAAGAAGAAGAGTAACGGTTTTCTTACTAACCAATTTTCAAAGAAAATAGTTGAAAACGCAATCTAAGGCAGAAGCACATGGCAGGAACCCTAAAATCCTATCTCCAAAAAATAATATGGCGGTAAGGAACCTTTTACTTCATCCTTGGACAACTTGGAAATCAAAATCTCTACTTACAATTTACAATTTATTGGTTAGAAGCGCGAGGAAATGGTACCGCTGTTGTCGAAGAAAGATTGTTTTTTGCAGAGGAACATTGCAGCTGGCCGGAATCGCAATGTTCTCTAGAACGGTGACTGCTACGGCATATAACTACAAATATACCATCAAGACGGTGTATCATATTATATGAATATTTCTCCTAGGGTTAGGTCTAATACATAGAATGGATTTTTGCACTGTGATACTATATTTTCAGAAGCTCTGGTTTAACTCGTCCATTGGCTTTAGAATTACTGGTAGACTTCGTTTTACTACAAATAATACTCGTAGTAATTATTAAAACATTAAACATACTGCACATAGGTACTCTAAACTTTTAGATAAATCTGTACCGTCGAAGTCCTTCACCTAGGTCACAACCTTCCAAATTAAAAAAAAAAAACGTCACGTTTAATAACATTTGAACATGTGTCTCGAAGTCTCATACACTGGTCCCTCGCTTTGCGCAGCGGTTAGGGGAATGAAAAGTCTCGCGCAATGCGAAATCGCGCAACCTGGAAAATGAAATGTAATTTATTTAAGCCGCGCTTCCGCGCAAATCGAATTTAGGTAGGCACATGGATTTCACGCAAATGTGAAACCGCGCAAAAAGAAATCGCACAAAGCGAGGGACCAGTGTATTTAAAAGCCTGTTTTATTCATAATAATTGCGAAGATGCAGAACCTTAAACATATGCATGCCTTTGTACGTAAATTAAAAGTCTGTCTGTTTTAATCTAATTAAAGCGCTCATACAAGCAGATAATTGCTCTACCTACAGATAAACTACTGTCACAACATGTATAGTTAGATACAACATGCACGCAACGCATATATGTAGGTATTTATTATTCTTTTTGAAAATAGGGGTGAATTTGTGATTAGTATTTACTCGTAGCGTATAGCAAAAAGCCCCGGAGACGAAATAGATTACAGAAGCGTGGGCGGTGCACTTTTTCAATCAAAACGTACCTCTACGAGCCCGACAAACGAGAAAATGCAAATATGTATAACTAAATGAATGAAATTATATTCAGTTGTCTCGGATATATACGACAACTGATACAACTTAATACACGACTACCTACAACGTGGTCGCCTTTCGAGCTGCAAATACATCTGACGGATGCAGTGTGTAAGCAATCTTTAAATTGCTTTCGAATGAAGGGGAACACGAAGACGTTTTTTTTTTGGACTTTTGCATTGCTGATCCATGAAAGAGGACTATTCATCATCAACAGAGATTTGTTGTGATTGTGAATGAGACTATAAAATTATAAATTGGGCGGAAAGACACACTCTGACTTTTGAAGTTTAATGTTGTGTCGCATCTTAACTTAACGAATGCTGAAGTGAATAACAAAAATATGAATCAATGAAAACAATTGTACTAAGCGACTTCTTAATAAATACAATGAGTATAATTAATTGAATCTGGAAAGATTTAATACTTTCCGGAATATTGTAGCAGCGGTTATGGCTATGGTCTTCTTAGATCAAACATGTATGGATAAATGTTTCTTTTGAGGTTATTTCACAAAAAAAGAGATTGCTGTAAATGAAGTCAGGGATACAAAAAAAACAAAGCAGGATTGCGTTTGCTGCAGCTAACTCAAAGAGTGAGTTCTTAAACACAACAGCAGAGTTGTTATGATTTTAAATGCCTTATTATGATTTCTAATAAAGTGAAACTTTCTTCCAACACTGTTGATTTTAAATCAGCAGTTCATAAGGTTTCCAGGGTGGGAGAAAACACTTAAAGGAACGATCTATTTAGTGGTCTAAATGAGCAGTGATAAACATCAAAGGGCATCCATATACCTAACCTAACACTGAGAACAGAAAATAGAGTGGTCGGTATCGAAAAGAATGGAAAGTAGCTTTAGAGATTCCCCACGAATAGCCCATTATGTAAGTAAATTAATAAGTAGTACCCTATAAAGAATCCAAATAATTCTAAAAAGAAGAGGAGCACACTTTAGACAACCTTATAAAAAGTAGCGCTTCGCTAGCTCTGGTCTTGCTTTTGTAGTCAGGTTAGGTTAGGTTAGGTTGGGAGGGGTTGTGAGGCATCCCAAAACACCAGACACCAGAGTGGGCCCATCGCGATCCCTAAGCCCACCTAAACCGCCATAATTTCCCCAAAGCATTGTATTACCTTACAAAACTTTAGAATGAGTCTATGGTTGATTCGGCCTACCTCCTCCAGTTAACTAAAGAAGTAAGAACCTAAAATATTTCTGCGACTATGTGCTATGCCCTGACATTCACATAGAATGTGTGCGATATCCTCCGCTAAGCCTATCTCCTATCTGGCCGAACACAATGGTGAAGCTGCAGTGGAAGTAGAAAGTTGAAGTTGGCTGAACTTTGCGCTTCAACATACAATTCATACTACAGCAGCAGCTTCGCATTGTGTTCGCGCTATAGGGTTTACGCGTATTTTAACTTTGACAGCGTTGCCTACTTCCACTACAGCTTCGCCATTGTTTTCGGGCAGTATGTTATGTATATCTGCCAATATCCATGCCTGAGTCCGAGTCTCTGGGCGTGTTTGCCCAATAATATTCCTATAGCTATTCTCATGTGTGCCCTGCTAAGTCTAAGGATTTCACTTGTCCTTTTACGGTCCAGTGCCGGCCAAAGTGCCCTAGAAACCTTATGTCCAACATTGTTAGACCATCTATGGTCAGCCCTTCTCGTAATCGTATCTTTTACCTATGATTTAATTCAGCATAGCGGTCGAGCAACTTCCACTGTACTCTGTACCGCCGCTAATCTTGGCAGTGTCGTTTTCTTCTTTGTAGCGTTTCACCAGATAAATGCCCAACCATCCCTCTATGTACACCATTTATCTATCTAACTGTGTATACAGTAAATATCTGGATGGGGGGCGGGTTTGGTTGCCTGCAAAACAAAAGCCCACATAATAAAAGACCGAGGATACAAATGGAATGTAATACTTGGGTAAGTAAGCAGTTCGGTAGGGGACAGTCATTGCGCGATTAATTTATTAAGCTCCACTTTCCGGGGCACTTAGTCGCTCACCTTGGTCCCGTCGCTAAGGGTATCTTAACAACTGTCAGGCAAGCGCCTGGAGATAAAGTCGACTATAAGCCTAACAAAAATCAATTCGCGGGCTTTTGTCTCACGGTACTTTTTTAGAATTTGACCTGCGGGCATTTGTCGTGCGTTCTTTTGCTTTGTGGGCTTTTTTCGTTTTGTGCCTCTCGTTCTCGTGGACTCAATCAAGATGGTGTCTCAGGGCATTTGGCAACAAGTGCTCATCACCCTGATTACAGTTAGTTTACGTAAAGAAGCTTAGGGTAGTTTGGGAAGATTAAGTTTTTATTTTGTAGTTGTAAGGATACGATATGGAATCCATGTTTCTAAACTTTTCTTATAATTAGATAAATTTCCAAAAATGGCGTTGGTGTTTGGTGTTTTTTTTTTCAAATCTATATTAGGCGCGTTTTTTTTCAAACCTATATAGATTTCGATAAAGCTTTCCATACAAAAATAAGGCTGGATAGTTATCCAGGCTAAGGTTTTGTTGCATTTTACATTGAAAACATGTTTAGCCTATATAGGTTTAAAAAAAACACGCCTATACTTAGATTTCAAAAAAGCTTTCAAAAGCTTTCAAACTGGATACCTATCCAGGATAAGGTTTTGTTGTCTTTTACAGCCTGGATAATTGTCCAGTTCCAGTCTAAGGTTTTGTTGTATTTTGCATTGAAAACATGTTGCGGAAACATGTTTATTGTTCAGTCTAAACAGCCTATTGTAGTTTAGTTGGGTTAAGGCCGAAAGGCATTATAGTTTAACAAAAGGCGTGTTTTTTTTGTAACCTGTACAGACTTCGAAAAAGCTTTCAGTGCAAAAAAAGACTCGATAATTATCCAGGGAAAGATTTTATTGTATTTTACATGGGCAAACATGCTGCTGAAACATGTTTAGCCTATACAGGTTACAAAAAAAAACACGCCTAAAATAAAGTTAAGCATAGAGTTCCCGCTAAGTGCCGCTAAGCTTGAATAACTCATTTTGTTAGTTTTAAACGATATTTAAGCATTTTTGTCTAACATGTAAGTTTATATTGAAAATTGAATAATCAAAATGCTTAAAGTAAAGTAAAAAAAAAATTCTGTGTGTTTTCCTGAAATGTAGTTGCCACAGGAAATGTTTACATTTGCACATGAACTCAAAACTGAAGTCTAATTTCGTATTCACAGTTAAGAGATTTGATGGCTCAGGCGCAATATATACATAGATACATATATGTTAAACAACTTAAGGCGGTGTATTAGGCGTGTTTTTTTTTTCAAATCTATACTAACTACTCGGAAATGCTAAAAGAGAAAGGAGAGTAGGTATTACACTTTTTCCTAATTTTATGTTGCGTTCCGTACTGCTTTGTGCAAAACCACCCCAAATCACACAAAATCCTCCTGGCAAATTGACTATTTTAATGTGGATCGTTTGTTGTTTTTTTTTTTTAACCTGCAGATACAAACACATACAACACAAAAACATCTGTTGCGGTTACATATGCTTCATGTATCGCATTACAAGTATGAATTATGTAGACAGAATGTTAAAGCAACATTTTAAGTTCCCACACCATAGCAACTAAGAATCATTAGAACTTGTAATCGCTTCGAATTACATTCTTCGGTTTTTTATTGGATTTTTATAAGGCTTCCCCAATCCCAGGCCAACGAAATCACAAATCGACGCACTCTATCCAAGAACTAATGAAGATCAAATGTGTATAGCCAAAGTTGATGTCACTATCCAGGGGGAACGTTGCGATGCGATCCGACTTCCGACTCCTGACTGCATTCTTCAATTACACTCTGAACAAGCACCCGATTGCATGCAATGCAAACATTTTTTATTCACAATATCACAGGTAAAATAATATTCTGATTACTAACACGTGCGATAAACAAAAGCATAGTTATGAAAAAAAAAAAGAAAAAACTGCGGTTTAATGAAGAAAATTCACAAGCAAACGAAATGTATCTCACTCTGTCATATCGCGGGGAAGCAAACGCAATTTTGCCCGATTCCGACTGCTGATGTCGCATTGTTGATAGTAAGGTAAACCCCAGGTGCTCTTACCTTCACTTGAACAATTTCACTACGGTTTTATGTGTATTGACGATTTCCACCTGAAAATGTGGTGGATACGTGAAAACCGATTACTAATTAGATTCCACGATAGTCATTTTTACTCGTATCGAATGTATTCGTAACAGTTTAGTTGTGTTTTTGTTTTACTTATTTTATTTTTGTGAATGTTTGACGGATTTTTTTAACAAGAAAATATAACTGCGAAAATCACGAAAAACCTGACAAATTCAGAAGAACCGACGAAACTAAAGTGTTACACTACCTAAATAAAAATAAACGAATTGATCATTTTAAGAATGTGTGTGTGACTGTATTGTATCTACACATGTTGGGCCTATTAACACATGTTGCGCACACAATTCCAATTGGTTGCACACTTACATACATTAGGTTATTTCTTTTGGTTAGGGTTGCCACTGTATTTGGGTTTATTTTACTTCCAAATAAGAGTTTTAACCCTTTACAGCGCAAGATCGTAAAAACATCAAAGTACTAGTTGATTTGATAGCTTTTCGAACTTAATGAAACACGTATTTCTTAGAATCACATAATTTTATTTATTTTTCGGAAAAAAAAAGTTAAAAAGGGGTTTTTGACACTTTCAGTCACGCTGTATTATAACGTATCTCTATGATGTACGGAATATTTTGAAGCAATTATTTTGCTTATTGTAGCATAATGCACCGAACTTACTCATAGTTTTATGCAAAAATATGCACTGGATATCACTTTTGAGTATTTTTTTTACTTAACAATATTTACACATGTGTTTTTTCACAAGTTTTGCGGCAAGCGAACTGCAGCCCAGAGACGAGCACCTAACGCAATCTCTTTCAACCGAAACTTACCAAAAATTAATAGAACGGTTTATGACAATACTGTTACATTGAATTATAATTATTTAAATGCATTTAGTCGTTTTTGGTTTATGGTTTACGGTTTATGACAATACTGTTACATTGAATTATAATTATTTAAATGCATTTAGTCGTTTTTGTTTTTTGCACCGTAGCGCAAGTGGTTAGTGCGTCGGACTACTGAGCCAGCGGTCTTGGGTTCGAATCCCGCCGCAAACACCTAAAAGTTTTTTCACAGTGCCCACCTCTTTCGAATGTCTGACAAGCATCAAAGAGTATCATTTGTCACGATTGAGCTTCTCAACTCGCCGTTCGGAGTCGGCAAAAAACTGTAGGTCCCTTCCATTCGTGCAAAAATATAGCACGCACACACAAATGGTTGCGAGAAGCAGGCCCAGGTTCACCTCGAGCTGTAGCGCCAACTAAGTAAGTCGTTTTTGTGAACATTTAAACGGTTTGTAGCATTACTGCAACATGGGGCTATAAAGGGTTAGATGTGAGATGATGCGGGAACTGACAAATGACAGCATTTAAGCATTTACGATGCATTTCTTTGTGAGTTTATCAATGATTTCATCAAAATCTTATCTTATCTTAAAATTGTTGCTGGATTGGAGTATGCTGTCTGCTGGTTTTTCTTTTTTGTTATTTTTGACTTTTGGCTTAGTTTTTTGTTTATACTTTTTCTTCTACTTGTTCCAAGAACAATATCTACTAGTGTTGTACTCCACTGCCAACTTCTTTTTGTGCCAATTAAGATGTTCGAATATTACTAATAAAAAATGCGTCCGTACGCTTTTTTCCCACTCTATAAAAAATCGGTGCTCAGCGAAAGAATACGAGTATGTTTTGTCTGTTTTTTTCGGATCATAAACGTCCGTTTTCTCAAATTTAGTAAGAATGTAAGAGCATCTACTTGCTGCCTTATCTTCACTACTATAACTTAATTTGATATCTAATAAAAGTTTGATGGCATCCCTGGCACTGTATCTGTGTGCTGTGTTTATAATACGTGCATACACTCAAAATATACGTCAGACACCGCATTCGATGCGTAGATACACCACGCAATCAAACAACCGCACCGGTTGTATCTTGTATAGCATTAAAATGGCACATGGATTAATAGCAGTGTTGTATACCGTGGGATTTTTCTTTTTCGTATGAATTTCGCTGCAAAAAAAAGTATCAAGGGAAAATCCAAAGTTCTAACACAGATAATAAATTTATTATAAATATGTAGTTTATAATAGATTCATTATCTTTTTTATAGATTTATTATCTGTGGTTCAAGTATAGAATTGTGGGAATTTCGGAGAAAATACCATTAAGTTAAAATTCAATAATAAAAATAATAAATAAATTATAATAGGCGCGTTTTTTTTTTTCAAATCTATATAGATTTCGAAAAAGCTTTCCATACAAAAATAAGACTGGATAATTATCCAGGCTAAGGTTTTGTTGTATTTTACATTGAAAACATGTTTAGCCTGTATAGGTTTGAAAAAAAACACGCCTAATGTATGGAGCCTTCGGGAAAAGTGCCTAAATATAAACACTGGCTAACACTTGCCATTTTATTTTGTTCTCTTACGGATTTTACGATTTAATTAAAGAGTGTGGGTGTTCTCTTCATTCGGCAGGTCTTCACATTGTTGCCAGATATGCATTGTTGTATAATATTTTATTTTATAGATTCATGATATGACAGCAAAAAAGAGACAGGTTAGGTTAGGTTATGGGGTGGCGGCTTAGCCTCACATAGACCAGTGTTGATCCATAGTGATACCACAACTCCTCAGAGTAATCAGTTAATTTCTGTTGCTTTGTTTAAACAAAATGAGTTTGTCTGTTGAGCAAATTTAATAAGAAGGTGAAGTTTTATGTCTGCCATTTCTACGAGTGACTTGAAATAGAATTTTCCCATTAGTCTGTGCCTTCTTTTTGCCAATGCAGGACAAGCGCACAGGAGGTGCTCTAAAGTTTCTACCACACCCGGTTCATTGCAGTTTCTGCATATGTCCGACGAGACTAGTTTGAGCCTACGAGCGTGATAACCTATAAGGCAATGCCCTGTGATGACGCCTAGTAGTAAATTGCATTCCACTCTTGATAGCGAGAGGATGTATTTGGATCTATGGCTACTGCAGTGCGGCCAGAATATTTTCGTTATTCTGCAAGAAGTGGATTGATTCCACTTATTGTCAGCTGTGCTTTGTAGTTTAGCATCAATTTTTGAGAAGTAGTGCTGGATCGGTGCTACTATGATTTCGGGTTCTGAACTAAGTAGAACTCCCTGTTTAGCCTGTTCATCAGCTTTTTCATTGCCTATGATACCTTGATGACCAGGAACCCAATATAAGCAGACTGTGTTACTTCTGCTGAGTTCCTGAAGTAAAGCGTAGCAGTTTAAAACTGTTTTCGATTTTATCACATTACTTTTTAGTGCTTTGAGCGCAGCTTGACTGTCAACATAAATGTTAATGTAGGAGCCTTCTTCGCAGTTCCTTAGATGCTCTGCGGCTTTTTGAATCGCCAAAAGTTCAGCCTGAAAGATGCTGCAACTATCTGGCAATTTGAAGCATTGTTTGTAGTTAGATTTTGGATTGAAGACTCCAGCGCCCACGCCTTCGTCCTGTTTCGATCCGTCCGTGTAAATATTAATGCTGTCGAGTGGATCAGCTGTACGCTGTATCCAATATTCTCTAGAGGGAATTTTTATGGAAAAGTTTCGGTCAAACAGGGTTATTGGCTTGAGATAATCTGTACTAATATTAGCAATATTGATTACGTTACCATGTCCAAATAGTCTAAACTTGAAGCCATTAGACTCTTTAAGCCTTAGCACTGTTTTAAAAACGACACTCTTAGCAAATAGGTCTATTGGTAACAAGTTCAAAAAAAAGAGACAAATATTTAAAAAAAAAAACCGCAAAAAAATGATCCATAAATCACAAAATGTACGTACAATTAAAAACTATACATCTCAGAATTTACTGATACAATAAATATTTAACCTGTTCATTGGTTAATTTTCTATGGAGTGAACTTGAACACATTAAACGGCGACACTAAATTAATTTGAAAAAGAAGGGCGCAAATTCATAGTCAGCCCATGAATAGTGCCTAAAGCCGACTATAGTTAATTACTCTAATTATTTAAAATGACGTTTGGGTCATTTTAAATTTCGAGCCAGCTATAAGTGACTATGAATAGCAAAAAGTATATTTTAGGTTATGTAGGTGAATAAATTCTTTTATCGTTGGCTCTATCTGACTATGAATTTGCGGCAAGGATTTGAAAATTTATAGTTCATTGTTGTAGCCTGAAATTCGAAAAAAAAAGAAGTTGGTCCTGGTAAAGATCTAAACCTAACTGTTGGAGAATACGATTTAAATGGCATTACATACTCACCAAGGGAACTTCTGGGTGAAGTTGTTCCTGCTGCAACCAAGTGTAGTGTCCTGAAACTTTCAACGTTGACAACGAAATTCAAGAATCTCGACAACCCGATTAGAATGAAGTGAAGGTAGCCATAAACCGACAACGGCACGCGCTCTGGTATTTACTCAAGAGAACCGGAGCTAAATACGTGTATTAGACTTCCAGACGACTGTAGTGTATTTCAGGCAGAGGTCCTCGCTGTAACAAAATCTACGGAGCTGTTGATGATGAAGCTATCTACATTGACAGTCAGGCCGCGCTTGTAGAAGGATGTCGCAATGTGCTCAAATCACTAAGCAGACAGCAGGCAGAACTGACCACAATAAATCAGGGACATTAAATGTTTGAACGGAAATGTTTTGATTTAAGTAATATCATACGATAGTCCAAGGTGATCGCGATGGGCCCGTTATGGTGCATTGTGATTTATGATGGCTCAGCCTCATAACCCCTTTTAACCTAAGGTAGCCATATCTTATTTTTAATTCAACAAAAGTGTGGGTATCGACGGCCTTGCTGCTGGTCTTATCAAAGAGTTGATGGCTTGATAAGCAAAATGCATCTTTAACATCTGGGCGGATCATTAATGGAGTACTCCGCTGCTCCATCATAGTCTGGTAAGAATACCACCGACCTTTTTTTGTTGTCAGAAAAGGGGCGAGTTGATGCACTATCATTCGATTTTTTCAACATCTTACTTAAAAGAAAACGCTAACACCAAAGGTACAATCTTCCAAGAGTCTGTATTGCGGTGGAGTTGGAAAAAGTGGACTTAGAGGTCCACAAAATATGCTCCTTAAGAAACACGCGGTAGGTACCTACAGTGGCGTGCGCAATTGGAAAAAGATCTCAACCAACTCGCCGAGTGAAACTGATGACAGTTGGCTAACAGTCGAGCTGGCTGAAGGAGACTGTTGGTTGGGCCTATGTCTACCCCAGACTGTAGCGCCAGCAAAGTAAGAAAGTATTATTATGAATTTTAAATTTACTCATAATAGAAAAGCTGTCATTCGCCGTTCTAATGCACACCCATTGTGACAAATTGTGGCCGACAATTTAATCGATACCACGATTCCGACGAATAAGATATATTATTATGAATAGCTGCCATTAGTAATTATTGTTTTGTACGTTACCTAACGGTTGGCCAAACGAACGGCTGTTGCTGCTACAAATTAGAAACGTGCTTCGCTAAATGATCTCATTTATTTTCTTTAGATTTCTTAAACGAATGTATAAATCGTTCAGTGATTTATTGGCACAATACAGACGTGTAGTACATGGAAATCCAATTGACACATACTGTCCGAAGTCGTGAAATACGAGTATCTGCATCGGCAGCTGATTGATGTTTAAACCGATGAATGGTGTATGTTGTTTTATACATATTTACTCTGACTCAGTGAAAATTCACCGACTTTTTACATAAGAATAGGTCTGTTCCCGTACTGTTGCAAACAGCAAAAAACAGCCGAAAACTACACTCTATTCTGTCAAAACATATGAAAAATCTTAGTACGGAAACAGGATTTGACTGATTTCGGCTGTTTTCGGCTGTTTTGGACAGGTACGGGAACAGACCTAATAGTTAAAGTGCTATACACAATGTGAAATGCATTCGCAATTTATGTTCTTATTAATGACAGATAATGACAGATATTGTGTTCTAAATTGTAAGGCTGAAAGTTCAAATTTCATTAAGAACTATTAATTGACACTGTTTGCTTACACACCAAACAAAATGATCCAACCTTGTATCCTGTGTGGTTTTCTTTTAACTAATCTGTAATGAGGTGCTTACGGTTAGGTTAGGTTGCAGTGGTTGCCATTAACGATTACCAGTACACTTAGTCCATTTAGAGCTTGAAATGAACTTGAACTTGAATGAAATAGACTTCGAACATCTTTTTGTGCTAGGTCACTGAGGTCGTTGAAGAAGTGCTCACCTAGGTGAAGCTTTGCTTTATGGTATCACGATGGCCCTCTATAGGCCTAAGTGTGCTGGTTGGTACTCGTTACTAGCAGCTACTGCTACCTAACCTAACTTAACCTAACCAAGTTGTAGTTTTCTACTACGGGAAAGGCTTGGGCATGAACGGGTAGCATGCTTGCCTATAACCTCTTGAGACCCAAGCTTTATCCAGAATGGCCACGTGTTTGATGTTACTTATGCTCACTCATAGGGATTATCTGAGAGTAAATTTCAACATTAAAAAAAATTGGGGTGGGGGTTTCCGAGAAAAGGGGGGTATCATATATTATACATTGATAATAAAAAATTATTTTTTTATTTATTTTGTTTGTTTATTTTGAAGAAAAAACAATTGTATATTAGGCGTGTTTTTTTTAAACCTATATAAGCTAAACATGTCTCCGCAACATGTTTTCAATGTAAAATACAACAAAACCTTAGCCTGGATAATTATCCAGTCTTATTTTTGTATGGAAAGCTTTTTCGAAATCTATATAGGTTTATTAAGTTGTGTAAACACTAGAGAGAAAGAAAGCAGAAAAACAATGCTAAACTAATTTATCCTTTTCGCGACCAGAGATTTTTTTTGTATTTGTAATGTCCGGTTTCCTTTTTTTTCGATTTCTTGAAATTTAGAGGTCAAATCTTGCGCGAAGTAGCCCCGAAGTGAAAAAAGCATATTTTTAAAGCATAAAAAGTTTATTTCGAGTGCTTCCCCGTAAATAGTTTCCTTTTAAATTAAAAAAATAAAATATGAAAATTGTTTTCCGGAAGTACACATATGTGCACAGTGCACCGTAGCACGTACAGTGCCTCACAAAAGTATTCGAAATTTCTTTTCATTCGCTTATCCCATCAAATATCTCAATCATGGCATTCCCAATTCCACTTTTTGTATACAGTTCGTTATTGCGTATCAATCATCTAAATTTTCCGAAAAAAAATTGCGGAAAATAATTTCAAAGAGCAAAGTTACAGTGCAAAGAACAAAGTTGAATCTATTTTCTCCTCACAAAAGTATTCGGAATTTTCTTTCTCTTTTGTCGAAGAAAGTGAAAAATATTTCTAATACTGTTAAAATTTGGTACATTCGTATTCTTCTTACTTGAATTACTAGTTGCTTCCAAAATTTGGATCAGTTTGGGTGTTTTGGATTTTTACGTTAAGTAAACAAGTGCAGTGGGGGTAAAGCTAAGGAAACCACTGTTAAGGAAAGAAAAATAATATTAAACGTTCGGGAAAGTGGGAAGACACCAAAAACATATCTCAAATACGGCTAATAGAAGTGTTTCCACTGTGCAAACAATGATAAATAGGTTTGCTGATAGAGGTAACGTGTAAAATATTCCAAGGAAAGGTAGACCACAAAAACTCTTCACGGTCTAAAAGCGTCAAAAAATACGTAAAGTTAAGCAAAATCTGAAAATAAGTGCACCTTCTATAGTAGCAGGATTGGCTGAAGTAAGTTGATCTTATGTCAGTGCCGAATCATGCGTGGAACTAAATTGAATAATATAATGAATGCCGGGGGTAGAGTTCGAGTGTGGAGAAAATCCAATAAAGAACTCGATCCTTGAAATCTATCGGGGACATTTAAGCATGGTCGTTATTCGGTGACCCTCTGAGGGTGCATAGCAGCATCTTGAGTTGGTTCTATGCACTTTATAGATGGTACGAATATAATGGACCAGTATTTGTACAAGGAAAAATTGAAAGAGAGTTTAAGAAACAGTTTGGAAAAGCTTCAGCTTCCTGATCGTTACGTATTTCGACAAGATGATCCGAAGTACATTGCTCTTAATATTCGGTTATGGCTATTATACAACGTACTTAAACCGCTTAAACTTCTCTTCAATTGCCGGATCTCAATCCAATAGATTATCTTCGGGCAGATTTGGAGAGGCAAATTAAAAGGACTAAAATTGGCCTTAAAAATGCACTATTTGCACCAATCCTCTAATGGGATCGAATATCACCGGAGAGAACGGAAAAATTTGTGCTATCTTTGTCAAACAAACTTAAGGAAGTAATAAAACAGCGAGGGTATCCAATAAGATACTAATAAATTATTCCTGGTCTACTTTGTGTAGAATAAATTTTATTTTCCGAATACTTTTGTGGACTCAAATATGAACGTTTTCTTTTTTTAAATCTTGTTAATATTGTTCTGATTAGTGTGTACATGTGTTTTTTTATCATTATATCGTAGAATGAATTAACAATACATAATAACAATGAAAAAGTTAAATTTTCTGGCAATTTTTTGAGATGTATGCATTAGTGGGTGAGCAATGGCAAATTCCGAATACTTTTGTGAGGCACTGTAGGTCCGAAGAGGATAAGGCAGTGTCCTGTGATGGTTAGAGCGGTTTGGATCCAATCTATGCCAGATCTGTCTGGTTCCCATCTATGTAACATTAGTTTTATTGATTGTTTCAAGTTTGAGTGATATTTATAAGTGGTGCTAATACAAATGGGGGATTAATTAATAATGATCTTTTTCAATCAAAAGTATATTTGATCCTGTTATTAAAAAGGTCAATCTTGAATGTACATATATGCTCTTTACGAATACCCCAGTCTATGATCACTGAACGGGTTCTTGTTTCAAAAAGAGACGTTCCATGTACCAACTTTAAATGAAATTCATTTAACAGCAACATTAACAGTAACATACATGATACATATATGTGTATATTAACTTGTAAGTGGTACATGGAACTCTTCAATGGGAAAATGCTCTGTGCTTTTTGAACCGCTTTACTTTTTAGTCTTTGCTACTTTACTTACAACCCCTTAGTTAGCCCGGTTCTTAACTAACTGCCTCCAGTTGCGCACTGCAAGTTGGTTGAGGTCCTTTTCTGCCTGTGCGTGCGACCTTAGGCGAGGTCGTCCTCTGCTGCGCTGACCATCCGGGTTGGATTCGAATACTCTGCGAGCCAAAGCGTTGATGTCCATTCGCTCTACATGACCTAGCCAACTTAAGTGCCCAATGCGCAGGTAAATGTCGTCGTACAGCATCAACGCCAATGGGACCGAATATCTTACGAAGGATTTTCTAGCGAAGCGACCATGAAGTGCATGCTTTAGCTCCATATAGCAAGACTGGGATAATCAGCGTCTTCTATAGAGTCTCCTTACTCGATAACGAAAGGGCTTTACAACTCAGTTACCTTCTTAGCCCAAAGAAACAGCGATTGACAAGAGTAATCCTTCGTTCGATTTCCAACGAGATGTAATTTTTTGATGATTTAGCAGAGACGAAGTCCTTTACTACCTCAAAGTTGTAGCTTTCTATTGTAACGATGTGTCCAATTCGTCAATGTTGAGTGTCCCTTTTCATTGACAATATATACTTTGTTTTGCGCTCGTTTACCGCTAAACCCATTTTTGTCGCTTCCATTTCTATACTCGTAAACGCACCAGTGACAGTTCGCTGTGTTATACCAATTATGTTAATGTCGTCGGCGTATGCAAGTACTGGAACGGACTTTTGAAAGATCGTTCCTCGTGTGTTGGCTTGGGAATTTCGAACAATTCTTTCAAGTATGATGTTGAAGAAGTCACATGACAGCGCGTCACCTTCTCCGAATCCTTATTTGACATCGAAGGTCTCGGTGAGGTCATTACCGACCTTGATGGAGCAGCGAGCTTTCTCCATCGTCATCCTGCACAGACGGATGAGTTTGGCAGGGGTGTAAAAACTAGACACGGCTCTATGCAGTTCATTCCTCCAGATGCTGTCATAAGCGGCCTTGAAATCGATGAACAGGTGGTGGGTATCGATTTGGACTTCTTATGTTTTTCCAGGATCTGCCTAGGTGTGAAAATTGGCTCTATGGTGGACTTTCCTCGCCTGAAACCGCAAACACACCGATAGGGACCAATCAGGTTATTGACGAAAGGTTTCAGGCGTTCACACAATATGGCTGATAAGATCTTGTAGGCGATGTTGAGGAGACTGATAACTCTATAATTGGAACAGTTGAAGGGTAGACCGTCAGGTCCAGAAGCCTTGTAGGGCTTAAGCTTGGATATTACTATTCTCACTTCGATTTGATCATGTGGATAGGAGTTTCGGCTATCATCATCTAAATTGAATGATTCATTTTGCCTGACGGCGTTGGTCTTCATCGCCGTTATACAGTGTACAGAAGTAGTTCTTGCATATTCTCAGTACCGAATGTGTTTCTACTACAAGGTTTCCTTCGTCTAACATTTGAAAAAAAATGCAAAACACAATAACGTTCAGCATATTATTATTATTATTATTATTATTATTATTTTTGAAGGGTGAGATGCATAGCGACCTTAAGGTCTATTGTACCCCCTACAAGTCCTAGACGAAGGAACATCCTCCTCGTCATCATTCCTATCGTTCGGCATGCTTACCTTACGTATGTACATACCTACGAGTACTATCGACCAAGAGCAAGTGAGAGTGAAATAACCAAAGTCCAGGTGGAATGATCGCTTCTTCGACACTTCTTAATTGACTGTTAGGATTATTATACAATTTAATGTTGTGTTTCAATTAAATCAAGAGATATGCGATACATTTTCCTTAGATCGTAAATATTTATCGTTGACACGCTCGTACAGAGTAGGAAAGGCTTTGACTTAATTGCAAAATACTGTGCTAATAGTATGCTAATTGTCACTTCATTAAATTTAAAATATTCATTGGCTATGCGCGCAGTAAATTAACACTTGAACATTGCTGATCCACATGGCTACTAAGACAGCCAATGGCCAAAGTGCAAGTAATTAGCCTTTGCCAGCACTGGCACCTTCTTGCAGGTGACATCGAGTGCAGTGTACCTACCCGTGTATACAGACAAGTACACGTTGACGGGTCCAAATTGAGTCTTCGACAAAACGTTGTTAAGTAATTTTTCTTTTCTTTTTTATAACTCACCCTCATCCAGCTGAAAATGATATCACAAGTCTGGAAATAGTTTCATTTAGACCGTGGTGCGGTATTGCAAATGGAATGCTGTCGATTGGCCGCAATGAAATCCATTGGAATCATAAATATCGCACCAGGACAAGATAGACAATTACCATATACTATACGAGTAGGTACTCGTGTGTAGACATGTGTGTAACTATATTGTCGCCATTGTTTAAAGTTTGTGCAATATGCGCTTATGCGGCTGTCGCCGTTGAGTTTGTCGTGACATCGACGCGGGTCGACACGATGTTTCTCAGGTGTAATTATTTCAACATAAAAATGTTAATCGACTGCATCTGGACAGGCGGAATGACACGATTCAAGGTGTGGGTGTGAATGGTGTATTTGAAATTAGTGGAAAATGTTAACAACACAAAAAAAAAAAAGGAAAAACTTGTCAACAACTTAGGAACTGTTTGCTTTGGTGTGTATGCTCGGTACTGCCGATGCGATGGTATTCAAGGAAAAAGCAAGGTGTGACTTTGACAGTCGAAAAAATATTGACGCCTTGAAACAGTGGAAGGGGGAGTTCTGCCCTTCTATTTGCATATATAAAAATGCAGATGTTTAGGTGTGAGTACTTTCAAGGACCAAGGATATTCACATGTGCATTTGCCCGTATTCAATGATTAGGAATAATTTTATATAATTTCGTTGGAATGTCTTTGCATAATGAGGATGAGCCAAGTTGCCTATCGATTCGATGCATCATCGTTTTGATCTAAGGACCACCATAGTGCGATCGGAATGCAAATTTAAGGTTAAATTGCATACTTGCTGGTAGATTTGTGTGTGGTATTTACACGCTCTATACTTAAAAGTCGGCTTAAACAAATCACCATAGCTGGGAGAATTAGGACTAAGATTTACCTTGCTAAGATTCACAATGGAAACAAAGAAAAGGACGGGCAATGTACATATATGTAGGTACATATGTATATACAGAACCATTTAAATTACTGCTTTAAGGTACATTGAACGGAGTGAACATTTTTTTACATACTACCATACTCATGATGAAGGTAAATCGATATTTGCTCGGACAGTAAAGCAGCTATAAACGTCATAGTATGCAAATTAAATTGTATCACTTTGTAAATTGAATCAACATTTATTTAGCTTGGAAATAGGAAGCACAAGTAATGGAATTGTGGAAAAACCAAAACCTACCACTACAAAAACCACTACTAAGTTAGGTTAGGACAGTTAGGTTAGGACAGTTAGGTTATGTTAAAAGCGGTTATGAGGCTGAGTAACGATACCACCTAAACAAGTTAAGCCTGTCTAGCGAGACCTATTCTCGACTCTGTTTATAGGAGGTCGAGACAGCCGAGCACTTCCTTTGTGATTGCCTGGCACTTTTCGAGGTCAGACGGCGTACCCTACATAAAGAACTCCTCAGACCTTATGACTTAAAAAATGCTTCAACGAAGGACATACTAACCGTTATTAGAAAGGTGGTTTGCCTCTTGAACTAATGAGAATCCTATGGCACAATAGATCTTTTAGGTCGCAGTATCAGCCTTGGGGGAGGATCCATTAAAAAAAAGAAGAAAAAGTGGGGCTATGGCGATCTCCTGGGACCATCTAAACCTAAAATAAAACACTTCCATCCAAACATTTTATTTTCCTGGAAAATTTTAAAATTTGACTGTGGCCAGTTTGGCCAGCCTCTTCCAGTGTATCAAAGAAGTAATTCCATAAAAATTTACAAACGATATGTTCAACATCTTCTGTTGTGCCTACATAATGTATATATGTCATTGTAGTAGGTATATCTACTTAACTTTACCTAACCGGATGCAATAGTGACATAAAAGCGATATATCAGTCTGACAATCTCCAACAGGATGCTTCAGGTTGGCCAGCATTACATAGACCGGGATGACAAAATACGTCGCACTCCTAAAGTTTTGCCTATCAGAAATGTAATCTGGCTTCTTTTTCGCTGCAGATGATGTCTTGATAAAAAAGTAATTCTTTTTTTTATGCTCTGCGCGGTACATATTAATGTCTTTCAACCAACAACACGCATCACAAGGTCGCATATGGCTCGGTATGTAAATGGCGTCTAAAACCACCACTTAAATATGTTGACGATAAGTTATAACGAATTGGAAGAAATATTTAAGGCCGAACTTTAGACATAAGAGAAATATTCAAGCGAACATAATTCATTGAAAGCGTTGTGCATTGGAGACTTTGTGCAAGACTTGTGAGCAAACACGCAAAAAACCTTGCCAACGTCTTAAAGTATGATTTGTCCGTTTGAACTCGGTAATAAAAATGTAATGCATTGACATAGGATAGGCTTTTGTCAGAGTCTGAGCTAGGAAAGCAGTGTTTACGGATGGCTTTGAAATACCATAGAGATTTGGCTTGGTTGTATTCGAGAAATGACAGACCTCACCACTCATTTGAAAGACAGGCATCTATGTAGGTACCTTGTTATTGCTGTGAATCATTAAATCTGAATGCGAATTTCAACTGATATATCCAATGCCACTTCCGATAGGTTTTCGACTGGCGAATTGACCGTGTACTTGAAAAGTTAACTAAATAGCACAAGAAGTGAAAACCTAAATTCAAAAACAACAAACACGTGTGCTAACATGATTTTAGGAAGTAATTTTATTTGATTTTGTATAAAAAAAATAACATTACAAAAAATCTTAGGTTAGGTTAGGAGGGTGGTTTGCACGATGCAATTTCACCCAGAGGCAAGAAAGTTCCATTGGGAATACCCTAGTTGTGCACGATGAAACATGCCTTTTAACAAAACCATTTCGCACAATAAATCTTTTTGCGTCTGTGAGCGGTATCTTATCCAGGTCATCCAGGCAGTCGAAGAACCGTGCTCCCATACAAGATATGCACCGTTCTTGAAGAGCCAGAAGCACAGAATGTATGCTGCTGATTCTTTTTCATTCTCATCCATGCAGCTTCTACAGAAGTCATTTGTAAGGATGCCGTATCTTCTCTCTTAATCTGACAGCACAAAAAAGCTGAGATGCAAATTAATTCGCATGACTACTGGAAAAAATGGAAGGCGAATTTTCAATCCCCTTCGATGTTCATAATCAACCGAAGCGAATTGAATTCTCAACGAGATAATAGGGAATGAGATGTCTGCTAACTTTGGTCGAGATTCGGTTAGTGTGCATATTATCGCACTCGTGCCGAGTTTCCGTATGCATGGCTACAGGCCAAGCACGCGGTAACAGGCATTATACTTGGAGCAATACATTACTTGGAGCTAAGCTTCGAAATTTCGAAAAGATTTCCATTGACATTTAGCCGATGGTGGTAGATTCTCAAGGATGAAGGCAGACCTAGTAAATTATAAAAAGCCATCGTGCGTCACCTGGTTATCTGTTAGCTGCAAAGAATTCAGAACATTAATTGCGTTCTTGCAGTCCACTCCGTTTCGAGCTAGATGATGAACCTTGCTGCACGAGTCTTAAGATTTCTAAAGACCGTTACGCCACCTGAAGAAAAACACAATGATAGCGAACTCAAAATCTGCTCTGAAATGTTAACTAGTTAAGTTAGGTTAGGTTGAGAGGCTTAGCCATCCTAAGACACTAGGCATCAGAGTGGGTCCCTCCATCCAAGGATGGCACCTAAACCCCCACAATTTCCCAAAAGCATTTTATTACCCTGCAAAATTTTAGAACGAGTCTATGGTTGATTCGACCTACCTCCCCCAGTTTACTAAAGAAGTAGGAGCCTAGAATGTTCTTGCGACTGCGTACTATGCCCTGACATTCACACAGTATATGTTCGATATCTTCTGCGCTCTGCTACACCTATATCATTACAATATCTACAAATATCTGTGCTCATGAGTCCGAGTCTCTTGGCGTGTTTCCCCAGAAGGCAATGCCCGGATAAAAATCCAGTGGTTGTTCCCATTGGTGCCCTGCTAGTCTTTTTACGGTCCAGCGCCGGCCAAAGTGCCTTGGAAACCCTATCTATGTCCCACAATGTTAAACCATCTCTTGTGATTGTATCTTTTACCTTTAAAATAATGCTGCATAGCGATGAAGCAACTTCCACCGCCTCGGGTAGTGGCAGCTCGCCCCGCCCCCCATATCTTTCCAACTCATCGGCAAACTCGTTGTCTTCTATCCCGGAGTGCCCAGGCACCCAACATAGTCTTACCCGATTCTGCGTGCATTATGCCCAGAGCATTTTGCGGCAGCTCCTGACTAGTGCCGGTTTGATAGTTGTTTACGACTCTAGCACATTAAGCGCAGCCTGGCTGATGATATAAATATCTATATCCTCACCGGATATCGGTATCATGTTCAGAAACTCTGCAGCTGTAAGTACGGCTAGAACTTCTGCCTGGTAACCGGGAGTGTTAAGGACACATTTAGATCTGGGGCCCTACTCTGTATTTCGTTTCGAAAGTGAAATTTTCCGAAAACGAATATTTTGTACTCTCTATTTCGATAGCGGAATGAAATCTACTACTTTCGGATTTGCATTTCCGAAAGTGGAAATTTGGTACTCTGTAACTCGTTTCCTAATGTCAAAAGCATTGAAAAACGGAAAATTTGTTTCTACAACTAATTCGCTAACGGAAGGATTTTAAAGTACCTGAAAATGCAAGTTTTTATGAAATCTTTGTGATGATAACAATTATAAGCAAGCAATTCATGTGTGCACATCCCGATTTAGCCAGAGGACAGTAAATTTTTAGGAATTATTAAATCTAAATGAATTTGTGTCTTCATTTTTTGTGTTTATTGATTTATTAAATTATTTGTGATTTGCTCTCGTATTCTCTTAACAATGTTGGAGTAGGCATCATTATGTTCTCCATGTTACTGTTCAATGCTGTTTGATGATGCATCATCGGTTATTTTAAATTTACAGGAGCTCCAGTGGATCCCAAAGGAGAAGGAAGTTCATCTCGTATGCAATTCAAAACATACAAAAAAGCATCCTTCGAAATGTGAAAGTTCTGAACAAAACTAAAATAATAAATGATAAGTAATGGTGATATGAATCATTGGTACCAACCGCGTTTTACCTTTTATCACCTTTTTTAATAATATTTGATTTGTCCCGTATAATTTTCCGCTCAATCCGTTCTTAATTTATTTCTTCGCCCATCCGAAGTGCAACAGAATACATTTTTCTGTCTTATTATATTAAATTCTTCATTTAAAAATCATAACAATATTTTCCTCCTATTCTGGGTTTATTTATTTGACATATCTCAGAAGAAATACATCGAGACTCGACAAAAAAAAATTCTAAAGTGGAAAAAGCATCTAGTAGATAGTATTTTTTACATTCCGAAAGTGTTACAGAGTACCAATTTAAAAGCGAAACGAAAAGCAATTTCGAATAGGATTGACTTTAGAAACGAAATACAGAGTAGGGCCCCTGGTTCCACACAGTATAGATACCAGACCCCGTGCCGCTTGCAGTTTTAGACCCGTCCGTAAAGACTGCAGTATCTATATAGTTGGGACAAAGTTAACCAATAGCATCGCTTGAGAAAAAAATAATATAAACTCAAAAATAAAGAAACATTAATTTACTCCGTTTTGTGTATTAAGCTTTTTGTATATTTTTATGTTATTTCAAAATAATCACATTTACATTGTTTTTTTTTTTTTGCAAATTTCGAAATATGTAGTCTGTTGTGGTTAATTAGATTTAATAAAGCTCCTTCGTTATTCTTAACTCTACGCCGAAATAATACAAATAATGGTTATAGATAATTATATTCATTATTAAAAAAATAAAAATAAAAAATTAACTTCAAATAAAGAAATAAAAACTATAAAATAAAAAAAAAAAACTAAAATAAAATTAAAATTATAATAAAAAATAATAATTAAGTCTAAAGTTTAAAAAAATCAGTTGTTTTGTTGTTGTATTACTTTTAATTATAAATAAATAATAAAGTTCCTTTCTATAATACAAAATACACTTACTAAAAGCTAAAAAATATTCATTGTCAGTTGATTTGTTGTTGTTCTTGTTCGTTTTTTTCTTTCTTGTTGTTGCTGATTTTTATTTTTTATTTTAATGTGCGGGTATATATTCTTTTCTTTTAAACAAACAATTATTGAAATCAAAAATAAAATCATTTGGTTGACTGACTCAGCCATCATGACTACTCATACATACTCTCGTAGTATTTTTAAATCAAAATACAAAACTGGTGAAAATTGTTCGTAATTTGACATTATGTATGTATATATTAAGTAAGGAGCATTATAACATGTCCGCGTAATTTTGTACCAAAAACCAACAACTTCTCCAAATGTGTGCTCCTTGTTTTGGTGTGTTTTTTTTTTTACTTAGCGTCCTGCAAACGCTGTTCGTTTTTTGTTTTTTTTTTTTTTTAACTGAAAAACTTTCAATTCTTTTCATCATTTCTCTATATACATGGTTTATGTATCCTTTATGTATTATTTAAGTATAAAGAACAAAAAAAAATTAAAAAAAAATCATGTGAAAATCAAAAGCCTTTTGTACTCCCCCTCCCCCCAGTCAACGCTGGTGTTTGCACGTGGGATGACTCTCAATGTCTGTCTCAAGGATTTCATTGTGTTTTTCTTTTTTCGTTCACTGCTATGGTTTTCCTTTTCATTTTTCTTCTAGATTTGTTAATTTTTCTTGTTGGGAGAAAAGGTTTTTGGAATTAATTGTGTGATCCTTTTGCAAATACCTTCTCCGCAGTCCATCGGGTTTCTAGTCCTTTCAAATAAATTATTTTTTTTTATGTTTTAACTCATGCTTTTCATTTTTACGGTATCAATATGTGCGTATTTCGCGTGCGACTATAGTGGTGCATTATATGTATAAATATAATTAAGTGTGTTGAATATATTAAATGTGGTGTATGCGGTCGCCTTCGGATGTTCAACTGCGACTGGAGAAGGACGCTTTGGCCGCCGCTCCTGTTTTGTCTTCTCTGTCTCGGTGCGCTCGTCTGTGTTGTTGGTGTCGCCTGGATCGTCGGCACTGTGCTGAGCAGCATTCATCATTATCGGTCGCCGCTCCGAATCCTTTTCTTTTCGATGAAACGCGATTGTTGCACGTCGCGCGTGTACAACGTCTCTGGCAAGATACATATGAATCCTTGAAAATAAAAGAAAACGAAATCCATTAGAAATGAGCTACATAATGTATTTTTTTGTAATTCTTACCTTGCAACGACATTTGATGCATTTCTGTTCGCCATAGGACACCACAACCGGGTGCCATTCCTGTCCGTTTTCATGGAGTGATACCCCCACTTTGCAGCCCCCATTCGCTAGAATATCCTCAGTTGACTTTACGGTGGCACGCGGCGATGCTTGATCCTGAAGTACATTTGGATTGATGGGTCCAGATTTGTCACCATGTTGTGTTGATTTACCTTCAGGGCAAACCTTGCAACAGGCCTTCTTGTTCGGTCGATATGCCAATTTCTCAGGACAAGTCAGCGCCGGGCAAGCTAATCGCGGGCATCGAATCTCCAGAGTCAACGGATCACAGGTACATGTTGCACATGTGTCGAAACCATTCGGTGGCAAGTACGGATGCCATGTTGCACCAGCCAAATGGAATTGATCACCCAATCGACAACCACGTTCCGCCGAGTTATTCGTTTGTAGAATGATATTGGGAGAAATGCAAGTGGGACAACATTCACCGTCACGAAGAATGAGTTCCTCACCAGGTCGGCATTTCAAAGTTGGACATTTTATGGCATCGCAGGTGACACGTCCATGCTGACAGGCACACATTGTGCAAGTTTCCTGGGAACTGCGCCATTGTTCTGCTTCGTCGTAGAATCGCCCTGAATGATAGCATTTCGTATCCGTTTCCGGATTTATCGGTCCAGTGTGATCGCCCGGAAGAATGACACTCGGTACATTGTTGTCCGTGTACGAGGGGAAACAATGACTCGGCACCTTGGTCGACTTGAGTTTGCCGCGCAGCAGGAGCTCCTGTCGGTCTTTTGAATAGATTTCCAGGTAACACACACTTGTTTCCAATTTTATTAACTCATTTGCAGCCATGCCCAGCACGTATCCCTCCATATAGGGTCCGCTGAATTCTTCCAGCATCTTGCGGGTGATGGGTGCGCCAATTGCCTCGATCGGTTTCTCTTCCAGGTAGATTTGGAACTCCTGCTGGCTACTGAAAAATCCATTCACAGTCACCTCGTAGTGTAAATTACAATCATTGTCAATCGCTATCCATGCCATTCCCATGAGGTGAGCCGGACTTGAAGTATCCTGCCGTTTAAGTAGAATTGGCTCCGCCGAGTCACGTGCATCGGCAACTGGTCTTGGTGTTAGACGACCACGAATGAGATTCGGTTCAGTTTCAATGGCGATATTCACTCCCAAGTCACCGCCATATAATGATTCAATTATTTTCGGACTGATTTTGTCAATGGTTCCAATAGCCTGGTCGAAATTGAAAGATTGTGTCAGATCTTCTAGGACGGTCTTCCTTTTGCCAATGTCTTCTATTAAACTGATCTCTGGGCGTTCCTTGGCATTTAGATGATCGGTTAGAATGTTGTACGCCATGGTTCCGTCTGTGTTCATATAAACCCAGGCTAGACCGCTCGCCTTCGCCTTGGATTCATAGTTATGCGGCGCTAATAGAGTCTGGAACAGTTCACAGGTAGCACGTGTCACTATTTGACCCTGAATCTTCAAATTCGGATTCTTCTTTGACTCAATAATCAGCATTAGCTTGCCTCTGCTAAGTAAACGAAGATTTTGAATCGATATCGGTGAGGAAATCTCCAGCACATTCACTTCTGGCGAAGGCTTGCGCACCTTCTGAATCTCATCCAAAATCACCTCCTTACGTTCCACCGACTCAATGCGAATGCTGATCGGTACATCGACATACTCCTCCGGACTGAACACTCCATTGAACACCAACGTCAAGTGAACCGATGACGCAACTCCACTGCTGGTCGAAACGATCGCAGTACCACCTGCTCCGGCCATTTGATCTGATTTAGTTCCTGGCGCCGGTTCCATCAACGTACTAAATAACTCCGTTTGAAGTGCCGTGTACTTGGCTACTTTTCCCGCTAATGCCAATTCAGCCTGATACTTGCTGCCCCACAACAGAACCACATGCAGACGTTCGTCGCGCAACAGACGCTTGTAGTCACGCGGCACACGACGCCAAACGCCACAAATCTTTCCTGTCGTGTTCTGATAAACACTCAACGGTCCGTTTAATGGTGTCGTTAGATTATGCTCCTCGAGTATGGTACCGGAGTCGTCTACAAATTGAATGGCACGTGGTCTAGTGATTTTGTTCGAAACGTAGAATGAATAGTAAAGATTCTTCTTGTGGAACAGAAAGCGACCTGTGGCCACAACATTCTGTGGATTATGTGTCGAGTACATTGCTTTCATTTCTTCGCCTTTAAGGAAGTACGATGTCCTTCCAGTTAATAGTGATGCAAAGTCTATAAAAAAGAAATAAGGTTAAAAAAAGTGCATTTAAGGATGGAAAGGGTGGCTTACGTTTCATGTTGCGCTCCTCCTCCTCATTATTCACCGGCACTGGGACATCTTGGGCTATTTCCGGGTCTGAAAAAAACACACAAAATAAATACATTCAAATTGAGTACACAATACAAAATAACAAAATGAAAAAAAAGGAATGTGAATGAAATAATGAATAACTGAGGACGGCTCTTTAAGAATATAAAAAAAAGTCACAAAAGCACCGCACGTTTATATAGCTAGGTTAGGTAGGTAGAAATACTTTGTATACGGACGGCTTGGTTTCTTAATGAAAATTCCAGGAAATTCCGATTTAAACACAACAAAAATTCGATCGCACATCTATGGATAGATACACATATAATCATGAAATTGAATAGTATCTTAAATTTAACGCTTTATTCATTTCCTTTCGATTCAGTTCTGTTCTAATCCGAGAGGTTTATGGTAGGGTTGCCATTGATGTATTCGAAAACAAAACAAAAATAGTTTGGAAATTTTAGAGTTCTAATAGTCCTAACATTTTTATTCAAACAAATTTTAGGTCGTTTTCGTGAAAGAAAATTGAATCACATTACTTCTCGTTTGTTGCAAATATTTTTACTTTATAGCCCCTATCAACGTTTTTTTCAAAAACGAGATCGGTTCCAAGGCTTCAAGAGTGAAGGCTCTAATTTTTTGTTTAGTCATACTTCTAACAAAATCTTGATCCCATAAAATATAGTGGAACTTCCCTAAGTCGAATCTCCAAGGGACCAGAAAATAAATTCGAGTTATAGAAACTTCGAGTCATAGAAAATATTCTTAAGCATTTTTCATCAAGTGATAAGCACTTTAAATGTCGTATTCCCAGAGGCAATATTTCCTAATACCACAATAAATTTAACTAGTGTGCCCGTGCGAGAGAAAATCCAACCTCCAAAATCCTAACTTCCCATCCAACATCCAAACTTCCCATATGATTTCCATCTGTCAACTCATGGAAATCCCATGGAAACCATATAGGAATAGGAAGTGTTCGTTTTTTTTTTTTTTTGAAACTTCATCTTGGTTGATATGTATATGTATTTCTCCACTGCCACTTGCATCAATAGCGAATATATCAACCGAAATGTACTCTTAAAATAACAAATACTTCCCACATGATTTCCATATAGCAAGTATATATACCAAAATGAATTGACTGCTGGAAATCATACGAGAAGTGTTTATTCTTTTGGGAGTTCATATTGGGTAGAATATTTATTTTGATTTGTTTTTTAGTTGGCTAAAATTTATAAAGTGAAACTGCAATTCGTCACTGCTCCAGGAAATTCTCTTTCTTTTGACATCTGATTTGCTAAAATTGGCTAAGTTTGAGAGCCAGAAATGGTACCTATACTAAAGAAATAATATACAGTAAAACCTCCTAATTGGGACTCTCTCTAATTGGGGCACCTCCGAAATTAACCGCCCTTCATGCATATGCTCGGTTCTTTCATATAAGCGAACCTCTCAAATCGGGGCACCTCTGAATTGGATCTGGGGCAACGAATTGCTTGTGAGTTTCATCAGAATTGCTTACAAAGCAACCTCCAAATTTGGACAAAAACGAAAGAGACGGAGTAATTACAAATATCAGAGCTGATAGTAATATATAAAAACCCTCGTATAACGCGGTACTTCTACAACGCGGTTTTGCTTTAGCGCGATTCTTAGTCTTTTCTAACGCAAAAATGTTTGTCGCATTCCTGTATTTCGGGGAATTCCCTTTTAACACATTCACGTGTTCCATAGGTTGTTCAGTATGACATATGAAAATTTCTTTCAATGTTTGTTAACTGAAATACCCGTCTGGTTTTGTTTATTTTTGCCGCTTTTTCGTGTGTGGTATTAACATAAAACATAAACCAAGGATTGGATTTGGCTGATGCTAATTTGGAAAACTACTTTGCAGGTATTGATCCCTATATGGAGCGCTCCAACAATTTTAAAAGGCATTTGCAACATTTCAAGCTTCCAAGTTTGCAAACTCCATATTTTGAAGTCCGAAAGGAGTTGCAGAGAAATGCTGAGCAAGCTCTTATAACGGACTTCTTTAAAAATTAAAAAGAATGTCCAATATATAGGAAACATGAATTATATCTGCAGTAAAGATTACATTATTTTTTTTAATTATTAACATTATTGTTTTTATTATTTTGTGTAGCATTTTCGTATGAAGACTGAAAGTTTCTAAAAACAGAGTAATAAATTTAGATGCATTTTTTTGTGGAGAACGTAACCCCAGCTTTAGTATGGGGCCCAAGTATCGTATTACGCGATTTTGTATAACGCGCTGTTTCTCGGGAACCTAACTACTGCGTTATACGAGGGTTGACTGTATATGAAAAAAGCAACAAAAAAAGCAGTGCTCACGATAAAAATTCGACTTAAAGAAAAGTTCGAGTTAGGGAAGTTTCACTGTATACCGCATGGCTTCATACAACAAATTTCGACAAAAAACATTTCAGATTTCAGATAGAAGGTTGGATTTTATTTTAAGATGGACACTGCATCTCCAAAATTCGATTGAGGACCTTTTATTTTTATGAGGTCAAGTTCTTACAAAAAAGTTCATACGAACCGAATGGCAACCCTAAGATCCGAGTAGACGCGAAAAACAATGCTAATACGGATTGGTGGTGTTGGACTGGACCTGACCGATTACTCTTCTTAGCCGAACAAAAAGTTAAGGAATGTTAATGCTAAAAAGATCTCATTGAACCTTTGACGTTTCAACAGAGCAGCAGCAGCAGCAGCAGCCTACCTGTACCCTGTAACCCTGGCTAAACAACCACTAACTAATCTAACTGAATGGACGTGGATCGATATACAATGAGTATACGATCATGACGACGACGACGATGACGACGGACGGTACATTTCACGGCGCTAAAATCTGAAAATTACTTTACCGCATTAAATGAAGCAAACCCATATACACCTCGAGGTCATTTCAACGGAACGATGAATGGACGGATAAATAAGGTTTACCATCATGGGCAGGGCTCATGGCATTGCGATCCTGCTTTTTTGGCCAATCCGGCTCGAGTGTGTTAAGTTAAACGAAAAAGAACAACCAAAAACAACAAAAGTAAGACGGCTTATAACTTAAATGTGAGAGGTTTCGAAATCATCGATTGCTAGAAATATTATACATTCAGCAAGAGCAGCAATGCGAATTGTGCATAACGAAGAGCCAACGACGCCCATCGAAGTTAAACCTTCACACCAAAGAAAGCCATGGGCATCCGCGTAAAAAAGGCTCGGGTCGTCGTTGTCGGTTGCCTGACTGCCTGCCATAGTTTTCAGATGAAAAACGATGATTGCATGTGCCGCGGTGTGTGCAGATGGAGATGGAGCTCCCACCCGGGATAAAGGGGATGTGGGTGTCGGGACGATTGAGAATTATTTTGTGGTGTTATAATGAAGGGCGACAAATCTGACACCTTGTATACCTATGGTCGGTTGTTGTTGTTGTTTTTTTTTTTTTTTATCTGTTTTTGTTTCCTCTCCACCCAGAGAAGGACCATACCGGTCGGTGCTGGTGCTGCTGTAGCTGCTCGGGCTGCGGTGGTGGCAGCGCAGATCTTATCGCCTGATCTCACTTTTTTTTGTTTTTTTTTTTTCTGTGAGCCATGCCGACGAAGACGACGACGAGCTATCCCAGTCTTTGGTTCCCATTTTATTTTTATGGATTTGGAATTCCATCGTTTTTTATATACGAGTATGCTTATAGTTTGGTAGTTACGTTTTGGGTTGGCCGTTTTTTTTGTATTTCCAGGAGGACCACAAAACAAGACGAGGGAGGCGGAGGAGATGAATGAATAAAGTGAGTGTTTCTTTCTTCTTTTCAAGAAGATAAATGAGATCGGAAGACGACGAAGTGTGGAGAATTTGAATCAGGAGGTTGGAATGCGTTTGTTTCGCTGTAGAACGTTGAGTGTTCGTAGGTCACATCAGCCGACACTCTCAACCTTTGTGTGACCATATCGAGACATTTTTTTTCCAATTTTTTTTTTTACTTCTTTTGATTGTAAAAGATAAAGAAAATCTCTGGAATTTCGATAATTATCAGAAGAGTCATCAGAAAAAGGTTAAATTCCACTTGATGTTGTTGTTCTGTTTTTATTTTTTTCAAAAGATATCCGTAGGTAAATAATTTAAATACTCGTACCTAGATCAACTGATCAGCACACACACCTTGAGGCTCCAATTAAAAAATTTGAACGTTTTTATTTGGTGCCTAGGTTAATACCGCACATCTTCACGCACATAACAGCCGAATCAGGATCGAGTGAGATAGAGTGGAACCTGCTCGACTCGACGGATATTATTTAACTTTGCCGCAACATTTTGGAACGATCTCTTGGCCCGATGTGAGCCAAGTTAAATTATTAATAAAAGATGATAATGATGATGAAGATGACGATAACATTAAATGAGTTTGGGCATTCACGATGACGGCAATGGCAAGACCGGAGTGTGTAAGCGGATCTCCCGGCGAAAGGAGTTGCGCTGCGGCTACGCACATTTTGTTAACTAGCATAATATGACGATGATGATCGAACTTGTTTAAAAATAAACAGAATATAAAAAAAAAACATTTTACCTACTATTATGGAAACGAGTTGTTCATAAAAAGTGAAAATTGCACGCAGCCAGTGCTTTAGTAATCACATCCCCGATATGAGGAGATCGGAGATGGCTTTAGCCTGGTCGTCGTTGTCGTCAAAGTGGCCAGTGGACGCGGATGGCGACGTTGTTGGTCATTATTTTGTCAAACCATATCTAGAGTACCTACCTATATGTGAGTGAGTGCTTTTTTATTTATTTTCCTTACACAAAATCTACTTATTTGGCATCGTTTAAAATAGGTAGGTTGGCAGGCAAGTCAGCCACATTCTCTACTCGTATCTGTATTTGTATGTGTATCGGGAGATAGCACACTGGACGTACTGGTATACTGGTACTGGTTTCTTTTTGGGCATATGCAAGTTTTTTTTTTTCGTTACTTACACAAGATATTTAATTCCGTTTAGATAAGTAATAGGACGAGTATACATATCTTATGGTAAATAGAATCACGAAGCACGCTAATGTGCAGTCTCGTGTGTCCCATCCTTGTGTATAAGGGAATCTTCTAAGTCACAACTTCAACTGTTTGGAATTTACCCATTTCCATAAAATGTACTAGCAGTGTGGTCTGATAGCTTAATTTGGTCATTAGAAATGTGCGGTTACACTGCTGGCGCACCACATCCAACATCCATCGGGAAAGGTTGTATCTGTGAAGGAGATAATGGCCGTTGATTTCTTGGAATGATTTTAGATCAGGTGAGACATCGGCTTATAGGGATGACATGGTTAAGATATTCATATAAGCCATCTTATGAAAAACCAAAAGGGCCTTTGTTGTTATTTTGACACCGGAAAAGGCGTCTTAATTGATATCTTTCCATTTGTACTCCTGAAAATATGGGTAATTATGTACCTCAACCATCTAAATGGTGAATAAGAAACGTGCGCGAAACACAAATGTAGCCTTTAGGCCAAAAAAAAAGGGAGAAATATCAAAAACAAATGTCACGACCGATGATGTAAAATCAGTCAAGTTAAATCAACCGACGAAAATAAAATAAACACATGTATTCATCCGGACGACGGCCTGGCAGTCGTCCAGAACAGACAACCTCCTCACACCGTACCAAAAACGTTGGCCAAATACGCGAGTACTCGAACACAAAAAACTTGAAGCAAATAAAAAGACGAAGAGATAGAATACAAAGTGCTGAAAGAATACCACTTCCTTTGCTGTGCCTAGGCTATAGCTATGGCTAGAAGCTAAACAACCCCTATCCAGTTTTGGTCATAATTCCCGATCTTGTCCTTCGAATGATACCAAACAAATTCAAAAACAAAAATAGCCAGTAAAAAAAAAACATCGCAGCGCCTCGTTTTTTTTTAATTGGGACGACTGGCGCGCCGCATGAATGTGTCTAATTTAAAGTACTCCTACAGGTTGGCTCCTTACATCAATCAAGCTATTATTGTTTATCACGTATGACTTATGTGAAAAATATTTGATTAAATTTATAGAATGTCTAGCACCGTGCCGCAGTACATTTATTTCTGTCTCGAAAATCTTTTATACTTTTATGATTTACGAGAGACCAATGTCTGCGTTTCTTGAAAATAGTAAAATTGTGTGGAATTAGTAAAACAAAATCCAACAACAAAACACCCAGCTTGGATGATTAAGACGCCTCATGACCCATGCGACTAACTAACCAGTTGAGAATTTTTTGTCACGAGTTGATATACTCAAGCTAGCCCCTTGGCGCTTGCCATCCACCCATCATTGGCCAGAGGAAAAATTTTTCTCCTTTATAATAAAAATATAATTTACGTATGTATGTAAATTATTTTCGTTTCATCGTTGTATTCATATTTTTTTTTGTGCTGTTATTTTTTGATCCTAATTATGAAAATAATATTTAAAAAATCACTTTGGAAAACGAAATAAATTTAAGAATTTGTTTTTAGAGTCAAAAAAGAAAAAAATAGAGATTTGAATAAATTTTAAATTAAAAAAAAAAATACTAATAATAATAAACTCTATAACGAGTACGTGATATATGAAATATTTTTTTCTCAGAACAGAGTATATTCGTATACAAAATTTATTGATAATTAAACCCGTGAGCCGTGACAAACAGAAATTCCATTATTGGTTCACCATGAACGATTTCTTTTTATAAAAATACAAATCTTTTATAGAAATATACCATAACAACAACATGTCAAACATAATTTTAACAAAAAAAAAAATAATAATTTTTTGATAAACAAAAAAAAATATTTTATCGTGTGAACATCATATTTGAAAAATTTTAATTAATCATAATTTCAAGATGAAAGAAAAAGTTAATAAACATAAATGCCTGACAAGTCGTTCCTAGTGCATATAACTAACTACTAATTATAATAAAAATAGAAAATAATAAAATATAATAATACATAGGTATATGCATGTATTTAGTGCCACACTCACCAGTGGTTTCTCCGGGACATGTTTTGCAGCATTTGCCTGGTAATAAAATTGGATCGTCACAATTAGCTGGTGGACATTCGTTTTTGATATTTCTACATTGTACTCGAGCGACAATTCTTCGTTTTTTCGGAACCTATAAAGAAAAATCAAAAAAGAGATAAATTTAAAAGTTGTAAAAAGAAATACTGTCATGTCTCATTTGCTAACAAATTCAAATTACTGTCATTAAGAAAAATTGAAAATCACGCCAATATGCTACTCCTGTGTACACTGAGTCAAAAAAGTCTCCGTACAGCGGCATGCATAATATGTTCGCAATGAATGCTTCAATAAAATATTGTACAAATACAGTGATTAAATTAAAAAAGAAACATTTATATGAAAGGGAATCTTTCTATTCTTCATTTCTACCAAATTTCATTTGAGGAACAAAAAAGTGCTGAAAGTTGAGTTAAGATGAATTTCGGAGACGATCAATTTTTTTTCCCCATTTTTTGTTAAAAAGTGAGTTTTTGTTTTATAGAGAAAAAAATAAGCAAATTCATTAACATTCACATTTTCGGGTCTGATGGTCGTCGTATGGTGTGGTGAATGCCCAATACTGAAATGGATGTGGATACGAAATGGTCTGGGGCTTGCATGGTCGGAAATCTTGTTTTTGTCGATGGCAGAATAGATAAATGTGCATTTCTAAATCTACATTCAAGCGCAACTAAATTCGGGTCTGGCAACAATTTTCTATTTTCAACCCCAAACACACCTCAGGTTTGGCAAGAGATTCACCCCAATTATGCAAGTCGTACCTCGTATTTCACTTCAAGTCGTACTCGTATTGAATTGTATTTCGTTTGTTATTTTGCAAGTCCTATGCGTTTAATACCACTCCCTATAAGTTGCTGCATGTTAGCAACGCTTCGCACCGCACTTCAAAACGCACTTTCTTCTGTCAGTGCTAGTTTCCTTGCCGGCAATGTCAAGGGATGTCATATTACAACTGCTCCCGAAAGATGTCATGTCATTATATGGAGGAATATCCTTAAAAACAATTATTCACAGATTGATAAGGGATGGTTCAAACCCAATGAGTTTGCAAAATCGTTTGTATCATGTATACGTATGTAGTAATTTTTAAAATTGAGTTTAGAGTTTTCTTGGCCTAAAGAACTTTGAAATTTAAATGTTAATTAAGTTTAAACACACATTCTATGTAGAAATGTATGAAACATCTGTGACACCAATTATGAGGTGCTATCGGTGATTCGTTTCTTCAGGAAAGGAAACTAGTAAACTGGTATTGGAAATTATATTTAACTTTGGGAATATCGCAGCGAACATTTTCAAACATTCTGAATGATATGCGATTTGTATTTGAGCAAGACAATTGTACATAGTGAAAGTTGATCCTACGAGTACGTATCCGCAGTATCTTCGGAAACAAATCAACTTTGTTACCAAGGTAATTTCCACATTAGCCTCCATAGGAATAGCACATACCAAAGTTTCAAATTGGTTTTAATTCAATAACTAAGAACTGTTTATTTTTCATGTTTTTTTTTTTTTGTTGAATTTCGTGTACTTAAGAAATCGCTGCCGAAGAAAATACCACAAAAACGTTGAGAATACGACTTGCATAATAGTTGATATAAACCGAAAGTCGTATGCGATGACATCCGATGCCGTTGCCAGATAAAAAGTCATTTCCGTATGAGTGTGTTCGTAATACACGACTTCCATAGTAAAAAAAATACGAATATGTTCGTAAGTGACGCGCAAATCGTCGGCTAAAGATGCAAACCTCGTAAATCCACTTTTTGCCAAAAATTAGATTTTTGAAAATATATCAAGTAGGCATTGAAATCTATGTCTGGATTAAAAAATAAATGCATTTTATTGTTGTATTAAATGGCAAAAAAAGACAAAAAAATCTTATCATAAAATGTATACAATCGATAGTTAGTTGAAGATTAGAAATCACTCTCCTGCACAATTTTCCAAAATGGATTTACGAGGTTTGCATCTTTAGCCAACGAAATACGACTTGCATAATTGAGGTGATTGGTTACTTGACAATGTAGGCATCTTCAACACGCAGCGCAGCTATCTGATTTGAACCCCGGTGAGCACTTGTGGAATTACTTTATAAAAAAGGTTACCAGCATACTATAAGCTATAAAAATCAGGCAAAAGAATTTTAATGCATGAATGGACAAAAACTGACCAAGAAATTACTTTCAAGTTGGTTCTTTTTATGTGAAACTGGTTGAAAGACGTCGTCCATAATAAAGGCGGACCAACTACGTATTAAACTAGTATTTGTTTCTCATATAGATATATTTATATTTTTAAGAAAATTATTTTGTTTTATTCAAACACTGAATTTATTATTTTCTTCTTTTGTATGTTTTTTAATAAAATATTGCTTCTTAGCTAACTAATCATTTCGTCAGATGTATTTCTTCAAATTAAGCCTGAACTTTTATCTTAAATCACTGTACTCTGATGTTTTTATGAGAAGGGATACCTGTACGAAGACTTTTTAGACTCAGTGTATGTATCTATGCAAACCTGGTATCATAACATAGTTGTTTTTTCTTTCTCTTATATTACCGGCGCCAATGTAATCATAATCATTTATCGCAAGTTTGATTTTTCAATTTCGCAGTTCAGTTCAGTTTTTTTTTTTTTTTTTTTTACTATTTTTTCTTCGTACGTCGCCGCGTCTGACGAAGAAGGAAACTAGTCGTACGTACTCATAAAGTGAAGCTTGTGGCTATATTATGGTTATGGGCCACATGACGAAAGATATCAATTTGTCTAAGACGAAAATGAAACGGATTTATGTATATGCGGTGTATATGCTGGACATGTTGATAGATCTTGATTATTGTTTTTTAATAAACATTTATGTGCCCATATAGCAAACCGAAATGGTCAGCTAAAAATAAGAAGGAAAAAAAAGCACCAGTCGAAGCTAATTTGATTTTTTTTTTCTTTTAACGTGAAATGTGTCATTTTTGTTTTACTTGAACGTTGCCTTTTAGTTTTTATTAGGATAAGACGTAATATTTGTGGCTGACAACCGCTAGATTAGATCGTAGTTTTTATGTAGTCTGGCACTTTTTTTTATTGAAGAGTTTTGGTAAAAATAACATGCTTCCGCGTTTTCGTTTCGTTATCTGATACGAGAATAGCGAACATTTAAGAATATAGTATGGTATAGTAAATATTAATTATTGACAAATATATTTATTTTTTAAAGGTTCCGAACTGACGGTTGCGGAGGGACCCACGACCTTAGAGATCTATGTTACCGCAATGTCAGTTTAGGGAACCAGACGAGGCTCAACTCTTTTGATGAAGTTGAGGATCTCACTGGGATCTCACTCTCCATGGGAGTTACGATTTCTCTGTGGAAATGCTGTCTCCTGGGACATAAAATATGTTCCGCAGTTTCGTCATTAGTTTCTTGAATGAGACCTATTTTGTTAAGGTGATATCGAAGATGGCAATGTCCTGTTAGAAATCCCACTAATCTCTTGATATCATTTCTACTGAGGAGTAGGTTTTTTCTGGATTTATTGTGGAAGGGTTTAATGACTCTTTTAGCCTGACGAAGACCCTTGGTATTTTGCTAATAGGAGACACACTTGTTGTTTTTCCAACTTTTGATTTTTAAGTTTATACTTGAATTTGGAATGTTACAAAACGGCTCTGGGCCGATAAAGGAGTCAGTCGAACCTTTCCTAGCTAATTCGTCAGCTTTTTCGTTTCCATCAATACCCTCATGTCCGGGTACTCACCAAATATATAATACACCTCCTATAACATTCACCAAATATGGCCTGGTTTCTGGTCATGATCAGTTCTGTTTGGTGAACATTAAGAACTGCCATGGGTGTTACGACCTCCTTTGACAGCTGTTTAATAAAAATTAGCATTTTTTATTTGACACAATCACAGCTGTCAAGTGCTCGGTAAAAATATTGCTAATCCGAGTGAGCTGAAATAAGGAAGCCAAAGCCAACATAGCCGATAATCTATTATTTATGTTTTTCACAAACTTATTTATAACGCTAAATGAACGAGAAGAAATAAATATAAATTGAACGATCTTCCGTCGGCAAACTTATTCATGTTTATGACAGAAAATTGCCGCCAAATAAAATTACTTTCAACTATACTTGAACGTGTGTGACCGCTAGCTGTTTGATGTCACTATACACACAGAGGTGTTGATATTTTATAAATATAGGAAAGGCGCGCAATCGTCAAATTATGAGTTCTTCGACATGGTTAAATGCGAGAAACTAGCACAAAACGGCACTTTGCAAAATTTCCCATCATTTCATTGGAAAAGTGACAAATTTATTTCTCGAAAGTTGTAAAATAATTAGATTAAACATTATATCGGTTTTTATCGGTCCATGGGGGAAATAGAGGAAAATGTTATAGGTGGCGTCACGAAATTTAAAATTTAGGCGTTTTTTTTCTTCTAATCTATAAAGGCTTAGAACATTTTTTCAATGATAAATACACTAACAACTAAGCCTACATAGAATTACGAAATCTAGATCCAGTCTTAGGTCCTTAGCCTGAATAGAAAAAATGTGCTACCAAACTATTTTGTGTCGATTCTTATCAAAATGTCAAATATGACATGTAACTCGGACATTTGCAAACAATTGGGTCGACAAAAACAGGGATACCAAAGAGAAAATGTAAAAAATTAACAAAATGGAAGCCAAAACTAATGATTAGTCGTTCATTTTATTATTTCTTTAAGAAATGTGTTCCTTTAATATTTATGAATTTTACAGCAGATGTTAACTGACAAATGTCAATTATGATAGTGCTGCCAAGTCACTGGCGAGCATTTTTTTATCTGATTTTTAGTTGCACGCTGTTTTTTAAACTGGATAAGAGGATATTTTCAAAAATGCAAAAGAGCACTTGAAAGTGAAACAAGTTGACGTAAGTAGATACGTAATACGCGCCCAACAGCCTTACAGGTACCCAGTATCCAATGCTGGATAAAAAGTTTCGCGAAATATCTCCGAATCGAATAGGGAAAGCAAAGTCTCCACTTCGTATATTTTGTCTAAGTTCTGAACTGCAACTATACACCTCCTGGAAACTGGCTTCCAATATTGGAATGTGTTCCTCTAAATCATAAACAAGACCAAAAAGCCGTCTTCTTTTATAAAGAGTCATTTACAAGACGGTAATAATAATAACAACCACTAACTCGAATTTCTTAATTCATCCACACAAATTCTTATCGAGCCGTGTTGACTTTATCCAATTAGAAGGTCGATGAGTAACGCATCATAATTCAACAGATCCACAATCTAGATTAAATTGAAATGTGACACGCATACTAAACAATGCTCTGGGCAGCACAACGGGCAGCGAACAAATTTTTTACTTGGCTTAATTGATAGCTGCCGACGAAAGACATTTTTATGTGTCATTTGCGGTTTTCTTTTATAAAACAAATAAAAGAACAAAAACAAAAAATTAAACTAAATACTTTAATACTTATCCATACGCATACAGAAACAAAATATTTGTAGGTAGACAAAAAAAAAAATCATCGTAGACCAAGGATTATACATATTTGAAATATAATAGATTTGATTCTTCTTCTTTTTATTTCTCGCCATTTCAAACATTAATCATTGTTTTCAGGGTCATAATTCAATTTTAATATCTTAATCGTGTTGGTTGATTTTTTTGGCACGCTTATTCTTTTAGTCACTCATGAAATAGAATTTGTGTTCCTCTATCTACATTACTAAATTAGGACATGCCACTTAAAAAATGTTCAACTTAAATTCAACAAACAAAAATCCTTGATTTATATAAGAATTAATAAATCTTATAAGCTGCGCTGCATCAACAAAAAAATAAAATATTTAAAACAAAAAAATTCCAAACTAACTGACGCCGTTTCTAAAATGCAAAATATTTTTTCTAATTTATAATGTCTGCAAAAAGAATGTATTTTGGAATTTGTTTTCATTCGCTTTTCTTTTTTTTTTCGTTTTGGTATTGTCCCCAGAGGGAAAATCGCAGACACGAGAAATGAAACATTAAAAAATAAACAACATTAGTGTGCTAATAAAAAATATAATAAAAGATATTTCTTTTTCCTAGAATATTTATAGTATGTATGTATGTAATAACTTACCGCTACGCATTCGCATTTGATGCAGTACATAACACCAAAGGGTGGTCCCAAATCTGCCCACCATGTAGATCCAAGTTCGTGTAAAGTTTTACCAAATTGACATTCAGCTGTAAGGGGAGAGAAGATAAAAATTAAAATAAAAATTAATCAATGAAACGCAACTTATCAAATTGATTTTTTTCTACTACTATACTCGTTTGTTATTAATATTAATACGCGTGTAAGTTTATTTTTAGATATCGAAGGCAGTCAGTCACATTGTGTTAGATAAGATACGAAAGAGCGAACGTATTAAACAGCTGCTAACTGTTCATTATGGTCATTGCACTAAATACGATAGTAGTAGATCTAGATAGACTATTCATGCTTCCTGTTATTGTCAGAGGCACAATAGAAAACAAAAGAGAAAAAAAACCAACTAAAAGCATTATTCTACGAACGAGTATCTCAAGCCTTCATAACTATTCCAGAACAGAAAAAAAAAACCTTAAAAATAGGTGGCGCCAGTAAATCAATTCAATTGTTTGATAAAAAAAAAAGAAGAAAACAAACTAACAATCATTTCAATTGACTACACTTTAACGATATTGAACATTAATTGATGGATTTGAAGAAATAGAATATGAAAACAGAAAAACTGTATCATTTTCCATTGGAATCTATTTGAGAGTTTTTTTTTTTTTTGCGATAAATTAAAATCCAATCAAGCAGAAAATATCTTTTAACCTATGGATCTGTATAAATCGGCTTAGATCGCCGTATATTGTTTGTGAAATTCATTTCAAATAAATAAAAAAAATTAAACTTCACAGATAGTAAAGTTATATCATGCTTACTGCGCGATTTACGATTATATCAGACCGTATGTTTATTGATTGTAAATATCCGTTTAATTGCCAGCAAAAGTACGAGTGTCATACGAGTGGCGATGATCTCACATTAAAAATTATTATAATTATTTTTATTTAATCGAATATGAAATTATACTGATTTCGAAATGGGTAATGAAATGTTATAGGGTGTTTGGAATATGGTTTTCGATTGAATGCCAAACAGAACGTGCTACAGAATTGAAATTGACGGTTATTTGTATTTAGAGTAGGGTTGCTAGAAATATTTTGAAGAAACTAGTTAACGAGCATGAAAATCCTGGACTTTCCCGGACAAAATTGGACCCAAAAAAGAGTACAAAACAAGGACCAAAACGCATGTACCACTTATTACAAACAGATACTTTTATGGCGGTACATGTTTTAAATATTTAATAACTTATAGCTCTCACTTTATATTAGGGTCGTGGGTGGTAGTCGTTGGCTTATTGGCATACACCTCAGACTTAAAAAAAACGCAAAGAAAAAAGTCCAACAGCGTTTAAAATAAATTGGAAATTACACGACCACGAAATGACTCAAGTTGTAATTGAATTCTTTCTTAGTCTGTATGGCGTATGGCACCATGTTGTCCACATCCATATCTTGGAATTTAGGCATGTCGCGATAGTGAGCACCACTAACTGTTATTACTTGGCCAGCCACATTTTCAAAGAAGAATGGTCCGATTATGCCTCCAGCCCAAAATCCGCACCAAACAGTGACACGCAGTGGATGCATTTGCTTCCCAACAATCACTCGTGCATTTTATGAAACCCCAAATTTGACAATTTTGCCATCAAGATGAAAATGAGCCTAATCGCAAAGTAGCGGCCACACCTTCATTATTTGTAAACTATTGCTCGACAGTGAAAACGCGTTGTTTTTTTGTGTAGCGCTCTATTTTTAATAACCGTGAACTGCCAGCTGTCACGCAGTCCTTTTTTGCATAATTGGCGAAAAAAAACAAATCTTGCGTACATTTTGGGACACACATTACTTAATAGAATTTTTTTTTTACTGGTAATAATAAATGATAAATATGAGCCAAATATTTAAATTGATGAATAATGGAAAACCCGGACACACAAACGTTCCCCCCACAGTCTAAAAAAAGTACATGTCCGGGAAAACTCGGACATATAGCAACTCTTTCATATGACTTTTGAACTTTTGGAGCTTATATTGTGCATACAAAGTTTCTGAAAAAATCAGAGTTCCCTGTTTTTGTATGGAACCCTAAAAAGAGACAATATGCATATTAAAACACACGACAATTTGACATTTTGGTACTTAATTTAATAACAAAGGTACATATATGTACAATATAATCGACACAATTAAGGCCAATGTACCCTTTACGAGGGCAATGAGCGAAAATAATTTACTCCTTCCTATTGAAGGTGCGGTCCAAAGGCTGCAATGAATTCGAAAACTTATTGATGCAAGACATGGATCACTTGAAAAATAAACAACACACCGAATACGATGAATATGACTGAATAAGGTTAAGGTTATTTGAAAAACTAAATTAAATTTTTATTATCCAGTGTGTCTGCCAAATTTTAACAACATTTTGTCGAGCTAAAATCGAATGCCAGAACCGCTGATCAACAACAAGAAAAAAACCAAAATGCCATAAAAAGAGCGTCTGCTTTTTTGTTTTCCTTACACACGATGCAGGGTGTCACTTATTGTGGATAAAGATACTATTTTTAGAAATTTAAATTAAATATATTTTACAAAAAGTATATGGTAAATATGCACCTTCTCATTTCAATCTTCTTCTATGTAAAAACATAAATTGTTAGATTAAAGATTAAATTTGATTTATGAATTTTTTCATAAGAATCCAGACCTAATTAGTATTATGTAGTTGAAGAAAACGTGAGGTACGATAAGATACGACCAATAGTAATAGGGTGATTCGGTGTATAGCAAACAACTTGTTATGGTTATTATAACGATAAAACAAATATACATAGATATAATGACTTGTGCAATTTTATCATCTAAATAAGGCTTAAAATATATCACTTGTTTTACAGGGATTTTTGATTCAGGGCAATTCGGCTTAGTTAATTGGTAAACAATATTCAAACGCTTTTTCGATGAGCTCCTGATAAAAGCTATCAAAATTATTGAATTGCCGTTCCTGATAAAAGTTGTCAGGTACATTTAAGAACATTTTACATCGCATGTTCAAGTAAAATCTTTGGGGTCTTACAATCCATTGACAAACAATCATCAACAATTTCTTGGAGATGCAATCGACTACTAAATGTCTTAATGCCGACAATTTGGTACAAGCAACTTGAACTTTAAATCCAAATTATTGCCCGGAGCTTACAAGGTAGCATCAGAGACACAATTTTTCAAAACTACTCATAGATAGTGGAACCAATTTCGACAGTTTATAATTTGTTCCAAATTGTATCCGCTTAAATTATAAAATAGTCTAAAAACTGACAATTGGGATGTAAAATTCAGTTTTACAATTAACAAATTAAATCCCTAGGAAGTAGGGTTCACAACCGTCCTCCTTTCATGAAGATAGTCCTTTTCAGGGCTTTGTCCTGCCATCCTCCTAAAAATTACCTCCTTTTACTCTTAAAGTCAAAAAAAAAAAAAAAAATTGATTAAAAATTATTTACCTTCTTCTTGCTTTTTCTTGCTACAGTAAAACCCGGATAAGCGCACTAGCAAAATTGCCCAATATCCTGAGGTACTTATCCCGGATATGTAGTTACGAAAACCCGTTTAGCTGTTCAGAGGTACTTATATACGAACAAGACAAGTTCGGGCGAAAAGGCGAAAGATCTTCACAACCAACAGACCAAAAGTGATAGCCAAGAGCAAACGTCAAAGTCTTACTAGAGTACTAGAACTCACCACATTATGTACTAGATTAAGTTTGTTACCTTTGTTTTGTTTTGATTTTAGTGCTTTATTAAAAATGGTATTTGGAAGGGGAATATTTCATGCAAATTATGACGAAAGAAAGGAAGTACTAAAACGAGTAATGTAGTTAAGCGACATGTACTTAAAAGGGGCATTTAACAGGAATATTTCTTTATGAACTCAGGGTTTCAAAAAACTGGGGATGCTATGCAGGTTTTGCACTTAAGAGGGTGGTTCTCAATCGTGTTTCAATGTATTATTTTTGTTGCACGCGCCCATTTTCGTTGATTTGGCTGTTTGCACCCTTTTTCGGTAACCAATCATATATCAATTATCTGTCATTACCATATTTCGAGCAAGTGCTACTTTTTAACGTGCAACCAGCTTCTGTTTTCTACTTCCACTTGTTTAGTTTAGTTAGTTTAGTTTAAAAGACTATTTTATTTTCAGTGAAATGTTTAACAATATTTTATACTTAGTCTATATGGTTTGGCTAATAGGCCGTCTACCAGATTGACTTTTATAAAAAAGTTACATTATTAATCCTATTTCTTATGTTTGATACATTATGTACATAATCGATAATTTGTTATATAAAGTGCTAGTTCATTAAAAATTTTCTTCCAATATGCAGTTCCTGTAGCGAAGTGCGATTACTGCGTATTTGTAAAGTAAGTCCCAACCTCTTTCACCATTCAAGATCTGGATTGCTTCTTCCAACCCAAGTGTCTGGGCATTGAAGAAATTGGTACGAAACTCCTTAAGTATTGGGCATTTCGCAATAAAGTGCAACACATCTTCTCGTTCGTTAAGATTGCAAAGACTGCACAAAACTGGAAGCTCTGGTCGGTGCGGTATAAAGTTGAGCTTAATAAGTTCGCCTCTCAACTTAAAGATAGTACTTATCTTGTCTACCGAGTAACTGCTCAAAAAATACGTCCTTTCTCGTAAGCAATGGTTCATCTTGCTGTAGTAAGCTCTATATTGAGATGACTGGGCTTCTTTCACAAAGCTGTCACAGATTCTGTGACCAGTTTTCTTTAAAAATATGTTTACTTTTTGTTGTAGGGAAGTCTGTTGGTCATTTGGAGTAAAACTAAGGCTGTAACCGCATTCTAATACTAGTGTTTCCCATTCTTGGACACATCTCACCCTCTTATTTATCATTTGGGACAGTACTAACCGAGGTATTCTTTCCTGGCTCATCGCATTGACTTTTACAATATAGTCCAAGTGCAGTTTAAGAGTATCCATAAACAGGGGGGTCACTCCAGTCTCCAGGTGGCTTTAGAAAATAGCGGAGGAACTTCCACTTGTTAAAAGGTATGGTCCAGTTTGGAATACAGATATTTTGGGAACTGATTTAATGGTTCATGTTATAGTGGGGTCTATCTTCAACACCCATTGAGCTACAGGGTTTTTAACAAATTTCCTTCAGAGAATAAAACTTCGTGTATTAACCGCTCAACATGAATGCCTTCCAACACACTTTTTTTTCCCTCCCATTACGATTTACAAACATTCAAGACCAATGGGCATCAGCATCTTCTTTTTCATCCTCTTTAATTGATCCCTATGGCCCGTGCTATGCAAAGCATTTTAAGGGTATTCATATCGCCTTTAGCGCGCGTTCGATAGACAATTGATAAATGTTTATCACTTGCTTACCAGGGATACCATTCGGTGCCTAAGCACCAAAAACGAAAGCAACATATTGAAAAGTTAAGAGCCGCAGCTTCAATTAATATGCTTACCAAATTTTACGCTTCTGAAAATAGTGACAAAGAACTAGCAGTTATTGCCTTAGAGGTTCCATACATATTTTCCACCATATTAAGCACAATTTATTGTACAGTTCATTGGATTGCGGTATAAAGTTGTTGAAAAAGACAATTTTTATTTCGTAAAAATGTTTCAATCAAATTTGGGAACCCTACTCGGAAGTTACTTTCACGTATTCCTCTTCCTTAAATCTGCGAAGGTGGTTAACAAAAAAAGGACACATCCTGCTTATTTTATCTCAGCTCTAAAGCGTAAAAGAATGGGCTATTTTTAAAGGTGGATAAATATAAATTTGACTGCACACAAGTGGCTCCTATTTTCTTTTCTCCTTTTTCTTTTAACCTGTTGCTAATCTAAATATTGACTATGAGCTGTCCGTCCACATATCAACCCATTTCATGTACATACACATGTACATTTGTATGTATAAAAAAAAAAAATATAAAACTCATTCAAGATGATGGATACCCCATCAGATATTTTGCAGACGAGAGAAATTCTAATAAAAGAATTTATATTTTAAATAAATTTTATTTTATTGAATTTGTTTTTTTCTTCCTCCTTTTTTGAACTTCCTCTACGCGTCAGTATAAAATGAGTAATCAAAATATTTAGAGCTTCCAGATTATATAAATAAATCTTAGAACACCTTGTTCTGCTGCAATCACTCAATCCGTCATCCCTACACCGTTACGTTAGCCATGTGTGTGCGCGCAAAGTCATTTAGCCGCCGACATATTGTAAAATAGTAAACACGGTCGGTGACCTCAATAACGCTCAGATTATTTATACTCTTTTATTTTTTTTTTTTTTTTGTTAATTTACAAGTACTGTATAAATTCAAAATGAAAATCAAAACAAAACAAAAGCTCTCGCGAAATGCAAATAAAAATAAAATGCAACAAAATGTGGGTGTGAAAAAAGCAAAAACAAAAAAAAAATACTCTGGCGCCATTCATATGTGGAAAAACGATTCGCGAATCAAAGCGAACTGCAAAGAGAACTAAACTAAAACCATTCACTTTGACTTCATTCACATCGCATCGGAGGGAAATCAATTCAAACTGTGTGTACACATGTAACGTATCAATTATTCACGAATGTTTTGATAGGAAACGAGGTATTTTCGCAGCCCACCTCATCCATTAAAAACTAATTGAAAAATTAGTTGATTAAATTTTACTTGGCTACTAAATACGATTGCTTTCGCAATTGCAACCCCGCCGCCCGCCGCCGGCGGCGGCCATCACCGGCCCTCGATAGGCTAGACGCCTGTCACTTTACGAATACGTAAGACGTAAGACGTAACGTATAGTACTTCAGATACTTTGTTTGGTATAAGAGACGTCGCTCAATGTACGCTTTTAATTGAGTACAGCAAATGGATTTGTATATTTTTCTTTTTGGCAAAATATTTGGAACGCAATGCTCTGTGCATCCACATTTGGGCACATACATTTATGCCAGGTGTAATCTCGTTAAAATGCAGCTTTAAAGGCGGTTTAGTGGTTGGTGGCTGGTGGGTATCGCAACGATGTCACTTGTAAGCGTTGTAAAAATGAGAAAATAAAGAAAAAATGTAAAATCGTTAAGATGCTATCAGAAAGTTGGCATTAATACAAGTTCGTATATATTCGCGATAAACATATAAGCTTCTGGCGCCATAAAACACGCAGACACGTATTATATTTTTTTTTTTCTTCGATTTTTTTGTTTTTCACTTGACAGTTGGAATTTTGATCGTGAAGACTTGTAGATTAATTCGTTTTTGTGGGAAATCGTATAATATTGGGGCTTTATGATTTCTAATTTAAAATTATCACTTTTACTACCAATTATTTTGGTCTAAAAATGTATGCGATAAAGTTAATATATTTTGCGGCCGGCGCTAGAATTGGTAATTTGTAAGAATAATTAACCTTTTTTTTGCCTTTTGTTTAAAAAGCTGTTGAATGATGACTTTGGAACTATGTATGTATGTATACTGTTTCATAATGTTTTTTTTTTCATTTAATTGTATTGTATATATATGTATTACCAATATGTGGGGTATTTTGTTTTTTTTTATTTTTCTTTTTTTTCTGCTTGCTATTGCTAATCAGGTATCCGCGAACGATGTCAACATTTTGAAGTGATGAATTTAGTGCGACATGAACATGACATGTGGCGCCAGTACATTTTTTATGATGTGAATTTATTTTGTTTTTTCTTTTCTTTCTATTTCGAATTTGGTTAGGCCTTGTAGGCTTGTTTTACTTGTTTTAAAAAACCGGATATTTTTTTGTTTTACTCAGCTCAGTAGACAGTTTAGTTAATCCTAGTAAAGAATACTATTCGTACTTGTACTTCGTACATACCCAGTCATAATTATTTGTATATGAAAAATACTCCAGCTAGTGGTTTATAAAACCCACTTGAATATCTGGATGAGCACATCCCACGTGCCCAAAGTTGTATTAGAGTTTTTTTCATTAATCAAAGCTGATCTTAATTTTATTTTAATTTGTTATCAAAAAAGGAAGTCTCAAATTATACGTAGGTAACCAGCGGTGTTTTACGTTATAAGAGAAATGTTCATGGTTCAATGAATGATAGCGGAAAATTAAACTTTGGTGTACAAAGTGGGAAAAGGTAGGGACTCACTCGCCTAGATTAGGACGGTTTAAGAAAGAATTATATGGCTTGAGACTTTGGTTTCGTGCGAAGAGTAGTTTCGCAATTTATCGAGAACACACAAACAAACAGTGTATGTGTGAAATCCGAGTAATACCGAGTAATCAAATCAGTAATCAAACAATCATCACGGTTCATTTGTTGCATCAATCAGAATGTTTCTGATGCATGTTTACTAAGTTTTGCGCGATATTATTTGACACACTGAGTATCTTCTGAATATGAGTCATTTTGGTCAATTTCTATGGTATTTGTTCATGACTTGACTACAGCGCCACCTATCGGGACCAGATTTTATAAAACTCTCTCTAGGCATGAAACCAACATATTATGTATCTTGTGACTATAAGGCATTTTGGTCAATGTATATAGAATCTGTAAATAACTTGACTCCAGCGCCACCTATCGGGACCGAATTATGTAATTTTCTCTTTTGGAACTAAACAAACAGATGTTGTGAATATGAGTCATTTTGGACAGTAAATATAATATTTGTTAATAACTTGGCTCCAGCGCCACCTATTCAAGATAGAACCAGAAATATGACTTCACCAAATTTCATCGAAATCAGTTGAGCGGTTTCGGAGATTAGCATGTACGAACACAGTGACACGTGATTTATACGCCAAAAAAAGGTAAAATAAAAAAAGGCTTTAAATGGCGCCCAACAAAGTATTGTTGGTCCTTCTTTATAATTAAAATTTGAATACAGGATAATTTGAGCAGCAAAGTGATGCATCCATTTGCGGATAAGTGTGTTACAAGCGTGCATGATGTACTAATAAACATAAGTTATGTTATGCACCACAATTGTTGGCTTACTGACCAATACAAGTTTAACTACCAATTCTTCGAGTGGTACTGGTCAGAACTCTGATATCTCATCGAACTTTGGCGCCAAAATTGAGTTTAGCTTGTTCGCAACTATCTATGTGGTACAAAAAGCAAATCAACCAATCAAAAGTTGTCAAAAAAAGTTAAAAAATAAACAGACTCATACTAACGCGTACCTACATTTAAAACAAGAATTGCATCACACGGCACAACAACACAAACTATTCAAAACGGACTTTCATGGAACCGCCAACCGACAAGAGTAACATTGATCTTTAATGCTTCATGCTCCATGCTCTTGTCACGTGGATCGGTATAGCTAGCTAGCTACATACAATTCCCTCTTCTCATGTTCAACATTGAAGTGAAGCAAGAGAGTGCGGTCGGTAGCCAACTTGCAATGCGGTTTAACGCCATCAGCCGGAAATAAATAAAAGAAGTGGCCGAACATAAGAAATAAAAACAACAACGCATCCATACAAATACATATATGTACATATGTATGCACATGCGAGCATACAAAAATTTGTAAGAAACAAAAAAAAAACCGTGAGGAAACACTCGTATTATTTGTTCCCCAAAGAGAAACTGCCAACTACAATATATGCAGCCGTTTATTATCAAAGGGAACACCTCTTCGAATGAGAATTTCGATAAATATCTTCTTTTCGTTTCTCCTTTGTTTGCGCGTCCGTCTGTACCGTACGTCTGTTTTCGGTGTTATTTTTCGCACTCCTTGTTTATCGTTTGCTGCCTTTCTGGCTGGTTTGAGGTTACCGCTTAAAGTTTTTATTTCATTTCTTCTTCTTCTTCTTTCATTTCCTTTAAGTCGCATTGATGGGATGTTTCTGTGGTTGTAATCTGACACTTTCAATTAATATCCAATAGATATCCGTGCCCCCAAATTAAATGTACCTACTCGTACAGGTTAAAATCGGATTCCGAGACCCTTTGTCTGTCATCTAAACGTCATGTTGTCGTTTGGATTAAAAGATACGAAACAAAACGACTACTAATTTGCTTTGAGCACCACAATGTCTAGACGCACTCTGAATGGGCACATTCAGTGCATACCACCCACCCACAAGTTGAAATAAATAGCATAGGTCTATGACATACAGATATGAAGTCTGTAGACTGCCTGCGGTCTTATTGACGGGGCACGTTCAGTACGAAAAATGTGGTTTCAAAGTGGGCTAAAAAAAACAAAATAATTCTTTTAATTTTTTTCGAAAAGAATTTTATTGCATTTCCATTGGCGTCTTCGTCGCCATCATCATCATTTTTTTTTTGAATCTTCCCCGTCCTCGTCGTTGTCGTTTCGCATCAAAATGTGTGCGCGCAAAAATAGAGTAAGTTACGGGCGCAAATATCCGTCCTGGCCGTCTGGCCAACCACATAAAGTTAAAAATTGCACATTTATAAGTGCATTGCACTCGTCATTCTTTGAACGTGCACAAAACGTATTCTAGGTTATTTGTGGCACATACTGTGCACACGAACACATCGAAATAGAAATTTTTAACGCAAAAACAAATATTGTCCCCTCAATAATATTAATAGGGTAATATCTACGAACGAGCGCAGGGAATTCGGTTGGGCGAATTTTTTTTTTTTGCTTTCTTGTCAAAAAGTATCTAATAGATTCGAGTCGACTCACATAAGATGTCTAGAGCTACGTAGTTCCTACGTAGACAATTCTGAATTTAAATTAAATGTGTCTATTTTGGAGGGCGGCGAGGCGCGGCAGTTTAATATACCTTTACAGTTATATTATGTACATTTCCGTATGTCTGTACATTTAAAATAGTTTCCAGGAAACCGGTTCAAAAAGAAACCACTTGTCAATATGTCTATGCAGTCTTGTCAATTATTGGAATCTAAAAGTAAAGACATTTGAAAAATTCTTTGGCAAATGGACATTGCAAATCCACAAAATGTGTTTTCTCTTACTTTGAAAAGATCAATGTATAAGTAAATGATTTTGGAAAGCATTTTCAATTGGAAAATATAAAACAAAAATAAAAGAATACTTTAACTTCGAAATAGGTAGCAAAAACTTCAAAAATAGCGTACTTTTCATTGTAAAAAGACACTGTTGGGCGCCATTTTCAAAAAAGTTAATAAAAATCAAGCGTTTTCCGTCAAAAAATGCATTAGAAAATAACATATGTTATACCTATGTCGAGTATAGTTATCACTTATCATTGTTTTGAAAGCAAAATAAATGATTTTCGATTGGAAAATGCAAAACAAATAGAAAACAGTGTTAAATTTCGAAATAGATAATAAACTCGTCAAAATTAGCGTACATTGGTATAAAGACAATTTTGGACCCCATTTTCAAATAAGTTTAGGCAAAGAAATTAAGCGATTTCTGTATACAACGTACCATATATTATACCTATGCCTAGAATAGGTAAGGTTAAGTGGTGGAAGTTGCCCCACCGCTATGCTGCATCAAATCAAAGGTAAAAGCTACGATTGCGAGAAGGGCTGACCTTAGATGGTGTAACATTGTAGGACAAAGGGTTTCCAAGCCACTGTGGCCGGCGCTGGAACGTAAAAAGGCTAGTGAAAATACTTAGACTTAGCAGGGCAGGAGAATAACCATAGGAATATTATCCAGGCATTGCCTTCTGGGCAAACACGCCAAGAGGCTCGAACTCATAGGCACAGGTATCTGTAGATATAGGTGTAGCAGAGGATATGTGAATGTCAGGGCATAGCACGTAGTCGCAGGAATATTTTAGGCTCCTACTTCTTTAGTAACATGGAGAAGATAGACCGAATCAACCACATACTCGTTCTAAAATCTTGCAGGGTAATAAAATGCTTTGAGGAAATTGTGGCGGTTTAGGTGCTATCCTTGGATGGATCCTTAGGGGATCGCGATCGAGTGTTTTGAGATGGCTCAGCTTCTCAACCTAACCTGACCAGAATAGTAATGGGGATTAAATTAATTAATCGGCCGGAAAAGGGCAGGCTTTTGAAATTCCCCAAGAGCGGATTAATCAAAAAATTTGCCCAGATACAAACAAGTAACATAGCGGCTTAACGAAAGCCCTGCAAATTACTGAAAATATACAAGGGAACAGATACATACATATGTACATATCTATGTATTTAGTATTGTAAAACAAATAGTGCAAAATTAGTTCTGAAGGTCAACATTTTTGATATACTACATATTTACGAGTAGCTTGACCCAAACTACAAAACAAAGTTTCTACGGAATGGGAACGAAACGTGTCTTTATTGAAAACATTGTATATATGCAGCTATGAGTATATGTAACAGTAAATTTTCTCAAACACAATAGTTCTTGTTTTACTGTGTGTACCATTTTATTTATTTTTGTAAAGGCATTTTATTTTTAAACTATTTGACTCACTCCCTTCGGCCGATCGCCCAGCAAGATCTGTTTGTGTTCGTTTCTTTTTTTTCGGACTTAATTTTTCGTTATTGGTATTTTAAAGCAAACAAAAGGAACCAACCGAACAAGAAAAAAAAAACGGGGGAGAAAATAATAATAAAATTTATGAAAATAATCACACACTGTGTGTAGTACATGCCGTCATGCCTTCGGGTCGTAATATCAATAACGAATCTGAATCAATTATCATGCGGTCAGTATACGAGTTGGTTTTCATTCATATCCGAATGTCGGGTAATTCACCTACTTTTCGGCGAACGTTCAAATAGCCCAGATGACAGATATAACGCTCAAGATACTTGAACTTAAATGTTCGTTGTTGTTACTTTGTGTGCAGTTAATCCAATAAAAACGGAAAAAAAATGTTTAAACAAAAAAAATAAAAAGGTTATACGATTAAAACGTTACACTTAATGTTCAAAAGTATGCGCGCTGTCCATTTAGTACTCGTATTTCCTTTTTTTAATTTACGTCAGTGTACTTGAGAGATTGAAGTTTAAAGATAAAAGAATGGAATTATAATGCATGTGAGGTTTAGTTCGATTTATAGGGCGGCATATGGCGTCTTTCCCGCATACAAGGCAAACCAATTTTCGAACCTTGAGTTTTTCCAATATTTACTGAAGTAAATTTGACAGCCAAGAGTGTTGAACTGTCAATCGTTAAACAAGTCGTATATCATGCCCTTTTAAGATTTACTTCAAACATCACTTTCGTCGGACAAATATTTACTTTTGATTTCGAACAACGCGACAACGGGGACATTTCACGATATCGTGGTACGCGCTATGTGGCGCTTTGACAAAGGGAATAAGTTGGATAAAACCGAATTCGAATTTTCCGTTTTTGATTTATGGTTACCGTTTCCAAATGCAATTGAAAATCAACAAGAAGACATAGTGGCGGCGCGCGGCATACCAGCAGTGAATGCATACTGATACGAGATAACAAATTGATTATAGATTTGTTTTTTTTTTTTTTTCTAAAGGGACACAATTTCCGATTCGATGTAAAGATACAAAATACTCGTATACAACTCACAAAGCACGTGATTGAATTGAGCAAGCGAATTACTCATACTTGACGCGACTAATTTATTGGCTAGTAGACGCGATCATTTACTGCACAGTATTGTGCTCAGCGGAAAAAAGGGGGCTCGGCATTCAGCTTAGCATTCAGCCATTTGAATATATTTTTATCCTTTTCAGGTGATTGAATTTATTTTGGCCCATCATCACTCGGAAGTGGCCGCCGCGAACGCGACGTTGCATTTCGACGCAAATGACAAATTACCTGAGGACGACGACGATTATAAATGAATTCAAATTGACTTCTGACATTTTGTTTTCTTTGCTATTTTGGTTCTGTTCTGTTGCACATGTTGAAAGGTGTGAAAACGAATTTAATTTTTTTTTTATTCAAATAAATCACGAGATTCGAATTTTATTCGAGAAGATTTTTTCCTTTTTCGATTGCATTCTCTAGCGGGGTTAATAAGTTTAAGGTAAAATGACTAAAACAATAAAGAAGTTGCGCACAAAGGTTAGCAACCGATAAGGGAAATTATTTATCAGAAAAGATAGAACCTATCAGTATTCTCACAAAACAGGAAGCTGTCAATCATAATGAATACGTTCTTTTTGTTTACTGACTAGATCCCGATCAAGTGTGACATTTCTGAATGACAAAATACGATTTCTACGAACACATAATGTAGCCGCACTGGGACACCTGCTGCGGTACGCCTGGACTATGCAAGATTCTCGTCGAGATGTCCGAACTGTTATATTGCAAATGTCAAATCTGTCACAAGTGTCTGTCATATACATATCTGTCAATTTAGTTTCTTCAGATATAAATGGCCGTTGAAGAAGGACAGCAGTGGAAAAGTCATTCGGTTTTTGAAAAGTGTAATTTTTGGCTAGAAACGAGAGATTCGAGAACGATTCACAAAAATACAGTCCTGTGTAAAAAATTAAGACCAGTAGGATAATTGTTCATTTTTGTTATAATTTTTTTCAAATGAAGGTTTTGTTCTTAAATTGAAAACAGTCTTTAAATTAATGCAGCTGAATACATACATAAGTCAACAATCTAATTCTTTTTTTAACTTTGAAAAAGAATTAAAAATATGTTAAGGTTGAAAGTCAATATCCTACGGATCTTAATTTTTTACACAAAACTGTAATATTAAGGAAGCCAACTTATTTCACAATTGCCTTGGCATCTAACTAGAAGTATAAGTTAAAATAATTTATCGTGAATGAACTAATATACATAAGTAGAACATCTATGTACAGTAACAGCTCCCTTAAACTAGGCTGACTGGACGTACTCTTTTTTAGGACAAAATACTCGATCCTTTACATAGATTTACTAATTCTCTCTTTTCCTAAATTATTGCCAAATATACTCTTTTACTCTTTTTGTGTAAAAATTAGTAAAATTGTAAAAAACAATCTCTTTTTCTTTTTGTCGGTTGCCCTCAAAAACAATAGATGTAAATAAAAATAACAATATAAACATGTACAAAACATTAAAAATTTGATGTACCTACACATTAATCAACAATTTTTAGGAACATTCTTATTTTTATTCTCATCACCTAATACATACATATTCAGTAGACTACAACACATTATCATCTTTGAAATGGTATTCTTGCTAGAATGATGTAAAAATGACAGTGTGTAGCTCGAAATGAAAAATGGCGATTGGAATGATGGCCAGAAAGATGAAGTTGAAAATATTCATCGATTTTGTCGGAATAACGGTGAATGATGAATAAATGATAATATGTAGGCAAAAAATGTGCGAAAAAATGTCATTCCAGGAACAATAGTGTACCTATAGACTAGAATGAAATGATGAGAAATAACAATGTAGGAATGTTGTTTTAAAAATAATAGTGTGTTTATGGACTTTTGAATGTGGGGCCCACTTTATGTATTTACGTACATTGAAAATGAAAATAAAAAGAACCTTTATTATATTAACTCTTTCATTTATTTTTGTTAAATTTGCTTAAAATTGCTTTTACTTTTTGTTTGTAATCTTTACTTTCTAGTCTTGACTTGAAATTACACGAAAATCCAATCGATTACATCATCTTATTTTTTATCTTAGGAATTTTCATTAATAGCAGGGATGTTTGTTCCCAGAGATATTTGTCTCAAGAGATGTTTGTTTACAGGGATGTTTTTATTCAGGCCGCCACATGTTTAAAACGACTCGCGCCATCTATAAGACGAATGGGAAGATTCTTTTGTAGGTTTCCGTACCCATATGGAACTATATATTGTAAGTCTGTTCGAACTCTAAAAAGTCGGTCACGATAGAATCTTCAAGAACCATTCTACCTAGAGACTTGAAATTTAGCACAATTTACATTACGGTGGTGCACATATTTAAGACAATTTATCACTCAAAAATATTGTGAAACAACTATACAGGGTGGCGAACTGTAAACTCGAAAAAAAGATTCTCATATTTGCTTCATTTTACAATGTCTTCTAGACAGAAAAAAATCAGCTTGTTACTTTGATCTCTCATCAGGAATAAAAAAAATGCAGCTTGTAGAAACTGATGTTAACTCTGTACTCTAAAAATATTAATTAAAAAAAAATGCAACAAAAAATTTACTCATACTCTTATACATAGTTTCAAAAATCACCCTACTTAAACGGACCGATCCTTGTTTAGACAAACACATTCTCCTAACCAAACTTTTATGTTGAAAATTGTATAGATTTTACGTTCCCTTAGCCGGACACTACTTTGATAAGACTCGGACACGCATATCTGTCAGAAATTATTTTATTTTATTCCATTAGATGGACAAAAACAAAAACACCGAGTTTTTGTTTTTATTTTGATTCGAATTTGAAAGAAACATACTTGCTTATCGTCGCAACAGATGCAAACCAAAAGACAAAATACTAGTGTGATTATCCCTTGAACGGACAACTCCATTAGACGGACACAAATGCCCGCCTAAGGAAGGTTTCACTGTACTATGTTGACTGTGGCCTCAAGTCTGATCCGCTGTGGAAATTCTACATTCTAAGTTCTAAAACTTGTCGAATACGGTTAAATAGTGCATTTTGCAACAGGTGTTCTTTCCAGACGGCAATCTCCAAAAATAGACCTACACTCCTTCATGATACACTGACTCTTTTTTCTTTTACCGGAAATTCTATGTCCAAAGTGTGAAAATAAATCAGACAGTTTTAAGAATCCCATTTCGGTCTTCTTCTATTATTATTTAAAAAAAAGTAAATAAATTAAAGATTGCGGTTGCCTGGCGATGGAAAATCAAGACCGGAACTCAGGCATTACTTCCTCGTAAAATATCTTTCACTCTGATCTTCTTGTATCTATTTTTTAAATGTGCCGTTCCGTCTACTGAATAAACAAATTCAACATAACACACAAACTTTTCATCAAAGTACAAGCGTTTGCCGTTTATCTCCTAGTCCGCATCGCTGCTAACATTACATGTGTTTGCTTCGTTTTCTTTTTTTTTAATTTCAAATCTTCACATGACTAAAGTGAAATACTTTGCCAGGAGTGCGTCATGCAATTTTTGCGATGTTGAAAATGAGTATATGTATATGTACATAACATACATACGTATTCGTATAGATCAAGTTGAAACGAATTTTTCCCTCACCTCGTCGCCCGGTTCAATGTAAAACATTTTAATTGAAATTCACTATTTGCAGTGAATTTCATACGAACTACTTGGAGTGTATGTAGTGATGTACTGATCGCTATCGATCCCCACTTTGATCATAATGCTAAATGATTACAATGAAATGGATGACATGACAACTGTATACGAAGAGAATAAAATAGGAACAATAGAGTGTTCGGGAATTTATTTGAATTTTTTTTTTCCCTACTTTTTTTGTTAAGATACTCGTTACTACACTACTCCCTGTGGAATACTAAATTGGCGTTTTTTTTTTTTGTTTGGTTGGTTGGTTCATTGGTACGTAAGTTCGTTTACAAAAAAACAATAACAACTCCCACCGCCATTGCTCTAAATTGGACGCGATATCGGACTCGTCCAAGTGCATTGACCTGATCTAAGTAGGTTTGTGTGCTATATCAAGTTTATATATTGATTTAAGAAGAAGAAGAAAAAACTGCATATACTCGTTTGTATGTAAAAGAGAAAAGTCAAAAAGTGCATGTCTGTGTCAGTGGCAGAATCTGCCAGCAATAATCCCACGTTTATTTGTCCATCGCCCATGCTGAGGTCCGAGATTTGTTTCCAAGTCTGAATGGGACGCCCACACCAACGAGATTCGAAATCGTAAGAAATGATAACATCGAGGGAGGGAGTAGCACGCAGAACGTTTTAGTTTCGAGTTTAAGTTTAAGCCTCCACTGATTCAAAAAATTAATATCTAATATTATGGATGGAGGGAGATGCTATGTGTTTGGCTTTTTTTAACCATTAATAAAATCACTAAACTCTACGTTCATGAATGGAAGTGGCCATATGCATGAAGAGATCGAAAATAAGATACGTAGATACATTTCATAGAGAAAACGGCAAAGGTGTATCTTTTTTTTTTTTTTTTTCTTAACAGACGTTCATTCACATTTACCACGAGAAAAAAGAAAAAAACAAACTTTGAATTTTGGCGTAGTATTCGCCCACATTGTCACGTGTGGGCAGACCAAGTATCGTGCATCATGCCCACAGAGTCTCGTGTTAAGTCTTTAGCCGGTTTCATGTTTTTCCGACATCGGAAATTTATAATATGACTTAATACCTACTAACATTTGTGCGTGTGTTTGTGTGTGTTTAGACTTGTATATTTATTGCTTTTTAATTTGCATATACGCGCGTCTCATTCAACAGAAGTTCAAATGAATTTCTTCTTCTTCTTCTTCTTTACAATTTTCCTACCATTTTTTTAAGAATGAAAATACTCACACTCCACGAAGTCGGGTGGGGAACAATGAAAAATGCAGGAAAGCGTCGACCACCTGGTGGCAGCCAGATAGAAAATCATCATTTCCTTAAAATTCCTAAGCCAAATTAATGTTTATCCATTCCTAACAACACATTTTTGTTGTTGTTGTTTTTGTTGTTATCTCCCGGCATCCCCGTACACAGCTGCGGTACCATTGATACAAGACTAGAGTACAACAATGAACGAATACCGCCACACCACCAGAATGTGTGTATTTGATCCTATTCATTATGGGATAAGGCACCCGTGTTTCATTAATATCATTTCAGGATGGATGGGAACGTAAACGAGAAATGTTTATTCAAACCTTGTTGCAACGACGACGATCACAGGAGAAGGAGCTTAAGGTAAGAGGTCTGCTGGTCTGTTGGTCTAACCATCATCATCAGGTAGACAAATTGGCACCACCAAATTCTAGAATTTTAGTGTTTTTGTGTTTTCTATTATATTGGAAGTCCATCATTACATTTCTTCCTTCGTCTGTTTTGTTAGACTACCTGTCTGCGAGGAGAACAATTATGAAAAATTGTGTTAAACAGGTAAAACGTGTTAGATGTGCTGCATTTGCACCTCTATCGAAAAATAAGAACACAATTCGGATGGGAATTCCCATTTTCCGGATTTCGATATGCATGTGTGTGTTTATGTGCGCGATGGAATTTCCATTCATTTGCCATAATCGATTAGGGGATGATACATTATGATGTGTAGTGACAAGTAAATCTGGGCGCAAGACCAATAAAACTATAAAAATGGGAATTAAAATACACAGCGAACGATTATATCATAAATGACTTATGGGGGTGCGAACTATCATATAGAACTAGCGCAAATGTGCGTGTGAATAAACAATTTCCTGACTTGGGCGGGCGTGAAGTTTACAGCTGCAAAGCTGTTGGGCGCTTTTTTGCTCTGTTTGTTGCTTTTATTTTTTAAAGTAAATAAACAATGAATATCCGATGAATATGCTGACTATAAATACGGAAACACAATTAGGATTTGCTGGAAAGTGACATTTCGAGTATATTCAGCTTGTATGCTTTTACAGTTTGATTTATAGTTGAACCGGTACTGGCTATTTGAGGTCTTATGTGACCCATAGAAAAACAGTACAGTCAACCGTCGTATAACGCGGTAGTTTGTTTAGGTTCTCAATAAACAACGCGTTATACAAAATCGCGTAATACGATACATGAATGTGTTTAAGAGGGCATTCCCCGAAACACAAGAATGCGATAGGTACACATGTATGTACATTTTGCCCGTTATAAAATACCAAAAATCGCGCTATAACGAATTCGCGTTGTCAAAGTACCGCGTTACACGAGGGTTGATTGTACATTGAAATCCCTCTTAAGTGGATAGCCACGGGACCAGAGTTTTTTTGTCCGCTCATGAGAGCTGTCCGTATATAAGAATGCATTTTGCATGAGAAATTAGAAATTGGTTCCCCGAAAAGGTGTCCGCTAGTAAGAGATTTCACTGTATTGCAGCCCCTTATACAGATGGAAAAAGAGAAAAGAAAATCATATTCTTGATCTGAAATGGGATGGTTTTGGCAGGACTTCGACGTTTGCTCCTGCATTTATATTTAAGAAACTCCTTTGCTAATGACCAAAAAAGTATATTGGCCATGTTCGTTAGTTGGGACACATTTTAACTAAGTTATAAGCTTTGCGCCTAAAGTAAGTACAATTTTAATAGAACTAGGAAATTTTAGGGATTCTTTGAAGTAAGTTAAGGTAACTCTGATTTGAAAGCATCACTTCATTTGGGGAAATTTTAGTCTGGATCTCAAAATAATGTTTATCACATCAAAGATCCCATTTAATGGTTTCAAATGGAATAAATCTCTCAGTTGACCATAAGCGAGAATTTATCACTTATCGCTCAAACGATTAAAACCTACTTCTGAACAACCAATTTCGTGAAACAGTCTAGGAACAAACCTTCAATCGAATTCCCCCCACTAGAAGGCTCTGCATGGAAATGAACTCACTAACACCGGAAATGATCATCACTCAAAGAAATTGATGATTGACTGTGATCTGTTCAAATCGGTATCTAATGAAAAAACCTCAGGGATGCGGTGTACAGAAAATCAATCTTCAACCAGTAAAACCGCCTTAGCTAAGGATTTTCTTTCATTTCAGACAATTTAACATCAATTCACATTCGAACTTTAATAGGGGAACCTCCGGTTAATGGTCGAAATAAAAAACAAAACTACTTCCAGTTTATTCTCTAATGAGACTGATTTTGTAACGAACACCCAAATAGTTAAACAAAAAAAAAACCTATGTTACATAAAAATATTTGAATAAAATACAAAACTCACCACCTTGCCGATTTGGACGCCTTGCTTCTGGATCCTCTACGAGCAGTGGCGAATGTCGTCGGGCATTGATTGTCACTAGGAAAACACTCAAAAGTAGAAACACCTTCAATGTTCCCAATAAATTGAGCAACAATGCCATGTTAAGTAGTCTCCTTCGCTTATGATTATTATTTCAATTTCAATATTTTTCTATCACTTTTTATATTTTACTTCCTTACTTCCGATAATTTTTCTATTTTATTTCAAGCTCACTTTATTTTATTTAATTTTTTATTTTTTGTTGCTTTACTTATTCTCAATACACACGTTTGTATATATTCTAAATTTGGTAAAGTAATCACACATTTGTTCACATTAAAATTTAATTTATTAATTTAACACATTTCCCGTTGAACTGTATTTTTTTTTTCTTGCAATAGCAAATCGTTTACTAAAAACACAATTAATTTTTTTAAGCTAATATTTAAATTAAAAATAAAATGATTTATTTAATTAAACATATAATTTAAGACGAGACAATATTTGTACTTGAAGTAACCAGATCGATTGCCAAACTAACTCAACTCACTGTGCAGTGCAACAATTTAAAGTACGATGCGGCAAGATACGAATTTTTGTATTTTATTATATATTTTGTTTCGTTTGGAATTATGTGGTGGTAAGTTAAGGGCTTAGAATAGCGTTTGGGAAATAATGTCCACACGCGGGATCGGTCGTTGAATAAATAAACGAAAAACTGATGAAAACTCTTTTTCTATAGCCAGAGCCAGAGCCAGAGCCAGATCAGATCGTACGCGCGCTCTCAGATGCGCATACCCATACATTGAAAACAGGTAGAGAAAGAGAGCACACATAAAGCACACGGCGAACGAGGAGATACGCTACGACTACGACACAACGACAACGATGATCGCAAGCAGGCAATAGCAATTGCGACTATACACCAAGCACACAATCCACAAGTCAATATCGTCGCTATGCTGCGCTGCGCTACGAATTCTGCGCATGTGGCTACCTACTCGCTCGCGCGCTCAATTTTTACACAGATACTCGCTATACACATGTGTACATTCATATGCGGAATATTTGCGTGAATGCACAATACCATTTGATTACACCGTATTTTCTTCAATTGTTTTCCTGCACATGAGTGTGTGCGTTGTATTTGCGGTGGGGTGGGGTGTGGGGTGTGGGGTGGTGTTGTGACTCCCAGCCAGCAGCGTACGGATCGGGGTGATAGAAGGCGGACGAGAGAGCTTTGACATAAGATAGATCGGATGGCGCGTACAAAATAAATGTGCGTACTCTGCTGTCGCAAGCAAGCGAACAAGCAGAGGACGCAAATTCGCTCTGGAATGATTTTGGAATATATTTTATTACGCGACGATAATTGCAATTATTCCGTATGCGTATGCGTGTATGGTAAACGCAATTGTATTCGGATGCAGTGCCGATGGGCGTATTGGGGCTGAGTGTGGGCCTTTATCGTTTTTGTGGGCGAACCTTAAAAAACGGCTTAAACTCGTTTCACCGAGCAGCCAGCCAGCCAGCGCACCAAATTGTGGTTTCACAATCTCGGAACGCCATTTCCTGTCGGCACAAATTTTCGTGGGTTCTTTAAAAGAAAGAAAAAAAAAATAAAATAAAAAATGTCATCCCGAATATGACAAATGAAAGTATGAAAATATGTACATAATTTGTTTGTTATTGACTTTTAAGCTGAAGAGTTCATTTGGATTTTCGTTTTGAGAGTCGATGCCTTCTGAGCAAAGACTTTACTATACAAACGCCCACAAAATGACGAAGTAGATAAATGGTGTCAATTTCCTTGGATTGTTGATAGTTTTTTTGTTTTTTTAATGTGACCTTTATGGTTAATTTGGGAACAGTGCACCGTTGAAGAAAATCACTCTAAACGAACAGTTCGGGTCGCATTCGGTTAAGGTTAAACCTTTCTTATTTTTAGTACGGAAAATCCTGTCAATTTATGAAATTCTCAACGACAGATGGTAGCCGCTGAGTACTGAGTTGATTTAATTCGAAGCATAACTTACATACAAACTTTTTTTTGATATACATAAGAAATTACCTTTACGTAACTGTAATCTACAAAGCTAAGGTCCGAGGATTATATTGTCTTGTGAATGAAAAACAACAAATCCCAGTATACTTAGACACGAGAAAAAGATTTAGACTGTGGTTCCATTTCAAACAACAAATAGTAGTGGATCCCCAAAAGTAACATTTTAAGCTTACGTCATAATTTGGGGTGATTCAAATTGCCTTGATGGATTGGAAGTCCAAATTATATTTGATCTGACAAATAGAAATATCATATTTAAAAACTGTCATTGCTCTATTGGGGCAATCAGGATCCTAGTGACTAGATATCTCTAGATAATTCTAGAATCCCGAATGCTATTTTTGACTAACTATCTAGTCGACATGTCATAAACGTCATTTACTTTCTATTTTCGCTTTGAATTGTTTGAAGAATTGTGATTGCAGCACAACAAATCTAATTTTTAAAGAAAAGAAGAGCTTAGAGGATTAAACTTTATGTAAACAACATAAGTTACATATTGTGTTTGGAATATATAAATTATTTATTTCATAAGTTTAGTTGAATTATTTGCTGTGAAGGATTTGCTGAGTTCGTCGATTGATCTACATAATCCAACAGTATACGAACTGCATGAAAATAAAAAAAAAAAATAAAAATACCCCTTTATGATAGGTATACTTGGATTTGCATTTCTGTAACAAGAAAACAACAGCCACACAGTATAACCAAACCAATCATTCAGCTGTTTTTGAGTCCAGTCCCTGACCTCAAAAAAAGTGAACTAGGATTCTAGTTAATTTTCGGGCTCTCGACCAGTCAGAGGCGTTGACTAGCAGTCATCTAGAAACCTGAATGACGCCCCCATTGTTCGCCTCAATTGTTTTTTTTTTTTTATAATTTTTTGAACTACATATGTACCAGAATAAAAAAACATCGATTGTACATAGTAGGGGTATTCGCGATTCGGTGTATCTGGTCTTGTTAAAATGCAAAAGTGTAAAAGTGCAACTTCTTTACAATATACTAGGTCTGTTCCCGTACTTTCTGCAGTAAAATTCACAGACCTAGTGTGAAAAAGTACAGAAACGCATTGAACAACAAAAAATTGAAAATGTATGACATTTGGCAGATTTGACAGTTTTCATAAAGCTGCCCAAAGAAATTTCTCGGGGTAAAATTCTCAGCATTGGGAAATTTCTTACTTTCTTGTTAGATCTCTGTTCTGTGAAAAATTACGAAAAATCTGCATACGGGAACAGGATTTGACTTATTTTCGTAGTTTTTTTTAGCAGTTTTGCACACATACGAGAACAGATTTACTAGCTGTCAGTTTGTTTCACCTTTAAATTTTAGCAATACCTATTGTTACTGGAAATGTAAGAGTGTAATATTGTGAGTGTATGTTTTGGACAGCTTGTCAAACGTCATTGATTCTCGCAAATAATGGAAGGTTAACATAAGCTTCAGGGTGGCTACAAATAGTGCATTCACTCATTGGTGTAAAAAATACACTTTAATAAGACTAGATACAGCGTGAATACCACTATTATATTATATACAGTGAAACCTGTCTAGTTGGCCACCCTTGTTAGTTGACCATCTGACGAAGTTGGCCAATATTTAACTAGACCAAGAAAATTACATACAGATGTTCCTCTTACTCTTGTCCACCTGCCTGTCTTGGAACCTGGCCACAAATTTACATAGCTTATCTCATCTCTCATAATAAATAACCTGCGAAAGTTGGGCAAGAATGAACAAATCGTCAAGACACAGCAGAAAAAGGTTTAAATATTCGTTCAAAACATTCGTGCAAAAGTATAACACGCACACAGAAGAAAAGGTAGGCCGTGAGTCATCCTAAACTGTAGCGCCATCTGAAGAAAGGAAGAAAGAACTAAGAACTTATACGGAACTTTTTGCTCGAAAATCTAGTGTACTACCTCGAAAAGAAGAGTTGGCAATTTCGTAGCTGTCTCAGCCAATTAGAGACGGTCAACATGTCAGTCGCTTAAACTGGACGTGATTAGTAAAAATGGCGTCTGACAAAGCTGGCAAATATGCACTAAATTTCTATTAAACACTGGATTACATGATTTTGGAAGTTAGAAAGATGTCTATGATGGCCGAAGTTTTATTTTGTATACCATTTAAATACATCTGTTATATCTGCTATATAATTAACGTTCCCAAAGACGTAGTATTCCATGTCTTTTGCCGACTGTTAGTTATCTGCAGTAAACTAAATTCGGACAATAAAAATATTAAGATTGGGTATTTTTAAACTTGGGTTGTGGTAAACATTACCTACGTGAAGCTAATCACATAACATAGAATACGTAATGTTGACTACAGTAAAACCCAGATTAGTGCATTAGCAGAATTTTCCAATGTCGTAGGGTACTTACGAAAACCCGCTTAGCTACTCAGAGGTACTTATCTACGAACAAAAAAAGTCCGCGAAAAGGCGAAAGATCTTCACAACCAACAATTCAAAAGTGACAAGCAAGAGAAAATGTCAAAGCCTCACTAGAGTACTAGAACTCACCACATTATGTTCTAGATTAAGTCTATTATCTTTGATTTTTTTTTGATTCTTAATGCTTTATGAAAAGGGGTATTTAAAAGGGGAATATATCAAGTAAATTATGAAGAAAAAAATGGAAACTATGAGTACTCATACGGGGAATGTAGTTCACCGATATCTACTTAAAGTGGGATTTTAACAAGAGTATTACTTTATAAACATAGAGTTCCAAAAACCGAGGATGTTTTGCGGGTTTTGCACTTAAGAGGGTGGTTCTTAACCGTGATTCACAGTATATGTGTGCTGAACGCTACAATTTAACTTGTATACCATATTGCAAAAACACAAATCCACCAAATTATTTTAAGTCTTACTCTGCTGAGTACCCGGACATGTGAGAATAGAGGGGAACGAAACAGCAGACGGACTGGCCAAGAAAGGCTCTAATACAGACATAACACTAGCTGACAGACAGGTCTTACCGGCTTTCAATTTAGCCGAGGACCGATGGGGCAACGCTAGCGACTGTGCCATAACCCGCAACCTGTGGCCCGCAGTCGACCAGAAAAGAACAATATCCCTACTTTCTATGAGAAGAAGCCGAATCCATGTACTCGTCGGTGTTATAACCAGACACTGTATAATAGGAAACATGGCCAGAAGATACGGCATCCTTATGCAAATGACTTCTGTAGGGGTTGCATGGATGAGGATGAAATAGAATCTATGCCACTGCCCGGCTCTTCAAGAACGGCGCCTTTCTTGTATGGGAGCACAGTTCTTCGACTGTCTGGCTCTGGCTAAGATACCGCTCACATACCTAAAAAGATTTATTATACGATCGAAATGGTATTGTTAACTGCGTGTTTCTACATGCACAACTAGGGTATTCACAATGGACCTTCACGGCCTCTGGGTGAAATTGCATTTACTGCAAACGACCCTCCTAACCTAACCTAACCTTATGTAAGTTTATCAATGTAAAAAACGAAAGAAAAACAAAATTTTTCAACAAACTTCTAGCATCCTGTCAGTAGTGTCAATGCACTGCAATACAGCCCTGTACTTTCACATTACGTTTTCGAAACAATCCACAGGTAAATGGAAATGAAAACTGGTTAAGCATTTTTTTGTTTGCCAAGCAAGCAAACGGGCCAAATTTTGGTAACGCAATAATTACTTTGCGAATAATCGCGCAAACTGTGCTTGTGCACAGACAAACGGTGTGGATAATATGCATGATGCGGATGGAATGCACTCAATTGGGTACAAACAAAAAAACAACAACACTGAACGGTTGACTTAATAAATCAATTCGAATGTATCTATGTGTACATATCTATCTAACTAACTAAGTATGTATGTATATGGAAACAGATACACCCGCTACTTACTACCTATAGTACTATCTACTATTCGAATTCATGTTTATTCGTTTGTAACAAATTCGTTGCGAACATAATCTTCGGCGCCCGTGTCTGAAGGCGACCGACCGGGTGCGGCAATTTTCCCCCCAACCGTCTAGAGATACATTCATCGTTCTGTTTTGAGTTTTCTTTTATTTCTTTTTGTTGTTGCCTTGTTTTGCTATGATATTTTAGGGTTTTAAAGATGATTGTCTCTAGTTTAACTGCTGCGACAAATTGTGCGCTCGTGAATTCTATGATCTCCAATACGACCACTGCTGCTGCTCTGCCTTTGCTACTTCTGACCTGCCTCAATCAATAACAAAAAATATGTTTATGTATGTACAATGTACATGTACATACATATACAAGACGAGAAAACCATTAGAAAATGCTGCACATTATAGTGTTGGTATACGTAGTACGCCGTCTTGTGGGTGTTTTAGTTATGATTAGCCTCCCTTTCCCAGCCACCCCAAAAATACAAATGTGATGGTGGTGAGTTTAAAAGAGGGGGGAAACCAAAATTTATAATCGATCTGGAGATACATATCGCTTATTGAAAAGCTACAATCAGTACACAATGACATACGATGCATAACTTGTACTCGTACTTTTGTATCTATTAAACGAAGAAAAGTATCTATACGTTTTCATCAACCCCCCTCCCTTCTACCCTATAGGTGGTGTATAATATTTCACATTGTGGTGGTGGTGATTGATCGTTTTATCAACTGATCATTATGTATCCATTCGCAGATACAGTACATGCACATGTAGGTACTCGTACTTGTATACAAGGTGAGTGAGTATAGATTGCATCTAGAGGTGCAGAATCCAAAAATAGGTGATTCCTATATAAAACCAAAAAAAAAAAAAATTGGAATAAATAAATAATAATTCTCGTGCTCATACGTAATCTAACTTCACTTTTTCGTCAAGTATACCTATGTATAAGTATTTTATGTTTTTTTTTTTATCAGTACGGAGGCTACACTTTTATGATTGCTGTTATTGTTTAACTGATAAGTTATACGTTACACCTTAGCCGCGCATATCTCATCCGAACTGTGTTTCTTCTGCGATAACAGAGTTTCTAGAGATATCAAGAGGTGAAATCAAAAACGAGTAAAACTGCGTTTTGTAACCTGTGTCGGTGGGTGATGTTTTTCTTATTATACAAGCGAGCATGGTACATCACATGGGGTTATAGATACTTTTCCTTTTTTTTTTTTTGCACAACTTTGTTTTTTTTTTTTTTTAACACACGCGAACTCACAGTCAGTGGGCAAAAAGGGCAGCGAAAGCGCACAGTTTAGCGAGCCGCCGACGAAGGGTAAATGGGAAAGTCAAGAAAATGTATCAACAAATCTGAGATACATATGTATCTGAGAATGACACTGGCCGAGTATCTACACATATGAATATACTTGGGTACGCGTATGTAATATTGATTAATCCTAGATGTCGACAATGACGATGGCGACGGCGAAGGTGACGACGGTACGCGATGTCCGAAGAGGAGGCGAAGGCGGTGAAGGTGGCGATGGCTATGGCGATGGCTTTGGCAGTTTCAACACGGGGACGACTGCCTCGACGCGAGCAAATATTTTACTATACAACAGCGCGATCGATTTGAAAAGTCTGGCGCGTATGTATCTATTTTTAAATTTTTTTATATTTATTTTTAAAATGTTCGCCGTTCGCTGTTATTTGTAATTTGTTTTCCACAATTGCGGCGGCGGCGGCGACGATCAACGTTTTCGCGGAACACTCGTATACGAGTGAGTATAGGTGAATACTAAATATATATTTTTCTTTCTTTCTTTGCTTGCTTATTTATTTATTTTTTTTTACGTTTTATTGTGATTTGCTTTGCTGCTACTGCTTGAGCAATTGGAATCTCAACGCTCAACGTTGACAGTCTTAGGCGAACTGAATCGAGTGGGTAGGCTAAAAAGAAAATCGGTCGGGTGGCGAGCTAAGAATCAACTAAAACAGTCAGCAGCAATGACGACAACAACGACAACAACGACAACGACGACGACGATGAAGTTGTGGCGGTTTAGTTCGCAATCGCGCAACGTACTACGAATGGCACACGGCAACGCAGATACAAAACAAAGTGAAAAACCAGCAGCAAATGCATAACAACAAAATTGGTGGCGGTAGCGGGCAGTGACAACGACGACGACGACTATGAAAAATGGGCACTAGCTTCGATGATGATTCGGTTTTTGAGCTGTGCGCGCAATTGTATCTAAAAAGTACCTATGTAGGTACCACGTTTAAATAATAAATAAATAAAAACAAATGTTGGAGTTATTCAAACGACAACTTTTAATGGCCTACGAGCACATACATAGATACTCTCGTCTAGGAGCAGAAATAGACGCAAAACAGTGCAAGACGCGTCGATCAAAATGACAAATGTAGCATTACTCATACATAAGATCATGATCACAGTTATGGCTTTAAGGACTGTTCTTGTTGCCGTACTCGTATATGGGCGTTAAGATGTGTACAGCAGCCTATGCCAGTCTATGCCTCATCTGTGTAGATCTATTGCCGAAGCGTCGATTGAAGCAAATTACCGATAGATCACGCTGATCCAGTGAGAAAGAGACAGATACTCGGAGAGCCAATGCAGGAGAATGTTCCCTAAGTGATGTCAATTTCTGCAATTAGGGGAGACGCTGCATATTTTCCCTCAAGACGACCAATGCCTGCCGCGTTTTCAAATTCCACACCACACGGGCCAGCGGGGTGGCGATGGAAAAGTAAAGAAACGTAAAGATTTCCTACACTGCACGCACTGCAGTTATGTAGTAATTGACAATTGTCTGTCCGATCATATGTTATCACAATGCCAAGTGTAGAACATGCAATTCCATGTATTAACAAGCATTCTTGCTGTTACCAGCACCATGATGGAATTTCTTATTTTCTTGTTTTTCATTTGTCGGGTCTTTTTTTTTTGTAGTATACGAGAGCATTACTCAATTTGTAGGAATATAAGTTAAGCTTGACGTTACATATGTATTTCAAAAGATGCTGATACTGCACATGCAGTCCGTATACATAAATGGAAGGTACATAAGGTGGACTTGTGCCGTAGTATTCGCAGACTTAACTAGTAAAAGGGAATAGCTACCATGGACTTATGTATGAGCTCATATGTATGGTATCTTTCAATGTGTTATGGTCTACAACAAAAAGTCTTATGAATTCTTGTAGAAATACCTTTTACCCACCACATGAACTCCAAGGACGTTAAGAACGGCGCGGTGTTAAAAAGTTCACATAGAGCTGTGATTTTATACCTTTTTGGAGTCGCAAAAAATACTTTTGTTAGAGTTGCAGGAATTTATTCTCCAATCATACACATAGTAATAATAATATAAGTTTGAGGTAGTAAAGGACTTTGTCTACCTCGGCATTGCTATAACATCAAAAAATGACATCTCATCGGAAATCAAACGAAGGATTATTCTTGCCAACCGTTCCTTGGAGTAGTAAAGTCCTTTCCCGATTGACTAAGGAGCCTTATCATCCCAATCTTGCTATATGGAGCTGAAGCATGGACTCTATCGAAAGCGGATGAAGATATCCAAGGTCGCTTCGAAAGAAAAATTATTCGTAATATATTCGGTCCCGTTTGCGTTGACGGGTTTTGGAAGAGCTGAACTATACGAGCTGTACAGCGACATCGACCTGGTTAGAATACTGCGCATTGGGCGTTAAAGATGGCTAGGACATGTACAGCGTATAGACATTAACGCTCCGGCTCTGAGAATATTCGATTTTAACCCGGAGGGTTAGCGCAGCAGAGGATGACCTAGCCTAAGATGGCGCGCACAGGTAGAAAAGGACCTCAACCACCTTGGAGTGCGCAACTTGAGGCAGTTAGCTAAGGCCCGGGCTAACTGGAAGGGGTTGTTGGTTGAGACCCTGGTCCACCCCGGACTGTAAAGCCAGCTAGGTAGGTAAGTTCATATAATGGAGTCGTTAACAGATGTCCTCGAATACAAGTTAAAGCATAAATATTTATTCGCCGTCAGCAAGCTTAGCGTCTTGTAACTATTTGTGGGTGCGTGTTACCTCTCGTCAATGATATCCTTAAGTGCTTGTCAGACATTCCGTAGAGGTGGCACGATAAAAAAAACTTGTTGGTCGTTTGATTTGGTCCAGTATTAAGCAAATTAAGAGCTATCTCGGAGGAAATAGGTATAAACAGCTCCATACGATTCCCAGATCACAGCAGTGTCTTCCAAGCTGAGGTTCTAGCAGTGACAAAGGCCACCCAATTGGTGTCAATGATGACAATATCGTGAGAGGATATCTCAATTTACATTGACAGCTACGCAAATAACATCTAAGCTTGTAAAGTGTTGTCGCGAAGAGCTGAAGATTCTCGACACGCAGCACAATGTAAAACTCTGCTGCTGAGTCCCGAAGCAATAGATGAATTATCCAGAAAGGGTTCAACTATAGATAAAGAACAAGCAGATGGGACGGGTAAACCTCCACTCTGCTATCTTTGGGCCTAAATTGTACAAAGATCAGTAATTGAAGCAAATAACGGGTGGAAATCCCCAACCACCTGCGAGGTATCAAGAAGATCGTGGCCAGAATACGTCAAAACAAGAAGAATGAAACTCCTACAAAAAAAACAAAAAGTTGTTGTCAAAGCTCACATCACTATAAAATACCAAATGAAAAAATTACGACTGAATGATGATGACATTTGCAGGAGATGCGGTGACGAAGGGGCACATGAGGTCACAGTCCATTTCCTCTGTCACCGCCTTAATCTCTGTCAACTGAGAAATAGAACCCTGGGCAAATTCTTCTTTGAACACATCGACGAGCTATCAGATGGATCATCATGTGACCCACTTCAATTTGCCAGGGCGGGCGTCCGGATGGTTTAAGCCCAGATGCAAACACCATGGGTGGGAACACACTATCTATGGGTACTAAAATGGGTCCACATGGACCTAAGTGTGATGAGGATGTAACCGTTCTCAACAGCCCGCTAACCTAACCTAACCTAAATTTAGGCCTAGGACCCCAGTTTAAGTGGAATTTATCTTCAATACTACTGTGGCGTTTAGGCATTAGTAACTATACTGTGTTTTGCCAGCTTCTCAAATTGTTGTAGTTCTCTAGGCTTGGACTCTTTGATTAAAGGCCCTTAAGTGCTGCTTGGCTGTACGAAATGATGTAAATATCAGAAGTGCCAACTATATATTTTCGTAAGCATTGCCGAACATTCTTATGTATATTCATACATATTTCTAAAGGTTTCTGGTGAGAGGCTGTGGCATTCGTCGTCGCTTGTCACGCCGAAGAGTCACGGTTCAGACCCAGATGTATCCGAAACATTTATTTCTCGCGAAATAAAAATAATTTGATCAGTTTCAGAAGTTAACGTCAAAACTTATTGCGAAGGTATACCACTGGCAATAGGATGGTGATATGGCTGAAGAAATTGATCATGAAAATCATGCCGCTGTGCTATACAGGTCCATCTAGTGTGGGTGACAACATATAAACGGTCAAATGTAGTACTGGACCATTCACTGGCGAAAAGATGGCATAATGTTTCCACACTTTTGTATTTGTTGGTTGAAACCTTAGCCTCCATAGTGGACCATAATGTAGAAATCCATCGTATTCAAGTTTTGTTGTGCTAGACGCGCTAACACCAAATTGTTTGCGTGCCCCAGGAGGTTAACGCGATCTGTTATCGGTATACTTCCATATCTTACCTTCAAAGCTGAATTGGCACATAGGGTGGCGACTTCTTAGAGCAGATAATTGGTCTCCATTGTTCGAATCTTTTAGTTTTGTTTTATGTCTCATGAAGGGATTATTGTTTCCTTGAAATAAACTCACGACTGACTGAACGTAAGAATATTAACGGAGTTTGAATAAGCATTTGTCCTCATCCTGTCTTATCCTGTGATATACATACCATATTTCATCATCCAAGCACCAGAAAAAAACTATTGTGCTGAGCTTTTTCGTCGATTCCGAAAGGTGTATAATGGCTTTTTATAAACCTAAGGCTAAGGACAACTCAGACTAAGAGTTATACATATACGTGGGTGGTCCGATAAGTACTTAGCCTCACAGCCCGATGGTGCCAGTATCGCAAGACAGAATTTACTAGTACATTCTCTTAGACGGTTACTGTCAAAATTTTAGCCGAATCGGACTCGTATTTTCGTTTTGACCACGTGTCACGTGACAGCTTGTCTGCGAATTTTAGTATGAAAAGTTCATTTTAGTATGAGGAGGTACTTTGCAGACCTCGAGAAAACCTTTTTTTGGATGGGTTAAAGAAGAAGAAGAGCATCGCTGGATCAAGTGTATCGAGCTAAAAGGAGACAATGTTGAGAAATAAATCGCTACTTTTCCAAAATGTTTGTTTTTCTTTTGTAGGCTTAGTACTTATCGGACCGCCCTCGTATTTCCTTCAGGTTCAGGTATAATAGAACAATATTTTGGGTTCTAAATTGTCAAGGTATTCTAATAATTTTCAGCGCTGATTGATTTCATTGCTTGATTTTATTAATAGAAGTACAAACATAACATACATATATTCAATCATTAAGATACGAAATTTCATAACCATGGACGAAACGTGGATTCATCACAACACACCAGCGACCAAGGAACAGCCGAAACAGTGGACTTTTTCAGACTAATCGAAGCCAAAGAAGGCCAAGGTGGGTCTGGCGTCAGTATTTTGGGACGCACGCGGTGTCATCCACATCAATTACCTTGAAAAGGGTAAAAGGATCACCGGTGAATATTATGCAGAGCTCTTGGATCGATTCGACACTGGCGCGGTAAGAGATTTGAGTCGAATGAAGAGGTCACCAATGAAACAAACGCCTATTTTGAGGGGCCCGAGAAATCGTATTATTTGGAGGGAGGCATCAGCAAATTGGAGAAACGTTGGATGAAGTGCATAGAGCTGGAGACTGTGTTGAGAAATAAAATGTTCTTTTGCTGAAAAGAGTGTTCCTTATTTTAATTTTCAAGGACTTATTAACCCACCTTCGTAGTTAAGTCGAAGTTGACACCTTCCGGAGAGCTATCCAGTTTTTGTTGGTATGCCAGACACTTAATAGAAGTAATCAATTATACAAACAGTAAGCCCGATCAAAGCCATTGGAATATGCACGGCTTCTTGGTTCGATTTTAATTAGAAATGCAAAAATATTAGTCATAAGTTCATAAACAGGTATATTCACTATATCTGTGGTTTCGAAGAACAGCACCAAACCTCTTCTCGTAACTATAAATGGATAAGAAGCATTAAACAATTTTAAGAATATATCAAAAAAATCGGTCAGAAGTTGTTTCAATATTTTTAACACTCAAAGCAATCATTTTTAACGTTTCTACGAATCAATAAAGAAAAAAAAAACTTATCTGAATAATTTGTTTTCGCTAACATGCGTATCTATAATTCACGTTATACATTAAAAGTTGATGGATACTGTCCAATAAAATATATATTTCAGTGTTTTACTGGAAATTCATTTTTCCAAATAACTATGGAGGTTACTTCATATGATAACAGGCTTTTTGTTTATGGCACACTTTTTGATTGATATGAATAATCACCTGCTTACAACTTTTGAATAAGATTACAGAGTTTACAGACTTTCTGATACTTCTTTGACTACCTAGACCTAGTAAAATCCATTTCATATTTGTATCTATATGTTTTATCATACAAAAACTGGGTATAAATTCGTAAACGTCAATTGCATGACGATGATCACGATCGAGAATTCGAAAACGCTTTCACACGTCCATCAATAATTCGAAAACCTATTGCCACTGCAGCTGATCGCAAAACATCGTGCAACAGCGCATTCGATGGCATTTTAATGCACTTGCGTCACAGCACTGCAAATGATCATTGCAACTTTGACGAGATCGTAGTGCAATTGACGTTTAATTCACCCTGTATCTTGATACTTGTGTCCCAAAATTAACCCCATATGCAGTCCGAGGTTCATGCGCGAGGTATGCAGTTTAAGGGTTCGTTAAACCTCCTGAGATTAAAAACCAACGTTTTCCTTTCCTGCTACTTTTCGACGAATATCATTGCTTCATGGGGTTCCCCGAATTAAGAAGCTATCGTTTCGTTCATTTGACTTTACCCCGTGAGATACGCATTTTTAAAGTAGAGCTATAACGCGCTGATAGAGCGCACCTGTGTTGGCCTCTAAGAAACCTGTAGATTATAAGCTACTAGAAATATTTCTACAGAGAGTGAATGCCAAAGCTTACTTATCCTCTAAAAATTAACAATAAGTTGCAATACATCTGCACAAGCAAATTGCCAAAGCCACCTGGCCTAGTCAAATCACCAACAAAAAACGAACAGGTGCTTATTGATGCTAGGCACACGCATACACATCCATTATATTAGACTAAGCTTACTCACCCTACGTTGCCTACTTGTAAATTGTTTTCAATTAATTTTATTCTGTTTTTTAAGCCTAAGCCTGTCCCGGGAGATGCTTTAAAGAATAGTGAAAATCGCATCAAAATTCGGTTAGTGGTTTCTAAGATTGTAAAGAACAAACAGACAGATAGACGCCTGTCGGTGATTTTATTTTATACAGTTCAGGGATGAGTCTGATTCAGAGACGGCGAACTAATTCTTGAATAATTTCTCGGTATCAAGGCCAATAACATAAAGTACAATGACATTGACATATATTGCGGTATTTCAGTGAAAATCCGTCTTTTCCACGTAATGGCACGGATTTCTGGAAGGTTAGTCTGCAACTTGCAGCCGTACCGAATTTTTATCAATTGACGTACTTTTTATGCTATAGGAAATTGTAAGGCTATAGCAAAGCATTGCACAATTTTAGACTAACAGCATCCTGGCTTTTTAATTGTGACTCATTGTATGAATCAAGTCATATCTTAAAAACCGGCTGTAGAGCTTCCAATTTAAACTTCTTTAACTTTAGGGCTATGGATTGGGATTTAGATTTAACTAAAATGGACGATTGAGACGATGACAATAGGTCTGTGATTTTAGTCCAAAGAGAGTTCTGGCTGTCATTTGGCTGCATTCCTCTCAGCAGATGGACTGGAATGATGCTAGTTTACTCTTTTACCGAGCGTTGGACAGTCACAAGAAGGCCATATAGCCAAGATTCTTCAGTTAGGGCACAGCATTTCGACCCGGGACTTATCTGCGAAAATGCAGACAATTATTCACAAGGATTTGAGCTTATTTCCCTACAAAGTTCAAAAAACAAGCAAATTGAATCCAGCCTTGCCGATTTGCTTGAAATTTTCTCAGAAGATCTTTCAAATGGTGGAAGAGAACCACAATATGTTGATCCTAATTTAATTTCATTTAATAATTTTTATGCCTTACTAGCTGGCCCAGCGGCAGACGTTGTCCTGCCCTTTCCGGTATGTTGTGCGATGATTAAATAACGTTAAAGTAATACATACATATGTTTAAAAAAGTAATCTCTAAAGCTATGCTCAGACGATTGCCAGATCTCACAATATTGTCAGGTCTTACATTGGAAAAGTTGTCAGAGGTTGGGACAAAACCTGGCTGCTGGCTACCATGTGAGCTGACAATTTAACGTTGAAAGGAAGTTGTCAGCTAATTGTCAGCACATTTCTAGACCTGAAAATATTGTCAGATCTGGCAATCGTCTGAACATAGCTTAGTTTAATAAGGTTGGGTCATTGACCCTCTACCAGAATCAGAAATATGTTTGAAAGTAATCCGATGTGGCCATAGAAATGAATGCTCATTGTCGAAATACAATTCTGATTGATGGGTGTTCATTGTACATTTCCATACAAAACACAAATTTCGATTTTCTCAATTTTTCGGCTTTTGCTTTGGGCTTTCCCAAATTTTCCCTATATTGAGGCGAATAATCCAGAAAAAGAATCATCCAAATCGGTCGAGCCGTTCTCAACTTTTTGTGAGACTAACGCACGGCAATTGATTTTTATATATATAGAAAAGAAGAAGAATATATAAGGCACATTTTGATTTAATCGGCAATATGAACACGCATAATTGTCAAATATGGAGTCACTCTAACCTGAAGAGAGACGGGACTGCATCCAGCTCGAGTCACAGTATGCTGTGCAGTTTCATCAAGCTGCATTGTCTTACTTACTTAGTTGGCGCTACAGCTCGATGTGAACCTGTGCCTGCTTCTCGCAACCATTTGTGTGTGCGTGTTATATTTTTTTGCACGAATGGAAGGGACCTACAGTTTTTTGCCGACTCCGAACGGCGAGTTGAGAAGCTCAATCGTGACAAATTATACTCTTTGATGCTTGTCAGACATTCGAAAGAGGTGGGCACTGTGAAAAACTTTTAGGTGTTTGCGGCGGGATTCGAACCCAAGACCGCTGGCACAGTAGTCCGACGCACTAACCACTTGCGCTACGGTGCCCACTGCATTGTCGGGCCATACTTTTTTGAAGAAAATAGTCAATCGAGACCGTTATTTAAAGGTTTTGTAAGTGCCCTAGAACTAACCCAAAAAAAATATCTCCTTCAACTCTGTGTAGTTAGAGTAAGATTGTGCAACTTAACACATAGGCAGGCTTATTATGACAGAATTGATGCGAAAATCGTAAGCTGATATCCAGGAACTCCACTTAAGTTTGGCCGCCAAGGTCTCCTGACTTGAATGCAAATGATTTTTTTTTTGTGAGGTTATTGTAAGCAGAAAGTCCTCAAAACTATGCCCATCAATTTGAATTAATTAAATTATAATTGAAGCAATTCCTGCAGCAACCCTACATGCACCAATGAACCATACTTTTTAATAAGATAACAAGCAATGCCGTTTCCGAACTAACTTCGATTATTAATTGTTCACTATCCATCTTCAGTTGGTATCAATTTTTGACTAAACTCGCGCTTGCAATTTCAATTCAAAGCTCGATAACCAAAGCCTTAACCCTTTCGTTCGGGGTTAGTTATTTACATATTAATCATAACCTTCAAAATAAACGGTTCTGCACAATAAACCTGAAGTCTAAAAGCTGGAAATACGTTAAGATACCGTTGGAAGACGATCTGGTACAGATTCAAACCAAATTGGAGGAATATTTTGATTGTTAGGGATGTTTATGTGGTACATAAATGTATCTGCCGGAAAGGGTAAAAAGTAACATAGGGCAGCCACCAAGGTAATAAACGAGATCTTCATCACGGTCAGCTCGATCTGTGTCGATGAGGTACTTATGTATATATCCATACTTAGGCGTGATATTCAAATTTTGGGTCCATGTAATTATTGATCATATCAGAATTTAATCACTTGGATTTGGAATTTCCACTTGATATAGAATTTCCCTCACACGTACAACCAGGTAATTTGCTAACATAATTCACCCCCAAAGAAATTCAATAAATATTTAACAAAGAATACCAAATACTCAATCACCTTTCAATAAAATAAATAAATTTACTTAAGCATTTTCAGCAGAAGAACGAGTATGGTGTTCACACATCGAAAAATATGTATCTGGCGCATATGCTGCCGCTGCGCGTCGTTTTGTGTGGGAAAATCCCGGCATAAATTGATTTAGGTGCCACCGCCTGCTGCAGGTTCATAAAAGTAGTCATGATGTGCCCTTTACATAATAAAAACAAAACGCTACACTAGAGTAGTATATTTTAAATTGGCTTCTTGCCTTGCAGGCCCGCGCATCTATCTACCTGTGTTCGGGATTAGTGGGCCTTGCAGAAATTACCTTGATATCAGGTGAACATAGGAAAAGACCGAAATGTTCACGGATTGCTGGGGGAAAAACCCTCAACAGAAATTTATAAACAACATATGGATGTAATAACTCTACTCCGTCAAAGGCATTTCGATTCCGGAGATTACAGTTTGAATATTATGGATAAATTCTGTTGAAAGATCAGGTGACATTGTCAAGGTGTGATAAGATTGCTTTGGAACGTTTATTAAACAAATGACTGTGATCATATTTATTTTCTATTTTCCGCTTTGGGTACGAATATGTTTTTACAAAGTAAAACGCAAAAAGTAATAAAAATTGAATGTCTGTCTATTGAATAAATTTTAAGGATAACCAATGGAATCTGTATCTATACGTGTCAGTCAAATGGGATGAATGTGCGAGGGTAGACAAACGTTTTGCGAAAACAATTGAAAAGGACTAATTGAAGGTTTTGTTTGAAGCTAATGTCAATTGGTATTGAAATATCGAAAGGAAAGTATTGTTGTATCTCACGTGGTGGCAAATATGTAGAGAGAAAGTTCATGGAGGCATGCGATTGATATATTCCTACGTGAACTTCCTTAACTATACCAAATTTTCTAAAATGATATCTTTAGATCGGTTTGTGCGAGGTGTATCTTGGGTGGGGCCCAAGGGAGCGCGCAAAACCGCCAATTATTAAATTTAAAAATCAAAATAAACTACAATATTGTGTCACCAACAAACTGCAACGGTTCCGGAAAACTTCAAAAAAGCAATCAAACTTCGTAAAAAAGGGGATCTCAACGACCCAACTAATTATAGAGGAATATCCTTTTTGAATACCTCTGCAAAGTTGTTTGCGGCTCTGATCTATCAGAGACTGTTTAAGTGGGTGTAAGATAATGAGATTTTCTCGGAGTTTCAAGCGCAAAAGGTTGTATGCATTTTTTGTTGATTTTCGAGCGGCATTTGACTCAATAGTCCCCGCGAAGCTCTATTCTACAAATTATATGAAATTGTGTTTTCTAGCAAAGTCTAGACGAAGAAAAAGAAAAGAAATGTATGAAAACATCATAGCATGTGTATGGGATAAACAATGGGGGTGAAGCAGTGGTGTATATTAAGTGCACTACTATTTATATTATTCATCAATCATCATTTTAGAAGAAAACTACGAAAAAAACGTTCCATTTGAGTGAGGAAAAAACAACAATTTAAAAATTTAAATAAATATAGATACATGCGTATGTATGAATAAAAATAAATTTATTGAAATCATACATATTAATAAATAAATAAATAAATTATATGCAAAACAATAAATAAATCATTTAATAATAAATAAGAAAAAATAATTAAATAAATATACATGTACATATATTAATATATACATATACATAAATAAATTAATAAATAATATGAAAATAAAATAAATAAATTATGTAATAACAAATAAGAAAAAATAAATAAATAAATACATTCATATATGTATGTATATAAATAAATAAATAAATAATATGGAAAAAATAAATAAATAAATATATGCAAATTAACTTTAACAGAAAATAAATAAATTAATATATAAATAAATAATAAGCAAAATAAATAACAAAATTAAATAAATAAGTAAATACATTAAACATTCAACAAAGATACATAAATAAAAAAAAGAATATTAACGTTATTTTAGTAGAAAAAATAGAGAAATATTTTTAAACATTAAGCTGGTTTATAAGATGATCTGATGTTTCACAGTTTCTTAAAAATCGATCAGTCAATCTCGTGGACCATGGTGTTCAGAGATGGAGGCGGCAGATTTTCAAGAAGCGAAAAGTGTACGTATCGCGATGAGGCTATTGAAAATATATTCAAATACAAATATCTAGGAGTTCTAATACCAGGTAATTTAAATTTGAATAGACACTTAGAGGGAAACTATCTGATGCTAGGCGCGCAATATGGGGAAGTTGCATTAATGATAACTTTGTTACCCATAACTCAAAACAAAAACTGTTTCGCACAACAGCAGCATCAATATTTTTTTATGGAGCCCAAGTTTGGGGATATCGTTCTTATCCAGCAGAGAAATTTGACTATGAATATTGTAAGAAAGTACGTATCTTGTCAACTCCAGCTTAAGGGATAAAATAAGAACTATATTTAATCTGAGAGGGGAACTGGTACACCTAAATTTCATACCGGACCGCCCAGAACTACCAATTTTGTGCAATATATGCAATTTGAAAGAAAGAGAAGATCTGTTCTATTTTCTAGCCATTTGCCCAATTTTAAAAGAACTGCGCTTAAGATTCTTTGGATCAACCATCTTGAGTAAAAATGGAACAATCTGCATTTTAAATGGACAGCAAGGATGGGATTTATTATATATTCACGCATCTTATGCCCTGGGCTATACAGAAGTGATATAATAGACGAGAACTTTTAAGTATGTATATACATATATTTAAGTTAAAATTTAGTTTTATTTTATAAATTTTGCAAATAATCGTCAGCTATCTACCAGTATAGCTATCAGCCAAACCAAAAACGACTTTGAATTTCAATTGTTTTTGGAAATAACTAAAATGAAAATAAAAGTCAATTAAAACTGAAAAAAAAAAACAAAACTAGTGTCACAAAATTGGAAATAACGCAATACTAATGTCATTTTCCATTGGACATCCGGAAGCGACTAGAATATCCAATTATCTTGAAAATATGCTGAAACTTCTCCAATATATGACAGCTTTAGCGACCGCTGCGGTGCTGGAACAAGAAGTGAGGCCAAACTTCTTCATAATCGCATGACGTGCTACGATTTTCTGACGTAGCTAGGATTTTGGAACGATGTACTCGTTTCCATTGCCAGTGTCCAAAAGCGCCTCTAGGACCCTAGTATGAATTTTCTTAATGCTGCCTTGAACATAAAAGCCCTCCGAGACTATTTTTCAAATAAAAGAGTGAGGTTAGTTAATGAGGCATTCAAAAGAGGATTCAGTCCTTGCCATGAATGGGATGTAGCCACGGAAAGGCGTCGAAGGCGAAAAAAATGTATGGCTCGAGAGAGTGCGTCGGACGTAGTGTTGACCGCTCAATAAGAAATGGAACGAGTAATGAAGGGATCGCTGGATCGTATCGTGTGTGAATTGAGTGAAAGGTTTACTCGTTTGCATGAGACTGACGCCAGATTTGGATTTCTTCCAGATATTAAAACACTGTGTTACTGCACTGAGTACTGCGATAATTTCAAAAATAAATGTAAAGAATTTGGAGATATCTATGAATGCAATGTTAACGGCGATCATTTATTGCGATGCGAATGCTCATATCTACAAGAAAAACCGTCAACATAAAAATAACCTGGAGAGCTGCTTGAATTTATTGTGTCGTACGGAGATGAAAGCGTATTTCCGAATTTGCGCATTTCCATTAAAATTCTACTCACAGTTGCAGTATCCATCGCAAGTTATGCGCGATCTTTCAGTAAATTCAAATTAATACTTTCGTACTTGAGGGCTACAATGGTCAAGAAAGGTTATGCTCAGTCAGTGTAAAGCGAGAAGAAACGAATTGAACTGATTTCGAAAACAGTTCAATTCGTTCAATTCGTTTGCGTCGTAGAAGGCCAGGCAGGTGCAACTGTAGTGTAACGGTTAGTAAGTAATACTAAATATACATAGGTGGCGCTACAGTCCGGGATGGACCAAGGCCTCAACCAACAATCTCTTCTAGTTAGTCCGGCCATTAGCCAACCGCTTCCAGTTCCATATAGCAAGACTGGGATGATAAGGGTCTTATATAGAGTCTCCTTAGTCGATCAAGAAAGGACTTTACTGCTCAATTGCCTTCTTAGCCCAAAGAAACAGCGATTGGCAAGAGTAATCCTTCGTTTGATTTCCGATGAGATGTCATTTTTTGATGTTATGGCAGAGCCGAGGTAGACAGAGTCCTTTACTACCCCGAAGTTGTAGCTGTCTATTGTGACTTTCTGTCCAATTCGTTGATGTTGGATGTCCCGTTTTGTTGGCAGCATATATTTTGTTTTGCCCTCGTTTACCGCTAAACCCATTTTAGCCGCTTCCATTTCTATACTTGCGAACGCACCGGTGACAGCTCGCTGTATTCTACAAATGATGTCAATATTGTCGGCGTATGCAAGTAGTTGAACGGACTTTTGAAAGATCATTCCTCGTGTGTTGACTTGTGAATTCTGAACAATTCATTCAAGTATGATGTTGAAGAAGTCGCATGACAGGGCGTCCCCTTGTCTGAATTCGGTGAGGTCATTACCGACCTTGATGGAGCAGCGAGCTTTCTCCGTCGTCATCTTGCACAGACGGATGAGTTTGGCAGGGATGTCAAAACTAGACACGGCTTTTAAAATCTTCCAAAACGGGAAAATATAAGACGAGCGGTTGTGTCCAGCTAGAGTTAGCTTAGCATGGGTATTGTATTGAATTGTTTTAAGAGAAATATGTTGATATCATTTAAACAAATATAAGAAAACGTAATTATGAATACATTGACGTATGACACTCGAGTTTTAGATATGTTCGCTTTCCTTTAACAATATACATAATTTACATGATTTAGCAAATGATTGGCGAGTTTTTTATGGTTATGTTATATTATCTCCTTTCGGGCTTGTGAAATCGTGCATACACACATATATACATGTATAGTACTCTACACAATCATCTGAGTAATTATCGTTGAACGATGATAATTACCAGCAGTCATTTACGGATATTCTGTCTATTTAATTTAATTACTCTCCAAAAATATGCTCCGAAGAGACCGAACTTCAAAGATGTGTCAAAATACGTGACGCTAATGCAATAGTAGTAGAAAACAGTCACTGAAAACTTTATATCAAATCAGTGATGAATATAAAACAAAGTTTAAAATTCAAAGTGGCAATATTTATATCAACAATTACTTTGTAGACAGTATCAATATCAGTCTTATCGATTTACCATCATCAATCTCCCGCAAAAAGAACCTTGTTTTTCAAGGGTTTTTTTTAATTTTGAATTTAGATTTCTGGAAATTTCTTTTCTCCTTTTTTTCCTTTCAAAAATTGGCCAACTTCGTCGTATTGCCAAATTTTTATAAAAAGACTGAATTGTCAAAGCCTCCAGACCAAGAAAAATAAAAATGTATAGATGAAACTACGATGAAACTATTTTGAGTGGGAAAATGTTATTTCTGTAATTTCCCAATGTAATATGTACGTTTGGGCCTGATATGATACTGACTTGTTTCTTTCTTACAAATGTTAGCCATAAAAATGTCTCAAAACATGAGTTACTAAAATCTATAGAAATCGTTTTGAGTTTCTTTTCAAATTCATCCCTAAAAGCGAGATATGGAGTCAAAGTGAGATTTTTCATAACTTGAGCATGGAAAATATTTAAATGTTATGAAAATCGAATAATAAATGTTAAGGAACTAACCATTCACACCAATACGCTGGTTTTAAATTCCACCATGAATTCTTAAGGAGTGACGTTTGGTATTTCCCAAAAAATAATGATTTTTAAAGCTGCTATGGCCGATCTCCAGGATCTCCTATAAAAAAAAGGCGTTGGCAGTGAGCAGGGTAAATCTGGACTGGATCTGTTGTTAAGGTGGCGCAACAGTTTGGGGGCGAAACAGGGCCTACTTCTCGCAACCATTTGTGTGTGCGTGTTAAATTGTTGTACGAATGGAAGGGACCTACAGTTTATGAGCCGACTTCGAACGGCGAGTTGAGAAGCTCCTCATGACAAATGATACTCTTTGAATGCTTGGGTGTTTTGCTGGGATCGAACCCTGACAGCACTGCGTAGCTCACATAAAAACCCCAAGAAGATTACGTTAATATAAATGATTATCTACTTTATGGACGGAATAAGCAAAATATTAATTTTTATCAAAATGGCGGCTTTTAAAAAAATGGATTTTCCATAAAAATTTTGGGCTTAAATTAGTTAATTAAATGGAAATGATTTATCGGTGAGAAAAAACCTTCGATTCACTAAAAATGTATAAAACTTGTGTAAAAATTTGAGTTTTTGAAAAACAGTTTTCAAAAAAACGCATTCAACGTTTGAAAAGCCCAGTTAAAAGACCCATTGTGCCTTTGCTAAAGTGCGTGTTTCTTTGAGAATATTTGTCGGATTGACAACCTGAAATTTTCAGTGTATAAATTTATCAACATATGTATGTATGTTTGTATGAAGGTGCATTACGAGAATTAAAGAAAATAAATCGATTTTTTGAAAATCCTGACTGCGTATAACCCCTTCATACATTCTTATTGGAAACAATTATTTTGACACACGATTGAATTCTTCTAAGTCATTAGAAAATGTATCTCTAAAAATGCACAGGGTAATACAGCAAGAATTCCTGGTTAGCTTTTAAAATTCCGTATATAAATCTGTGGTCAGAAGCCATAACCTCCTGAATCAGATTCGGCCAAAATTTTACTTAGGCGGTTATGCCTTGTGTCATAAGAAAAGAACCAAAATATCCCCCGTATAGCTCAGTTAAAATTTAAATGTGTCCTGAATGTTAGATGTTTTTTTTATTTTAAAAGGAATTGGTATTAAGAGCTTAAACTTACTCTTGAAATGTAAGATTTACCATGCTTTATAGACTATATGAGAGAACTGCGAGTTGTGTCAGTTAAATGACATTTACTTGAAGTGGCGCTACAGCTCGGGTAGAACCTGGGGCTGCTTCTCGCAACCATTTGTGTGTGCGTGTTATAATTTTGCACGAATGGAAGGGACCTACAGTTTTTTTCCGACACCGAATGGCGAATTGAGAAGCTCATTGACAAATGATACTCTTTGATTGCTTGTCAGACATTCGAAAGAAATGTCATTAATCAGCTAAATACTTGGATATGAGAACACTTACAAACAAAAGTGGTTTGTTTGGTAATTTTTCTTATAAATGAAGTCAGAGGTGATCCCCAGAGTATGACTATTATGGGTAATTGCCACAACCACTCGTACATCAAGGAAAATATTATTATTCACAAAACTAGTATAAAACTACGTATGACGCCACTAGATTTGTTACGTTTTAACGTTGAATACATTTTTGAAATATGTATCATAGAAAATACTTAGGTGTCAGAATTTAGTTCCGATGACGTAACATGCACGTCAATCATCATAACCCTATACGGAATGGGATTTCAAAAAAATATAAAAATTCTACAAAAGTTATTTGTGTAAAATATCTTGCTATGACGCGTCGCTCCGTATTTTATTTTTTCTTTCGTTCGGTATCTACGTGACTCGCCGACAAAAGTGGATGAGTGTTGCATAATATGCAATCCAGAATCGAAATGTTTAATTTAATTCTACTTATACCTACTTGTGCTACTTTTAAGTGATTATTAAAAGCTAAAGTTCTCGAAGATTTCGATCACAGATCCAAATCAACTTTTTCTTGTAATTTTCAAGAGGTGTTCTTCAAATAAAGATGGCTTGTTACTAGGACATTGCGATGATCGTGGGCAGGTTCAGCTAATTTGCAACGAAGGGAAAGAATTTCCTTCTTCAAACATGGTTAGAATCGGCTGCAATTCCGGTGAAGCTTTGATATTATGACCAATTTGTCTTTCTCTGACTACTCCTCTTCTCCAATTCGCATTCCATTCACTGCACTATAGTATATTGTGGGCCATTTCTTTCAAAACTCTCAAGTTAGTAAAAGGCTTAAGATGCCTGATGTAAGCTCAGTTAATTCAATTACCTTTGGTCCTTGTACGAAAGCAAACGATTAGTACAATATTGTCAGGTCTACCAATGAGCTGACAATGACATACTTCAGTTCACACACGGTTGTAAGATTTTGCCCCAATTGCTGACAATTTCGTTGTCAAATGGTTGATCTTAAAATGGTTTTTCTGGCAAAGTTGCCAGGCCAAAGTTGGCAGTTCACACCGTGTAAGACATTTGGGCCACATTTTTCATCGATAGATCTGACAATATTGTAAGATTTGACAACCGTTTGAGCATATCTTAAGTGCCATTGCAGTTGCTGCTGCCACAAATAGAGTTCTAAGCATTACCATCGTTGGCAACTTTTGTGGTCAAAGTGACTGAATACATTTTTTTCTTGCGAATTTAAAACTCATGAAAGGCAATTTGAAAAAGTGTCAGGAAATAATAAATAATATAATCATAAAAATAGTAAAGGTATAGAAATTAGGAAGAAATAAACTGTCAATAGAAGTTCGTGCTTACGAAACAATAATGTTGGACGAAGCCGCATATAGTAACTAAAGCAGTCCCAAGAAATCTTTAAAGCTATATGGCAGCTGAGCAGATGTACACACATTTCAAGTTCTGAAAGCTGTCCTATTGACATCATCGAACGTCCGCAGCGAGTTGGAGAAAATGAGAAATTTTTTGAAATCAGGTTAACTATACAAACTGCATCGTTAAATGCTATCAATTCAAGGACATAGAATACATTTTTTTACCCGACTAGGCAAAAGAAAGGGTTATAATGAATCTCACAGGCTGGATTTGTTTGTTTTTTTGTTTGTATGTAAGGATGTCACCTCGTACAGCCTAAACTGTGGAACCGATTTCAACAAATGAGTTGTCGTTGAATTCGTGTTGATTCTGAGTGTGTCCTAGAATATGTGACGTCATAGAAAATTCAATATGGAGGACGGCACCAAGCAAGATGGCGGATAACCTTTTTATTTTTTTTTTATGACCACCTTGATAGTAGTATCAAATGAAAGGACTTGGCGAGTAGAATACAATACCTACGCTATGACTTTATTCTTAGTTCAATATAGCAGACGCCCGCAAGATAGCGGATTACCGTTACAACCTCCTTAATGGGTATCAAATGTAGGCGTTTGACAAGTGGAATACGGTAAGTTAAGTTACGTGTCATTTTAAATTGAATATGAATGGGTTTGACAAGTAGAACACTACATTACATACCTACTTACATTCTTCATATTTTCTGAAACTAAAAAGTTGTAAATAAAAAATTAAATTAAAAAAACGAAAACCCGACTACGGAAAAAAAACTAACTAAAAAGTACGAAACAAGATGAAATGAAACGATGATCTACAGAGTAAAGCCGTGGTCAAGTGCCGTTTCGTCCTATGAATGCGTACTTTTTTATTCAAATCAAAACAAAAAGTCATCATATCTCGCAGCAAAAACTGGGGTCACGGGATTGGTCCCAAAAACTATCCCTGCGTTAGGTACCACCTGATAGACATGCCAAAAACCCCTTGTATTTACGCCGATCAGAACCCTTTTATAAGCATTTTCAAAATGAAACTCTTAATGAGTTCTACCGCTAGAGAACATGAGCTCCAAAAGAGTATATATGTATGTATTCCGGTTAAGTTTCTCAAGTATATTCGAAAAATCCAGAAGCGTAAGATAAACTTTTTCAAAATCACATCTTAGATGCTGGTTATGGCTTAATAACTGTACTTTATCCTCGCCTGAAGATGGATAAAAAGTGATAACATACGAGGACAGTAGTATTCGAATTTAAAATCCATACGATTTGTTTGGCTCGAATTTTCCCAATACCTTTGGAAAGACAGCATAAACTGCTGATGGGGTTGACTTTCTTAGTTACTCCCTATTAGTATTGTATGAAGAAACGCACATATCTACCTTGGAAGAAATATTCGAGCAATATTTCAATATAAGGAAATGATATACGAGTATGTACCTGTAGGTCAGTATCACCTGTGAATAGTACTGCCTCAATTAGGCTCTAGTTCTTCCAAAAAGTAGAGTCATACTCATATGCACCAAATGAAACATTGCACCAGATGCTAAAAAAGAAATTGGAAAAACCCGATTCGTAAAGGTCTACTCGTACCTATGTTCACACGTCGCAGGGCACACAAAGGGCCTGTAATGCGGATTAAATAAAATCGGATTCCGAGGAAAATCTACAAACGAACCTGGCACAGGGAGTGACTAGTGAGTGCATTTTCGCAGGCGTGTTTTATCCTTTGCTTACGGGTTTAAATACCTTTTTTTTGTTGAATTTTTTCGTTATAGATTCAAATAATTGTGGGCAAACATACAAACAAATTAGAGTGGGGGTGTGTGTTGTATTTTTTTTTAAGTCAAACAAAATGCATTTACAACATTTCGTCGAATTATCATGACTCATGAGTATACACTTTATGACTTTACACTGCTCTTATATCATATTAAACAATAATAAACATAATACTAAAAATAAACAACGAACAAAAAAAAAGTATAATTTATTAATTACATCGCGTAGCTAAGGTACTTGCATTGGTTTTCCCAATATCTACACACGGCTGATGTATTAATCGACTCTGATCTGGAAATTTGTTATGATTACTATTAATAAGCCATTAATTTGACAACACACGGGCAATAATTGGTGGAATAAAATTGAAATTTATGAGTATTTATTTAGCTTTAGCTGCCAGCAGCGGTGGATTTCTTTGGGTGGGCAATGCAATGGAAATAAATTTGGTTTTATGCATTCGGTGGGATTTGTTGATAGCTAGATGATTCCCACTCGCAAGAAATGTTAAAGCAAATAAACTTTTTGATAATAATTGATTTAGAAGCAATGTACGGGTACTCATGACGTCATGACGTACATACACAATACACATGTACGTACGAGTACGATATGGTTTTATGAATTTAATTTTGTATACAGATTTAGGTACCTACATACATATATCAAACTAAAGGCGAAACTAATGTTACTTTTCCGATCTGACAAGTGACAGGCTCTCGAAAATAGTTTTTTTTTATAAGTACGCTAAATACATTTACTGATATTTTCCCCATAAATCTGTGGTCAAAAGGATTAACAGCACAAATAATTTTGGAACATTTTTGAAAAGCTGCCTTTAAATTTCTCGAAACACTACAAAGTTGGGTAGTTAGCAAGTCGAACAGGTTTAAGGCTTCTTCAAAAGAAAAGATCCTATTTGGGATATATATGAAGATATGGACCTACAGTGGAGGTCGAATATAACGAATTATATAATGCACAACCTTTGGTTAAATCGAAAAATTTGTTAAATCAATCGTCGTTTTATCTAACTAGTAATACCAGCAATTCATTTATTATAAGAAAAAGAAATCAATTCGCTTAGTGACACTACTTTTTTACATTATTTATATATTACTATATATTTCGTATATTCCCCAGAAATTGTAAGGAATTCGTTTAGCCGAGGCCGAGCGGACAATTTTTCCATTATTCGTAATATTAAGCCATTGATAGCAAAAAAAATGATTCGTTATATTTTAAACTCTTCAAGGAGGGTATTCGTTAAACTGGACGTCCACTGTATTCCGAATGGCAAAAATCCTTCAATCCAGTTTAAAAGAAAGTCGTTAGTCTTAAGCGTTTGCGTATACAGTGTTAGTCTTAAGCGTTAGTCTTAAGCGTTTGCGTATACACTGAAAGCTCTACTTGCGGACAGCTCCGATAAGTGGACAATTCCCTTAAACGGACATATTACGTCTGTTCCTGTACCTGTCCAAAACTGCAAAAAAACAACGAAAATCAGTCAAATCCTTCTGGTCATTGAAGTCACTCTTTCTTCTTCCTTGATCCTTTTGATGACCCTCGCTTCTTGGCTACTAGAAATTCTGCTATTATAGACTCTTTGCATCTCGTCCGCAAGGATATCGATAGGGACAATCACTGCCACTGAAGCCACTGATTACCCTTAGTGCGCTAAGTCGATATGTTGACGATAACTTTCTTCCTGTTTCTTTCGTCGCTAGGGGCCCTACACAAACTGGGGCCCTGGAGTTACAGGACTAAGCTTACTACCTTGGATTTCAAGTTTGTGCTAGTATATCCGGGTCCCCCTGAAGCTTTGAAGCCATTTTGCCCGAATAGTCGAAGAGAGGCTTAAAGCTTAGTCTATTTTCGAGTATTACTTCTAGGTACTTTACAGAGTTTTTCGATCTGATAGTTTGACTTCCCACTGTTATGTCCACGTATTCCACATTTTGCCGGCTGATTATTATTAGGACGTTTTGTGATCTACTAATTCTAGGCCGCCGAATATTAGCATATTTGATGAGGTTGAGTGCGTCGTTCGTAGCTGACTGTATCCGGCAAATGTTCTTAGCAAAAGTAACTACGGCGCGTGCGATATCGTCGGCTAATTCGATTATTTTTACCCCTGGTGGCAATGTTGATTTCAGAACTCCATTGTATATGATAGTGCATAGTAGGGGGCCCAGTCCTCATCCTTGTGGGACTCCCGCAGAGAGTTTATAGTACTTTTCTCCGTGTTCGGTTTCATATATCAACCTTCTATTGGTGAAGTAGCTGTGATTCCTATCGTGAGAGAGCACCGATTTCAATGATTCCAGGACTGACCGAAAGCTTATCAACTGAACTTTGTTCATCAGTATTTACAATTTTGTTAAAGTGCGTATGAGTAAAGTTACTACCAAAAAACATTATTACCTTTACCTATGTTCTCTTTTTTTTTATTCGTTAACCTTAAACGTTTGTAAAGTTTCCTACATGCCAGATTTCTCGCACTGGTCCACTAGTTTATATTTATTTTCTTTAAAGTAAAAATAATGGGTAGGTAGCATGCGTAACCAATTTCAGCGAAAAGTCGAACACATAGCCTGAAAGTTTGACCACCACTGGTCTACATGAAACCCATTTAGTAGCTGCTGGAGGTGTTGCTTAAATTATGACTAGGTTTTCTTCTGAATTGAAGAGCATGTGCTCCCTTTTTCTGTAAAACATCAGTATTTTGTTTCTATCATGGGACACTTCGATTTTCGATATTCTTGAGCTACGAAGGGTCTTCTTCTCCTCCCTTGTTCTGGCTCGATATTCTTCCCACGCTGCAGCTTTCATTTGAGTGCATTTTCTGTCAGCGATTTCCGGCGTTTTTTTGGTCGGATTCAGTGGTTAGAAACTAGATTACGTCGAAATTTTCTTGGCACTTTTTGTCAATACGTTTTTTTCTGACATCCGGTTACGGTTTAGATTTACTTTTAGTTGAGTGAAACGTAAAATGTCTTTAAATGAAATTCATAGTTAGGTCAGAAATCAGCAAGTCCTGACTGTTTACATAAGTGCCTGCAGTAGGTCAGCGAGCCTGTAACGTGAGTTGCCACATCTAAAAAAAAACTACTAAATTCGCGAAAAAGTAAATAATTTTCAAAAAAATTGATAGCAACACTTTTATCTAGACACATGTGTACGCATGCAAATGCCAGGCCACGCAACGAATTAAAATCGCTTATGTAAAACTTGGGTGGGTAAGCCGAGAGGTAATGGTCGGCATCGACATTTTTAAATTCAAAATGAAGGCATTTAATGGCATTTCTTGATAGCGAAACAGAACAAGCCTTAATTTATTAGACATTAAATAGTGCCGAAAAGTATCTACAATCTTCCGCCGAAGACAGGCTAATTCGCGTATAACAAAATAGATAATTAAAATTGCTTGCACGCTTACTAGTTCATTTCTCTAGTGTGTAATTGCTAATGTCATACGGTAGGTGGTCGGTCGTCCATCCCTCGTCCGGCTCCTGTCATGTGAGATGTGAACAAATGGAATTTTCTATCGCTTTTTGCGCGAGTGAAAGCGATGTTCCGAATAATAAGTGCGCCTTCCTCCTAAACTGGGCATTGGTGAATCAGAGTCACCAGATTTGATCTTGATCTGATGAAACTTGACTTTAAAATTGCAAGTTACAAGATTTGTTTTTAGTTTTGGGAGCTCTAGTGCTTCCCCTATTTCGATAGGTAGAACCAGATAAAAGCATTATCTAAATTTATTGTATCTAACAACCTTTTAACGGCCATTGTAAGGCAGTTACATTTTACACGTGATTGCTGTGCTACCGAAAAAAAAAGTACGTGTGTTAAATTTAAGTTTATTTAGACGTGAAACACATCAGCGTCGTATTTATAGAGGTGAATTATCGCGATGACAAAGCATATTACGGCGTAGCATAATGATTGATTGGTTTCAGTTAAACAACAAATGAATTGAATTAATCGATATTAAATTGATCAATTGATCGTATATCAAAATGTCCAAGTAAAGGTAAAGGATTGATAATGGGCTGGACGAAGGGATTCCAGTTTGAATAGTTCACTATTCTGCCACCTGTCAAAAAAGTGCTATCATTTTTTGACAGATGACAAGCAAAAATTGTGTGAAATGTTAAAAAATGGAACGATGAATTACAATTCTCAAAATACACTACGAGCATTTCACGGAAAAGTCATTCTGAGCGATATAGGTTTTGTTTTATGCAGATTCTCTCTCTCTTCACGGCGTGTTACTGTTTAGTTTTGGTTTTGGGCATGACTGTTACGCTCGTATCTATTTTCGGACCAAAAACAGTATATTTCACCCAAAATTTTAAAAAGAGCTACAAAATTATTTGAAATAACAGTACTTTTCGCAGTAAAAATTTGCGAAATTAGTTTAAACTAGTATCATAGCATTGAAGTTGTACGAAAAATTCGTTGCGTATAGAAGCCATCTCATTCGAATTGTATCTACCGTTAATAAGTTTTTGCTTTTCTGCCACTGCAGTTGGCAATAAAAATCATCTTCTTGACGCATTTTTAGCGTTTCTTTGAGCTCATTTAAACAGTCTGCAACTTCAATAGTCGTGACATCATTGTCATTCCGAAACGATTTTTTCTACCTGTTCTTGCACGAATATTAACCAAAATTTCGATGATTCTTCACTGAAAAATTGCTTCAACTTTTTTTCTCCTTTTCCAAGTTCAAGAAAATGCATCAGAAGAGCATCATATTGTTCCAAGATACGCTTGATAGCTGGTCCGAGAATCAGAAATCATTTGTTTGCATATACATACGAGCAGTTTGTTTTATTTCCTATCTCAAAACAAATTTTTTTCACTGAAAGGATTAAGGTAGAAATAGGAATGTATTTTAACAATAGCCCAATTTACGTCCAAGGGCATATCGTCACATGCAAATTTCAGTGCATTGTGTGTATGTGAGCGACACAGCTGATGCCGATCAAATGCGGAAGCCAATGTTTCAATCGGTAGACAACCTTATTCTGGCGGCCACGAGTTTCTCCACCAAAATTGATTTTTGCATTATCGCCGCAGAAGCTTGTAATGGGAAAAAGTTGAATATTTCCATGGTTCTATGTATCTGTGTAGAGGTAGACTGACACATAATTACAGCCTTTTGAATTATTGGGCGTGCGGCGCAACAACAGTGGTGACTATTGCTTGACATTTCTTTTGTTAACACGAAAACTTTTTCATTTTAAAAGATGATTTAAATATTTTCCTTCCTAATATGAAGACAATAATCAAAAAGAACGAATCTATATACAGTAAAACTTGTGAATAGTGGAATCTGCGAATAAAAGAATCTTGCGAAACCTGGATAGTGGACATTTCTGGATGCCGATTTTGTTTTTTTTTTTTTTTTTCATACAAATTCACTCTTATATATTGGAAACCTGTGAAATCTAAATAATGGAAAATTTTTCAATGAATTTTGTTTTCTTCCCATGCAAATTCACTCTTCAATAGCGGTATCGAGAAATGAATGAGCCAAAAGTCATTAACATTTTGTCGGCTTCGTTTCCTTTTTCGCGAATTTTGACATTTCAATTGTTTCTTTTCGTGTGTGCCTCATTCTGCGGCTAGATTATACAAGTACACATTCTGAACTCCGATATCGAAATTGATCGAAAAATATTAAAAAAAATTCGGTTGCCGATAGTGGAAAAAATTGCGAATAGTAGAAATGTTGCGAATAGTAGAAAAAACATGTGCACCAAAGCATTCCACTATTCACAGGTTTTACTGTATTTGACATTGTTGTCATGAACACTTCAGTAAACACAGTATTTTGGGGAAAAACGCAGTATGCAGTTTTGGAGCCTAAAAAACAGTAAAATACTGCGCAAAACTGTATAGATACGAGCGTTAGGCATGGGCCATCATTGGGTCTTATTTCTTCGAAAAAGAAGCGGGTTCGACATGGCGCTGTCGAACTATGACATCGGAATCTTGAGAGGATGGATGTTGGTGATGTTTATATTCAACAAGATGACATGGATCATGCTATTTAGCACCGAGCGACATGTTTCTTTGAAGCCATGTAAAACAAAAGTTCATACCAATGCTCCACAGTCAATTGAAGCACCTAAAGCCAAATTACGAAATTTTCGCGTACACGAACGGGGTTTCGTAACATTTCGTAAATTTTCGTAGTTTTGGCCTTGGGAGCGTACGCGATTACGCGAATGACGACATTGTGTTTTTTTTTCGAAACTCATCCTGAATGAATAACTTTATAGCTACAAGTATTTTCCATATCAATCATAAACAAAATAAAGTAGTAAAATCTATTTTAAGTAAAATATTGCTTTGTTTTCTAACAGACATTGCACAATCAACAAATGCCTGTATATACATAAATATCACGTATCATATCACATATGATTGTACATATGCATCCCCTTCTGCATTATCTCTTAGCTGTAATTTCTCGACCTTGCCGTACAATATGTACATATGTAGAATGTAGATACTCATACACAGCGCCAGCGTATATGCGAAGATTGTTAAAATGAAAGTAGTAAATTATATGCAACAACAAATTAATAATATTTATTTTTAAAATCGCAATCTGAAAGTGGGTGTGACCGATACAAACTTTATTAGCTTATGACGTGGTGTCGTTGCTTGAGCAATTTAACTGCATCCAAGAAAATATCTAAGCACTATCTAAGCTGCTGTCAACATTCATGGCTGGTAATTGTTGCAGCGTAAATCATTGACAAGTGACTCCTCCTGAATAATTAAAGGTGCACGCAGAAGCAATACGCTAAGCGTTGGGTGGGGAAGACTGGCTTTGTAATAAAGGGGCGCGTGCGACATATTAAACTGTAATTAGAAGAATTGCAATAAGAGGGATACAATAATTGTATTTTATTTCTAGATTCAGTGTCGACAGTTGTTAATGTTTTTAAATATCCAATGTTAGTATAGCTAGCTGTTGAATCGATTTTATTTTAAGCTAGGCTTCAGGAAACTGATTTAAACAGTTGAGATACAGAAAAAACCACCATTTAGGTCCGCATAAAATTATGTTACACTAGCTGTTGCCTGCCCGGCGTTGCCCGTGCTAAAAATCAGTCGCGTCATTTGATTGTACTATGTTAGAAAGGAAGTAGTAGGAAGCGATATTATTTAAATTAAGATTCTAAAGAATTCTGAAGCCAATACGTTATTGTCTGAACTAAGTGGTTGTTCCCTATAGATGAAACGATTGCATAAAAAATTGATGTAAATGTAATATACCTGTGTACAAACACGTCTACACACATATGTACATAATATGTATTTTATGAGCATCAAATAATGGTACTTTCTGGTTTCTTGTCTCTAATAGTTGTACTTAATGTTCATATTTAAAGTACAATAGCATTATGTAAACGCCAAAGATATTGGGCTTTGTTGTAAGCATTGATCGTGGAGTAACTGGTGAGGTTTGTCTGAAATCACCAACTATTTACTAATTTTAAGACTCAACATCGCCTGCCTACACCTACTACAATATATGTATTTGTGAATTGAATTAAGGTAACCAAATACCGCTGTAAAGTGACAAAAAAAAGAAAGTAAAAAAAAATCGTGCATTTCCCCCTTTCTACAGATCTACATCCGCACGCTGATGAAGCAGAAACACAACTAACTAAGTCGGTAGCAAATATCAGCAAAATCATCCCTCCTCTACTTTGAGTCACAACTCCCCAGCAGGAAAAGGTAATCTACTGGAATCGAACAGGGAATCAATCGCTAGTGTAGAATATTGATTCCAGAATTCATTATTCTTAATACAGACTATGTCCTAGGAAAATAATCGATTACCTGAAAGTGTTTTAAGAATGCATCATAGAATTCATTCTTTGTAATGTATTATATAATTCATGCAATTATAATTAATTATATAATGCATTTCTCCGACATAAATTAAAGAAATGTATTCAGCTTTAAATGAAAAGTACACTGTTTCCTTTGAAAATATTTTATTACAAAAAATTCTAGGATAAAATTAAAAAGGAATTTAAATACAAGAAAAAAATATTATCAATAAAATAAAGCACACACAAAGCACACATTTTTTTTTTTGTTAATTGTCTTCGCCAATCCGTTTAGAATATATTTCTAACTTTTTTCACTCCTTGCTGTCACGCGTTGCAACACAAAATAAGTTTTTCATGCGTTTTTCAATATAAAACGCGAAATTTGTAGGCGACATGAAGGCGCCGACAGACAACACTGTAACCGAAAAATCGTTAAATTCAAAAACACTAGATTACATTTCCTGCAGATGTGGGAATATACGTGGTAATCAATTTGCTTCGTTATTATATGACATTACCACGTCGATTCTTTTGGACACATTATATATCTTATCTATAATAACTAATTATGTATTCGATTCTCCAAGTAATACATACCGTACTTTCCTGCTGGGTCACAATCAGGGCTGCCGAAGTGAGTACTAAGGGAGTATTCGTACTACCCTCTCAAACACTGTACTCCTGTGCTCCCCTCGTCATGATTGTACTCCCCTTTGAAATATTTTAATTTTGTAAAATAAGTATTTAGTAATTTGAGTACCATTTCTTCATTGAATAGTACTTTGTTAAAATACACGCTGACAGGCGAAACATGCTAGTTGGAATGATGATTTGTGAGACGAAAAAGCAGTGAAAATGAGCCGGCACTCCGGAGCTTGAACTGCGGAGGCCTGGGGTCCCTTTGGGTATCATGGAAAAATCACTTTGATTTTGCTACCACCCAAAATGAATGGTAAAAAATAACAGTGAGATGCTCGAACATGCTGTAGAAGCATTTCGGAAAATTCCGTCGGATGAAAGATTGCTGTTTCAACAAGACAATACCCCTATTCAACCGGCATAAGCAGTCCGCGGATGGTTGCAAGTCAACGGAACAAAGTGTTTGCCATGGCCATCATGTAATCCTGATCTGACCCCAATCAAAAACATGTGGGGGATAATGGCTGGACAGTTCTTTTTTATAGAAGGGCAGTACAGGAATGTTAAAGAGCTAAAACACACAAATAGCTCAGTCATAGATCGAGATCAATGGAGAAGTTCTGCAGAACTTGGCATATAATTTGCTAGTAGAATTTTCAAAGTTATTGCGAGCTGATGAGGTTGTATAAAATACTGACTTACATGTAAACCCAAAACTTCGTCGTTTTAATGCTTAAATTTTTTACTGTCTTTACACAACCTTTTTATGCAGAAAAAGTTAATGTTTTTGGAGTTGGATGATGAATAATTGAATTTTAGAGTTTTTAGAAGCTAGCTTGATATTGTTGTTTTATTTGTATCGTTTCTTTCGTACTCCTCTCAGACACAAAGTACTCCTCTGTGAACATCTAAAATACTCCCATTCGAATTTTCAAAACGGCAGCCCTGCTCACAATCCCAAAAAGGAGCATTAATTATTAACACGAACAACCCTCTCTCAACAGAATGACGATCAATGGCAATGGTTTACCCCTCATTCAATGCGCGTATGGGTAGAAAGAAAATAAAAAATAAGCGCCCAGCAGGAGAAGGTAATCTATTGGAATCGAACAGCGAATCAATCGCTAGTATAGAATATTGATTCCAGAATTCATTATTCTTAACACAGACTATGTCCTAGGAAATTAATCGATTACCTGAAAGTGTTTTAATAATGCATTACAGAATTTCATTCTTTGTAATGTATTATATAATTCATGCATTTATAATTAGTTACATAATGCATTTCTCCGACATAAATTAAAGAAATGTATTCAGCTTTAAATGAAAAGTACACCGATTCGTTTTAAAATATTTTATTACAAAAAAGGAATTTAAATACAAAAAACAAATATCCTATCCTATCCTATCCTACTAATATATAAATGTGAAAGTTTGGATGTTTGGATGTTTGGATGTTTGGATGTTTGGATTTTTGGATGTTTGTTGCTCTATAACACCTTTACGGTTTAACAGACTTGAATGAAACTTTCGTGAATAGATAGTCTACTTCCTGGATTAGAGATTAGGCTAATTTTTAAACAAAACATACAATTCCTTGATTCCATAATTCGAGTTATTCCAATTTCCGCTTTTATTATTTGGTCATTATTTTTGGGTACACCATTGTCATTGATCGTCACTCTGTTGGGAGAGGGTTGTTTTTGTAGATGTTATGCTCTTCTCTTCGCCACAAATCCATCGCTGTCGCGTATTCTTTATTTTCTTTCTACCCATCAGTGCTGGGGGGCATTTTTCAGAAAAGTCCCATCACCCGAGCCGAAAATTCCCTTTTTTTCCCACACACCATCTCGTTTTTCCCTTTTTATTTCCCACAGAAAAAAAATTAAACAAAATTTCCGTTAAGTTTGTATTTGGTATTTTTAATTTGTACATACATATTTCCAAAGCCAAATAACGTAGATAAATAGGTTTTATTATTAAAGAAAAAAAATGGCGCAGTATTGTAGTCGGATAGAGTACAATTTAAAATTATATTAGCACGTAACAGAAAGTTTTGATAATTATAGTCGACTTTAGGTCCACAATATCGTTATCACCTCGTGACGAAATCAAAGTCATATTAAGTATTTAAAGTGAGTTAGGATTATTTCATCTGTTATTTCAGTGAGAAAAAATTCGTAAAATGCATATATCGAAAACATCTTTACGAATTTCTTTCACTTAAATGACAGATGACATATCCATAAACCTTACTTCACGTTAAATATTTAAAATGAGGTTTCGGTTTTACGTGGACTATAATTATAATTATCTTGGTGTCCAATTTTTGTGGCGAAGTTGAAACAATGCGCATTTCGCACTAATGGCATTATGGAACACTTTTCACTTTAAATCACTAACAAAAGTTATCTGGTTTTTGACACAGTTTCGGGACTTTTTTGAATATTGTCTCCAAATAACTCAGTTAATGGAGAATTACGAAAAATATGTGTATGAAGTACGCCTTTATTATTTGAGTAGCATCAAGGTTGAGTTCATAATTGTAAAAAAAAACTGCAGCAATGCAGTTACTGCGGTCACAAATGTAGAAAAACTGCCTTACCATTGCAAACGTTCCGGCAGCACTTGTGTCTCGACTCTCGACTTGTTTTCATAAATGTCAAATTACCCCTTTTGTTGTGCAAATTAGCAGCTTATTTTATATTGCTTAATATATACAGATTTTGATGTGGTAAATTAACAACAACATTTTTACAATTATGAACTCACCCCAACATAACGATAATGCCAACGATCAAATCGATATCTTTCGATTGGAATGGCGGAAACCTGACCTAATAAATACCTATTATAAATGAATTTGCATTTAACATGATCAAACAGGTAAAAATTGGTTGAAATTACATATTTCAAATAATATTTTACTTTTGTGTAGTGTTATTAAAACATTGTGTTGGGGAAAACAAAAAGAAGAAGAGAAATTAAGGCCTCAAACGCGTTACTTCAAAGCGAGTTTCGTTATTTTTATCTTCGCGAATTGGAATAAGTGAATAAAAACTATTAATAGTTTGGAATTTTCTTGCTTATACCCTTTCTTGGTTTAAATTTATATATATTATATATAATTTATATATTTATAAATAAAAAAAATTCCCACACAATCAAAAAATTCCCGCAAAATCATAGGGTTTCCCCTCGATCCCTTTTAAGGTCCAAATTCCCACAAAAAGGGATTTTTCCCACGATCCCCCAGCACTGCTACCCATACGCGCATTGAATGATGGGTAAACCATTGCCATTGATCGTCACTCTATTGGGAGAGGGTTGTTTTTGTAGATGTTATGCTCTTTTCTTCGCCACAAATCCATCGCTATCGCTTATTTTTTATTTTCTTTCTACCCATACGCGCATTGAATGAGGGGTAAACCATTGCCATTGATCGTCATTCTGTTGAGAGAGGGTTGTTCGTGTTAATAATTAATGCTCCTTTTTGAGATTGTGACTCAAAGTAGAGGAGGGATGATTTTGCTGATATTTGCTACCGACTTTAGTTAGTTGTGTTTCTGCTTCATCAGCGTGCGGATCTAGATCTGCAGAAAGGGGGAAATGCAGGATTCTTTTTACTTTTTTTTTTGTCACTTTACAGCGGTATTTGGTTACCTCAATTTTTTATGCAATCGTTTCATCTATAGGGAACAACCACTTAGTTCAGATAATAACGTATTGGCTTCAGAATTCTTTAGAATCTTAATTTAAATAATATCGCTTCCTACTACTTCCTTTCTATCATACTACAATCAAATGACGCGACTAATTTTTAGCACGGGCAACGCCGGGCAGGCAACAGCTAGTAATAACTAATTATATATTCGATTCTCCAAGGAATATATACCGTACTTTCCTGCTGGGCGATAGCGATGGATTTGTGGCGAAGAGAAGAGCATAAAATCTACAAAAACAACCCTCTCCCAACAGAGTGTGGATCAATGGCAATGGTTTACCCATCATTCAATGCGCGTATGGGTAGAAAGAAAATTAAAGAATAAGCGATAGCGATGGATTTGTGGCGAAGAGAAGAGCATAACATCTACAGAAACAACCCTCTCCCAACAGAATGACGATCAATGGCAATGGTTTATCCATCATTCAATGCGCGTATGGGTAGAAAGAAAATAAAAAATAAGCGATAGCGATGGATTTTTGGCGAAGAGAAGAGCATAACATCTACAAAAACAACCCTCTCCCAACAGAGTGACGATCAATGACAATGGTGTACCCAAAAATCCTATCCTATCCCAGCAGGAAAAGGTTATCTATTGGAATCGAACAGGGAATCAATCGCTAGTATAGAATATTGATTCCAGAATTCATTATTCTTAACACAGACTATGTCCTAGGAAAGTAATCGATTACCTGAAAGTGTTTTAAGAATGCATCATAGAATTCATTCTTTGTAGTGTATTATATAATTCATGCATTTATAATTAGTAACATAATGCATTTCTCCGACATAAATTAAAGAAATGTATTCAGCTTTAAATGAAAAGTACACTGTTTCGTTTTAAAATATTTTATTACAAAAAATTCTAGGATAAAATTAACAAGGAATTTAAATACAAAAAAAAAATATTATTAATAAAATAAAGCACACACAAAGCACAAAGTTTTTTTTTTTTGTTAATTGTCCGTTTAGAATACATTTCTAACTTTTTTCACTCCTCGCTGTCACGCGTTGCAACAGAAAATAAGTTTTTCATGCGTTTTTAAATATAAAACGCGAAATTAGTAGACGACATGAAGGCGCCGACAGACAACACTGTAACCGAAAAATCGTTAAATTCAAACACACTAGATTACATTTCCTGCAGATGTGGGAATATACGTGGTAATCAATTTGCTTTGTATGTGTATATGACATTACCACGTCGATTCTTTTGGATACATTATATTTCTCATCTATAATAACTAATTATGTATTCGATTCTCCAAGTAATACATACCGTACTTTCCTGCTGGGATCCTATCCTATCCTATCCTATCCTATCCTATCCTATCCTACTAATATATAAATGTGAAAGTTTGGATGTTTGGATGTTTGGATGTTTGGATGTTTGGATGTTTGGATGTTTTGATGTTTGGATGTTTGGATGTTTGGATGTTTGGATGTTTGGATTTTTGGATGTTTGTTGCTCTATAACACCTTTACGGTTTAACAGACTTGAATGAAACTTTCGTGAATAGATAGTCTACTTCCTGGATTAGAGATTAGGCTAATTTTTAAACAAAACATACAATTCCTTGATTCCATAATTCGAGTTATTCCAATTTCCGCTTTTATTATTTGGTCATTATTTTTGGGTACACCATTGTCATTGATCGTCACTCTGTTGGGAGAGGGTTGTTTTTGTAGATGTTATGCTCTTCTCTTCGCCACAAATCCATCGCTATCGCGTATTCTTTAATTTTCTTTCTACCCATACGCGCATTGAATGATGGGTAAACCATTGCCATTGATCGTCACTCTGTTGGGAGAGGGTTGTTTTTGTAGATGTTATGCTCTTTTCTTCGCCACAAATCCATCGCTATCGCTTATTTTTTATTTTCTTTCTACCCATACGCGCATTGAATGAGGGGTAAACCATTGCCATTGATCGTCATTCTGTTGAGAGAGGGTTGTTCGTGTTAATAATTAATGCTCCTTTTGGGATTGTGACTCAAAGTAGAGGAGGGATGATTTTGCTGATATTTGCTGCCGACTTTAGTTAGTTGTGTTTCTGCTTCATCAGCGTCCGGATCTAGATCTACAGAAAGGGGGAAATGCACGATTTTTTTTACTTTCTTTTTTTTGTCACTTGACAGCGGTATTTGGTTACCTTAATTCAATTCACAAATACATATATTGTAGTAGGAGTAGGCAGGCGATGTTGAGTCTTAAAATTAGTAAATATGTAGTTGCTGATTTCAGACAAACCTCACCAGTTACTCCACGATCAATGCTTACAACAAAGCCTAATATCTTTGGCGTTTACATAATGCTATTGTACTTTAAATATGAACATTAAGTACAACTATTAGAGACAAGAAACCAGAAAGTACCATTATTTGATGCTCATAAAATACATATTATGTACATATGTGTGTAGACGTGTTTGTACACAGGTATATTACATTTCAATCAATTTTCTATGCAATCGTTTAATCTATAGGGAACAACCACTTAGTTCAGATAATAATGTATTGGCTTCAGAATTCCTTAGAATCTTTATTTAAATAATATCGCTTCCTACTACTTCCTTTCTATCATACTACAATCAAATGACGCGACTGATTTTTAGCACGGGCAACGCCGGGCAGGCAACAGCTAGTAATGACCAAATAATAAAAGCGGAAATTGGAATAACTCGAATTATGGAATCAAGGAATTGTATGTTTTGTTTAAAAAGTAGCCTAATCTCTAATCCAGGAAGTAGACTATCTATTCACGAAAGTTTCATTCAAGTCTGTTAAACCGTTAAGGTGTTATAGAGCAACAAACATCCAAACATCCAAACTTTCACATTTATATATTAGTAGGAGTAGGATTGTCTAAACACTACTCTGATGCAATTATTGCAAACATTTCCCTAAGATTAGTTCTCAAAACGTTTAACTAAATATTTATTTTAATTAATATAAGACCTCTTGTTCCTACGTAGACCGCTAGAAATAACCATTGTGAGGAGAATAAATCTATAACTGTAAGAATTTTGTACAATGCGACTTTGTTTGAATACCTTATACAAAAATATATTCCAGACCATATGTAAAAAATAAATATTAATTTCAGTTCACAAAGATAAAATTTACGAAAGAAAAAAATCAAAAATAAATCTTTCAAAGCGACCCACCTACTTGTGGTAAAGTTTTTGACGTTATCCTATTTTAACGATTCAATATTAGGCGTGTTTTTTTTAAACTTATATATGGACTAAACGCGTTTCAGCAGCATGTTTCCTATGTAAAATAAAACAAAACCTTAGACTGGATAATTATCCTATTCGCTACTTGCTTTTAAAAAAAAGGAACTCTCAAGATTTTCGCAATCCACTTGTACTTAATCCACTGCTGCGTCTGGGACCCATGCAATAGGGTTCATTCATGTTGTATCGGATAGGTCCAGAAATTGCTTACCCGCTATGCACTCCGTAGATTCAATAGAGACTCTGATCTGGTACCATATGTATAAAGCTCGCTATTTATTGCTTGATTTGGGTACTTTTTTTCCGGAAGGAAAAAAATGACGTTGATTCTAACAGAATACAGTGCGCTGGATTCCTTTTTTTCTTTATCGTACCATATGCCTTTTATTAAAATATTTTTTTTTTTTTTATATTTTTGGATATTCCTTGTGAATGTTGTAAAATATATCTACAAAGTTTAAATACTATTGCTCATTATTTTCATTAAAAAAAAAATCCTCAAAACTCGTCAAATTCAATGGCGCTAGACCAGAAGGCCCCCTTAAGATTTTGAAAGAAAGGTATTTATTTGTCCTCCGCCATATAGGACCCGATAACTCGACGCATTCATTTATTCAATAATTCTAATTTAGATTTTTTTTATTGCTGTGTTTAGATGTGTTTAGATGTACATACAAATATTTTGGCTTCAGCAGTCCTAGGTAGAACCAAGCCTAGCTTCCCGCAACCATTTGTGTATGCGCGTTATATTTTTGCACGAATGGAAGGGACCTACAGGTTTCTGCCGTCTCCGAACGGCGAGTTGGGAAGCTATACGTGACAAATGATACTCTTGAATGCTTGTCAGGCATTCGGAAGAGGTGGGCACTGTGAAAAGCTTTTTAGGTGTTTGCGGCGGGATTCGAACCCAAGACCGCTGGCTTAGTAGTCCGACGCACTAACCACTTGCGCTACGGTGCCCAATGAGAAACTCAATTGAGAAACTTGGGAATTATTACGAATTGTTACGAATTGTAAATCCTGTCAAACCAGCCATCTGACAGTTTGGGAAATGTCATAATTTTTTTTTTTTTTTTATAATCTACACACGCTAAAGGGGATATGAATACCCTTTTAATGTTTACACACAGCGCGAGCACATGAAGGACGAGAACGAGAGACAGACAGATAGATGTAGTGGTGGGAAACTCAGATAATCTTCGTTGTTAGTGGGAAACAAAAACAAATTGACATGTTATTTTTTTTGTTATTTATTTATTTCATGACATTAAATATAATAAGACACTGATATGAGTCTTTTAAATCTATGCCTAATACAAAATTGTGGTTAGGTTAATAATAAAGATATGTATGTAATAGATGTTTGTAGAGAATTTAAATTAAAAATTAAATTAAATAAAATTTAAAAAAGAAAAGTTAAGATAAAAATAAAACAAATAAGCAAAAAAGAAAACTGAATAAAAATAAAAGAAAAAGAGAGAATAGTGCATGTTTTGAGTATGATGAAGAATGAATTTATCTTCCGTAGTGACTTGAGAGTGCCTTCCTAAAACTGCTACTACTGTTCAATCTTCTTAGTTCAGCTGGTAGTGAATTCCACATGTGTTACCCACAACTGTGGTTCAACGCGTTTGTTTACTTTCTTGCAAGTTTTCCACTCTCTGAGAAAATATTCCCCCAACTTTTCAGATTATTTACTACTTGACAGGTCTTACACACTTGAACACAAAAAAGTTACCAAACAAACCTAATTTCTCTGATTAAGAAGTGGCAAAACTGTCAACACATTTAGCTGTCAGTTTTCTTTTTATATGAAAATTCAATTGTTGGATTTTGGTCTTTCGGGATATTGGATTTTCGGGATTTGGGACTTTCAGGATTATGTTTTTCGGGATTTTGTCTTTTACATAAATGTGGTTCGACAAGTTTTGTTAACTTTGTAGTAAGTCTCCCTCTGTCTGAGTGATTTGTCTCTAACTTTTAAATTTGACATCTTATCAAATAATGTAACCAAAAAGTTCACGTACTCTCCAAAAACTACTAAATTTTTATGAAGAGTTATGAATCTTTACATCCTGTTCGAGTACGCTAAAAATTGGAAGGTTTTCGTAGAAGAGAGTGGGCGCGAGAGTGTAAGAAATCTCCCCATGCTGCGATCTTTAGCCCAGAAATTTCTTTGAGCAGTTTATGAAATCTGTCAAATTCCAATTGAGCACATTTAATGTTTTTTTTATAACTATACTTATTTTTTAAGGATCATCATCCACCCCACGCATTTGAATGCGTTAATAGCAAATAGAGCCGCCTTCTCCGAGATGAATAGCAGAAAATACATTATTTTCTATTTTCCAATCGATAAGAAAAGAATGATTTCATCGAGAGTACAAAATGCATTAACAGACAAATTGGTTAATTTAGTGTGACAATTGTGTATTGAAACATACGTAAGCCAGTATCGATTAACTTGAATGTAATGACAAATAATAGTATCTATGTACAGATGCAAGTAATTAAAGCATCAGCATTGTTGTACTAGGGCCGCTGCTAATGGGGGGCTATGTCGATGAACACTTTACTCGTAGATATAAATCATTCAGCAAATTAATTGAAGCGTAATAGGAACACATTTTGTATGCCAATAGATATTATAAGCTAACACAATCGTGGCGACAAAGCTTATTATAAGCAGAGCGCGCATTCGAAATATGTATTGCATCGGATAGGTACTGGTGGCGGGATGTGCGAGGCGCAAAACGTCAATCGATGCAAACGAAAAGATAAAAACAGATATATGAGTACGAGTAGGAAAAGCTGTGCTACGCCCCATTTAGAAAAAGCACCGAACTGATCTCTGGCGACACAGAGTCTCTCGTGAAAAAATGCCCGTCTATTATGCAGATTTAGACATTAGAAATTCCGCCCGTCACTTTATGCATGGCATTTTGTGAAATAATTATTTTCGAAAATAGTGATGGGGTGTTGTACGCGGCTGACGCGGATACTTGCAATTCAATGGATTTAACTGCGAACGAATGCGAGTATGTATGGATGTACATGTGCATATACCCGTATCTGTGAATAAGAACTTAATTAGTTCAGATCGAAAAATGTGCGCAATGACGACACCTGATGAATTATAATTTATTGATGACTTGTGCAGCGAGGGTGTGGACTCGGATGTACGAGTACTTTTGCAGTCATTGAATGGAGTTACTCAGTGTGCGGATCGTAGCTGGCTTATATAATAATCATCACATTTGTAATGAATAAGTACACAGATGCTTTATCGATCGATACAGGATATGAGAGCATTTTGTTGTCACCTAATTTCAATTCAAAGTAAATGCGATAGTAATTTTGTCATATGGGTTTTTCACAGCAGCAGTGTTTTGAAAACTAAATTCCATTTCCACACTGATTGATCGAGATTGATGGGGATGCTGAACGCTGGTTGAATCAAACTAATCTACATACAACATACATCCATACATTACATACATGTACCTACTCATATATAGTATGTGCATGCACATACAGCTGCGGCCATACTTTTTAATGTAATTAAAAATAATTCAAAATTAAGCTTAATTCAGAAGATATAACAAAAAAATGTTGAACTAAAATAATCAAATACAGGTAGGTAGAGCTCGATAATTAGAACTCGTGGAAATTAGAATTGCTTAGAAATTAAAAGACAATTTCATTTTGCGTTAACAGCTTAGAAATTAAAAAAATATATTCAAATTTTCAAGCTCAGAAATTGAGATTGCTTTCAAGACGGGACTTTTCCTTGTTTGTTATATTTTGTGTGATGTTTCTTCCACCAAATGTGACACCCATTTTACAACCCATAGACAAAAATGCCATATGGGCCACTAAGTTCAACTACAGACAAAGCGATGGTGATTGCTAAATAAAACGAAGGAATTGCAGAAAATTTAAAGAAAATTACAATAAGAGACGCAATACTCTCTTTTAAATCAGCTTGGGACAAGGTAACAGCAGAGCAATTAAAAAAGTGCTGGCACAATACATTTGATCGCTCAAATGCCTGCAACTCTGAATTGGCATAGGTAAAGATGGATTTTAATGAAATGGTCAATGGACAATGTACCCCTTGCTTTGTTAATAAACATTCTTGGTCAGCCTGTATCAGCTCGCGAATTAGCAGTCTGGAACAGTGCTGCCAGATCGTGGTAAATTTACCTTTTCATGGTAAATTTCAACTCCAATTTTCAAGATATAAAGGTAATATTTTCCGTTTTCCATACAAAAAAGGGAAATTCAATTGACAAATTTGTTCTCACTCATTATCACTGCAATAGTCAGTAATGAATTCAGCCCATAACTATTGGGTGATTGTATTCGTAGCGATCTACTATGGCTGCGTCAGCAAATATGTCAACAAAAACTGAAGACAATAAGAGGAAACGATTCTAATCGAGCTGGTTGGAAATTGCGGTGTTCATGGGTTGACTGAAACTGGTGCCAGGCGATGCACAGTGGTTCCACCGTAGGCCAAAAGTCGAAAAATTCATTATAATAGTTTTCACCCAAAACCATTTAAGCTAGCTGAGAACAACCCAAAGTTAATATAAATGAAAAAAAAAATTATCCGTTGAGTCAAAATCGTTTGATTTTCATCTCCAAAGTGATCGCATTGCAAGCCCATCGCATTTCTTAGTTGACTAGATATGCAGTCAATTCCACGGCCTCTGACTGGTCGAAAGCCCGAAAATTGACAGAACAGCTAGTAAATTTTTTTGAGGTCGGGGACTGGATTCTTAGTCAAGAAAATCTTGACTAGCCCACTAACAACCGCCAAAAACAGCTGACTGTTTGGTGTGGTTATACTGTGTGGCTGTTGTTTGCTTGTTACAAAAATGAAAATCCAAGTAAATTATGAAGGAGTATTTTTATTTTTTCTATTTTTTATGCAGGTCATATACTGTTGGATTATGTAGAACAATCGATGAACTCAGCAAATCGTTCACAGCAAAAAATGCAACTTGGCCCATGAAATAACTAATTTACATTCCGAACACATGTGTTACACATGTTAATTGCATAAAATGTCATCCTCTAATTCGTGCATTCATATTTCTAAGTTTGTTTTTGCTCTTCTTTTCTTTAAAAAAAACAGATTTGTTGTGCTGCAATAACAATTCTCCAAAAAATTCCAAGCGAAAATAGAAAGTAGATGACGTTTTTGACATCTGAACTGTCAACTAGATATGCAGTCAATTTTGGCATTCAGGATCTTAGATTGACTGCATATCTAGTTAGTAATTTTGGCACTCAGGATCTTAGATTGACTGCATATCTAGTCAACTAAGATCTTGAATGCCCCCAATGCTCTGCAAGTAAGCGTCACTGGATTTTCTTTTTTTCATCTACTTTCGTTGATGCAAATAATTTTTTTTAGAAGGGGTCTATTAGCACAAGGTAAGACTTCCGTTCTGTATTTTTCTTTTGGTATGATATGTGTAACTGTACAAGTGGTGGCACTATGAAATTGGGGGGGATAAAAATTCAAATAAAATTCCGTTCTGTGTTTTGTGTTAAACTTTTAACTGTGTTCCCCCCTAGGCCCCCCGACATGTTATATATTGCCAGAAAGGTTAATTTCTGTACTTTTTAATGCAAGTTGAATCAGCTGCGGAAATTTGCGGATTCAGATTTAATTGAGCTATAAGTGACCATACCCCTCATTATTTTTATTTCAGGTGCTATCACTAAATGTTCTTTTACTAGAATGTTGTGTTTATTGGACCATATAGCCAGACGTCTGTTTTAGTATAAAAAATCTCATCTGCAAACTTTTTCGCCTGATTTTTCTAATAGCTTGCATTTAGTTTGATGGAGGACACGACATTCAAGGTTGTACTCGTTTTCGAATTATTCTTGTGGCTAATTAACTTTATACCAGGAAAACTGTAAGTACCAGGTAAAAACTTTGTATGGTGAATTTGTAGGTGACATTATGGCGCACGAAAATCATACAAACAAAAAAAATTATAAGCACACTTTCCAGAGATAAATGCGATTTTTACTAAAATTGGTAAACAAAAATTAAAAAAATATGTGTTTGAAGACCAATATCTTAAAAATTTAAACACAGATGGTAATTTGTTTTCAACTGTGATAGGCAGTAATCAATTGAATATGAAACGAGCCTACTTCGGTTGCTCTAAGTTCAATACGCTCGAAGTTATAATTGAATAACTGTTGATACCTTTTTCCCTGAAGGATATTTTTTAAACACCCTGTAGCTCAGTGGGTGTTCAAGATAGACCCCCACTCCCGTACGACTTTTTTCATATCACTAAGCAATGAATCAGATCCCAGAACATATGTATCCTAAACCGGACCACCCTGTATACCGTACCGTACCGTACCGTACCGCACCGCACCGTTATCTCGAAAACGTGACTTGATAGAGCAAAACGGATTGCAGATTCGGAATCAGCTCCCCCAAATTACTCTAAAATGAATTGATTTTGCTTACTTTTCAATGAGCAAGTACTTATGACCGCCTTTGTTCGAGAGTGGAACCACTGTGCGATGATGCGAAAGCAACTTCTTTTAAACATTTCCTTTTTTCATTTCTATGTCGTGACATTAATGATTCATAAAAAATAAATTATTATGAATAAAAATATATTTTTTGTGTTTTTCGACTTACGAGGTCCTGCACTTTAACCCTTGATATGTATATACGTATTGAAATAAATTTTTTTTGGTTTTTTTATTTTTTGCTATTCGTGTTAATACATATTCTGAATTTTTTAAAGTTGAATAAGTAGCGGTTTTTTTTTTTTTGTTATAATAAGAATTGATATAAAATATGTTGTTGTTGTTTCGTTAGTTTTGTGATCTTACTTTCATTCCGTTTCCTGCTTTTAGTGGTACTCTTTTAACTTTAAAGTCACTTTCAACTTGTGTGGGAAATTTTTGGTGAAAATGGCAAGTTTTCATCCATCATGTGGTATTTTTCTTAAAAGAAGTCTGGCAGCACTGGTCTGAACTCTGGCAATGTTTCTGCTGATGCACATTCAATTGAAGATGATCCCAGCAGTATTGCACTTGATTTTTCCCATAAGGATGCTGTTACATTTTCAAGTGGATTGTTAACTTGGGCTCAGCGGAACAGCGTTTCAACTTCAGAAATTGCAGAAGTTGTTATTCAAAACCTAGGGGATAAAGCGAATATCACTGTTGGGAATTGTAAAACACTTACATAACAAACACTTACAAACAACTCAGCTGTCTACGTTTTTGATTTTACGGACATTTATTCACTTTCGAGAACAGAATATGGGTTAATATTGCGATTTAAATAAAAACGCTTGGAAATTGGAAACTTTTGAAAACTAGAATTCGCAAAAAAAAATTCTTATGTTCGAGCTTCTAGTCCAGTATTAGGTTTATACCTCGGAACCCAGCTATAGTGAATGGATTTAGATTTTCGGGATTTTTTGAATCTCTTATACTATAAAGTAAAAAGTTAACCTTTTGAAACCTCCCGCTAATGTTTTGTTTTTTTAAGACCTGTTTCATGAAAATGATGCTACTTCTAGTATAGTACATTCCTTTTCCAGGTTCTTGTGACTAAATTAACTTAGTACCAGAAAAATGCTGTAAGCCCTAGGTAAAAACTTTGTATGGTGCATTTGTAGGTGACGTTATGGCACTTAAAAATAATATTAATAAGAAAAATTATAAGCTGCGAGAAAAAAACGATTTTCACTAAAATTGGTTAAAAAAAATTATAAAAATCTGTGTTTGAAGACCAATGTCTCGAAAACGGAATTAAGGATGGTAATAGTTTTTAACTGTGATAAGCACTAATCAATTGTCTATGAAGCAATCCCACCTTGGTTGCTCTAAATACACTAGAAGTTGTACTAGTATAACTGTTGGTACCGACTTCAATGATCTTTTTTAAAAAGCCTGTAGCTTAGTGGGTGTTCAAGATAGACCGCCACTCCCATACGCTTTTTTTAATAGCGTGAACCAATGACTCTGATCCCAAAATATCTGTATAGTAGCAGAAGCCAGGTCTGCTTGGCATGACTATAAGTACCCAGGTCACGCCATCTTTGATTAGCCTGTAGAAGTTCTTGTGTAGAGATTTTGTGCCTTACTGTTTCTATTGGTACAGTTGGTGATTGGTGATCCCCATCACTTTTTGTGGCGAAATTCCCCAGTTTTGTTCGGAGTAAATGAAAATGTCCTGATTGTACATCGACTTTATCGACAGCCACTCAGCGGCTTCACGAATAGCCATCACCTCCATCGGAAAGACACTACAGTGGTTTGGAAGACTCTGGCTAAGCTGGCTTGAAAAGATACCCGCTCTTATACCATTCCCTGTCTTGGATCCATCCGTGTAGATTTCCAGTGCAGTTTTGTCATTTAGACAAATATTTCCTACACATTCCTGTCGGCCGGGAACTTATATTTATTATTGAAATCCAGGAGCGGAGTTATGACATATAGTCCGTAATTTCTGTACTTATATTATTCAGTGAGAGTATTCTGGCGTGCCCTAATGCCCAAAACACATGTGCAGAATTCTCTGCGCAGAGATATTAGAACACACATGTTTCAATACGCGAAGCTACATGTAAATTCTGTATGCAGTGCTGTTCTGCAAGTTGTCTCTATTTCTAAATTCTCTGCAATCGACAATGTTGACACAACACAAAAGAAAAAACAACACAGTTTGAGGTATTTAGTTTCACCGATGTTGGAAGTTTCTCTGTTTATTTATATTTCAAAATTGGAGATGAATGGAATTTGTAAAAGAAAATGTATTTCAAATAGGACTAATACACATATAAAAGCAATGTCACTTTCTGAATAAAGTAATACTATTCGTTTTTTCTCAAATCATATCAAAATAATTTTCGCAAAAGCAAGTGTGATTTTAAATCAGTAGCAGTAATTGACAGACAGTAGCCGATTCGTTGCAAATCAAATAATTTCTGCACGTCTGTTTAACCTGCAGTGCTGCGCGCTGCATACAGAATTTCTGCACATGTGTTTTGGGCATAAGCCAGAAGGTTCCCACTTTGAGTTTTCTTTTAATCGCACGCCGCTTCTGCTGCTATGTCCCTATACCGTAAATATTCAACGGAGGCGGTGGTTCGCATAGCTCCAGTAATGCAGATGAAGACCGTTCTTTGGATTTTATTGAGTATATTTATATAGCTAACTTTGTCTAGTGCTGTACAGCAGACTACAATTCCGTACATAAGTATGGGTCTGACTTATAGCTTTCAGGAAACATTGAGGACGGCAAGTTATTCCATGTTCTGTTCGGCCGAAAGTAGGCTTAAACACATTTTTTTTTTTTTTTTTTTTTTTTAAAGGGGTACTGACCCGCCAGTTGCGGAGGGCACCGCGACCTAAAAGATCTATTGTACCATGAAGTCAGTTTAGGGAACCAGAAGAGGCTCAATTCTTTTGATGAATTTGAGGATCTCACTGGTGGAGATTGTACGAAGTTCCGTGGGAGTTAGAATTTCTCTGTGGAACTGTTGTCTCCGGAGGGCACAAAGTGCCCTGCAGTCACATAGGATATGTTCTGCAGTTTCGTCGTCTTCCATACAAAGACGACATTCAGTTTCCTGAATAAGACCTAATTTGTTTAGGTGATATCGAAGATGGCAATGTCCTGTTAGAAATCCCACTAAACTTTTGATATCATTTCTACTCAAGAGCAGATTTTTTGTGGATTTGCTTTGGAAGGGTTTTATGGCTCTTTTAGCCTGTCGAAGACCCTGGGAATTTTCCCAATAGGAGATACACATGTTGTTTTCCCAACTTTTGATGTTAAAGTTAATAGCTGAATTTGGAATGTTGCAAAACGGCTCAGGCCCGATAAAGGATTCAGCCGAACCTTTCCTAGCCAGTTCGTCAGCTTTCTCGTTTCCATCAATACCCTCATGACCGGGCACCCACTTAAACACATATGGGTGTGCCGCTGAAGCGGCTCGTGTACTTCGATTAAACAGACGGACTGGCGGGACACAACTATATATTTCGTCCGAACACTTGTGGTGAAAGTACCGATATAGGATCTGTTTTTCTACGGTAAGCAAAATTTCATTCAGAGTTATGAGCCACAGTTGTGGAGACAATACTGGTCCCTGTGGTGTTCCACGCTGCGCGGACCTTTTGGACTTTTAGTTTCCTAGTTCCGAGTTGATCAACCTGCATAACATTATTTGTTGGATTCAGAAACTTAGTCTGCTATTTATCTTCAAGTTGTCAAGTGCTGCTGATATTGCATGAAAGTATGTATGTAATTCAGCCTAAAATAGTGCATTGTACACCTTGTACACCTAACTTACAAGAGTTATCCAGGTTAAATATGAAAACTAAAAAAAAAAACAGCCAACAGATTCGCTCTTAATCGACCCACCAATAAATACATTATGTCCAAGTCCCAATGGATGACGCGACGGCTTAATGGCGCGCCATCAAGCACATGCATATACCGTCAGTATAATCAATTTACTGAGCGCTAAGCCTCGGTCGTCTTGCTGGCAATCAAAAAACCAGAGCTCTATTTAATTCGACAGCACTACTAAATTGAAGAATTCCACATTTGCATACGCGAGTACTGCGCTGCTCCGCGACTAGTAGTTACCCTCACCACCTCGTCAATCTCCTTGAATCATCTAATTCGCCATAGATATAGAGAATACTCCGTTTATGCGTTTTTCTTATCGGGTTATTGTCTCTCGACTTATACTTCAATTTTATCAACTTATTGCAAAATATCTTAATGAACGTAATTGCTTATTCATTCCACGAATTGAACGAAAGAATTTAAAAATCAAGATGAATTACCAGCGGCTATACTGAGTGCATTCGGCTGTGGACACACGAGTACATTATGTATGTGGAATTGGAATACTGGACGGACTTCTAACTAAGCTGACAACTATCGGAGTAATGCTTGGTTAGTCAAGTAAAACTGAAGTACTGCTAGTTGCTGGATTGATGGGATAGCTAGCTATAAACGCTGATAAATTACGTACGAGTACGAATACAGCGCTTGTCAATTGTAGTGTCAGACTGACAAATGATATACGCCAGCCAAATAAATGGCGATTGTGGCAGGTTGTGCACTTTTGCGCTTCGTTTTGTATTGATCTAGTAACGTCCATTTATTTGAAATTTATTTCCAATTTCGAAAACAATCCCGAGAACAAGAGAAAATCAATCTTTCTTTGGTAGTTTCTATGTTCTCGCCTGATAGCGGGCGAAAGTCGTACCCAATGACAAGTGGTCTAATTGAATATTGACATTTTGATGGTAAGAAACGATTGTGGTAATGAGTTCAAATGACAATAAATTAGCGCGCTTGACTAAAATATATCTTATCTGGCCGCGCCGGGCTTATGATCGTCAACCATAAAGCCTCCGAGGGTTTGACAATTGCGCGATTGCGATTTCAATTGCGCGTACTTCGTACATGCATAGCGCCACTCTGACGCTTGGGTAGATTGTTTGTGCAATTAACAATTAAGCAAGAAATAATCTATGTGTCTAAAGCTGGTATGTTTTCATTAAACGGCAGACGGATTATGCAGATCGCAGAATATAATCGCATTTACCACTTTACAAGATAATTGGAACGCCTATGCGCCATCGTGAGAAAACTACTTGTGAACAAAAAATGAGAAAGTGGGGGCGCAAAATCTAGCCGGCGGGCGGCGTCATGCTTACTAACAGGTGTCCAGAATATTTAGAAACGCAATCAATATGAATGCGGGGAAAAACGTCACTAATGCTGAGTGTGTGTAGTTTATCATCAAGATCTTGGGATATCTGTTTTGTTTTTTTATGACTGGGGTTTTTTTCAGACAGTCATTGAAAAGAGTCGAAGTATGGTGGTGACGATTTGTAACGAGTTTGTTAAACATAGTTGCTAACTCCACCCACGCCTTGGTTCAGATTTCGCTAAATTATCTTTGCACATAGGATTGCGTAATATTGCCTGATATTTGATTAAAAAACTACGAATCGATGTCGTTTGTTATCATTTGTGAGTATTCATAATCTCACTTTTATACCGCTTCTATACTTAATGGACCTTAATTGTGAAGAATCGCCAAAAGAACCTCTCAGTTGAGCCCAACTCATTGCGCATTGTTTTTGATTTTATTAATTATTCATTATTAGGACTTGAACCAGCAACATTCCATCTTCATGTGGAAAAGTAAAGGCACTTTGCATTAAGAACAATGAGAGTCATCATTGAAAATGGCACGGTCCTCTTGTTTTTGGCAATGGAAATATTAATATCTAGTTTGATATGTATGCAAAGGTGTAAATGTTTATTGGGGCACATTTTCGGTCTGATTTTCAGTTTAAGCAGTAGTGCAACTTGCTAATTTCAATAGTTAAGAATTAGGGGTAATTTAATTTATTGCTTTAAAATAAAAAGTAATTTACTATATTCAAAATAACATGATTATAGATCATGCTCACCACTTCACGGTTAAATAAACAAAACACCGTGTCGTATACGTAACAAATTTTCAAATTTAAACGCTTAGGTTTGGTCAGATGAATGTATGCCTGATGAGTGGAATCTCATCGTTTGCCCGATTGACAAGAAAGGAGACCCCCTCAACTGCTCCAATTACAGAGGCATCAGTCTCCTCAACATCGCATACAAGATCTTATCTGCCATTTTATGTGAACGCCTAAAATATTTGGTCACCAACCTTACTAACCGCTGTCAGTGCGGTTTTAGGCCAGGAAAGTCCACCACAGACAAAATGTTCACACTTAGGCAGATCATAGAAAAAACCCAAGAAGTTTAAATCGATACCCACCAACTGTTCATAGATTTCAAGGCGGCCTATGACAGCATATGGAGAGATGAACTGTATAGATCTATCACCCCTGTGATGAATTCCGACCGGTTTGAAAACGGACGGAATTACAATGGAAGAATTCGAAATTAACGGATTTTTGCGAATTCATCCCTTGTAATTACGTCCGTTTTCAAACCGGTCGGAATTCATCACAGCGGCGTATGTCTAGTTTTGACATCCCTGCCATCCGTCTCATCCGTCTGTGTCGATAATGACCTCACGGAGACCTTCGATGTAAAAAAGGATTCAGACAAGGTGACGCACTGTCATGCGAATTCTTCAACATTATACTTGAAAGAATTGTTCGAAACTCACAAGCCAACACACGAGGAACGATCTTTCAAAAGTCCGCTCAGCTACTTGCCACCTTAGTAAGTAAATAAACAGCGTTCGGTTTAAATAACAACAACACGACGAAGGGATAAAATTTCGAATCGTATGATCCATAATCGAACCAGTTTTTCATATCTCTTCCTTAATCTTAATTACCTATGTACATATTAGAAGTATAACCACAACAACAGTACAAAAATATTTGTGCGTAGAAAGCTGCGCGATAGAAATGAAACTGGACTTTTAAAAATACGATGTAGGAAAACATCAGTGTTCGCAATAGATCACAAGTATGTACTATGCTCCTCTACAGGTTCCCACACCACGTACATACGTAACTATTTCCATCATTAATCCTGGAAAGATAACGTGCGCATTGGAGGCGCCCGCGAAAGAGATATATTGCTGTCTTCCTTTAACCGACGCGCGTGCAAGCATGTGTTTCTGAGCCAACTCGATCGTTAAATAAATGAATAAATAAATAAATATTTAAAGAAATATGTACATACATAAATAGATGAATAAATAAATAAATAAAATAAATAACGGCAATCCGCCATATTGGATTTCGAATGACGTCACTTAGCTTATTATGTTTGTCCTGTCAAACCCTTTCATTTGAACGTGTCACTGTGTTCGTACACGCTAATCACCGAAACCGCCTAACCGATTTCGATAAAATTTGGTAAATATCTATCTATCGATACATTTTGACCACTATCGATTGGCATTTGAATATAGATTTTCAAAAATGTATTTAAATAGTCGATAGCTAACAAACTGATTTTATTTAAAGTTTCACAGAGAAACCCGATCTAATAAGCCTGGTGTCAAAATGGCATTAACTTAAAAAGGGGATTCGCTCTTTTAGGCCCTGGCTACACGGTCAATTCAATACCGATTCTTTTCAGTGAAATAGGTAGATTTTATTGTGAGTTGAAACAAGAAGGGTTGATTTCACCAAAAAACCCTTCTCGTTTTAACTCACATAAAATGTACCTGTCTCACTGAAAAGAATCGGTATGGAAATGATCGTGTAGCCAGGGCCTTATGAGTCAGTAGCGCAGGAATAGGGGCATTATTATTTGTCTTTCTCTTAAATTAAAAAAGGGGATTCCCCATTTTATAAGTCAGCAACGTAGAAATAGTAGTTGGTCTCTCAATTCTCTCTGTCTTTACGTAGGTAGGTATGCAATTTATGATGTCTGAACCTAAAAAGCTGGACCGGGTTTCTTTAAAAGGTGGAATCTAATCTCTCTCGGTGAGAAAACTTTATTTAATATTTAACTTTTTTTATTGTTACCCTTAAGAGGAAAAAACTATCGATATATATCGATAACTATAGATCAAAAGCCAACTATCGATGGCACTGACTATCGATATTTCTCCACCTCTAGGTCAGTTCCTTTTGCGCAAAAAATACAACAGGCCCATACATAGGACTGCTTGCTGACGTCTAATATATTTATTTTTTTTAATCTAGGCGACTGGCACAATGAAAAAAAATTCTAGTTTTGGAGTCGAGTCAGGTTTAATACTATTCAATAAATGGGTATTTAGATGTTATTCAACTTGGATTGAATCCGAATTCAAATAGATGTTTCTAAAAGTTACCAGTTCAATATATATGTCTATGTATATACACATAACAATAACTTCATATTATTTTTATTTCTCACAACCAGAAGTTGAGTATGTTATAACAATTTGCAATTTCAATTAAAATTTCACAAATTAGGTAATTTATAAATCAGTTATAACAAAATCTATTACAAAACCAATTAATTCACATTGACAAGTGACGGCGCCATTTTGTGCTTATTGTGATTGATAAGCCTCTAAACATGCAATAAACAAAATGTTAAATGTCAGCTTGAAGAAGAAAACCGTCAGGCAACTGTCAGGAAAAGGAAAAATAAAGGCAATCTACAAAATTTGGTATTATTTTCTCTAAACATAAAATCCGCATCATGGTTTAAATGAAAACAATCATGGAAACAACCGGAGATCAATTAATTCTAGCCACAGGTGGCTATGACCACACAATACGGCTCTGGCAAGCACACACCGGCAATTGCATTCGGACAATTCAGTTTCACGAATCGTCGGTAAATATGTTTATAAAACAAGTCATACCTATATGTGGCTGTAATAAAAAGAAAAACTCATTTTCAGCAAGTTAATGCATTAGAATTCTCACCGGACAAGACCATGGTGGCAGCATGCGGCTATCAATGCGTACGCATGTATGACATGGACTCAAACTTTAATAATCCTCTAATAGCCTTCGATGGTGCACAGAAGAATGTCACTCGGCTGGGCTTTCAAGAAGACTTCAAATGGATGTTCACTGCCGGCGAAGACTGCCGAGTACGTATTTGGGACATGGACAGCTCATTTGGATTGAGTACGCCTTCGTGTTCACGTGTGTTTGACTGCCAAGCACCTATAAACGCCGCTTGCTTGCATCCAAATCAAGTGGAAATAGCTGTTGGTTCACAAAGCGGTGGAGTTTTTCTCTGGGATGTTAAATCCGAGAATCACGATCAGCTAGTTCCTGAGGTAGATGCGTCAATTCAAGACATCGCAATTAGTCCGAATGGAATGTACTTGGCGGCGGTAAATAACAAAGGCAACTGCTATATTTGGACTCTATCCTCGTCCAGCAATCAAAAATTGAGTACGCTACAAGCTAAACAGAAAATCTTCGCACACAAACGTTACGTCATTCGTTGTAAGTTCAGTCCAGACTCTAGTCTGCTGGTAACAACATCTGGAGATGGGACGGCACGCATTTGGAAAGCAGACGATTTTCAAATGTGGCAAGAATTGTCCGTTGAAAACTACTGGATATGGGATGCAGAATTCAGCGCTGACTCAAAGTATTTGTTCACCGCCTCATCGGATGGTATAGCGCGACTTTGGAAATTAGAAACAAAGAACCCTGAGAGAAAATACATTGGCCACACCAAGGCGATAACAGCTCTATCATTTAAAGACGAAATCATTACTGAATAGGTAAATGTCCTAAGGTCGATTTAATATAAAAGTCATTCAATAAAATGTTTTATATTATTTGTAACTACAAATGTTGATTTATTTTTTTTCCTTTGGTAAATTCTTCCGAAACATTTGCGTATTCATTAGTCGCGAGAGTTTAATGTTTTAGGCTGAGTCCCGCCACAAATCCTTCAGCATTCGACGATATTCCCACGATTCAAATGTCTCAACTTTTTTGATAGCCTCCTTTTTCAACATACAAGTCTCCGCGCAATAAAGCAATATTTTAGAAGCTTTAGTTTTACTTGTCGCTGTGGTTTCAATCTCGAGTGACTGATTCGAATTAGTATATTAGATTCGTACGCCCCCTTGCAAGCCCTTGCCTTGAAGGATTCTTGGCTTGAAATTTTCCATCAGCTGCCATTTTCTACTATGAAACCAACAACGTTGGGTAGCTTTTAAGAAAGCAAGTTAGGTGTTGCTCTGGCTTGGTACGGAATATGTATTTTACTTTCCTTACATTAGTAAATTTACTGAAGAAATACTAATGCTTTTGATTTGAATTCCCAAATGACTGGGTCTTCATTGAATGATTTGCCCTGTCTGCCTATGCTAGAGATAAACTAGATAACTAAATAACTCCATATTGATTTGAAGCCCAAAAACACAATGTTGCAAGCCATGCTTTTATTTATATCATACAATTACACCTTCGTTACAAACAAATTAAAATATATATTTCTAGATATCAACAGTGCAAAATGGAATCATTTAAGTTTACTCCACGTAAGGAATACTTTTTGCTACGAGAGACTCCTTTATTGGATCTGGATCTTCGCCCAACTTATAGCCCACAATGCAAGTTATATCGACATCAGACTTAGTAGGATTCAATACTAGCATTACTTGATTGATGGGCGTCGGCGGTCGAAAAGGTTTATTCCCAGGCATAGAATCCACAGTCGCAGGCAACAATCTTACTTTACTTGGCTTAAAAAGAAAAACCAAAATTAAATTAGATCTACAGCAATGTATAGTAACAGTTAAAATACCTTTCGAACGCTTGCGTCAAAATGAAAATTAGTCACAGGCAATTTGCTTTGATTCGTAACCGAAATAACAATCACCGACACATTCGGACTTGGTCGGCTAGATGTGAAGTTCAGTGTAATTTTAATGTCATCGTCCAGCAGTAGTTTCTCATTCGTCGGGCTCACATCATCTAGATCCACATGTATGTCCGCCAAATGAACAACAGGTAAAGTTTTTACTATGCTTATGGTCTTATCGGACTCCTCCAAATGCACTTCCTCCGAGTGGATTCCATTTTTTGGATTATTTTCAATGGATTTATTATCAACTTGTTGTACGTCTGCCACTTCATTTTTAACACAAGTAGTCAGACCAACTGGAACAACTTTTTTTGATGGCGAAACATCGGATTTAGCCGGATTTTGCGAAATGCTTATGATTTTCTCTTTCGCGAGTTCGTTGAGAGAAACTTTTTCGGGCTCCCTGTAAAATTATTAAATCACAAAGTATACTACATATATTGTTTTTATTCGCACTTACTTTTTGAAACTGCATATTCTCTCTGAATCTTTCAGATTTTCTTTTAACAATTCTTCGCTAAGAATGTCAATGTATTTCAGTCTACTGGAGTCATATTTTGGTGATGTTCTCGTAGTATTTTCATTGATTTCTTCTTGTTTGTGATTACGTTTGGGTGTTTCCACTGTGATGGGCTCGAGAAAATCCATGCTGTCTAGCATGGAAGCGGTAATTGTCGATGTTGGGTCATTGCATTTGCCAAAGATTTCAGTCAGTTCATCGAGTGGACTAAGGCTTTCGATTGTTTTGCTAGTAGTCGTTACAGATGGTTGGACAAGCAAATCTGCTAAAAGATCTGATGTTTTAACACTGGGAGTTGTCGATTGGGTAGGCAATCTTTGGGATCGCACCAGTGTTGGCGATGTTTCTGTCTCTATGAGGGTCTTGAACCTCTCTATTACTGCCTGCAGTTGATCGTTAACTTCCAGCGTTTGCACTAGAAGATTTTTTTTAGGAATGTGTATTTATGACATAATGTAAATATTTAATTGTTTTAAATGTTTATATACATAGCTAAGAAAGACGTAAGAAGAATAGAACTGAAGTCCGAAGGAAAATGATTTTTTTTTTTTCATCATCCGCCAAGTATAACAAATCCAGATCAAGAATGGATTTCTTTATAATATTCATTCTTCTGGTACTTAAGATTTTTATCTTTACAGAAACGTGTAGATCAGAATAAATGGCCCATGAAAGCAGATAAAAGTAAAAAAAATGTTTGTTTTTTCCTGCGGCTCTAACGTGAGTATACAGTAAAACCTGCCCAATTGGACCACATTTGGGAACCATGAAATACACTTATTGACAAAAGTCTACATACACCACGGTTTTTTTACATATGTACATTGAGCAGGCACATTTGAATTTTATACAAAAAAATGTTGCTCACTTCACACTACATTTGCTTTTGTATAAGGCAAACATATGCTTTTAACGTTGCAACTGCCTTGCAACATTGGCTTTACAGATATTTTGCTTTGCAAGTCTTGCATTTATGAACTCGCCCTTAATGTATTGCACTTGCAAATGCAGTGAAATGAAAAGTCTCATGTGTAAATAAAACCGGTGTTTCTCTGTTTCTTTTAATTTATTATCAAAGGTTGAGTATCTCGCCATTTAGTTTTCTGCAGTCTTTTCTGCTTAGGGATATTAAGAGCGCTGCGGAATTGTGTAAACAAAACTTATTCATACATGTCTCTTCCATTTCCTGTCACGTGAAATAAAATCTTTTGTAAACACAAATTATGTTATGTTTTGACTCACCAATTAGATCTTCATTTGTGTTATCGATTAGTTCTGGTAGCCGCTCCATAATGGGTATATAGTTTCCGCATGATTCATAGAGCTCCTTAATAAGACTAACTGACTCTTCGTCATTTTCTTTTTTATTGTTCTCATGAGAATCAAGCATTTGACTTAATAGAGCAGCTGTATTTTTGATTTCTGCAAGTTCAGTTTTATGTCTGGACACCAATTCCAGCCTCCTTGCATCCTAGTAGGCATAGATTTCGATTTATAAATAAAAGAATAGACATCCCCAAAACTAACCTGGTTAACCCTAGACTGTAACAGAAGATTGGCCCTTTTGAAATCTTCTGCATTTCCACTCTGTATCAGTTTTCGGAACTTTTCTTCGTCATCGCCCATGATGTTCTCCCTTTTTACCGTGCTCATCGCAGGTGTATGGTCAATACCTTCTTTACGCAACAAATCGTATGCCTCGCGGATTTTTGTCTTACTCGGGTACTCAGCTGTCCAAAGCAAAAGACAATCCATTATCTTCTCGCGTATTGGTGTCGGTGTTTTCTCTCCTTGATACTTTTTCGAGACCAGACGTATTAAATCATTCAAAAATCGGAATTTCGAGACTTCATCTTGGAAATTATTTCCGCATTTAGCCATACATTCTCCTAACAGCTTTACAAAAAAAAATTAACTTTATTTTATGGTAATCAAAGTTACACACTTACCGATAGCGCTCGAATGGATTGGGCAACATTAGTAGATTGAATTTTCGATACTATCAAATCAGTGGCTTTATGTATTAAGTTTGGATCATTGCGAATAGTCACACAAAATATTTGCACAGCAAGTTCATCGACATTTTCGTCAGTTGGATTCGTCGCCCGATCTGGAAGAAAGTGTCCAAAAATAAAAAAAGCGACGGGTGAAATCACTGTTATCAAAATAAAAAATAAAGATCAACTTTTATTACCAAGCATAGCCTCCAGAATGTTGTTGTTCGACAAAGCCATCGGGAAGCGAATTTTTATTTAATAACGAATGAGAAATATGCATTTAACGCCCTGCAAGTGAAGATTTTTTTCTGCAAATTGTTAGTGCAAATACTTGGTCTGACATTTCTTTTACAGCAAATAGTTAAGTTTGTTTTATGCAAATGATTTGCTCGTAGTTCATAAAAGGGAACATTCTCGTGCACCCAATGATGTATAGAAAATTATCTCACAAAGATGAAAATAATTTCAATTTGAGCAGTATAAGTACTTAGTTTTAAGAAACTGATAATAATGCCCACAAATATTTCCTCCTATCAAATGCGTAGGGCGAACTGAAGCGTATCTTAGGCTGAAAACACACCGGGGCAGTCAAAACGTTTTCTCGTGACTGTTGAAACAACAGTGCACTGTTTTTTTATAAGAGAACACACACCAAAGCAGGCAAAACAAAACACATGTTTTTATTTTGATGCGTTTCATGACTGTTTGTCGAAAATACATGGCTTTTCATACGGCCAATACATACCGAATGAAACAAAAACGTTACAAACCAACGTGGTTGTCGGTTTTTGTACACTTGCTTATTGCGTAACACACACCGCATGCGTCAAAATAAAGAAACAGAAAAACGTGTTTCGTTGTCGATAGCTGGACATTTGTTTTTCAGAAACAAAATTCCGTTGTTGTTTTTGTTTTTTGCTGGCATTTTATTTATTTGAAGAATGGATAGACGCAGAGAAATAATTATATTTAATTGAGCAAAGAAGCCCAGTATACAATTAATAAAATTACCGTGGGAAAAGTTTTGGCACAAATTCAGTCTCGTTTTTTCTCTCGTTTTTTCTTTGTTACAACGTGTTTCAGTTGGTGTGTCGTGTGTGTTGAAATAAAAAACGTTTTCTTGTCTTCTGAATCAAAAACGTTTTGACTGCTCCGGTGTGTTTTCAGCCTTATGCTATGCCATACTGATGATCTTGAGAGGATTGGTGAAATATAGGTCGACAGTAATTGTTAGTTTTTTTTCACGACCCGACAAATTATAGCCAATCCAGGTCAGCGGCCGAATTACAGCATCCGTTAACGAGTGAGTAAGTAGGACTCGTCATCGAATGATCGGTTTTTTTAGTTTGACTTTTTTTGTACCAAATGCAAAAATAATTAATTTCAAAGGAATTTCCAGGAAAAAATTATTTTTTAAACCTCGATATCTCCTAAACTATTCGATTAATCAATATTTCTTACTAAATTTTTTTGGCTTATTTCCCCGAGATTTATAAACTGGAGTTTTCAAACCACAGTTATCGTGTTATATGCAGGAGTGGAGTGGGAGGAGTTAGGGATTTGAAAGTTGACAGGAAATGAGGATGTGGATGGGACCTAAGGGTAGGATGTGACGGGAAAAGGAAAGAGGGTTGTCCACGGGGAGCGCGGCACGCTTGCGATGCGCGGCTCCGCTCGCCGGAAATGGGGTGGTTCTTGCCCCCGTAAACAACTAACCTACACAAACAAAACATAAATCGTGCCAAGGACAAAACTTCTACTTTTACTTACTTTAGCGGACGGACGGTGGGATACCACATTGAGGGGCGCTGTCGGTGTTGTTCAGCGCGGTCATGTTTCTTTACCCTCCCATCCTGGAAATCCGGGCGGCCATTTTGGATTTCCTCAAACGTTCGGATGCCTCCGCAGCTCAGACCATCAGCCGTATGGACAGCATCCTTTCCACACCCCCTGAAAATTGAAAACCTTAGCGACTCATATCGCTATTAAACATAAGCACACAAACAAAAAAAATAGGAATTTCCTCATCAGGCGTGAACAAATATTTTTATTTTTATCAAGTATGTATTAATAAATTTGCAATATTTATGTTTGTAAACACTGATTAAACATTTAAAAGAACAAAAGAAATCCAAACAAAAAAAAAATCCTTCCCTCAGATTTCGTACCTTTATGTACACGCACAAAAAAAATCTCTATACGGAAACCCTACCTAAATTGAGCTCAGTGTAGGTTAGGTGGTACAAAAAAAAAACAACAACAATATATTAACAGACCCGAAAGAATTAAGAACGCGACAGAGGAAGTGAAACTTTACATTAGATATGAATTTTATGGTAAACTTGTGTTTGAACAACAAAAAAAAATCCAAAGAAAAAAAATCACATACCCCCACGCCTAAGGGTATGCTACAAAATAAACGTAAAGTATAAGTAATTTAAATGGCCATTGGTCTCCTTTTAAGGACAAGTTTGCTATGTCTATAACTATAATCGATAACCTTTATATTTATTTTTGTAGATAATTATTATTTTATATATATATATATATTTTTTTTTTTATATGGGTATTTAAACCGATGACTGTTTTATATAATTGTATAATATATCACTTATGTATGTGCGTAGGATATAAGAAAAAAATTATATTATGCATTGGTATGTCTTTGTATGCATATGGTGTAACCATACATATATATGCACGTGGCTGGGTGTCATTGCAGATGCTTGACCTTGGTGTCTTCTTTCCACGGAGGAGATTAGGTAGAACACTTGATTTATTGTTGATGTGCAAATGGAAGTACCACAATGCTTATATTAAGACTTCTCATATAACTAAAGGTGAGGCGGCCACGATCCCAATAAAGACTCGATTTGTGGCCGCCTAAATGCACTAATAAGAAACAAAAACAAACACTTCCTATAAATAATTATATACTAGAACAGAAACAAAATAAATCACTCACTCTTATTTGCTTTTATTTATTTAAATATTTTTACACGAACTGCCTATAAATGTATAATAGGACTTTCAAAAAAAAACTTCTACTCCACCATACAACTGAGACATTTAGTCTCCTCACCCACTGTCTTTTGATTGACTTGTGTAGTTTTTTTTTTTTTTTTTTTTGGATTTGTCCAAAGACCACCAACAAAATTTAACCACTACTTTCTCCCTTGTCCAGATCATCCGATCCTGCACAAAATTTCTCTTAAAATTGTCATTTCATGTGTAGCTGCCATCGCTGGAAGTTAAGTGGTTCTGATCCCAGATTTCTTTTGGTTCTGCTCCCAGATTGGGAACAAAAATTATCCCATTTATTCCTACTCCACCTAGTGGCAGTTGGCATGGAGAAACAGAAATGACAGGCACAAATCAAATCGAACAGCTGTTTGGCACTGAGTTTGATTTGTTTATATTTTTGTTAATATCAAATTTTTCTTCTGTTTTAGTAATTTTTTTAAATTACAGGTGGACGTAACAATCGTCATGATGCCCTAGTGAGCACTCTCCCTTTTTTGTATCTACTCGAACCGGATTTCGTAAGTTTCCTAACTTTTCGTTATTATTTATTTATTTATTTATTGATTTATTTATTTTTATCAATAACAAATTAAAATTTCTTATTAATAGTGGCAATGAAGAGCACTAGCAGCAAAAGACTATCGGCTCTTTAGTAAAAATGTGTTATTATAACTTAATTCTAAGTATGGTTAATATTTTGTTTATGATCTCTATGTTGGTCAGGGTAGGTTCCTTTAATATGCCTATGATGTTGAGGCTTTGGTTGAAATGTTGTGGTACTTGGTCTGATGAAGGAGGCTAAATGTGAGGTGGTTGCTATGACAGTTGGGGCAACTCGGTGGTGGTTCTTTTTTGAAGAGGTGTCGGTGTGTTAGGTCGGAGGCGAGGAAAATTGGTTATCATTTCTTTGGATGTGTTTGTCAGATAGTCGGATATGAGATACCTGGATAGCCAGAGCATCGAAGGCCTTCGGCTAAACTTTTCATTAAAATTTATATCTTCCCTTGTTTCTGTTTTTTGTTTTGAATCGAACAGCACTCCTTGTGCTATCACCCTAGGTAAACTTTGTTTAATTTTACAGCTGTCAAGAAGTTGTTTCATTTTAGCGTTTTATTTTCGTTTTTCAATTTTGTAATAAAGCAATTGTTTGTGTTCACTTGTAATAAATTCTTCTAGTTACAAAGAATATAAATACAAACAAAATGACGTGCATTGTAGATTGGAATAATGTGTGTTTGGTTTGTTTAAAAAAGGGCGAGCATCGTTGCATCTTTCAGATAGAAGGCGATGCTGAATTGTCCATTGCGGAAAAAATAATGAAATGCTCAAAGCTGTCCATTAACAAAAGTCTTGATAGACCTAAAAATATTTGTCTGCGATGTCTGGGAGACTTAAATGTTGCGTTTAAGTTTTATCAAAACTGCGAACAGTCTAACTCGATCATCAATGCAATTCTAAACAAAGGTAATCGTGAACCGGGAGCAAGTGGGATACGCATAGATATCCCATCTAGCCTAAAAATAAAACAAGTGGAGCTAGGATCTGTAGACGAGACACTTGATGAAGCCCAACTAACAGAAAATTTAATAAAACACGAAAACGAAGATTGCAAAGACTCGAATGAATGTGAGAATTTCGATTCAGGTGATTGTTTTGAGAATACGGATGAAGTGTTGGAAGACAGCGAAGATCGCCTGGAAGAAGATGCAGACGCCTTTGAAATGATCGAGAAACTTGATCTTTATTCCGAACTTGATGATGAGAAACCAGCGCGCAAGGGTAAATCAAAAAACAAGACAGGAGAACCAAAGAAAAGAGGACGTCCTAAGAAATCATTTACCCAAATTAAAGAACCTAACTACATTCCAAAAGAAGAACCAGATGTATCTTATCAACGAGCTCTCATCCAAAATGGCAAACCACCGAAGCCTCAAAAAATATGCGAGATCTGTGGTAACAGCTATAAATACCAGCACGCGTTGAATAGCCACATGAGGCGTCATAGAAACGAAAGGCCCTTCACATGTGAGTTTTGCATAAAAGCGTTTGTCTCAGCCGTCGAACTGCGTCGTCATATGCGAGTACATACCGGTCAAAAACCATACGAGTGCCAGTACTGTGAGCGCCGCTTCTCCGACTATGGTAGTCGCATTAAGCACGAACGCACCCACACCGGAGAGAGACCGTATGTGTGTGCAGCTTGTGGCAAGAGCTTTGCGTATGCACATGTGTTGACAGTTCATATGCGAACTCATACGGGTGAGAAGAAGTTCATGTGCACCGAATGCGGAAGGGGTTTCACTAAAAAGGCATACCTCGACAACCACATGATTCATCATATCACAGGTACGGCGAACGAAGATCAATTTGAAATATCTGAGGCTGCTGAAACAATCGCAGTGTATGATGATAAGATGCAAATCGATACAAATGTTCCACCAACGAGCGATAAAATCACACCGAAACAAGAAAGGGACGAGGTCATACTCCAGTTTGAGTTTCAATCTGTCACAGATGGTTGAGTCTTTATTTTTCTAATGATAGCTATAAGGCGTATGTTAAATATAAGGTGTTATCAGTTAAGTTAAATTCATTGACGGAAAGTCAATTGACTACAGTTTGACAAAATAAAATAAAAATTATTTCGTATGAAACAGAACTGTTAAGCGTTTTCGGTAGCATAGTAAAGGGCGTAAATAAATTTATATTATCCGCAATTCAATACAACATGCTATTGGCAGATATGAATATGATTGTTTTATTTCTAGTTTAAATGCACGAAGGTATATGACTATTAAAATTAAGCTGGTCTCTTCGCTGGAAATTCTCGTATCTCTATATTCACAATTCGCATCTTACAAAGGAAATACTAAAAAAAAGTCGTGCTTTTGTTCTTGAAGTGTTAATGGTTCTTAGCCCAACATGTTTTCATCTTCGTACCAGTAAGTTGTAGTGTAATTGTGCACATATTTTCAGATGGTTTCACTATTTCAGCCGTGCCTAGACAGTCGAGACTAAAATTGAAGCCGAATTAGCAAATGTTCGAAGACAAAAACATTTGCCTTATTGAAGATTTTCACATTTTATACAACGGAAAGACTACTTCCAATGTTATGATTTCTCCGAGACCAAATCAGAAGTGTTGCTATTAACACTTGAACCAGCGTTTAAAATATTTCCTTTCATGCCCACAGTGGCCATATAGCAACACGACTTTCTATGAGCTACCTAGCAAAAAAGAAATATACATAATGTACTCGTAGTAACACCCTACGGCCATACTACAGACATACTCGAAACCCTTTTTTTTTTAATTATTTGCATCTACTGACTATCCATCAAGGAATGGTAACTTATGAGTACAATTTTTTTCCACAACTTGAACAAAATTCGGTCATCAAAAGGATGAATCTTCAGTCGGAAATTAAAAAAAAATTACAACCCAATAACCAATAAAACTAACAAAATATTGCCCTTTTCTTTGGTGCCTGTTGCATCATCTCCACTGCTTCTCCTATGTGGGACAGTTTCATTTCTTTCCTGAGTGAGTCGCTAAATAATTTAGATTTTGCGAACGAAACGTAGCAATCAAATTATTTTTCAATATCAGTCCAAAATGCAGTTAAGAAAACGTTTTGATTCATTCTTATAAAAGAAGTAAAAAAGTGAGCAAATTTATTACATTTATTGTTATTTACAAATAAATTTAAAGTAGAATTCGGGATTTACAACAAATTTAAATTGCTTTCGTATGTTTCGCAGAAAATCAATAAAACTTGATTTTTATCTTCTGTCCTAACAGATTGTATGAAAATGGTTAAATACTACTCATCTATTATAATGTATACGCAAATGGAAATAAATAAATTTAAGCGTAGGGAAGAATCTTGTGGATAAATTAGTCTTCAAATGTTAACCTCGATGGACCGTGTTTCTTCATGTAGCGGCGGTATGACTTGTACCTTGCGTTTTCAGCTAAAGACTTTTTCATTTCTTCATCTTGTTCCTGTTTCCAAGCCAAAAAGTTCTCCTTCTTCCACAGTTCAAGCTCTAAATACTCGTGAATTTGTTTATCCTCGAGCGATAAGAACTGATTCTGTCCCATGTTCATATTGCGTCGAATAATATAAAGTTTTTCTTCTTCGCCATAGGGATGTTTCAGAATTGTGAACTTCCATATCCATTTCGCATACCAAATTACATACTTAACTATAGTGTAAGGCAGTATCAGTAATTGAACCCATATGACGTCGAGGAGCGACGGCTTGGCGTATCCTCCTTTAACGTCCATTTTCTCCTCGATTACTTTACGAATGATTTTTTCAAGCTCCTCCTTTTGGTCACTTTTCGGCAAGCGGTTTTTGCCTTTTTTATTGATCTTCTCATTGATTTCATCTTTGGCCATTTCCAGTGCCTTGTTGCGGTATTTTGGCACAGTGGCAAAGTACTTTATCGCCGAATCATATCGTTGCCAACCCGAGTAATACTGCATGATTGATATAACAGATAGAGTGACGACAATTACAACACGAACATCAACCTTTGGAGCTACACGTCGGCGATAGTATCGGTAATAATGAGCGTAGTATTCGTTCGGATTGTCCAACATGTAATCGTAGTCAGTTCTGGATTCATCATCCTTAAGAATCTCGTATGCAGTTGCTACAACTTTAAACTGTTCTTCGGCGATTTTCTTCGCTTCATCACCACGATGTAAATCAGGATGATACTTGCGCGCCAAAGCACGATATGCTTTAGCGATTTCTTGTTTTGTAGATTCCCTTGTAACGCCAAGTACATCGTAGCAGTCCTGTTTTCCACAATACAAGCCCTCTAGTAGGCCAAGGCACGCAGTAGGCAAAAGCACTGCAATGCAAAAGATTAACTTAATTGAAAGCATTTTACTTTCACTCAAAACTATGTTTGTAAATTTATTATATTAATAAATTCGGTGGCCGGTACACGGTCTTCGTTTCCATCCGCGTGCCACGTACCAACGAGTTTTACACGAAGCGATGACCTGGCCGTGACACGAGAAATTTATTGGCAAACCGAACAAACAGCTACAACAACACAAATCCATAGATTTATAAAAAAAATTGATAACCAGCTGATAACCTACTGTCATTACATTAGAGGTATGTTTGTTTTGTATAAAGAAGAATAGCTTTGATATAAGGGTTTTCTCATGAATTTATGTAGGTAGGTACCTACCTAACTATTTTGAATTAGGTACTTACACATCACAGTACACGTAATACCGGTAATATATTGCGCAGGAAAAATGACCGCAATTCGTGCCCTTGCCGAATGGTGAACCTGTAGTGGAAGTAGAAAGTTGAAGTTGGCTGAACTTTGCGCTTCACCATACAATTCATACTACAGCATCAGCTTCGCATTGTGTTCGCGCTGTAGGGTTTACATGTATTTTAACTTTGACAGCGCTTCCTACTTCCACTACAGCTTCGCCATTGTGTTTGGGCAGTAACACGAAATGTTAGGTCTGTTCCCGTACTGTCCAAAACAGCCGAAAACTGCGCAACACGATTTGACTGTTTTCGGCTGTTTTGGACAGGTACGGGAGCATTCTGGGCCTGGCATGTTGTGGCTGACATACGCATGGCAACTGTACGACGGTGCCACAAACATGCCGAGTACATGGCATGGCAAGTTTTTTAACATACTCTGACGTAAAAATTACGTCAGAGTGGCATGCGTATGTCGGTTTTGGCATGCCGTGTACTCGTAGATTCCACTAACAAAACACTGGGAAATTTATATGCTAAACCCAAAACTATAAAACCCCTCTGCATAAGTGTGTTATTCTTTGTAAGACACTATGACTAAATTAAATACGAAGGTATTATTAAATGTTAACTGTCATTATAATTGAAAATCATTTTGCACCTTCCAAAATTACTAAATTCGCGCATTCACACATGTCTCAAGAGAATTTTCCAATAGGTCTGTTCCCGTACCTCTCCAAAACAGCCGAAAACAGCCGAAATCAGTCAAATCCTGTTCCCGTACGAAGATTTTTCATAAGTTTTGACAGAAGAGAGTGTAGTTTTCGGCTGTTTGCAACAGTACGGGAACAGACCTAATCCCTGTTGTTGACGTCTAAATAAATTTTATTCATAAGTGTACATTGCATAGACATTTGACTTGACAGTTTTCTTGTTTGCGTTTGCATTTGCACTTTGGCAGGTAGTGCACGTGTTTTAATAAAAAAAAATTTGGGTGAATTTACAAAGTTGTGATGGCTTCAATAAAGAAAAAACGTGTTTCAAAGAAAAATAAAGCAGCCTGGCGCAAGCACACTGATATTAAGGATGTAGAAGAATTTCTCGAAGAACAGCGGCAGGAGGAGCGTATTGGGTTTGTACAAAAAATATAAATTCAAAGAAAAAAAAACACTGAAATCTTTCATTTCAATGCCAGAACTTTTTCGGAAAAGAGGGACGAAGATCTTTTCCAAATTGATATTCCAGTCCCAGCTAAAAGGCCGGTTCTTTCGGAGAAAAAAAAGCGCAAAGCGAATGCATTGAAACCTTTAAAAAGTCTGGCGGCGTTGGAGAACACTTCTAAAGTGCAAGATCCTATAGTTAAAAGGTAATCTGAATAACTGCTCTTAATATAGCCCATTGTTTTAAATATTTTCACTGTTATTAGAAATCATGTTAAGCCAAAGAGGAGTGGACGAAACATTGAACAAGAAATTTTGAATCCTATATCACAAAAGCACATCCAAGCGAATAAGGATCGGTTGAAGTTCTATGAGAAGCTGGATAAGAAACTATCTAAAAAAAACGCCAGAGACTTTACAAAAGATGTATGGCAGGAAGAAGAAGTTCGTGATCGAGCGCCAGGCCTCAAAAATGATTGGATCAGCAAAGATTTGTCACTTTACATATTAAAAAATATTGGAAAGGCTGCAATTAAAGTTCATGACAGCATAAGGCACAAAACGATAAAATCAAAGTTTGTAAACTTCTTGTTTTAATTTATATACAACAAAATATAAGTAATTTATATTGCAGAGCGTTTGAAGCACCCCATCCTGGAATGAGTTACAATCCCTCAATGAATACGCATCAGGATCTCATTCGCAAGGTTGTTGACCGGGAAGAAGATATAATCAAAGTGGAGAAGCATTTGAAAAGGGTAACTACAGAGATGTTCTGTAAAGTCACACCAGAGGAACGAGATAAGCGTCGTATAAAAGAAATGTCATCGGGTTTGCCAGCAGAAGACGGAGGAGAAGAAGAACCCGACAATGAAATTGTCGACGGTGATAGTACACCGTACAAGAAAATAAATCCTCCAGTTGAAAACAAGAAAAAAAGTAGACAAACGAGACGAAAACAAAAAGAACAGAAAGTGATCAAAAATGAATTAAAAAAAAAAAAAGAGCTCAAGAAACAGGTTGCAGATATACACAGGTAAGATGAAAGTTGGTGCTGTAGAAAGCACCTCGTTACAGTACTTAATCATTTATAAACTCATCCCTTTAGGATCAAGAAAATAAGAGCAGAAGTCGAAGACGACGAAGAGCAACTTAATGAAATCAAGAAGCGTCGTAAACAAGTGGCGAATAAGAAGAAATTTGAAACCAAACGCCTGGGACGTTTGAAGTTCCAAGAGCCCGATCAAGATGTTAATATGCCTGAAGAGATTTCTGGTAACCTTCGGAACGTTAAAGTGGAATCTAGTCTACTTGTGGATCGTTATAAGAACTTCCAAAAGCGTAATATCCTTCCAACAAGCGTCGAAGTTGGAAAGAGGAAACCAAGGAAAATCAAGCGTTTTACTCGCAGCTCACACAAAGAACCTGGCGTGTCCATATCTAAAAAGAAAAAGTAATATCTGTTCTTCTATTGTATTTTTTTTTATTTCTTTTAACATTCGAGAATGGATTAAAACTTACGGTAAATCTCGTTATTTAAACTTAATAAAACATTTTTATGGCAACAAGAGATTATTATGAGTATGATGATGATTCTTTGGTTCGAAAAAAAAACAATTTGAAAATTCGCAAGGAACTTCATAAACCCAATTTAGTCCAAAGTGACTTTAGTTTTGAGTCAGTCTCAAAGATGCTTCTCACCATAAATACTTGTAGACCTCCCACTAAAATCATAGCACAAATCTGAAAGAATGACCAGACATTCACCTTGAAATAGTTCTGCTCGGCGATGTTTCGGTCTCTGGCCTCGTTCGATCGCAATAAATCTTGCAGCTGGCGAGCTTTCACGATAAGCATGCGAATACGTCCAACATAATCCATGATATCTTGAACTTTCATTTCGTAGAACTCTTCGGGCGATAGCCCCTCGAGAATATCATGCCAGGCATCTTGATTGTTTTCACCCTCTTTTTCCACAATTAACTCAAAGAATACAGTTTTACGGTTAAATGAACTGAAGGTGTTGTCAAAACAAAAGCGATAATCTCCGTCCTTCTTCACTTCGTAGCGGTGGATGTTTTCCGACTTTTTATAATCAGACACGATTATTAAGCCAATGGGTTCGGACAGCGAGAAGCTAATGTCCAAATCGCCATGACCTCCGTCAATTACTTGATATTCAATGTCGATAACCTCGCCGGTCAGAACGTGATGAAAGAAACAATCTTGCTTCCCTGCATCCACATTGACTGTCATTTCTTTGTCGTATGCATTCGAACTAGCAATGGTAATTACTGCAAACAATAAGGATATGTGCAACTTAGAAAGCTGCAAGAGAATTGGTTAATAAATTCTGCATAATTTGTTCATAAATATAGTTACCCAAGCCATCCTGTTTACTAAATCCTTCTTTGTAAAAATTATAAACGTCAAACTAACAAAGCCAAGAAGTAGAGTTGCCAATGCTCTGATAAGCTCCGGTCAGCACAAAGGAAAATGTAAAATGATGGTATCAGATCTTTATCAGTACCGCTGATAAAGAATGTTAAGAGATAAGAGTTTGTAACTGTATTCAAACCGGCAGCATTTTCGACCTTTTGATATTACACAGCACGTTGCGATAATACCATTCGTTTTGAATTTCAAAATTCATCAATTAAAAATATGTACTGTACTGACAGAAAAAGCAACTGAAAAAAATTCAATAGGTGATGCGTGCCTAGGTGAAAACGTAACAGGCCCCAAACACCGCACAAGCATGCAAACTGAATGTGTATGGTGTTGATTGTGTGATTGCGCATGCTGATTGCGTGATATCAAAAAATTTTGATATTTTTATGTTTGAGCATGCATGATTGTGTAGTTTGTGGTGAAAATTGCTCAGTTGCGTGAAAAATTTGATGAGAAACCAAACATGGCGAATAGCGGCAATAAACATTTTTAGAAGGAGTTTGTCGAAGTTATCGAACTTTGAATGCCCAAAATCACTTCTTCCTATTTTTTCTTAATTTTATTGCCAACGCTTAAGCCAAATCTGTCATTTTTCAACGAAACAACCTTCTCAGAGATATGACGAATGAATATTGCACATTTTGCTTGCATAGTATAGGGGCGATGTGTGATTGCGCAAGCTCCTGATTGTGCATTCATGCTTGTACGGTGTATGGGGCAATAAGGCTGAACAAAACTACTAGCCTTATTTTACAAAAACGTATTGAGTCATGACTTTTTTTGCAGTAACACTAGTGGGAAATAGAAGAATGATGAGATAGAAAATCAGCAGTTCATTTTGTGACGAAATGTGTGGATGCGGTTAAATTCGGTTGGGATTAAGTACGGCTTAAAAAGAAGTGATCACGTTTGCTTTAGAAAATGTATATTTGGTTGTCAAATGAAAAGTTTGTTTTTCGAAGTTTAAAGATACAACTTTTATTAAAATACTAAAACAAGTACAAATTCCTAACAATCACTCTTTCTAGTGTGATAAAATCTCGATTTTTGATTAAGGCAATTTTACTATTGCCAGAAAACGAAACAAAACTCTCGAGAGAAAAACTAAAAAACCTCACTGTCGATGTAAAAGCGTGTCACCGTCGGATGCCTTCTGGATGTCGAGAAAGCATTCGACAGCGTATGGATTGAAGGACTCATCCATAAACTTCATTTACTAGGCTTTCCCTTAGCACTAATCCAAATAATTTTTTCTTTTCTTTGTTCCAGGAAATTCTTTGTACAACTGGAGAAATGTACATCATCAGTGAAGAACATCAGAGCCGGAGTTGCCCAAGGCTCTAAACTCGGACCGTTCCTGTACAGCATATTGACGTCTGACCAGCCCATCCCAAACAGCTGCGAGAACCTGCTCTACGCCGATGACTCCATCACTTATGCCACCTCGATGTCACCATTGATAGCTGTCCGGAAAGTTGAAGCCCACATCCACAGACTTATTGAGTACTACCGAAAGTGGGGAATCAGAGTCAATGCCTCAAAATCGGAACTCATCTGCTTCAGGAGACCAACGACCACCCAGGACGCAGCCGACGAGCAACGAAGTGCAGAAGCATTACCCTGAAACTCCCAGATGGATCAACACTGACAACCAAACGGAGCGTGAAGTATCTGGGGATCCACTTTCACGAGCTGTTAAGGTTCAACCCTCACGCAAGGAACGTCCTAAAGAAAGCCAACTGGGCCTTCCATCGTCTCCACCCACTGATGAAGAAAAGAACCGGACTTAGCCAACAAACCAAGACCTTGATGTACAAGCAACTCCTGAGACCAGTCATCGGATACAGCTTTCCCGTCTGGTTCTCCATCTCGAAGACAGCCATGAGACAACTCCAAGTTTTTGAAAGGAAGATACTGAGGATCTGCACCGGACTATTCTTCGACCGACAGCGTCAAAAATACTGCAGGAATGACCATCTGTACTCAGAAGCAAAGATAATACCAATCGGCAAGTACCTACTACTTTTGGCTAAGAAGTTAGTAGGAAGCGCAGCCAGCCACCCGAACCAGCTAATAAGAAGGATGACAACCCAACAGCGACTACCCCAGCCGTGGTACCTCAGCGCCCTGAACACCCTGGATGAAGACATCACCCCAATCGACAACGAGGAAGCAGTTGTATTCTACGCTGACACAGGGTCAGCCCACCGCCGTGGCTAAACGCCAACCCCCCTCACAACCCACACCAAACTCGCCACTAACAACCGGGACGGAACACCCCGAGGATATCTAAGTCAACCGACTTTTAATTTTAAGTTTACATGTATAATATATAATTATATTTATTATTTTAAGTCAATGTATAAGGTTAGGCCCCCAGTGTGCCAACAAATTTGTATTACCAATGTATCTTATAGCTGTAAGTTTAAATTAAGACAATTGTATATATATTTTGTTCAATAAAAATCGTTAAATCGTTGTCGATGTAAAAGAACCAAACTGAAATCAAAGCTGCGTTTTCATTGGTCATTCTTCGGCATCTTAAAAAACTGACAGCTCGAAGTACGGGGTTGACAGCGGCTGTTGCCCGTGGAGTTTTAACCAATAGCCACATATACCACACTTGTCCGAAATTGAATAACCAATAATCAGCCGTATTTAACCGCGTCGTGTTAAAGATAAGTCTTCTTTTGCACTTAGTCTGCTAAGAAAGTTCGAAAAGATGAGAAGGAAAATATTTTGCCCTGTGAGTCGTGGGTAAAGTTTTTGGCGACTCTTTTTGTCCCATGTGAGTCTAGACTTTTTTCGAATTTCTCTTTGTTATTTACATCCGTGAGTCTTGTGCTTTTACACTTCAGACTTTTTTTCTTGACTCAAATTTGACATTCCTCTTTTATTTTGCAGTTCTTGTATTGTGCAGATGACTAGGTGGGAAGCAACACAATGATAAAACGAAGAAGAGAAAAGGAAAACGTCAAAAAGAGTCGCCAAAAACTTTGTCGCAATCCACACGTCGTAATGCACCTAAATCAAACGCATACAAGACTACCTACGAGTCGTGCAAGACAATTCAAATTGCATTTTGATTTTTTATCTTGTTTTCTACACCTTCTGAACTTTGAAATAAATTGCATAGATAGGTAGGTAACTACCTACCTACAATTTGCAGCAAACCCATATATAAACCCAGCAAGTCGCAAATGACAGCCGATATGTCAGCTGTTTTCTGACACATGAGTTCTTTACTTATTTCGCTCGTACCATCAGATAAGTCGGCTTTAATGTTTCTTTGTACTTTTAAGGATAAATATACATTTTGCAATAGGCAGCTTACAAAAGTTATTAAATTAATAATGCAAAAAGTGTAAAGAAGAAGAATAGGAAACCGAATATGAAGCAACAACATTATCTACTGCTCATTGTATCTCATGCTTTTATTGGTAAGAGAAACATGTCCTTACCATTTACGAAAACCTATAATTTAACTCTTATTTTCAAGCTGTTGGTTGTTTCTTCCTATACGTATGCCATGTGCGGTCAATATTTGAGACCCGCAATAATTTTGGACATTTATCGAACATAGAACGTGAGGCTTTGTTAAGGAAGGAAGATGCCCTATATTATTCGTTTTATAAGACTATTGTTGAGGAAGTGGATTTTTATCGCGGCTACCAAAAGCTTTTGAATGTTACCACAATTGAATATCCTCATAGCGTTAATGTTGTCCATCGTTTTCACGTATTTCCCGAGATTGTGATAGGGTAAAAAAAAGTTGTTATCTGTACCACTGGTATACTAAAAACAAATCTTTTATTTCAGCTACTTGTATCACAAGTTTAGACGCGTGAGTAGAAGCTTAGATATACCAATCATATCGTGTTGGTCCGATGATGAGAACCCGTTATCGGAACCGGTTTTCAGATGTGATGGGATTGGCGAACCATTTCATTTCTACTTGGAATTTGTATGGATGTTTGGCGGCTTTACTGTTTTTCTAATTTATATGTACGCTTCTTTTTTAAGGTAAGTTAATTTTCTGTTTGTACCTACGTATTATGTAAATAGGTATAGAGTAGAACCTCTGTCAACCGAGACTCCATTAACTGAATACATATTGCATTATCGTAACTCAATCGGATTATCGATTGATCAGGGCCTAGAAACATCCCCCGTATTATCCCAGATACACATAATATGTATGTAGCAAAACAGCTTTGATTCCACTTATGTACCTATATGTATTTTCTGATACTGAATCAGAAGAAAGGAAACATGGTGTTTGAATTGGACACAAAATTACCGCTCTCAAAGTGTTGGATAACTTTAAAAAGAAAAAAAAAGGATTACATTTATGATATTCTACTGATTGGACTATCCGAGTCGGACAATCAAGGTTCTGCTACAAAGTATGTACATATATTCATACATAAGTATGTAGGTATATAAAGTTAGTATATTTTTGTTCTAAATTTGGCCATTATGAAGCAATGACCTATCTATTGCTGCCTATCTGAAAGAGTTTAAATTAAAATAGCAAAAACACATATTGTGTTCGTTCAAAACGGATAAGATCATACACGATTTTTTTTGTTTTTAAATATGACTAATCAGCGGACGCACAATTTGTCTAGGTGGCGTTAGGCGTAGGTTACATATACAATATACATAAATATAGAAAGGAAGTAATATTTTTCGATCGGGCCTATCGCGATCCCCGAAAAATCCATCCCAGGACGGAACCTAAGCTGCCACAATTACCTCAAACGATTTTATTACCCTGCAGAGTTTTAGAACGAGTCTATGGTTGTTTTCACCTACCTACTCCAGATTATTAAAGAAGAAAATGCCGATGAATTGGCAAAACGGTGAAAAGTTAACTAAACGAGGCTGTAGCTGTGACGCGATCATCATGCGGAACCAAATTGAACATAAGGATAGTGTGTTATTGTGTCCCATTCAAACTTGAATCTGGATTCGATTATGTGCACTTATAACGATGTACATAATTGAAGAAGTCTTATTCACAGAGTTCAATTTTTTACTTTTTTCTACATTTTGCTTTTTTATTTTTAAATTGTCCCAATTATTTTTTTTTGCAGCGAAAATCTATTTGGAGGAATTTACGCTGTTATTTCCTATGTAATATTTCATAAGAACGTTTCAAAGATCTACGATCGGCCTGTTGCTAGGGAGAATTTCGCCTTTCCCTTGATTTTCTGGCAAATGTTCTACCTTTGCATTTGTATAGATAAGGCTTCGAGAAGTAAAAAACCCGAAAAGCATTACTTCAATCCCATCATGGTAGGTATAGCTCAAAATTTACCTTGAGCAGTTTGAATATTGAAACAATTGTTTTAATTTAGATTATAAAGCTAACCGCACTGACGACAGCATCATTGCTATGTTGGCAATTTTCTTCTGTAATATATGCAACACAAATACTCATAATGATTACCCCATGGAGCTTGGGCCTTGTATCAAGTCGATTCTCCATAGACTACACCATCTCTCAATTTCTTTCCAATATACTCGCCTACTACCTCACGTATGAGAATAAAAAATACTTCTTCGCATGGCAAAATGGCCCGGCCTTTGCACTTTTTTTTATTAGCTTGGTCCGAATATACAAGTCACAGTCACGTTCGGAAAATTTTATGAAAAGCATCACTCTCGGCATTCTACTGGCGATTAGTTCACAAGGAACGATTATTGATTTATTGGAAATATCTGGTTATGCTAATTCGACCGATAATCCATTCTCGGTATACCGTGACTTGGTACTACAGTGGACTCTGCAACGTCGAACGAATTTCACAACTTGCCTTTTGGCGTGCAATTCAGATTACGGCGAAGTAGATCTATACGATGTTTGGGAGGTCATCAAAATACTATTTGCGAAGCCGTACTGCTTGTATGGAGTTGTGCTGTTGGCAAAATTTCTTCGCAAATGGCGAATACAAGCACCAAAATCAGAGAATACGGACTATGTAGAAAGGGCAAAGAAATACGTACTCGAAGACTTTCTAGAGGAAAACCATATTTCAATGAAAGACATGTCGAATGAGAAAACCGAAAAGGCACTGAACGAATGTTTAGCCCTACTCGAACAATGTGATTATGAGTTTCAGAAATACAAAGAGGAGCGGAGTAAAATTAAGAAAGACGTCGTCGATGAGCATGAGTCTTTTTTAAACGACATTAAATGTCTTAAAAAACAAATCAATTTACACAAAGACCGTAAAAATGAAAAGCATGTAGAATCTGCATTTGATCCGACTCATGAAGGTGCTGATGATCCACCGTTCATTAAGAAAAGTCAGGCAGATGATGACATGCTACTACCACCTTTAAGCGGTGATAAGGTGACAGAAAAAGAAATTAAAAAATTAAAACCAAAATCGGAAACGAATAGAAACGAGGTGTTCAGTTATCATTATTTGTACAGCTTGGCTCAATTTGCCGTGTTTGCGCTTATGGGTTTTAGTATTAAAAAATTGTTCTTCCTTTGCTATACTCAAGGTTGTGTATTAGCGCCAACGCTTTACTCCAAGTTGCGAAGCAGCAAACATAGTAATTTATTTTTGTCCATTTCGCTTGCTGTTTTTCTCACCAGCATTGTTGATCCGGGGGTTGTGGTAAGTTCATTAGTGCCCTGATCGAATGATTTAGTTACGTACTGACCTTTTTAGAATGTATATGAAGAGTATTTGCCGTCCAAAATTCATAATGATGAATTAGAAAATATGTTGGAGTGGATTAATATCAACACTGAAAAGAATGCGGTATTTGGAGGTATGCTAGCATAATATATCTTCGTATAAATAACCATGATGAATTTATTTCTAGGTCCAGTTGATATAATTGGAACAGTCCATTTGACAACGAAGAGGCCAATTGTTAATCATGCGCACTTAGATATGCACCAAATAAGGTAAAGGTTTCGAGTTTTCTTGAACGCGTAACGTCGTACGAAAACATTTAAATAAAAACTGGATTCTTATATACCACATTCTCGTACCACAAACATTTAAATGAAATAAATGGCTAGTCGTCTTAAGTTATCGCATTCACCAAAAGCAATACGAAACCCATATCCACTTCCTCTTATTATTTTCTGGTACCTTGGTTAGCTGGAGCTACATATGATGTGTTTACGTTGAAATTTATTAAAAACATGCTTGTTAAATATGGACATAATACCTTGTTTGCTGAGCTTCTAAAATTCGAAAATTTCTTTTCTTAACTTCGCAAAACTACATTTAGCATTACTAATATTTTCTATAATTTCAGCGAACGAACCGAAAGCATTTATTCTGTATTCAGCAGACAACAATCTTCTGAAATCTACAATCAGTGTTCGCAACTTAAGATTCAGTATTTAATTCTTTCTTTTAATGATTGCATCAACTCAGCTAAGTATGAAACAAGCATTAATCAAGATTTTAAATGAATTTAACATTACCGTTTTATTTTTGTTGATTTTAGTGATGAGTGTGATATACTAACGATATGGGATGAAATGCAGCCAGCATATCGTAAACATCCGCAATTCTGCTCCGAATTAGCCAGCAAAAATGTGCCAAGTTTTTTGAAAGTGTATTCAAATAAATACTACGGCATAATAAAAATGTTCTCACAAAGTGTTCAACTTAACTTAAAGCATAATAAAATGCCTGAGAAAGTAATGTAGTCTAACCATAATAGAAAACAATTGTATCGTATTCTTTACTAGGAGTATTCTTTATTATTATTATTTTTGAGCATCTATAAAAGACTTTTGAATATGATTTATATTCAAGCATATCCTTTAAATGATCTGTTAAATTTTACCTAGGCTAAGCTGTTTGCTCTTGCTTTTATTTAATGCGTAGCGTTAAGTTATTTCCATAAGTTTTACATCAGTTATTTCTTCGCGTCAGTGATATATGTATGTTTGTATGTAAGTATTGAATTTATTTAAAAAGTCAGAATAGATAATTTTGTACATTAAAAATATTTTATTCATACTGTTAAGATACTATAAAGACAAAATAAATTATGTTAAATCAGGTGCAGATACATCTGTATGAAATTGGTTGGTTTATTTTTTTACATATCAAAGCCTTGTCTCAGCTATTGCCTCCATATTGCTAAGCCATTCTAATCGTGCAATCTAATGCTCATAAAATCTTTTTTGTACTTTCTATTCCATTTGTCACGAAAACTTATTTTTTCCCTGTGCCTTGTTGTGTGTTGTTCCACCGAGCTTGTCACATGGTTGCTGACACCGCCTTTTCTTCTTGATTTATCATTTTGAATTCAATCGCATCATGTTGACATTAAGCTCCTACAAGCTAGTCCCGACAATCAAGGACTGGATAACTAGAAAACATGGGGACTGCAACTACAACCTAACGCAGTTCCTGTCTAGCCACGGTTACCGGAAATTCCTGCACAGATTTGAACACGACAGCTCGATCGACTAATGAGACTCTAAATAAGACCCTTATCATACCAATCTTGCTATATGCAGCTGAAGCATGGACTTTATCGAAAGCGGATGAAGATATCCTTGGTAGCTTCGAGAGAAAAATCCTTTGTTAGATATTTGCGTTGACGGGTTTTGGAGGAGAAGATTCAACCACGAACTGTACGAGTTGTACAACGACATCGACCTGGTCAGAAAACTGCACATTGGGCGCTTAATTGGGCTAGGACATGTAGAGCGTATGGACATCAACGCTCTGGCTCGGAGAATATTCGATTCTAACCCGGGGGGTCAACGCAGCAGAGGACGACCTCGCATAAGCGCCACCTTATGCACAAGTAGAACAAGACCTCAACCAACTTGAAGTGCGCAACTGGACTCAGTTAGCTAAGGACCGGGCTAACTGGAAGAGGTTATTGGATGAGGCCTTGGTCCACCCCGGACTATAGCGCCACCTAAGGAAGTAAGTAAGGGAATCCGCAAAATCTCAAAAGATAGTGCATTTTAAGTTAATTTTCGGTGAATTCATTTACTATAATGAGCGACCTCGTGCCCCAACACTTCAGAATTGGTTGTTTCATAAAAGTTCACAAAAACTCACGGGATATGCATTGTATGTTTCTGTAAATTCCGTAGGGGCCATCTTTAACGCTTTCTCTCTTAAAGTCGATATGCCTGGAGATCTGTTCTTTATAAAAAAAAATATATCTACACAGCTGACCCTTCAGATCATGAGCTCAGGACAGAACTTAAACACTAATTTAAAACTTAAATTCGAAACAAAAGAGGACAACGTGAATTAAAATAATAAATTATCATGTACTAGAATGTTCTTAAACGTGGTTGCCCTTTTGGATATTTCATCGATAAGCGTTTCATTGTGTGTACCTTTACATTTTTATAAGATAAACTTAAATAAATAAAAAAAACACTTCCAGGTTTTGTACAAATTTAATTTCATCTTTCTTTTATAAATAATTCATTATAACATAGCAATTTACACGGAAAGCTTAGAAAGCATGAACATTACTTTACGAGAATATAATTCTAAAGTAAAATATAATTCAAAAAGATTTAAAATAGTTTGTTTTGCTCTATGATACCAACTTTAAGTGATTTGTAATATAAGTCTAATAAAATATTTACTAATTATTGAAATAAAATTCATTAGAAAGCAAACTTAATCGAAATTTGGTTTTTAATACTATGCAGTTGTTGATTATTTTTTTTTGATTTTATTTTTTTAACTAATGCAAATGCTTAAATTGCAAAATACATATTATATTTTTTTCGGTTTTAAGGTCAATATTTGATTGATTTGTTAAAAAAATTAACTACAGTCTTTATTAATTACTTCGAAATTATTATTGTTTTATTGATACATTGTATCAAACAGCATAATATGTTTTTTTTTATTTATAACTCCTTTTTATTATAACATTCCTTTTTTATTCTATTCATGCTGCTTTTGTTTTTATTTGATTAATATTATATGGAAGCAAATTGTGTGTATATATATTTTTTTTCAATGTAAGTTATTGCTGCCTTACATTATTACAGTTTTTTTTTTATTTACTAAACTTTGCGTGTGTAGATAGAAATAGAGTTAGTAACTCATCACAGGTTAGAAGCATAGCTTTTAACATTTCGTACAATATGTAACGCTATTGTGCATTTATTTTTCTATGTTCTACGGTAATTAGTATTTAAATTTTCATTTGTGATATAAAAATTGCGTATTCAAAGGAACTACTCGTGATGCGTTCAAGTACTTGTTTTGCTTTTTTATAAATTTGAGTGAAATACTATGAATATGTATAAATATTTAAATACATATGTACGTTTAGTGGCACCAAACAGCGACCTAACAAAAACTGCTGTCAGCATACAAATCTACGAAATATCAGCGATTTAATAAATTTCACATAAATGTTTAATGATAACGAGTTTGTGGCTGAGATTTGTACAACTTCACAGTACATGCATCTACGTGTCTACGTCTAGATACGTGTACTGTGGTACAACATTATGTTTTCTTTACAGACGATTCCAATAAAAAAAATTTTTTTTTTAGTTTTTTTCTGTTTACTTTTCTGTTAGTTTATCTTATTCATCATTCAAGCCATCAAATAATATAATTGAGTGAGCACTAAGCGTATGCATAGTATAGTACACACTATCGATCAAAACTGCCAGTTTCGGTTGATGTCCCTCAAAACTGAAAGTGTGTACAACTGAATGATGGTTTGTCGTTTAAAACTGACGAGGTGGAAAAATGTTTGCTACTGACTGACGATCAGCGGCCATCTTTGTTTTCGCTCGATTGTGTGTATACAAATTTCGTCATTCAAAAAGCAAACAAAGGAAGAGACGGTCGAAAAACAACAACAACAATGATGATTTGAGTGTCAAACAAAACATATAGTTTGTTCACGATACTCTTCATTCAAAAATAACATCAGTTTTGGTTGTCAGTTTTGATGGATAATGTGTAACTGCCACGCTTATGTGTATTCATAAGATTCAGTTGAAAGTGACATTATTGCAATAAATATTGGCCGACGCTTTATGATATAATTCATTAGTTTTAAGTGTAGATGTAGATAACTGTATCGAAATCGTCCACCATACATGTTCTTTCATTCGGCTTTGGTAAGAAAACTTACAGCAAAATCCTACTTGAGCTTGAGGCTGGGAGTAATACTGTCAGTTGGAAATGTCTTCAAAATGTTACAGCGAAAATATAGTTGTTAAATATTCCAGCACGCAGAAACGCTGTGTTATTGATGTGATGGTCACCTGGGAGTGCTAAGTTAAAGTTCGGATACGATCTTAATGCACCTTCTTGATTTGTTCAATATACATATACATACGTATGTACATAAGTAGTATAGTACCTACTTATAAATGAATTTCTGAGTTGGATATCCAATATTTATACAGATGTCAATTCGAATATGCACGCATTAAAAACATCACCGAATAACAGGACCAGTTATAGTATACTCTCACGAACGAGTTTTTCAGCAAATGTTATCAATTAGAATAGTTTAATTTAAAATTACATTACTTTCAGAAAAGAACAAACAAAATAATTAAAAATTCAAGGTTTCGTAAAAATAAAATAAGCCACAAACTGCGATCACTTGTATAAGAAAAAATACATTTTTAAAAATGTTAAAAATACTACACGTAATTTATCTCGATTCGTTTTAGTCATATTAACATATTTTTAACTAACAATTCATTCGATTAATACAACAAAATAACATTTTTCGATATTTCATACGTGTCTACTTTTCCATTCAAATGTATATCACAGTAGCCATTATTATACATATTTTTTTAAATAAAACTAAGTTTGGTTCATTTTAATAATTAAAGTTAAAATTATTTAATTAATTATTTAACAAAATTATGCATTATGGATACTTTAATATCATTCATTAAGATTGTTTATTAATTTATACAGAGTTTGCTTAACTTAATTTGAATTGCGTTAACTAGGGGTGCCCGTGCCTATTTCTAATAAATTATTTGTACATTTTTAAAAAAAATCCATAGCAGTACTATTTGCATTTTTTTTTAAATTGTGTAACTTTATAAATCATGTACGTATATGTACATTATTTTAATTTTGCGCTAAATCAAAATACTGCTTTTATTCAAATTGACATCTACAATCAACATTTTTTTAGGTGAGAAACTAGGCTCTAGGTATACTCCGGATTTTATTTGTAAAGTTTAGTATGTAGCATCTATGTATAACCGGGTGTTTAATAAATTTCAAACACAGTTAATACGAAAGCTAAAATGGTGATTGGACTTAATAAAGATGATCGTAGGTTCTGTCACTGGCTACGCATATACTATACAACCTTAAATACTTTGGCGCAAATTCATAGTCAGATAAAGCCGACAATAAAATAATTTATTCACCTACATAACCTAAAATATACTTTTTGTAAATCATAGTCACCTTATAGTCAACTTTAAACATATAGCCGGCTCGAAATATAAATTGAGCTAAACGTCACTAATTAGAATCGGCTATTAATTTCCGATATAATATTTTGATGTTTGGGTTTGTTCGTTCAAATCACTTTACAAAAACATACCAAAGTCGATACTAACTAATACCTATACACAGGCAAAAATGTGTTTATGAGTAACGAAAAGTTATAGCCGGCTTTTTTATTTAGTGCCGGCTGTAACTATAGTCGGCTATATGCACTGACTATGAATTTGCGCCTTTATTATTATCAGCAAAAAGAACTGAGCTTTATCATTAGCATTACCGCATAGTTAGGATCACGAAAACGCCAGCACTATAGAGCTTGCTCGGGTTGCAGTGCACAACGGGCCTAAAAACACCATTAACCACCACATCAATCTCATGATAAGCTCACGTCCCCATGGACGAGAAAGACAATAGCACTTAAAAATAGTATGTGTTATAAAGTATACGTTTTGCCGTTCATTGTATTGTTATTTCCTGAACTTTGCGTGTCAAGTGTCACTAGTATTAATAGTGTAAATAGGGAAGAAGAGACCTTCTAACAGTTGTTGTGGCCAAAACAACTCAGAACAAAAATCAAAATTTAAACTTTTCCATGGAGTCCCACCCCACCGGGTCACATCCATGTACAGTTGCCGACATGAAGAAGGTTTTGAGACAAATACAAGATAAAAAAAAGGGGCAAAGATTTAACTTTCGAACTCAAAATAGATATTTTCTACATTTATAGTATTTTTTTAACAAAAACTTTATTAATTTATTGGAGTTGGAATTAATTCGTAGCGTTTTTTTGTTTATCAAAAGAATTTGTTTATATAAAATGAAATTGAATAATTATACTATTCAAAGCGTTATATATTATATATTATTATTATATAATACGAATACCATGCCAGAAGAACGCCTCATCTTTAGATTCAATACACGAATCGACCGATTTTTTGCAATCCGCATAAGTAAGCTTCTGCTCGGACAAGTGATAATTACAAGGAGCAATGCCTGGAGAATACGGCGGTTTCCAAGTATGTTTTGACCTGGGCCTATTTAGCTGTCATGGAATCGCTTTCGCCGAGGGGATAGAATTTGAGAGATTTTCTTGTTACGTGAAGTAAATACTTAGTCGATCAGTCGATATCATTTGGACGAGAGATGAGTTTTACGTGAAGCATAGCTATCGATAACGATATCGATGGCGATGTGATGTCGACTGTCTTACGTGATGATGGCCCTGTTTTGCGAGGTGCGGACGAGCATTGCCGTGCTGCAAAATTACTTTGTCGTGTCTATTGAAAAATGTACTACGGCCGTTTGGGATTGTCGTATTGCATGAGCTTCTCATCGCCAGTGACAATTCAATGCAAAAATTGCTTTCTATTTAGCCGTTGAAGCAGCTTAAGTTTTCGTTTCTTTATATTTAAGCATGACAAGTAGTTTCAGGAGTGCGTTCACATCGCTAGATTTTTTTATAAATTGAGTTTGGGACCGAGATATATGTTATGTACGTACTTATTACCGGGAAGGATAAATAACAAAGAAATATTGAAAAAGGCAAAGTCTTTGTCCCAAACGTCCCATGTTGACAACCCTACATCCATGTCTTGATTTCAAAAAAACATTTTACGAGTAAGTGCACCGCAGTCTAAAAGTATTCACTTCAAGGCACTTAAATCAAGTAACGCTAGAATAAGATTTGATATCCGATTTGAACGTGCGAAATGCACGTTACTCTTATGTGACATTCATAATAATACTTTGACATTACTATTTCACTTCTACTGTATTTACATAGAAGTCAATTCTTGATTTTTTGTTAAAGAAAATTGCATTTTTTGTGTATCATTTAAAACTTAATAAATATAAAAATTCGTCTGAATATGTGCATTTAATGAACTAAGGATTAATTATAATATTAAATTTACATTTTTGCAAAGCATACCACAAGGTATGCATTATCAACAATTTAATCACAGAATTAAACAATTGTTTTATATATAATTTTTTTTTTTCATTTTACCTGCGCAAACCAGTAAGCCACTGTTCTTCATAATAATTTAGCATATGGTAAGTAATTTAAATAACAATAAACGCTGTAGTAGTAATTCACATTTTGTTTGTACTCTCAAATACGTTTGATGGTGGGTCCGGTAAAAAATATTGAAACTTTCCGTTTAAATCGTTCCATCGGCGGTTCATCGTCGGACTCGTCGTCGTAGCCGTCGCTTTCATCGTCCTCGCCGAATATAATCGTTCGGGTATACGGCGCATCCTGATCATCTGATTCGCAGAATCCTGGATTTAATATAATATTAGGGATCAGTTCTATACTATCCCAACCATCCTCGCAGGCGGCTACAGCGCGCAAGATGGCGCATAGTAAATGGGAGAAGCGAAAAAAAAGAGAGAAAGAGAAGCACATTTGATTAGTGATAATAGTGTTCAGGTGTGTTCTACAACTACAGTTTATTTTTGTTTTTAGTTTGCTTATCTATGTGCTCTATGTAGAAGTAAGCTTTACATTTATTTATTTATATTGCATTATATATTTAATAAGATTTCTATGCAGTAAACTTTTTTAAATGTTCTCTATATTACATTTTTGTTTTATGTACATTTAATTTTTTTTTTTCATTAAAAACAAAATACACTTCACGAACGACATTGACAATAACACCAAAACAATTAATCAGTAACACATTTTTTTTTTTGAAACAATAAAAATGATATTTGCATATATGAACATTTCCAACAGAAAAACAAAAACAATAACACATAAAACATATTAACATGAATAAATTATCTACTCTTAGGCGAAAACATAAAACATTTGCTTTTGGTAATTTTTCTCGTGTTAGTAAGATGTTTGCTTTTTTTCAATAAAAGTTTTTTTTTTTTGTTGAACTTCAACAGCAAACAAAAAAGAAAAGTTAAGCGATTACAACATCCAACTTGCAGTCGTTAGTAGTAGTGGTTGTAGTAGTACCCATTTGTGATGATTGATAGTATTCTTTTGACAAAACTATACACAATCCGATTGCTAATATCACAAGGGTTCCAAGTACTATACTGACAGCGACTATCCATATACGTGGATCAAAATTATCTAAGTCAGCTTGTATAAGGCGTATCAAATCTTAAAAGATACAATAAATCAAAATAAAAATAATATTAGACAAATATACGAGTACATATACAAAAAGAAAATTACGAGTTGTGCCTTCGATAGAATTGTTTACACCTAACAAAAAGTGAAGTATACTATAAAAAGATTGGTTAATTTAAGCGCAATACGAGTATATAATAAAGTTAGTACAACATCAAGAAGTTTTGATTTACGACAAAGGCTAATCAATAATAATAACAATACGTACATATTAGGTGCGCAACTAAGTTCTCGCTGTTTGTCAATAGATGGCTCCAGCAGTAGGTCTGTCCCCGCACCTGTCTAAAACAGCCGAAAACAGTCAAATCCTGTTCCCGTACGAAGATTTTTCATAGGTTTCGACAGAAGAGAGTGTAGTTTTGCGTAGTTTTCGGCTGTTTTGGACAGTACGGGAACAGACCTAGTAAGTGCGGGTCGATTTTGACATATCCAAACCTTTTTGACACATTAGTGGTTTTGTTTTGGCGTCTATACTTTTGGTTGTTCGAAAATATCTGATTTTGTGCCAAATAAATCTGTCCGTGTGAAGGAAGGCCAAACACCTTCGAAGACGCTGAATTGGAGTCATTGCTCGATGAGGATCCGTGCCAAACGCAAGAACAGCTTGCTTCAGCATTGGGAGTTACCCGCCAAGCCATTTCCAAGCGAAAAACGGCCACAATAGTTGCAGAGGCACGATAAAGTGATTCTACAGCATGATGGCCTCACCGTGCCAAACCCCCAGATATAGCGCCGTCCGATTATTACTTGTTCCGTTCGATGGCACATTGACATGATCAGCAGTTCCTCTCATACGAAGACATCAAAAAATAGCCTGATTCGTGGATAGCCTCAAAAGATGAACACTTTTACCGTAACTGTATTCGAGCTCTGCCAGAAAGATGGGAAAAAGTTGTAGATACTGATGGGCAATACTTTGAATGATTCATTTTCATAAAAAAAAAAAACAGCGAGAACTTAGTTGCGCACCTAATACATCTAATACATATGTACATAATGTGTGTACATTGTACACATGTAAAATCGAAAATGAAAAATAGGGAAGTGAAAGAAAAGGAAGGTAAAATATATTTTGACCTATGGATTTGTGGAGTCGCAGCATGAGACATTTTCAATAATTAAAATGAAATAAATGATTTCATGGGTAAATCTCAGTGATTACAAAAGCAAGCAGAATAAGAACTTCTACGCTAATAAGAACCCACAGTAGTTACATTTAAGTAGAGTTCGACCCGAGACTCAAAGTGGAACAAGTGGAATCCAAGTTAACTTATTACAATACTGCATTAGACCTTGTTTGCGTAGGGGGTCTATTTTCACTCGTTTTATCGTAATGAATATGAACGATAGGAAAAACTGACTCTGGAGCCGTTCTTCACTTTCAGGCTATGACTATTAAACTGCGAAAGCTAGACAAAGTTGTAGAACGTACTAAATAATTATAGCAATTCAAAAGTTATTAGCGTAATTGTTATTTTATCAGTTTATAAAACAGATGATAAACTTCTGAAATTATTTCAATTTACATGTACAGTGAAAATTCTCTTAACGGACACTCCTATTAGGTAGACACCCCTCTTGCGCGGACATTTTTTCTTAAACCATATTTTTTTATATTTTACAATTTTACCTCTCTTGAGCGGACCCCCTTTTAACCAGACGCGTGCAATATATTTATATGAATCTCTCTTAGCCGGACGCGAACCGCTTAGCAACGGACGCGGGGCAGAAAATTATGTCATAAATTGCACGTCGTAGAAAGCCCAAAGTTGGGGTTTTCCCGAATAAGTGTTTACGATTTTCGTTAATTCTATCTGCATTGCCTTATTCTTATTCCGATTGTGAAGAATTTCTTGCAATAGACAGTGATATGACGAAAGTAGACGAAATTGACAACAATGATATGGATAATGAACGTAGTATATCTGAGGGTTCTTGTGAGGTACACTTAAAAAAGAAACCGGGTTAATATCGATTGCAAATTTAAAGCAGTTTTTAAAAGACGATTACATTGCATTCGAACATTTTAAGAATTCAGAAAGCCATATGCAAAATAGACTTTTGGAAGAAAAACAAAAAAAATGTACGTCAATAGACCATTTCGAAATTTTTTAAACTATTAATTTTAACGATTTTTACTAAAGGCTTGTTTTTTTTTTCAAATCTACATATATAGATTTCGAAGAAGCTTTCCAAGTAAAAATAAGACTGGATAATTATCCAGGCTAAGGTTAAGGAAACATGTTTAGTCTACATAGATTTGAAAAAAAACACGCCTTAAGAAGTCTATACGAAATTTTTTTTTTTTAAAGGAATACTGACCCGCCAGTTGCGGAGGGCACCGCGACCTAGAAGATCTATTGTACCACAGAGTCAGTTTTAGGGAACCAGGAGAGGCTCAATTCTTTTGATAAATTTGAGGATCTCACTGGTGGAGACTGTACGAAGTTCCGTGTGAGTTAGGATTTCTCTGTGGAAATGTTGTCTCCGGAGGGCACAAAGTGCCATGGAGTCAAATACAATATTTATTTATTTATTTATTTATTTATTTACTTATCCACAAGATTTATATGTTCCGCAGTTTCGTCGTCTTCCATACAAAGGCGATATTCAGTTTCCTGAATAAGACCTATTTTGTTTAGGTGATATCGAAAATGGCAATGCCCTGATAGAAATCCCACTAATCTTCTGATATCATTTCTACTGAGGAGTAGGTTGTTTCTGGATTTATTTTGGAAGGGTAAAATGGCTCTTTTAGCCTGACGAAGACCCTGGGTATTTTCCCAATAAGAGATACACATGTTGTGTTACCAACTTTTGATTTTTAAGTTAATAGCTGAATTTGGAGTGTTGCAATGGGCTCAGGGCCGATGAAGGATTCAGCCGAACCCTTCCTAGCCAGTTCGTCAGCTTTTTCGTTTCCATCAATACCCTCATGCCCACTTGTTACCTTTAAGGTCTGAAGTAGGATTTTTATAAGTTTATGCTTCACGGCTTGGGATCACTGAATCGAACCTCCTGCCGAAGCATAACATTTTTGGTTAGCGGTCATTTACCGCGCAGATCAGGTCGAGCTCTGGGATTTCGGAGAGAAGATTCATCTGATCTGTGTGATCTATGTGATTTATCTATACGAAAGATACTGTTCCTCTCTTTTGAAATATATTAACAGGGGACCCACTAATATCATCTTTTTATTTTGTGTTATTTTTTAATATGCAAAACTTGTACATACATACATAAGTATATGTTTCTATGTACATATTAATAATTTTCGCTTGGTCAATATAAAAAAAACTTAATCATATGTAGAATAATGCATAAATCGAAATTTCGCATTTTTAAAATCTCGCATTATCAAAATCTCGCTTATTATGAAAATCCGGACGTAGTATTTAATATAATGCATTTATTTGAGTTTGAAGTAGGTACCTATATAGCTAATATAGATTTAGAATATCCTGAAATAAAATATTTATGCACCGTAGCGCAAGTGGTTAGTGCGTCGGACGACTGAGCCAGCGGTCTTGGGTTCGAATCCCGCCGCAAACACCTAAAAAGTTTTTCACAGTGCCCACCTCTTCCGAATACCTGACAAGCATTCAAGAGTATCATTTGTCAGGTAAAGCTTCCCAACTCGCCGTTCGGAGTCGGCAGAAAACGGTAGGTCCCTTCCATTCGTGCAAAATATAACGCGCACACACAAGTGGTTGCGGGAAAGCTAGGCTTGGTTCTACGTAGGACTGCTGAAGCCAAATATTTAAAATATTTATGCCAATTTTCAAGATTGATTTGCCAAATTTTGTAATTGCGAGATTCCGATAATGCGAGATTGTGATAATGCAAGATTTTGAAAACGATATTTTGGAATGCGGTCAATCTTACCCAACCCTGTTCAAATCATGTTATAGAGATACATACATATTTCATGAATCTAACATTTTTTCTATATGTTGACTGTATGGGTATTTTATTTAGATATTATATTTTCCATGTGCCTATACGTATATTTCTCCGCAAGAATCTCCGCAAATCAAATCAAAGAGACTATTTGCCGGTACTGCCTCTAATCAAAATGGTGATTAAAATTGTTAGTTTACAGTTTCGTTAAATGCTAATATCTTTAGTTTCTTACACTCAATATTGGTTACATATGAATGACTACTCGTATACTACTTGATTGTTAGGTGTAAACGTTATTAGATAATAAATATTCGTTTTAAGAAAGACTTACCCTCCTCCTTTGTTTCGGAAAGAGTCGTTACATTTGTGGTTACTATTTCACCGGGTCCCAAATGATTGTTTGCCCATATTCGAAATTCATATGTTGTGTTCGGTTCTAGCCGATAAACTTCCATTTGTCGCTGGATAAGAGATAATTATGCTAAAATTGCTTTTTAATCAACAAATATGTGTCGTTTCATGTAGTTTTACAGTCAGAAATTGCCAACTTAAGTTTTTTTTTGTAGGGTTGGGTGGTTGGAACGATGTTTTTATTTTTTTTTTTTGTATATAAAATTAGCCAAATAAATTTAAAGTTAAGAATTAAATGATGATTTAAACTTTATTAGTATAGAATGCATAAGAGAAAATGTATATGTTTTGGTGAATTATAGTACTAACGTAAACGCTTGTCACTGCATTTCGTATTTCATTTTCTATGGTTCACTACCATATAAGCAACTGTAGTGTAGGCAGGTTTGAGTTTTAATGCAATCTTCTATAGTTAAACGATGTTATTAGGCCCGAATAAAAACAAGCATGGAATAAAATACAGTAACGGTAGAAAATACCGAAAACCGGTATCAGCGTTGCCGGCTTGCAGTCGGGTTTTTTAGATTGTGGGCCGAAAGACGGATAAAAGTTTGTTTCTTCTTGTTCATTGGATATTGATAAAAAATAATATCTAAGTACCGACTATTTAAAAATTTAGATTAAGCTAAGCTGACATAGGAGTAGCACAAATTAATTAATTAATTAATTAATAAATACTTAAATACATAAATAAATAAAGAAATAAATAAATAAATTAATTAATAAATTAATAAATTAATAAATTAATAAATTAATAAATTAATAAATTAATACATTAATAAATTAATAAATTAATAAATTAATAAATTAATAAATTAATAAATTAATAAATTAATAAATTAATAAATTAATAAATTAATAAATAAATAAATAAATAAATAAATTAATAATTAATAAATTAATAAATTAATAAATAAATAAATATTTACCACAAGCACAGCCAGCTCTATTCCTGCGAGAAGATAGTATACATTTATAAATAGGTACACCTCCACTCCGTTCACGTTTCATTATACCGAAGGTATGACGTAATGAGTCGAGTTTTTCGGGTGTCACTTGAGTTAGATAAAATTTCGTCCTACGTGCTAATTTCAGTTTTACTTCAACAAAAAAAATAGCCTTACCCCTAGTTTCCGTATATTAAAAGCATGAGAAGGAATAAACCCGGCGAATGGTTCAGCTCATAACTATCATCGGATCTCTTCAAACTTGAAGGTGATCACTTATATCGATTTTTACGTAGATGCAGGTATAGTTTAGCAAAAGCTTAAACCGGACTCAATTGGCTACGAATCATCCGGGTGAAATGTCACAAGCGAATGACCCAAAGGATCATTTATTATAATAGCCCTAGCGTTATGTATTTTAGGAATTTTTTTATTGTTTTATTTTATCTTCTGGGAAATTGTTAAGATAGTGTCAGTGATATTAAATTTGGATATTATTTATTTACATACATACATCAAGCCGAAAAGCATTATATAGAGCTTCCATTTTTAAAGACCCTCCCATTTTTGGATGGAGCAAACTGCATGCAATTTGCACAAGATCGGTTTCGGCATCTCAAGCAAAGATTCCTTACTACTTTAAATAAGCTGACAAAATCATTTCAAATTAGATGATTACGATACGACTAATTTTGAGCTGAAAAACACTGTTAAAAACCCGGTGTATGCGGAAATTACATATTTTGTGCGTCGTGTGTTGAAAGTTGATTTCCGTAACTTTCCGTTAAACAAGTATATACATATGTATTCGTATGTATGTAGGTAGGACACAACTTAAGCATATTTGGGAAGCACCCTCCAAGCATATGAACTGTATAGGTCGAGTCTAACCTTCAAAGATTATAGCTAAATATGCATTAATAAAAATCGTTTACATCTCTTGTATAATGCTTGGCTGCTGTTATCTTAAATCATTTGGCTAACATTATTACCTGCCAGACATTGTTAAGCCAGTAAATTAATTAATTTATAATTTCGATACATTTCCATTTGTTTAAACTGAATTCTAGCATTTTTCAAAATATTGTACTATGTATTATTATTAACAAACTTAAGTTTAATATAATGAATAAAAATGCTTGTACACCTACGAATTTATATTTTCGTAAAATACACCAAAATGTTTACCAATGGTTTTGTAGGTCTATTTTACAGCACCTGCGATAAATGATGAAGGAATTGCAGGAAATTATTTATTTATTTCTTCTTTTATTTTAATTTAATCAGGGTATAAATATGTATTGCATACTTATAATAATAAACAAGTTAAGAAAGGAAACGCGTTCAGACTTACATATATCTACATATGTATGTAAATACGCAGCTTTGTAGCTTAATAGAATTATAATACTAAAATTAGAGAAAGAAAAAAAGTACTAACTATTTTATGTAGATCAACACTTGTTATTTTCTAATTCTACATACAAAAACACTCATAAGATATTCTACCATAAAAGAAAAACAACACGAGAATGCAACAAGTTAAACAACCCTAGCTAAAAGTTTTCAACTTTTCCAACTACATTCAACGACACACAAATTACTGTTTTTTTTTCTTTTAAACAACCAAACAACGAAAATCCGATTTATATGTATGTATAAGAGAATGTATGTATGTACATTTATAGGTACACGTTTGGAGAGCAAGCTAAAAAAAAACCTCCTAGAAATGGAGGATATAATCTTTATACTTACGACATTCGGGGCGATGTTAATGGGATCCATCCGACTCCATTCATGTTCGTACTTTCGATTTTCGGTATCGTTGTACGAAACATTTCGAAATTCAGCTGTGAAACTTCGAACAGGGTAACCACCGGAGTTGGTTTTATTGAATCTCCAGATGAGAAAGCCCAAAATTGTGGAGGCCTTGAAATACAATTGCGACACAGGTCCTGGAGCGGTGCGTACACTTAGGTTAGCCTTAAGGTATGCCTGGAATTCATCTTCGATGTGGGTCAGATTTTGCATTGTATTTGATGGTTCGACAAGCGGCGTAGTTGTAAATGTAAATAGCGGTACGGACCTGGTGGAATTTGATTCGAAATAGCTATTTTCGTCAGCATCACTCGTAGAAGATGTTTCGTTGTTGCTTCTGTCATCCTCCCTATCGTATTCGTCGGTTTCACTTGGTAGTGAGGTTAAACATATATAAAGGCCCCTGTCTGTTTCCGAAACGTTAGTAAGAACTAGAATCTTACCTGTCTAAATTAGAAAATGGAGAAAAACAAAACAAACAAAAAATATAATTAAATAAAAATGTATGGATTACAAGATTAGTTTTGACGCATTCATTACATGCAGACAGTGATCAAAAAACCTTCATCTCTGTCTTGTGTTATTCGCATTTACAGGCCAAAAGTGAGAATGTTGTGATTGTTCAAAACACAAGCACCCTTATACATAACATATTTACATAATAAAAACAAAACTAGATAAAATATGAAGGAACATGACTTTTTTAAGACTGACTAACGGAACTTACCTGTATTACTCTTGTACTATTTCCATTTTCTTTGATCCACATGATGGATCCATTTGCGTCGCAAGGTATTGAAATATTTTTTCCTTTATCGGTCACGTATTCGTTGTACTTGATTGAAGTTGTTAAAACGGTTAAAACTGCAAAAATGAAATCAATTTAAATAACTGTTGCCGAAATATTTTTGAATATAATTGTTCTATTTAACTGAGTACTGAATCGATTTGATTGATTAATAATTTGAGAACATACCAAACGTTCACGGATCCTTAAAAAAATATTTTAACTTAAAAGCATGCATTAAAGTTTAAAGCATTAACTACATTAAAAAAAGTACACCTTTTTGTCCCCCGATGTGAAGAATATTTTTAGACTTCCACAAAAACCAAATAACAAAATCACATCACAAAGCGGCAACGCACACCAGAATTAGTACGTGAGATGTTTGCCACTTGAAATATGTAAACAATTTTGTAAATTATCGTTATGAATCTTAATGCCATCTATGGCGAGGAATTTTGGAAAAACTTTGGAAAGGTTTTAATAGTGTACATGAGTGCATATTTGAAACTGTAAAATGGTGAATGCTAGACATTTCTTCACTTGTGACAGAGTGCCAACCATATTTAGTGTGTTGAATAGAGAACGATCATAATTTTGGCTCTTTTTGTATTTTTTTTTTTAAATGTAGCTAACCACTAAAGCTGAATCCTGGAAAAATTAAAAATCCTCTGATTGTCCTTTTTATACAGCAGTGGGCATATTCCTCAAAATTCTTCAAGAGCCAAAGGAATAACAATCTAGTCTGGCGTACTTATGTGTGTTTCAAGCGAAGAACAGTGCTACCCTAATGGCTAAGATCTACATACATGTTAGAGTACTTTTATTTAAAGTGACAGGTTATAAGGAGATTTTCCTAAGTAGGTCTATTCTCCTTGTAATAAATAGGACGAAAGAAAGAGACAGTTGTAAGAGCCGTGACGTGGAATTTGCTCGCCACAGATTTGTAGGGCAAATTCAATATTTGTTTTGATTTTTTCTATTATACATAATATGCGATTTGGGCCAAACAGGTGAAAGGATAAAACTCAACAACACCATTACTATTCAGGCCTATCGTGAATAGGATTTCCAGGGAAATATTTCCCATTCAGCAATCTGATTACATTGCTGACAAAGGAAATATATCCAGCGGAATTTATTCGCTATAACCATGAATATTTTGGAATTTTAGAAAACTCACAGATATGCGTTTTTCGAGCTATGACATGCGATTAATTCATTAACCTGCCCTAGTACTAGGGTCAGAGGATTGAGACCTCTGAAGACATTGTATATGACTAGGTGTAACAAGATGTTTCGTTAATATTCCAATTAGTTATTCACACACAAATAATGTAACATATAAGTAGCAATATTTTCTCATACGACTAGCATGCCACCTAACGTCCTTTCGAAATTTCTGTTCACTTTACACTTTACCCTTCTCTCTTCAGCCAGTCTTGAATAACCATTTTCGCATTGCAATTCTTTGAATATGAAAGAATTTCTAAATCAAATTGTGTAAACGAATCAAGATTCAAGACAGATTCCAATAGAATCCTAGATCAAAGATATTATACTTAAACGAGTTGAAATACGGAAGAGCATAAGGATAATCCTTACGTCGAGGATTATGGTTTCTTTTTCATATGCTTTCATCGGCCTTCCTTCCTGAGAGAAATTCCATTAAGCCATTTTCAAAAGCTCAATAAGTGATATACTATACATAAACTCGTAGTGATGGCTAACGATAGAGTGAATTTAATATCGCATAGTTAATATGATGGTTGCGTGTGTTGTTTGCCAGTAATAGCAAAAAAAGTGACGTCAGTGGATTGGTAAATTGCCCCTAAAGTGAATCGATACGGAGATTATCAAAAGAAAATCAATAACTTAAGCAGTGTATTCGCTTCTTTTTTTTTTGCAAAAATAGATATTAAGGTCGGGATAATATTTGAAATGCTAGGCCAGATAAATTGCCCTCGTTTTGGTTAGGAATTGCAAGAACAAAAAAAAAATTGTTCCTTTGCTCCAAAGAAAGTGGAAACGGTTATATTAAAAAAAACAACTAAGAATTGCTTAACGATAATAGAGTAGGTAGTGAACTTGTTATTGTATTTCACGTACATATGTACATACACTTAACTTAGTTGGCGCTACAGCTCGAGGTGAACCTGGGCCTGCTTCTCGCAACCATTTGTGTGTGCGTGTTATATTTTTGCACGAATGGAAGGGACCTACAGTTTTTTGCCGACTCCGAACGGCGAGTTGAGGAGCTCAATCGTGACAAATGATACTCTTTGATGCTTGTCAGGCATTCGAAAGAGGTGGTACCGTGAAAAAACTCTTTCAGGTGTTAGACCCGGCCAGGAGTTGAACCCGGGCAGCATTGCGTGATAGTCCAACGCACTAACCACCACGGCCACGGCGACCACATGTACATATACATGCGAACTTTATTCTGTTTCCAATGAAAGTCTAACTAATTCGAACGCCTTATAAACTTTTACTGTGCTACGTTTTATATGAACTATTCAACATGGTTGAGTGTGTATTTAAACAACATCTGCAGGAGGTTTCGAGATGAAGAAAAAAACACAGTCAATAAAATAACTTGTACTTTATACTACTGCACTCGAAAACGATCACATATATCTAAGTATGGCTTAACAAAATTAGGCTAAGGATTTTAACGGACTTTAATACAGCACAAACTACTCCTTCAACTTAACCTAACCTTATGTATGTATGTATTGACATTTAATATATCTAAACTAATTCAAATTATAATCCTGTTATAATAATAATGTAACTTTAACAAGTGATGATTGATTGCATCTTTGAACATAAATGCAAAATAGTATTACAAAATCCTTAAACCAAAAACAAATTAGCTCTATATTATGAAGATTCCAATTCTGTAAACTTTGTATACCTAGATAAGATTTACGAACAAAAACAATTCACTTAGAAAAATAACTAATTTTCCAAGCAGCGCAATCTTTTATGTTTAAGCCATTACTTGGGTAATTTTTTTAAGTATTTTGGCTTTCTTTTGATATTTTGACAATGTAGCAATTCCAATTCCAATTTATTACATATGGTTTGTACATACATTGTACATTACTTCTCACGCCACACTCACAATACAACTTATTTTCTAAAATAAAACAATTCTGCCATGGAAAAACATTTTATTTTATTTGAAAATTAACCTTATAAAGTTCGGCATTCATATACACCTAATAAGTGGACTAAACTTAACCAAACGAAGCGAAGAAGTGCTGGGTCCTTGAAAATTATAATTAGATCAAGGATCGTTTAAGCATTAAACTTTTAATAATAGCTACTTTAACGGTACTTGAATTAATTGACATATACCACATAAGACAAACACTAATTGCACACTTTAAAACGTTGGAATTATATGTACATACGACGCTACGAAAGAGGCACTTGTTTTGTTTAAATGTAATTATTTTTATAAGAGCTGCAAGAGCTTTTTCTCAGTTCCATGTTCAGGAACCAGAAAATTGTCCTAGAAAGCAGAGGTAATTGATAGAAATGCAATGAAAATGAACTATACTGGAATTCATACATACGCACTTACGAGTCTACAACTAAAGTTGTGGTTTTTTAAATGTTCTGACCCGGCAGTTGCAGAAGGCACCGCGACCTAAAAGATCTATTGTGCCGCAAAGTCAGTTTAGGGAACCAGAAAAGGTTCAACTCTTTTCAATGAATTTGAGCATCTCACTGGTGGATAATTTTTGAATTTCAATGGGAGTATGGATTTTTCTGTGGAAATTGTGTCTCCCGAAGGCTCATAGCGTCATGCATGTACATGTTCCGCAGTTTCGACATTCAGTTTCCTGAATAAGACCTATCTTGTTTAGGCGATATCGAAGATGGCAACGTCCTGTTATAAATCCCACTTATTTCTTGATATTATTTCTACTGAGGAGTAGGTGTTTTAAGGATCTATTGTGGAAGGGTTGAATGGATGGCTCTTTTAGCCTGACGAAGTCCCTGGGTATTTCCCCAATAGGAGATATACGAGTTGTTTCTCCAACCTTTGATTTTTAAATTTGTAGCTAAATTCGGAATGTTGCAAAACAAAAGGTGCAAAGTGGTTGAAAATAGAACAACATTATATATATCAAGTATCATTGAAATGTTGGCCAACAAAACGCTTACCACTTTGATTGAAACCTTAACGAATGTGAGCAAGAGCATTATATGTATATTATGGACACAGTGTACAATATAGGGTTTGGAAAGCATCTCATGACAAATTGCACACTCAAATGTTTTCCAGAAAATCACGACAGATATAACCGTGAAAACAAATGGTTGATGTTTGCAGAAGGAGATAGTTAAAGATCACATACTCGTATCTTATCTACAGACATACTGTAACAATGTTAAGACTAACGTAAATTTTTTCGACCGCAAATGGAAGAAATAAGTGTATATTTTGACTGTTTTCAATGCATACTTACTTAGTTGGCGCTACAGCTCGAGGTGAACCGGGGCCTGCTTCTCGCAACCATTTGTATGTGCGTGTTATATTTTTGCACGAATGTTTTCAATGCATGCAAATGTGATTTATAAGAGGACCACGCTGACGCCAGCCTTCGGCAAATCTTTGAATAGCGGAAATATGTATAACCGCTAACGATTGCAGCTCCCAGACAGCTTTTGTTTAGCAAACAAAAAGTAAAATGCCGTTGAAAACACAGTAAAGAAAGCTACGATCTTTCAGAAAGAAACTTTCTACAGTAAAATCTCTCTTAAGTGGACAGCCACGGACCAGAGTTTTTTGTCCGCTAATGAGAGCTGTCAGTTAATAAGAACACAGTTTGTACGAAAAATTAGAAATTGATTCCCCAGAAAGGTGTTCGTTAATGCAAGTTGTCCGCTAATGAGAGATTTCACTGTGATTGGGTAATTTTCTTTCAGCCGAGTATACTAGTATAAGAACGATTTTCAAGTACATATCAAGTTTCAAGGCAGTAATCGGTTTCTTTAAATTGTCGTGTACTTTCGCGCAGCTAGATTTCATTCTCTTTACATTACTCGTTACTTGAGAATTGTCAATCTAATTTATTGCAAATGTGATAACAACTAAAAGCTGAATTGTTGCATTAAGACCTGGAAATATTTACCGTTGAATTTATAACTTTCGAATAAAATAGAAGACTTGCATGTCACTATTACCCTCCCCTATGGGTAGCCAAAATTCCAAACTCAACTCAAAGCACACTTAACGTTGCTGACTAATGAAACGAAAATAAAACAGCGACTGGTTTAAAATAAATTGCGATACGCAACGAACGTATTCAGAATCAAATCGATTCGTTTGTATGTATATACACGTAACAAACCGATTGCCCAGCGATTAGAGACACGCTACGTAACGTTATCGCAACGCTTTGTTGATGTTAACATACTGTCACTGGTATCGCCATAGATTTTTCCGTCAACAAACACACAGAATAACTCAAGGATTTGTTTTTATTTGGTTTGATTACTTTGCTTCTTTTGCGATTAAGTAAAAGCAAAAAATCAATTGTTTGGTTTTTTTTAGTCCTGATAGCGTTCTCAGCTTTTATTTGTTCACCTGCTTGAGTGGGGGCTCATCGACTAGAAGGACTCGTAACTAAAATGTTCGGTTTAAAATTAGGATTGAGTGGAAAATACTGCTTCCCAATCACTCCCAAAGCGACATTCTTATGGCCTATCAATTACCAAGATTAGATCGTCTAAATTGGAACCGGCATATGATTATCGATAAAATCGCAATTTAAAATGTCCCTATTCAAATTCGGCATTCATACGAGTGGGTCATATTTTGCTGGTGATAAATTGTATGCGCGAATACCCGATAACGGAATGAAAAAGGAAAATATGAACAAAAGTCTGAGTGAGATCTGAAAATAGTTGAGGTGTTTTCGAATTATTGTAAAGTCAGTCCAGTATCGCTTATGGCTATAAAAAACTTTGTTTCCTAGATCCTTAAAATCTATCGTCATCAAGACCTATTTCCCTACATTAGATTGGCCTGCAAGCTTAAATTTATTTTTCAACCATATTTAGTTTTCATTTTCAAAGGAAGTCTTGTTGTTTTCTTTTTATTTCCCTTGTTCTGCACGGAGGTCGTTTATTCACGTCTCACAGATGTCTTCCGGTTCCGTTTCTTTACTGACACTTCCTGTTCTGATATTTGTGCATTTGTGTAAACTTTATGTTGATTTAAAAAAAACATTCAATTATTAATGAATTGAAATTTCTTGCGCAACAGATATAATTCTAAATCACAAGAAACGCAGGAAATGACAAAGTCACATCATAATGGTCCGGAGTGCATACTATTATTTCTTTTTTACTTCCGTTATATACTGACACTAATGACATTTCAGTTTCATTACTAATAATTGGCATCAACTAAAAAAGGAAAAGAATTTAATGATTAGTTGATACGAAATGATTTGCATATGATTGTGTGAGGAGAAACTCTAATTATCTGCACGATTGATGAGATGATCACTAGATGCTTCCATCCATACAGTCATGTTTATTTTGTTTAATATCACGCGAATGAAAAAACCGATTCAATTACAAGTAGTACGTATGTATGATTAAGTAGATACTTTCAAATAATTTAAATTGAATCACGGGATATGATAAGCGGACGTGTTGTAAGTGAAATTATATGAGTAAAATACTGTAACGGTTGAGCGATTGTGATAAGTGTGTTTAAATTAATGACAGGTGAGGTGACATTAATGAAGTTTTTTTAACACATGCCTTGGAAATGGCAACAAAACATATTTCGACTTAAAATTTACTACAATTATTAAATTTTTTTTTAATCACTTAACAAATACCCATCTTACTACAGATCATTTGCCATCGCCAGGTTCATATGTATATGCTAGTATATAGTATGTACATACTATGTTCAAGTATAAAGATATGTGTTTAGAATCAAGGCATCTAATGTTGGGTGACGCTATGTGCCAGCGTAACTCATGCATTGAATCAGTATCCGATAAAATAGTATGCACTCTCAAATGAAGGTATTGGATGTCTGGCCATTTTGTGAGAAAACCAGATAACAATGGTTAGCTGAAAAGTGACATAGACCAATCTAGGTCCATTGTTTTGCTACATGAGCTGATTTTAACCGTTACTTTTTGAACCAATTAGATCTACATAATATATATTATATTTTGGCTCAAACCTTATTTTGAGCACTTTTTGGTTTTTTCTCATGGCTATATCTTGGTTAACCGTAGGGATTTTTTTTCTGTCTTCAGCAAAGTTATAGGTATTGAATAGGAGAATCTAGTGCCTCAAACTCGTAAAAATGCCCAGAGAAAGAAAAAAGCGTTAGATAAAGAGCGAACAATGATAAAGATGAAACAATATTGTAGCAATTAGGTTTCCATTCATTTTACATATAAAATACGTTTTTTTTTTGTTTGTCAATTAAATGTAAGAAAAGGCTTGGGCTGATTTTTTTTTCATAGATGGTGTTAGTGCGAATACCTACGAGTTATTGGCCAAACATGGTCAAAAAAATGTGAAAAAATGGTAAAAAATGGGCTTTTTTACGATTTTGAGGCCCTGGATGTGCCATGAGAAAAAAACCAAAAAGTGCTCAAAGTAAGGTTTGAGCCAAAATATTCATGAGGTTAATCTTAGGCCCGAGACGATGACCTGAAAAATTTCACACAGTGTAATTTAATATGGAAATTTAAACATATGTAGATCTAATTGGTTTAAAAAGTGACGATTAAAATCAGCTCATGTAGCAAAGCAATGGACCTAGATTGGTATATGTCACTGTTTGGCTAACCATTGTTAACTGGTACATACGAAAGTGGAGTCGGATCCGGCAGATCGACGACAGACCAGATTTTGATCTCTTTAAAAAAAATCAACGAAATTCTAATCGACTCTCACCAAGTTTTTTTTAACTTAAATGGCAGAAGCCAGACTACTTTCTGTGAAAAACAGGAGACAGCGTATTCGTGATCGAAGAAAACGGAAGAATGGTGTACATATCTCAAGCAAACAATCTCCACTGATCGGGTTCCCATTAAGTGCATACATAGGTACATATGTATGTCAGACTGTTTATCATGGTTAATGAAAAAACTACATACATAAAGAAAAAAATGCCTATTCAGTTCTTATGACCTGGGATCGGATTTTGTTGATCAAAAAAAGCTAAAACACAAGATTATACCGCATAAAAGGCAAAACAAACTCCAATTTGGAGTTTGCAGCGCAATTTCTTTCATTTGCTGACAAAACGGCGTATGATTTTTTTCATCACATTTTTAACTTAGTTGGCGCTACAGCTCGAGGTGTATCTGGGCCTGCTTCTCGCAACCATTTGTGTGTGCCTGTTATATTTTTGTACGAGTGTAAGGGACCTACAGTTTTTTGCCGACTCCGAACAGCGAATTGAGAAGCTCAATCGTGACAAATGATACTCTTTGATGCTTGTCAGACATTCGAAAGAGGTGGCACCGTAAAAAAACTCTTTAGGTATTAGACCCGGTTTGGGATTGAACCCGGGCAGCATTGCGTTGTAGTCCAACGCACTAACCACCATGGCCACGGCGACCACTCCTGCTCTTTCGGGTCGACCAAAAATCCTTTTCCAATTTCACAACATTTTGCAATTGGCTTGCATCTTTTGACGGGTCTTGGGGCATATTCACTTCCAATGGCAAACACCAAAATATTTTAGGAACAGCAAGCATTTTAACACATGCAATATTAAACAGACTAGCACTAAGTATGACTAGTATATGTCACGGAATATGACGCTAGATGAAATACTTCACAAATGTCTAACGGTTTTTGTCAGATGAAAACTTTGTAAATAAAACTGCGCCGAATGCCTGAGATTGCACGTACGGCACAAGAAGAAACGAATGTATGTTGATACAAATGTATTAAGGGTTGTATTGGTGTGTAAGGATTTTTTGTATGCGCCTTGCATACATAGATATGTGCAGTTACAAATGTGCATGTTCACGCTAGAGAAAGAACTGCTATTATACGTGTGGACACTAAAATTTCTTTCGTGTGAGCAATCACAAATCGAATACATAGTTAAAAAGAAAATGCATCGCAAAGTTGACAAATAGCACCAAAGGGTCAAAGAAAGACAGTGTGGGTTAAAAAAAGGCAAGAAAGGCAAGATCAACAAAATCCGTTCACTGCTTATGACCAATAAAAAACTTCGGGTCTGCTTATCGGATTTATCGACTCATCCAGAAATTAATTTGTTTATAAAGCTGCTTCTACAGAGTTACTCATTTATGAGGTTGTAGTCGGACCTACGGATTTCTCAATGTTAAAAACTTTAAACATAACTCCACTTAACAAATAAGGACAAATCAGGAAGCCAGGAAGGCTTCTAAAAAGACACATTCAATCAAATTAGATATTTTAATTAGAACAGTATGTTTACAAAAAGCTGATTTGGTTTTCTTCATAATAAAGCTGAATTCAAATTATTACATTCAAATCCCTTTCTCTCCACGATGCAAAATAATCTGTGGTTTCTAAGACTATTGCTGAATATTTTCTAAAACCTAAATAGTACCACGATATCGTGACACAAGGATGTTATTCTAGGAACAGAATTTGATTTAGCCATAAAGTGAGACAAACTTAGCAAAACAATCACAAACTAATAAATTAATTTTATGAGAACAGTTTAATGTCTAAATTACGACTGTGATTTTAATAACCTTAGAGCTAAGTAATTAAATAAATATATCACCTCCGCAAAGAAGGAACAATTATTTATACTAAATAGAGGAAATAAATAAATATCTTCTTGTATATAGCGACGGACGACCACAAATTATTAAAAAGCAAACATACAGTGCAAACAATGAATAATTAATTATTTAGGTTAGGAAAGTTGGATTCAGGATAAAGCGGTTAAGGTCTGCTTTATGTAAATACACACGTACTACATAAATAATTCTATTGTGATGTCCTCGGAGGATAATTCTAAAGTATGCAATTAATTTGCTCCCTCAAACAAAACATTTCCTTTCCGGACAATACTGTTAATTTACATACTTATGTATGTTTGTCCAGTGATGAGCTATTAGATCGTTATTTAATGTCATGGGAAAAGTATTTTCTTAGGAGACAGATGCGTGAGCGGCAGTGACAAAGTAAATCGGATGAATTCTTATGAATACTTATTACTTATTCGTCATCATGATCCTCCATTCATGCATATCATCATTGTTAGGAGTTAATTGCTTGCTTAGGGGCTTATAATCGGACGCGGTTCTGTTTAGTTTCGAGGTAGACAATATTGATAAATAGAGAAATGTAACATCTGAAACTGTCGTCTAAATGACAGAGCTTGTCCTGCAATTTAGTTCTTGGATGACAATATCCTTCGAGCAATTCAACTACATTTACCATTTGTAGGGTTCCTTAGATTACTAGAAATTACTTCTAAATATTATATTTGCGCATAATTATGTTTACATATTTGTAAAAAAAAAATTGTTAAACGGTATCAGTGCAGTGTAGCCTCCGAACTATAAATTCGATTTGTTCCGCCACACCTCTACTTGCCTACCTACACTGACATATATATCTATAAGCATTTGAATAAACTAATAAGAATCTTTGGCTTTTAAATATTGCGTTAGACTGTACTTTAAAATAATGTAGTAGATTTTTACTCAAAAATGTTCTTATTTAAATATATTTGACTACGACCCTATCACACCTCGTACACTTAAACAGGAGGTATTTGTACTCGTATTTATTTATTAATCCTTACTTGCTACACAAAATGAAAACTTAAAATAAGCTTAGCCAACTTAACTTAATAATTTAATTTTTAAAAAATATGATCAAAAGGAAGTATGATAGAAAGGAAGTAGCTCCTCTATTTTCCAACTTCAATGTCCATATAATTTTTAGTTGAAAAGAATTCTGAAGACAATAGATATACAAGTACATATATACAATTTTGTTTTTTAATAACTAGATCCTGCCCCAAGGCTGATACTGCGACCTGAAAGATCAAGTGTATTATAGGATTCTAGTCAGGCTTAGTTAACAGTTGGAAAATTTCTCCAATGAGAGAGTCGGAGGTTACGGCCGTAGCGTAGTGGTAGTCGTCGTCGCTTGTCACGCTGAAGATTCACGGTTCGAATCCAGATGTCACCGAAACATTTATTTCTCACGAAATAAAAATAAGTTGATCACTTTCAGAAGTTAATGTCAAAACCTACAGCGAAGGCATAACACTGGCAGTAGGATGGCATGGCTGAAGAAATTGGTCACAAAAACAATACATAATACATCTGGAAAAACTTCTGTGAATCATTAGCAAAGGCAAAAACTTTCAATAATAGACGAAAAACTCTCCAGTTATCCTGGACACCACCCATAGGCCATAGAGCTAGTTGAAACCTAACATCTGAGTTTCCTATCATTACGCCGATCTGTCTGTCTCTCGTACTTGTTCTTCATGTGCTCGCGCTGTGCGTTAACATTATAAGGGTATTTATATCCCCTTTAGCGTGTGTAGATTATAAAAAAAAAAGGCTTAGATTGTTGCCCAGTTTATGCCATAAGAGGGTTCCGGGACTCATCCGCATTTCCTTCAATGCTTCTGTGAACAGGTACCACCATATACATTACATATACATATATGTACATCCATATGTACAAATATGTATGTAGGTATGTGTGTACTATTCATTATAAACTGAACTTAGTGGTCATTCTCCATAGATGACACAATGATACAAACATATGATGCAAATGTAATATTACATATACAATACATATATGTACATATTTTGTGTTGTTATAAATAAATTGGTAACTTTTCGTTTCCTATATCCAGTTAGCCTTGAAGTGAATGAGGACAAAATCAAGTACATGTTGTCAACAAACAAAGAAATATCTGTCTACCGCCTAGGACAAAACGTCACTGTTGGCAACAGTAACTTCGAAGTGGCTAAGGAGTTTACCTACCTCGGAGTAAATATCAACTCCACAAATGACACCTTAGTGGAGATTCGACGAAGACTAACCCTAGGAAACCGCTGCTACTTCGGTTTGACAAAACAAATGGGTTCAAAACTCCCAACTCGGAAGACGAAATGCATGGTCTACAAAACATTGATCCTGCCAGTTCTGCTGTATGGAGCCGAGTGTTGGCCGATAAGCAGGAAAGCAGAGCAGATTTCGAATACTTTCGAGAGAAGAATTCTTCGTCAGATATTCGGTCCCGTATGCGAGGAGGGCGAATGGAGGAGAAGATATAACCGCGAACTCTATGAGCTGTACCAAGATGTGGATGTCGTCCGAAAAGCCAAAACGCGTCGACTACACTGGCATGGCCAAATCGAGCGAATGGACAACCTCCGGTTTAAAGACCAAGCTACCGCGGATGCCAGTGCGCTTGGTCTAAACAACTGGAAGCTGCGTGTCTGCGATTGAAGAGAGTGGAAGGCTGCCGTGCCTCAGACAGGGACTCTTCACGGGTCGGGAGCCCGTTAAGAAAGTAAGTATATCCAAAAGTTTTTCTGAATGTTGGTAGGTAAATTTACTTTGTCGTCGAAGATATAAGGCATTGAGATAAGCATTGAGCTCATTTACTGGTATTGATCGGGGTATAAATGCTAAGGTATGTCCGAAATCAACTGCTAACAAAATAGGTGCTCCACCGAATTCCAAATAATGGGCCATCGCAGACGAGATGATTTCTGCCGGCAGAAAACTTGTTTTGTGGGCGAAGGGACTGAGGTCTGCGGTAAGAAACGGCTGAAAACTTATACATACACAACTTTCAAAATATGTTGGTCCGAAAAAATACTACCACGGTGAAGAGGGGTTTAATATGTACATATTTTTTTTTGTCGCTAGAAATAATGTCGTGTGCGCTCGAAGTATGGTATGAAACCAGTTTTCTGCCGGTACAATTGATCTTGTGTGCGGTGTCCCAATGAGCTTGTGAACCTGTTTTAATATATTTTTTTAATTTCAATTTATTTTTTTTTTTAAATTCAATAAGCAATTATTGGGTTAGGGCTGTGTAAAGGAAAGTTTTGAATTTCTGCCACTTAGATCTCGAATTCTCAACTCCTATAAGTAATAGAGCATTTTGAGCAGATCTATAATATTCGCAAGGAAATCATTATAGTGAAAACCGCATCTAAATCCGTTTAGTGATTCTCGAGACTAGCGCATGCATATAGACAGACACATTTTGGGGACTTCGTTCTATGCTATATATACATAGATATGTGTACATAGATTCATATGCTGATTATGAATTTGTGTTAAAATAACATCGAACCAGGAATCATGTATACATCTACATATATCTACAAATACACAATATTCACTTGAATATGTTGAACTGGATATTTAAACAATTCCCAAAACGTGATGAATAAATAATTAATTAAAGTACGAGTATGTTCATCTTGGAATCCACTGTTCCTTCAAAACCCGTTAAATGACACCTTGACAACAATTTGGCCGATAGAACTGTCACCAAGAGCAATTATATATGCTTCCTCTTCATTGATTTTGCATTGCAAGCAAACCAAACTCTGGTTCTTAGGTCATTTATCATTATCGACACGAAGCAATAAATAACATACTCGTATACTACATCTTCCATCGAAATAAACCTTTATTTAATAGTGTTTATCTTATCCAAGATTAGTTCTAGGGTATCACTAGTGTAGCAGAAATAAACTCCAAAATACTATGCGAGTATTTGTATTTTTATTTGCTTAATGCGAAATTGTATTGCAGCAATTTGTAAGAGTAGCGAAAAGCTTCTCATCTCAAATGTTGTACTCTAAAATTTTTAAAGTAATACTGCCATGAATAAAGCTATTAAGTGCTGCTTATTTGGACTATTTTTAAGCCGCTGTAAAACAGTTATTCTAATTTGAAGTAATAAAAGGTTGTTCCCGTACTTTTTGCACCAAAATTCACATATTCTTAAATTTTAAGGAGTGGGGTTAAAAATCTCTCAGAGTGTCCTAAAAGTGTGAAAAAGTACAGAAACGCATTGAACAACCTAAAAATTTAAAATATATGACATTCGACAGATTCGACAGTTTTCATAAGCTGCCCAAAGAAATTTCTTGGGCTATAATTTGCAGCATGGGGAAATTTTGTACTCTCTTGTTAGCTCCCTGTTGAAAAACTACGAAAAATCTTCGTACGGGAACACGATTTGACTGATTTTTGTAGATTTTCATAGTTTTGGTAAGGTACGGGAACAGACCTAAAAAGCTACATATAATGTCATTTTGGTAGGTTTTAACAACTTGCAATATCATTTCGGTTAGAAATTATGCAAAATTTTAAAATGGTTTTCAAAGGTGAAAATGCAGCGATGCACAATAATTTCGACGGAAGCACCTAAAAATATGCATTAGTGTTACTTTTGAGTTTAAAATATAGAAATTATAAGAAAATTTTATGAATTTCGGTCCGGTGGAAATGTACCGTAGGTGCTTTATAGACTGCCATTAATTTCAGAAAGCAACTCACTATTAAATTTAACCTAAACCATACTGGTATCTTAATTTGCATTTTAATAAGATACTTCAAACATTAAAAATCACGAAGTTTATTTGACTAAACCAACGTCAGATGAACAAGGTTACGTAAGACCTATAATATAAAATAATACTGGCACTGTAGAAAATAGCTTGATTCGAAATACGTGCTTATGTTTTGTTTGCCTCCAAAAACAAGCCAAACAACCAAGGCGACAAAAATGACAACGAACGAGGATAACCAATTTATTCCCTCCCTACTGTCCACACATAGGAATTTCATAATAAATGTTTCGACAAAGGTCGGTGATTTGCATTAAACTTCAGAAAAACTAGTGACTCAGATCTCTTATCACGGACTTAAATGCCTTAAGGGTATGTAGGTATTCTTGTGTAACTTTGTAAATGAAACTTGGGCATCATTGCCGTTCCACCAAACTTCAAGCTGGAAAAAAATAAACAAAAGAAATGAAATCATGACAAAAAAAAAAAAACCCGTCGAGAAAAAACATCAAAGTTCAGTGTTAATAAACATAAAAAAAATACCTTTACTTAAGTCCTTGACATGAAGGAAATACAATTGTTGACATCCTGTACAATGTGAAGAAATACGAAGCAAAATACCTCTGCCCGAGGAGTTCAAGGAATTCAAGTTTCCAAAGTGCCCTCTTGGCAGAATACTTACGCGTATTTTTATTTACAACTCTCGTGTTGAATGTGTAAGCAAATTATGAGGGAAAATGCAAAACCAAAAAGCAAAAAAAATATCCTCGAGAGATGAAGGAAAAAAAATTTGCACATCCCATAGAAAAAAAAACACCTTTCAGAACATAACATTACGTATACGCCCTGTCGATCGTAAAAGCAATATTCAGTTACGGATTTCGCTAAAAAAAAAAGGAAAAAATCAATGTTTATCTCGTAATAGACCACAGGACTCGTTTCCACACCAAGGAATTTCACTCTTCCATTTCACTGCATTGCATCGCGCGATTAATATTGTTTCAAACATGAGTATGTGTTACTTATTATTATTGAACAAAATTTACCTTGAGTGAAAAATAATAAGTTGAAGGATGACAGAGAAACTATAGCATTGGAAGACATTCTCCCATATTACGAATACTATCAGCGCACTTTAACACTTTAACTGAATGTAACTGCTAGACATTAAAAGTTGCACACTAAGTAATGAATTTACCAATCGAACGAGTACCACGAATATATGTACTGTAGACCGATTGCGATTTCGTAACAACAATCATAATACGAAATAATGCAAACGAAGTTTCTCATTGGATGTGGAAGTTTTCATAACGCAACCAACGACGGTCGAAGAACGACGACCGATTCCTTCGACAATTTGCGCTCGACTAAAAAATTAAATCACCCAAATGTGGGTGAAAACTTCTATTCAAGTCCGAGTGCATGGTTTTATATGACAAGAGTATTAAGTATGGAAAAGCGGAAAACTGGGAAACAGTAAAACAATTGAAACAGTACAATCAGAAACGGTAAAGCAGAGCAGCACTGGTTACACTTACGAGTATTTTTTGAAAACCGATATATGAAACACGTTAAAAGCGCAAGGAAAATGATGAAATTAATATTTTTCAAAATAAGTAAGTATCGAAATTAATCGACTTTTTAAGAATTTAGTGCGAACCATAACAAATTGTTAGACACGAAAGTTAAGTGTTGAATAAGCAAGAAAAGGTTTAAAATAGGAAACTCGATCTCGTAAAGACAATAGCTAGATATCACATTAGCAGCAATAAATAAATTACTGAACGTGCAAGTAGCATCAATAACCTTAAGCTTTAGTAATGGTTTGATAGGACAGATGACAGGGAACAGATATAAGCGCATTACTAGAGCCAATCTGAGAGCTAAATTAAATCCAGCGCAAAGAAACGGATGATTTATAACATTTTCTCTATCGCTTTTCAGCTATAGCATGGCTGTATTTTATTTTCACGCACGCTAAAGGGGTTATGAATACCCTTAAGAAGTCTTGCACAGCGCGGGCCATAGGGAAATTTAGGGAGGATGAAAGAGGAACTACAGGAACTACCATCTAACACACGGTTCGTAAATTTAGCGGTACGTAGGCAGGAGGTTAATTCATCTGCATATTGTCGTAAAACATAAAATGCTGTTTCTACTTTGATTGCTCGGAGCTATAGCTGCCATCAGTCATTCAAAGGATCAAAAACAAAATCTTAGTAGAAATAGCGCTTTTAAATGCTATAAATAGTACAGTAAATATTTTCAGTGAAGAATCTTATCGCGATTTGGGTTTAGTAAAAGATTACAGAGATTTAATAGTAGGACTTAATTCTAATTGTTTGTTGGAAATTCTTTAAATATTTATGTATCCCTGCCATATAAGCTTTATTTAGCTTACTGTACTTAATAGGCTTTAGGTCCATACCTACTTTTTATATCTGTTTTCACCCATAAACTGTTAAGCTGTGAAGCAAAGTTCTAACGCTTTTTGGTTTTCTTTGATAAGAAAACCAAATTGATTTGTCTAGATTTCCCCGCTGTCATTTTTCGTTTCATATGTCACTTAACTGTCAGTTTTCTTTCTTTTACTTGCATAGGCACGTGGATTTCGTTGATATGGCTGCAGAAAAAATCAAATATTTGATTGCGGATACAACTGCATTTATTAATGTTGTCCAACTACATGTACAAATTTAAGCGCATATTTAGTGGATATAATTTCTAATGTTTGTTTTTATTACAGGAGTACGCTGAAAATATTTTAACAGTTCCCGATGTGATTGATGAAGTGAAAAGCAAACGTCAAATTCGTCGTTTGGTTGTTTTGCCTTTTGATCTTAAAATTAGGGATCCTCGTTCCGATTGTCTGCAGTTTGTTACCGAATTCTCCAAAAAGACTGGCGACTATGCGAGTCTGTCAGCAATTGATTTGAAAATAATTGCACTGACTTACGAATTGGAAAAGGAGTACGTTGGGGCGGAACACATCAAAACTGAGCATTTGGGTTCGAAAGTGATTGCTTCGAAGGAAAAGCCAGAAGAACTTTTGGATAACACTAAATTGGTTGGCTTCTATGTTCCAAAGAAGAGTACTCGCATTGATGGAGAATCGGATTCGGAAGAAAGTGAAAATGAATCGTCAGGAGAGGAATGTGAGGCAACACCAAATGTGATTTCAGAAAAGGGTGTTGAAGATTTAATAGAGAATGATGAAATCACAGAAGAAGAGTTGGAAAAATGCTTTGCGAAGTTAAAATGCGAAGAAGGAGGCAATAATTGTGACATTCTCAAACCAACAAATACTGAGGAAAACGATCAAGATTCAGATGGCGACGAAATTGATGAGAGTGAAGAAAATGAAGAAATTGATAATGAATTTCTTGAAGACGACTACAATGATGACAGTGGTTGGATAACTCCTGCAAATATCAAGAAAGTAAAGAAGGATCTGGAGGGAAAAGTTCAAGATGAAGTAATACCAACCGTTGCCTGTATGTCAACAGATTTTGCTATACAGAATGTTCTCAAGCAAATGAACCTGAACGTCTCTGCGCTAAATGGTCGTGTCATTAAGCATGTTCGTACCTACATTTTACGTTGTTATGCTTGTTTCAAAACAACTAGCATCATGACTAAGTTATTCTGCCCAAGTTGCGGCAATAAAACTTTGAAAAAAGTAGCAGTGAGCCTTGATGAGAATGGACAACAAGTTGTAAGTAGTGCTGAGAACTCAGTATGAATTTCCAAGGCGGTAATGTTTGGGTTTATTTACAGATTCATATTAATACCAAAAGACCACTGACAGCCAAATACAAGAATCAGAGCCTGCCACGTTTTAAGGGTGGAAAACATTCTCGCAATCCATTGCTTTTTGAAGATCAACCTATGCCAAGGCAAATGCCATCCCGTGTGGCTAAAACGAAGACAAACGCGCTAAATGAAGACTATACAGCCGGGTACTCACCGTTTGTAATGCGCGATGTTGATTCTAAGTCTGCTCTTCTGCGTTCTCAAGGTAATATAAAAGAATGGGCACGGAACAACACATTCGAGGAAGACAGGCGCCGAAAACATTATAACAGATTGGTTAAATAAAGATTTTTTTAACATTTATCCATACGTATTTATTTCTGAAAGCATAAGTAAAGCAGGCTATTGCCTCCCCCTGAATCTAAGTAAAATTTGCATAGGTAATGTTTAACTGCACTTGTGCTCGCAGTCACTGAGTTTTACGGTTTTGATTTGTCTACAAGTTCTTTTTTTTTATTAACTACTGATACTACTACAACTATGTGTTACCGTAAAGTCAGAATTCAATCTGGAGCATGGCCTTTTTTGTACCTTATAGGTTGACTATTAGATTATAGTAACAGCAAAATATTTTTAACTTGAATTAATTTATTTATTTTGACATAATATCGCCTTTTCCTCCTTAGAGTATAAATCAGATTCGGATTCCTTTTGTTTTACATGCCTCATCAGTATTCCAATAAAAACTATCTTGCCAAGTTCTTCTTAGTTGTTTTACTTAGCAGCAGCCTTCTCTAGCTAAAATTGTTGCGCAGAACATCTTACAACATCTTGATTTTATCAGCTCCCTTGTGAGATACTTCCTTCAGTTATTTCTATGGCCCATACTAAAACAGCATGTAATAAAAACCAGCCAGGGTAATCTTTCGACCAAAAATAGTTATAGAAAAAAGCATTTGGAATCATTTGAGAAGAAAATATACCGAAAACGCAGTATCCGGCCACCCTGACCGTTTTACGTTTTCTTGTTCAACTGCATCCATTCATACTCTCCAATGGTCCAATCTCGATCTCTGAAATTGAAACTTCTACAAACTTCAAAGACTGCTCTTTTATTTTTTGTGGTTCTGTAATGTTCAGAATTATCGAAATTTATTAGTTTAATAGGTCTAAAAGAGCCACAATATCCGGGCTAAGAAAATAACGTTTATTATATCGAGTATTTAATTGTAAAGTTTCCGGGTACTGGCACACCTACCCCAGAATATTTATGAATAATCAAATAATGGCTAAACAAAGTATAATTTTAAAAAATTATGATTATTAGCTTATAGCTTAATCAACTACCTATAAACTCGTCTTTATCTCTATATTTGTAGACCCAGTTTTTAGATTTAGTTCCATGAGGCTTCCAATGTGTGGTTGTATTCTAGAGTATTTATGGCAATATTGGGCTCGTGTTGAAAACATACAGCTACATATTTATTATTTTGAGAGGTATTAAATTTACGTACGATTTAAAAAATTTCAAACAATTACCTTACGAAGTCCCCTCTTTACTCGTTATAAGAAGCTCGATCACAAATAAATCCCATAGATGTCACTGAACTTTTTTGGTATTAAAATGTTGGCAGCATTTCAAAAATGTCATCAAGATTCTAAGCTCTCCCTTCTCGTGTCTGTGACTGTGTTGTGTGCGAAAAAGTCAAAAGACGAAGGAAATTCACTTGTGACGGGGGCGATATTTTCTTTTATCTTGTTTCATGAAATTATCATAAAATTTGGCTTTAATTTCTAAACAATTTCATTAAATATGAACTTATTCAGCAGTACGAAATGTCTCTTTTTCCAACTTGTTATGGTAAGTCATATTTTCCGTTTTTTCCAACAAATCGTGCGGCAAATTGCAACTTTGTATTGTGGAAGGAGGCAGTAGGTACAAAATTAAAAAAAATCTTAAATTCAAGAAAAAATATTGCCACGACTTTCACAGTTCATTGTAAAGTAAATAAAGCACTGTTATGATATAAATTTGTTTAGAAGAAGAAAAAAGATATCAAGATAAGATTCGCATTTATTGAATGAATAATGTGGAGCATGTCGGGTTGTCGTCAAAAACTAACAATCAATTCTTTTTTTTTAAGGTGTTTTATGTTTTCTACAACCCAACGGACAGCGGGGCTGTGGAATTAAATAGTCAAAACATTGACATGACTCTAGGTGAGTAACGAATCAATACCGAAAAACTTCCTATTCGACTATGAGTGTTAGGTATTCTACGTGTCAACGCCGCACTCGCTGTTGATAACTACACACTTTTATTGTGACAGTCTAATTAGTGTGAAATGGTTTCTGATTTAATTAACATTTGCTATCTTGCGAGCACTGCAATACTTTTAATTGATATTTACTTACTTTCGTCTTCTTACGCAGTTGGTTCTTATCTCTTCAGTGTAGCAATGGATATCATACTTTATTCAATTAATTTTATGACATATGTGCATAAACATATGTATGTACATGTGTAAGAGTATTTAGTGAGCATCAAATAGTTTTTTTTTATTATTTTTTATATTTATTTATACAAAAAATGAACAATGCTAGTAACAATCAAAATTATTAGCACGAGCCGATGCTAAACCAGGTTTCGGTAAAAAAAATACGCTTTATTAATTTGTTGCTATTAAAATACATTTAGATACGCTATGATGCTTTTTTAACGCATTAGATTCAATTAACTTGAATATCTTTGCCATACTGCGGCTTAAAAAAAAGTTTTAAATTTGTCAGATTGTGCGCATTCAAAGCGCATTATTGTATTCTTTTCATCTTTTCATTTATGTTGTATCCAGTTTTTCATTATTTGACAAATAAAGTTTACTGTCCGATGTAACTTAAACTGTTGATTATCGCACAAACATGTACAAATTTCTCTTCCAATCTTCACAGTGCTGGGTCAAGCCCAATGACAAAAGTTAAATTTACTTTTTGAAATGCTTTCTCCCATTCATTTAGATGAGCTGCAAAGTATTTGTGGCAAGTTTCGCAAGTATGTATTATGTATAATCTCATGGCCCGCTTGGAATGAAAACAATTTGATGCAAATATACGATCTGAAATGAAATTTATATATGTACATGAATAAATATCGCAAACCAGATTTGGTTGATGATCTCATACAGCCATTTTTATTTAGAATTTATATTCTGCTAGATCCTATGGATTTTTTAACATCTCAAGCAATATGGAGTATGTTGCTGCATATTGCAAATGATTCCAACAGAACAATTGCCAAGATAACACCTTCATATGTGCATAATTGCTCTATCGAAACTATTCATAAACCGTAAACGGTCTTAGGATTTCTACCAGCGAGATTTCTCGCACTGGTCCTCTAGTTGATCTTTAAAGGAGTAAATTCAACGTCTATGTAAATGGAACTTTTATAGAAATGTCTCAGAATAAAACTAAAAATAATCTTAAAAATTATTTCTTTTATATTGGTTAAGTCAATATCGGTTAAAAAAGTTGGATATTTTTGTGGACAATTTTCTTAAATCAAACTTCGATTGCTCTTTCACGCACTCTTCTCAGCAGTTCTTCGTTTTCTGAAGCCCTTTGGAAACACAAACTGACTTGCAATTGCAGGCAGATACGAATGAAGCCAAAGAAAACGTAAAAAAATCGATCGATCGAAACTGTTTTTACTTCTAAAAAAATCAAGACATAAATTCACTTATATGTGCACGTATATAACTGAATCCGAGTACAAACATTTTGCTGTCAATAGGTATATTGAAATATTCATATAAGTGAGACATCCCTATACCAGCATCAAACTTAACCAAATTAAAAAAAAGGCGTGAGTATCGAGTACTCGTGAAATTTGATGTGTAAACATACGTTTGTGTATGATGGCGGATAAACAGAGAATGAACTAATACTAAGAATCATATACAGAGAACACACTAATACTAAGTTTGGTTACGCGTGACGGACGACGGCAAAATTTTGCCCATACTGGGAGTTAAGATGTTTACACATCAAAAACCATCTAAATACACCTCAGGTGTTCATATATCTGTCCACATTTAAAACTTTAAGCAAAACAAAATTAAAAAATATTTTAAATGTTTCTTTTCAAGCGTCAAATGAACTAGTCTTAATGAACTTCTACGCAGAGTGGTGTCGATTTAGTAATATTCTACAACCCGTATTTAACGACGCTGCTGATAAGGTAAACCAAAACGAAACATTTATTTTACAAATTAATAAGTACACATTTCTATTAAATTTTCAGGTAAGAGAAGCATTTCCCGAAGCCGGACGTGTTGTACTTGGCAAAGTTGATTGCGATCGTGAGACAAGTATTGCATCGCGCTTTCACATCACAAAATATCCCACACTCAAAGTAGTACGTAATGGTCAGTTGACAAAAAGAGAATATCGAGGGCAGCGGTCAGCTGACGCATTTGTGGAGTTTGTTAAGAAACAACTAGAGGATCCGATTAAAGAATTCCATTCTTTGAAAGATTTGGAAAATTTGGATTCCAAGAAACGCATTATCATTGGTTACTTTGATCGTCGCGATCAACCTGAATATAATACATTCCGACGAGTTGCGACAAATCTGAAGGAGGATTGTCAGTTCCATGTTGGTTTTGGTGATTCATCTGCAGCTATGCATCCCCCAGGTAAGTGTAAGGCTAAAAGTATTTAATACAAAACTAATTAAATAACTAATGTGTATGTATTCTTAAATAACATGCATGATCTTTTTATGTCCTTCCTAAGACCAAAAAGGAGAACCAAGAACTATAGGTAAATTTTCACACATGCTTAGATTTTTTTTTTTTTTGTGTAATTACTACGCACATTGGGTGGTGGGTTCTCCTGTGAGTGTGTTTTTGTTTAATCATGTATGAGAAAGCCTCGCTTGCAGACTTCATCGATATCAATTGATTATCGGATTACTTAGAAAATCGTTTGAACTAATAATATTGGTGAAATATATTTTCTTATACATTTTTTGTTTTAAAAACTATTTTTGCTTCAACATCGGCAGTCAATGTGCAAAAGTAGCTGCATGCCAGTGACAAACCTCTTAGAACGAATGCCCTTATCCCCAGTAAAAATAATTCCATTTTTATTAGTCTCTCTGCATAAATACTAATCACAGTATGGTTATCAGAGCGGTTTCTGCTCACTGTGTAAAATGTGTTGACAGTTTTCTGCATATGATGTGTGGGGAATACCAAAACTCTTTAAATAACCCGCTGCGAGCAACCAGTACCATCTAAAGTTTATTTCGAGCGCTGTTCAAACGTAAAGATTTTATAACGATAAGAGAAAAAAAAACAAAAAATTGTTTTGCTTGGATGTGATGTGATACGTGACAAATATAATTAGCTAAGCAGTTTTACCCTTCTACACAACACAAAAGCAAAATTGCATATTAAATTTAAATATCCATACAATACGTCGATCTGTCTGTCTCACGTTCTTGTCCTTCATGTGCTCGCGCTGTGTGTAAACATTATAAGGGTATTTATATCCCCTTTAGCGTGTGTAGATTATAAAAAAAAAAAAAATACCCTGAAGTGCTAAGTTTAATGGTAGTATGAAAACTTAAATTGCTGGTTTTATCGTTTTCTTTCTCTGGTTGGAGAAAAGAGTAGAAAAAAATGATGCGACTGCATCCAACAGTCCCGAGCTATGTGTAAACATCACGCAGATGGGGTGTGTAGCCCCACTTTATTGAAAAGAAAGTAAATTATAACTAGTATATGTTCGATAAAATTCAATCCAATCGCATATATAATCATCGAATCCACCATTCGCAGCAGCCGGCGCCAGGAAACGAACCTGGGACCCCTAAACTCAGTTGTATACTGCGCCAAAAGTAGAAAAACCGACGCGCTACACACTCAACCCCCGCGGTTATAAAAACTTTTCATCCAAGTTCTTACATAAATAATATCAGCTTGTAGGTACATATGTCCTCTGTTCTGTCACCTCATAACGAATAAGAAAAATAGAAAAGAAATAAAAACAACAACAAAGCAAAAAAAACCGCCTCTTCTATCTTCTATAGGTATATGTAATTAAATCACTAGCGCAAGAGCTTGTGATTCCCCCTTAGAGTTTATTTATGGAACGATTTCAATGATTCTAACACTGATTGAAGGCTTAATCAGTATAACAAATTTTGAAAAAAGCATATGAATGAAGCTATAATGGAAAAACATTATTTCAACGTACCTACATTTGCAAATGAGATGTCTAAAGAAAATAACGTCTTGGAGCAATGACGAAAATGCACTCTGATTTTATAAATATAAACAATTTGTTTACACTTAATCTTAATATTTATCAGGATCTCTATCACGAAAATTAGCTCTTATTTTTTGGAACCACTAGGACACTAGAGGTCAGTAAGCAGCAATTTTATTCGTAAATAGGTTGTAGGTTTTCTACATGCGAGATTGTTAATAAAATTTATAAACCAAAAATCCAGATCACTGCTCTAGAAAATCCTCTTTCTTTTGACACCTCATTTGTTAAGATTGGTTGAGTGGGATAGCTGCAAATGGTGATAATGATTGCAGAACATATGAATGCAAAGCATTATGATCATGTTAGAGCGCGCACATATACTCACACACACACTATTGCAACGATACCCACTGCTGCCCGACTGCTGGCAGTGGTCACCACTGAAAGAAAATTGAGGGCGATGCTTTGAATAATTGTTTTGAACATTGCTCAGCTTCAGGACAACGCAGGAGGATGTTTTATATCTCAAATGAATAAGCGATAGACTTACTAATTTCACCTATTTTTTTGTTTTTCAATCCGATAAGCCATTATTAAGTTAGGGCTGTGTAACTATAATTTTCCCTCCCAATGTGCAGTACTTTCACTATTTTCTGAAAACCATGCCATTTTCCGGGATAAAAAGTGCATATATAAAAGTTGACCAGGAACATAAGCAATCACTATGTCCATATTTCATTGCGCTGCTATGAAATTTGAGTTCCAAATTTCGTAACCGTTCGGAATTCCGTCCACGAAATCGCGGAATTTCTCCCCAAAATCGCGGAATTACTTCACTAGAAATTTTGCTAACGCGCGCTTAGATGTTTACACATCAAAAAGTGCGAAACGGAGTCATTTAATGTTTTTTTTTAGTTCTTTGTTGTTCGTTACTTTTGATACTGTTGGTAAGACCACTTTTCTATGCGAGAGAACATACTACATTCTGCTGGGCTATATGTATTTCTAATCTGGCAATAGACTTTACAATTGTGACTTTTCGTGCCTGGGTGCAATAGCACATTTACTGGAGTGTTTTTAAGTGCATATCGGCCAAATAGATCAACGAAACTGTGACACATTACAACATGTCGGTTAGATTTGTTTGCACTCTTTCCAAATTATTCGCGCTTTATAATAAAGTCTTTCAATGATAAAATGTTGTACGCATTTTAATAATGCAACGCCTGTAACCGTTGGTTGTTAAAATTTGTCAAATGTCTCCCTTTTTTGTCTATTCGTTGAACAGTCCGTCTCTAAACCGTAATGCACAAGTTTCTGCTCAAGTTAGACTTCACAGTTCGACCCTCTAAAGATAAATAGAGAATTATGTGAATTCAATTGTATGGAATTTGAAATTGTTTTGTGGTAAATAAGGAATCTATGTATGTATGTTATGTAGTGAACGCCTACCTACCAACTAAAACATATTTTCTTAACATTTCCCTACGCGATTTCGACTTCTTCCTCTGGCTACGTTCAGAAGCTATTTTCCAGTTGTTTTTGGTGTAACGCGGCAATGTAAGTGACCTAGGCTATATTTGTATGATCTGTAGCCAGCAACAAGTCTAGGTTAAATTGAATCGTGGACTTGGAAGCTGAAGGAATCAGAGTTCCAACACGTAAACGCAATCTCTGCGATAATAGATTCTAATAATGGTAAAAGTTGTACTTTTGTAAGAACTATAGGTCTGTTCCCGTACTGTTGCAAACAGCCGAAAACAGCCGAAAACTACAATCTCTTCTGTCAAAACATATGAAAAGTCTTCGTACGGGAACAGGATTTGACTGATTTCGGCTGTTTTGGACAGGTACGGGAACAGACCTTATGTAGGGTCAATGTTGGTAAATGTAAACACGGCTCATACTACACACCAGTAAAGCCTCTATAACGGTCACATTGAGTGAAATGACGGACACCAACATGTTTTTCCACATTTAATACATTAGGTTGTAAATTGATTACAGTTGTCGGTTGTATTTTTCTTCAGAGGTTATTTTTTAAATTATTTTACGAGTCGGGTGGCTTCAAGAAATATTGAAGTATACTTATAGAATTTGATAAGTATTCTTTTTAAAGTAAACTATTTAAGTTATCAATTAAATATTGATCCATTTTCTTGTGTTTACATTTACCACAGAAAATATTTTAATGTGGGGAAATGTAAGCAATTTAAGTTTGGGGGTAAATGTATTTTTGATAAAATGTGTGTTGTATTGTATATATATATATATATAGAGTTACACAACTATCTCGGAATTTTTTCCGGATATTACATATCCCTGGCATTCAGATTTACTACCAGCGGATTATGCTCTGTTGGGGCGCAGTCCAAGTTCTACGCCCTTGCGTATTCACTCTTTATTTATTTGGCATTAAAAAAAACTCAATACAGGTTAACAAAGAAAACGTTAAAATATCTAAAAATTTAAATATGTATAACTATCACATGTCGTTATTTCTTACATACTCTAATAATAATCGTTTAAATTCATAAATATTTTGACTATGTTTTAATTCTGCCGGCAAACTATTGAACATAGATAGCCCCTTGTACATTACTGTGTTTTGACCTCCCACTGTACGATGTCGCTCCAGTCTGAAGTCGCGGTTATTTCTCAGATTGTATGGCTGTACGTCTTCAACAAATCGAATGTTTTCCGTTAGATATCGCGGTAGCATCCGATTTTTTAATTTGAAGACAAAGACCAATACATTGAACCATAAACGCTGTCTGATATTTATCCATCTTAATGCCCCTAGCATCAAAGCGATTGGGGTCAATCGCCCACATTTCAAAATATATCGCATTGCACGGTTTTGCCACTTTTGTAATCTCTCTATATCCTGTCTATTACATTGGATTAGAATGGTTGAGCAGTATTCGAAATAAGGCTTTATTATTACATTGAACACTTGTATACTACTCATAAAGTCCAACTTATTTCTAATTCTATTAAAAAATCCGATTTTTTTCGACACTTTTTTACACAAATAATCCACATGAGATTTAAATTTAAGTTCATTGTCGATTATCACTCCTAAGTACTTTATCTCACTAACGATTTCAATTATTTCACCATCTATTGTTAAATTGTCACTGAGTTCACTTTTCAAAACCATACACTTTGTCTTTTTTGTATTTAATTTTAGTCTATTCATTTTAAGCCACATACTTAATGATGAAAGGTCCTGCAATATATTCTGTTCACACAATCTGTTATTTGTTCCGTAAATGTACAACAAAGCATCATCCGCGAATAAACGTAAAGTGGAGAATTTGACTACTCTGTTCATATCATTAATATATAAAATGAATAAAAGCGTTCCCAAAACAGATCCCTGTGGGACGCCTATTTTTACTTCAATGTCATCTGATGTCACGTTGTTAAAAATTGTGCATTGTCGTCTGTTGCTAAGGTATGACATAAACCATTGCAACTCTTTGTTTCGAACACCATACTCATGCAATTTTTGAAGTAATATTGCCCTATTCACTGTTTCAAAAGCTCTTTGTAGGTCAATAAAAACAGCTAAAATTTGTTGTTTAGAATCTATGAAACATCTCCACTCACTCAAAACTAAGTTCAAGACTGTTTCACATGAATGTTTCTCTCTAAAACCCGATTGGTTTGGTATAATGATGTTGTGCTCCTCCACGAACTTTCTTAATTGTGTATACACAACTTTTTCTAGAACTTTAGCAACATTAGCATGTTTACTGGACGAAATTCCTCTGCTTTGATTGTTCCATTCACTTTCGGTATTGGCCTAACAAATGATTTCTTCCAACTTTGTGGGAATTCGCCGTTTTGTAGCGAAAGTTAAATAATATTGACCATAGTTGGACCCAAAATATTGAAGTGGTCGATTAACAGTTGTACTGTCATGAAAAAGGGATCTTTTTTACTATTCATTAATTTCAGTATAGCAAATAATTCTTCGTTATTTATAGGGGAAAACTCGAACACCGCCGACCTCTGTTCTATAATACTGTTATACGAAATTGATTGTATGGCTTTACTTATATCTTCTACACTATTGACAAAATATTCATTGAACCGGTTAGCAATTTGTTTACTGTTCGACACTCTGATATTATTAAAACTTATCACATTCACTTGAGGCTCCGGTTTTTTTAGTACAAATTTTTTAATGTTTCTCCACATCGCCTTTTGGTTCACACTGTTCTTTACTTTATTCTGGATGAATTTATTTTTCGCGTTTCTAAGAGTCTGCTTATATAAATTTCGACTCATTCGGTATGCGTCCCAATCTATTTCTCTATTTGTTATTTTAGCTTTGTTATATTTTGAAATTTTATCACTTTTCAAGGTATTTACTTCTCTTGTAAACCATTCACAAGCCCCGTCACCGATTCTTATTTCTTTGATAAATAGGTTAGTTATTCGTATTAATTCTTGTTCAAACTGCTCGGATATAATATTAACACTTATATTTGTGAACTCTAGACTCCGTATTACACTATTATTTAAATGAAAAGAGAAAACATCCTTCTTGTACCGGAAGGTTTTAATATTTTTATATTGTTTCGGCTTATCATTTGCTTGTTCACTTTTAATCTTGAGCTCGATAGTTTCATGATCTGAGATTTTATATTCACTTTTCACTTCTGCACTTATATGTGTAAAGTTAGCTATTACATAGTCTATTAAAGTTGCCCCTTCACTGGTTATCCTCGTAGGCACATTGATAATCAAATTACATAGATTTCCCTTAATAATATCTCTGAGTTTGTTCTTATACGTGTCTCGTTTTAACCAATCTATATTCATGTCTCCTACTATGAAAAAATGTTCGTTTTTTAACACACATTCTTCCATTAAATCGCTGAATGTTTCACAAAATAATGCTTTAGACATACTTGGTGACTTGTACAAAACAACTATAATGAAAGACTTTGTCCCGATATGCAACCGAACTACAATAAACCAGTAATTAAGATTATCTGCCACCATTGCCAGTGTCTCAAAATGATAATCTTTTTTTATATAAAGTAAAACCCCGCCTGTGTGCCTTGATGTACTATCAGATCTTATAATGCTATAAGAGCTAATTTCTATTTCGTTATTATTGATTGCATCTGTTAAGTGTGTTTCAGATAAAGCAATAAAATCAAAATTATTTTCCTTAATTAAATGTTCTAATTGATCAAAATTTGACAAAACACTTTGGACATTTAGTAATACTCCCTTAAATTCCTTTGGTTGCTAATAGTCCGTCCTTTCCTTTAATCGTGATAACTGCCTTTTTAACACTTTACACTCTTCACTACGCGAATCATGATCGAAAACAATATCGTTCAAATTGTAAAGAATTGTGTTGAAAAACTAATTTCCAGTTGCTAATATGCCTCTCAAATATATACTTAAACATATCACTGCCGTCATACTCATAAGATGATGTTATTAAAGTGGTGTAAGACGTAAAAACAAAAACATGACGCAAAGTTGAAGAACGTTGGACGAGGAAAGGTCCAACTTCGTATTTTGCTGATGAAAGCGGTTTTTGTAGCGATCGAACAAACTGGGAGCAATAGAACAGAAGGAAGTTTGCCCTGAGTAGGCTTACTGGTGGATCTGGGCACATATACATATACTGAAATCGTTGTTTACTTTTACCCCAGGATTTAGAAAAATAAAAAATAAAAACTGGGTAGAGGTAAATATACTATAATTTAGTTGTTATTAACAATTTCAAAATAAACGTTTCAATTCGTAATAAAGACACACAGTACTTTCATACTCTCGTCTTTAGGCTTTCGCTAGGTTTTCTATAAGAAAACAAAAATGTTAAGTCAATATTTTTTAAAAAACATGAATTTGTTTACAATTACCCACATTGACCCAAAGTCCAATTAAAAATGTCTCACCAAAAGACAATCAATCTGGGTTTTATAAATTTTTTGATTGATGCCGTAAAGTAAAAACAAAACTGAACGGAAAGGAAACATCGCAATCAACTTTTGATTGTAGATACAAGCTAGAAGCAACGTCTCACTGAGACACGCAAATTCAGAAAGGGGTGTAGTGGCGATAAGCATAGATATGCACTATTGGTTTAAGTTTTAAACCTTTTTATCTAAGTCTTTGTAGCGTACATAATTTGCTATGTGTATTTGTAATGAAAGTAAATTAAATTAACAACAAGAATCAGCAAAGGCCCGTTCACCAAAACCATATACTAACTTACAAAAACTACTAACAATCACTCAGAATCTGGCTATGTTTTATTTTTTTTTAATTACCTACCATTCATACTTTGTATTTGATTTATAGAAATACTTAACCAGAATTTGCCTAACTGTTCAAAATATTTGCAGGACATCCAATAATCGTTTTTAGACCTGATGTGGCCCTTTCGCACGAGAACGATGAAACCTACAAGGGAGGTCTTGCCAATTTCGATGAACTTAACATTTGGGTACAAGAGAAGTGTGTCCCACTGGTCCGTGAGATAACATTTGAAAATGCCGAAGAATTAACCGAAGAGGGGCTTCCCTTTTTGATCCTCTTCCACAATACCGATGATACCGAGTCAATAAAGGACTACAAAGCCATTATCGAAACAGAATTGCTTTCTGAAAAACGTATGTGCAAGTGAACTGTAAAGATTGAGATATTTTTAATCATTTCTTTTATTTTTTGTAGAAAATGTGAACTTTTTAACAGCCGATGGCAAACGCTTTGCACATCCGCTTCATCATTTGGGAAAATCAGAAGATGATTTGCCGCTGATTGCAATTGATTCATTCCGACACATGTATTTATTCCCGGCTTTCAAGGACATGTACAAACCACAAAAATTAAAACAGTTCTTGCAGGACTTGTACAATGGAAAATTGCATAGGTAAAATGCTAATATTAATTGCATGAAATAGGTAAGCATCTTTATTTTGCAGAGAATTCCACTATGGACCGGATCCATCAAGCGACCAAGATTCTAATGACATACAACAAAAAGTTATCACATCGCCACCTGATTCAACATTTAGGAAACTTGGTCCTTCTAAAAATCGCTACACCTTGCTAAAGGACGAATTATAATTTGAATTTCCTTGTAATAGTTTCTTAATATCGAGTATGTTTTTTTTTTGTAGTTGAATTTGTTTAACGTAAAAAAGCCCTTAGTATACCTGAGTAATGACTTTAAACCTTAAAAAACATGAGAAGTAAACGTCCTAATTTATGAAGTGCAGCGGAGCAGCAGGAACCCTACCTTGGCTTGGCTTTTTGCTAACATTTGTTTGTTCTTTTTTTCTAAATTCTTGCTATATCTTTAATTAATTTAAGATATTTGCTCTTTTTTTTGTCGCTGTATTTAATTATGAAAAATTTAATTTTTAGATTGTGATGTCGTAATGGAATTTTTTTTCTTTCTACGCTGTTCAATTCGGCAGTACATTTTCCTTTCCCTATGTTATATTCTAATAAATAAAAAAAATACAGTTGTACATATTATAAATTTGTTTGCTATCAGTTGTTTTTCTACTTGTATAAATATGGATATTATTTCATCTGTGCTAAAAGTTTATGTACTATCTTACAATATATAATCTACTCATGAGTTCGATATAAATAATTTATATTAAATTATAATATTATGTAATAAAAAAAAATCCAACTTAATTATTTATGGAAATCTGCCGAATATTATTGTTTATTTTGTATTTTAAGTCAAATACGTTTGCGTTCATATTATCACTGATATGATACATATAATAATTTATCAGTGATATGATCATAATGGTTAGCAAAAATAATAAAAGCGGTGAAATGATATGATACAATTTTATAGTATAAATATGAAACACCATTAAAGATACTTTTTATATATTAAACTGTTTCACGAGGCAGGCGCTGTGGGATTACGTTTTTTGTTTTTGCTCTGCGTTCAAGGGAGATACTACATAATGTTTTGATGATCAAATCTGAAATATTTTTTTGATATAAATTTGTTTTACGTCGCACCCGAAACAAGGAGCACGTGACATTTATCGAATCCTTGATCGAGAAAAAATGCAGTACATACAAGGAAATGGAAACCAATGGCGTCAGAACGATACTTTTTCTAGAACATAATTAAACAGACGACGTGACGTAGGAATTGAAAAACAATACAACGTAAGCCGAAAATCTTGAATTGAGACAACGTACTAGCATCGATTTGGTGAAAAAAATGACATTCTAGACAAGCAGTAATAGACACCAAGCCTGTTACCTGATGTGAATTTATACAGAAAACTCGCAAAGAACAATCCGTTGTATCATCGTTCTCTTCATAGGTGTTGCAGACGGGGTTCATTTACACGTAGGTGCTTCAGAAAAAGATATCCCAAAAAGACATTAGCAAGTACTTCGCCAGCGGTATTTTTTCCACGCTGAAGAAGAGTAAATTGTACTGGTGAAAGATCTTAAGCGATGCTACGACAAATAAAGGTGTATTTTTAAATAAGATGAACTTTCAATCGGCCATGATGAAATTAACGCTGATTGTTTTAAAACTTCGTTCATTCAAACTGTGTTACTTTATAGAATACATACGCGATTGAACAATTTGTTTGTGTTTAATCTCAATTGAATTCTCTCTGATTTGGTTATTCACTCTATTAGAGGTACGGTATTTGCACCCCAAAGTGTAGTGCTTCTGGTTATGAATTTTCACCCAATAAATATACGAAAAGTTATTTTGTTGAAAGATTAATTCGCTGCTTATTATTATTATTTTTTAAACAAGGGACTTTCATTGAGTAATTGGATTACACTTGCCAATTTATTTTTGTTTTGATTTGGTAACTTATTCAGAACTTATATATGTACCTACAATATAAACATTGAAGTGTGACTTTTATGACTGTTCTATCATTTACTCTGTAATTCTGCACCTGCACTATTTGCATATATAAAATATTACTGTGGCTGGGAAAGGGTAATGCTAACATACCGATTATGCCTACCGCTAACTCACTTCTGAGAAAATCTCTACTATACACTAAACTCAGTGATTTCCTGATACAATTATTAAATAAATCAAATATGAACATCTTTTATTTGTTATTATGTATATTGCATGTTAAATAGTTTACATTAAAAGTCGTGTAGATAAAAACCAATGAAGCAGACCGACAAAATTATTCATAGTATGAATAAAACAATTATCGGGTTTCTTTTGAACAGGGACATCTCTTCTGAAAAAAATTATTTACCCATCTATCGCCGAACATACTTAAATTATTTTATTTTCTTACTTTTTTACAATTCTTGTGCCTTTTCCAGTCTCTGCCATTCCCGGTAAAATTCTCACAACACTGATTGAATTAAGTGAAACAGGCACAACTTGCATTAGCGTTCAACTGTAAATTTCTGAATGGATGTGCATACATAGGCTGACTCTTGACTCTTATACCTTGAATACAAAAAAGCTTTAGCGGCGAAAATTCGTGATGACATAGTAATTAAAATATTTCCCCGCCTTCATTAGCACGTATTTTCGGTTATTAGACCGATCATGCATGCGAAAATAAAAAATAAATTACTTAAGAACAAGTGTTTATTTGTACAAATTCAAAAAAAAAATTTGTATGCACTTGTTTTGTCTAGAAATTTAAATTTAAAAAATATAATTTGTTGGACGGAATGTCTGTTGTTTACACTTAATACTAAATACAAGAGATTACAAGGCACAAGTAACAATAATTCTAACAGAAGAACAAAAGTGTTCATTTGGACGCAATGGGTTAATTCGAAACGTTTCGATTGTGCTTTCAACTAAGCGTATCTTCTTTGTGGATTCTATTTAAATTGTTTGAAAAAGATTAAACCTAACCCAAGTATCATGGATAGTACTGAGGCAGATGCTTTGGGAGAGCCACTCTGAAAATGACATAGAAATTAGTAACTGAAGAAAATAGAAATACTAAACTCACAATGACGAAATAATTGCATCTGTCTCCTTGGCAGCATTCGGCACATGACCAATCCTCGTACCAAATATGCGTGCAGTATGGCATATAGCGCTTTCGCATCTTTTGGCAATGATTCTTGGTCATACAACGTTTAGATACATAATACTGCTTTAGTGCTCCCTGTGAAAAATACGGTTGGCTTCCCCATCGGATCTCGGTAAAACAAACATCTTCACCTGGTTCACAAGTCTTGATTGTGTTCAAGCATTTTTCAGTGTTTCCAGTTTGATTGGAGCAAACATAGCATTCGAGACCCGAAACAAATTGTACTGTGGCAGATTAGATTAGTATAGTTTGTACATAATTTTGAGATTTTTGATTTACCATCGGCGCAGAAGTATATTCCTATTATAGCAACCAAACAAATCTTCCAAAATTCCATGTTTTTCTTAAAAAACAAAAACTAAAGGATCAACACAAAAAAAATAAACCAAAATCAATTACTAATATGACGTTTACATTAGGCCATTAGCCACTCCCTTCAATGTCACTAGTGGCGAGGTAGATGAGCTGAGACAATGTCAAAAGGAAAATATAATGGAAAAATGTAGGTTTTCTGATTTGAACTGAACGATAACATAGGTAGGTAGGTACCTAGGTATTTGTATTTGTTGAATTGAATATTCAAGTCCATAAAAAAATTATTGATACACTTTAAGAATTTGAAACTAAGGTAGGTATACATACATACATATGTATATGCATTTACTTATCCATTATAAGTTTCAAAAATGTAAGCTAAGTGCTCGTGAAGATTATTCTCCAACGCAAACGTTTGTCCATGTCTTTCATTTCAAACTAAAAATGTGGAATAGAAGCATTTTGCTGTCAAAAAGCATTCCAAACTTGCTCCACATCATCTGACAATCTGAACGGTTATGTACTTTATACATCGGGCTTAAATAATAAATATACTCGCAAGAACTACCATTATCATGTTCGTTATACCTAATGTACGTTGTGACAATCAATAGGCGTGCTTTTTTTCAAATCTATATAGACTAAACATGTTTCCGCCACATATTTTCCATGTCTTATTTTTACTTGAAGAGCTTTTTCGAAGTCTATATAGATGTAAAAGCAGACTTAAGACTTGTGAGTCTAGTCTTTTTTCGAATTTCTCTTTGTTATTTTCATTCGTGAGTCTTGTGCTTTTACACTTCAGACTTTTTTCGTTGACTCAAATTTGACATTCCTCTTTTATTTTGCAGTTCTTCTATTGTGCAGATTGTTACGTCCACCTGCAAACAAAATAAAAATAATTAATAAATGTTTTGCAAATAAACAAACCCAAACGATTTCGAAACAGCTGGCTGAGCTGTCATTTCTGCCATTTTCCATGTCAACTGCGAAATCCACCTAGTGGTTGGTAGCTGCAATACGGGATATTTCTGTTCCCAATCCAAGGACAGAACCCAGGCTAAGGAATGAAATTACCAATTTTAGGAGAAAATCTGTGCAGAATCGGATGATCTGGACGAAAAGAGAGTGTGGGTGGTCCGATTTTGGAGATCTGCGAACAAAATCAATTGCAATGCAATTTAATTAAATTACAGTGGGTGGTGAGACCGAGTGTCTCAGTTGTGTGGTGCTTTGTTTAATTAAAAAGTCCTATTAATGCATATAGGCAGTTTATTTCGAAGATTTTTGTAATTAAATTTAGCGATAGGTGCGTGATTTTATATTCAGTTTTTATTATTCGTATTTAGAAGTTGTTATTATCTCGTGCAGTGCATATAGCTGGATTGCTGGATTGTGGCCCAGGCGCCTTTGAATATACTACATAGATATACATTTATGTATAGGCATTAGAATTAATTTTTCTTTAAATCATCAAATTACAAGGGTGAGTGATTCTTTTTTGTTTTGTTATTATGTGCGATTAAATGCAGCATTTAAATCTTTTTATAGTGCATTTAGGCGGCCACACGTTGAATCTGCATCGGGATCGTGGCCGCCACACGTTTTTTTTTTACTAAGCATAATTACACATAATTTAAGGTGCATTGTACCTGCACATATATTTGCATCCATGTACATACCCATTCATATATGTACATACTGACGTGCATGTAACACCTGAAGTCGGATCTTCAAGGGCAAAGAAATGACCGTTGGCCATTGAATTACTGCCCAGATTTGTGAAGGTATATCCATGCTGCAATACACCGCACGCGCATTTATGAAATTAATTTAAGCAAGAACGATCGTAACATTAGTTATAATATAAAACAAATCTAAAAGTAATTGTTATATGGTTTCGCACAGACATCGAAATTAAGTTTTTTTCATTTAAATTAAGTTTCCGTGTAGAGTAATTTTTATGTAACATACAGGCGTGAGGAGTTTACTTTTTGTTTACCTTTTTGTTGAAAATTTGTGAGTGTAAAATTTCGTTTCCTCCGTCGCGTTTATTCGGTCGCGTATAATTTTTTTTTGCAATATTTAATTTCTTTAGTGTACCACCTAAACCGAGCTCGTTCTAGGTAGGATCGTCGTGTCGTGCATAGTCGCTCGCGAGTACATAAAGGTACTGTATTGGGAGGGAATGTTTTTCGTAATAATATTTGTTTTACCCCGAATCTGTTAAATTACATTGTTTATTTATTAAGCCTAATCAAAATAAAAGTTATACAAATTTTATACGCCATGAAAACAAAAGGGGTAAAGTTTTTTGTATTTAAGAGCGATATGAGTCGCTAAGTTCGAAGTTTCAGGGGGTGTGAAAGGACACAGTTCTTCCGGCTGATGGTGTGAGCTGCGAGGCATCCGAGCGAAATGGGGAAGTCCAATATGGCCACCGGACTTCCAGGTTGGGAGGGTAACGAACAATGGCCGCGCTTAACACCACCCAAAGCGCCCTTCAATGTGGTATTCAACGTCCGTCCGAGACAAGTAAGTAAAGTAGAAGTTTTGTCCTTGGCACGATTCATGTTTTGTTTATGTAGGTTAGTTGTTTACGGGGGGCAAGAACCACCCCATTTCCGGCGAGCGGAGCCGCGCATCGCAAGCGTGCCGCGCTCCCTGTGAACAACCCTCTTTCCTTTTCCCGTCACATCCTATCCTTAAGTCCCATCCACATCCTGATTTCCTGTCCAATTTTCAAATTCCTAACTCCTCCTACTGCACTCCTGCATATAACAAGATGACTAGGTGGGAAGCAACACAATGATAAAACGAAGAAGAGAAAAGAAAAACGTCAAAAAGAGTCGCCAAAAAATGTACCCTCGACTCACAGGGCAAACTATTTTCCTTCTCATCTTTTCGAACTTTCTTACTCTTTTGCACCCATGTGAGTCTAGACTCACAAGTCTAAGTGTAAAAGCAGACAAAGCTATCCTGAAAATGTATCCTTAATTTTTATTTATATATGGCAGTTCCGTCATACTGACAGTTGTCATATTTTCGAATCCACGTAAAGAAAAAAAAATCAAAAATCGATATATTGGACGGACGACTTCTCTTGCAAGTTTAGTGTTTTCCGACATACGATTTAAAATCGTATTTCACTACTCTATCGAAAGAAAATATAGCACCATGTCGGCAGCAGTTTTTCCGATTCTATTCTTTACTGTGGCATTTGGCGTCGTAGGAATCATACTACCAATCATGACTCCAAAAGGACCTAATCGAGGGCTCATTCAGTGTGTGCTAATGTTAACTGGGGCTACGTGCTGGCTTTTCTGGCTCTGTTGCTATATGGCACAAATGAATCCGCTAATTGGACCGAGACTCAATCAAAAGACCGTTCTTATGGTAGCCAGAGAATGGGGCGACGCTGTTACCAAAGGATAGAAAAAAGAATCTTAGTAAAATAACCCAGTTAGGTATCATATTGTTAATATCAAACCAAAGAATTGTGTAAAATGTATGTATGTTCGAAGAATAAAACTGCTATAATGAGGCTATGAACAAAGAAGTTTTATTAATTCACCCACGACAAGTACATTGATACTGTTTCCCAGGAGCCTATATCTCTGCCGAAGACTTGTCGCTTCGGGAAAGTGAAATGTGTATGGAAAACTCATCAATCTTGCAACTTCTCCAGGACTAAAGTAACGCAACTGTAACGTACGCAGTAGTTGTAGGTATTCTTCGGAAGATTGATTAAGCACCTTTGCTTTATCAAACAATTTGGTGATTTCTTCAGGACTTTGCGGAGTAAATATCGACCCAGTTCCTTCGCTATAATGAGTGTATGCCTTGGTAAAACAAATTGTGTTCGACGAACATGGATTGGCTATGTCAAACAACCAAGCGCGTTTTTGCAGCACCTTATCACCCAACAGCAGGTCAGGAGATATTTCGCTACTTGATTCCAGAATATCTTTGAGAAGCAAACTTCGCCACGGTGATTTGTATAATTCCTTCGGTAGATCTTCGAGTATTGTATCTCCTGTAAAGCAAAAATCGACTTTCCTTGCCAAACAATAGTACCGATGACGAGTGTTTGGTACGCCAAATTGTGATGGGCTGAGAATGAACTCCCTGAAGAAGAAACCCGATCGTTTTAATGTGTTCAAATATACCTCTCGTGCTTTAGAAGTCTCGAATCCCTTAACATTTTCCATTAGTATAAACTGAATGTTCTTGCATTCGGGTAGAATATCACAAATGTGTTTAAGAGCATCAGTTCTTGAGTCATCTATGTCTTTCTGGTTTCCAACTCGTGTAAAAGGCTGACACGGTGGAGACATGAGTATTGTATTCACATTAAGTTTTTCTACGGATTTCGGGGTCAATTTTTGTATGTTGTTATTCAATACCTTAACTTGCGGATAATTGAATTCATAAACAACATTTGCGACAGTGTTTATATCTATTGCAGCACAAATTTGCCCAGGAAGTTTAGAATCTACAAATTTAAATAGATGTATTTAGCAAGCTACGTAGTGATACCATAGTCACTTACATATAAATGCATTGTGCATTCCTCCGATACCACTGAATAGCTCGAGAATTTTATACTCGGTCATTGTTTTTAATTTAGGACTAGGTAACTGATGCTGATACAGAATATCCACTAAGTAGGCAGCACATGTATGTATACGTACAGGCTGTCACAGTGATTTTCTTCGGATACCATCGTTCAGGTTTTAAGTATAACCTCGCGGTTTATAATTTGCTTAGGATTTCTATTTTGATTTGTTTGCTTGTAATAAAGATGTAAAATAAAAACTGATACTATCCATTGCACTTCCAAACATTACCTTCTACGCACGTACTACTTCTACGCACGTACTACTTAAGTAAAATATGTAGGTACATAAAAATATAATTACTGTGGAGTTTCCAGTAAAAGATTTATGAAAGTTCCTACGCTCTTAAACGTTGTTTATCAGTTGCGTTTAGCAGGTATTTCAAGTGTAAACAAAACAGAGGTCCACGTAAAAATACATACCTACATATTTGTATTAAACTGAATATGTGTCGTACATATCTCAATGATATTATTTTCCACAGATTTTTAAGGATAAATCAGGTGGGTACATTTCTGGAACTATTGGTGCAATTGACGGCTTATTCTGCAAGGTAAAAAAAATAATTGAAACGTACTCTTAACAGAGAAGTGATAGATATTTTATTTAAGGGGTTTGCGATCATTGGACAGTCTTCATTGGCATATATGTCGGAGCACCAGGCAGTGTGCACGACGCAAGAGTTTTCCGGAACAGATTGGTGTACGACAAAATAGGTGCCCACGTCTAAGAAATTTGATGACACCTTTTCGAGACAATGGTTACCTCAGTGAACAGCAGTCGCATTTTAATACTCATTTAAGTAGCGCCAGGGTAACAATCAAAAGAGCCTTGGCTGCTTAAAGGAAGATTTCGCCAACAAAATAGTGGTGGCTAGCATTGTGCTGCATAACCACAACCATTTATTCGGGGATAACGAAAGTGACAACGCATCTCTTGAAGAGGAAGAAAACATTCAAAACAGAAAACAGTCAGCATAAATCACAAAGAAAGCAAAAATGCTAGTTGAGACCCTGATAGGCAACAAGGTAGTAGCAAACGAAACGAAAAAATAGGTTATATTAATTTGTTTTTTTTTTTCCTTAAATCAACAGAAAAGTAAATTAAGTACGACCATATACATAATAAAAAGAAACGTAAGTATTAAGAACAAAAAATTAACTAAAACTATATTACATTAATTACTTACTTACTTACTTAGGTGGCGCTACAGTCCGGGGTGGACCAAGGCCTCAACCAACAACCTCTTCCAGTTAGCCCGGTCCTTAGCTAACCGCTTCCAGTTGCGCACTCCAAGTTGGTTGAGGTCTTGTTCTACTTGGTCGCGCCACCTTAGGCGAGGTCGTCCTCTGCTGCGCTGACCCTCCGGGTTAGAGTTGAATATTCTCCGAGCCGGAGCGCTGATGTCCATGCGCTCTACATGTCCTAGCCATCTTAAACGCCCAATGTGCAGTTTTTTGACCAGGCTGATGTCGCTGTACAGCTCGTACAGTTCGTCGTTGAATCTTCTCCTCCAAGACCCGTCAACGCAAACGGGACCGAATATCCTACGAAGGATTTTTCTCTCAAAGCGACCAAGGAGATCTTCATCCGCATTCGATAAAGTCCATGCTTCAGCTCCATATAGCAAGACTGGGATGATAAGGGTCTTATATAGAGTCTCCTTAGTCGATCGGGAAAGGACTTTACTGCTCAGTTGCCTTCTTAGCCCAAAGAAACAGCGGTTGGCAAGAGTAATCCTTCGTTTGATTTCCGACGAGATGTCATTTTTTGATGTTATGGCAGAGCCGAGGTAGACAAAGTCCTTTACTACCTCAAAGTTGTAGCTGTCTATTGTGACGTTCTGTCCAATTCGTCGATGTTGGTTGTCCCTTTTTGTTGACAGCATATACTTAGTTTTGCCCTCGTTTACCGCTAAACCCATTTTGGCCGCTTCCATTTCTATACTCGCAAACGCGCCGGTGACAGCTCGCTGTGTTCTACCAATGATGTCAATATCGTCGGCGTATGCAAGTAGTTGAACGGACTTTTGAAAGATCGTTCCTTGTGTGTTGGCTTGTGAGTTTCGAACAATTCTTTCAAGTATGATGTTGAAGAAGTCGCATGACAGCGCATCACCTTGTCTGAATCCTTTTTTGACATCGAAGGTCTCGGTGAGGTCATTACCGACCTTGATGGAGCAGCGAGCTTTCTCCATCGTCATCCTGCACAGACGGATGAGTTTGGCAGGGATGTCAAAACTAGACATGGCTCTATACAGTTCATCCCTCCAGATGCTGTCATAGGCGGCCTTGAAATCGATGAACAGGTGGTGGGTATCGATTTGGACTTCTTGGGTTTTTTCCAGGATCTGCCTGAGTGTGAAAATTTGGTCTATGGTGGACTTTCCTGGCCTGAAACCGCACTGATAGGGGCCAATCAGGTTGTTGACGAAATGCTTCAAGCGTTCACACAATATGGCAGATAGGATCTTGTAGGCGATGTTCAGGAGACTGATGCCTCTGTAATTGGAGCAGTTGAGAGGGTCGCCTTTCTTATGAACCGGGCAAACGATGCTGAGATTCCATTCATCTGGCATACTTTCATCTGACCAAATCTTAGAGATGAGTTGGTGTATGCTCACTACCAAGTCATCTCCAGCTGCTTTAAATAACTCTGCGGGTAAACCGTCAGGTCCAGCAGCCTTGTTGGACTTAAGCTTGGATATTGCTATCCGCACTTCGTTTTGATCAGGTGGATGGGAGTTTTGGCTATCATCATCTAAGTTGAATGGTTCATTCTGCCTGACAGCGGAATTTTGGTCGTCATCGCCATTGTACAGTCTGCAGAAGTAGTCTTTCCAAATTCTCAGCACCGACTGTGTTTCTACTACGATGTTTCCATCCGCGTCTCTACAGGTTTCTGTACGGGATTTGTTTTGCTGGCACATTCTTTTTACCCTCTGGTAAAACTTCCGTACATTGTTCCTGGAGTAGCATCTCTCAATATCCTCGAGCGCACGCTTCTCGTGCTCTTTCTTTTTCCTTCTAAGAAGCCGATGTTCTTCCCGTCTCTTTTGCTCGTAGAGCATGCGAGCAGATCTAGTCCTTCTTTGCAGCGCCGCTTTATACGCTTGTTGTTTTTCCGCGTTAGCTAGTCTGCACTCTTCATCAAACCAGGGGTTTCGTGGTGGTGGTCGTGTGAAACCCAGCACATCATTCGCGGCACTTATGATGGCTTGCTGGCAGTGTTGCCACTGGTCTTCTGTACTAGCTGTTGCTGCGGTAGGACTCGTAGCAAGAGATCGGGATATGCGTTCTCTGTAGGCTCTGGCGGTGTCTTGCGATTGTAGCTTTTCGACATTGTATTTTCTCACAGTATTTCGTTGTTGTGGCGCTGTGGATATCCGCATTCGTACCTTGGCTACAACAAGGTAGTGGTCCGAGCCAATGTTGGCCGCCCGGAAGGTTCGGACATCCATAATACTGGAGGCATGTCTGGTGTCGATCGCAATGTGGTCGATTTGGTTGACGGTTATTCGATCCGGAGACCGCCAGGTCCCCTTATGGATATTGAGATGTGGAAACTGTGTGCTTGCTATACTGACACTTCGCCCCGCAGCAAAGTCAATCAGCCTTAGTCCGTTTTCGGACGTGGTGTCGTGTAGGCTGTGCCTTCCAACCGTCCTACCAAAGATGTCCTCTCTTCCTATCTTGGCGTTAAAGTCGCCCAGTACGATTTTAACGTCATGTCTAGGGCATTGCTCGTATGTTTGGTCGAGGAGCTCGTAGAAACTATCTTTGGTAGCGTCGTCTTTTTCTTCTGTGGGGGCGTGAGCACATATAAGGCTTATGTTGGCGAATTTTGCCTTGACACGGATTGTCATAAGACGCTCGCTCACGTGCCGAAAGCTCAAGACTTCTTGCCTAAGTCTGCCGCGTATGACAAATCCGCATCCGAATAAGCGCTGTTTATTTTCTGTATAGCAGTCACCGTAGTAGATATCACAGTTTTCCATCCTTTTTCTGCCTGGCCCATTCCATCGCACTTCCTGGATGGCGGTTATATCTGCCTTGTAGCAGTTTAGGGCCTCTGCCAGTTGTTCGGATGCACCGTCGCCGTTCATTGAACGAACATTCCAGGTACATATCCGAACGTCGTTGTCCTTATTTCGTTTAGCGTGGTTGTCAACAGTAGATCCGTCCTTTTCCGAGGCTTTTGGTTGTTTCGGAACTCTTTTTTTTTTACGTGGTTAGGTAGTTAACCTCACGCACAACCCCCAACCTGGAGGGCCAGATCCTTGTATACCCCTAGGACAAGGGGCCGGGTACACCGGTGTCAGTAACCCACTACGGGGGTGTGAGCGCTGCCGTTGGCCCACTAGGGGCTCATCCGCCACCAACTCTTTTCCAAGACCCTGACTAGTACTTGGAAATCCTTATCGACCTGAGCTCCGAATATGTCGGAGTAGCTCAGATAAGGTTTTGTTTCCGTTCTGGAAATTTTAGCGCCACCGTTGGTTCCATTGATGGAATTCATCCGCTGACGTGAATTATAGTGCTGCTATTTTCCCTTGCTCAGCACTCGCGCTTATAAGTTTAGCAAGTCGTGCCCGGATGGGCAGCGACCAGTACCCGATGGTTACCACTTGGAGGTAAAATAAGCACAATTGATGTGTAGTAACAGTTACAACACTGGGCTTAGCCAAATTAAAGCCAATCAGTGCCTACCCTATTTCTACAACATCCAACCATTAATTAAGAAACAAAAAAGGATATTAAGTAAGAACAAAAAAAAAAATAAAAATGATGGAATAAAAACAGTGAAAAGCAAGTACCTGCTACAAGAATAAAAAAAATTAGATCACAAAAATTAAATGTAGATGAACAAGTACCATACATACATATAATGATTTGTCTTATTACTTCCTCTCCTCCAAGGCCAACCTTATCTCTTCAATTACTATCTGCCTTCTTATGATCTGCTTGATTTTGCGGATCTCCGCCAAGATAGCTTCGGCCACTGAAAGCTTTCTGGCCTTAATTTCAAGGACGTGGGTCCTGGCTTCATTACACTTACTACCCTTACACATGATATCGTAGTAGGGCCATGATATACGGCCACTCCCAGTGGATGTTTTGTTGTTGTTATCCAAGACTCTATTGTACGTTTTTTAAATTGTGTAACTTTTTGTCCAAAGTGATACCCTTTTAATTGCATGCGCTGCCGAATCCCCTGGAACACCGAGCGTATTTTAGTATGTTGTTATTCAATACTTTAACTTGCGGGTGATTGAATTCATAAGCAACATTTGCGACAGTGTTAATATCTATCGTAGCACGAATTGGCCCAGGAAGCTTAGAATCTACAAATTAAAATAGATGTATTTAGCAATGCTACGTACTGATACCGTAGTTACTTACATATAAATGCATTGTGCATACGTACCTACCATCTTCCGATACCATCGTTGTATAACCTCGCAGGGTTTTTCACGCAAATTATTCGCGTGGGATTTTTATTTCTTTTTTTTTTGGCTTGAAATAAAGATGAAACTGATTTTTTATATTGCACTTCCCATCATTACCCTCTACGCACGTACTACTTAAGTAAAATATATAGGTACATAAAAATATATTTAATGGGGGGTTTCCAGTAAAAACGTTGTTTATCAGGAATGGTTCGTTTAGAAGGTATTTTCAAGTGTAAGATTAATTGTGGTTCACGCAGAAATACATATTAACGCTAAAGAAATATAGCGAATGCTTGCACATCTGACATTGACCAGTTTATTGACTTTGCTGAATCAATCTTAACAAACAAGAAATATTAACATATTATGTAATACAAATAACGAATTTAATAACATACAGCCTTAGTGCCGGATTTTACTCCACAATTTCTGAACATTTACTTGACCTGAAAGTACTAACAAGTCGAAGTTCTTCAAGTACCACGAGATGTTATAGAAAACATGCATCCTTTTGTTTTTATCTAAAAATGACTTGTAGAATTCGCTCATTTTGTCTGCGGATAACTCATCGATCCCTGCTTCTTTATGTAGTCTAATGAAATCCTCCTTCTCCTAAAACAAAAATAAGTTATTTGTTGCCGAAAGTTAACCCAAGACCTTACATCATAGAATCTTTTATTGTGCTTTGACCAAAAGTCTTGATTCCACTTCTCAACTTCAATTTGTTTCTCACGATATTCACATGCCAATGGAGTCTCATCTTTGGGAATACATCGGACGTAAGGACGAAGATTTGATTCCTTATCTGGTGGCCCAATGTAGTCAGTGGTCACTTCGTGGGGTTCAGGTTTCTCCGTCAGCCCAGATGTGGGACCATTCGATTTGCCTGCAAACTACAGCATGTTTTATATTGTATGCTAATACATATATTCTTGTGCACAATTGTTTACCATTCGAAGACTACATATTCTTATTAAATTACATTTCCTTCCAACGACTAAAATACTCATATTCAGATTTATCAGAACTTTCTATTTAGATAGGCAAGAGGATATGAGCACGTAAACGTCAATTGCATTGATTTTGGACTTTCGAAGTCGAGCAGTGTTTACACTTCGCACAAGAAAATATCAACCAAAAACAAATATGCCACTTTACAGGCATGTACCATAAAAACTAGAGCTGTAGAAAAAAGAATAGAAGGCAATGTTTAAAGCGCGCAATAGCTCAAATAAACAAAATGTTTGATGCTGCTACTTAAACAACGGTAATTTTGGCGGTGGCATAAGTCTATTCCTCTTCTAGCCGCGCAACAATTTCGTTGCTATACAAAAAAACAAATACTGGTGGTAAAGAATAAGCAACGATCGACAAAGCCATAAAGAATAAATGGAGATCATTCATTGAAAAATGTACGATTGCACTATAGCGGGAAATCTATTAAAAAGTCATAAGTGGAAATCCCTTTTACACACAGCAACTTTGACAGGAGCAAAAATCCATTAACACAGCAAAAGCAAAGTGACAGCAAACAAATTTGATAAACAAGGATTTTCTTTCAAAATGATTGCTTACTACCATCACTCGTACACATGCAAAAATTATGTTTAGTAATAAATGATGCCATTTTCGTTATACATATTGTAATGTTATTTCTCTAATATCTTGCTTTTTTTTGTGTATTTTTCAACGCCTGTTAATGTCCCACCGTCAAATAAAAACCATTGGTTGCAAAAAGACGTGATGTTTCGATCATCTCATATAAAAAATAAGACTAATTTCATTCGATATCAAAAGTCTTTAACATCCCAGTACTTTCTGTTTACGAAATTCGAAGTATTGAAAATGTTTCTCTTAAAAACCCTCTTTATTATGGAAATGCTAGCGCTAGGTAGTGAAATTGAAATGTGACAGCCCTAGTGAAATTGAAATGTGACAGCCTGACAGCCCTCTATCAGCTACAAAAACTGTCTGGAAGGATGACAAGGCTAAGTGTATCTTCTCTACTCTATTGCTTGCCAAAGTGCTGCTTGTGCACGAAAAATGTTATCAATCTTTCCGCTGTTTATGTTGGTGTAGAGGGCAGAGCTGGAGCTGCATGATAAAGCAGGACATGAAGAGCGCCTTTTAACCATCATCTCTTCTTTCACATAAAAAGAAAAAAAAAACAACAGTTTAATTTTATTTCTATCCTCTCGTTTCGCTCTCACACACACCCAGCACAATTGCCCAAACCACAAACTGTTTCTGTTCTGTTCCTTTTTGTATTTTCATTCGTGTATTCCCAGATTTTCCATCTTTGTCAATTGAGAATGAGCAGATAAAGCATAAGTTAAAGATACTTTGTTCTCTCTGCGTCTGCTGGTTTGGTTCGCTCTCTTCGCACTGCATTGCAATGACAACAACAATTCGCCGCAATTTTTTCTAATTTCATTTTCACTCAACGCCAAGAAGCAAGAACATTTTCTTGGGCAGTTCGAATCGAATTTTTCAATTGAGTTGTGGTGCGATAGTGGAGACGGGTACGGTGGTGTTCGGATTAAAGATATTTCATTTTGAATAAAATAAAAATAAATAAAAAGAAAAAATATACGCACAGAAGTGTGCATGGTGTATTGCGTTTCGCAGAAATTATTTCATTGAAAATAAATAAAGTTGGTCACTTTTTATAGTATTTTTAGTTTGTTCTTCTTTTGTGGTAAAATTTAATAAAAAGTCAGTTCCAACTTCCACCAATGTGATGTGCTGTGTGGCTAAGAGGATCGTAGTAATTGTCTCTTGGTATCTCCAGTAGGAGTCATAATGGCTTCTTCACTTTACGGACCGGGCTAAACGAAAATAAACGAGTACATATTATATTTGCAAAGAATATCTGTGTGTAAGCGAGTGCAAACGAAGTTCCGATACGATTCTATCTGAAGAAAATCTTCGGAGAAATAAATTTATAAAATCAATTTTTTCGGGGAAGTGCTAAACACAAAGTGAATCAAAAATTTCCGAATTCCAATGAAGCAATCGCTTTACGCGATAACATAAGTGCTCTTCGAAGGAGGTGTCTTCATTTCAACTCTTAAGAAAAGTCAGCAAGGAAATTGAAGAAGAAAAATTTAGAAAAGAAGTCATTTCATTACCTTCTCCTTTATATCTTCATCTATTCAGCATTCTGTACTGTACCTACACTACCTGTCCTACTACTCATATAGATATAGAGCCGACGACGAAAATAAGTACAAGAGAAAAACAGGAAAGAATATATTTTTTTTTTATTTTTTGTGGAAAATACCAGTAAAAAGGATAACGACTCGAGATGAAACATTTATTTTGGATAACACTGCTTGCTCTGCTGTGCCTTTCGGGTAAGTACCTAGTATAGTAAGTCCTTATTATTTTTTATACCTTTCCTCCCAACATAGTGTATGAAAAAAGAAAATCCACCACACAGCGGAAAGTACCAAACAACAAGAAAGTGACTATCAAAAGTAGTGGTAAACAATCGATACTAGCGCAGGCGGGTGTGTTCAGTGTGCTCGATTTTTCCTGGTCGTTTTTCCTTTCGTGTAGATTTACTGGATCGTACTCGTATTATGTACCATAGAGGCATTTAGGCTGGCTGGCGTAAAAGCAAGGTGGCAAGGCAGCTAGGAAAGGCACCAAAATGAAACGGTGAACCATGCTGCGATGGTGTAACATTCTGACTCTATGACATAATGAAAATTCTCAACCGACAGCGTGTGTGTGGTGGAATTTTAGGATGTTACTCTTAAAATGTATGTATGAATGTGATCCACCACCCCACCGATAACCCCGCCCTCCAGTTTCCCAATAGGTATAGCCTTCACCCCTTGGCTGGCCTACGGAGTTTTTCCACGTCGCTATGTGTGAGTGTCTGTGTTGTGTACCCGTATTTCTCAATTTTATTTTGCCACTCGATGGTATACTGGTGTAACCTTCCGCTGTCCTCCATCCAAATCACTAGGCGGCAGCCGAGGTGTGCTAAAGTAGGGTAATATTACGTAGTTGTAATGAAAATTTCGATTTTAGGCACGATTGGCGGCGCTAGAGCTTACTATCGAAAGCCATAAATTTAGCTGACTCTGTCGTATCATTAGATGGACGAAATATTGTGCTACTTGCGAGCATTGCCTACGCGCTACGCCTGCCCACTCCCAGCTTCGCCGTCCTTATGTCATTTCTATATGAACTTTATAGTATTTCTCTACACCAACCTCACCACATATGGATTGCGTATTGCTTTTCTTTTACGTCAGAGCAGAATTCTACTCGTCTGCATTTGACTGGGTGGGTGTACACCACACCACGAAAACCGCCTTTATATTCACCACGCGTATCCTGCTTTGCATTTAGGTTTGGGTTTTTGGGGGTGATTTTCCAAGAAACCTTCGAAAGGATGAAAAGTTACCTGTGTTGTATACACGTACGTACTCGAATACCAACGACGCATTAGAATCTTACAAAATGTGATTAAATCGTTTTAATGTTTTCCCTACTTATACTTAGGTACCTACCTGACTGGGGAGTTTCTGTTGTGTTCTATATTTCTATTTTGTTGACTCTATTCCGTGAAATTAACTGCCAAAAAGTGGCTGGCGTCGCTATCGTCGACGTTTGTCGTTGGGGGAAAATGGGAAAAATCAATCGATAATACAGAATCACTCCGCTCTCCGTAGTTTGCTTATGATTGCGTGTCCTTTGTCGTTCTCTGGTCCGGTCGGTGTAGTACTGTCGCTGTATGTACATACATATATTCACTTGTATTGTATAGTTTCGGCAATAGGCGCCATAGAATTCCTGGCGAATATAAATGATTTTCTTGCCTCTCTGGGAAAAAAATGAAAAATAAATATTTAGCAAACTTTTATTCTAACGAATAAATTACATTATTTTTTATGTCTATCACGCTTGTGGTTTTTTCGTTGATAAACTGAAGGACACGCAATGCGAAAATATATTTGATATAAATTAAGAAATAAATAACATAACCTAATACGCAAAAATTTAGAAACTTTTATTAAAAGGAATTTATGTAGCGAAATTTTAATTAACAAACTATTGTCGGAATTTTACTTTCTATGTATGTACGTGGACGAATATAACTCAATTACTAAATAAAACATATGTAGAATGTCTGTTAGTTGATATCAAAGGTATCTGTAAGGTTCTCAGTCCTTTCAGGAGCCACAGTAATGTATCCGTAAGGATATCTAGAGACACTAAGCTACATGTATCAAGCAGATGTGTACGCTATCGAGATACATATACGTACGTATTATATGTGCTTGAGAATGTTGATAAAAACGTTCAAGCGGTGCCTGTATCAAACTTGTAATCGTACATGCACGCAACTTTCAGTGTCTTTAAATATTATTTGATAGGATCGAAGATTGTTTGGGACTGGCGTTACTCTCCTTGAAGATTGGACAAAAGGCAATACCTGTTGAAAAGGGATCAATGTACCAAAATGTACTAAAATTTACTAGATGGTGTCCCATATATGGGACATCGTGTCTGAAAGGGTTAAGTGGCTATCTAAAGGAGCACTAGCTACTCGTACTTAGACATTACCTTACGGAAATGGAACTCAGAATCTTGTTGACACTGTGATTAAGAGAATGTGCCATAATGCCCTGTTGTGACAAAAGATAATAATCCATTTGCAAAGAGTTTTCTCGTGTTCAGCGGAAATATGGAAAACCCCGAAGCGCAGGAACTTTGGTTATCAAAGTCTTCAGCACATCTCTGTGTTAAACGAAAAATGTCAGTACAGCAAACCTACTGTTCGCTGTGAAAATAAATTTGGTGCCATAGTCAGCGCCGGATTTAGATTTTTTGGGCCCTAGGCCTTGCAATAAAAGGCGTCCTATTGTATACATATTTCCTTTTATGTAACCTGGCGATTGAACAAAAATTAAAACAAAATCAGAAGACAAGATTTAATGAATTAAACACAACAAAAACTAATTTTATTCAAAACGATAAATTATTAAAATGCTTAAAAATGTTTACATATTCTTATAGACTTTGTTATTTGAAACATTGTTTTCGGGATTTATTAGTAGCAAAGTCTTTAATGGTATCATCAAAATTTATTTCTCGTAGCAAATTACTTTCAATGCAAAGAATAGACAATGTATCAAGCCTCTCCTGCGTCATCATGGTTCGACAAGGACTTTTTAAGCGCTTTAATTGGGAGAACCATCTTTCCGCCGAATAATTTGTCACCATCAAACTTAAAAATAACCGTAATGCAGTATCTACGTTTGGAAAAGCTGATGTTAGCTTATCTTCCCACATTATTTTATATAAATTTGCTTGATTATAGAATTTGTAACTATTACAATTTTTATGCAAAACATAACAATGGAATTGCAAAAGTTCATCGGCAAGTTCTGAATTTAGATCGCCCGAGTGTAAAGTTGTGTCAAAATTCAATTCGTCGTGTAATTGATTTGTAGCACACCTTTAGCACCCATTCAAAGTGAACTTAACAACAGCACAATATTTATATACCTGTCAGAAAAAAGAAATTAAAAAAACGCTCCTGGGCCACAAACACTAAGTATATTTCATAACACCCCTTTTAATTTATAAAAGTTAAAGAAGGTCTTTGAAAGTACACATGATATTGATAGAGTATAGTTGTTGTTCACCAAAGATACGTTTAAATGATACGATAAAAACTCCCATAAGCGGACACTCATGGTCCCCTAATATTTGCCCTGTTATGAGAGCTGGGCGTATAAGAAAAAAAAATAAAAAATCAAAAGTCCGAACGGGTAAATTTCCCCTATCTTATAGCATTCTGCAGCCTGTTTCGGAGATTTTCGTCCGCTTATGAGAGACTTTCTGTATAAAATAAGTAAGACAAAGTGTCCGCCTCCGTTTAAGAGAGTGTCCATTTATAAAGTTGGTTCTCGAAAATGTGTCCTTTTAAGAGAATTGTTCGCATATCGGAGCTGTCCGCAAGTAAAGCTTTTACTGTAACACTTGTGAACTATGAACGAAATAGCCGAACGACAAAATCCTGTCAGTTTTACAGTACATAATGTATACGTACATACCTTCATACATAAAACTTTACATATTCTGTGCAATTTCGTACTCATGTAAACACATTTTCATGCTGCCGTTAACAAATGCTACTCATATTCAGTGCTTTCAAAGCAAAAACAAAAATTAAAATATAATTACTCCTCATTACGGCAGCTTTTCTAATTTACTGAAATAATTTTACTCGCCTCCTTTTAAATTTAACGAATGAAATGTATATGTACCTATTTGCATGCATATGCAACATTCATGTGACATTTCGTTACCTTTAACAATCTACATGCACGTATATGCATGTATGTGTATGATATTAATTAAAGAAGCATCAAATTAATGCGCATGATGTTGACAACTGACAACGAATTCGTCATAATTTTGAAGTATAAACTTGCTGGTAGATCCTTGTAAGGCATGTTTATGATTATTTCACCCAGTTTGTCACAAAAAAAAAAACACGGCATTTCGCACTAACGTATACAAGATGGTCGTCTACAACATCCATTCACATACAACGACAATATAAAACAATTAAAATGAGCCTGTAAACTCCACATCCTCGAGAGTGTCAAAAACAAACAAATGCATCCATTATACTCTCTGTAGACATATCCAACATCAGCATACTGTACACCGGTAGCCTTCCCGTGCCAACCTATACGAGAATAAGGATCAAGTTAACCTTCCACGTACGTCATGTAGGGGTTTGAAGAAGATACATAGCCTCTCCCATTCACATTGTAGCAAATGTATAGGGTGAACTATTTTAACTAACTTGCATTAACACAAGCGCACTTGACAGAGTGGAATACTTGAACCCTTTTTCAAAAAGAAAATGAAAAACAAAAAAAGGAAACAAAATTCTATTTGAATTGTCTTGAGTTTCTCTTGTTTGCCACTCTTTTAGTTTTTTGACATTTTGATTAACATTTTTCATCAAAAGTTGCCTTTTTTTTTGTTCCTAATAACAATAAGATATACACGTACCAACATTTACATACGAACATATATGTACATATGTATTTGGGTCAAGTGGAATGTTTCCTTTTAACGTTAAATAAGAAAACTTTTTAGTACTCGTACCTGCCTCTACACACATCATGAAATGTAAATTTTTAAAAGGATTTTCGGTAGTAGACATTTTTTATTCTTTTTCTCCAAACAAGATGGTGACAATAAATATTAATTAAAATGTTGTTTTGCTATAATCTTTAAAATGAAATGACATAATTTCATAATTATGTATTTAAGTTTTTTCCCGTTATACTTTTGAAGATAATATTGGTCAATTGAGCGCCTCCAATTTTTTATGACCATTTGGGCACTTTTTACCGCATTTTCAATCTTTTTGGCGAGAACTCGGGCGATCCGACAAGAGCGGATATTCTCTTTGTGAGCTCTCAGAGTCTGTGGCCTTTTCTAACCTCTAAGAAAGAAGTCTGGATCGGTCAAATCGGGTGAATTTGCTGGCCAGTGCACATCGCAAAAACGAGACATTAGGTGACCCGGAAACGCATCCTTTAAAATGTCTATTGCTGCGCGGGCTGTGTGTACGGTTCCACCGTCCTGTTGGAACCACATGTACTCCAGTCCCAATGCATCAATTTGACTGACGATGTATTCCGTGTATTCTGCATCTATTTACGTCACAAATATCAAAACAAAACTGACAGTTGCCGCCATTTGCAAAGGTTGGGTTTTAGGATAGGAAGGGTGTGTGATTGAATGAGCAATCATTTCCACTCGGAAACCCGAAGGTCCATTGTGAATCCCCTCATAGTTTGGGTGGGAGTAAATCGTATTTTTTACCATTTGTAAACCAGTTTGTGCTCTTGGCGATTCTTAGAAGATCGGATATCTTTCAATTTCCGAGCTCTTGTATGACTTCCAAGAATCTATGACTTAAGGTACGGAACGGAGGCGTCGTTCTTGAAGCGCGGGGCAGAAGCGATTCACTTTCTTCCTCATCTCCGCAGCATTTACAGATACCGTTGGAATCAGGTAGCCATTTGCTTGTCATGTGACCTATGGCACAGAGTCCTGTGAATATTTCGGTGATTAAGCGTATGGATGATTTATCCAGATGTAACATCGTCTTTGTTCTATTAAGATCAAGTTTCGGCCATAAAGAACGAGATGTGATGCAGTCGGTTTGTGTGAGCCACAGAGCGTTGGTCTCTTTTTCGGTGCCGCCATTTGCCAAAGTTATAGAATCTTCCAATAGGGTGATACATTTTGGGCGACGTTGTATAATACAAAGCTTCGCCGGTTTTTGGCTGGCCGTGCGCATATCTTTAAGTTTTTTCGAAGATTTTAAATTTTTTCACCGCACTTTGGCAATTTTTCAACACTTTCCCCAAATTTGTATTAACGTTGACGAACATCCTTATGTAGTATGATGCACGTAGTACGTATACATCACAAGTTGGACTCAATTGCTGTAATGGTATTACCAATAATTATTCTTTGTATTTCCTATTATACAAAATTTCGACGGAAATACATAACTCTGTGCATGAGTAACCACCCCGTGCAATGGGCAGCGATAATAAAATTCATGTCTTAACATGTTGCTCACTTAAGTTACCGTTTATCTGAGACCAGATGCATATCTCTTGAGATAAGATAAGAATTTTTGTGTTCGAGCAGAAATGTGGATAGTAACATACACTTGCATTGGAATGCTCATTCCAACAATCGATATCAAGATTGTGATACGAAAATGAAAAAAAAAAGATATAAAAACTCCATCTGTATCTGCTTGCACTCGGAAGATCAATGTCACTGAAACTCTACTCTGCCGATCAAACCACGAGTTAATGAAACCGGTTAGACTGCAGATTAATTTCTAAAGTGCATGTGTTGTTGTGTATCCAAATAAGTAGGTTATTTTCATTCTGAATCTATAGAGCCTAAACTAAATTTAGATAGATACATACATACATAGAACATAGTAGATGTACTGGAAAGTGTATCTAGAATCAATTTAAAGCTTATTTAGAAAAGTATTTCATTTACATGTATCTATCTATTCATGAGATTTTACGGTTTTTGAGTCCTTCAAAGTAATATAAATTGTAGTTTCCGGAAGCGACAGCGCCAGCGGGAGAGTTTAACTAAATACTTGGTGTACTCGTGTACAGTAGTGGAAATTTGTTTATGAACAACAAACATTTTTTTTTGTTCTAAGAAAATGAAAATATTTATTCAAAATTTTAAATGCGCATAAAAGCGTAACAATACATAAAACAAACGTAAAACAAAATGTTACCTCTAAAATAAAAGTTTAATAAAACAGGAGCAGAAAATCTTAAAATTATGAAAAATTATAGGAAATTCGATTATGAACACAGGAAGGTTTTCCATTTTTTTTCTTAAAATATGGCTGATATTAAAAAGAATTCTTATTATCGAGTGGATCTCCTATATTTTCTAGCACATCTGTAAGGCGATTTTGCATTGATGTGGTAAGGCTTTTAAGCTCATCGGGGCTGATTGACGACCAAGCCTCTCGGATAGCTTCGTTAAGCTGATTGATGTGGTGGAACTGTGAGTAAACCTTACTTGCAAGAATCATAGCATATTTTGCCCTGGCGAATTTCTGCTTATGGCTGTTGCTTGTATTAAGCACACCATGACACAGATCTGATAGTGTTTTTAAAAAAAAAAAAAAAAAAAAAAAAAAAAAAAAAAAAAAAAAAAAAAAAAAAAAAAAAATCACTCACAAATGTTCGATGAGGTTAAGGTCTGGACTTCGAGACGGCCACTTCATTACCTCGATATTGTTTTGCGAAAACCATGCGAAAACGGACCTTGCCCTGTGGACTGGCGCGTTATCCTGTTGGAATAAGATCTTTTCTGGAAGAAACTTATCGGAGATGCTCATTACCTTGAGATCCAGCACATCAATGTACAAAGAAACGTTAAAATTTCTTAGTAACCAGGAGATTTGTGATTTTCCAAATCAGAACCGAACCTGCTTTAGGTTTCTGTCTTCATATAAAATTTGTCGTATCATCGTCGCTGTGATAGGAAGAGCAAATTCCCTTTGAAGATCAGTAGATGTGACATTATAATGTCGAACTTCGTGTAAAATAAGCCTCTTGTCACGAACTGAAATTTTTCTGTTGTTATCAAATTTGCTTCTGTTACCGTAACTTTCACCAAGTCTAACGTAATTACATACGACTCCACCAGGGACAAACCCTGTTCACTGAAAAAAAAAAACAACGCAACTGTTCATAATCGAACTTCCACCAGAAATGCACTATTTTCTATGACCTACTCAACAAGCTACAGTGGGCTCAATAACAAAGAATAAGAATGCTCTTGTAAGATAATGTTCCATTGCATGGAATTAAGACAGATGCTCTGAAGTCTGAACGTGCTTTAGAGCACGAGTTTGCCACCCAGGTGTTTTAAATGGAATTTCGGCTTTTCGGTGGGCAATGTTCATAATCGAATTTCCACTACTGTATATACAGTAGTTTTTTTTTATATACAGTTTACCTTTGGTATAATATCTAAAAAGTATTTTCATTCAGACAGTGTCCATGTTCCCAAGAAAGACCGATGCATCCAGAAGGGTGACAGCTATCGATTTACCCCTAATCCGCTAATGGCTATCAACTCTTTTCTTTGTATTTCGCGCGAATATAAGATAATTTCGTTGTATTTTGCATCAAGCGTGCAGAAGTTAACGAAAGTGACCAGGTCGTGTATTTCAATGGCAGTATGTATACTTATAGTGACCAGGTAGTGTTTTTTTTTTTTTTTTTTTAATGACTTCAATACTCTGTAACATTGAGTAATGATTCTGCTTAAAACGAATGCTTCGCTAGACAAGAGATTACTTTTTGCCAGTGCTGCCAAATCAGCGTCATCCAACTCAACACAATATTTTCATCAAAGAATCCGCATTCATTGCCAGAGGATAGTATATTCCCGTTTTTCTTGGCATGAATGTACATTCCTATAATACTTTTCGAGCACTAATTTGTTTCCTTTGTTTAATATTCGTCTCAGAAAGATATTAAAAATTGTCTGGAAGTGCATATAATCTTCCATTTGTAGTGGCGTCGTCTTCAAGTCACAATGAGTATCCTCGTCGTTGTCGTATTTTGTTTTCGCTCTTTGTTCTTCCCTTCAATCTGACCTAATTTTGCCAAAAGCAGAGATACTCTGATATAATTGCTTAACCATCGCATTCATGGTGAAGCTAGCTACACCCAGTAGGGTTGGATATTTGTATGATGGTGGTTGACAGAAGGGCTTTAACATAATTACAATAGATATTATGATGTGAATAACAGCCGCTTATAGAAATCATAAAAATGTGCGATTTGAAATGTTCAGATACATGATTTTTATTCTTCTAAAATTTTGTATTTTGTATAATTGTTGTGTCCTCTTGTGCTTAGCAAATCTGTTTTTTTTTTTTTGTTAAATTCTGTTAAAAACAGAAATACACTAATTACCAAGATAGCAGCTATGGTCATACATATGTATACGAGTATCATAAGGTGTTTTGGTGTGTCCTTCTTATGCAACATTGTTGTGGATGAAGAACTTTAGAATGTGGAAAAGCATTCTGCGAGTGTACTCGTTTATACCGAATAACTTGAAATTTGTGGAAAAGTTCTCAGCGTTTTTTTTTTTTTTTTGCAGGTTCTTTTCGGAAGAACAAAATTATAAACTATGCCAACCGCCATTAGAGAAGGTGCGGTATTTTGCAATTGGGATGGTATGCACTGCACTGAATCCTTGCACCAGTATCTTTTCTCTTCTGTGTTAGATTGCACTAGAAAGAGGACAACGTTCCTTTACACACAAGCATCTTGTATGCTTCGGCGTTATATAATCCTCCTAGGATGGGTAAAATAATCTTTTTATATTTGCTGCACAGTTTGAGAGATGGACGAAGAGGAGCAGCGCTATGGTAAAATATTGTGCAAAAGTTGTACCGCATAAGTGGCAAAACAGAAACTATGATTCCTTGCGCGAGTACTAGATACTTGTAGGAAAATTCCTCGTTATAGTGTTAACTCGATCATCATAGGTACGAGTGTTAGTCGAGTATTTACGCTGTTGGCATCTTAAACGTAATTTAGAACAATGACAAATGGACAGAATACATATGTATGTATACGAGTGGAGTAGAATTCACCCCGAATAGTTAAAAGAATAATTTATTGAAACTTTTCTGCAAAAAAAAAGAGGAATAACTTACAAGTGTTTTGGAAGTTTAATACCTACTTGGTTTTGTGGTGGTGTCCATAATCTAGTATTAGCTAGAAGAAAGTCCTGGAGATGGCTTTTGCTATAAATCTAACGGTTTTCGTGCACATATGAAGTGAATTCGATATGTTGGTTAAGTTGGTGTAAATATCAGAATTTAGTTTATTCACAGGGATGTGAATAGGGTGGTTTTTTATCTTCGAAAAGTTTATAGTTTGTAAAAAAAGTTAATTTTAAAAGCCTTTGGCAATAGCGGTTTTACGTTTGAACCCGCGATGCCGAGGTTTACACATTTTTACCTGCTTTTATGGAGACGAATTAAAATAATTCCAGGATGGTCTGATCTGCTATTCTAATCGTAGGCGACTATGTGGTAAAAGCGGAACAGTGACGCAGTGTCTCATAATATTTTTATATAATAAAAAAATTATTCTAAATCTCCCTAAAAGATAAAAATTTATTTTATTTTCTTCGTCCTTCAATAAACAGTTTTTTTTTTTCTGGCCAGAAACTAAGAAGATGAACTTGGACTAACTCTGGCCTGAGCAAGACGGCACAACGTGCCATACAAACCGCCGATGATCGATGTTGTGCTGGCATTCCGATTCAGGTACTTAAGCAGGATATTGAACGAGGCATTCATGAAATAGAGCCTTAAACTATCGAAAATAGACTGCAAAATTGAGTTCACAGGATGGGCTACTACCAAGCTAGCCGCGGCAGCCATTTAAATGAAATTATTTTCTACACATAATCGGAAAGTGTAATCTCTTCAATAAAGTGAAAAACTTTGAAAAATATTTAATGGATTCTTTAATCACAATTTTTGAAAGAAACCAACAATTAGTCCACCTTTTAAATTTACCTACAAACAGGTACATACAGTAGAATCCACTTAAGATGCTTTTCAAGGAACCGACAGAAAATAGTGTCTTAGACGGAAAAGTGTAATATGCGGGAGAATCTGAAAAGTTGAAGTGGTTTTTTGAATCACATTTTATTTAAAGAAACTTGCATACATAATGTATGTGAGTTCATATGTTATAATAAATGAATAGATTTGATTGGTTAAGCTTCTTCGATGATTCATTAGACAAAAGATTTTTGATTTTATTTAGGTAATATACATGTATGTATAGACTTTGTTCTCCATTTGAAATGCTTCAAATCAAAGTTCTCATAAGTCTGACAGGCTGTTGACCATTAGCTACTGGAGGGGAGGTAGCACCGGTTCTTCTTTATCGCTTTCGTGTTTTGATTTAACTGTTGAATGAATTCTTCTAAATTTCGAGGGCCGTCATAGTAAGGACATCATCAAAAGAAGCATAATCAGGAAACTCCTGTAATTATTCAATATACCTGCTCTGTTAGGATATTAGAGCCATAAGGACCAGGAACGTCTGTCCCACCGAATCTGGCTTTTGTATATATGTATGTACAATTGTACATACTATATATTTCATAAGAATTCTAGGCAAAATGAAGGGAGTGGAAAAGCGCTGTGTTCCGTGTATCATGTCACCGTGTGAGGGTATTAAGCGGGAAATAAAACGTTTTATCCGGATTTGTTTCGATAAGAATTCTATTCAGAATGAAGGGACTGCAGAAAAAGGGGGTTAAAAACAGGAGAGCACCTTAAGCTGGTTCTAGTGTATGTATAATAGATATATTTGCAAGTTTTGAATTAACCAAAAAAAATCGCTGCGGACGTGTTGCCATCTGCTTCGCTCTGCAGATGTATATCGCCCTGCTCGTTTCTCATACATAGTACTTCAATTACTTTGATTTATTTTTTGTGTGTATATCGCGTTTCTGATGATTTCCTCTGGAGATTTTTCTCTTTTACATTATTCTGTCGTTTGGGGATTTCATATATTTTGTTGCACGTTCGTTCATTGCTAAAACTTTCTTTGCTACTTTTGTCTCAATGACTCTCACAAAAATATCACTGACATTGACAGTCTGCTGGGAGTTTTCAATTGTGTCAATGCTGTCAGTATTTGCGTGCACAGACTTTTAAACAAATTGTACTTGTGCTTCGGGTATTATGGTTAAAGTGTGCCGTGCTGCGTGCAACTCTTTTAATAATAGTTTTAAGACTATTCTAATGCAATGTTATGGTAGCCCAGCGTACATATTCATAAGAAATCCAACTAAATGCTACTACGTATACGTATACATATGTAGAAAGGTAGAACTTTCTACCTTATTTTGTTTTGACATTTTCGAAGAAGAAATATTCGTTCGTTCTATTCCTACCTACATTATGTATACGTATATAATGTACTCAGTACTGTTATTATTTTTTGGAGTGTTTTTGCACGAATGGAAGGGAATTACAGTTTTTTGCCGACTCCGAACGGCGAATTGAGAAGCTCATTGACAAATGATACTCTTTGATTGCTTGTCAGACATTCGAAAGAGGTGGTACCGTGAAAAAACTTTTAGGTGTTGGACCCGGGCTTGGATTGAACCCGGGCAGCATTGTATAGCAGCCTAACACACTTTCCTTCCACTATACCGCACCACGGTGCTCACTCACAAATCATCGGTACTAAAAGGGATAAAAAAAAAAAAAACAAGTATGACCACTAAAATGGAGTTAAACATCGGACACGACACACGAGTAAGTAAGCCAGAAAGCTATCACTGGGTTGAATTCAGTCAGGAACTCGACTGAATTCAATGTAGAATTACTTGGTCCTTGTACACATAAGTAAGTACAGATAAACCTTTACTATCCGGAATGCTCGGGACCAACGGTGTTCCGGATAATCGATTTTTCCTGATATTGGAGGTTCGAATAAAATCGAGCTCCCAATTCAATTTTTTTTACAAATGCTTACAACTTTTCTGGCCCGTTTCACATGGTTAAACTCTTAAATACACTAAAAGCGGGTACACAGCATCCAATAACAGGGTCTAATAAAACTGATGTCATTCTTGAGTGATGAAGCAAGTCTACAGACTATTGGTTTTGTATGACACTCAAATCATTTTTCGTCCATCTCTACCTGTGTCTGGTTTTTGAATGACTAAATCAAGCAAAAACAAAAATGGCCGCTGGGTGTCATGCAGTAGCAAAAATGTTTGTGAGATAGTTTTTTAGTGACACTTCCATCACGCAGTTGTGCACAGCATCTTATCTAACAGTCAAAACTGACACTCTTGTTGGATGGTGTGTACCAAATAAAAGCACACACCGTTAAGACACAACTTGCAAAATAACAAAATATCTTCTGTAAATGGATATGGGTATTGGGTATTGGGTATGGGTACACAGACCGAACAAATTTACGTATATTAGAGGTTTTGCGGATAATAGAGCTCAAAATTAAAAACGAAAATTTTGTGAAAAATTACAGTTAATAGAGATTGACGGTTATTGGAGTTCCGGATAAAAGAGGTTTATCTGTATTTGTTGCAATAAAATGTATTAAATATTAAAATGCGAAAATACAAATAAAACTACAGTGGACTCTCGGTAACTTGAACATCCGATAATTTGAACAATCCAATAACTTGAACATGCCATTTTTCCCCTATAGGTATTCTATAACTTGAACGGACAGTTTTTAAGACTCGATACCTTGAATTTTTCCATGAAGTACTCTATAAGTTGAACAATTAAAAAATGAAAACCTCTTTAACTTGAACCAATTTTATGTGACAACCAAAATTGTTTTAAATTGGAATCTTCGCTTTACACCTATGTACATAAGTATGTGGCTAAAAATATTAATGGTTTTCATAAAGGGGAATCCCATAAAATTTCTTTTGCATTTGAGTTAAAAGCTATAAATCATTTTCCAAGTGATATTTACTGTGACAAGTAAGTGCGTGTTGGAATCAAAAAGTCTAATCTTGTTGATGTCGTTATCGTACAAAATAATGTTATTAATAAGGAATCAGTTGAACTGTTCGATAAAACCATCGAATTGCTAGCCAAAACGAAAGAACATTCCCAGACTATTCGAGTATTTGCTTTATAAAACGCAGTACGCAAGGCCAAACAATTTAAAATAACAATTATTTTTTCAAAGTTGTCTTAAAAACAAATGTTTGCCTTATTATTTATTAATAAAAACAACATTAAACTGAATATGTTTAAAAAAATTACGTTTTTTTTGTTTTGATCCAGTAACTTGAACAATTCAATAACTTGAACGGCCCTGGTTTTGTACGAGTTTAAGTTAACGAGAGTCCACTGTATTCTGTATTCTGATTGCAGCGTGGCTAGCAAAAGGAAACCATTTTTTTTTAATAATTCACGAGCGCTAAAGGGGTTATGAATACCCTTAAAATGACTTGCACAGCGTGGGCCAGTCCTGACTTTTTAGATTACACAAAATTATCCGAAAAAATCTCATCCATCAATATTCGCAATTAATTTCTTAATTTGACGAAAATCTACAAATATTTTGGGTTTCACTAAATTTGGTCTAATATCATAGAAACTCGTAGTTTAAGTAAGGGACGGGATTAGGTCTATAGGTCTACGAGTATAAGAATTAAACATACATATACATACACACAACTGCAATTCATACAAAGCAGGCCTAAAGGCTTCCATTAAATCAGTAAAGTTTTAGATAATTTTAAAAGAATTCAAACCGAAATCTTGAATAATTCAATTGATTGCAATTGATTTTTATGTGACTTCAATGGAGAGGTGCTTCAATCAAATAGTATTGCAATCACTTGAAGCCTCTAATTAGTTCATATGATTGCTTCAATCAATGTCTTTCAAATGAATGATGAAATTTCAGTTGTGAAGTTAAAGTACAAAATTGAAGTCAATTGAATGAATCACAAAGAGTGAATAACATATTTATTGTAACTTAATGAATGCAATACTTTAATAAATCCATCAAGTGCGAGTTGAGCCTTGCGCAATGACTGTTCCGTACCAATGCACTTCGGTACTGAACATACTGAGATAATATATTAAAGTAAATCTACGTATAAGTAGTAGTCTTTTAAAAATAACTTAATGACAGTTTAGCAACAGTTTATGCTGCTTTAAAGCATGCTCTAGATTTATCGCTAGTGGAGACCGCATCTTAAGGAATTATTATTTTAGAAATACAGTACAGCCTCGCTAGTCCGGACACATAAAGTTTCGGCTGTGCCCAGAATAGCGAAATGTCCGGACTATAGAAAAACAAAATGGTGTATCTAAGAACATCTTTTCAGCTTTTTTGCGTAGCCTCTCTAGAAGAGGGACATCCATTTGGAATGCATTATTTCGTTCAGTCCACTGAATGCCCCTGGCAAATAATTTCATTGCCTCATTGTTTTAAATTTTCGCAACTTCTTTGTTTACATATTCATCTTCTTCACTGTCTTCTTTGTCATATTCATCAACATTTAATTGGATTTGTAAAGTCGACTGAATGATGTCTTTATCAGAAAAGTCGTAGAACAGTTCAATTTGACCACTCATTTATTAATTTCATCTGTAGATGTGCTACCATTTGGATCAATGATTCTAATCATGCCATGAATTCTATTTAAATCGGGAAGCAAAGAATCAGCGTCAATTTGTTGCCGTAACTGTTCAAGTGGTATAAGCTCTTCATTATCCCATTGGTATGCGAATTCTGGCCATGATGTATATAAACAATGCAGGCTAGCGAGTGTCCGAACTAGCGAGGCTCTACTGTAATAATTTTTTTCTGCACAAAATGATTTTTCAAATCTTGATTGCCTCACTAGCATATCCGTTTATTCGAATTATATTTATTCATATCTAAACTACAGCATTTGGTTAAAACCATCTTAAACTGTGCCAAATTTCAAGTCTCTAGCTTGTACCGCTTAGCAGTTTGTGACCGATGGACGGTCTGACACTGGAGGCCCATTTCTGGTTCCAATAACAATCGCGTTTGCAATCATGCTACGTACCAAAGTATCTCTAGCATATTTGAATAGTTTTGTTGGACTTCAGTTTGGTTTTAGATAATATTTTGGCTATCAATATTTTAGATTCTAAGAACCCACAACGAAAAATAGACACCTACAATGATGACCATAATCATTTTTTTTTTTTTTGTAATATTTTAGTTATAAGCATTGTTACAGCCACTTTTGGAACAACTGATTTCAAATCTATTCCTTGCCACTTTAAGAGCAACTGATCAAGATCTATTTTATTTAACTTAATCTATTACATTATTATGTCATTTCATTTTAAAAAGGGTTTAATTTCCGCCTTTTGCATCGTGTTACCTAACGAACCAATAAGTTGTACTTTGAATTTACTTATTGAGTAATCCTAGTATCTGGTTTATACCATAATAATACGAACAATGGTAAAATGTAATACATATCAAATTACAGGAATTTTAGCCGCACCAATAAATTTATATTGTAAAACGGAAGTCGTTTAATTTATAAGCGGATTAAAATCCTATAACCATGAAATATTTAACTCGCGTGCCAAATCTGCACTAACAAGCATAATAAATAATCTTTAAGTTATTTTGGTGCTGGTCGTATATTTCGCGGCAAGGGCATAGTATTGTCTTGTTTTTAACTGTCGATCGCTATTTGCAGTGTGTGACGTTTCTATAGATTTAACTCTTTCAACGCTGTTAAAATCAGACAGTTTCTTTCCTTCTTAAAACGAAAAAAAAGAATGAAAGGATTAGACAAATTGTTTTAGAGCCAGATACCGAAAACATCTGTTCTTGATAGCTAATGATTTCGGCAAAACGTATTGAAATGGAATACTCCATTCTATAGCTATCGCATCATGATGTGTTCCATGTTTCAAAAGTGGTAGGAACTCAAAAATTGTGGTATTGACTGCTCATTTCAAATCCATATCTTTTCAGTTAGCGGCAAACATTTGACAGATTTTTTTGTGAACATGAATCATTGCATAACTCAAGATGATTGTCAAACGACTCCATACCGAAAGAGACTCAGCCAACGAATTTATTACAACACAGATATGCTGTTTCTTTATCCTAGAGAAGTGCTATTTCAACACTTTCGATTTTCAAATACACTTCACTCTCGAAATCACCCAGCGTAGAAAAGTAACAATTACACACTGTCATATGAAATTACATTCTAGCAATTCTTGTTATATTATACAAAAGCCAGATTACGTTACTCTTATGACGAACCATGTCTTACATACACAATTGAGTGTAGCAATAAAAGATGTTGCTTAACGCATTACCATGACTGTGAACTATCGTTTGGATCCACTTTGGAGAATCTAAAGATGTAGTAAAGGTTTATCTTATATTGGCCTAGAGGTCCAGAATTTTTTGTGATTTGGAGATTTTATGGTTTGCTGTAAAGTACAGGGTACCAGCATTCCATGTTCATCTTTGTGCCCAGGTTGCAAGGTCCAGTATTTCTGTCCTAAACCTTAAACAAAAGTGGGAATTCTGTAAGTATAGTATATGAGATTGCATGATTACATACACGTAGATTGTGTTTTGCAACGAAAGTATGAAACAAATATTTAGAGGTTCATATTACAGTGATCCAACCTACCCTCCTAATGGGTGGTGATCAAAGTTGTATTGAATGCCATCGGCGTACATTTGTTTTTACAATTTTAAATCTAAAAAGCAAGGGTCGCAATAGCCATGCTTGTGGAACACCAAAATCGGTATTTACTATTTGACAGGTTTGACCAACTGTCCAGAAAAAAAGAGATATAAAGCGGTTTACACTAAGAGGTTGCGAATGGTTTACATCTGACTAAGTTATTGTGGATTATTACAATATCAAACTTTGTTACGGTTTGTGTGTAGTCACTTATACTCTAGTAAGTCACTTCAAACAGATATGTACCTTCTTTCATATCCTTTAATCCATTGATTATTTAAAACTCTAATTTCCCATATAAATGAACCTTGAATTAAAAACAAAGAGAACTGCTGAAAGGCAGTAAACTGGCAGAAAAAGAAAGCAACTTCCCATCGCGTTGCAAACCGAAACTAAGTAAAATGAGGTTACGTCGAAAAAGAAATGAAGAAAATAATTTTACCTTTTTTTCCCTAGTCCTATTCTCCGGCGATTCTATTAAAGGCCACTCTTAATTTTGAGTACTCCAATTTAAATGCGTTTAGGTGCACTTTATATCCTCGAACTTTTTTTTAGGTTGTTATGGTTGTTTTGGCGCTTCTTAATTGTGAATTAGTTTTAATTTCTATGGTTTCAAGTATGCTAAGTTTTTTTTGGGCATTAACATGGTGTTGTAGAATAAGCTGTCTGTTATTCTGAGGTTTTTAATTTTGGGTTTTTAAAATAAAAAGTAGATACATACATATGTATTACGTTATTGTTTCATTTAAGTACAGTAAAACCCTGATAAATGCATAAGCAGAATTGTCCAATGTCGTGAGGTACTTATCCGGGATATGTAGTTACGAAAACCCGCTTAGCTGCTTAGAGGTACAGCCAAGAGAGTGTTAGAGTGACAGCCAAGAGAAAACGGCAAAGTCTTACTAGAGTACTAGAATTCACCACATAACGTACTAGATTAAGTTTACTATAGCCATGCTTTTTTTTTTGAAACGTAGCTAGCCAGTGGTTGCTAGCAAAGTCAAATTTCACACGTAGAACAAATGCAACAACCAGCTGGCTACAACTCTTGATTTTATTCCCAGCCAAAAGCAACTGGCTGTAAATTTTGCGATACCTCATCGTCAGGTGGCGCTGAAAGCGATTTGTAGAACATTTTGGATTGTGGGTGGCTGTGGCGTAGTGGTGGTTGTTGTCGCTTGTCACGCTGAAGGTTCACGGTTCAAATCCAGATGCGGCCGAAACATTTATTTCTTACGAAATAAGAATAAGTTGATCAGTTTCAGAAGCTAATATCAAAACCTACTGCGAAGGCATAACACTGGCAGTAGGATGGTATGGCTGAAGAACCTGATCGCACAAACTATAATAGGAAATATCTCGAAAAAACTTCTGTGGATCATAAGCAATGGCATAACTTTCAATAATACACAACTCTCCAGTTATCCCGGACACCACCCATAGAGTTAGTTGGAACCTAACATCTGAGTTTTATGACAAAAGAAAGGGAAACAATGAGTACTTAAACGGTGAATGTAGTTAAGCGATAAAAGGGGATTTTAACAAGAATATTACTTTATAAACTAAGAGTTTCAAAAAACCGAGGATGCTATGCGGGTTTTGCACTTTAGCGGGTGGAAGTTGTTAGATGTTGGGTCTATATTCCTTCTCAAGCTATGTACCTTGGAATCAATACAGAAGTTCATTGAATATCGCTTTTGCAGCTGTCAATTTTAATTAAGCACACATCAATATTTAAACTTCGTACGAATTGCAAAAATAAATTGGATTATGATGTTTAAAAAAATATATGACATACAAAATGTATATATTTCCTACGAATTAAAAGAAAAAACATACAATAAGACAAGTTTCGAACACACAGCTTCGAGTATATCATCCTTTGTGTGTGCTGCCAACGAGATTTTTTTTCATTAAATATTAATTCCACAAAATAGAATTAGAAGGGAGTTTTTTTGTTCAAATAATTGTTGTAAGCTTTATCTTCATTGTTCATTGCTTTTTTACAACCGTACAATTCATATGACAAATAAGAAAAATTTGAATCTGTCAAAATGTTTTCATTTTACAATATTTCATTCGTTTGACAGCACACCTCTCATTTCGTTCGAAATAGAAAGGGCGCACAATTTTCACACATCAAAAATTCATCACCGAGAGTGAATAAATGAGTTTTTTCGGATAATTCCGCCGAATAGAGACGAGAAGACGAGTCATATTTATGTTCATAATATGTATGTGAGACGTTTTCATTTTTCATCTCCAAACAAACATGCGTACGCCTACCGTATTCAGATCGATCTTATATTAGTACATGAGTTTTTAAAACACAATACGTCCTACTCCTTTATCATTTAGCGTCCAGCGTTGTCACACTTAATACTAATGAAGTATTTTTTGCTACTAATTCCCACTATCCATATGCATTTAGCGGGGTTCACATTGTCCAACATATCTATCTGACAGGCATAATATGAACGACTAAAATCTGATAGTGTGAACACAAGAAACGACGCAACGACGGATGGTTGGTCAGGCATGTTGGATTGTTTATAATTATTTTTTTTTTGTATATTTTGGTGGTCGGACATATATGTATATCGGATAGCGCGAATGCGTGTCTGTCCGACCTGAAGGACATTTTTTTTCTGCTAAGCAATTGAAGCGATATGGTTGTTCGTTTTTTTCTTCTTCTAAAATTTTATCTATCACCAGCGCTAGTACGTCCACTATCTTTGAAATTCACTTGAAAAGCCAAGTTTGACAAATTGCTTGATAATGTGAACGCTACAGCATCAGTTCGTCAAACATCCACCCGAGGAAGTCTGACAAATACGTTGGATAGTGTAGGAAACTCAGATGATGTTAAGGTTTCAACTAACTCGATGGGTAGCGTCCAGCAGAGTAATGCAATCATTTGAAAAATAGAATAAAATAAAATAATAAAATAAATCGTACAATAAATAAGATGTTACTAGTTTTTACACCTATGTTGGTATGTAACAGGTTTGGGATTAAAAAGTTATTTTTCCAAAGGATATTTTATCCAATATTCTCGCTATATCTAGAGACTTATCTGTCAACACTGGTCTTGACTACTTGCCTAAGGCGCCTACCAAAAGCTAATACATTCGACCTTTAATTTACAAATGAAACAATTTGGGTCATTATGGTGCCGAATTGGCTAAGTCAAGTTATTCCGAGCAACTAGAGCGCGCTGCAAAAAAAAAACTAAGAAAAGGCACAGCCTCTTGGCAAATAAAAAAAAGAAAAACTCCTTAGTAGTATCCGAAGATTCCAGTTGACTTGTGTTTTACTGACACTGGCGCTGTTCAGATGGCAGTAAGGACTATCTCGCTTTCCATCGATTTTCCTCTGAAATTACACTCGTATCTATAAGAAGAAGAATACCGCAATTCCCACACAAGTATGCATGTACATGTACTTGTACTTATTTTCGAAAGTCGTTATATAAAATGCATTAAAAGAAGACATTAGAAATATACGAAAAAAGAAATTAGAATTACTCGTAGAACAGCAAAGGAAAAAAGTTTTCCATCCGACCCAACATGGTCGACCCACATAAAAGGACATCTCTCCTCTCGGTGTTCTACATAGATCCTTGGCGACAATCCCATTGTTATTTTTCGTTTTCCTCGACCAACTTTTCGTGCATTAAATGTTATGTACGTTAAAAAGTAGCTTTTTTCCATCTTCAAGGATCTAGTTGGAGCGTAAAGTTTTTTTTTTGTTGTTGTTTTTTTATCTCTTAAGACCTTAAGAGTTCAGTAAACATGGAATAATTATTAAAAGTAAGAGAAGAAAGTAGTTTTGTTTCTTTTACATCTCCTTGTGGACAAACTGTTTTAGAAGAATCATTCAATGCCAGCGCATTGAAAGCAACTCAACCTTGCCGTAAGCTAAGGATTTCGTGGAGCGTAGTCACGTTTGCGTTTAACATAATGTGTACATTACAAAAAAGACATGTTTGTCATACATATGGGCATTTAAATAGCTTCATTCGCGTGTGTCCTTCGTGTATAGATACTTGTGTGTGTAATCCCATGCCCATCCTCTGCTTGTATACTCATGTGTTTGCAAAGATGGATCCTGAAAAGAAAATTATTGGCCATAAGGAGAGAATTCAGACGCGCAATAAGAGGTTGGGTTGAAGTTTGTACATATATATGTAGCTGGTAGAACATATGGCGACATTTTTTTTTATTGGATGGACAGAATATATTTGCCCCAATTTGTACATTTACGCATATGGTGTAAACTTGGGTAGGTATATGCTATCGATGGCTTATTTTAATGGGAATATCCCCACATTTTTTGTTTGTATCTTCTTATAAGTTCAGGATATGGACTTTTCTTATTCGTGTCAAGGTAGTAGAAGGTGATTGGTACTAAATTTTATCTGTTTTGGGCTTTTTTTTTTTCATTTATAATAGCTTTGCTCCTAAGGATCTTAAACTGTTCTAAGCAATATACCTTGAAATTCGTAACAGCGATTTTCATGTCGACAAACCATGTATGGAAGCTTTTAAATTTAAATTAGCTCCCAAATACAACTGGATGAGTTTTGAAGTTGAAAAAGTAAATCAATTTTTAGGACTAAGCAGTTTGGAGCGGATTCCAAAACCAGATCCAGTAAAAAACTAAAATTTTTCACAGAATAGTGCTGGCCGTGGAATATGGATACAAAATCTTCAACCGAATCATAATGCTCAAACTGGAGGAGATTGATTTCGAACCGAAATTAACCTAATTCATAATATCATATCTAAAGAATCGTCAGTTTAATGTGCCCTTTGCATCCAGCCTCACAAGACATTTTCGACCGTTATACATATGTATGTATTTCTAACCAATGGGCTTGTGCCCATGCAAATGGGCGGATGATGAACCAGTGCATTTCAAATTCAAACCCAACTGTTCATCGATTTTAAAGATTCGACAGCTTTTATACATTAGAGCTCTACAAGACGATTGTTAGGTTAGGTAGATCAGTCCGTACTGCTCACTTCGACTGGAAGCAATCACAATCAACTTCTCAAAGGAGGCGAAATACTTAGGAATTATTTTAGACTCTAAGCTATCCTGGAGACAAAATATTGAAATGAGAATGAAGATATGATTAGATATGGATTAGATATGATTCTTTATTACCTTCCCGTTGACATGTTCATCAAAGGTGCAGCAGCAAAAGGAGCTCTCAGACCAAGAGAATCCAGTATGGACATGCGGCGATACTCGGAGAAATGCAGCAACTGAGTAGATACAGCCCTGAAATTCTAACCAAGACTTCAGATTACATTACTTCTCACAATGACTTCAACTTGAACGTACCAATCCTATTTCCCAGTTGGGTAGACTGGCTGTTGTCAAAAAAGGTGACCTAGAAATAGTACTTTTCACCGACGACGACGGGTCAAAAATAGACTAGGTACTGGAGCAGGGTTCTATACTTACATACCCTAAATAAACGGGAATCTTTCGGACTACCGGATACATGCATAGTGTTTTCCAGACGGAACTACTAGCGATTCTCCCTCCGTAAGAGATAGCCATTTTGGTGGATAGTCAGCCAGCTCTAAAAGCAATTTATGATCAAACACAATAAAATCAAAAGCAGTCCAAAAATGTCGCAATGCACTAAATGCCATAAGGCAACACAAAGTTAGACTGTGCTGGGTACCCGGACATAGCAATATCGAAGGGAACGAGATAGCAGACGAACTAGCTAGAGCTGGATCAGCCATGAGTAACAGTGATGCCGAAACTTGATCTTAATAGGATCAAGACGATGTTACATCTGGATAAATCTGGATGAGGAAGAAAGCGAATCGATCAACATCTACTCTGCTACTGCCCCGCCTTCCGAGAACGACGCCTGCGTTTAAGTCATAGATTCCTAGAAGAGATAGCAGAGCTCAGAAGTTTAAAGATATCAGATCTTCTAAGATCCACCAAAGAGGGTTTACTCCCAAACTATGAGGGGATTCATAATGGACCTTCGGGTTTCCGAGCGGAAATGATTGCTCGTTGAATCACACATCCTTCCTAACCTAGACGATTTTAGTTAAGTTTCTTAGGCCAACGGCGGTGGTTTAGTTCGGGGTTCTGAAATATGGATATGCATATAGATGGATGGGTTGAAAAAGTTCTAAATGTCATATCAATTCAAGCTCTTGTCTATGGTGTATTTAATACCGACTCTATTGCCTGTTAGAGTCGACAAACAACAGATTTTTTTTAGTTTTGACACTTAGAGCATCCTTTTGCTTACCGAACTTCGGTAGCATCTTCCAGAGGGAGCTATTATTAGCTATACCCAACACCCAAACACAACATCGCTATTATTACAGATAGCAGATTCGGCAATTACCTCATCAAAACCTGTTGGTTGGTCAATGCCAAGAAAAACTCAATCACTTGTGCAATCAAGTAAGAGTCACTCTTCTCTGGGTTCCAGGACATAGCGCCATAGTACGAGGGAACGAGAGAGTCGACGAGCTTGCTAGGCGAGGGTCAGCCCTTAACAGCTTACTTGCGTAAAACCTTCATATTCCTATAGGTGCTGTTAAGGGCACTTTTTGAAACTAGCCGGTCTCAGGTGGACCAGTCTGACGAACTGTGTCATGTCCAGAAAGATATGGCCAAGTTACAACGAGCTGCTACAAATATCCCGAGTAGACATCAGTAAAGTAGTGGCAGTCAGTACAGGGCACTGGGCAAAATAGGACCGATCCCTCACAAAATTTTCTGCCGTATAGCAGCAAAGATGACAATGAAAAAGAGTCGCTTATTCACTTTCTACGCAAACGTCAGCTCTAGCGAGAGCCAGGCAACGCAAACTGGGCATACTATTTTTCGACGCCCTTAAAGAAATATGCGGAAAAAAAATTGGAGAGCTGATCCTCTTCTAAACTTCACAGAGTGGATATAAATATCTCAAGATTACATCCAAATCAAAACGGCGCTTTACGCGCTATTTGGGTTTTCTTCCATCGAAACCACTACTTCTACCTACCTAGAGCATATTAATCGTACGAATTCCACGTACTTGACAATGTCAGAGATGCAACCGAATTCGTTCATCGACCGAAAATCTGAAGCTCCAGTCCAAAAGTTACAGTGGACCACTCTACAAAAAATAAAAAGAAATAAAAAAAACTAAAACCTCCATCCGAGTTGTCAACCGTTTAAGTAATAAAAACTGAGCTCTGCTTACAGGTTTTAAAAGTGTTTGTTTCGTTCACATACCGTTGCTGTATGACCCTATTTTTCAGATTTATGACTTGGGTAGAGCTTATGATATTTGTTTTTTGAATGTGTATCTAGTAGCTCGAAACACGTCCAATATTTATCTGTGCTCATCAAGCACATGAAACCGTCTTCAGTCTTACTTTCTTAATCGTTGAGTAAATATGTAGCTGGGATAAGACGCCCAATCTGCGCACGTTACTGGCTCAGAAAGGATGAGTCCGAACAGTAACTTTTGGTTTTCTTTGTATACGTACTCTGAGCCTGCAGTGTTCTCTGTCCAAGTCTAGATTTGCTCATCGATTGGATATTCCTCATTTGTAGTTCCTGGGTAGCATTTTGGCTTGTCTTAGTTCCTGAAAACATTTTGATATGTAGATGCCACAATCTACAGAGCTTAAACCGGTTTCGTGTGATATCGAGGTGATATCGAGTACAACTAGATTGCTGAAACAAGCTACAATAGATCTATGACCGACAACGCTGGAAGTCGGCGGTGTGTGTTCCACAGATGGTACCCCGAGCAATACCATTCCCCAGTAGTATACAAACCACCTAATATTTTACGTAATTTTACACAATCAACACAACTCTGACATGACATCGAAATAAACAAATACAAGTTTAAAACACTAGTGGCCATGCAATGCGAACATAAAATACACGGAGTTATCATCGACAAAAGCCTGCTCAGCTGAGTCATAATTTTACAAACACAAAATAAGAATAAATAGAGCACAAGATATTCGAGTACGAGTAAAGAGTATATATTTATGCAACCGCCTAGCGGTGCCCCTCAGAAGCTTAACCAAACAATATTCAAATCGCACACATGTGTTTGAATTCCCACTCACATGTGTTCCATTAGACACACAAATTTCACACTCAATATTACTCGTAGATAGTGTTGCCTTTTGTCTACGATTTAATATGGCTGTAAAGAATGTTCACTTAATATTTTCCAGCAACCACATGTTTGGGCAAGTTCCAAGTTCATATTTTATTAAGGCTGACACCAAACCGAACCGTACCCCGATAATGCCGAGGGCGAGGCAATTAATTATGCTTCCGAAGTGAACCCATTAAGTGTGTACGAGTAGTTTTGTACACAAACTATACATATGTATGTAGATATGGCCACTTGAGATCCCCAAGCAGAGCGCATCTTAAGAGTGTTTTCCTCAGCTCACTTGAATCTTTCAATACTCGGAAGATGCATTCATCGCAGCTCACAACAAAAACACACTTAACCCAGCAAAGTGCGTCTTGTCGTCGTTGTTCGTGTTTCGTTTCGTGTATAACAGTGTTTATGCATCTTTATCAATTTACTCTTTTTAATGTGTGTATACTTAAGGTTTAAAAAATTTGTATTGTGCGATTGTGATAATCAATTACGACGACCCTGCCGTCGACCAACCGCAAGAATAAGTGCGGCACAATTAACAAATGGGGTTGTGCAATTTTAATGCAATTTTACTTTACATGCAGTATAACGGTAGCGTGAGAGTGGGTTTATCGCATTGTTATCTTGTGAGAAAACAAACTTGGAAGAGTTGGTACTCTGAATATTGAATCTGTACCGATTCGATTTTTCATCTCTAAGGTCAGCAAAATCAACCATTTCGTTAAGGTACAACCACCACTCATGAATGACGGAGAAATCTCATGCCTCTTTTATGTTATGAAATAAATCAATAAGCCTTTTAGCTTAAGGAAGAATAGTGGTCTCGTTCAACTCGTGATTTCGGGTATCTCAGTGCTAAGAAGGACAGCACTCTTCGTTTTCGAATATCAGTAAAAATGTCATTGTTTGAACATTTGCCTTTTTCGGTGTCCGAAGAGTAATTCACATGCCTTTGTAAGTTGTTTACATTTACGTTTAGAGTTAAGGATGTACGTGGGTATAAATGGCAAGTTTTATTTTAATCGAGCCATTTGTTTTTGAACTATCGTCGACCAAGCAACTCAATCGGGAAGAAAGTATAGAATATGGAGAAAATCGAGTACCGAGCTGAAAAAAAAAATCGAGTTCCTCCCCAAACAAGGAAAGTCGACTCAAACAATAATAGCAGAGATGGCATCCATTTACGGGGACTCTTGTTCGGGTAAAACCATGATTTACAAGTGGCACGTCTTTTCAAACAATGAACGGAAACCCACTTAAAGACCACACCGAAAATTGTTCAAAAAGTCGATAGATTATAAAGTCAAAGGCGTCTCCATAACTCAAGGAAACTACGCTTCAATCCTAGAGCGGTTGATCAAAGAACAAAGAGGGGAAATATTAACCAAAGGTGTTCTCCATTTGCACGACAACGCGCCTGTTCACAAGAGTCGTGTTGCATTGGCTGCCCTGCGTAAGGTGGCCTTCGATATTTTGAATTACCCACCCTTCAGCCCCGACTTCGCTCCCAGCGATTATTATTTGAAAAACGAACTTGGTGGGATGAAGTTTTCAAATGAAAAACGATATTGAATTTAAAATGAATATATCTATGTACGTTGCGCCGTCGCAAAAACTAAAAACAGCCTTAATTTGATGAAAGCCCCTTCCTGATTGGTCAGTTTTAGGCAGCTTCTATCATGACAGCTCTCCTTCGTCGTGTGTGATGTTGCCAGCGGCTGTTGCTAGCAAAACGAACACATATCCATACATAAACTAAGAAAAAAGTATTAGGGTAGCAGGCGAATATATTGAAAAAGAAAAATACATTTTTTTTTCACCTCCCCCCCCCCCCCCTTCCGTTCCGCAAACTTTTAAACTCCTCCTATGTATTTCATAGATTGGTCGCTTAAAAGCCGTGATTGGTGATATATATACATATGGATGTAGTTAAACTAGTTGCCTCAAATTGAAAAGAGTTTGATGTAAAATATTTTCACTCGCTTACCGATATTTGTAATCTAGAAACAAATTACTTTGCTTGTATACCGGCCCCAACAGCCCTATACTCATACATACTACGAGGACTGGTGGAACTAACGTTATAGGAATCTACGGTCTGTTCAATGTGACATGTGACAACTTCACGCCGCAGACATCAAGTTAAGTAAGTTAGGTCCAGTGCTACCAAATATGCGTTAATTTTAGTGCCCAAAAATGTATTTCAGGAATAATACTTTCAACACGTTCTGTTATTTAGATATCTGTAACGAATTTATAAAATCGAACACTGCCTCACTGCGGTGTCTGCCCATCCGTCCGTCTGTGTGTCAGAAGATCCCACAGCTAAACGGTACACGCTGGAGAAATTTGGCATGGTTCAAGGTTGTTATGGCACAATGCTCTGGTTTAGATATGGATAAAAAACAATGAACGTCTTTCACTTCAAAATCAACCTCAAAATAGGTCAAGCTATTTTATTTGCATTATCTAATGATCTAATCCTTCGTTCTCACTTATGCATAAAATGCCTCAAAGTGATGCCTACAAGTCAAAAGAGGAACCCAGATTGAAAAGCTGAAGATTGCCAAAATGTCCACCGAACGTAGCGCCATCTTAGAACGCCCGAGTTTTTATTCAATTAACTAAATTCCACATAAAACCATAGAATAAATATTTTAACAAAAAAGTCCTACAAAAGCCACCTACAACTAGAATCATATCACTACGAGTGTAATAAAAATCTGTCGTCCAAAGCGATCGCGTCTTATCAGACCTACTAATTCTAAGTAATTCAATCAATAAAACGAAATAAATTGGTCACAAAATCCCATTTTGTATTTCCTCAATGGGTTGGTATTACGAGTATTATCAATGTCATTTGTATGCTTTACTAAGTGTACGCAAACATGTTACATTTTGATAAGTGTGTGGCGCCAACCACCTAAACAAGTGATAACATTCTTATCGCGTAAAATGATCATCGGAATTTGGAGAATCTAATCTGTTAATGTTTGAGTGAAGGGTTCACATAAAAGTGTGCTTAAGCCCTACACGACACGGTGAAGGCATTGACTTTTATAATCTGGAAGTTATGAGGTTTTATATGTGGCAAAGTGGTCTACGCTGATTCTTAATCTGATCTTTTTTTAAAGTGCTCGCTTTATTTGGAATATTTTTTTTGTTAATATCGATTTGTTATGTAAAATATATATATTTATATTATTTATATATATGTTTAAGTATCACAGATGTTGAGACTGCCCTTAACTCTTTGAAAGATGAGGTACAATCTGGTCCAGATGGTATTCCACCTATCGTTTTGAAAAATTGCGCTGTTGCTCTTTCAGTACCATTAAAACATTTATTTAATGCTTCATTGGAAAGAGGTACTTTTCTAAGCGTTTGGAAAATTTCATTTATTACGCTAATTCATAAATCTGGATCCAAGCAAAAAGTAAATAGCTATCGTCCGTCCGTCCAATATCCAAAATGTCGTCTATTCGTGAACTTTTCGGAAAAATAATTTTTCAAAAGTTGAACTATCTTTTGAAAGAAATCATTGCACCCAATCAACGCGGCTTTATGTCCGGTAGATCTACGACATCGAATGTAACTATTTTCTCTAACCTTGCATCACAATCGATTGAAGATGGCTATCAATGTGATGTTATTTATACTGACAGCCACGACTCTCTTATAAGAAAATGAACCTCATTGGCTTTCATTCCAGCATGCTACAATAATGGTGTAAATCGTATTTACATGCGCGGTCACAGTTTGTTCCTATAAACTGTGTACTATCTTAACCAATTCATGCCACATCAGGCGTTCCAGAGGGAAGCCACCTTGGTTCTCTTTTTTCTAACTTTTGTTAATGACATTCCACATATACTTATAAACTCTGTTTGCGGATGATATTTAAATATTCTGAACCCAGCAAGTCCGAATCTAATAGGGTACTACTACAAGAAGACTTACAGAGGTTTCACAGCGGTGTGACTGTAATAATCTACATCTGAATGTCTCGAAATTTAAAAAAATGTTTTTCCTCCGTATCTTTTCCCCTTTTATTTATTCTTATAAAATCAATCGCTTGCAGGATAACCTCCAGGAAAAGATCTCGGTATAATGTTTGATACCAAACTAAGTCTTGTGTTGCATATTCATTTAATTCTTTCTAAAGGCCAACTCAATGCTCGGCTTCGTAATGCGCAACTCTAAGGAATTTTACTGATCCTTACACCCCTCAAAACACTGGGTGTACGCAAGTTCAATTCTTGAATATTGCTGCGTAATTTGAATTGAAAAGATCTAGAAGAGCCTTACTCCATTCGTTATTTTCAGCCTCCATTGGAATATCCGAATGCCTTTCTACATATCTAGATGTAAATTAATTGGCCTTCAGCAAATTGACATACGCCAAGTATTTCTCAATAATTCTCATATATACGAGATTTATTAACTTCCCATATTAACTGTCCCTTCCTATTGTCATTAATAGATATGTATGTTTATTCCTGGTAGGAATCTACGACTTCGCAATTTATTCCCTGAACCCTTTCACAGATGAACCCTACTGAATGAACCTCTTACTAGATGCCTTAAGAGATTCAAACACAGTTTGTAATTCTATTGATTTTGACCAAAATTTGAGTTCAAAATTAAAGTATTGAATTTTATAACTGCTCAAGTAATAGAGTAAATTAAAACTAAATTTGTATTTTAATGATGATTAACTTATTGCACAATAAGATATTAAATGTATGTAAATGTGTGTCTGTTTGCTGATAAATAAATAAATAAATTATTTTTACTTATTTAATAAATATTTCTCTTTCTTCTTTCAGGTGAGTGAAAACTAAAATCTATACTTTGTTGACGTTACGTGTGAGTAAATGTTTAATTAAAAAAAATCACGTTCTGCAATAATTGAAATATTCTTTGCATCTACTAATTTATAATGGATTTTTGTTATGTTAAGACTTACATGTGACGTAAATTAATCATGACGCTGTCATCAGTGACAGGAGGCAAACATTGATGTTCGTTGAAATGTTTCCACACGTACCACTCGCATGTCACTCGCATATGCGTCAACATCGGTAAAAGTCAGTCACGTCACAAATCACATTCACAATGCCAATGAATTAAAATAAAATATAGTGTTATTGGGGAAAGCAGTTTAAACAATTTTAAAATGCGAGATATAAGCAATTCTTAAAAAAACAAAACGGTTTCTTCTAAAAGGAATTAAAATTTGCATTCAAAATATCCAAGCAGGATAGCAAACAAATTTTTCATGTTTTTCAAATTGTTCACAACAAATAAAACCGACTGTCTTATTTTTATAGGACAGTTTTTGGGAGCTGATTCATTGGTTCATGTTATGAAACGAATTGTATGTGACCCGTATAAACCCTGGTAAACTCTTGACCCGGGCGCTGTTAGATTTGAGCTGAAACTGTGAACCAACCTTTAAGCATTCACACCTAATTGTTACATACGAGTTCTATGTCATTATCGTTGACATTATGAAAATTAAAAATTGTTGCTTTTGGACAGACACGTGCAGCCAGACATTATGCACTTCAACAATGCATGCTAACTAAAAATCGTGCCAAGTTATAAGGGATACTGCCAAGTCTCATAGTGCAATTTGATGCGTTAGAAATCGCGTGATAGCATTTCGAATTCATAAAACAAATCGTTGTATCGGTGTCGTAGGGACGTACATATTAATTGCTGAATTGCCCAGCGTGTTTCAAACTGAGGTCCATGCCATTGAGAGATCTGCGCCTTGATAAATCTACAAAGAGGCATCGAAGGCGCTATGATAAATGTCTTCTCAGACAGCCAAGCTGCACTCAAATCTCTGAGCTCCTTTATTTTGATTCAAAACTAGTAAGGTTCTACTTCCCGAGCCACTCACAAGAAAGTCAAACTTTGTTTCTCTCATTGGAGAAATGTCGCATGGCTAAGGCGAGCCAAATTGTAAACTAAGCCTTATATCCGTCACAGGATATTTCTCAACTATAATATGAAGGACATTGAGGATCTAACAACCTTCTTTTCTGGGGGCCCAACTATGTAACTCGATTCTACAATAAAAATGTTCGAATTCGCAAAATGCGTACTCTATAGTTCTATAGCAATCCCTAATATTGAAAAATCGAAAGAATCTCGAACTTTATATTTTTTTCATAAATTTGGTAGTACTACCTAATTCTAAAGTAAATGTCAAAATCGTTCGAACTCGTAAATAATCGTTCTAGTGCAAATGTGTTTGCGAGCAAGCTGTCGGATTGCGAAATTTTCAAAAACGTAGGTAACAAACTTGTTCATATTTTATTAAAATATATTTTGTGCGTTGGTAATCATCTAAATTTGCAAACACAAAGACGTCTCAATTTGGGATTCTTGTGGAATATATAATACAAAGGATACTTGAGAGCCCCGGATGGAGGCTAGACGAAAATTCGCACAGCAAATACAAGAAGGCATCTTTTGAAAGTTTGACATTTTTTTTATAAAACTAAAATGAAATCATTTAATTACAAATGTTTTGATTATTAAATGTATTCTAAATCCAAACAAACACTTTTTCACTCAGCTCCATCCCAATTATATTGGATTAATCCCGAATTCGTATTTGCTCAATTTGACCACTGCGATCCTGATTTTGTTCGTTTAAAAACCAAAGTGTGACACTGTTCCATGTTAATATATTTAGTACCCATTATTATTTCTTTGTTCCACGAATAACAATTAATAATAAATTATTTTGTTTTTCCTTTATCTGTCAATCAAAAGCGAGACTCGGAAATTTTGTGGGAAAAAGTTGGCATTATGGCACATTCCAAAACTTAGATACTTGCAAATGCAAGTAGTTTACGGCCTCTGATTGGTCGAGAGCCCGAAAAATTGACAGAACATCGGTCGGGGACTGGATTTTAGTCAAGAAATTCTAGACTTAACGTCGAAAACAGCTGATTGATTTGTTTGAATGTACTGCGTGGCTGTTGTTTGCTTGTTACAAAAGGCGCGTTTTTTTTTTTCAAATCTATATAGACTTCGAAAAAGCTTTCCAAGTAAAAATAAGACTGGCTAAGGTTTTGTTGTATTTTACATTGAAAACATGTTGCGGAAACGCCTAAAAATGAAAATTTAAGTAAATTATGAATTATTTTACTTTTTATTTTTATATTTTTATTTTTTTAATTTTTCATGCAGTTCGTATACAATCGACGAACTCTGCAAATCGTTCATCCTCTAAGTCATCCATTAATATTTGGAGGTTTGTTTTTGTTCTTATTTTCTTTAAAAAATTAATTTTTTGTGCTGCAATCACAATTCTCCAAACAATTTCAGAGCGAAAATAAAAAGTAAACTACGTTTTTAACATTTGAACTGTAGACTAAATTATTTTGTGGCGGGGCCATTCCGAAACTTAGATTATTGCATTTGCAAGTACATATCTAACTTTCGGAATGCGCCCATTAACGCTCGATTCTAATATCATGCATAGTTCGGTTTGAAAGTAGAATCAGAAATAGAATCGAAAGTAGAATCGAGTTACATAGTTGGGCCCCTGTTCGTTGTCATCTACGATACAGCCTAAACAAGTAAGACCTGTCTAGCGAGACTGTTTAGAGCAGTACACATCCTTTGTGAATGCCTGGCACTTTTCATGGTCAGACGTCTTACCCTCCATAAATAATTTCTCAGACCTTGCGATATAAAAAATTCTTTATTAGAAAGATGGTTTGCCTCTTGGACTTAGAGAATCCTACGTTACAATCACAGTATCAGCGTTGGGGCAGGATCATTCTATTAAAAACAAAAATGGCTGCCATTGAAGTCCATTAGGTTATAAAACCCAGCGCTACTGATGGTTCCTAGAAGAGCGCGTTCTTTAGTCTCACTACCTCTGTAATTGTTTTCAAACTGACTGTAAAAGTATTACAAGTGTTTTCTTTTTAAAATTTCTGTGGTCAGCCTTGTGGCCTTCCAAATCGTTTTAGTTTGAGTTTATTTGTTGATGGTGGTTTGTTGATGGTGGTTTTTGGTAGTTTTTGAAGTGAGTTCGATAAGAAGGTTTTATATTTTTCATTGTTTGATCTCAAGCATATTTGTGTTACTTGCTATGGTTATAACTCAGATTACATACTATTGAAAGCAATAAACATAGAAGGCTGATACATACATATAAATACATATACATAGACACTCACATACTACGTACATAAATACAATCATAATAATACAAATCATAATAAGACGACCGGCAACGAGTGGAGACCTGGAGAAGACCTAAGACCTAAAGAAGACATAATAGAGAAGACCTATTATTAGAAGACCTATTATATAACGATTATACCAATAACTATTCATAATAACTAATAATAATAAATAAATAGCTAACAAAATCAGAAGTGGGATTTAAACCTGACCGAAACAAACCCTAATTAAAAGGAAGAAGAAAATAAAAGGAGCAAAAAAGAAGAAAATAAAAAAAAAAAAAAGAAGAAAATAGAAGCAATTAGAAGAACATAGAATAATAAAAAAAAAAGAAAAAAAAAGTCGAAGTGAGCTATAAACCAAATCATAACAATGGGGCTAGGGACATATTATCCTGATTTTGCTGAAAAATTATCAAAAGTTGATGACGAAATATTGTCGAAAATACACTACTTGCTTTTCTTTAAAATGAGCAATGGTTCACGTGAGTACATTGTAAGCAAAATTATAAAGTTTTCAGGCTGGAATGATTTGGAACGAGACAATGCAAGCTTATGCTTACAAATTTTAAATGAATTCTCGGACAACGAAATACAGCAAGTTAGAAGCCTGTTCCAAATTGAAAATAGCGATACCGAACAAATAAAAAATAAATTCGTATCGGTAATAAGCACCATGTCGAAACCAGATGTGTTCAAATCAGCAGTAGCTCATAAAAATAAGTCAGCGAGTTCTAAACATTCAATTCGTAAGGAAATGTTGAGGCTTGAACTTAAAAAGAAACTTCTGGAACTGGAACTAAGCGATGATGATTCGGGTGAAAATGCAAGTGAGGTTGTGGACACAATAAAACAAAAACGAGAAGATACAGTGGAGTGGGTTGAGCGAAGTTCATCGAAGTCACCAGATGTTCCTGACCTACAAACAACGATGTCACAGTTACTTGCACGACAATCAGCAAGTACGGAATTGACACGATTCGGTGGCAATACGTTGGACTGGCTAACGTTTATTAGGGATTTCAGACAATCTACTTCATTGTGCGGATTCTCACCACAAGAAAACATTGGAAGAATACGAAAAGCACTCTTCGGCCCAGCTTTTGAATCTGTGCGCTTTATGTTGATGACCAGTGAAGATCCCAAAGAAATTCTTGAATTATTGGAAGATAATTTTGGTCGACCTGAGATGTTGGTTAAGTGTTTTCGGGATGAGGCTTCAAGATTACCAGTAGTCGACGACTGGGCAGACTTTATAAAGTATACGAATGCTGTTCGAGGTGTATACTCCAGTATTTTATGTGCGAAAATGGACGTCAATCATTGTTCTGGATTGTTACCCATTTTCATTAACAAATTACCGCCGTTTATCGCATTGCAGTGGGGAAGTCACATCGTTTCACACCGAATCACTAAACCGACTCTGCAAAACTTTACAGAATGGATAAAGATTATGAACGCAACGGTGATGCAATTAAGCTATTCAACAAATCTGAACATCTTCGGTCATTCTGAGAAAAACAAAAGCTCACCAAGAGCAGACGAAGCGACATTGCCACAGAGAGACGTACCAGCTCAAAACCGACAACTTCCAGATCGCAACAAAGATGGACAACCAATGTGCTTCAAATGTCGAAGCTACGGACATGTCGCCAAGTACTGTCGAAACATTACCATGGTCGCTCAGCAAGATAATAACTCTTTGTGGGCCATTCCTTCTAGCAAGTATAAGAAGATGGTTGTCATCGATGGAATAGCTACAAGTGCCTTGATAGATACTGGCACCTGTAAAAATCTTATTCGAGAAGGTGTAGTCAAAAACGTTGCCAACGTGAAAATGATTTCTTGTGCGTTGGTAGGCCTAAACCAAACTAAGGTATTTTGTGACTCAGCGATCGACAAGAAAATTCAAATTGACGGAAACGAGTACAAACTGCATTTCGTAATTGTGCCAAATTCAGCTATAACTGACGACGTGATCCTGGGTCAAGATTTCCTGAATACAGTTCGTTGGAGTTTCAATGGCGAATGCATTGTCTTCGAGAATAGTGAACAATATAACGGAATCACTGAGGCGGAGTTGATGCGGATTGAAGTTGATCCGAGTGTCACGGAGATTAAAATCAATCCTAATGTTGGACCAGATCTACTAAATAAAGTGCAGAAGTTTGTACGAAACACCACAGCAGAAGTCGCTACAAAGTTTCTCCAAGAGATCACTGATATGTTTGGACCACAAGTTCGAGTAATCCCAGATAGAGGAACATCTTATACTAGTGAGCGAATCAAAAATGCAACCGGAACTCTGCATGATAATGAACAAGTCGAGAGGGGCAACAGGATGCTTACACCGTCGATTGCTATGACGTCGACTGATCCGGAAGGTACAGATTGGGATTCCCATTTGGGAGAATCTAATGCCGAGAAGCAACGTACAACAGCATTTGAGAACATCAGAAGCGATCAGGAAAACCAACGACGGCGATACAACTCAAAGAGATTAGTCAAAAAGTTTCAGCTTGGAGAACTAGTGCTCCTAATCCGCGAAGTTCCTACGATGAGGCAATCTAGGAAGTTAAAAACAAAATATCGAGGCCCATATATAGTGACAAAAGTTCTACCCAACGATCGCTATGTAGTAACAGATATTCCAGGACATCGAGTATCGCAAAAAGCATATGAAGGAGTAGTTGCAGTAGACAAGATGAAGAATTATAACGCCATGAACCCTGAAGAATTCATTTTATCTAACAACGAAGAGAGTGAAACCGAGGTCCAAGGATTCAATGATGAATATGATCGACAAAGAGACGAGACAAATAGGCGTATCCAGTTGTTTGAGGACTAACAACAGTCAGGAGAGGCCGAATGAAAGCAATAAACATAGAAGGCTGATACATACATATAAATACATATACATAGACACTCACATACTACGTACATAAATACAAATCATAATAAGACTAGAAGTATAGAGAACAGAACTGAGACGACCGGCAACGAGTGGAGACCTGGAGAAGACCTAAGACCTAAAGAAGACATAATAGAGAAGACCTATTATTAGAAGACCTATTATATAACGATTATACCAATAACTATTCATAATAACTAATAATAATAAATAAATAGCTAACACTATTATGCTTACAGCTTCTTTAGAATGTACAAGACTAACTCCTATGGAGTAATAGGTGGTATCTGTTGTCATTTTCAAATGAGACTTATCCTATAATGTACCCCTCAACGCTTGCATCCGGCAACTAGACATAGACAACCGTCAACCGTTTCTAAGATTCAGCAGTAGAATCTTCTTGGTTCCATCCAACCTTCTCGCCATAGAAGAGTCTTGAATGTGCTCAATCTATTTTTTGTTTGAAAATCCTCCGATATTCCTTACGAAGATGCCAGAAAGTGCACTTTTAGCAAACGTTCATGTAATCTTGGGGCCACTCAGCCAGCACCCGCAGGGTTCAAAGCAATGCCTTATTTCCATGAGTGTCCTCAACCAAACCAGTTTAAACCTTTCCATTAGCCATATGCTCATTTAAGCTTTTTTTATTCCCTATAAATTTCTTTTTCGATTTTCCTATCGATATTGACAAAGCAAAATGGCGTAACTTTGCTCTAACTTCGATTACCCTCTCACAAGAAGTAGCTGATGGTTTTTTATGTTCATTTTATTTTTCAAATTCGATATGATTTTGCCATGCACTCTGGAGTTCAGTGACTGAAAATTATAGTCTGTCTTATCCGTGCACACTTGGAGTGAAGAAGAAAAAAATCAATAAAAATACTACTTCCTCAAACCCATGTCCACCCCTTGCCTTTCTATATTTGTATGAGTAAAACTTCGCATACATATGCATATGCACGTCCAGGGTGTACCTACGGTAGCGCATAATGGTATTACACATAACGCGGAATAAGGTCACCTCAACACACCGCACAACTCACTGCGCACAAACAAATCGTGTGTTGCTCCTTCTTTCGTTGTTTCTTTCGCACAAGCCATTCAAGCAGCCAGCCAGCCGACCCGGCACTCCTTTCTTCCTTTCGGGCAGCGGTAGATGAAAGATGACAACATTTAAAAAAAAAAAAAAAACAAAACGAATAAAAAAAAATTTCGCAAAAATTCGGTAAATGATGCTATGCTGCCCTTAAGCTGTAGTCCTTGAAAATGGACTTTTTTGTAGCATCAACGTTTCGGCCCCTTCCCAACAGAGAGGCTGTGTCGTTCGCCTCACCCTTATCTGCCTTGAAACCTGTGTTTTAAACAAAGTGGTGGCAAAAGGCATTTCGAGTTGAACGCAATTAGTTTTTGTTGTAACAGCGATGAGGGTGAGGGTGAGGTTTATATATGTATGCATATACGACAGCCGCTAGCTATGAGTGTCTGTGTGTATGTACACAGCTAATCATCTGTTGCAAGTACAAGTATCACAATCACAACCGACGCACAGTGGCATACTGCTCTGCTGCTCTGCAATTATCGAAGCGAAACACGAAAACATACTCAAGAGATCCTTTCAGTGCTGCTCCTTGTGTATTAAATTAATCGTAAATATATTAACTGAACAAAAGGGTTCGATGCATGCGTTTTGTATGCTCAAAGGAAAGGCGACCCCCTACCATAGTGAATGGCCTTTGTTCGTAACAGTCGAATTTGTAATGTTTAACGGGATTACAAGGGGATTATATAGGTAGGGTATCCTTATTGCTTGGGGGATCCGTGAATAAATAAAAGCACTCTCGCTTTGCGAATACTCGTATAATTGATATTTACCATAATACATAATTGCAATGGGCTTAATCGTACTACTATTGTCACTGTGGTCAAAGTGGGGTATACCTTAGAAAGTGTTATCACATGTTATTTATGCAAGAAGCAGTAGGTCTAAGGAGCCAAGCCACAATATGAGATCTTAGTTTGGTTGTTTATCCATAAACACTAGCTCAAGTGACAGGCGCTTTTATTTTAAAAAATAAAATAAAAACCTTGCTTTCCAATTAAAATATTTAAGTTTTGGTTAAGCCAAAACCATAGTTCAATTGAAGAATTATGAGAAACATAACATAACATAAACAAACTTAGACGGACAGTGGCGGTGACAACATTTTGGTTCGAACAAGGGAGTTGGCCGTCCAAGGTATAAACACTATTTTTTTTAAATAAATTGTATTTACAGTGAACTCTCTCATAACCGGACACTGACGGTACCGAGAAATTTGTCCGGTTATAGGAGCCACAAACAAATTGACATTCTTTAAAAAAGAAACACAATAGACATTATGGTATGAATTTTATTTTATAAAGGAATTCTGTAAAGTTATATTACATATGTACATGCACTTAACATACAAACCTATTTAAAAAATGCAGCGTGATCTATAAATACACATAGTTGTTGGATAGCACGTTCGCGGACAAGACAGCATATGCCGTCAATGATTGAGGAAATTAGACGGGATCCTGACGAGTAATACAGTATACTTTCATATTCCGGCATTATTTGTCTTACTAGAGACTAATTTTCACTTCACTGTGACCAGGGGAATCATTTTTATCTTTATACAAAATTCGCAAAAAATAATATAAAACATATCTAAAAATGATAGAGATGTGTGTGTGTCATTCTAGCGTTCGAAAATCATGTGTCCGCGAACGTGGTAATGACGCAAAGGCACATTTTCGTTTCTTTGCAAAGTGTAAAGAGAAAAACAAAATAATAAAAAATTAAGTATATGTAAAAAGTTTGCCATACGTAGATGTATTTTGTCCATTAAAGAGAGAGTGGCATTCTATTGCGGTTATGAAAATTGGTGTCCGTGTCCGGTTATGAGAAAGTCCGGTTATGGGAGAATTTTTAATATGAAAAATCGTGAATTTATTTCCGTTCTTTGAAAGCTGTACGGTTATAGGAGGTGTCCGGTTATGAGAGGTGTCCGTAAGGAAAGAGTACACTGTATTTATTGAAATATAAAAAAAAGAACTCTACTTTATTTGAAACGATTATCAACAAACAAAACGATACAACAATCAAAACAACAATGATCGGAATTCCTCGCTGGGAGAATATTTCATAGACCTTCAAGATATTTCTAATTTGTAGAGCACGGATGAGAATTGGCTCACATAAGTTTGGGTATTCACAATATATAGAAGATCTTTTGAAAATATACGTCATGTGATACACATTGGCTCATATGGGAGAAGTTTTGCTACAAAATTGACTCCCGACCGCCGCACTATCCAGAGAGTACCTACTGTAATGCATGTGATTGTTACGTCTGTTGTATTTCTGTTGCGACTGTGAGCAAGTAACAAAAATTCTGTGTGAAGCTGCGGAGAATTTTCTTATATTTGTCCGTCCAATGGAAGTAAATTATATAATTTCTAACAGATATGCTTGTCCGCGTCCGATGTATTTCATCTGAAACATAAAAGCTTGGCTATGAAAATGTGTCCGTCTAAGTGATCTGTCCGTCGAATGGAGATGTCCGTAATTGGAGATTTCAGTGTAATTTGTTTCTTCGAACCTTGTAAACTTAAAACTCAGCCAACATTTCCCGCTTGGTTTTGTCAAATTTTCATTCACGATTGCCATCTGTCACTTGCATTTTGACAGATGGCAATCGACAAAATGATTGTTTTGTTGGAAATACAAATCTCTGAAAAAGAAATTGTTTCAATCAGTTTCTAAAGTTGAAAACTCTGGTAATAACTCAAATTTGCCATTACTTAATCGACATTTGTCACTTTCATAATGGGAAATAAAGCCTAATATTGAAATTCGGCCTTGTTTCGCTCGGCGTTATTTCACGGCACCGTGCTATGCAGTCGGCACTATCCATACAATCGTCCAAATTTACCGTTGGTTCTACTCATCGTGTTGTGCGGGAATCTTGCATGATTATGTATATATATGGTACACAGTATGTGGTTGTTTGTAGTGCAAATACAAAGTGCGTGTTGCTTATTTTGGTATTTTGTGAACGATCTTCTTTGTGACCATGTCACTTAAGCACAGCTTAAGTTTGTTGTATTTTTGTACATGGAATGTATTTTTTTTGTTGCATTTTACGTTTTCTTACGGTTGAGTTGTTTTTACAAGCTTTATATTAACTTCACTTTCTGTGAGGGCGGAATCTAGGAATCGATTTTACACCCACTTCCAGATATCCGATCATCCTGAAATTTTGCACACGTATATAGTTCCGGAGACAATACAATATGTGCTATTTGATGACGTTGTTAATCCAATATGGCGGACGCTTTTTTAACTTTTCCATTTCTGTGAGGGCGGAATCTGGGAGTCGATTTTACACCCACTTCCAGATATCCGATCATCCTGAAATTTTGCACACGTATATAGTTCCGGAGACAATACAATATGTACTATTTGATGACGTTGTTAATCCAATATGGCGGACGCTTTTTTAACTTTTCCATTTCTGTGAGGGCGGAATCTGGGAGTCGATTTTACACCCACTTCCAGATATCCGATCATCCTGAAATTTTGCACACGTATAAAGTTCCGGAGACAATACAATATGTACTATTTGATGACGTTGTTAATCCAATATGGCGGACGCTTTTTTAACTTTTCCATTTCTGTGAGGGCGGAATCTGGGAGTCGATTTTACACCCACTTCCAGATATCCGATTATCCTGAAATTTTGCACACGTGCCCCAAGCTTTAATTTATAGTCGCACATTGGTGACTCGGGAAAAAAATTATTTTTTTACTTTTAGGTTCATTAAAGCTTGTTTTTAAAAATATTTTTTTTATCTCTTTATTTATTTTGTTAAAAATAAAATCTTCTTTCTTATAAATATTGGCTTGTTTTTTAGTAATTGCAAAGAATTGTAATTATATTCTGTTTTCGATGAATTGTACGTAACATGCACACTTTGATGAAATTTGCGTCAAGGAGTCCACGCCCGTTACAATGAACAATCTCGCTCCAGTGAACAGGCCAGGGGCCGGATTACCGCATCCGTTAATGAGGTACTCGTTATCGAAATGTGACGATTTGGCATAACCGCTCTCTTAATGGAGTATCATTTTCATACAATTCACTCGATCATTCGATAACGAGTCCTACTCACTCACTCGTTAACGGATGCGGTTATTCGGCCCCTGGTTTTTATCAGTTCACTATATCGAGCGTCTACTGTATTTGATTTTTTGCCTATAAAACAATTATTTTTGTTTTTAGTTCTAGAATATAATGCTTTTTTTATGAAATAATACATAATACAGAGTTTTGTATGTAATTGCTTGCTTATAAAAGTAATCAATCCTAGTTATCGCAATTACAAAGATAATTGTCTAAAACGTCTCATAACAAAAAAAAAAAATACCAAGCTCACTGTAGTGAAAAGCTAAAGCTGAACTTATTATTTATCCCGCCACACACAAATCTAGTACATAACTTCTCTTTCCACCACCTGTACTTACAATTGGTAACACAAACAAACACACGTAGATAACATTCCTTTCAAACATATTTTAAAAACGTTTTCAACACCAGACCCGACCCTAAAGGAAAACACGTACACACTCGCAATTGAAGTCATAATGACATCCGCTGTCGTATTCCGAGTATCTTCTTTATTTTACGTATAGCGGTGTAGGATAGCGTATGCATGCTTACGCTTTGTCCGTACAGTAACAATAATGTTGACGGAAGGAGTTGTATCAATTATTCATTTCCTGCGCCACGGGTGTCTGACAATTGAATACCGTCGAGTGGAAGTTATTTAGCACGTGCGAAGGTTTAACACCCGCCGCTAACCAAATGCACTGACGCCACTGCAAGTACGAGTATCTATGTATCTACACACGACATCGCCTGCTAAATGAGTACTACAAGCATTCGCTACGGTAAATGGCGATAATTCTCAGGAAATGTTAAGTGCGTTTCTCTACGAGTACACCCAAACTGACACGTGCTGTTAGGTCTTAAGAAATAATTCCGAAATTGTGGTTCAATACATCTTATCCGCTCGATCAGAAAGAGTCTTTTAAAGGTTTTCCAGGAAAACATACACAGCACAGCAGGGTGTCCGTCCGATCCGGGATATAAAATTGCTTCTCGCTGGGTATCGCTTATATTGATGTTCCCTGCTACATATACTATACATTATGTAGCTCCAAAAACTGTGTGACAATAAATAAATGTAGCGCAGATTCTGTGACGATGCGCGCATCTCATTTGTTTTGTGAAACAATCACAATGAAATCGTTCTGTCAACTTGCTCAAATATTTTATGAGATTCTCGTTTCAATGAAGTGCGAGCCTTATGAGTTTCTTCACACAAACACATTGACTTAATTTTAAACATACAATTTAATGGTTTTAAATAAGTGTAGGAGGTTGGCCCCAATGTGTGTGTGGGTTAAGCTGGGGCGGGACAGTAGTTTATAGAGATTTGTTGCAACCATAGTGAGCATTTTCGTCCGCCTTCATGTGATGTAATTCGAAAAGACAAAATTATTGCTTAGGTTTTGCTCTATTTGATTTGGTATTTTTAGAATTATTCTAATGCTATACATTCCAACGCACGGTTTCGGTAATCGATGGTAAATATGTGAATATCGTTGAAAGGATTAATCAAAAGCTATATATTTTGGGGAATTAATTCGGGACATTATAAAGTCAGGATAAAGATTTTATAATTTGAAGTGATTACAGGGTGTAACTGCATCGAAGGAACAAATCATGTCTAAGATTCTTAATACTACTCGGTGGGTAAACAGCAAGTTCATGAGTGCATACATATAAAATACCTAAACTACTTACTTACTTACTTAGGTGGCGCTACGGTCCGGGGTGGACCAATGCCTTAACCAATGACCCCTTCCAGTTAGCCCGGTCCAGTTGCGCAATCCAAGTTGGTTGAGGTCCTTTTCCACTTGCGCGCTCCACCTTAGGCGAGGTCGTCCTCTGCTGCGCTGACCATCCGAGTTGGAATCGAATACTCTCTGTTGATGTCCATTACATGTCCTAGCCATCTTAAACTCCCAATGTGCAGTTTTTTTGACCAGTTCGATGTCGCTGTATAGCTCGTAGGTATAGTTCGTGGTTGAATCTTCTCCGTCAACGCAAACGAGAATATCTTACGAACGAAGCGACCAATGATATCTTCTCAATCTCAGTTTCTCAAATCGAACACATCTATTCTTACTTAGTTGGCGCTACAGATCGAGGTGAACCGGGGCCTGCTTTTCACATCTATTCATATCATCCAACAAATCATGTCGCCATGCTGATAAAAAAAAAACAATATGTAACAACAGCTTTGTTCAATGAGGCTGTTCCGAACAGTTCAGATAAAAAAAAAATCAGAATTTCGTTAGTGTTCAATGAGAAAAGTTTCTGTCCGTGACTGATCTACTTTGTATTCAATGACTCTGAGCTGGATAGCTTTTCTGCAGCTACTCTTGAGGAACAGATTTGTGAGATTTGTCAAAATCAGCTGTGATTGAAAATTTTATTTTTTTTTTTACTTCAAGTGAAAGTGTTTCGATGACATTTAATTTAACCAAATGGAAGACATTGAAATTCAATTGGAAAAATGGCATTCAGTCATTGTAAAATACTATAAATAATTTCGAAAACATTAAGTACAATAATCGACAATGAAGTTGTCATTTTTGACAGCAAATATATGGCTGTAATTTTCTTTTCTTACTTGATTTGACATTTTTCAGAAATCCGTGCTGTTCTGATTTGCATTTTTTTCTCATTAAACAAAGCTAAGCATCTGGAAGGAAATTATTTCAAGAATTTTTTTGTTATATTTTCTTTATAATATTTTTAATTTAATTTTCAGTAATTTGTCATTAAAATAATCAACCAATTCAATTACTTGCACTTGGAAAATGAATTTACTCGTAATATGAACTTATGGAAGTGAAACGATTTTTTTTAGTGGAAATACCTTTTGAAACTCAAGAACATTATCATTTATAAAATGACCGTCACTAAATCTAAAGGCAATCGACTAAGACAGATGACAGCGATGACAGCACTTTTGACTTAAATGTCTTCACAATAAGGTTCCAAGTTATCAATGCAAGCGATAACAGATGACAAAAAGAACCAAATTCTGACACTTAATTAATTGGGGTGTAGAAAACGCGACTCAATGCATTACTCAAGCTGGGTAGTTTCTTTTGAAAGTGCGTGTTATTTCAACACTTAAAACAGACATTTAATGTCAAACTTCTGAGATAAGAATTAGATCGTTGTACTCTTCAGCGCTGAGAAATATGAAAGTATTGCGAAAACTGTGTGAACATAATTTTTCGACAGCTCAATAGTGTATGGTAAGCAAATTGAAACAAAATAACCTTACCTTTAAGTCAGATGTTAACTATTGGTAGATATAGTTGTTGCTGATGACTAACTTTCGACATTTGATTCTTTAAACCACTTATTCTTATACAGCAGCCGTTGTAACAGAGGCTGTATTGATGGATGCATTTTTCGTGGATGACATTTCCTCAACTTTCTCCTCGATGACATCTCGTATATCTTACGTATGTTTTTAAAATATCACACTAAACAATAGTCAAATCCTCCCAAGACATGATCCACATGTTAGTACTCGAGGGAAGCAGAGTACAACTGACATTTGATCTATCCCTTCATAAACATTAGTCATGTCACAAAAGAACGATCATTTTTATATTTACCGAATTTGGCAGCACTGTTTATTTTCGTATTTTTTCAAATCTAATTAAATATCCAATGCTTACTATTAGATACTACATAGATAACCACCAAATAAACAGAATAGTGATACTGTGGACAAGATTTTCAGCAATGTTGTCGCTCACTACATACATAAATACTGGTCTTGTTTGGCATTCAGTCAAAAATCTGCAAAAAATAATACAAAAACTTATCCTGAAATTGAATCGTTTCCCGTAAAATGTAAGTACCTATAGCCGTGTTTTTTTGCACGCGTATATAAAAGTGCCCAAAAAACGCATATAGCTGCTTACAGAATTCATCACAAATAGTTGGCAGCACAGACATATTAATGACAGAAAATGACACTTGAGCTGTCAGTTGTTGATAAAATTAAAAAAAAAAAAAAAAAATTGGAAGAATAAATTTATAAAGATGGAAAACTCAGGGAAGGAATTCACATTCTAATATATTTAATTCCTATAAAAGAGAACATTTATTGTCTTAGAGTTGGATGATCAATTTATTGCTTATTGACTTAACCAATCGTCGTCAAAAGGATAAATAAGAGAAGGAATAAGTGTTTGCGATGGTTTTTCTTTACATTTGGGGTTCTCCGGTTGTCATATGAATGAATTTTTTCACAGGAATTCATCGCACAAGTAAGAATTTGGATTTGGTATCACTGTTTTTATATCTTAGTAAGCTTAGTTACATGTAAATTTGCAAAATAAGCGTATGTACGCGTGCAAAAAAACGCGACTTATGATACTTTAGTTTTTCATAAAAGAACAGTTCAAGATAAAACTACATAATATATTTGAGCTGTGCCAAAAGCCACGCAATGGAAATCGGGAGAAGAAATGAGTCGCTCCAAAAGAAATCTTGTAGCACTCCAGTTCTAAGGAAATCAATATCATTCTGAACTCTAAACCCGATAGCGTTACAGCGTCGATGAATGCTAATAGCTCCCTACGGGTGACACATTCCAAGAAACAGAATGCAAAAAGGCAAGCAAACCTGACACTTTCCAACGAACATGTAAAGCATGGAAAGTCATTTATATGTCAACAGGTTGCTGCATATCTTTCAACGACCACCAACCAGCACAGGGCAATATGCACACAACACACTGTGATTATTACGAACTCAAAGAAATTGAATAAATTTAAATTTGAAATAATTTTTTTTGGCGTTAGCTGCACAAAACCACTTTTAATGTGGACACGTTAGTGTACGCAAAGCAAACATTCGAGACACTATTTTTAGAAACGCATTCATTTCCTTTGTTTCACTTTTAATTCTTCAATTAAAATTCCATATACGATGGTCTCTCATGTATCCACATCACGAACGCACTTCACACAAAAGCCGAAGGCGCCGACGCGTTTAATATCTCCATATGTCCGATCGTCTTGGGCTGCCTACACTCCCCACTGCCCTTTTGACTTGTGCCTGATAGCTGTCCAGCTGCGCTTACTCATTCATTGCATTTATTAATGACTAAGTTTAGAGTATTCAGTTGATAGACGGCGTGTTACACTTGATGTTATAATAGGAATGAATGGTTGCTTTGAAGTATTGAAAAACAATTAATTTTTTTTTAGAATAAAGTTATTAGAATTCCAGACATACAAAAGTGCTTGAGTAGTGAACTTTTTCTAAGGTGACATTTTGACAGAGATGCAGATGGTATTTTTTTTGTAAGTTTTGGCAGCACTCTTTTCCAATATGTTCCAGTTTCAATTGGGAGTCAATAGTTTTCAAGATGGCGTCCAAGTTCTTAGTGTAAACTTTATGCGGATCACATATTTCCGACTTTAAAAATGTTGTCAAGGTTTTATAGAAGTAGCACTACAAAAAAGTCGTCGCCGGTCTCTAGCTCTTAGAAAGAAAGACAAAGTTCAGGGGGTGAATGTTCAACAAATAGTTTATTTATACGGATCACATATTTCCGACTTGAAAAATGTGGTCAAGGTTTTTTATATGTTTTAAACAAAAGACATCACCGGTCTCTAGCTCTTCTAAAGAAAGACAAAGTTCAGCGGGTGAATTTTCAACAAACAGTGATAGATCTATTTAAACTACAGGTTAAAAAAATCTAAGAAGGGATCAACCTTAAAGTATATTTTCTGTAGCGGTATAATACGATATGATATTATTGGGAGTGGGACCATTCTGAAGCACAACCAGAAAATAGGTTTAGATATGCGTAAAGGGTTCTAAAAAACATTAAACCCCAACGGAAAAAAATACTGCCTTTTAACGGAGACAAGTCTCTTAATGTAAGAGCGAAGCCTGAGGTCATCTGAGCTGTGGTACAGATATTCCTATCAGTTCGATCACGGAAAAGCGCCCTCTTGTACAGCTTGTTCAGTAATTGTGATAAATTTGAGCACTTCAGTCAAGTTAGTGTTGTTTTTTTATTTGCCGAGTATTGAGCAACGTCTTAACTCTTAACCCACGAAGACTTACAGTAGGGTTCGGTTTTGAGACTCTCGAAATCGTAAGACACGAGCACCGTTGGATTCAGAAATCGACTGTCCAAAGGTGCACGGAAAGAATATTTTACTGGCCAAAAATAGGAAATTTCACAATGAACTATGTACTTAGCCTGAGTCATAAAGTCTTCAATGTGACACCGCAAAAGCCAAATCTAGCGGTTCAATTTGCCGTTGCCTGAGGCGTTGGATGATGAAATTCGCGTGAAATTAAGAAAAAAATGTTGTAGATAAGCAGTAAATCTTATCATTCGACCACTACCACGTCTTTGTGCATTTTGTTATCGCTTGTCATGATTTGGTAGATAGCCTCCCCTTATCACACAATTTCTATTCAAACTTTGCTTAAATTGTCACCAATTGGTTTTTGCACTCGCAAATGACTAAGCAAAGCACCAGACTTTGAAATAGTATATCCGTAAAAAAAACCCAACCATCAGCATTCTAAAGTCCAAGTCAAAGCTATTACCTCCATAACCAAAATCAAATCAATCAATTAATTATCTCACGCAGAAACATGAAAAAACAGAGGAAAGTCGGAAACGATAAGTCAGGGGTGAAAGGAATGCGATTTAGATTGAAAAATTCTTGAAGGGAATTTAATTTTAACTTTTCCCCTTCTGAATATTGAACTTCACTTAAGTGGAACGCTTGAGATTTTTTTTCTTCTGATTTGGTTCCTGTGAACGCGTAAATGTGTGAATGCAGGCTATCATCACTTAATGACGTGTTTAATTTTGAAATACACACATAAACAAATCGTTTTCAGCAAATTGCGTTTAGTGGCGAAATAGTGACTTTGTGCGTTTGACTTTTGGTTTGGAACACTTGAGAATATTCTTTTTCCAATGTTTGTTGAATTGTTCACTTTGTTTACCAACACTCTACTGGAGTGAGAGAGAGAGAGAGAAATATCGTATCAATTGATATTTTAAGGTTTGTTTAATGCGTCACGCAATAGCCGCACTGACATCTTTACAAACCTAATTATAGTGGGAACGTGGCCCCTGATTCCATGCCAAACAGTCAGCCTGGCATGGAATCAAGGACTCTGGGCTTATTTGACCCACGCGATTTCGATTGCTATTTGGAAGAATTACGGCGTTGTGGCGCCACTGAAATCGCTGCGAATATTCATACTCGTATTCCTACGTAGCTAAAAAGTGATGTGTTTAGAACTGTATTTTATACGAAATAAATGTATGCCTGCCATAAGTAAATGCCAGCACTCATGACAAGCACAAAAAAGGATGGCGAAGCAACTGTCCAATTTCATTTGGTTGGCATTCAATGTTTTGGCATTTCATTCAATCCAAAACCGTTTCTATTTAAAACTTCAACGAAATTTAAAAATGTCAACTCTTTATAACTCAGCGTTGTAAAAATATCAAAGTACCTACTAGTTGTTTTGATTGAATTTAATGAAACACGTATTTTTTTAGAATTACAAAATTTTATTTATTTTTGGAAAAATAGTGGGAACAAGTTTTTTGACACTTTCAGTTACATTGTGTTATGTATAACGTATCTCTATGATGTATTGAATATTTTGAAGCAACTATTTTATTTCTACTTGTACTAACTCATAGTTTTACGAAAAGATATGCACTAGATATCACTTGTGAGTATTTTTTTTATTATTTAACAATATTCACACATGTGTTTATTATGACAGACGTATACCCAGTAGGTAGGGGATTTACCTACACACTACCACAGTGATTCTTTCAGGTCCTCCCATGCTAATAAAACTTAGACACTAATTTCCACCACGCATTTTTAACTTAATTTTTTTTGTTAATATGCCACTGCACTTTTTTAAAATTTTATCCCACAACTTTTTATTTTTCGAAAAAAACTGCATTCAAAACAAGGGACCTGAAAAAAGGACAATAGCGGTAATGCCATCGATACCAGTATATTCAAAAATATGATCGATATTTTTTTTTATTTTAAAACAGATGTCATTACCAACTTGCTACCAACTCGCTTACGAGGTATGATTTTGGGAAGGCCTTTTCTTCTTTCAAGATTTTCATTGATGAAGTACGTGGTGATGTACCAAGGCCTGATGAAATCGCCAACGATTCCCTACATATACTGGGTATATGTATACATGTATGTACATGCACATTCTTAGATGGCATGGCGTAAAATCTGGCTTGCGCGTTAGGTCTCCACTAGCCAATTTCCAAGCATGCCATTAGTGTTGTCTCGTAGAGACATCATGTAAAGATCAAGCGCTAGGACCTGTTTATTTTCATCTTATTTACGAACGAGCTTCTTCGTAACTCCGAACAGACACAGACGATATATGTGTGTATTATTACATACACAGATGTCTGTCAACAGCAACAGGATATGTGCCCTCGGGGTTAGGTCATGACAGTCCCCATTCGATTTCAAAATGACGATACATTCGCAGTAAGTTTTGGAGTGCCCATTACAATTCAAATCTGACATTTGCGGACGGATTCTATCATCGAGCAGTCAGAATTGAAATTTTGAAGCTTAATAAATAGATAGCGACTTTTGATTGGTTTTCACACTAAGTTGTATGTGCTGATTAGAATGACTTAAGGACGTTTGATGAATAAATTCTTGTCAAAGCTTTTTTTTATTATTTGCAATTCACGTTACAACTACGAATCCTATTTACTGGTGCACTGATACTGTCATTTCACTTTCTTTCATTCTCAGTCCGATTTTCAACTCCTCCTCTAAACACTCCCTAAAGCATTAAACTCATCGATTTACAAATGTAGGTGCGGAGAACAACAATTCTTTTGAGTCATTTAGTATTAAACATTTCAAGAAGATAGCTGCTGTATCATATTTCTATTTCTATTTTATTAATCATCACTATTTTGATTCTCAATTTGATCGCTCCTAGACTATCAGTTACCTTATTATGTCTCATAAACGATTTAATTTGCAATTTAAATCTATTTGAATAGAATAATGAATACTTAATCTTTTATTCAATTGAAATGCATACTTGCGTTGCCCGGATTCCTCACAAAACGTGTGTTTCCAGAATTCGCTGCTACATATGATAGTTGATTTTTGCTAATGGAACTTGTGTTCTTGAATATGCAAACAATAAAAAACACTACTATGTAGACTTGCTATGAATTCTTCAGATGTATGCTATTTTATTCAAATACTAGTTACCGCTATCTAACGTTACTGTGAAATAAAATATTATGGCAATGTGGTCTAAGTTTTTGTCTGTGCACATTCACTTTGCATTCGTTAATCTCATTTGCCTAGTATCATGACTTCAACATGCATATGTATGTTTTGAAAGGTATTCTTGATACAGTTAACCCTTATGGAGATCTTAAGATGGTATCTACGTCTTTAACCCAAAAAAAATGACAATCTCGGGACATTTAGAAAAAAAAAAAACATAACCTAGCGACTGTTAAAAAAATATTTTTGTTAGGCTAGCAAAAGTACAATCAATGTTGGTTAGCAGTTGGCTGTAGCTGGATGTTTAAAAATTTTCATTGCGCAGGTGTCAACAACGAATTTTTGCGAAAAGTTACGAATTTTTAAAGAATCGTGTTCGAGTACACAAAATTTTGTAGTTTTTCGTAAAAAAGAGTAAACAATTTGCACATACTGCGAATTTTAGCCCAAACAATTTCTTTCCGTCAAAACCCATAATTTTAATTTTTTTTTTTAACCCACTCTTCGAAATTAGACAGAGTACGAATATTTGGTGCAAAAAATACGCGACCTAATAATTTATTTGTTCTTTTTTTTTAGCTGCTGCGTTGCCAACTCTATTTCTAGAAATTTACTATAATAGATAGCACTACATATTTTCTTTATTTAGTTTTTTTTCACTGCCACTTAATAATATGCATAGTAAATTTGTATTCACATATGTATGTATGTATATTGTATCGACTATTGTGCACGAATTGAAATAATTATTTATCGCTGGTATTTTTTTTTATTTTTGTTTGTAAATGTTTACTCTTTTTACTGCGTTATTATTAGGTCGCTTTCTTATCTGTCCCAATGTTCGGTACAAATTTTGCAATAGATTTTGCACTAACTTCTCGATGAGCTAGAGACTTGAAACTTTAAACACAGTTCAGAATCGGATGACAATGCAATATTAACTCGCTTTCTTGTCTGTCTGTTGGTTCCAGTTCTGTACGGAGCTTCAAAAACATATAAAACCTTAAAATATGCAACGTTTTTCTGCTGTTATTATTTCTGTGACTATATTTAAAAGTTTGCATTTCCTACTTTTCAGCAATAACTACATAGTTCCCGTATCTAATGGTAATGGTAATAGTTTTCGGATTAAATTGTGTTTTTTTAACCCAGCTACTAACTTCAGACAGTTATATCTGTCAAACCAATTGTCAGATTGCAAAAAGTATATTCCAAAATCAGCGTGTTACGGTCAACGGTATTCGCTTTGGGGCCATGGCTATGACATTTTCGTTCCCCGATTGAATGGCATGAATGTGGAAGGGATGTAGTTCCAGCAAGATGGCGCTACGTGCCATATAGCAAACGAAGCAATCAACTTATTGAAAGAATCATTCTATGAACGCATAATTTCACGTAATGGACCTGTAAATTGGCCACCAAGATCTTGTGATTTGACGGCTCTTATTTATTTTCTTTGGGGATACGTCAAGTCGCTAGTCTACGCTGACAAACCACCAACAATCGGCGCATTGGAAGCCAACATTATTCGTGTTATTGAGGACATTGGGCCACAAATGCTTCAAAAAGTGGCCGAAAACTTTGTCTCTGGAATGACATTCATCAGATCCAGCCGCGGTGGGCAAATGCCCGAAGTAAACTAATTGCAGAATGTATTTTCTCGATTGAACAGAAATAAATATCTATTTAATGAAACTTCATTTTATAGTTTTGTTCAAAATCAAAGTTAGTACTGGGTTAAATTAACATCCTTTATTATTTTAATTTGTGAGTTTTAACGAGACAAGAGTCAATAAGATGCTAATTATAAAAAAAATATTATTTATAAAAATAAATTGCTAATATACCACGTTTTTAGTGTTCCGTCCGTACCAAAACGGAACACTAATGGAATCAGTTCGGTGTCTGTCTGTCTGTCTGTCTGTCACAGGCCTTTTTCTCAGAGACTACTTAACATAGACTATTGAAATTTGGAACAGTTGTAGCAATTAGTGGCCTAAACACAGACCAGAACTTAAAAAGCTGAATTTCGACTTTGGGGGGGTAGTTTCTTAACAAATTTTCACAAAACGTTACAACTTGCTGTCCCGAGCTTTTTCTCCGAAAATATCGCTCAGAAAAATCTGAATAAAATCACAAACATTGAGAATAAAGTGTAGATGGAAACATAATTCTCACGACTGCCCTACTTCAACCGTTTTTTTTTTTAATTAATTTTTTAATTTCAACTACCCTACTGTTTACATACCCAGAAAAATATCACAACGCCTAAAAGTAGATACGAGAGTAAAAATTGAATAATTGATGGCAAAAGTGTTATACCCGCAGCGAATTTCCGTGGTATATTTCTACCGGATAACTATTGACCTAAGACTTAAACCAATGATACATAATATAACACATAAAGGAAGCTTGATGGTTTCCTATTATAATGTAGGTGTCTCTACTTTTACTATATTGGAAAAAATTGAATTTGTGTATATACAGCCACAGAGAGGGAGACAAATCGCAAAATACGCAGTTAATGCAATTGAACGAATAACGAGACAAAAAATTAAATCTGATGCACAAGCGTACATTTCTTGTAAATACATATACATATGAACATATTATGTAGGTACTTTACTTTGTGTGTGTGTATAACTATTCTTCTGAGCAGATGAGAAAGGACATCAGAGACATATGTACATACATACATGCATATGTAGGTAATTTGTTCAACTTACTTGTTGGTATACATTTATGTAGGTACAAATTTGAATTTATTTTTCGCAAATTGTGCTCAATTTATTTGTATTGAAATGTGCTGTGCACCATAAAACTATGTATGTAGGTACACATGTACTTTCTTGTGTCTGCAGATATACAAGTGCATATGTACATATATGTACCTATATATGTTTTTATGTTTGTACATATATGTGAGTATCGAACAAAGTATCATTAGCCGTGTTTTATTATCCCCGTGATCCGATCCGGATCAGATCAACAAATAAGTTTGTGTGCATTACAACAACAATCCGAGATCTTGCTTCTTGTCAAGATCAATTTTCGTGATCCAAAAATTAGTTCGACTATTTCTCACTATGGTACACTTTCGTTTGTGAATGTTGCTGTATTATCGACAATTGCCAAGGGTAAATGTTGCCAGATTAGAATATAAAAATATTATTGGCAATCCAAATATCATTAATGTTATTTGGTTCGAATAAACTAATTTGTCTGCTCATAATGATATTTAAGCGACGTGAAACTGAAATTATAGCTGCAAAATATTATTCTCATTCGGTATCTGTTAATAAAAATTTACAATTTCCTCCTAAAAAATAAAACAAGCGCATTCAATTTTCATTTAAAAGAAAATATTCATTAGCATGGCAACTTCGCACTAAATGTCAAAATGAACTTAGCTTGTACAATCACCACAACACAGAACTTTGATCTGGTTTGTTTTATTATTCTGATCTGATCCGGATCACATCACGGGGATAATAAAACACGGCTATTGTATCTTTAGTAGAAATCGTATCGTAAAGAAAGGGTTCATATAGATCTATCAACATAAATCTATGACATACATATGTATGTAGTTAAAATAACTGATACAGTACGGAACACTTATTGCGCAAGTTTAACTTGCACTTGACCGGATTTTTTTTTTTTTAATATCGAATCAGATGATTGTCAGAATATCTGCATAGTTGCAGAAAGATTGCTAAAGTTTTATAGTGAATAGTAGGCGGAAGTGAATAAGACGTCTTCAAAATGCACTAGAATATTGAGCCTGACGGCTAGACATCTATTTGTGACTTAAATTACCAGCAATTCGACCGGATACAAATAAGCTAATGCATGCATGAGGGAAGTACATTCGGTCTTCAGCAAATCGCGTTGCATGTGTTCTTAATGTGAATATAATGTTCCAATAAAAAGTTAAAGTCAAAAGAGCAGTGCCAAAGCGTGGGCTATATCGTCAGTTAACATATAAACACTTCTTTATTAGATGCTGCCTACATTAATTAACTTAAGTGCATTTGTATGTGGTATAATAGTAGGAGTGGTAACAAAAAATCTTAATTGGAGTAAACAGACGTTCAAATGGATAGATTACAGTTTATTACAAATTCGGATAAGGACAAGTGCTAGTCTTATTTGAATGCAGGAGAGAAGAAGACAAAACAAAATCGCCGTTGAGGAATCAGACTTAAGTCAGACATCACCCAATGAAGGTCAACACAAACGAATTAAATCATCGGCATTAATTATCGTGAAATGTCCCATTGGACATTATAATATTGTGTACTTTATTGTGATAAGACACATCAATATAATATTTATTTTTTTTTTATGAATGAATGAGAAGATTTATTGCGAATTCGGTTCGTTTGAAGTTTTCTGGTTATCACTTCTTATAAAGCTGTTTAAATGTTTTAATGCTCTTTTCGGCGTTGCTCTGTGATCTTATTATGCCAATTAACAGAGTTTGATTACATTTTCGTATAATGAGTTTGAATGGTTCTAGAAAGAAATCAGCGTTTCGTTAAAGAATATAAAGATACTAAAGAGTGGAATAGAATATGAAAAAACAACTTACACCCAATATTTCCGCAATTTTAATATCATAATTTTTTTTTAAACAAATTACATATGTATGTATAACGGAAAAGATTTAACGGTAGTTTAGTAAATAAGTTCGTTTTAAATATCGAGCAGTGCACATACAGCTAAAGTCGACTCAGCAATTGCATCACTAATACGCCATCACAGCGGCTTCATTAACTGCAATTAGACTATCACTCGGTTTTATTTGGATAGCTTTTAAAGTTTGCACTCATTCTAAACAGTCTTTGAGTGAAACAAAATTACCGCTTCCTATATTGGAAGACATAGGTTTAGGTTAGGAAGAGAGGGGTTGTGAGGTTGAGCCATCACAAAGCACTAGGCACCAGAGTGCGCCCATCGCGATCCCCTAAAAATCCATGACAGGATGGCACCTAAACCGCCACAATTTCCTCAAAGCATTTTATTACCCTGAAGAATTTTAGGACGAGTCTATTGTTGATTTGGCCTACCCCCTCTCCAGGTTACTGAAGAAGTAGCAGCCCAAAATGCTCCTGCGACTACGTGCCAAGCCCTGATATTCGCATAGAATATGTTCGATATCTTCTGCTATGTACAATGTACTCTCTCTTTACGGACAGCTTCATAACCGTACACCTCTTAAACCGGGCAGATTTCAAAAAACGGAAATAAATTCACGATTTTTCATATAAAAAATTCTCACATAACCGGACTTTCTCATAACCGGACACGGACAACAGTTTTCGTAACCGCAATAGAATGTCGCTCTATCTTAAATGGACAAAACACATCTATGTATGGCAGACTTTTTATTTACTTTATTTAATTATTGTTTTGTTCTCTTCTTCTTTACCTTGCAAAGAAACATAACGAAATGTAAACTGTAGAGTGCGCCTTTACGCTATTATCACTTTCGTGGACACATGATGTTCGGTGGGGAACGCTAGAATGACACACGCATATCTCCGCCATTTTGAGACGTATTTTGTGCAAATTTTGCATATAGATAAAAATGATTCCGCTGGTCACAGTGAAGTGAAAATTTGTCTTTGGTGGGGTATCCCGTCATTGTCATTGTCATACCAGCTAATTTGCTCAACCATTGACGGCATATGCTGTCTTGTCCGCGAACGTGTTATCCAACAACTATGTATGTGCATAATCCCATTGCATTTTTTAAATAGATATGTTTGTATGTTAAGTGCATGTACATATGCATGTGTATTTTTACGCTTGATTGTCATAGACAGACATTTTTTCGGTAATTTGTGTTTATCACATAAAAATTGATTCCTTCAAAAAATAAAATTAATACCACATGTCTATTGTGTTTCTTTTTTACGGAATGTCAATTTATTTTTTTCTCCCATAACCGGACACCTCTCATAACCGGACAAATTTCTCGGTACCGTCAGTGTCCGGTTATGAGAGAGGTCACTGTACATACATAGGTATCCGTGTCCGTGATTCCCAGTATTTTGGCGTGTTTGCCGAGGAGACATTCACCCCAAAATACGAGTATGATCGTATGTGACTCACAAATACTACTTTCAGAATTGAGGTGAATGCCCGGGATGATATTCTTATTTGTGCACTGCTGGGTTTAAGGATTTCACTAATTCTTTTACTTTTTTTAGTATACGGCTAGAACCTCTGTCTGAAAGACACTGCAGGCATCCGGAAGTCTTAAGGACACTTAAAGATCTGTTTCCACACAGAAGATACCAGAGCCCGTACCGCTTGCAGTTTTAAATCCGTCCGTAAAAACTGCAGTGTCTGTTTGCCGAGTTATAACTTCGTTGGTCCACTCCTCACGAACAGGGTACAAAGTGTTGTACGGTGGTGTGTTGAAGTCAAGTTCTAGTTGGATTATCCATTTGAATTTCTGTAAGAATAGTACAGTGTCCTTTCCTGTTATTCTTAAAAAGACCTATGTAGGTTGGTGAGTCTTAGTGCACTATTACTCGCCGTTTGCCTCAAATACAGATCGTGCGGTAGCAGGTAAAGGAACGTGCCCAGGGCTGCCGTGGGTGTACGAGTATACTAGTAAACAATTTCTTTGGAAGGTAATTTTAAAACTCAGTCAATGAAGGTTATTTCACGTCCACAGAATCCGCAAATCAGTAATACACTTCCAAATTGAAATCATTTAATTTATTTATCGTTTGTGGGAAACTCATGATGTAATTTTTCTAAGAATTATTGTCTCTTGCATGACCCATTTTTTTGTTTGTCATGAAAAACTCGCGTTTGAATTTACGAGTATCTCTTTCGAAAATTAAAATTGAATAACTTTGTCTGCACGTTTCGCATAAATCACCTCCTAAACAATACTAAAAATATTTATGCAGAGTAAAAGAGTAATAACAGTCAAGAAATAACGGTTTTTTCGTTTATTTATTTTTAAACAAAAAGCACGTTTGTTTGTAAATATAAATTGATGACAAAGATACGACAAGCATAAGCCACCATACCATATAGAGACCATGCACCACGTGGATGGCCGGCTTCCTTTTGATGTGACACAATGCAGTGTTTGATTATATCTTAAATAGGCCATTAAGACTGAAATAGCGCCGTTCAGGTCGGTATTAAGGGTGACTGCAGTAGAGTTGTTTGTAACTGGGTTAAGCAGACAACCATTGCACAATTTGTTTTGGCCGGTGCTTTAGTGTACGTGTTGTTATGTTTTAAAGATTAATATAAATTGATTATCCCGATTTCAGGAATTTATGTAATTCTACTTTCTCTTTTGAGAATGCAATGAATTCATTGGAAGACCAACAGCTGCTGAGGAGACGGACTTAGGTCCATATGGACCCATTGTGATACCCATAGTGTGTTCCCACACGTGGTGTTAGTGTCAATATTTCAGCCAGCCCGATGCCCTAGCAAATTCAAGCAGATGATCCATCCGATAGCTCTTTGATGTGTTGCTGATGTGTTCTTGATACCTCGTAGGTGGTCAGTGATTTCCACCTGTTATTTGCTTCAATTACAGATTTTTGTTCGATATTGGCTCAATGATTGCAGAGTAGAGCTTTAACCATCCCATCTGCTTGTTCTCTATCCATAGGACATAATGTAATATGTAAGTGTCTTACAGCTGACGGCAATGTATTTGACAGTTGAAAATCTGTCGCAATAAACAAAAACAGTTTCCCCACATTATTGTGACTGCATTCAAGAAGCAGGAACAGAGGATCTCTCAATTCTATGTCCCTCGTTGTGGCTTAGTTCCCACACAAGGCTCGGTTACTTAGTGGGAAAATTAGAGTACTATGGATCGCATTAGTGTCTGAGTGGTCGGGACTACACCAACACAACATATGTCCGCCAATGTCATCAAATACTTGCCACGAAAAGCGAGTGATGATTTGCGATCAGAGTTTAGAAAAATGTTCATAAAAATAAAATATTGGGACTATCTTCGAAGTGTTATGGATTTTGTTGATAAAATTGAGGATCTTTCTGGTGGATTACGTATTTTGTAGTTTCTCTGAGAGGGATTCCAGATGTTGATGGAGTACTCGTAAGTTTCCATCCAGACCAAACATTAAGAGTTTTTATATCGATTTATTTTGGTTCAGTTTTAATGGTTTAAAAGTGGTAGCCTGCCAAGTTTGCCAACAACCAGTCATAAAATATCATAAATACCCTTCGAAGATGAAGGGATAGCTTGGAAGAGTTTTGTAACCATTTAAGCCTGTCGAAGATACCGGATGTTCTCACAAATTTTGTTCTTCCTACTTTTGATTGTTGAATTTATTGCTGAGTACGGAATATCACAGAGTGGTTCGTTAGTTTCATTTATTCAATTATCTGAACCTTCTGTTGTCAGTTCATCGGCTTTTTCATTTCCAGAGAGTTAGACTGTTGTATCCTTTAGATCAGTCCTTAACTGTACAGGGTGTTTTTTAGTGGTATAGAACTTCCGATAGGGATAACTGTCAAACTAGCTGCCATACTAATGATGTGTGTTTGACATTTTTTCAGTATACTTTGGCAAATCACCATACAAAGACTTACACCAGAACAACGTTTACAAAGCGTGGACATTTATTTCCAAAATTCGGTGCCAACATTAGCGTGAATGGCGAACGCTACAGGCAAATGATTCGTGATTTTTTATTCGATATTTCATTTGAAGGAGAAATGGTTCCAACAAGACGGCGCAACACGCCATACAGCGCGTGCAGCCATGACTTTGTTGAGCCAAATGATTGGCGACTCAATCATCTCAAGAAATGGACCTGTGAATTGGCCACCTCGTTCGTGTGATTCGACACCTTCGGACTACTTTTTGTGGGGGTTCGTCAAAGCTCTGGTCTATGCTGATAAACCAGTAACGATTGATAATTTAGAAGCCAACATTCGACGCAGTATTGTCGAAATAAGACCGGGTATGCTCGACAAGATGTCGTTCATAAGGCGCAGTCGCGGAGGTCATATGCCAAAAATTATTTTAAAACTTAAATGCCATGAAATTTGTGAGCTAATTAAGCCAAAATTTTCGTCATTCCATTGAATTTTTTGTGTTTTATTTTTAAAAAAAAAAGTTCCTTACCTCTAAAAAAAGACCCTTTAGTACAATTTCGTTTTCAATTGTACACAAATTGTAAAAGATATAGGCTTAGGGGGACCGAAAAATGTCAGTTTGTAAATATTTGTAAACCGTCAAAACACTAAATTCTAATTCGTAGATATACAAACTCCTCATATATCTACAAGTATTTAAAAAAAACATCACTTTGTTGAATGCGTTCCTGCACTTTTCAGAATGTTTCCTCTTTCTCTATTTTTCTTTCAATGTATGGAAATTATCTAACGATCCACTGTCTTTACATTTCGAACATCTTACATCTTAAAGCAGACAAAACCGAACACACAAAGCCTACTTGTATGTAAAACCTAGAACTTAGGCAATGCATACAAGTTTTCCTCGGCTTAGACCTTGCTTAGAGCATGAATGCTTTTCAGCGAGATATACGAGTGAGTAGTTAAGAGTTTTACACTGAAGTAAGTTTCTAGTGAAAAGAGGACAGACAAAAAAACATTAGCACTTTAAAGTGCATTTGCTGAATTTTTTATTTTTGTACATTGAGTGGTTTTAAAAAGTTCAAAACAAACTAAGATACTTAACACCAAAGAACATAAATGGATGCTGAAAGTAGAATTTGCAAAAATGGTTGCTGATAGACAGATGCTTTTATTAATAGGCACATCTCTGGCAGAAAATGAAGAAAAACAAACTCAGGGGAGGTTTTTTCACCTATAAGCAATATGGATTTTTTTTCTAGCCACGTTGATTATTCAAAAGAAATAAATCCTTGGACAGTGGTGAAAGTCAAATAGTGGTGCAACACCCCTTTTGCAAACGACCATAACCATAATTGCGGTTTTAAAAGTCAGCCGTAATTTCTACTACAGACGTTTCACGGCTGTGTTCGCAAGTTCACGGTAAAAATGAGCCTCCGCATTTTTTTTTTTTAATCTGCAACTTGTCTTTTCATTTTCGTATGCCGGCCGGCTGTTTCGCTCTATTATTATTATTGTTGTAGAGTATTTTTTTTTATAATCCATGATATAGAAAAAATAATAGGACATTTAAGTAAAATCAATAGGATAAAATGGAAGAAATGGAGAAAGCTCAGCCGTTTCGTAATTGCAACAAATGAGAGCAAATATATCGTTGACATTCCATTCTGCAAGATGACATCGAGGAACAAACAACGCGCAATGAAAGCAATGAAATACTTACTGAAATACCAAAAATGAAAATCTACCTTCCAAACGGCCATATGTCAGAAATAAATCTGGTTTTCAGTTTGCCGAGAAGACGAAACTAAAATATGTACAGACATCTAATTTATATTTTTAATTATGACTGAATATTTGGGGTCACTACGAGTCTTTTTTATGTCAAGTCCTTAGTCATGTCTTTAAAAATGTCTCATGGAGACGGGGTATTAAAGAAGCGCGTCGCCACGAATAAGACCTCTTTCAACATTGATGGGGCAGAGTCTTATCGCTATCGTAGGTATAATCAATCACGTCCTGTGTTCTTTTACATTACGTTTCGACTTATGAGAAAACGTTTCTGATAGCTGTTTAAAAATGTCAATCACGTCACGTCTCAATAACTTCGGAAATGCGTGAACATAAGAAATTAAATTTTTTGTAACTACAGTCCTGTGTAAAAAATTAAGACCAGTAGGATAATTGTTCACTTTTATTCTATTTTTTTTTTCAGATGAAGGTTTTATACAATCTAATTACATTTTTAAGTTTGAAAAGGAATTAAAAATATATTAAAGTTGAAAGTCAATAAGGGTATTCACTTAAACTCGTAAAACCTTCGTAAGCTGCGTAAACTGTATAAATTTACAATCGCGTAAATGCGCTGTCAAATTTTATATGAAAAATTACATATTTACAAGAGCCCCGTAAATTTCTGCGACGATTTTGATGCGGAAATCAGCCTCGGAAAATTACACTGCTTGAAGAAATGTGCTGCTGTCAAATTTGCTGGATGTCGAATTAAAAAGCCTTTTTTTTTATTGTTTCATTTCAAATAAATAACAACTGTTACCTTCGGCAAATATCTCCAAGATTAATAAATCTTGTATCGCAGTTTCCTCAATCTAATAATTTTTTTCTTTTCGCTTATTTTTGGCATTTTCATATATTGGCGACAGTTTTTTGACAGTTGCAGAACAGCTAATTCAATTACGCAACTTGTTTCCGAGAGATATTCATTTAAAGCACCTCGTAAATTTACAGGACTACGAGATGCGTACATTTATGAGTTTAAGTGAATACCCTTAATATTTTATAAAACAATCCTACTGGTCTTAATTTTTTTTTACACAGAACTGTATTTAGAGAAAAATAGCATAATTCACCATAATTGAGTTTGTAAAAAAAAAAAAAAAAAACCAACTCGTGAACTATCACAACGCATAAAATTACTTTTTTTAGTAGTCATATATGTACATACTTTATATTAAGTATATACATAATGTACATTATTATGTGTACATATGTACATATGTATATACTCCTGATCATGTACCTACGAGACATGGAATTTAATGTACCATTTTAATAGATTTGTTTGGACCCCTTATTTAAATTTTAAACTTGATTTGACGGTTTGGGATTTTTTTAGCTTCATCTTCAGCCATATGAAATTCCTACAGCCAGTGCTATGCCTTTGCAGTAGGTTTTGACATAAACTTTTCGTAAGAAATCCATTTCTCTGAAACACCTGGATTCAGCGTAGCAAGCGACGGCGATTACCATTACGTCACAGCCACCCCCAAACTCGTTACTACTATATTTAGTATTAAATACACATTTGTATTAATGCTCTTTCAATCATTACAACTTATTTAATTGTTTTTTTTTTTATTACTTTTATTTCAGGTGAGTGCAAACTGTTTCTTGTTAATGCTATACAAGTATCGTATGAATGTGTATGTAAGTATTAAACTGAGAGCGAAATGCAAGTGTCATCTAAAACAGCAAAAAGGTAAGCTCGGTTCATATGCACATGATTGCTCATCAAATTAAACGGATGAAATGGAACTCAATTAAATTACCGCAAGTATATTACGTAATATCTTTAGTTACTTCTTTAATACGTAAGCTGCCGGTGGATTGGATTGGTCGGCATACACTCTAACCGTAATAATCCGATTAGATCACATAAGGGTTTTGTTATTGAGATGTAAATGTACATTATGTACATATGTATATAAAACGACCTCAGCAAATGAATGACAAAAGGATTGTAATATAATCAACGTGATAACCTCTGAGGAAAACGCAACCTAAGATTGAACTTGTGCGCACTTTGGGATATGAAAACTAAGTAATACGTTTCCTCGTCAATGTTATTTACATTTTTGTAGACTGGATTAATCCAATATGTATAGGAGAGGGTTTAGTATTAATTAGAAAAATCAACTCTTTTACAGGGAAATCTCGCATTAGCGGACGCTTTTTTGGGAAACAAATTTCTTATTTCCCATACAAAATGCATTCTTATAATCGGACAGCTCTCATAAGCGGACAAAAAACTCAGTTCCTGTGGCTGTCTACTTACGAGAGATTTCATTGTATATTTTGAAAAATGTAGAAGGTCTGAGAAGTTGACGACCAATCCAATCTCAACATTGCCAAATATTCAAAGTGTTATTTCTGTTCTCAGCAGCAGTTTGTAGTCAGTCCGGACCATTCCATCGAACTACTGGATCATTATGATAATTTAATTGCTACACTCGGCCTTGAGTACAGACCCATACATCAATGTCCTTTTTGCGTCGTCATTGGTCGTTCTGATTGAAATCACTAGTGCTTTTATTCGCGTTTTTTTTTTTTTTTAATAACAAAACAACTGGCGGTATTATAACCCACCCTGTACTTGCAGCCATTATAATTGGTTATCCAAAACTAAGTCGTCCTGAATCCCCATAAATTTATTACAAAATTGCTTTGAAGGAATCCTTAAAAAAAAAATTGGCATACGTTGGACTTCATCTTCAATTCATTCAATACAAAAAGAACGCCATACTTTCGTATTCGTCGTCCTAAACCACAGCTTCAGCTGCTAGTTCAATGCCAAACAAACAAAAAAAACCACAACCACCACCACTGACATCTACTCGTAGTTTCGTACATCTGCTGATGTCGATGTCATTCGTATTCGAAGAATTTCACTGACTCCTTCAAATAAATAACTTGGAACGGATGACAAAATAGAACAAAATTATAATCGATTATTGGGAGTAGAATTGAAAAATAATAATAATAATTATTCATAGAAACTTACGTAAGACTCGCTTTTAATTCGTTGAAACGTTTCTCGGCTTTCCGTTCTGGAATTCGTCATATTCGAGTACATACAGTGGCGACAAAATAAAAAGCACATGTAGGTTTCTGTTTTTCATTTGTAAAATTTGCGTATTTAACTATTAATTACGTTAATACAATTCATATTCTGTTTCAATATTAACTAGTATTAAACAAATAACACCGATTTCCTTAACCCTCATCCTGTAAAGAAAAAAAACTTCATATTCAGTGTTTTGGGTGAATTGTTCTTAGCACAATTTTATTGCATTATTTGCACTTTTTACAATTTATTTCCGTAAATGAATGTTTTCTACAGATAACTGAATTACATTTGTTACATTTGGTAGCATACATATTATGGAAATCGCGCGAGTTTTTTAAGTCTCAAAATGCCCAAAATACAGGATGAGGGTTAAGTAAAAAATAAAGGGAGCTTTTTTTAACCACTGGTGCCTGTACATGTTTTCATGGCACTCAATTCGAAATATTGCCACTGGAATAAAAATCAAACCACTGACTTACTAACGTTTTGTTTTTGTAATTTTCCTTAAATCCGAATATATCCCATCAAGACCAGCCTGTCATACAGCTGATGACAGTATGATTATGCGTGGCTGATGCGATCATCCATCGCTGTGTGTATGGAAAATATGAACATCAAAACAGTGTTACCATTATTATGTCAAAGCAGATCTGTATAGCTTTTTCTGTAGTATTTATCAAAGAGCTTTGGGATTTTATGCTTTGAGAACCAAAAAATGAATTTGAATATGTAAGTTGTTGCCGCTTGGTTTTTGTGTTTTCCATTTTTCTTTCTTTTTTTTCTGGAAAACAGTTAAACAATTTTGGGCTTTTTGTGCTTTTTAATAAAGGTTTATTTGCGCCAGATAAATGTTGGGTGCGGAAGTGAATAGTCTCTTTGATTGGGTTTTAGGTTATATCTCGTAAACCAATCGTTTCTGACATATGACATTGATACAACAGATTACTCGAAATCGAGGTGGTATCCAGTTTGTACACAATTATTTGTATTATGTTCAATAATTTTTGTTGTTTTTAAATCTGCGAATGGTAACCCTTTTAACTACATAGAAGTGGTTAAGTTTTGTTGCTTTCCTATATAAAAGTCTTGTGCGAATAATTTTGTGAACATGTATATGATCTCTAAAGTGTCTTGAAAAGATTTTCTAAAACTGTGCTAATTATTTTATCACCACTGTATATGTATGCATAATGTATACGTACATGCGTTCTTAATAGCTAGCGCCACTAAATGATGCCACCCATTTGGCGTCTCTGGCTTTCTTGGCTCACAAACTGTGGAATTATAATTGCAATTCTTTTTCAATTTATATAACAGCGAATAATATGGGGCACATGAACAGAATATTCTATGCGCGTACGTACGCATAAAAAGAAAATCTAAATTCGATGCTTCTTCTGAAATAATTAGAGTTTGGCTGCATTGTTTGGCAAAATTAACTAAAGCCCACAACACAAGGAAATATCAAGTACTCGTACATAATTTTATATAACAACGTTCGTATTTCTTCTGCTGATGTGCGATGTCGAGAATGATGAGTTTTTTTTTTTAATTAATTAGCTATTGCCGTTGGTATCTGCAAATTAAACGCTTTTTTTACTTTGGTTTTATTAATTTATGATAATTGAAAGCAAAAATCTTTGAAATTCTTATAATCACATCATCGATATGTTTAAGGTTTAAGCTCATGGCAATGACACTCCTCCGAGCGTTGATTTGTTGACTGACGCGCTTTGCCTGTGAAATTGATTCCATCTTCGAAATTCCTCTTCTGGTGGAAGTATACGAGTGTATAATTAACTCGGGCTTCGTTGGGAGACATCTACTTATACCATGAGACGTTTATTTATATTTCTCTCAAAGCTGTTTATTTTTATTAGTATAACTGAAATGTCCATATTAGCATGTTTAAATGAGCTATTGTATTTCGTAAGGTCATTCTTTCGTTGGCGTACAAGTACGTGTAGATTTTTATACTTATAGCTGCCAAGTCGTTTTGGGAATCTCTCCATACTCGTTGATCCTGTGTGAATGTGTAGGAAATATCTGTCTAAATGGGAAATTGGCATTGTATCCAAGACAGGTGATGGTATAGGAACTGGTATTTTTTCGGAACAGTTCAGCCTGGGCACCGTAGCGCAAGTGGTTAGTGCGTCGGACTACTGTGCCAGCGGTCTTGGGTTCGAATCCCGCCGCGAATGTCTGACAAGCATCAAAGAGTATCATTTGTCACGATTGAGCTTCTCAACTCGCCGTTCGGAGTCGGCAAAAAACTGTAGGTCCCTTCCATTCGTGCAAAAATATAACACGCACACACAAATGGTTGCGAGAAGCAGGCCCAGGTTCACCTCGAGCTGTAGCGCCAACTAAGTAAGTAAGTAAGTAAGTTCAGCCTGAACGTGTCGTTAAGACTTCCAGATCACTGTAATTTTTCCCAGGCGGAGGTGATGGTTATTCGTGAAGCCGCTGAGTGACTGTCGATGAAGTTGATGTACAATCGGGACATTATTATTTACACCGGTAGCCAAGCAGCTATCAAAGCACTCGAATCACCAATTATAAGATCAAAATTGGTTAGGCACTGCCGCGCATCTCTAAACGAGATATCGAGTAGATGTATGCTCAAGCGCTTTGCTGGGTTCTTGGTCATAGTGATATACCAGGAACTGTGAAGCAGACGAACTTGCCAGATAAGGTACAAAACTAGGGAATTTTACCATAGAAAGTGAATCTCATGTACCAATTGAAACAATAAAACACAAAATCACTACGCAAGCACAGCAATAGGCTAATGAAAGATGACGTAACCTTGATACGTGTAGCCACGCCAGACAGACTTAGCCTCAGCTAAATTTACAGCCGGCTAAACATTAGCAGAGCAAATATCGGCATCCTAGTTGGCGTATTGACAGGTCATTGTGCAGCAATAGGCAGACATCCCAACAGGCTGAGAATCCTCGCTAATGACTTCTGTCACAGCTGCATGGATGAGAAGGAGAAGCATTCACCTATCATCACCAGCACTCTCCTCCTTAAGAAAAAAGATTCTGGGAGAATACTTCTTTGCAGACCTTCCAGATATTTCCTCAAGGGATATCAATAAGATATGGAGATTTATTCAATTAATTTAAATAGTTCGAAGAGTACCGATAAGAATCGGCTCCTGTGGCAACACAATGGATCTTCTTTGATCTAAGTGAATCCTACCGAATGCAGTGGATAGCCACCTTACCTAACTTAACCTATTCTTTAGTCTTGTACGTTCATATTAATATCGAATGCGTAGGTTTGCGGCTGGGTTCTTTAGCCGCAAATTGACCTTTTTTTTACGACAAGAGACTATGGCCAGAATTTTTAAAAGTATCCGCTATAAGCTATACGATTGGTCTTTTTAACTTAGCAATAGACAAGAAATACTCGTAGCTCCCCTATGTAAATCTACGTCTACCACGGATTGGGCAATTTTCTCACGCTGCCATTATGTTACTCTTGGGTTTAGACGATGAGTGCTATCTAGAAACCCTGAAAAGTCATTCTGATATTTATGTACCGAATAGTGCAGGGCAGAACGAGTAAAAACTTTCAAATAGTAGGTAGATACGTTTAGTAGGTTAAGTATTCGTTAGAAGTTCTGAAAATACAAACAATTGCCCGTTTTAATGATGGAGCTAATATCCCACTTTTCATCAACTCTTGGTGGATGCACAAGAATGAATGTTATTTTTCAACTATTTTCTAGCTAGCCATTGAATGGGCCTGAATTTATTTCGTGCTTTGCGTGAATTAGTTTTTCAATATTTTAATATTTAAAACAAATGTATGTATGTGATTCATTTTAAATCACAACACGTATCGTTCTTTTCCAGTTATGGCATCGTTTCCATATTTCAAAAGTAAACGCGATAGCTTGTGAATTTATTGTCGAAACATTATACACATATTTATACATACAATATGTATGTACATTTGTACCTATTGTTGGCATGAATCGAAAACATTACAAAAGTAATTTATGTTTCTAAATGACATTCGATTCAAATGATATTAAAGCAATTAATACCTGATAATATACGTATTTAACGTATGTAGGTAGGTACACATGCACAGTCAGCGACCAAATAAAGTTTAATTTAAAAAATATATTTTTGATAATCGTCACATTAAAGGTCCATGTCACGTCCATGGCTGATGTCAAATCCTCTACTGGCTGAAGAAAATAATCAAACAAACAGTGAATAATAAGAAACATCTAAAAAAAAGTACTGCACCCATGTTTTGAAACTTATTGAGAACTCATGAAACAAAAAATTTCGGCCTCTAGAAAGAAAGTGTTTCTGTAACTGAGATCGGAAACCTGAAAAAATAGTTTCGTATTCCGATGGAAAAATTTGACATTGCAAAACAAAACAACTGAAATCGAGTTTTATTCCTTAAATTGTGTCAGTTAGAATTATTATTATTGTTTTGGAAGTGCATTTTGAAAATCAAAAAAAAAAAAGTTTGGTATTGCTCTTATAATTGCTGAAAGTCATGACACGCGGAATATGATGAGGATTCAAAGCAGATATTTAAGAGACTCGGGAAATCCATTTGAAATGCCAGAGGAAAGATTTCGGGAAATCTTTAGGTTCAGTAGGCTGTCAGCACAGTCATTGCTTCAAGATCTAAGTCCCCATATGACTAAAGGACAAAGAAATACGTTTGTGCCAGTCCCCAATCGTTACTGAAACAGATGAATGCGAGAAATTGTATTTTTATTCAATTCACAACGTTCCGTCGAAAAATGTCTCGATGCGAGAGTTACAGAACATGGTAACTGTATACATAACCCGTGGAGAATAAGAGTATTTCATTAAAAAACAAATATATCGCAACGAACAGTATCGTTTACACTACACGGTATGTTCAAATATAAATTAAGTGCAATCAAAGCGCCTACGTTCTTTGGTAGATTTAATGCTAGCCAATGTAAAGACCCATTACACTATGGCTTGGGCCAAAATAACGTTGAAAATGGAACAGACCTTAACCGAGTTGGTGTTCGTCATGCTTCATATAGTCAAGTACACACAGTACTGTGCTAATTAATTGGGACAGTCATTTGTATGAAATATAATCATTTTGTGTTGGCTTTTACGAAGGTAATTTATATTGGATTCATTTAATAAAAGTTAGGCCTCATAGGGCTTTTGTCAATTATTTTATTAGATTTGTTCAATTTGGTTTATTTAAATTTGAGCGAGATTTCTACAAATGTTGAAGTTTCTAAATCATATGTTGCAAGGATCAAAGCGCTGCACAAGGCTTCAGGATCAACTGCAACGGGTCAGACAGGATACTGCGGATGAAAACGCAAAACCACGGATCATTTAACGAACGGTGGGCTGGTGGATTTAGACCCAACCTTTGGCTGTGATAATTCTTTGTTTTGCATGTTTTTTTTTTATCATTTTTGTCCGACAAAAAATGGTTTTTACTACAATTTCTATTAATTGTACGTGAAAAAGTTGTTTTACATTACTTTTAGAGAATTGGTCAAAGATAATAGTTTTAAAAAAAAAGAAGTTTTTTATTAAGTAAAAGTTTGAGAAAGTTTAAGTAAAAAATTTAAAAAACCGAATTTCATAATTCTGAGTCACAACTTGTTTGTGGCTTTACATGAAGTCTTTAACATCTGTCATGTGCTTCTGGTTGGCTCTCCAAAATGTACAAAACTATTTTTGTGGGTGTAGTAGTTCAGAAGTAGCAGTTTCAGGAGGTGCCTTTTTTCGACGGGCTATAACTTAGAGCCATACGATTTTTGATTGCTAGAACTTCAGGAATCTCCAGTTAAAGGATTATACCTCTACGGCTTTACTAGCATGTTTAAGCACCATGCAATGGGTGGCTGTGGCGTAGTGGTATTCGTCGTCGCTTGTCACGCTGAAGGTTCACGGTTCAAAGCTAGATGTCTCCGAAAATTGTATTTCTCACGAAATAAAAAATAAGTTCATCAGTTTCAGAAGTTAATGTCAAAACCTACTGCGGTAGGATGATGGTATGGCTGAAGAAAATGATCGCACAAAAAATTAATAAAATCTGGAAAAAACTTCTGTGAATCATAAGCTACGATAAAACTTTCAATAATACACAACTCTCCCATAGAGTTAGTTGAAACCTAACATCTAACTTCCTATCACTACTCCGATCTGTCTGTCTCTCGTTCATGTCCTTCATGTGCTCGCGCTGTGTGTAAACATTATAAGGGTATTCATAACCCCTTTAATGTGTGTAAATTAAAAAAAATAATTTATAGTAAATTCAGCAGATTGTATAGTATATAAATAAACTTTTTTGTGTCTCAGACTGTATACATCAGGATAGACTACATTCATAGTCTATACAAAACAAAATAAAATCGAAAAAAAAGATTGGAAAAATAAATCACAGCGGAATACATTTTACCTCTTTATCCAATTTCATTTCACTGTATTGAAAATTAATTTAATTCATTAAAATACAATTTCGATTATCTCTGCATATTTATGTTTTATAATTGCAGTTTTTGTTTTATTTGAAACATTGATTGGTGAAATTGTAGTTAACAAAATGAAGAAATTATCAATTTGGCTGCTGAGAGAAGCTAGGAAGGTGTGTCCATATACATTAATTAATGAAACCATGATAAATAAACTTATGCAGAGTTTGATAAACCTGAAAGCACATCATTTATATAATGTTTATGCAGTAATAACTTGCATAACTTCGGTGTCTAAGATGAAGTTTAATGGTGCTCGGTCAAAACACGAATGCAAAATTAATATGTAGGTACAGCATTCAAAGATGACCTAATCTAGGTTTTAAACTTCAAATGGTCTGGGATAAATGGAAGACTTGAGCTTACTGAGATAGCAGACTGCCGCGACACTTTAAATGTTTCTCCAACATGTAGTATAGTCCAGTATCAGGCTTCACTGACGGTATGTACAATTTTGACATGATTGCGACCTGAAATGTATGTAACATATTATGAAACGCATCTAGTTCAAAAGTCGGAATTCAAAAAATTCTCCCAGCTGCTCTGAAAATTATAAAAAAGATGTGTTTAACTTGTGACATTGAGACGAGTGTCCATCCGTAATGAAATACTCATCCATGGCGACCATAAGAACGCCACAACCAAGAATATTCAAACTTTCATTAGGAAGAAGAAGAAGATAAAACATCTTTTGTGTCGACAGTATCTTATGGTTGCAGTATCAGAGATTGAGAAAGTTCAATTGGATAATGTTGATTTCATACTGGCAGTTCCAACAAACAAGCAGCCCAAGCATGAAGTTGAGATACGAGGGTAAGGTGACGCAGAGATGGCGTTCCAATCAGCAAAAATGTATGTTTCCTGCCATAAAATGCGGTCATAAAATTCTTCGTTTTAGATGGATTAACCCCCAATGAAATTCATCCAAAGTTTACAAAAGTTAACGGAAACTCTGCTGTCTGCTCCTTCCATATATAAGTATCGACGATGACCCACGTGAAGGACGGCCAGAAACCGCAACCACATCCGAAACCATCGAAAAAGTGCATGATATCGTGTCGGACGATATGCGAGTGAAGGTGAATGATATAGCTGAGGCTGCTAGGATATCGGAAGAAAGGGTGTGAAACCACATTAGTGATGTGAAAGCTCTGTGCAATATGTATGCCGAATTCGCTGAATGCGGAATGCCGAACAAAAGCAATTACGCAAATGATTTTCGCAGCAATCTTTGGGCCGATTCAGTAGGGATTTATATTTATCACCATGGATCATGGATGAGACATAGGTCCACCACTACACGCCAGAAACAAAAAAGCAGTCGAAGCAGTGGATGGAAGCCGGTGGTTCAGCGCCAAAGAAAGCGAAGTCGATCGCATCTGCCGGAAAGTTCAACGTCAGCGTGTTTTGGGATGCGAAAGGGATCTTGTTAATTGATTACCATGAAAAAGGCAGAAAAATTCCTGGCGGATTATATTACTCCGACCTTCTTGACCAGCTGGATGCCAAAATTCGCGAAAAGCGGCCTGGCTTGAAGAAGAAAAAAACCATGTTTTACCAGGACAATGCACCTGCACACAAGTGTGCGTTGGCGATGGGAAAACTGCGGGATTTGGGGTACGATTTTCTCTGGCATCCCCCCAATTCTCCTGATTTGGCACCTTTAGACTTCCATCTGTTCCCAAACTTGAAGAAATTTGTTTCTGGTAAGCGCTTCGCATCCAATGAAGAAGTTGAGAGGGCGGTAGATGAATAATGTCACAGCCTTCCAGACTCTCACTTCCAGGGGGAATACTGATGTTGGAGAAACGCTGGACCAAGTGTGTTGAAATCAAGGGAGTTTCTGTAGAAAAATAAAATCATTTTTTAACTGAAAATCGCAGTCTTGTAACCTTACCCTCGTATTTCTCAACGCCTTCCCGTTCCGTTGATGGCTGTCTAGTGACTGTAGTGATTGACAACACCAATTTAAACGTGTGAAAACCTTATCTTGAATAAATTGTTAGGTCCAAAGTCTAGCTTCTTGTTATTTTTTCACCGCAATTCAAACCCATTTTGAATGGATTGCAATTTATTTGCAGACACATATTTTGTACGATTCGCAAGGATTTTCTCATCTAACTTCTTCAAGAGTGACAAAGAAAGTAAACTCAAGACACACACACAGAAATTGCACATTATTCCTGAAGGACATTTCCGTAAAAGCAATCAGCTAACTGACAAAGCGTCAAAGTGGCTAAAACATAAAAGCCAAAACAATACTGTGTGAAGGTATGTTTCCTTTTGCAGGAATTACATCCATTCCAGCAGACACGCGGGTCTTATTTATTATTCCAGAAGAAACAAAAATATGCTAACCTCAAACTACGCTCCACAAACGATACCACTCGTACAAGTATGTATGCTCGCACTACAGATGAGCGATTTCCTTGTGTGTGCGCACCTTTGGTGAGGTATTCTTTTTGTATTACCTGAGCTGGAGTACTGCAGCGGGTTCTAGTATTTGCACTCGACCAAAAATAAGCAATTTATTCATGCCACAAAATAACAAGTGGATGTGAATCCACCGCACGCCATACTACAAACAACAAGAACGCCGGATCGGGTTAGGGGGAGCAGAACCATATCCCGGTGAAGGGACTGCTTACTTATGGGCTGACATGAAGCATCTTCTTTCCGAGGTTATTTGCCTGTGCATACTGCACACCACTCTTGGTGGCTCACAGTGTGTCGAGAAGCATGCACGATTTATTTTCTTCTCCAGCTTTTGCTTCGTCGTCGTCATCGTCGTTGGCTTGAACGCTAATGCACTTCTACGTGTTCTTCCTTGTTTTAGGCTTACCTATGGTTACAATTGTGTGCGTGTGGAAATTGTTCTTGACTTTTTCTCCGGAAGAAGGTAGACAAAGCCCCTATTATCCTGGCGACTTTTAAGGATGGGTCCAGGTTTGGTTTGTCTTATCTGTTAGAGGACCATAATAAAGCAATATGTGAACAGTGGCATTTATAATTGTGTGTACTAATGCTTTCTGCGCTAAGGAACAGATGCAATGGCACGCGGGGGGTGGTGTGGATATCGTCTGTCTAGATGCGCTACTCGGCCGATGATTAATGAGCTGCTGGGAAGGGTCATGAGTGAGCACAGTATATTACAGTGTCTGAACGAAACGCCATGTGAAAGGGGCTTTTGATCTTTGTAGTGCGTCCTGGTTGCTTCTTAGCGGGAGAAAAAATATCACAAAGGTCAGTGATATGTGGAAACTCATCGTAAATATTCTCCCGCAAACGTTGTTTTTTGATATACGAAAACGGTTGGTTTTTTAAAAAGAAGAGTTAATTATTATTTTTGCTTATTCTGCAGATTGGGTATCTGAGAATGTATGTAAGTTTCTCAGAACGGCGTGGTGGCGATCCCATTCCGTGCTTTGTTTTAGAAAATGTTTTCCGATTTTAATTATTTTTTTAATTATTTCAACAAGCACGGCATCTAGCTGCTGCATTCCTGGGAGATAACATTTTTTTAAAGACGGAATTGGATGTACAAAAGCTTGGCAACAAATAACCTTTTCCTTGGATTGCAGCAGACAGCTGGAGCAGAAGAAGCTGTTTGTGTCGCATGAATTGCATTCTTTAATTACGTGGCCATTGGAGTAAGACAATGTTCTCTGGCACACTTAAAGTTTTAAAGTTTTAAGAAGTTAATGTGATAGTGAAAAGTAAAGGTTTTATAGAGGAACATTAAACAAATGATTAAGAAAACAATGGAGTGGGATGGATGATGATTATATTGTCGTTCGAAAATACTTAGCAATTGGGAATGGGAGTACTTAAAACAGATTCTTAATGCAGGTTTTTTTGAATGCGCCAAAGTTGCAACATATATGTATGCATGAAGTGCTCCGTGCCCAAAAACGGAACACTAATGGAATCAGTTCGGTGTCTGTCTGTCTGCCTGTCTGTCTGTCTGTCTGTATGTCTATCTGTCTGTCGCGGGCCTTTTTCTCAGAGACCATTTGACGTAGACTATTGAAATTTTGAACTGTGGACCTGAACTTAAAAAGTTGAATTTTGACATTGGGTGGGTTAAATGAGAAGTTAAAAAAAACTAATTTTGAGGTCATCGTGTGGGATGTCAAATGAAAGCTCGTTACAGCACGAATTCAAAAATGTATGAAATGTTTTTTTGTGCTCCTTTTTTCTTGACATTTTTTCAAAAAAATGTAAAAAAATTGCTTTCCTGCTTCATTATTTCCAAAGTTATAGCTCAGAAAATCGAAATAAAATCGCAAACATTGACAATAAAGTGTAGATTGAACTAAAATTATCAGGACCGTATTACGTTCGACAGTTTTTTTTTCCATTAATTTTTTTGTATACTCACATTACCAACTGTTAACATATCCTGAAGTGACGTAGCCCTACACAAATCATATAAAAGTGAATACGTGAAGGGAAATTTGTATGCGTGAGAGTAAAAATTGAATGTTTGCGCTTAGAAGTATGTCCCAAAACTTCGCTTCCGGTGTAACTATTAAGCTTAGACTTAAACCATTGATTTTAAACACATAATGAAGTCTTGATGGTTTCCTATACATTATAATATAGGTGTCTCTACTTTTACTACATTGGGAAAAAATGAATTTGTGTATAGACACCAGAGGGAGACAAATCGCAAAATTCCACGCATTTAATACAATTCAATGAATAAAGAGACGAAGACTAAAATCTGATGCATGTGCGTACATTGCTTGTATTCTTTATTTGTTGTTTAGTGTGGATGTATAATTATTCTTCTGAGCAGATGAGAAAAAGCATCAGATAGGTACATATGTATTTTTATCAAGTTGTGTCCATACATCCATCAGCATACTCATAAATCTGTTACAAACGTACATATATAAAAATAACTGATAACGTTGTTTCTTATTACGTTAATTTTTTTCATTGTTAAGAGGTTTGCCAAGAAATAGTTGTCAAAATACACAGTTTGTAATGTTTGTCAGTGTAACTGGATTTATGTTAACTCTAAATCTTGAAATCGGCTATTATCTTGTAGAGAATTACGCGAGAAATGCTTTGATAGGTTTAGACTAGAGTATTTTTCTTTTCTAAAAACTCTAATTGCATCTGTCACCGGAAATGCAATATATTTTCTGTCAAACTGTGTATTTAATTAATTTAAGCATTAAAATATGTGCAAACATGTGTGTATTGATTGATTAATCGACCTACACGTTTTGTAGAATTTGCATTTCTTGTCAGTTGATTAATGATTTTCCTGTACTCCAAGGAATTCGTTTATTTGCTGATGACAGCCAGTCTTGATAGTGGTAGGTTGTGTGTGTTTCCCATTTTGCGTTTCATCGTAATCATATTTTTTTGTGATAAACCTACATTCATACATAGTAACGAGTATGGAAGTATGTACATATATGAACCAGTAGAGATCGATCGTACATACATATATATGTAATATGGATACGTTTATAGAGATTAAACAGTTTCATCGTAAAACTTTTAAATCATATTTAGATATCATCAATTTGTACGTTTGTCGAATGGATAAAGTCGTACGCCACCCCCCACACTGAAGTATCTTGAAGAAGTCTTTCCATTCCTTGCTGACACTCTTATTTGAAATCATTTTTATGGATTTATCAATTAAAGAGTTTATACATTGTAAATAATAAAGTCCCGGTCTGTCTGTCTGTTCGAATTAATCTCAAGAACCACGGTAATTATTTTGAAACAGCTTTCACTTGGATATAGACAGAGCATGCTTTAAGGAAGGTTTAGGTTTAAATTAAGGTGTAAGAGTTCAATATATGATCGAAGGCACAACGATAAGGATTTTAGTGAAAGGACTTTAATGGGGCTGTTAACTAACTTACAACGTAAAAAGGACGAGTCCAGGATAAAGCCCATTTATCGCCAATGAGAAGCAAAAAATTTAGTTTTACGTGGTGTAATATTTATTCATTTATTATTTTCATCGCGCGCTAAAATTAGATAATTAGCATATATTTATGTATTTAACCAATTTTTTTCGACGACAAATTGATCCACAGAAAAGCAGCTGATTAAAATAAGAGAGAGATATAAGAGAGCCCGATTTTTGCTGTAGAAAATTGTGGACGTCAAGTTTAACGAATTCCCGATTTAACGAATTTCCAAAATAACGAATCAGATTTTTTTCCATTGATGGCTCTATATTTCGAGTGAAGCAATAAACGTCCGCTCGGTTTAACGAATGCTTTACAATTTCTGGTTAAAAACAAATAGTTTGTCATTTTTGTGCATTTATCTCTACTTCTGTTATTTTGTCTATATGAATTGATTTATCTTTTCTTATAATAAATATATTGGTGGGATTATAAGTGAGATAAAACGATGATTAATTTTCAATTTTCGGATTTAAATTTGGATTTCAAAATAAAACATTTCTTCCAAATGGTTTGGAAAAAACACCGTCGCTGTTACTTCTGTGGGGTTACTTCTAACACTTTTTATTAAAGTTGATGGTGGTCCCAAAATTTTGCAAATTAGTTAGCCAAACCTGTTTCAAATCGAAGAGCAATATTTCACCTACAAAATCCATCCACCAAAAAAGTTCTACAAAGTCTGCTCAGAAATTATCAAAATATCGCATTTATAAAATAAAAGGGGTTGTTACAACTTACTCCGACGAGGTAAGTTGTAACATAGGCCGGGGTAAGTTGTAACAAAAATAATGAAAACTGGTATCATGAGTTTTTTTTAAAAAAAATATTAATTTTTTTTGAGAACATAATAAAAAAAATGTAAAAGCTCTTAAGAACATATGAAATCACAATTCACTTGATAAAAAAACTGAAAAATAAATAAAATAAAGTACGTGCATAGGTAGAGGTGGTGGTTTCGGTGGAAAGAAAAAAATCGCGCAAAGATTGTGCACCTCAAATAAACGTATTTTGATGTAGTTAAAGATATTTAATTTATATCCACCCTGTGGAGTTTAAGAAGAGGATCAGTTCTCCAATCCTCTTCTCGGATATCCCTTTAAGGTCATCGAAGAAGGGTTTGTCCGGTATGCGCTACCTAACTCTCGTTCATTTGTTTCTGACCTATTGTAATTTGGCCATATCTTTCTGGATATGACACAGTTTGTAAGACTGGCCCACCTGAGAACAGCTACTTTTAAGAAGTGTGAGAATATATTGCCCTTAACAGCGCCTATAGGAATATGAAAATCATTTATTGTCCGTTTTCTAGTGAGCTGTTAAGCGCTGACCGTCGTTAACATGTTACAATTTGCACCGAAAAAATGTTACAACTAGATCCGCCAACAAATTTAACACAAACACTATAAAAAATAAACCCGAAATTCGCACAAACCTAACATATGTATGTGTATACACAACCTTTGCCAAAACATAAATGCATATCTACAAAAAATAATTGGCACTATATCTCTTGCGTGTGAATAGGAATACCTACCAAACATACAAAACAAAAAAAATAAAATAAAAGTTACAAATCTCTCAATTTCGTGGACCCCACCCACAACTTTTTCCACTGACGATCAATTCAAAGCGGAACTAGACACGTCGTTTGCTTTGGAAACGACGAATATTTTTCTCTTTCATGCGACTTTTAATTTTAAGTAGAACCCTTTAAATTAAGGCTTTTAATTTAAGGCATGCCATATGCCTCTTGTCTATTGCATGGGACAAGGAAGGTGCAGTCTAGCGCAATACGAAAGTGCTGGAAGCATTCGATGTATTAAAAAACTGTATGACAAAGATGAAATTATAATTGCATCAATTAAAGATTTGCAGCAATCTAAAAGCCGAAGAAATCGAAAGAGTTGGCGGAATGCCATCCCCTTTTAGCAATTTGCTCCACTTCTGACATCAATAATTTTTGAGTCAGTTATTGCAACAACCTCAATATCAGCAACTACCCGAATTTCTATAAGTTGCTTTTATTGAGGTTGTACTGTATTTTCAAAAAGGAGTTTGACCTTTTTTTAATTTTTTCTGCGTAGCCAGTTCAAGAAAATTCATAAAACACACCATGAAAAAGTATTTTTATAGATGTGAATTCCAGGAAAAGTTTTACTTAATTGCCAATTCCCGCACTTCCAAGAAAAGATAAAATAACTGAGGGCGCCAGACTCGCCATCGCCACCGCATGTACTCGTATCACGATCATTAGGCAATGATCTCATTGTTTTTCGGTCCTTTAAAATTAAGCTGGTGCAATAAAAAAATGCATTTATGCACAAAACCCCAAATGTATTACTGTACTCTTCTGGTATCTAAATCAAAAATAAAATCGCATTTATTATGTCAATGGGGTGCTCTCCGCAGGATAGATTTTCAATTGTGTGGCACTGAAACTGGGACGCCAAGAAAACCAACCCAATGACCTTAGAGATGCGAATTTCAATGTGTATGTCTAGTGCATGTATCTAGATCTACACACGAACGACGATGTATGTACATATGTATGTGGATACAAGTTGCAAATTAAGTAAAAGATTTATTATGCTGGCGCCACAACTCTTGGCGAATTGCTTCTGTGTCAATATTGATTAATTCTTTGCTGTAGTCGCTTAGTGCAGTTATCTTAGTTCTTGCGTTGGGTTGCCTTGCAACAGAGGGTGGATATTTCGTATTTATGTATTTTTAAGTACCTACTTTTTTTTTATCTAAGGATTGAATAGCTAATCGTATATACACAGTTAAGAAATAAACAAATATAAATCACAATGATCTGTTACTGCACATACATACATATGTATGTATGCAAATTTTGATTTCTGTCGAGAGGATTCCATCCCGCAAACTCTTGCAATGTGTTCAATGCACTTTGGACTTCATAATGCGTAATACGAATGTGAATCCTATGAATCGGTATGACAAACTACTGGCATGACACTACTTGTCCCAATTGTCCTCCGCTCCGTTCTGTCAAGAGGCAAATGATTCACATTTACATTCATATGCCCTGACGCTCTTATTTGATTTAGTTGGGGTACACCAACGCGGAACACAAATGTCATACGCGTTGATGCCTCTTCCTGATAAGAGTTCCATTTCGCAAACAAACCCCATTCAGCTAAATGAGAAATAGTTCTGCTTTTCTGCCAACGAACGCTCCACACTACACCATCACGTACATATAGTTTATGGAAATGCATTGCGGTGTTGCGGGAGGGTTGGTGTTGAAGAGCATATGGAATAGACTTGTTGAAAGTTATTACAAGTGCTGTGCAGGGGGCGGGGGTTGGCAAATGTGTTCTCCTCGGTCTCTTCGAAATATAACAATTAATGTCGAGTGTGTGGCTGATGGGGAGGGAGGATTGTAGGTGAACATTGAGTGGTGCTTTACTATACGAGGCGAATAGTTTCACACACTATAAGTGAGTTCTTGTTGGAGAACGTGTCGGACATTGTCGTTGAGTATTTTGATGGCTTTTATAAAACAACCTCAAGGTTAAATGTTAAAACGTTTTTTTTTTTCTGTTTTGAAAAAGCATAAAGTTTTATTCATTTAAGTTTATAGACAGTCACACTCTTTTTCTATGCATTTAATACATTGCCAAGGACTAGTGGTAACGTCTTAAGGACACTTTTCTTTTTTTATTTTTTTTCGTTTTAATAGCACAAATGAATAGACAGTTTTCTTGCGAGAATATCTGTCACTTTATTTTTAAAAATCTGAAGAAGCTTTTAAAGGAGAGAGAGTTTGTACATGCTTATTCGCTCCTCAATCTAGACCGATCTAGTATACCTGTATACACGATAAAGGTAAAAAAAAGGTTTTATGAGAAGGGCTGGCCATAGATGGTCTAACATGGTAGGATATTTATTTATTTATTTATTTATTTATTTAAACATCAATATAGCATTTTAAGACTATTCGTCTTTTTGAGTAACACTACAGTATAAAAATATTTAATATTAAGCTTTAATTTACTAGTGTCTAATCGCTAAGCCCTAAATCCCTACTGATATTAAATTTGTTATATGTTTATATGTATTATGTACATGAAGTCAATTACAATTTCAGAAGAAAAAAAGAATAAAAATATCTATCTAAGGCACTTTGGCCGGCACTGGACCATAAAAGGACTAGTGAAATCCTTAAACTCAGCATTATAGATATCGAACATATTCTATGCGAATGTCAGGGCTTAGCACGTAGTCGCAGGAGCATTTTGCGCTGCTACTTTTTCAGTAACCTAAACGAGGTAGTCCAAATCAACCCTAAAATTGTTTAGGGTAGTAAAATGCTTTGAGGAAATTGTGGCGGCTTAGGTGCCATCCTGTGATGGATTTTTAGGGTTGTGATGTGCTCTAAAGAAACATTTAATCTAGTCTGGGCGAAGAAAACAATGTCACCATCTTCTGGATAACAGGACACCTGGGGATAGCAAGTAACGAAGAGGCGGACAAACTTGCCAGAAAAGGGGCTGCTACACCGTTCGTGGGACCTGAACTCTTCTGTGAACACATCATAAAAGAGGACCTACGATCACTGGAGAAGACAAACAGGAGTAAGTCCTGGATAACAAATAAGGGTCAATTAGGAAGTAACTGTTGGGTAGTAACTAGAGAAATTTTTCACATGTCTAGCAACTTGCAGTGTGATACGATTGCTATGTTGTGTTGTCGAAGTTTATCTGCACACATCTTCCAATGCGTTTTTGTTTCTATATTTTCTTCTAAAGGGTGACCAGATAGGAACAATAGAAAAAAAAAATGTGTGTGTCAGTCACACGCGGTAGAAGTGAAACTTTTTTAAAAATGGTGTATATATTATTTGTACATATGTATGTACATTATAATCATATAATTTTACGAATGAGATAAATACGGAGAGAAACAGATTGCGAGAGCGCGAAGAGCGAAAAGGACGGACAGAAGAAAGATATCACACATACATACATCATTCAGCATGGACAACTGAATTTAATATTTCTACAAATATAATTTTTTTGATGCACCAAGATTACCAAAAGTTTGAATAGCTATGTAGTATGTACCTACATAGCTTCATCTTCAAAATGTTTCTCAAGTTGACTTTATCAACTTGGTAAATTTTGAGATTTTAAATGATGTTTCATCATTTATTTAACATAAATACTTCTTTAGGTATATTTGCCGACGATATAAAGATCAGTACAACCGCTACAACCATAAATATGTGTAGGCTTCAGTATCAGGTGCAGTAAAAATGGCTTAAGTCCTTAGACTAATCAAGTGTCAGTACCTACATTACAGGAAAAGGATACCGAGTGTTCAAGTAATTCGTATCAATTCATTCTTTCTGTTGGCGTATTTAGGTTCGCCCTTAACTTTGACAAAGCATATCTATAAACCACATTGTGAATAGATAATACTCGATGTTAGGTTTTGTGATGGTAGTGTAAAGAATTGAAACGACCTTATGTCACTCTTTCACTCTATGTTGTCAGTGTTGTCAGTCCTTCTCTCGAAAATGCTTCGCATGTATGGACGCCTTACTGTAAGAATCACAATTGAAGCCCTCCAGCGAATCTTCATTCGCTTCGCATCAAATGGGTCGATCCATTGGATGAAACCTTGTCTTTGAGACGGGTTAATAACGACATCAATTTTATGCATCAACTGTTTTCATGTCTGATGTACATACTTTTGCCCCGATTTGCACTTTTGCGAGTGGAGAAGCTCCTCATGACAAATAATACTCTTTGATTGCTTATTCAAAAGAGGTGGTACCCTGAAAAAACTTTTAGGTGTTTGCTGGGATTGAACCCGGGCAGCATGCGTAGTAGTCCAACGCACTGATCACCACGGCCACGGCGACCACAATTACCTGCGTAGATTAGTAACCGCATGCTCCGCAACCGCGTGAATAAGCTCCATAATTTTAATATTAGCTTCATTGGCTTTAATTGGAACAAAATTACAATAAAAACTAAACTATGTACTATGTATAATACTTTACTTAATAAAAACAAACAATCGTTTTTAACCATCCTTACATGTAAATATCAATCTTATTTTCGTTCAAATAGTCAATAATCGTACTTTGCATTTTTGGCACAGAACAGCAAGCAGCAACTAAATCACAAAATTCATATTTTCTCGAAATCCAGACAAAGAAATATAATGCATACATATTATAGCTTGCGCAATGTTATGACTTTTGTTTTGGCTTATTCACTGTATGCTTTTGAGCACATACACACTCACACACATACAATGGGTCTTACTCATATGATTTCATTCAAATTTCTCCTACCTACTTGAAAAGAGAAATAAATCCGTCATTCTCGTAACTCGTAAGTCATAAGCTCAGCAGCTCGTACGTAGTAAAAGTCAAATCCAATATTTTAGTTCTCAATCTCATTCATATTTTCATTCCTCACGCTCTCAATATTTCAGTTCGAAAAGAGCTTGATGGGAGTGGTTTCACATACAATGCTATCATGTATGAGCGCGCTAGCACTGTGTATACCACCCGAAACCCCACTAAGTAGCACACACATGCACTTACACTGCGTGAGCGGTGAGCGGCCGCCCGACTGAGCTGGGCTGTGTACAAAGCTGAGACTCAGTGTAGACTCCGTAGACGGTGTAGAACTGTAGAGTGTAGGAAATTTATCTCATTCTAACGCGTGCTAATACGTTGGGTTCTGAAAGAGATGCAATGTTTTTCGTGACGAATTTTCGTTACACGATTTTCAGTTCACACCGCGAGCTAAGAAGTTTCACTTCAAAAAATAAATAAAACAACAACCTTGTGAGATATAAAATTGGTTCTGGCTTTATTTTGAAGCTACAGTGGCGAGCATATAAATAGGGAAAAACAACCAAAGACAGTAATTTCTGTGTGTTTTGCTTAAACTTTAAACAACTGGAAAACTATCAATTTTATTTTTTTAGCAGTATACATTTTAAGTGTAATATTATTAGGTATCTTATAACATCAGTTACAAGAATAATTGAACTTAATGGATGAAGAAAAATCCTTATTTCTTGGAGAACTTTAAAACGCCATTTATGCGTTCTTTCGCAAACAGTAATGTAGCCTTGCGATTTTTTTTTACTTATAATCGGCTTTTTCTTAATCCAAATACCGCTTAGCGACGTCGTACTGTGTGTACACTCACATTCAAGTCTTCTTGTGCCGAAATTTCAGCGTGAATGTCAACAGCGGTCCTGAAACGATCCTTTTCAGAAAGGCGCTGCATCATCCAATCAACACGCGGTGTAGTTTTTCGTGGTCTGGGATCGCGAGGCTTATTAAAACTGCTACCATAGCGTTTGACCTGTTTCAAAGCTCGATGACAAACATTAATTGATATATTTAAATGTTTCGATATTGCAGAGAGCGTAATATCTTCACTTCTTAAACGACAAATTTCTCGCCGCTGTTCAGCCGTTATGTTTTTGCCCCGTCCCATTCCTATAACATCACAAATCGAGTTATTATGACTAGACAATAACAAAGCAATATTTATGTAAACATTACATACTGAAAATTAAACATTTTCACACAGAAGTTGAATACAAACTAAGAACAATATAATTTCCCTATTTATGTGCTCGTACCAATTTAACACTTGGCACGGTATTTTATATCTGTACCGTGAAACGTAGACCAAAATATGTAATGCAGGTTGCAGTTAGTTCTAAAAAATCTGTTTTGAGGATAAACTTCGCATTTTAGCCAAGCTATTTCCTTAAGTGCCGGTATATGGTGATTTGAACTATGTTGACTGAATTTCCCTATTTATATGCTCGCCACTGTACATTCATGCCATTATGTGTGAATAGCATATCATTTAAATGGCCGCCTCGGCTTCGCTGGCAGTGTTTCAAGTGGTCGGTCCAATTTTTGATAACTCGGTCCAATATGTACTGCGTTATTCCGGTAATAGCGTCTCGAATGTTGGCCTCGAGCTCGTCCAAATTGGTCGGCTCGTTAGCGTAAACTAAGGACTTGACGTAGCCACAGAGAAAATAGTCGAGTGGTGTCAAGACAAGTCAAGTCGCATGATCTCGGCAAAATAAGCCGGGTTGACTCTCTGGCGATGCCCGATTTAGCTAATCGGCGCCGAATCGACGTTTCTGGTCTTCTTCGATACTGGTAGCTACGGGGGCTATGTTTTCTTCATTTCGCATCAATCTCTGTCTGGTTGGTGGCTTTAGGTTCAACTCACGTTCAAACTTTTCCACGATGCGACGACTTGTCTGCAAACTAAAGCATTCATGACGACCGACCTTCCTCAGTTTTAAACGGTTACGACAGTCGGCACTGATCCTTGCAAATACGTTTACAGGGAGTTATTATCTGTCTTTAGCTGTTAACAATAAATTTATCGTAGTCTACTTGGTGCATGCACCCCATGAACAAAACCGACTTATTTATTTCTTTCACAAATTTTATTGTATAGTTTCAAACCACTCATGTTTGTGCATTCTTTCAGACTTACTTAAAAGGTTAAAATGTGTGACCGTTAATTTATAGAAAATATATTCTTCCTATCTTATACGTAGAACATTCTCAATACTTGGGTCTTCATAAACGCAAACCAAGATTAATGTTATCCACTTAAGTGAGAATACTAAATACATGCGTTTTTAATTGACAATTTACATTCCCCGCTGGATGAGTGCATCGAGTTATTCTGCTTAATGCGCTCGCTTGATATGCCCGATTAATTGGTCTTACTATTTTTTCCTTATTAATATTTGCAGACCGATGTCGATCCGTCGAGGTACATTTCGAGGCAGCCGACAGTGGATTTTTTCTAAAGCATTCCCCTCGACAACCGCCAGTTAGTCCAGAGATATCGAATGTACAATCTGCTGCGCGGCCACGAGTTGCCCAAGACTCAGTGCTGTCCGTCGATCGGTTCACAGTCGTGCAGACGACCCAGCCTGTTTCAATTAGAGCAAGTTACGGACCATTTTCAACAAAACAGACGGTGCCTGCCCGCTACATCGTTCCGGATGCCATGGAAACGCAAGGAGATCATTTGAACGTAAGTCAAGTCCTATTATCACCCATCAGTGGTCTTCTGTGCTCCCAGAGTAAAGGAGATCAGTAAACAAATCGAAAGCATGTATGAATAGTTTAATTAAATTGCCATTTTCATCTCTTCTTGTTTTTGCGTATGGCATTCCACAATTAGAACACGACTGTCGCACTCATGGAACTGCAACAGACAAATCTACATTTGGATATATCGGCGCATTTGGTGCGCACGACAATACCTCGTGACTCGCCTGTACTAAGGGTGCTGTTTCATGCTGGCGCCGATCCAGGTGGTCATTTGCAGAGGCAAAAGATATGCGTTCTGTTGCATGTTTCACTGGGATCCCGAACGCCATTGAAAGGTCGTTGCATGCCCGAAGGAGAGGATGGTGTTTGCGTGGCTGAGGTAAGTGCTTGTCATCGTAGTTGGAGCAGAAAATCGTATTCGTGTTTAACTTTAACACCAATTAATTTTGTAGGTTGTTATACCATCGAATTGGTGGCCAGCGTTACCACCACCGGAGAAAACTGCTCGTGGTGTTCCCCCAAAGGTGCCACAGCGTTTAGTACAAGTTTCTTATAGTGTCTTTGAGCCACCGTCACGCAATCCGGAGCAATGCGAGCCAAAGGTTCAAATTCAACCATTAACGTCGTTTGCTCAAATACCTCTAGTAGCTGCATTGTCACCATATAAGGATCTACGAGCGGATGATTCCTTAACAATTCTCCTGCCACAGCGACCCCTCTATCCGATGTCGAAAATTCATGTTCCCGTGTTCTTACATCAACAAACAGAACAGAATATTGCTGTGTTCATTGTTAGGGCTCGTGTTAAGGCGGGAATGCGAATACTTGGAGCCACCACCTCATCTGACGAATGGAATGTGTCAGTGGAGAAGGAAAATCCCAAGCATACTGTTGCCCGGGTGACGGCATTCCGAAAAGATCAAGATCCAGATAGTACCGGCAAAGATTCTGAGAGTGAAAATAGCACAAAGTGAGTTTGAATTGATATTTGTGATTAATCCAATGTTATATTGAGTATATACTTTTTTTTAGGGTGTTTGAAGTGTTCTCTTGGTTGTTGGAAGTTGCAAATGATACGAAGGAAAACTGGGATGGTGGCAAAATTGTTTGGTCTGTAAGTTACGTGTATGATAGTCCAAAATTGAAGGATGCGTCTCCAGAAAGTACCGGCTCTACCCCCGAAGAAACAAGAAAGAAACTGATAGCAAAGCTGGAGATCAATAAGGATGACATTCAAGCAGTTCTACCGATATCAAAGGTTTGTTTTGGGTTTTATTTAAATGTGTTGCTTATTAGTTTTGGGGTCGGAAACAGACAATTTAACATTTTTCTAAAGTAGTCTTAAATACAGCAATTGCTATTGCCGTTCTTCTTTGAATTTATATCGCCATATGTTAGATGATGTTAAGCTTGTCGACTGCGAAATTGGCTAATCTTGCCTAAAGTCTTAAGTCTGGTCTTTAAAGGTTGTAGTGGAAAACTTGCTAAGAGGCAAGATGGCGCATTCTATCTAGCAGAGGTTTAAAATTAATTAGAGCTCTAATCGCATGATACAGATTCTGGGAGTTGGACATCTAAAACCTCCTGTGTTGAAAACAATTAGTTTCTAAAAGATAGTCTTTATTTGAACGCGAGCATCTTACTTTTTTTTAGGATTTGAGAACCTTTCGTTGAAGCCATTAGACTTAACACTCTTATTCCAAACGGAAGTGCCAATGGCCACATATTGCACTGACCTAAAAAAATGTTCTACCACGCAGAAACCCACTTTAACACTATTTTCGTCGTGTAAGTTTAGATCAACTTTATGACTCCCCGCATCAACCTCCGAGGTATTCGACCATATCTATATCGACTATATCGGCGTCACGCAGATAGAAATTTAGGTAGGTTTAGGTGTTGTGAGAATTATCCACAATGAACACCAGCTTTTAGCCATCGAACTTAATTTCGGTCTTGGCTTCAAACTATTCATTGAGTCCTAAGTAATCAAGTGTCCTAATGGCTAATTTCAGATTGATCTTTGTGTCTTATTTTGTATTCTCCAGAAGCAAACTTAAAATTCATCGCTATATGTACATATTTAATCTATTTGTTGAACTATTTGAGAAATTCAATTATATTTCATCTTTTCCAGAATTGGGAATTAATGAATACGGCGGTACTCACCGGACGCCAAGTAGCCCAGGCAATGAAAGTTTTTATTGTATCACAAGCCGGTAAAGTAGCTGATGTTACATTACAAAGTTCATGTCACGCTGAAGACGAGAGCGTAATTAAAGTAAGTATCCCTTTAAGAATAAGCTGTAACCTAACTTTAACTGATAAAAATGCTATCCTGTTGTAAAGGTATCCTCGTCCTGCAGTTCAGTTTATGTGGATGGATCAGAAATTCGTGGCTCATCGAACGCATCAATTATAGTAAAGTATGGCACATACATAGGCCTAGCTAAATTCATAGTTTGGATGCCAGAATTTCCATTGGAAGTGTACGTGGCGGACTTTAGATTGTCTCAGATCAAAGGTTGGAAAGTCCCAGAAGAAAATCATTACACGTAAGTTTTCTCGTTTGTTTAGTCTGTTGGTGCCAATAAAATTTAGATCTGATTGCAGACATGGAAAGCAAACTCGACGCCGTAAGAAGCGTTCATACGCATGGAGTCCGCATGGAGATGATTTCATGAATGTTTTAGGATCTGATAAGACAGTTTGTCGCGCACGATACCAGCAAAGTCCCGTTGAAGTTTATGCTAGATTCCTAGCAACTGATCAGGTAGAATATTTCTGAAGTATTCGAAGTGAAATGTGTAAATTGTTGATTTCATTGTAGAACTCTGGACGAATTAGTTATTTAATATCTCGCCGAACAGGACTAAGAGTAACTGATCTTGTTCAACCCCTGCTGAGGGTAGCTGATCCTAAGATAGCAAGTCTGAAGGGTCGGGTTCTACAAGGTAAATCGATGGGACGAACCGATGTGCAGGTAAACGGAAATTCATAGAAAATCAAATTCATAGAACTACTAACATAACTGTGATAATTACCTTTCAAGGTCCTTTCGCCAATTACTGGAAGAGTGATTGGTGCTAAAGAGATTCGAGTGGGAAGCGATAAAGTCAGTTTAACTAAATTGATTGTACGGGTAGTGTCCGGACTTCAACTGACTATCAATCCTGATAGTACAATTGAAAACGGGTACATTGCAGAAACATCTGTCACTCGGCGATTAACGGCTCAGTACCAAGAAGGTCTCTTGGATATAGATCTGGAATTTACAGATGGCGCCAGAACCCCACTGAGGTGAGAATTTTATTGAATACAAATACAGAGTAAAGTACTACAGCAACAATCAATCTACAGAGATATTTCTGTCGACGATTACTTCCTTTTGGTGGAAAGTTTGGATACAGAAGTGGTCGCATTTGCTCCGATGTTGGCATCGCATCATCCTCGTGTGATCGCTGTTGGTGAAGGGAATGGTGATCTGTTGCGAGTTACACTATTGCTTTCGGAAGATTGCCGACTGCGACGCAGTATGCCGATGGCGAAACAATCAAAATCTAATCCTGGTCCTTTAGCAACTGCGCTAGCTTCTGTTCAAGTGGATTTCAATACCGGTGAAAGTGTAAATAAGCCAGATACTGTACAAAATGATGGAATCATGAGAGGGGAACGAAAGAGTTTCCGTGATAGCGGTGATTTAGCTGATATCATTGGTAAACCATTGGTCGCCACGGTCTATCCTTTATTGTTTCAATATAACATTTCCTTGTAGTAGGTATTCCTTTGAAAGATGCCAGTCATCACTATGAGCCCACAGTTCAAGCAAGACAACATCGTGGCAGTATTAATACTGTGGGTGGTGTAAGGCACAAACCAGGTCCACATGGTGATATGACTTCAATGGAAATTGGAATGTACGTTCTGCTGACAGCGTTTTGTTTTGCAATAATTGTTTTCGTCATATCCTGCGTCGTGTATGCATCAAAATTCCGACCAATAACCATTGAATCAGGATTAGAGGGTATGCCAAAGGATACTTTTATTGAAGGCGGTTTGTTGAGAGACACACGCCGACCACGCGAATCAACAACTAATGCACACGATTGGGTATGGCTGGGTCGTTCCACAATGGACAGATCGTCGATGGCTCAAGATTCAATTAATGGAAATGTATTCGAAAACCCAAGAGGTTGTTAAACCATCTTTGAACTTTAAATGCATTTTATAAAACTGTTTAATCTATTGCTCTAGACTCTCGAATTCGTATTACCAGCAATCCAATCTTGAATTATTCCGACCCAAATGATGCTGTTAATAGTATATCAACATTTGACAATCACACAACTCCCGTCCCGAGTTCTAGCATTAGCACCGACATAGTGAATACTGCTACATATAATAAAAACGAAAAAAGGCCCACGTAAGTGAATTTAATTGTTAATTATGTCATCACTACACGACCGTTTTTTAAACACACGATTTGGTAAAATGGCATTATGTATTCGATGAGATATCCTTTTAATCTTAAAATAAAAAAAAATTGCTAATAAGTATTTTATGTAGCGACGATAGTGTTCCCCCACCTTTACCACCGCATGCAAGAAGTAGTGATCGAAAAAATGAATACAGACCACCAGTGCCCCCACATCGCAATATCGGAGTAACAGCCCTTGTTAATAGTAACAGTGAAAACGAAACCACTGAAAAGGTAACTTACCAAAAAGCTATAAAAAAGATTAATGTAAAGTTTTATTATTTTTGTTTTATACTAGGACTCAAGTATAACAGCTATTCCTGTAATTCAAAAACGCCATCATCACAAACATCATCGGAATCCAAATCATGCACATAATCGCCGCTCTCAGGTACATGGCAACATCGATCTTATTCGTTGTTACGACAGGCCTCCAGATCATCAATTAAACTTTACACATGAACAATTAAATTTGGCACTTAAAAATCATGTCGCTCAGCAGCAGGACACTTCATCGGAAGAATCAATGTCACCAAAGAAAATCGGTCCTTTAACAGCGGAGGATGACGAAAAAGAAAAGAATGAACTACACATGGCCGAAAGACTCGTAGAGAATGCTGCTCAGCAGCAGAAAAATGCATTCCAATTTGATTCACTTACACCAAAGCGAGAAGCAGCAGCAGTGCATAGAGCCAGCCCATATTCTAATAAATCAGCGAATACGCAATCATCAGAAGAAGAACTACAACTGAATGCCTTGAAAATTGGTAATATTAAGCAAATACTTGTTCTTTGATTTTGTCGCTTATAAATGCCTTTGTTTATTTCCAGATGAAAGCGTCGAAGTTAAGCGACGGCACAAAAAACAATCCACATCATTTGTTCCCTCATCATCGCTGCCCAATACCAATACAATTAATTCCAGCTCTGATGATAATGGCGGGTTTATAACGCCGCCCAACGATGAGGGCAAATCAAGAAGAAACCAAGTAAAACGCGCCACAGTCGTTGGCAATCCAATGTTCTCGACAACAGTCGACGGTGACATCGGCCCAGGCGAAAGTCTCGGTCTTGATGACTTGGATATGGATTACGAACAAATCATGCACTACTTTGATAATCTAAAGGTAACCACATCATGAACAGTTGAACTTTAAACCAAATGTTGTTGTGATTAGCACAACTGCTTGAAGCCGCTTTTATTCATTCAATTTCTGTTTGTTCTCTCTTCCATCGGTTTCATACCATGCAGGAGTCAAATGCCTGAGTGCAAGAGATCATTGCAAAGATCCGCGAAATACTATCGACGTTTCAGCAGCAATACCGTAGTGTTGCTCTGCCACCACCGACTAGTCCAGAAATTAATGTTGATGACCCGAATTTTGAGTATTTTTTCGACCAGTTGAGTGAGTCATACGCTTAAATCGAATTGATTCAAATGCAATTTTCTTCTACGCCTAATCAAGCCATCAAATATTGTACTATGCATACAAAAGACAAATATTGATTTTTTATTATGACAAACTGACAAACTAAGGTAATCATCTGAGTGAGGGCTTCAGTCAGTCAATTGCAATAATAGATAATCTCGAATAGTTACCTTTGCGCATAACTAAAAAAAAGAGTAACAAATCGCTTTGGCAGCATTTTGAAGAAAACAAAAGAAAAACAAACAAAATACAATTGGAACAACAATAACATCTGGATAACGCGACTTTGCAGTGATCGTAAACGATAACAATAATATATATATATAACAACAACAACAGTTGATATTTAAGAAAAAACAAAACAAACAAAAATCATATCAATCATTTACCGTGAATTCATTTTATTATTTAACATACCTCATCAGAAGAATCAGTCATAAATAACACACACGCATCATTGTTAACATATTGTTATATTCACGTCTTCTTAGTCCTTAGTCTATTGCGGTCAACATACAAAATCACACTTCACCTAAACATTATTTTATTTATTTTAAAAAGAAAACAAAAAACATAATTTTATTTGCTAGACTTGTTCAATGCTTCCCATAGAGCTTGGAGTGCTTGTGTTATGTAGTTTTGTGTGGACTTAATATTTTTGTTCCAAATAGATTGTCTACAGTCTACAAGTATGTACAACTGCATTTTAAGAAGGTTTATAGCATTAGAGGGAATGTTACGTACATTTTTATATAACATAAAGTCTATTTCCACTTTTTTTGTAATCAAATCATCGGTTTGTTTCAAACTCGCGTAATATTAAATTTTCAATTGGAAAATAAAATGCTTTCCCTATTCCGTCCATTTTATTAGTAAAAAAAAAATTGCTTTGCAACTTGAAGACCGTTTCTTATTGTTTTTTCTCTTAAATAACCCCACATGCAAATGCAGTATTTTATTGTCTTACAAGAATATTTCAATTTCATACCAACGCACAAAATTTGTAAATATTTATTAAACATTTGAACATACAAAGCTGTTGGCTCAACCGCAATCGCATCATCCCATTCGAAATTAATAATGATAAAGTGAAAAACACACTTCTAGTCAACATACACAAAAATAATCGATTAAAAGTGACCAACCGTAAATTTGTTTTAATTTAAATTGTAGTCTAATTGCAATGCATTAAATATTTTATAGTTTCATTTATTTATTGTTGATTTTTATAAGTTTTTTATATGTAATTGTTTTTGAATTATTATTATTATTATTATTATTGTATATTTGTATTATTATTTAGTTATATAAAGCAAGCAAATGAAAATGGACTGACTGCCACAAAATGCCATAAATTATATAGTTACACTCTTAGTTAAATAGAAAGTCCATTTGAATTATTTTTAACACAAATAAATGCAGCTTCTTTTGAATGAATTGTTTGCAGCCATATAAGTACAATGTACATAATATATCTATTGTAAAATTCAAAATAAATATTTATTTTGTTTGAACAGCTGCATCCCTAGAATTGGAGGGAAGAATATCTGATCTAATTGAATAAAAAGTTCCGATATAAACGTATAGAAATCTACTGAGATTACATAAAGAAAAACCAGTGATTGAGGTGATACTCGAATCAAAATTAGCGAGCAATTGAATTTGATGATCGCTGATAGATTTGTTTTTTTTTTGTTGAGATATAAATAAATCGTAAGTAAAAACACTGTACATTGGCTTTATTCTTTTTTTTTTGTCATATGTATTTTACACTTCCTTATTTTCACCCGTATGTGTGTTTTAGCAATCATAATATTTTCATTTTCCACATTAAACAAATTGAAAAAATAAACATTAGTATTGTTTTTTCATCTTTGATAAGATTTATTTTGATCATATTTATTGCGTTTTGAATATAAAACTGTCAGAATACAGTGCTCCAATATAGCAATATATCGACATAACATACATTTTACATGTTACGAGCTAATATTAATAGTGGACCAGGTGACACTTTTAGTTCGGGAGAACATTTAAACGTCGTTGAGATGTAAGAAATGGTAAGCGATTTTTAAAATCTAAATAATTAATTTGATAAAAAGTCCGCTGACTGCTTTGTGCATACTGTGCCTGAGCCTATCTCAGAATCCCCCTGTGTGGATTATGACATCGATTACACAATACTTACACCACTAGTTCAAACCCAAAACAAAATTGTAACTATCCCGATTCCTTTAACTAAACAAGATTATTTGCGATCTCTCTCTCTCTATGAATTATCATACAAAAACTAGGGTGTCTTTGGAGTTGTTTTCGCTTAATTCAATTTAGAATGAATAACTGAACCTTCCCTGGCTTCCTTCATTCATTCGATAAGGACATCTACAATCGCGGAAATGCTTAATTCAAATCAAGTGATCACATGTACATATTAATGCGGCTATTCAGGATAAATTACTTTTTTCTGGAAGACACTTAAGAGATGTATCTCTCTGAACTAAGATACCAACTAAGAATTCGTTTCTCTAAAAATCATACATACTACAAGTGTCTATCTAAATAATTATATCGCTAGCGCACGAGCTTCTGATTCCTCCTGAGAGTTTATTTCTGCACCTACATATTTCAATGATTCAAACACTGATCGAAAGCTTATCAACTAAATATTGTTCATCAGTAAGGAAATAATACTTTTGAAAAAGTACAAATGAGTAAAGTCATTAGGAAAAAACATTATTTCAACGGATATTAATAAATGAGGAGTCAAAATCAAAGAAAATGCCTTGGATCAGTTTTAAATTACACTCTCATTTTAAAAATATTAACAATTTCTTAACACTTAATTTTAATATTTCTCAGGTCCACGATCAGGAAAAGTAGCTTTTACTTTTTGCTACAAGGTGTCAGTAGCTAGCAATATCATTCGTAAACCGTAAACGGTTGTAGGGTTTCTTAATGCAAGATTTCTCGCACTGGTCCACTAGTATCTTTTATTCGTATCACGGAACTGTGGTACTGCAATGGTACATTGTTTTATTTTAATATTATTAAGTTGGAGCACGATGTACTATTTTATATATTGAAACAAGCTAAAAATATACGTTCGGAATTGAAAATATAAACTCAATTAAAATATTTAAAAGTATATTATTACAATCATTTTTAGTAAAATATAGCTAGAACGTGAAAGACAAACGTCTTACTTCAAAACTTTTAAAAATCTACAGCAAAACAAAATCACCGGTTTAAAGCTGTTCAATTTGATAAATTAGGTCATTTCACTTAACTTTGATCATAATACAAAAACTAATCCATTCTATCCATCAATTTTTCGTTACTTTCAATACTACTACTTTTTTGTAAAAATCCAAACAAACAATCAACTGAATGCTTGCTGAACTATTTATACAATTTAAACAACTAAGGTATCTTTACAAAAGAAAGGATAATAATGCTTACCAACCAATAGCACCATTACTGATAAAATCATGTCGAAATACCAACACAAACAACACTGCACTGTCTACTTATTCTATTTATTCTTTACAAAATATCTAATCAGAGTTAAACAAAATTAAACACAATCATCAAATACCTTCATCATTTACTGTGCAAATACATAGCAAAAAAAGGAAAAGAAAATAAATCATTATATGTATGTATACTACTGTACTGCTGCAAAAATCATACTCGTACTCGTACATAAGAAAAACAATACGTGTAATAAATGTAACTACTTTATTTATATTGAAATTAGAAAATACGATGCATAGTTGTAGCTACAACAAAATATATTTCTACATATGATAGCTGGCCAGAAAAGTTATTATTAATATTTGCTATAAAATAAATATTAAATATGCCATAATTCAGGATGTAACAAAAAAATAAATAAAAAGAAAACAATGTCTTTATATGAATAGATAATTATTAAACTAGTTAATTGATGACAAAGAATAATATAAGCTGTATAACAAGCATACGATAAATTTTTTATAGATGTATTGCGAAAAAGTCAAGAATGAAATTAAATATAACAACAAAAAAAAACATATTATTAAAAAAACGCTTCATATAAAAAAGGAAACATGAAAAAAATTATATAAAATAAAATTCAAGATGTTGTGTTTATAAAAGTTTCGTAAGTAATGTTAACTGAAATTCATAATGAACATATAAAAAGGAAAACAAATAACAATACGCTATGCTTAACAACAACCTAAATAATGTATAACGGCTAAATAACAAATGATATAAAATAATATTACATACAGCTGAAACAAAAAATGAATGATATACACTCGGCATAATATATACATACATATATATAAAGTATATGCATATACTAAGAAATAAATAAATTCCATATTCACATGATCCACGGTAATTTACACAACAAATTATTGAAGAAAATGTGAAGAAATTAATATTAAGCGCAAAATTTAGATATTATCTTTGTTTACAAAAAAAAAAAAAAAACAGAAAACAAAAATGTGAAGAACGCATTATTAAAACTAATAATTATCAAAGCCAATTAAATGATGCTTATGTACCTTTATTAGCAAACAACAAAATTATTATACATTATTGAGAAGAAATAAAAAATTTAGTACGTAAAATATTATGAATGAATAAAATATTGAACTGATTGGAGCTGACCGAAAATACTTACAATGTAAACCAAAATAAAAAATTATATTAAATATTTAATGCTTTCTCTTATTGTTGTTTTAAAAAAAAAAACACATACAAAATCACCTATAACATATGAGTTCAATATTTAATTTTAAATATGTAATCGATGTTCAGCACTTTTTTTGGTAATTCTTATTAAACTCTTCATGATAAATTACATACATACATGCATAAATATTTAATTAACTTGTGGTAACGGTACCATTGCTTTATAACATGAATATGTAAGATCTGTAAGCAATTTTATAAATAAAGTATGTCATGTTACTCGATTCTTATTTATGTACCAACATACATTGTTTTGTGCGCGAAAACATATTTAGTATTAAAACAGTTGTTTATTTTTTTGTTTAAACTTTATTTTAATGCTTAACTGAAACCAAAATTACAAATTTTGACTTAACTTTATTTTGCTTTGTTTTAAAAGCTATTTTTTTTTTAATTTATGTAATGTATAGGAGTGTAGCAACTTAAATTTTCCCTTTTCCCTGAGAATATTTATTATTAATTGTGAAGAAAAAAATATTGAGAAAAACAAATATATATATAAATATATACGTTTAATGTAGCCATTTAAGATTTTATTTAATAATATGTTATTGCACTATTTATGTAAATATTACAAGTATATAAAGTCAAATAAAATGATAAGAATGATAAATGAAAGAATTAAAAACAGATATTAACTTAATTTAACAGAGGTGTTTTTATTTGGATCTTGTTAGAAATTTGACTCAAATTTAAAATTAAAGTAAGTATTGAAAGCTCGTTTATAAGCTCATAATATAAAATAAAGTTCTTTAAAGCCGGAACAACTTGGAACATCAAGTGTGCGTTATGATAATTTGTTTATTCCATGTTTTCAGTAGTGATAGTTGAAAATGACTGTATTTTTAGGAAGTACCCCACAAGGTAATTGGCACTCGCATAGTTGAAAAACAAAATCCATCATGCGTACCGCCTTCTAGACCACCATCAACGCGATTCATTTACAGAAACGTAATATGTATATGTACACTAACATCAGGACATTGAACACTTTGAATAAAGCTCAGCCTTTAGGCTTTAAAAGCAGTACACACCGCAGTAACTTATTCCTCTGGGCTGGGCGGGTGACCCTTAGACACCGCCAGGCAGGACTCCCTTTAAGCTTTCATCTTGATCATGTCAAACACATATCATGAGGCAGTGCAATCACACTCAAGGAATCTGTCCTATAATTTGAGGAACCTTATCACATCTATTATTTAAGGCGTTGGCCCAAAGTCCTTTTACCTTTACCCTTTTTCGTATACATGTATATATGGTAATTTGTTAAAGCATTTAGAAAAAAAATAACTTGCGTTAACATTGATATCACAAATTATCATTTAGATGCCTTTTCTTACTCCTTTAGATGCCGATATCACTTATTTCTGTTCAACGATTGATTTCATAGCTTCAGAATTTCTGTATGTACATATATTGCTGATATAATTATCAATAATTTCATAGATCTGCTTAGTTGATTTAGTGTCTTCGTTTTCGAACCACCAGAATATCGTAAACTACTCCAAAACTGAAATTTGTTAAAACATATCGCTTTTTGCAAAACGTGAGATGTCGGAAAGGTTTGATGGCATATTAACTATTTATCGTCTACTGTCTCCACTAAGCTTATTTTATCGTATACTGACAGCACTAAGCTTATTTTATCGTCTACTGGCTCCACTGAGCTTATACAAGGAATAACTAACTGCTTTCGGATAAAAATCGTTTGCTCCATTCCGATTAAGCAACGCTAAGACATCAGGAACGTATGCGAAAAGATGATGGCTCGTTTTCAAACTTAGAAAGAAAGAAACCCATACTCTTAACTTTTTGGGTATTGCAGAAATGTGATTATGTTGATTTCCAAAATTGGTATTCTTATAAACATCTGATTGTTATTAACGGGCCAATTCATAAATGCAATATTGCGCAAGTTGTGCTAAGCAGAGAGTTCACAAATGCATGCAAAGGCATCACTGCTAAGCAGAGAATTCATAAATGTAGTAGAACTATATTTACTGCGCAATTTTAAGCGCAATCGTTCAGCTGTCATAGTCGTATTGCATTTGCACATGCTTTGCAGTGGACTTAAACTTTCATTTGCGCAGCTTTTCCTGCTTTGCATTGCGTTTGCTTTGCAAAACTTGCATTTATGAATGGGCTCAACGTGTTTATAGTGGTTTTCTTATTTAAAAAAAATATATTTACTTTTTATTAAATTTTCTATTTTTTTGCTTTCCATTTTTAAATGTTGATGACCTTCAGTTCTTAGAGACATTTCTCTTGGACGTCTTTAGTTTGAATTCAGACGCACAAACGAAATGTCTAGAAGATCAAAAGTTTTACTTGTTTCAACTCACATATTCCAAATTTTAAATAAATTAAACTACACAAATTAAAACAAGCATTTTAAAAACTATTGCATACTTTATTTCATCAATTACAAGTATTTTCCAAACCACTTGTGATCTGAGGGTGACATCCACCTATGGCATCCATTGAGGTTATTCTGGAACACGTACTTCATTGTGTAAGGATTCTTATTTTCTTTTGCTAGCCTTTCTTCTTCGGCTTTCATTTCTTCCATCAGCTCTTGAGAAACAACCATTGCCTTGAAGGGGAGTTGTCTGCAAACTAACTGAAGGAATGGCTTTACTTCGGCAAACTCACAAGTTCCTCCAACTTCCAAGATAACACGGCCGCTTTTTATTGGAGTTACGTAGTGATCAATGGAACCTTTACCACCGCCCATTCGTTGGCCTTGTCCTTTCTTTGTCACCGGTTGCCAGGGTGCAGGTACTCTCCAAATTGCAAACATCCGGCTTATATCCATTTTCCTACCAATAGTTAAACGTAACATTTCATAATGTCCATACCTAAGGCGACCACCTCCAGTGGCAATGATACCATACTGTTTATGGATCAAAGTATTGTGAACTAGTTCGGGGCCTCGCATTAGCTTCAATCGCTTTTGCATTTTGGGTGGTCGAAGATTTGCTGGATATTGTGGTACCTTCTCAACGATTCGCAGTTTAGGACGATCAAATTTTTCAATATCTAAAAATGCAGAATACTGTATTCAAGAATATTTTGTTTCCCTGAATTACCTACTTACTCTCATATTTGATGGGCGGTGGGAAGTATTTCATCCCAGCAAATTGAATCTTAAGTTGCGTGGGAGTTTCTGTAAAGGACATCAAGAATTATATTGATTTTTTAAAACAGAATATATGTCAGTAAAATTGTACCTAAGAAAAGACGCACACTTTGGGTTACCCTTTTCAGCATATTTAATTTATCGTGTTTTTATAAGTTGCACTTGCAAAATATTAAGAAAAATGAAATTACCTAACCCAAGATTTTTTTGCCTGGGTACCTTTTTCTATTTTGACGTTTAATATTTTGAAATGTTCCTACTTGTCAATTTGTATAGTTACACTACGACTACATTCTGATGTACAGTAAAACTTGTGAATAGTGGAATCTGCGAATAAATGAATCTTGCGAAACCTGGATAAAGGACATTTTTGGATGCCAATTTTGATTTTCTTCATACAAACTCACTCTTATATAGTGGAAACCTGCGAAATCTGAATACTGGAAAATTTTGCGATGAATTTTGTTTTTTCCCCATGCCAATTCACTCATTAATAGCAGAATCAAGATATGAATGCGCCAAAATTCTTTAACATTTTGTCGGTTTCTTTGCATTTTCCGAGAATTTTGACATTTCAATTGTTTCTTTTCGTGTGTGTCTCATTCTGCTAGTGGCTGCATTAAACAAGTACCTACACATTCTGAAATCTGATATCAAAATTCATCGAAAAATAATAATAGAAATTGATTTGCCGATAGTGAAAAAAATTGCGAATTGGAGAAATGTTGCGAATACAGTACACCTCCGATTATTCGTCAGCCACCGGACCAACACCCTAACACGGGGTCTCCACGATACATTATTCATGTCTGCGCTCATGACTGGCTAGGAAAATGTCTAGTGGAGACCACAATCAGCCAGACAGATTTTGCACTCCACCATCTATGTCTGGATTTTCGGTTCGCCATCAATGTCTGGACATGAGCTGTCATTTTGGTGTAATTTTTTCAATTTCGTTGAAGTTTTCAACAGAAGTGATATGAAAAGGCAAGACATGAAATGCCCACAACACAAAATTTGACGTTCTTTCCGCCATCTTGTGTTTGTACTTGCCAGATCTGTCCGACATGAATAATGTCTCGTGGAGACGCCGTGTGACAGATAATCAAAAAGACGGTTAAATGAGATTGGGAAAGAAACCGGAAACTCGTGAATTTCATTTTTTGCTGAAGTTTTATTGAACATAACAATAAATTGAGCACATTTGTACATATGTATATTTATAAAAAAATGGAATTTTTGAAAGTGTACGCAAAAAATCGTGTGTGTGACGGTTAGCTGGAGTGACGGTTAATCGGAGGTGTATTGTAGTAGAAAAAAATATGCACCGAAGCATTCCACTATTCACAAGTTTTACAATTTCATAAGTACACCTTTTGGGCTTATACACACGGGATGAATTGTACCGGGAGGAAAACCAATTTTATTCTTCAAGCACACACGAGATGAACTATGTCGGAGGAACAATTTGTATATATAACCATTTATCATTGTATTTGTATTTTTTTTCTAGACCTCAAATATGAAAATTTGTGTGTATGCGTTTTTATCTTCTTTATTCCAGTTTAACGTTGGGGGAAGATTTTAGGCAGTTTCTTTCGCGCTCTCCGTTGCCCTCACCGACGAACTTGATTTTCCGCCGGTGTGTAGAGGCCCGAACAAAACAAAGCATAAAATGTCAAAGAGGAAGGATTCTTTACACTGACGACTTTACACTGGATGTTATCCTTGTACACAGAATGACTCAATCGCACGAGGATATAACACGCGTCTAAACTTGAATAACGAGGAATCAGCCGTATTTACGGGTGGAGTGAAAGACGTGCATATGTATATGCATACATACATGAATATTGAATAAAATGAAGGTATGAGAAAATTATATTTATATTATAAATAAAAAGCAAATATGCAAATCAAGATTTCAAAGAATTAATATGAATGTTTTCTACTTGCAAACTTGGTCTGAAAAATACGATATTTATTTTTGTGGTGCGGTAAAACCATTTATCCAAAAAAAAACCTAAGCTCCAACCACATCGACAATCTTATAGTTCTGTACGTATCCATTTTATTAAATTTGATTGTTCTCAATTCTCATCACTATCAAATTGACATTTTTTTCTCACAACTGTCAGTGTTCGTGTCATTAAACCACGTGTGAGAATTTGAAAGGCATATTTGTCAGAGGAAAATAGGATCAGTTGTTTTATTGCTTTTTTTTTTATAAAAAATGATTTCAAAAATTACACAAAGTAAAAAACCCGATGAAGAAATGGTCGATGATTCCGAAGAATCTATTAAACTACCAAATGAGGTGTTAGTTATAGCACAGGAGCTGAAAATTGTAAAGGCTCTGGCAAGTAATGATTTAACGCAAAGAACGAAGCAGTTGAAGAAACTACGGCGTTGGCTAGCGCTTAGAGCCAACAGTTCCTTTCGTAAGTACATATTAACTAAAATGTTCAAAATATTAAATAAGAAACCGAATATTTTTTTTGTAGCATTCACCGATGAAGATTTCCTTCGTATCTGGAAAGGTCTCTACTACATGATGTGGATGTCAGATAAACCATTAGTTCAGGAAGAACTAGCCGAAGACTTGGGCAAACTACTCGACTGCTTTAATGATGTTAAAACAGGTGTACAGTTTTTTGGTGCTTTCCTAAAGACCATGTGCAGAGAATGGTTTGGCGTTGATCAGTGGAGAATGGATAAATTTTTAATGGTTTGTTTCAGTCGGAAATATTTTTTTTGTCATCGATTAACATTGGTTTTTCAATTTTAGTTGATTAGGCGGATGGTGCGATACATGTTCCTTTCTTTGAAAAAAGATGAGTGGTCAGCGGCCGGTGTAAGGGATTTTAATACTTATGTATTTGGTACAGTTTTGGCGCAAAGCACATCAGGGGGGATCACTATGCATTTTATGGATGTTTTCTTTGAAGAATTAGCTAAAGTTTCCGATGGTGAATTAAACGCCAAAACAGTCGGACAATTCGTGAAGCCGTTTGTTAGGTTTATGGCGCAAACACATGATTTTAAAATTCTCGGTCACTGTCGGAACAGAATCTTTCATCATCTGCTCTACCAGAGCGAGTTGGGTCGCGAATATAGCGACAAATACAATGCTTGGAAGGAGGTAAGTTGATTAAAGAAAGCTAACTTGACACGGTCTAAAAAAATAATCAAATTTCAGTTGGGATTCCCCACGGAATCTATTGATGATTTAGAGAAAGTTGAACCAGCCATTGACACAGACGGCGAAGGTTTGTACATATACATATAAGAAAATAATTTCTACTTAAATCTAAACGAAATTTTACAGAAGAAACTGAAACAGAAGGGTCTCAGCCAAAACCTTTGGATCCCAGAGCTGGAAATGTCGATGTCTACATACCTTTGCTACCGCTGGATGGAAAATATGTTGTAAAAGAGATTGAGTCTCTTTTATACAAGGAAGAAACTGCGCCAAGGAGTCGTAAAATACTTAAGGACATTTTAGAAAAGTAATCACATCCGTGTTTCCTAAAATGACTGAAATTTAACAAATTTTTTTTGTCACTAGATATCAAAAGTATCAGGGTGGGAAATTTCCATTAGGTGTACACACAATGCCGAAGCCCAATCTCAAGTCAGAGAAACCGTTGATTAGAAGTAAAGTGGAAGCATTAGAAAATTTGGAAAACGACATTTATTCCACATCGAGGAAGCTGAAACAACTCAACAAACGGAAGCGAAGGAAGCTTCTAGCATCACTTAATTTTAGTGAAGCCGATGAGGACACATTCGAGAAGCTGGTCGAACAAGCTCTTCCCAAAAGTCTGCAAAATGGTGTCAAGGCAAAGAAACGTAAATCACTCTCTTGTATGTCATGGGTTGAAGAGGAAGCCGAAGTTGATGTCTCACCGAAAAAGATACATAAAGCAGATGAAGAACCTGAACCCGCAGAGAAACAAAAAACCCCAATAAAGCAAAAGAAAAAGGTTGCCAAAGCAAACACACTCAATCAAGTTTCCGATCAATCCAATGTGTCAATTCCCACTCAGGCAGATCAAACAGTCGTCTCAAGCACCTCCGAATGGGGAGAACCCCTACAAGATGGTGAAATTGAATACTTTGTCCCATCGAAAAAACATCAAATCAAAGACGCAAATGAAAAACTGGCGGATCTAGTTCCGAATCCATTCTCAAAGATGAATCAAGCCAAGTCGGATCCCGAGACACCAAAAACTCCGAAAAATCCATTGCTCGGAAAGAAGGCAAAAAAACAAACTCAACTAGCAAAGACACCGTCGTCAGCATATACACCCGCCAAACGTGTCAAAATTATGCTCCAACGAAACACTATCCAGAAGCCAAGTGAATATATTAAACAAATTAAGAGTTCACCCAACGTGCCCTATGATGCCGACAGGAAACCAACCAAAGGTCTGCTCAAACCAAACGCGATGCCGAGCCCCATCAATCCGTTTTACAAAAAGAAGATCGGTCTTAAATTCTTAAATGAAACGCTATGAAACAAGGCGAATAGTGTGTTTAACTTTTTACTACTAGGAATTAAAAAACGTTCATAATAATGAGAAATACTTAAACGATAAGTAGAATAAAATAGTCTTGTATCTTAGAAACTACTAACTATTTATTTGTGGTAGAATAGGTATTGTAATACAAGGACTATTCTTGTAATGCCCGGTCTCTGCTTCGAAGAGGATTTGCTGGATTTTCAATTTTGCCACTGAACGGGAATACGAGTCAGTGATAGAACGCAACTGACCGGCCACACTTCGGCAAAATAGATCGAATTCGTCGTCTTTTTGAATTGCACATGCAACATGTGTCTGCATTGTGTTTTTAGAATCGAATATTGGCGGCGTAAATGTACATTGTGACTCCAACGTAATATGTTCGATGGGTTGTTCTTCCTGCGTTTGTTCGTTATTCGTATTGGCCTGACCACAAACGTCACCAGATTTAAAATCAGTTGGAGTAACAGGTTGGGAATGTATCGTTGTTTCTGGTATGTTATTGGTACTCTCGTCGTTTGGATGGGTTTCTTCCATATCGTCAGCACTGCCGTCACTTATGTATTCAATGGTGCAATCCTTATATTCGTCTGGATGTGAAGTGTCCTCTTCCTTTAAATAGAACTGAAAACGTTCAACAAAACAATTAAAATACATGCCAGTATGCGAAATGAAGGTTCTACTTCTAATGAAAGTAGTAAGACTGGGACGTTTTGCGCCGGTTAGTAAAAATGTTGAGACGATTCGTCTCATCGACTAACTTTAGATCTTCCTCACTACCTTTACTGAACCAAAGTAGGTAGCCCTTGGGGTAAATAAGAACCGATGCCGATTATAAAAATAGATTCCAGTGTCGTTCGTACAACTGAAAATTGCTAAGTACATAGTTCATTTTTTATGTAAATGGAATCATAAGAATTTAAAATTCACATTTATGTTAAAACGGTGAATCAGTATTGCTAATCAGCAAAGGTCCTATTGTTTATTGAAAAGAATTACGAAGGGGAGCACTTACCGTTTGTTTATGCCGCGGAGAACAAACATTTTTTAAAAATGAATTCGCCTTTGGAAACCAAAACAATTTTGGTTTGTATATTTTGCCCTGTTCCCTGTGCTTGGTGAGTAGTCTCAGTTCTTTTGAATATGTTGTCCTTATTCCCTTTACTTTCAACTTAACATCCTGCACAGTTATTGATGGTGTATTCAGTTCCTGGATGATTTTTAAATAAGCCTCATCACGATCTGCTTTATTCTTGTAGCTATCCAATTCTGGATTCCACAAGCACTCCTGCTTTTCGTATGCATTCAGAAATGCCAGCACTCTTATGTTGCGTATATCGTTGTACTTCGACATGTTAGTTCGAGTGCTGTGCTGACTAAATAAAAGAATATCAGATTTTATTCAAATTGATAACCGCTTGCTAGATGTAGTAGGTATATTTGTTAAATTTATTGAATAATAAGAATTGACGATTGAAAATGAATCAAATTGATTTGACAATTGATTTAAGTTGAATGAGTAAAAGAACTGACATCTGCATATACGAATTATATTTGTTTCATTTAAATCATGTTGCCTGTGAAGAGAAGTGAATTTATGCAAGATAGAAGGAGAGCGTAAAGGCTGCGATACGATAGATATCTCGTTCCCCCAGCTGCAATGAATTAATTTACTCCGAGAAATGAGATGGATACATTGGTTTTTATGGTGCAGACTTTTGGTCGTGAAATATTTGTTTGGGCAGATGTCATTGCCAGATGTAAGAAATATAAGTTTTAGATATTAATAAGGTGAAAGACCGTCAGAGCAAAGCCGCTTTTGATTTCTCTTTCGGGCACAGACAATTTACACGTCGATTCTTGCCTCGGTCGTGCCTATTTTTCTACCTACTTCTTTATATTCGTTCGGTAGTATTTCCAAGGATGGTAATTTTTCCACGAATCCAGAGAAATAACTTCAATAGGGAATATCTTTTTAGTAAAAAGCTGTCGCCAACGAAGAAACATGAATGAATAAAATCGCAACCAGTTGAGAAAAAAATCTATCCAGCACTATTTAATTCCCTGGCACATTTTTTATGTGGATGTATCGGCCATACTCTATCAAATCATATAAAAGATTTTGATTTTAAGATTTAGATTAACGGTTACGGCCAAAGCCAGACCTTATACTATTGTTTTAGTAAAATACTACTTGTAAAATATTGTAAATTTATATTTGAATTTGAAGAAATAAACAATTTATGAATGAATGCAAATGAATGATTAACTTATTTATTTAGCTAAAAGTGCTAAGTTATTCCATACATAATTCAAATTTTTTATTTATTTTTTTTTTTATTTATTTATACAGACGACTAACAAAGTAATCTTAAATTACTAACTTAGTACAAAATTTTTGAGCACTAGCTGCAAAGGCTTTCGGCTCACTGGTAAAACTTGAATAAAGTAGGACGAGTTTACAATTTGACTTTAAGTTTGGAGATCGCATTATGAATAGTTTCTAAGTTATTTACACTAGGATTCTTGAGTATTTCGTAAATGTTTATGTTATTTTTAGATAGATTACGGCTTATGTGGTCTAGAAGGTGGTCAGTGTTCATTGTTTCATTGCAACTGGAGCAGATAGGAGGATTTTCCCTTTTTAGCAGGTGTTGGTGGGTTACGCAGGTGTGACCGAAACGAAGTCGGACAGTTAATTTTGGTGTAGTGATGGCTGTATGTTGACCAGTTATTTGATTGGATATCCTGGCTTATTGTTTTGATGGCTCTTGAGAGGTCCAACTCCCTATATGTGTTAAACAGGTAAGTGTTTTGCTGGTGGAGTTTGCGGCTTTTACAATTACATTTGACCTTGTATCATTAAAAAATTATTTTTTAAATTCAAGCAAACTTATAATATATTCTTCGTGGAAAGTTAATAATAAACAACAACAATTTTTCCACTTTCCATTTCCAATTTTCCTTTTCCCAAATCCGACTTACAGCTTTGAACGCGTTCATTATTCCTATTTCCATCACTGCCTATTGTGATTTATGCTTTTGACCGGAATTGTCAATTCTGACATTCGACACTGGCGGTAAACCGCATTTTCTGAATAGTTAAAGCCTGTGGATTGGATATTCAGCCAGTTTTTTTTTTAAGTTTTCGTGTTAAATTTGAATTGTTAAAATGAGCGAAGGTAAGCTCGAAAAAATATTTCTATTTCATAAAAGCAATTGACTAAAAGTATTATAATAAAACATTGTTCTTATTGCAGCAATGCCAGAAGATATGTGGACTCCATACAAGCACCTCTACAGAGTCATAGAGAATGCAATAGCGAATCCTTCTAAACTAATAATTCCAGAGTTAGAGGCAACTCTAAGAAAACACAAACAAAATTTTACAAGTATTTTAAGGAATCCGGTGAGTAAAAAATTTACTGAACACGTCTAGAGTACTAAACAGTTTTCTCTCAATAGCCAAAAAATGAGAACAATCGCACCCAACTCAGGCAAGGCATAACCGATGGTATAAATGTACCTGGCCACGGCCATATGCTGCTATCGAAAGATCTAGTTGACGAGAGCATAATTATTTCGGATATGTTTCAATTGGATGAGTTTATTGCTTTGGAATTGCTTTGTACAGCTCAACGGCAGATGCCCCAACATCCAGGACTCCCACGCGGTTTAGTAGCAATCCTGCTCTATTATGATGGTCGCAAGGCAATCGCGTGTTCATTGAGAGATTTGTTTCAAGCAAGCAACGGTGTTTCGTGGTGCACTGATGCTCCCAAAGAAGTGAGTATCCCGCGCGGTCCACTGCAAACGTAATTATCTATTCTTAATTGCAGGTAACATACCTCATAACATCGTTCTCTCAAAATCTCGTAGAGGAGTCTAGCGTATTGGGTCGCATTATAGAGCTCTTGGAACAATTGGATATATCTGCCGAGGTAACTTGACTTTTCAAAGTTGTGTTTTTACCCTAGTATTTAAAAAAAAAAAACGTTGCAGCTCAGCATTTTGACTAAAAATCGTGCTCTTGGGCCACCAAAACACCGTCGTCAAGTACTGGATCTTTTTGAGGATATCCGTTTGGCATTGGCGACCGCTTTATTCAACTGGTCAGCGCAATGCGGTCTACCGAAAAATATCGCCAAAAAGTTGCTGGAATATCTGTCAAAATATAAACCAACTGAACCAACAGGAGGCATGGATGATGTTACTATGACTTTGTTAATGGCTTTACTTTATTCGTTCGACACGAGTGTATTGCAACGTCAAGAGGATAATGAGCGCAGTGTTCAAAATCTACCCATTATCAATCAGGCTGGTTATGCCCAACACATATTTGAGTCCTTACAGTCCGACAGTAATTGGGAATGGGATAATCGATTAAAGTCAATCGTAACATTTGCTTTTGGGCTATCAATGGCGAGCCTGCGTCATGCCCCACAAAATCTGCAATACTCTTCTGCCAGAGTGATTGATCGCGATGAACAACTTGTGGACGATGCTATTTCATCGAAAGTCTTTGATTTCATACATTATTATCTTCTCGATAGGGAGATCCTTTTTAAGTACGAGCTCGTTTGGTTATATTGAATTCAATTGATGTTTTGTATTCTTTTAGGACTGAGTTTTTCTATCGTCGTGTGCACTCGTTATTCACGGACTTTATCGATTTTATGCATTCAAAGGTAATTCACTCTCTGCCCTTTCAAAACCAATATAATAATACCCTTTCTATGCTAGGTCACTGAACTGAGAGGAAGAGCCGATGAAACAGCGCGAACTGTACAAGGATTTGCTAAGGAAGGCTTGGATCCACCACTGAATCTAGATCATAACTTTGAATTGCTCATGCTGTCTATTGGCAAATTTTACGATGGCAATAAATCTGGCTTATCGCTAAGTGTAGAGTACTGGGGACCCATGGACATTCCGGCTAACTATGCTAAAACTACATCACGATCGGTTTCGTTGTTTAAATTTATTCGACTGGCTGGAGAACTTTTACCTCCGATTCTTTTTGTTCCGTATCTAAGAATGTTATCTGGCCTTTCAAGTTGCGGCCAATCAGCGCGAAATACCTTCAATTTACTAAAGCAAGGTTCCGGTTTATCCGGAAGCTCAACATTATCATGGGAACACTTTTTCAGCTCATTAGCTCGATATTATTCGTAGGTAAACGTGTTATATTGTTGAATTTGTTAATTTATTTCCACGATTTATAGGAATCTACGTCAAGAACAGTGTCCTGGGAGTGAGACAATTTACAGAAATCGCGTGCTGAACAGGTGTATTAATCCACAGGAAATTGATGGTTTACAGGCCGTGTTGGGTGTTATACGTTCGGTGGCAACATATGACGAAATGGCAAGAGTAGCTCTGTGTGAGCACCCGAATTGGGCGCCCTTACATGTGTTGCTTGGTAAGAAATAAAAAGAAAATATTTTATTTCGATTCCAAAAAAAAAACTTTGCAGGACTTCTAAGTTGTTCGGTGCCAATAACCTTGAAAGCGGACATCTTGTCAACACTGGCGGCTCTTGGGAAATCTAAAGACACTGCCATTCAATTGTGGAATAATCTAGAAGCCTCACAAATTATTGCCACAATTCCTACGACAAATACATATGGTGAGTTAAATGAAATCATTTCGCCATTTCACTGATCTAAGGCTAAGGCTTATTTCTTTTATTTAGTTGTGTGTGGCTTGGAAGTTGAGATTGCGCAAAACGAATCTCGTAATGAACAGTATCCCCTGTCGCAAGCATGTCTGGATCTTTTATATTCCCTCGCATCGACTGCAGTTCCTAGAAATCTAGGTGGTGGTCCTAGAAAACCTGGTCTCGATCCTTATTTAACGTTTATCATCGATGCCATATTACTTAAATTTTATAATAGGTGAGTTGAAGACATTTTTTTTATGTTAAACTTGTAAACTGCATTTGTGGCGATAAGTCGTATCTTTATACAACAAAACGTCATCATTATCTTTTTACCCCGGTCGGACAAATGAGCTGGCCAGCCTGAGTTTTTAAGAACGTATAGTACATCTTGTTGGTGGTCAGTCGTTGCGCACACACAAATAGTTGCGAGAATTAGGCCCTGGTTCGCCCCGAACTGTAGCGCCACGTAAAGAAGAAGAAGAGAGGCTTAAATTTTTTATAATTTGTTTGTTTTATTTTCTACCTAGAAATTACAAGAATCCAGCAGAAAAATGGGAAGTCGGCGAAAAATGTTTGAGGATACTTCATTATTTCCTTAAGACTTACGAGATAAGTCCATCAGATTTCAATGAGAACAGAGAAGAAAATGCACCTCCAGGATTTCACATTATGCTACAATTACACACAAAGTCAGATACATTACGCCTATTGTTGCACATCATAGACGAGGCTCGCAGTAGTCTCGATCAGTATCATCCATTTCCTGGGAAAACAAAGCTAGAAGAATGCGCTCTTCATTGCCTGAACATTCTAGAGTTGGGACTGTCCAATCAAGATTTATATTTCGATGCACATTCAGTCGCAAATTGCTCCACATTACTTTCTGGTTTAAACAAAATCATGTTGGACGTTAACCCCAGGAGTGGCAAGCCGGACCATGTGCTGAATACAACCAAATTCGTTACGTACAGCAGTTGGCTACCGCGGCACGCTTTGGTTGGTGTTAAGATACTGAATATTGTGTCACATCTTCCCAATGTTAGTTCGCAAATTTTGGGAATGTTTACACAAAACGAACGAATCCAAACTGAAATTCGTCATGGATTTGTGGAGAGCTTGGAAGGGGAACTGCCAACATCACTGGCCGATGAGGTTGACGACGATGGAAGGAATGAGGGAAAAATCGAACTCGAAATGAAGGTAATATTGAGTAGAAAACAACATCATTGATAATTTAAATAATTTGATCTATCCAAAGGAAGCAATTATATGCCTAATACAAGACTGCCTGCCACTACCAGCGCCCAATGTTGCTCATTTTCTGTTGGGTTTCGACATTACCAAAGATATCCGATCAACCCTGTTACAAAAGCCGGGAGTACTGGATTTCCCAAGTACATGTACAAAATCGCTTGTTTTTCTTCTAGATAATCACTTGGAGGTAAGTGTGGTTGGTTACGCTTTTTTACAGTTTCTTTTATTATTGGAACATCTATTTCAGACGTTAAAATCACAAGTTGACTGTGATGCGGCATATGAAACGATTATAGAGAAAGCCTATGGTCTCTTGTATTCCTTGTGTTTTAATCATCGGACATCTGATACGATCCTGCGGTTTCTACGTACATGTAATGACTTTCTATGTCGACATATATCGGCGTTGCCATTTAGAAAATGTGAACGTTCACAAGTTTTGAATCAAATGAGTTACCTTCTCAGGTGCACCGCAATTGAATTAAAAATTACAGCTGCCAACAGTCAAATTACACGATTTCAACATTTGTGTGAAATTCTTTTAGGTAAGTCAATATTTTGAATCCCAAATCGAACTGTGAATGTGTATCTCTCTTTTAGGTGTTTCTGGAAATTCAAGTCAGGAAAACATTCCCCTTGAACTAAGTCACTACTATTCGAATCCTCTAAGTGAAGTGAAAACATCATCTGAAAAGGGAGTCAAGTTGCTGATTTGTAATTTGTTGGAATGTCTCGAGTTCGAGGCAAAATCGGTGGCACATCCCAAGTGGGATTACTTTGACAATGCGCTGACATCGCAAATTTTGCAAGAATGTGAAATCAAATCGGAGCACGGACCAAAGCTGATTAATATTAAAAAACTACACGATATCCTCAACGATGAGTTGCACACTGTTCAGAATACAATTGCTTCGGGTCAGCGGCAATTGATTTTAAAAGAAATCGAATCTGTGTTGCTGTTTGCGCTGAAAGTTAACGAACAGAAGAATAAAAGCTTTGCTACAGTCAAGTTCATGGAGGCTTGGGGCCAGGTTAGCTTGAATATAGTCCTAATTAACATTTTATTAATTTAAATGGGATTTTGTATTTAGGTCACCGAAGTATTATTTAGTTGTGCACCGATGCCAGCACTACTAGTTGAAATTAAGCAGGAGCTTATTATTGAAATACTTCAAAGTATTTTGAGTAAGGTGGTGCCAGTTCAGGTTCTTTTGGAATTGGCAAATATATCCTCTGGAACAGTGCTTTTGCTACTAGTTAACTTGCGATACTGTTATATTCAGAAGTCGACTGCGTACAAGGAAGCAGGTGAGAATAATTTTGTACTCGAAACATGGCGAATTTAAAAGCCTACCATTCGACAAGCCTCGATTACACCCCATGTAATAAGGACGTAAGAACACCATAATTTATGGTATGTGGCCAACCCAACCGCATTTTGCTCAATAATACATCATCGCCCTAATAACTACAAAACATTTACATTATCTATTATCTATTATCATACATACATGCATACATATGTATATATTAATGTGGTTAGCTCTTAATTTTTTGGCTATTTATTATAGAATTCACCTTCACCTTCTTATTAAATTTGCTCAACAGACAAACTCATTTTGTTTAAACAAAGCAACAGAAATTAACTGATTACTCTGAGGAGTTGTGGTATCACTATGGATCAACACTGGTCTATGTGAGGCTAAGCCGCCACCCCATAGCCTAACCTAATATAGAATTTAGCTTATTTATCATATAATACAGCTCGATGGTGTTGTTCAAATTTATGACAGCATCATCAGCAGCAGCAAACCTTAAAGCCTTGTCTTACCCCTCTTACTTACTTAGTTGGCGCTACAGCTCGAGGTGAACCTGGGCCTGCTTCTCGCAACCATTTGTGTGTGCGTGTTATATTCTTGCACGAATGGAAGGGACCTACAGTTTTTTGCCGACTCCGAACGGCGAGTTGAGAAGCTCAATCGTGACAAATGATACTCTTTGATGCTTGTCAGACATTCGAAAGAGGTGGGCACTGTGAAAAACTTTTAGGTGTTTGCGGCGGGATTCGAACCCAAGACCGCTGGCACAGTAGTCCGACGCACTAACCACTTGCGCTACGGTGCCCACCCCTCTTATTCTATTCTTACCCCTCTGCGAGTTTATTTTATATAGATCACTCTACATGGGCATCGTCGTGTATTGGTAACTGAACTACGCAATGCTGCTTGGGTTCAATCCTAGCAAACACCTAAACGGTTTTTTCACTGTGCTGCCTCTTTCGAATGTCTGACAAGCCATCAAAGAGTATCATTTGTCAAGAAGCTTCTCAACACGCCGTTCGGAGTCGGCAAAACTGTAGGTCCCTTCCATTCGCGCAAAAATATAACTAGCACACAAAAATGGTGGCGAGCAATAGGCCCTGGTTCACCCGAACTGTAGCGTCACATAAAGTAAAGATCACTCTATCATTCCTGTTTTGTTTGTTCACTTTCAAAAATTTGAACAATTTTTGGTGCTGGACAAAACCCTCTTACGATCGAAGCTTCGTCTGTCTTCAATGTCTCAAAATCAGTTTCAAATTCAAACTGAGAGAGACTTACATCAAGTTTGCCTTTCTAGATTATTTTGAAGAAGATACTTACAGAAAGGCAAATCGCATTGAAAAGGCTACTTACACACCATCACTACGTGTAGATTGGTTCCTATAACTGGACCAAAGGCTGACCGGTTTTTGTTTCGATTACTACCTCCTTAGATTTCAATTGCTTATTGGCGCTGGCGGCTTGTCTTTTAGCTTTCCCAAATACCTAATTTCTGGTCATCATTCAATAGTGTTCTTTAAAACAGCTACTGTGGTAGTTACTAAATCTGAACTCCAGACATATGTAAGAGCAATATTTAGTCCCCTGTCTAACTTTACCTTTTAAAGGAAAGAGAGCTGCGCCATGTTGTCTCAAAATAAGCTGTGACGCTACATGAATAGGTTGCTCCTTAGGATTATTGCGCACAGTCCATTTTTTCCATTTAAGACCACTATGTAAGCTGTATAGGGTAAAGTCATAGTCACATTCACGAGACATTATCATGAATCGCTAGGCTTCACTATTCATTCTCCAAATAATATAACAGATACCTTGGGCTAAGAACAAACAAAGAACATTTTGTATTAGATCCTCTATTGCGCAGGAGCCAGGGCGTCCGCTGTCTTAAATTAAGTGTTCAGTCGTTTTCTCAATTTGTAAATTTTTAAACTTTAAGAACTTCGTGTTCAATTTGTTTATTTTGTTTTTGTGTTTACATAAAATAAATACAGGAATCTGTTAATTTGCAATAAACGTACACAATCCTACACGATCCCGGGGTATCAAATGCAGCTCGGAACCATGTTTCAAGAAAACACTGCTGGCTGTCTGCCGCGGACTAATTCCGATGCCATCGGTTGTGATAACGGCGCTAGTTTCAGCTGGCATTCTAAATATGTCTGCAGCAAATTTAATTACCGCCGTAAATGGCGTCTCCTCTGGGACACTTAGTACTTTGTATGGGAGCTTTGGATCCGAAACAAGGGTAATTTTGAATGAGACTTTCGATTGACTCATTGTGCTGGGATGTGCGTTGAACTGGTGACGTGTTCGGGTGGGGTTTCTATTTGCTTTTTTCGTGTTTCAATAGTTTCAACTGTATCCTTTTTATTTTAATAAATTAGCTGATTGAGATTGACTTTATTGTTTTCTTGTCTGATTGGTGTTCTCTTTATTTAAACTGTAGTAGTCGCCTTTTCTTTATTTTATTTTTATTATTTTATTACACAAAACAATCAACCGAAGGACAGCAAACTTATTCAAATTATAACAAACGTTGAATTCACACAGAACGGAACTTCATTAAAATTTTTGTTTACTTCGAATAAAAATTAACAGTGTATTGGTTTAGATGACATCTAAACATTGAAATACAGACACATGAATACATCATTTTTATAAATTCAAAAAGTTTTTTTTGTGGTGATAAACAAGTTTTACTGATACGATTTATTCAAAAAGTGATGTGGTGTAGGCGAATGAGTGCGAAATAAAATGTTGGATAGACGTTGTTTACATTTATGTTTGGTTGTGTGTATTATCTGAGTTTTGTCACTGAAAACTACACAGTAATAGGGGGATGGAAAGGGGTGGTCACTTAAAGAGATGTTCGATGGATTTTCTCTTTCCTCTATCCTTGTTGCCGATTGCTTCTTAAGAATTTATCTCAGTTATGGGGAGTAGAGGCTGTTATTTCTTGTGATTTGTTTTTGTGTGTATGTTTTTTTAGTATTACTTCGCTTCAAAACTTGGCGCCATGCTTCTTATAAATGTCTTCTGCGAAATGGATAGTTTGTCAGTTTTGTCTCAAAGAAACGTTTTTTCAGTACGCTTTAATTGGGTTGATGTATAGTTTCACTGATTTATTTGTAATTGGAGCCCTTTTCATATGACGTCACTGCACTGCGTTAGTGTTTCAGCACGGCTAATACTTAACTGCTTGACATTATAGATGTGGCTTGGTTAGAGCTTTTGTAAGCTTGTCCTCCATGCGTGGGTTAGGAAGGAGATTGTGCCAGCAATTCAAACCATCACCCTAAAGTGAGCACCATAATGAACTTTTGCGTGCATTTGCACATGCAAGGTATGTACAGAAATTTTATAATGCGTCAGCTCAGTTTCGTCAAATATTCGTCCACTTTCAGAAACACAAGAGAGCGATATCATTCGTTCAACAGATGTTTTAAATTAAAACAAAATCAAATACATAGATGAATAATTGGCAAATTCAGAAGGCTATGATGAGTTTATTTATATTTTCATTGAATGGGTGCGGTGTATTTATGACAAAATAGATGCTTTTTATTTCAATGGGATGAAGAAGGAAGAGGCGTGAGAGGAAATAGCTTTGAAACTAACAACAAACTACTCAGGAGTTTGAGAGAAACAAGGTCTGCTTCTGCTCCCGTACTCTCTGCACCAAAATCCACAGATTCTCAAATTTCAATGAGTGGGGATAAAAATCTCTCAGAGAGGTAAAGGTGTGCAAAAGTACAGAAACGCATTGAACAACAAAAAATGGAAAATCAGACAGATCTGATAGCTTTCATGCTAAAATTCGCAGCATGCAGAAATTTTTTACTCTCTTGTTATCTCTCTCTCCCTTCTGTGAAAAACGACGAAAAATCTTCGTACGGGAACAGGATTTGATTTGTTTCCAAAGATTTTCGTAGTTTTTCGCATATTCGGACAGGTACGGGAACAGACCTAATTTTATATAAATTTGACAGATGCATAGCTGTGCACGCAAAACATTTTATTCAAAAATTACATACGTTTATGTTTCCCTATGCACAAAATGGCTGAGACCGTAAGATAGTAGCGGATGGAGCTGTACTAGGTTCTGTTAGTGTTTTGAGCGACCCTAGTTAAGTTATTTAAGATCAGGATTTGGCCAGTATAGAAACTGGACAGCTGTAAGATTTAAGATTATTGGCTGAACTGGCTATCCATAGCTTGCCAAGTATTTATATCGAAGCATCTTGGCTCTTACTAAAGTATGACAAATACTGCCGTATTTTGACCTTTCAGCGTTTAGTAATCTGTTAGGGTTATATAAGCAATTCTGTGCGACCGCTAACAACAAAAGTAATTGATGAGCCAGCTGTCGTTCCTTACTCAGTAATGGTGCTTTCTCAAATATTTATTAGCGGTTTCACTAGTTACCTTCATTAGAGATGTCTCATTTTCCCATAAACATTCTTCTTAATCATTACTGTACTTTTAAGAGCACGGCTTATGAATCACAATATATTTGTGTTGTGTCCATTTCCATATTTTTTAAACTTGATTTATTTATTGCAAAAATTGTAATGTACATAGTTTAACATATTTTTCCCTCTTTCCCACAGATCAGAATGACAATCGTCACTCATCGACTTTCAACGGAAGTGGCAAACCATTGTCGACTTTTTCCAAATCAAACACACTCAGCCTTAAGTTCATCTTGCGAAATATCGTCGAGTGGATCATTGTTAGTGGCGTAGCATCTCAAAAGCTGAGAATCAATTTGTATACATCGCTTCTAAACTTTATGCATATTGTTAAGGGAAACTCCTCTGATGCTGCATCGGTGAAAGCCGAAGATGAACAGTAAGTGCCTGCCTGCCAGTTCCTATCTACGTTTTTCATCATTCTAAATTTTTAGTTACACCTCTCGTCTCGATCGATCAATGTTTGTTTCGGATGAAAGTGGATACCTCAGTGAATCAAATCAAGTCCAGATGACAATAGAAGTTTTCACCTCATTCGGAGATAAATTGATTGACATTTTGTGTCACGACTGTATTGGTGGACATGATATCTGTAAAATGTCCGCTCTATCATGCATTGATACTTTGCTTGATTTGGACTCGCTGACAAGTTTTATAAATTTCATTGCAAAGCGTGGATATTTGTCACATATTATTGATAGTCTTTTGAAGTCGGATGAGAGCTTATGCCGAGTGCTACGAAACACTCCGGAGAATATGCGGGCATTGTACGTTTACGAGTCGAAAATGGCAATGCTAGCACGTGTAGCTAGTTCGCATGTGGGGGCAGAACTTCTATTGGAAGATAAGATTCTAGGTGTTCTTGCAGGAATGAAAGTATTTGACATGCACCCAGACTTTCAGATAAACAGTTTTTCACGCAACAAGCGTGGAGATTCGTTTGTTCCACCAATAGAAGCGCGCTACCAACAAATTCTCTTTCCCGCACTGAATTTGTGCGACGCAATCATTTCAACTCTGGGACCAGAAAACCATTCGGCTGTTTCCCATGTTATGCATTTCTTACTTTCTCACGGCGATATGATCGAAATCATATTGCGAGCCGGTACTCCATTCTTGGATCTCGGTCTGCTGCAGGAGCTCTCTGCAATAACCAGCTTGATTGCCCGTACAACTAATCAGGTTCGAGTAAACCACCTTTATACAAAGAAAAGAGGAATAACTTGTGTTTTTTTTGTAGGAATTTTGCGCTTTAGCGGATCCCAATTTTAATCAAGAAGTTGGAGTTCATCTCTACCGTATGCAGCGGCTTATGTTGTCACTATTTCCTCGATTCATAATAAGCGAAGCGACTTTGAAGGAGATGCTCAAACCAGAAAATATAATGTACGTACCAACTGACAAAAATAAAGCGCTACAGGTGAAGTACTTCTTGGAGACCGCATCGAATTTAGCGCTCTATTGCCGAAATGCCATTGCCAATCATTCAGCAGATCATCGTGCAACCGGGATACTATTTTCGCCCAGTATTACAGATTCAATACAGAGGTAATTAAGTTAGCTTTTTTAACTGCGCATCGTTATCTTAAAAAATAATTTCAGAAACGAAAACCGCAGTGGAACTCTGGAAATTTCTCCAAGTCTTGGCATAGTTCTTAATCAACTGAAGAACTCGGTGGAATATTACAATCGGCAGAAATCGATTCATGACAATCTACTCCGACAGCGCACTTCTTTGTCAAATATTGGTCTCGACTCTGCTGGTATGTTTATCCGTCAAAAAATACGAAATCATTATTATAAAAGTAATTTTTTACAGCTCGTACAAATTATGTTGAACTTTCCGAGCGTTTGGTGGAAAAGCAAAATGAACTGAATCATTGTGCATTTATCACGGAGCAGTGTTTATACCTTTTGTGGACACATCTTGATTTTTATATGAGACGGACAATTCCTGCCAACACGCTTCAGTTTAACAAGCCGGTGTCTTTTTCTACTGATAGTAAATTCATTTATTTATCTTCACTTAGATATACCTTGTAATGTATATTTAATTCGTTTAGGTTTTGTTTCGTCATCAGCTGAGGCTAGTTGGCGTGTTTCATCAGATGACATCAGCTACCTAAAGAAGAACTTAGTTTCTATATTTAACGAAACATTTAGCAGTCAACTAATATCAACAGCACAGACCCAGACAATGGCAGACAAAGGGTTTACCGAAGCATTGCTGAGACGTATAAAATGTTTGATACAATTTGTGCCTGTTAATTAACAAAACGACGTATGCAAAATAATTGTCTCGCTTTTTTGTATTTTCTTTTTAATAAAAACATCATTTTCCGTACACAAAAACATATTCTCATTAGATTTGATTAATGGACAAATTAAAAACAAGAACAGAAAGACAAAAAAACAAGAACATTTAACTAAATTTTTCAAGAGATTCGTAGAGTCACCTAGACCAGGGGTGGCCAAATTTTCAGCCTGAAGTTGGTTACGGGTGCTACCTACCCATTGTTTTAACTTGGAAGAAAATACATACAAATATTTAAAAACCATAAGGTAACTAGCCAGAATGGATACGCCAAACTAGTTGCGAAAGATTGTGGCCAGCAATTTTACCAATAGAGGGTTGAGATATGGAACCGAAGAAGGAGAAAAGTACTATAAAGTCAATGCGGGAGTCCCGCAAGGATCAGTACTGGTCCCCCTATTTTGGAATATCATGTACGACGGAGTTCTGTAATTAAAACTACCACCAGGAGTAAAAAATAATCGGATTCGCTGGCGATATCGCCGTTGTTACTGTTGTAAAGAACATTTGCGATATACAGTCAACTATGAACGTAGCTATCAACCTCATAAAAGAAAAGACTGGCTAATATCAACCGGCCTATAATAAGCAGATTACAAAACGGAAGCTATCCTAATAATCACCCGGAAGATGTGGAATACATAAGGGTAGGAAGTCAAACTATCAGATCGAAAGACGGTAAAATAACTAGGAGTAACACTCGACAATACCTAGACCTAGCTTTAAGCCTCACATCGACTATTCGCGCGAAAAGTCGTCAAAGCTTCAGGAATACTGCCAAACATCGAAGGACTCGGATATGCTAGAAGAAACAATATCCAAGGTAGTAAGCTCAGTCCTGTTATACGCTGCACCAGTTGGTGTGGGGGCCCTCCCGACAAAGTAAACAATTTAAAAGATATCGTCAACATATCGACTTAGCGCTCTAAGGATATTCAGTGGCTTCAGTGGCAGGGGAGACCCCCGTCGGTATCCTTGCGGACGAGATGCAAAGAGTCTATCATCATTATATAAATAGGCGAAGGCAAAACAGTTCAACCCCTTTTTAACTGCCTAAACTTAAAACTCAACATATTCGCTTGATTTTTGTTTCGTTAGAAAAATTGTGAAGAGGGGTAGTGCCGTGTGTAATTTTTCTTCCAACATGTTGTGTCTAAGCTAGGTAAAAACCAGGTGCGTCTCTCTCGCACAATTGGTCGAATTTCGACTACAGGCGATACTAGTAATAATTGATAGGAGAACTTCTAGTAACCAAGAAGCGACGGTCATCAAATGGATCAAGAAAGAAGAAAGAGTTACTTCAAAGGCCAGGCGGCAAACTCGTTGGGACACCACTACGAAGCGCAGATGGGCCTACAGATTGATCCCAACCGAAGGCACGGAAACTGTAACTACTACCTTACGCAGTTTCTATCTGGTCACGATGGGTATCGAAAGTACCTAAACAAAAAATTAAAACAAAATTGAAAGCAGAGCGACGTCGCTCTGTCGCTTACAAAAATCGCTCATCCCCCAGGAACTACATGGCCACAATCAGTGCTGTCATTTATACTACAATAGTAGTATTTTACTACCCATCAGTAGTCCGTACTATTGTACTACCCTTGTCCTAATTTGTACTACTTGAACATGAAAATGGCAACAGTTTGCAATATGTAATGCAACATATGTATGTATAACAGTAGGGCACTAAGAGAATACGAGAGTCTGGCAGTCAAAAATCAGCAAACATAAAAAGCAAACGAAATGTCTGAGTTCTCTCCACAAAGATAGAGAGATAGAATTATTTCATTGCTTTGCTTACGTTAGTTGTTAAGTCAGGAAAATGCGAAACAAATAAATGTTCATCTGCAGAAATGGACAAGTAGGTAACCCGACTGTTTATGGAATCAAATTGATTTAATTTATGTTATAAGATGAAACCAGACCAGAACCATGCACTCGATAAACGCAAATTTTGTTTCATAAATTCTTACATCTTTCCTTATTTCTATTCTATCTCGTCTTTCTTGTTTACTTATTTTTATTTATTTGTGTTGCAAGACTATTTTCTGCATTTTGGAAGTTGGCCATAAAAATAGGTGTGTGTGTTTAAAATAATATCGCAGTTTATTCAAATATTTTTACTTGGAAGGTATGTATTTTCTTTTGAGGTGAGTTAATTTTAATCATTTTATTATTTTTAAGCTAACGTATTTTTTGGTCGCCGTAACCATGGTGGTTGGACTACTACGTTAGACTACTACGCATGCCGCCGGGTTCAATCACAGCAAAAAGACCTAAATGTTTTTTCACGGTACCACCTCTTTCGAATGTCTGACAAGCAATCAAAGAGTATCATTTGTCATGAGAAGCTTCTCAACTCGCCGTTCGGAGTTGGCAAATAACTGTAGGTCCCTTCCATTTCGTGGAAAAAATAACACGTACACACAAATGGATGCGAGAAGCTAGGCTTGGTTCTGTATAGGACTGCTGACGCCGTATATTTATTTTTTTTATCGTATTTTTTTAATAGTCTTTTAATATGAGACGCAAAGCCCACTGCTCGGCGGAACAAAGAAGGTTAGTCGATAAGGGATGAGGATAAAACCTAAAAATTTATAGAGGAGGCCCTAGGAAGGTCCCAAAAGTTCGTCACAAATGCCCTTTAGCCAACAAAAGTGAGGGCCTGGACCTAGAGGTAGGCCCAAAAAACGTCAGCGAATTCTGATCAAGTCCAATCCTTTTACCTCGTGAAGAACTATATACTATACTATAACTCCCAGGAAGAGTCGCTAGGAAATTTCCACTGTTAAGAGTAAATAACATAAGGTTCGGAAAAAAGTTTGCCGTAAGTCATAAAAGTTGAAACGGACCTAAAAGATTGAAAAAGTGGCATAATATCCTTTGGATTGACGAGACAAAATAAATGTGTTCTCTTCGAATTCTGGATGTAGTGTTAGACGGCCAAAAGAAAAGGACTACCACCACTACCATAACATGTGGTTGCTTTTCATGGCATCGCGTCAACCCTATATGTTTCGTATAAATAATACCAAGACAAAATAGCTACATTTTGGAAAATGCTATGCTTCCATTTGCCGAGGAAAACATGCCTCTCCGATGGCACTATCAACAGGACAACGATCCGAAACATACGGCAGGTCTTCTGAAAGATTGGTTTCGACATCGAAACGTGTCTGTGATCCCATGGCCCAGTCAATCCCCAGATCTCAATCCCATTGAGAACTTTTGGGATGAACTCAAGAGAAAATTAGGTGATCAGTATATCCCAAACAGGGACCTATAGTGGGAAGCAGTGCAAAAAGAGTGGCATTCTATGCCATTGACTCCATTCCACGCCAATTCCTTAAAGTTTTGGATAGGATTGGAGGACACTCAGGTTATTAGAGTGATGGACAACGATAAACTTGATTTTTTAAGAATATATTGAAAGAAAACATTATTATTGATATTTTAGAATGATTAGATTTAGATTTTGTTGGCCAAGCCCAAAAGTTAACATAAGCAGTTTTTGGAGCATAGGTACATTTGTTATTTCCTTATTTTGAAATCATTTAGTTTATTAAATGTATTCAATTAGTATAATTTTACTAATATCAATGGATTTTTTTTCCGAGGGTAGGTGAAAATCTTCCATAGACACTATGAGAATAACAAGCGCGTGCTCATAGTAGTGTCAGATTCTTATTGACCAAAAACACCACCCTTCGATATAAATGTGTTAAATATTGCAACTAAGTTATACTACTTATCAAGCAATTTTTCTATCACGAAATATGAACGTTTGGCAGGTTACTTTCCAATGAAAGATCCAGCATATTCCGTAATTTAGATGCGGTTAATCCTTATCTCGCCAAGTCGAAAGGTTTTGTCCTTTGTAGTCGGCGCAATAAATTGCTCTCATCCAAAATAAGTAGGACTGTATTAATTACATGTCCGATTAGTCGGTTTCTATGTTTTCGCGCGAAGCTTCTAGTTTCAGCTTCGATTGTTGGAATTCCGAGATCCCTGTGGATATCGTCGTTTCTAGCATACCACGGTGCTTGGACAATTTCTCTAAGCACTTTATTTTGAAAGGTCTGTAAAATATTGGCATTTGTTTTCTTGGTACAACCCCAAAGTTGTATACCGTAGGTCCACACCGGCTTTAACACTTGCTTGCATAAAAGCAGTTTGTTCTCGGTACTGAGGTGGGAATGTTTCCCGATCATCCAGTACATTTTTCTATATTTAATTTCTAATTCTTTACGTTTCATTTTCACGTGCGAATTTCACTTCATTGCTTCATTGCTTCATTTGCAAAGGGTATTCGGGCCAAATTTATAAAAATTGGCAATTAGTTATTTCAATGGAAATAACTACAACTAAAGTAAAGGAAACTCCACACACTTATTTCTTTCACCAGATGTGTGTGTACATAAGTACAATTAGATCAGATCGATGCAGATCTTTTGATTCTTCTGCTACAACCTGGGGTGGTTAAGACCCTTAGCCAACAACCTTACAAGTTAGCTCGATGCTACTTAATTGATCCAATTCAATTCCAGTTTGCATCTAAACACAGATTTTAAAATTTTAAATAGCCATTAAGAATGCAATCGTTACTTATTATTAATGATTAAGCCAACTTCCTGTCAAAATACGAAACTATTAAACGCAGAATTGCAGATTACACCACGTCGGCACTTCCCACTTTTAAGCAAGATAAATTGCATCAATTCATTAGATACCATCAATACTTGGTAATTCCCAATTGCTTACAAGGGATAACCGTGCATTATCCGCTTTTACACAATAAAATTGAATTGCAACTCGTATTCGTATCTTCATAAATAATTTTCTCTTGAAAACAAATAACTGAAAGGCCATTACAATTTTGCGATCAGTTTTCTTCAAGTGCGAACAAAACAATCCGGAACACGCACCTTTTCAATAAATAATTCCAACGAAATTACCTATGAGCTGTGAATGCGTCGACGAAAGGATGATGTATGCGTTCTGGACCCATTGTGTCCTTTTTTGACAGCATAAACAAATAATAAAATAGGGAGCAGCATGGGCTTTGAATATAAAAAAAAATTATGTCGTCCTTGTCACAATTCTCGATATGTATCCATCTGAACCCTTATGTAAAAGATAGATAAATATGCCCATCCATTCAATTCATAATGGCTGAAGAGGTTGAGAACGAGTTTGTTTATGTAAATTCCGCGTTCAAGTAGCAACGCAAATTGCAAATATGGTCCAAAAAATATAAATACTACGGTAACAATATTCTCAAGTGCGACGTGAAGGGGTAAAGTACGAGTACATAAGGCATAGAAGGGCGGGCTAATTGTAATTTCATCCCTTATTATATGAACTCAAAATACAGTTGGTATATTAGGGGGAAGGAATTAAACAAGGGGTGCGTGGCACATCGATATAAATAATGCGCTGGAAGGCGGAACTTAGGAATATTCACTACTTAAAATCTATGTACATACATTCATACATATGTATGTATATTTATTAAAAGTTAAATTATTATGATTTTTATTTACCCTTTCAATTTTTACATACTTTATAAACATGTCATATATAAATATTTACTTAGGTGGCGCTATAGTTCGTGATGGACCAAGGTCTCATCCAATAACCTCTTTCCAGCTAGCCTAGTTCTTAGTTAAATTCCTTCGGTTGCGTTCCACTTCTGCGCGCCACCTTAGGCGAGGTCGTCCTCTACTACGCTGACCATCCGGGTTGAATTCGAATAATCTGCCGGCCGGAGCGTTGATATCCGTTCGCTCTACATGTCCTGTCCATCTTAAACGCCCAATGCCCAGTTTTTTGACCAAGTCAAAGTCGTTATATAGTTTGTATAGTTCGTGGTTAAATCTTCTTCTCCTAAACCCGTCAACGTAAACGGGACCGAATATCTTACGAAGGAGTTTTCTCTCCAAGCGATCAAAGATATCTTCATCCGCTTTCTATGAAGTCCATGCTTCAGTTCCATATAGCAAAACTGAGATGATAAGGGTCTTAGTCGATCGGGAAACGGCTTTACTACTCAATTTCCTTCTTAGCCCAAAAAAAAACAGCGATTGACAAGAGTAATCAATCCTTCGTTTGATTTTCGACGAGATGTCATTTTGTGATGTTATAGCAGAGCCGAGGTAAGCAAAGTCCCTTACAACCTGAAACCTTTAAAATTATCAATACAAATAAATCATTCCATTAGTGTTTTTACTCGATTTCATGTTGTTTTAAATTTAGATAAATATATTATTATATTATTTAATTGTTTGTATTATTAAAATGAATTCACTTAAGGAAATATAATATTGTAACTGCCCCAAATATCATCATTCATTCCAGTCTCTGTAATATCTCCAGTTTCTCCTGTTTTGTGGTCTCCCAACTCTTCTATGTCCTTATCTGATAACTGCTGTGTGTTTTTATGACGGGCGGTCTGAAAACCGATGTCCTGTGTAAAGAGGAATGCGATATCTTCCAACGATATTAGCATCTTTTCGAGTAGTTACGTTAGGTAAGGTAGCAGTGGCTGCCGGTTACAAGTACCAGCACAATTAGGCCTATAGAGGCCTATTGTGATACCAATGTTCTCGGGAATATTTACCCCGCTACTCAAGATAACCATTTGGAGCTTTGTACAAAGCGAAGAAGGCTTCCACGTCTTTTTGCGCTAGGTCACTGAGATCGTCGAAGTGTAGTTTTCTACTACGAGAAAGAGCTGGGCATGAACAGAGGAGATGTGTTGGACTTTCCTCCTCCTCTTCGTCTCTACAGCTTCTGCAGAAGTAATTCGAGAAGACGCCAAGTCTAGTTGCGTGTTTGTCTTTAAGGTAGTGTCGAGTAGTTAGGCAGCTTTGAAATCACTGGAATAAGTCTTATCTACATCGAAGGCCAGTTCAATATTCCCCTTTATTGGGGCACAGAGAATTTCCAGAGAATTGTAAAACTGACGAGCTCGCTAAACTAGGAATAATGATACTGATTCTATCGGACAAAGTGAATTTAGGTAGGTATAGCACTTGTTACTTACAAGCTATCAATTAAACTTGTCATTTATTTTGTATATTCTTTGTTAGTTTGACAATAGGAATGTCAATTTTCAAGAATGTCACACCAAGGATTTTACAATTCTCAAATCATTGAATATCAATAGTTTATTTTAAGCGTGTCTTGGGGGAGGAGACTTTATTTTCGGCATCGAACCACATAGTTTGGGTTTTCTTAACACTAAGTTGAGTAGAGTGTCTGTTGAGCTCTGCAATCTACACAGTTAGTGCGTCTTGTGGAAGAATACTTGAAGTAAACAGACCAGTATCATCTGCAAACATGGCAAATTCTGTGTTGTTGCCCAAACGTGGTAGGTCCGATATAAAAAAAATATTGAAAAGGATGGGGCGATGCACAGAGCCTTGTGGAGCACCAGGGGTCCAATTCAAGCAAGCGTGAGTTTTGCGGTGTACACGAAAAAAATAAATAATTGTTATTTTAATGTTCGATAACGACATCAAAAAGATCATACTTTTTAATTCAAACATGCACTAACTTGTCACACTAAAAATCACTTGGAAAATAATTTAGAGCTTTTAACTTAGATGCAAAAGAAATTCTATTAGATTCCCCTTTATGAAAACCATTAATATTTGTAGCAACATACATACATAACAAAGTTATGAAGCATACATAGGTGTAAAGATTCCAATTTAAAACAATTTTGATTGTCACATAAAATTTGATCAAGTTAAAGAGGTTTTCATTTTTTAATTGTTCAAGTTCTAGAGTATTTTATGGAAAAATTCAAGGTACCGAGTCTTTAACACTGTCCGTTCAAGTTATAGAATGCCTATGGGGGAAAACAGCATGTTCAAGTTATTGGATTGTTCAAGTTATCGGATATTCAAGTTACCGAGAGTCTTACTTACTTAGTTGGCGCTACAGCTCGAGGTGAACCGGGGCCTGCTTCTCGCAACCATTTGTGTGTGCGTGTTATATTTTTGCACGAATGGAAGGGACCTACAGTTTTTTGCCGACTCCGAACGGCGAGTTGAGAAGCTCAATCATGACAAATGATACACTTTGATGCTTGTCAGGCATTCGAAAGAGGTGACACCGTGAAAAAATTCTTTTAGGTGTTAGACCCGGCCAGGAGTTGAACCCGGGCAGCATTGTGTGGTAGTCCAACGCACTAACCACCACGGCCACGGCGACCACCGAGAGTCTACTGTAATTGAATTTTTTTTTTCTCAAAATTTCTAATGAAAATTACAAAAACAAATGTCAAATTAATTTCACCACACTTTCTCAAGTTAAAATTACTCACTCACCTCACTCAAACTCACAGCGTGTTCCGGAATCACTTGAATTCGAATTGGTGTACACAGGCTGTGAATGTGAGTTTTGAAAATGTGAGAAACTCATGCTTGCAGAATTGGGCCCCAGAAGGAATATCAAAGAAGGAAGACTTCGCAATTCCAGCGTACACAAGAAATGTTCTGTTTTGCAAGCTCCATACAATTTTGACTTGGAGATAAACGGGGAAATTAAATAAAATTAGTTGGAAATTAGTGAGAACCGTGGTGTAGTGGTAAGTTCGATGTACTACTAAGCAGTGCTACCCGGGTTCAATCCCAGCGCGGGTCCATCACCTAAAAGTTTTTTCATGGTGCCACCCAGGGTTCGGACCCTACTCCAATCGGAGTAGATCTACTCCGCTTTTAAAAAAATAAAAATCTACTCCGACACTCCGCTTCGCTCAAAATCTACTCCAATTTTTTCGAAGACAAATTTAACCAAATAATGGAATACCAGCACTGATCATTTGGGAAATCTGTTTTAAAAAATCTGTTAATGTCTAAATTTTAACCGAATATAGGTTTTTTTTTATCGTCGTTTTTATTTGTATTTGTGTATTACTATTTTCAATTACTATGGCTAGTGTGTACAAACAATTCTTTTTTGTTGTGATGTCTTATTACTTCCAATGTAAAATACAATAACAACTAAACCTATGTATAAAGAATTAGTTTGGATAGCTATCGGATATTATGAATTAAGCCCCATAAAACCTGTGCTTCGAAATTACTTTTATCGAAAAGCGTTAAACAAAATATCAAAAATGACAAGACGTCATGTCAATTATAAAAAAAAATAGGCAGAGAAGAATGTCTAAAGGAGAAAAGGTAATAATCAAAAATAAAACCTAAATTTAAAAAATTCTGAATACAAATATCTTTTTTTTTTCAATTACCTACCCAAAGAAAAATAAATACTACAACTGAAGTGTCACAATGCCCAGTGGTGCCAGGTGTATATTTGAAGAACTTAAGCTGCGAAAATCGTTTTTTATGCGAAATTTTTCTTAGCATACAAAAAGGCTTAGGATACACGTCTACTGTCTCCTTTGCTTTTGTTTTCGAAGCTTTTTTTTTTGTATTTACAAATCTACTCCGCAAATTTTGGTTTTGCTCCACTTTTTTTCTTAATCTATTCGCAAATTTTATTTCTGGGGTCCGAACCCTGTTCCACCTCTTTCGAATGTCCGACTAGCAATCAAATAGTATCATTTGTCAATGAACTTCTCAACTCGCCGTTCGAAGTCGTCAAAAAACTGTAGGTCCCTGCCATTCGTGCAAAAATATAACACGCCCACACAAATGATTGCGAGAAGCGAGAGCTGTAGCGCCACCTAAAGTAAAGTAAGTTGGAAAACCAGTCGAAAGTTTTGAGAAAAGTATCTACACTGTACTGTCAATACAGTATAGATTTTCAAATCAGTTTTCAAGTACCCCCGCAAGTAGAACTGGAGAGAGAGCGGCTCCTTGCCGTACTCCAAAGGGTTCCTTTAGGTAACCGACAATTCGCTGTTTTCATTTCGCAAACTGTTATCTCGCGACTGTCTAAATGTATTTCCTTTATTTCGAAAGCTCATGTGCCAAATTGTCATTTCGTCTTGCGTCCATCTCCCTGTAAGATTAACTCGCATTTCTTCTTTAGCATTTCTATGTTTAGCGCTTCAATCAACTGACTTTTGGTGTTTTTGCGCTTGCTTATCCGGCAAACCGTTAATTCGCGTCATGCTACTTAGCCGCTTGTTCCCTTGTGTTTGGGAGACCTTCCAAATACCCAAAATTAAAATCCCCAAACCAATAAATCCCCAACTTTTGAAAAATGCACAAACACAAAATCATCAAGCACAAAATATTTTGTTTGTACATTTTCAAAAGTTGGGGATTTATTAGTTTGGGGATTTTCCATTTTATGCAAAGAGAGGAGACCAATAATGATTGTTATTGGCAGTAGCGTAGGCGATTTACCGTTTATTGCTTCATAGAGATAGTGGACTGATAAGAATTAAACTATGTATTTTTGATTTAGTTGTGCAATATAAAAACAAAAGAACAAAAAAAAAAATTAAAAATATGTAAACATTAAAATAAAAAAAAAGAGTTTTAAAAAAATATTGGATATGGAATATGAATATGAATATGGAGCCGGTCGTGACGTGAAGAGACGTCCACGTCATGGCTCTGGATATCACCAAGTATGAGTGCTTTAGATATTTCACTTGTACGTCGAAGGCATAAGAGAAAATCTATGTAATCTAGAATTCACCAAACAGAAAATCCTCTATAGTTCGAGTCTATCAAATAAATTATGTTTGGTGCCAATTATAGCTCGCGCTTCAAATACGTAGACCTGCAATAACATTTCCAATATCCACATTTATCCCCAGGAATCTATGACTTATTCGTCACCTAGTCTTCTATGATTTTATTTATTGAGCTGTTAGGAATCCTACCAAAGAAAATGGCTTGAGAAGTGTGCAATGTTGATTTACTCATTGCGAGTCCTTCTGCTTTTTTATTGCTTGAGATACCTATCCATATGGCACCGCATTAATCCTTGATTCCTAATTTAAATGGCGCTAACAAAGTGGCTATCTTTGAACAAGCGACACACAGTCTATGTCTTCACATCTTGAACCTAAATACACATTAACAACTTCAAAAAATATTTTGACAGATAAAATATTTCCTGAAGCGTAGAGGAAAGGATTATTATTTTATAAATTCATTCTTACCTAATTATCAACTACAATACATAAATATGTAGTTCACCTTTGATCCTGTAATCACATGTTTTATCTATTGATACTTCCGGATCCGCCTCACGATTGCATAACCTTTCATATCTATAATCTAGCAGGCGAACAAACACACCTTTCCAACTACCTCTTCCAAAAGGTGTGCATAATACATTTTCAAATATCAATTTCGAACTCCCACCGAACACAGACATAATGAACAGAATCCATTTTGAACTTCAAAATTCAATTTACAATCCCGGCTTGTAGTGTGTATCCTTTAGAGTACCGTAAACACACGATGAGTAGTTTCTCCTTAAGCGATCAACACAATAAACACATACAGCAGCGTAATCTCTATTGTAACATCTCCGACAGAAGTTAGCAAAATATTTTTATTGAACCCGGTAATAGGATCCGAACAAAACAAAAAGGTGTCCTTAACAATATACGAGTACATTGTGTGAACTACTGCAGAATGACAGGAACGGATAAATAACTTCGTTAAAAAGAATCGGACATATTTTGTTAAATTTGCAGGACTTTTTATGTAATGGAGTGCAATGGTTCTCCTTTTGACAGTTCACCTTTTGACAGAGTTCTCCTTTTTTTTTTGCAAACTACGAGAACAATGTTCTTTGGGATATTCAATGTGGAATTTAAGCAGATACCTTTCCAATTTTACTTCCTGCAGAAGTAGGGTATTAAGTAGGATGTCAACATCAATATCAAATGATTGACAGCTGTCAATAGCAGAGGTCGACATTCGTACAAGTAAATGTATTGCGTAGCATTTTCAAATGGATTCAAAAGTACTGGTACAGGATTACTTGCTTTATTTTTGCAAATTTATGAAATGGAATTCATGCCATGTACCTCATGTATTATTTGACTTCTGAAGGCAAATTGCTAACAATTGTTTTTTTTTTTTTGAAAATAAAAGCTCTGAAACCATAGCTCTAACGACTCAAAATGATCGTCCATCGCGGACTACAGCGCCATCTATAGATATCATCCGTTTATTCCTTCTTCCATACGGTTTAATTCTCAACCCTTTTTTTAAAAAGGGCTTAGCTTACATAATTTCGCACGCACTGCTACATTTGTCAATAATAATGTTGTCACACAGCTCAGCAAGTAGAAAAACGTTCAAGTGTAAATAACACTTCGTTGGAAAATGAAATTGAAATTAAAATAAAAAAAAAATAAAATTAACAATCGAGTTCAGTTCATTGAACTGGAAATGTAAATTTTGACACGAAGGGAAACATGACTTTACAATTTTTTAAACTAGGACAATCGTTGTTAAGAAGGCATGATGCTGAGCTGGTATAACAGCTTTTGGTAATCGATAAAGGGTTGCGTATGTTGCTCATTTCATGTACGATATAAAAGGGCGCGATCCGTCACGGTCACGGTATAGGTTGTGATCCATATCAGGAATTCGATGACGTTCTACTGTAGTACTATAATATGTATGTATGTGGATACATATAGCCAGCTGGATTTACACCTTCGTTTTATTATTTTTTTTCAATGCAAGTATAATGTTTTGCAAGCAAATTCCAAACACACTGTTGACAGTTTCCGTTATGAGAACTGTTCAAAAACGTATTCAGTCTTCAATTCCATTTTCACCTTTCACAGATGGAGCTGTCGTGGAGACAATTCGGAGTCCCGTATGACAAGTTAATTTTAGAACGATAAGGCCCATTTAAACCGCGAAGACTGTATCAATAAGCAGAACCTCAGCATCTGCGAAGAGTCGTTCTCGAACAATATCTTTATCTGCAACGAGTAATAATTTGGTTTCGTTTTGAGCTCGCGGCGTATTATTTCAAACGGAGTCAGTGCCGTTCTCAAAGACAACGAACTGCGCTACCAGAAAATTCTGACTGGACTTGAAAGATTTTTATATAAGATATGTATGTAGGTGTCTCTAGTTAGTCGTTCACCAACCGTTCACTGGGCAACACCCAATTTAGACTAAGTACCCTAACTTTAATAAACGCAAATTACATTTAAACAAGCACGTGTCACTTGGGTCATCACATTTATATTGGACGTCCAATGTGATCATCTTTATAAATTGCCTCTTGAATATAGGATTCAAATGAATTTAAGTAAAAACAAGTTAATTCAATTGAATAATGAATTCATTATGAATTCCTCTAAATGAAAAAAAGTAAATATTACGATGCGAATGCAAGTTTTGTGCAATGAATTCTTCTGAATACACTGAAATTCTTATAAATTCCCTGAATTCAGTTGAATTCACATCCGAATTTCGTATGTTGTATTCGCAATTTATAATTAATAATATGAATTCACAAATTCACAAAATGAGTTCACGAATTCGTAATAAAAATGTTCTGAATTCAGCGATTACCAGACGAATTCATGTATTTTTATACGAACTCAATTGAATTCCTTGTGTATTCCTGTGTTTCATTGAAATCATGTAAATTCACTTTGAATTCATATTAAATGTTCACTGCTTACTTCCCCCTCGTCTGAACTTAATTTAAGTGCTCTAATCGATGAAACTCTAAGGTCCCTTCGACATTGTTATAACTGATTTCTACTGTAATTGAAGATTTACTCCAAGGAACATTTTGGATGAGCACCGCTGAATGTTTTTAATACATGAGTATGCAAGGAAATGCAGCATCGCTGATTATAACGTGGATTACTGGTTTCTTTCCTGGTAGTATCTCATCATGTGGCAAATTCATTGGTCGGTTATTGAGTACCGTCCAAAGCATACTGTTTTTAAGAATGCCCCAACAGAGATATGGCCTTTTCAGCCAACATCGATGTACATATGTATATACATACATTTGTATATGTATAGGAATATGATGGGTTTACTACGGCCAAAACCACAACACTAAAAGTCTCTTCGTAGCTTTATTTTCACATTTTAAGCAAATACATCAAAGAGTGATATGAATCACTACGTCAGGTATTGTTATAACCGATTTCTACTGTATACTGTAGGGTAAGCAGAGCACGAAATGTGTCAGAAATTTTTTTTAAGTAATTTTATCCTCATTACTCCACGCCTTTCTTGACATTTTTATTTTTATTTTCACAAAAAAACACACTTTCTGCACGAGAAATAAAAATTATTTTCCGTTACGAATGGGAAACAAGAAACATTTCAGAAACATTTCAAAAACATTTCAGAAATGTTTCATCAGCGTACACACCAAAAGAAACATTTCAGAAACATTGCGGAAACATTTCAGAAATGTTTTTTGTGTTTCTGAAATGTTTCATTACCTTAAGAAATAGTAAATAAAGCAAACAAAACAAAGTCTTAAGGTGACGAATTGCACTCTCATTTTATAAATATGTACTTACAATTTGAAAACACGTAATTATTTTTATTTTAAGATGATCACTAAGGGTGGCTTTTATTGTTTGTCACAAGGTGCCACTAGATTGCAGTAGCTAGTCATTTCATCATTCGTCATTCATTCGTAAACCGTAAAGGGTTCACATATTTGTCACAGTTCATATTTAACGAGTATCTTCAAAGTAGGTATTTGGATTATCGTATTTTCAAAATGTGAAAACTGCAATAAGTGTATTTACAGAGATTTCAGCAAAAAGAGCAAATAAATGTTTCAGAAAAATTGTGTGGATGGCTTTGGTGACAGAATGTTCTCTAGCAAATCTATGCATCTTGAAAGCGGTTCTCTGTCACTAATTTGTTTCTGTAGATGCGTGGGTAAGTTATTTTCTGAAAGCCTTTTGTATACGAACATATAAATGTTTACAGTCGTTGACAGTGCTGCACAAAATTTACTTCATTTATGTAGATAATTGTGAAAATACCATAAACAGAATATAGTACGTCTTTCAATAAAAGGATTGCATTGAAGTTTGTTCAGTACAGCTTACAGGCAGATGACAGTGCTAAGAACAAACATCAATATAAATAAAAATTATTAGGGTTGTTAGTAATCACTTCAGATGCACTGCAGTTACTATTTTACATCACGCTGTTATGTGAACAAATGTAATTTTTTTTTAATAATTTCAAATCAAATTAAATGTGCGTAAGCGAAAACAAAAATGTGCCCCTTTATGTTTGAGTCGACCTGGGGACCCATACTGTGTATTTATGTTTCGGAAATTATAGAAAAGGATTTACAATAAAACACAATTTCATTTCAAGCTGGTAATTTTACACTGAGATACCACATGTCGAGATGGGCGAATTTGTCGCAACTGTTACCCTATATAAAAGAGTAAAGGACGTTGCCATTCCAGGGAAAAGAATTGCCTTCACAAGAAATAACTGTTTTTTTGTAGTTTGAAAAGAAGGAAATTATAGGTGTTTGAATTGATTACGCCTTGACCAATGGTCATTCTTGAATATATGGCTAATGCAATCAAAAAGTAATAATTGTCGCAATAAAATGTGTATAGTGGCCGTTCCTTTGGTGATCGTTACGCATCTCTTAACGCAATCAAGGAAGAAGAAAACACATGAAAAAATCGGTTATGGATAGTGGCACTTGCTTTAGTCGCGATTTTGGCTTTATATTTCCTGTAAATCGCGTTACAAGTAAGTAGAGACTTGTTAATTATGTTTCCGAATATGTACATAAAAGACCCTCACGCCTTTTCTCTTTTGATTTTTAGGTACATACAGAAATCCCTCGTATGTATAATGTAAGGTTTTCCAGAAACAGCGCGTTATACAAAATCGCGTAATAAGGAACTTGAATGTGGTATTAAAAGGGCATTCCCTGAAACACAGGAATGCTGTAGGTACATAGTGTACATTTTGCATGTTAGAAAAGATCAATCAATAGATTAGCCGGATATCTATGTAACTAGGCATTACCATCTAACCTTAACAAAATAGGTGTCATTTAGGAAACTGAATGTCGTCTCTGCATGAAAGACAACAAAACTGCTGAACACGTTCTATGTGAGTGCATGTGCCTTAAGGAGACAAAATTTCCTTAGAGAAATCTACGGAACAAATTTAGCGAAAGAAAAGTAGCGCAAGTTTCAAATCCTACCCCTCTAATTGAATTAGCCGATACTTTGAACGCACGCGTGTTTATAGGTAACCAAATTTAAGTTGTCAATCATCGACTCTAAGAACCGGTCTTAACCCTTGATTCACTAGGTGTATATTAGTCGCGTAAATACCTTTATGAGTCCCAGGGACTCACAATTGTAAAATCTTGTTTTTTTAATAGTTAGGAAAAACTTTTCAAAAAACCAGCTTTTGTTCTTAAAGCTTTAACTATCTGCTGACTAAATAAAACAATGACATTTATAAAAAAGTAACAATGTCTTTCATCTAACGCAAATACCTACCTGAGTCCATGGGACTCACTGATCCTCTAAAAGTCATTCTTTCACTTCGTGAAAAAATACGCGCGACTAGTATCGCATTTATCACAACACTACATGAAGGTACTGTGGGACTGAGATATGTGTGTGTAGAAATGTAAGATCTGTGCGGCTAGAAAAATGCATTGTGAGTCCCAGGGACTCAGGTAGTGAATTGAGGGTTCAGCATAAATGAGAGGGCGCTACTAGAATTAAATCCATATCATTTTTAGTTAGTACTTACCTACAAAAGATACGTGTGCAAATTTTACAGCTGTCGGACTATTAGTTTGTGAGATATAGCATTTTGAGTGAAGCAACTTTTGTTATTTTAAAACGGACTTTCGTGTGTTAATGAAACACTGGTTTTTATGAAAAAAAATGCTGCTGATACCAAAAGGTGGCTTGATGAGTGTTATCCGAACTCTGCGCCAGGCGAAGCAACCATTCATAAGTAGTTTGCTAAATTCCATACAGGCCATATGAGCACCGAAGACGATGAACTCTGTGGACGTCCAAAAGAGGCTGTTACGGACGAAAACATCAAAAAAATCCACAAAATGATTTCGGATGACCGTAAAGTTAAGTTGATCGAGATAGCTGACACTCTAAAGATATCAAAGGAACGTGTTGGATAAATCGTTAATGAACATTTGGGTATGCTCTGTGCAAAGTGGGTGCCGCGCGAGCTCACAATTGACCAAAAACAACAACGAATTGATGATTCTGAGCAGTGTTTGAAGCTGTTCAATCGTAATAAACCCGAATTTTTGCGTCGATATGTGACAATGGATGAAACATGGTTCCATCATTTTCACTCCGGAATCCAATCGACAGTCAGCCGAGTGGACTACACGCGGTGAACCGAAGCCAAAGCGTGGAAGGACTCAACAGTCAGCTGGCAAAGTTATGGCGTCTGTATTTTGGGATGCGCGTGGAATAATTTTCATCGACTTTCTTGAAAAAGGGAAGACCATCAACATCGACTATTACACAGCATTATTGGAGCGTTTGAAGGATGAGATCGCGGAAAAACGACCCCATTTGAAGAAGAAGAAAGTGCTGTTTCACCAAGACAATGCACCATGTCACAATTCAATGAAAACGATGGCAAAATTGTATGAATTGGGCTTCAAATAGGTTCCGCATCCACCGTATTCTCCAGATCTGGCCCTCAGCGACTTTTTCCTGTTCTCAGACCTTAAGAGAATGCTCGCTGGAAAGAAATTTAGCGCCGATGAAGAGGTAATCGCCGAGACTGAGGCCCATTTTGAAGCAAAAGACAAATGGTACTACAAAAATGGTATCGAAAAGTTGAAAGATCGCTATAATCGGTGTATCGCCCTCGATGGCCACTATATTGAATAATAAAATCGAATTTTTCAAAAAAAATGTTTTTTTCTTTAACTTTCTTATTATTGTACCTAGCCGTCGCGTCGTTTATGAGAGATGAGAGGATATTAAAAAAAACGTCTCCTTTGTTCTTCTTGGATACCTACTCCTACTCAATTGTAGTAAAATAATCGATTTGCAACAATTATTATTAGTAGGCTGTCCGCCCAGTGGCGTAGTGGTTACTGCTGTGGACTACACCCCGGGTTCCATCCCAGGAAACACCTATAAGTTAAAATTATCAGCTCCTAGACTGTTTGAACCATGAGTGTCTGGCTATCTGCGTCTGCCTTGATTTTCGTCCTGACTAGTAACCGCAGATTTCAGACTCCCACTGCATTGCCACATTTGGGAAACCTCTTTTCTGTAAGTATGTCTGTTTTATCACAATCTCATTTTGCTCATATACATCCTGGAGTTACAATAATAAATACATACACAAATACGAGTATGTACGTCTCGTCTTATGTTTCAAAATTACATTTAAAAAAATGCAAAATGAATTGTATATTTAGTGTCTGTTTGACTTTCTAAGACCACGAACAAAAATGTATCTAGATACGAGTTACATGTCTACCTACTATACTATATGCTCTTTTATAATACAACTATGGTAAATTGTATCTTAAATACAAATCTATTATCGTAGTCCCTTCAACGTAGGTCATGCGTGTAGTGTGGCCCTTCCCACTTCTTCGGCCAAGCGCATGTTTTACAACTTTGTTACAAAACACTTTCATGGCTCATTCCGTTCCCTTTGAAATTCTACCGACCTTCATTTAAAAGGATATTAAAACGCAATAACTGTCCGTCTGGATAACGTCGATAGTGAGCAGCTCGCGGAAAAGATGAAAGAATAAAACGAAAACCGTGAATAGTCCACAAACAATTGAAAGGTTTGAGCATTTCGAAGTTTGTGAGTTTACAACAACAAAAACATGTGTATCCTCATTTCGATTGTTCAACACGGTGATTTCAAGGTTATAAATTTCTTTGAAACTAATTAGCTTTGTTTTGTATTGAGAACCTCTTTTGGAGTTTTAAGGAAATATATTTAAATTTTTACTTTTTATTCAGCGTACCTATACGCATTTCATTTTAATTTTTATAACGATATTTTTATGATGATGTTCATTTACTTCACCATGAAAATATTACCTTATTTTAAATTAGTTTGTCTTTAAGATAAGACAATTAATTTCGAGGATGGTTTACTTTAATTGTTTTAAATATTTTCATAGTAAGGCACTCCCATTTTTTGGTTCGAACTTTGTCGGCTCGAAAGAACTTCATTAAGGTAAGTTTTAACTTTTATGATTGTTTAGAAACTGGAGAAAATGGGACAAAAAAAAATCACAAACTAAAATTTGGTTATACATACTTTCAACTTCATTCATCTCAAAATGACCATTTTTTTGAAAAGTAGGTTTTCACATGTTGTGAAACCTATGATGTCCCTAACACCACACCAACCTCGGATATTCTAAGATTAAAAATTATTTTTTTAAATTATCGAATGTCCGATTCGAAGAAGGAATATCATTTTAAAAAGTCCGGGTCAATTTCTTTTTTTCGATTGTATTTAGAAACACTTTTATTTTTTATGTAAACAATTTCTGTAATGGTAACCTCTTAACGTAAGAAATTCCGTTCGTAGTCCGAAGTCCTGAGCTGAGGATCAATGAGTGAGTTTCAATAAGCTCCCCAAATGGCCTAGTTTAGTAAAAAGGTGCAGGGTATAGCGAATGAAAGGTAAAAAGATTACTAGTGGTCCGCTAGGTACCAACTTTGAGTAGGTGGGACCGATAAACTTGTAGTTGAGTAGTTTATCTCAAAATTTGTATATTTTGTAGGTTAGGTTAGGTAAGGTTGAAAGAGGTTATGAGGCCGAGTCATCATAAAACACAAGGCATCATAATGGTAATTATTAAAAGTAATTTAAGCATAGAGCGACATCATTCTAGTGCTCTGAGCGCAGCCTAACTATCGATGTAGATGATGATAACCTTGTCTGTTATCAGCTTCGTCACCAACAGCTCCGCCGCTCTCTGCACAGCTAGGACCTCTGCCTGAAATACACTACAGTCGCCTAGAAGACTAAGACACGTATTAAACTCCGGTTCTCTTGAGTAGATATCAGAGTCCGTGCCATTGTCGGTTTTCGACCCAACCGTATAGATCGCAATGTCTGTTTTCCGTGTAGGCAATGTGTTCCCCCAAACTTCTCTCTTCGAGTACAGCGTTTCGTTCGGTGGCATAGTGAAGTCCAGAACTGGATGGATGTCATCCGTTCTATCGAGGTTGCCACTTTTAAGTTTCTTCAGAATAGCGCTATGACCATAGCTTCTATTTCTGAAGAAACTTGCTTGCCAGGTGCATTGTATGCAGGTCGAGTGACATAAGATGCAGGAAAGTATCCAGTGCCACCGTGGGTGTATATTTTGTATAAAAATATGAGAATAAGAAGTTTTGCACTTGTTCATATTCTGATTCGGCTTTCATCTGTAAATACACATTTATTGCACTGCTTCAATATAATCCCCTTAAGTCGAAGCACTCGATGTGGTCCTTATCGCGAACAATACGATTTCTTTGTCATCATCAAGCACGTGTATGTGGTGCTCCTGATTATAATCAGCACGCGATCAACCTTTGTTTTTAAAATCATTAACCACTCGCATTTGCATGCTGATTATGGAGGTATGAATGCAGTGCATTCGGATTCCAAATCATGCTGTTTATTTTCATAAAACAATTGTTAGATCCCATTTAACAAACAAAGATCTGACGACTTTACGTTTTTTTTTTTTATTATAATCTTAAAAGGAGGTCACATTAAAATGGAAGACGTCGTTCGGGTTCATGCTGCGGAAATAATTAGTGTGATTTTTTTTTTATTATAATGATGATGTAGAATATGTATAGGAACTTTATTTTACACAAGGAACTTGAAAAAAAAAACAGAAAGTGAAGTGAATTAATTCCTTTAACACATGTACATTGTACATAACATAGATGAAGTTCACCTGCGGTGATTTTACCTAACAACAAATCATGGTGTTTCAACACTTGTTAGTCTACATACATATACCTTCAAACATGTACATACATGCATACATATATGAGATGTAGAATTTGGTAGTATAGCCTGAATGAGCTAGCTCATCCGCAATTTAATTTTCTTCAATGCGTCTGTGACCAGGTACCCACCAAACTTATTGTGAGTAGCTAGGGATTGGAGTGCATTAAAACACCACTTTACGTCAAACGATCTATTTCTTTGCTCCTGTGAGGATAGGCGATTTCGCGGGACAATTGATTTTTCACTGCTGATGCTGATGAAGTCGATTCTCGATCTTTTACTTATCGCTAAAATAGGTAGGAAGAGTAGTTTAGAGCTATTAGAATTATTCATTTTTTGTTTTTGTTTCATTGCCCGATTCAAAGACTTCTTATTCGTCTTCTGGTACCAACATAATTTGTATATTAAAAAAAAACAAAATGTTAACAAACATTTATTGCATTTTAATGTTTCTCATTCTTTGTTTTCCTTTGTTTTGAATTTTAATGCTTCAAATTTGACATATTCACCCAGAATCTAATCAATAGAATTCAAATTACCTAATCACAGAGATGTAAAAACACTTTTCTATAAACAAACTAAACTATAACTTAAGTTATTTTCAACATAATTTTATAACAGGAGGTTACATCGCCGGCAGTAAGTTATTTTGGTTGAAACATACTATACAAAGAATCACAATTATATTCCAATGCCGGTCAGAAATATAATAACATAGAAACATTACGCTTTTTTCACTGATCCGATCCCCACGAGATCTCCGAGGAATCCGTAAGTGGAACACCCCAATTACTAACTTTACCTAAGCTGACGCTACATTTTGGAGTAGATCTCGGCCTTAACCAACAAGCCTCTCCAGCCAGCTTGATCATTAGGCAGCTGCCTCTAGTTTTGCAAGCTGACTTAGTTGAGGACCCTTGATAAGCAGATTCATAGATTTGCGAAGCTGGTGTTCATTCGCTCTAAGTGACCTAACCATCTAAGTCGCTGTAAGGTGGGAAAATCGCTGTTCTGTAAGTTCTTCACTACCGCAAAATTTTAGCCATCCATCGTGACATTTTGTCCAAGATGCAGGTGTTGAGAATCCTTTCTCATAGACAGCATATATTTTGATTTATCCTTATTCACCTTTAAATTCACTTTTGCCACCTAGAATCAAAACTCACAAATGCATTACTGACGGCGGAGTAAGTAAACGCGTCGATTTTGTATTCCCACTAGCCACCGACTGCAAAGATTAAGAAACGAAAGAACTAGTCTAGTCAATCCTGCAGTTTTCTCAAGCACCAATTGGTCACGCACCATAAAGTAAGTGTGAATTGTATTTCTAAGGTGCGCGGTAGAAGGAGTATAAGTCAAAAATTTAAATTTTTCAGTAGATGGAAAAAACTTAAACCAACTACTATGATGTCTCATAACCCATAGCACACGCATACAGTAAGAGTAAGGCAACCTTGAACTCCTTTTTTAACCATGTGTCCACTAGACTTATACCGCTTTTGCGAAAGATTTTTTTTTTCTTGATGAAAAAAAAAAAAAATTGTTATCAATCAATTTTAAAGGTTCCTATTTATTTGACAAACAGTATTATTTATTCATTTGTTACCAGAACCGTAAAATCTGTCGTCACGATTGAAAAATAGTAAACAAGCAAACAGCAACAACTAAACCAAAGGAATAAATAGAAAAGACTTCCACCACGATTGAAAATAGAACAACAAAAAAAAGTGGCCGCCAAGAAACGAACCGGCAACCTATGATATGAGAAGCCGTCATTCACACATTCATTCATTATCGCGGCTTAAATTCTCTTAATGTACACGTGGCACACCAGTTTTGGATAGTTAAAAAAAAGGATGTTTGCATTCAGAAATTTTCCAATGAAGCTTTTATTTTTGATTATTACCTTTTCTCATTTGAAGACATCATTCTCTGCCCAATTTTTTTCATAATTGACATGACGTCTTGGTATATTTGACATTTTGCTTAACACTTTTCGATCAAAGCAATTTGGTAGCACAGGTTTTATCGCGGCTAAGCTCATACTAGGTCTGTTTGGTAACTTTTCTGTGGATAAGTTGGTGAAACCAGTCAAATAGTAAATAATTTGAAAAGTGGGGGAAAATCCTCTCAGAAAATGGAAAACTTGCAAAAAAGTAACCAAACGCAATTGAAGCACATTGTAGCTAAACCGTCAATTTGTTTTTGTTTTCCTCTTAACAGTGAAGATTATGACATTTCACAAACAGTCAGATGGCTGGTTTGACAGCGTTGGTGAGTGTGCCAAAGAAAAAGTTGGTGCATAAAATCAGTTTCTCAATTGAGGGGCAATTGGCTGTGATTTTTTTGAGTTAACAAACTAGAATTCATGTGATTTTATGAAATTGTATGTAATTTTACGAAAAATCACAAGTTACCAAACAGACCTAATACCCGATAGCTATATAGGCTAAACTTATTCTATATTATATAGGATTAGTTGTTATTGTTTTTTAAATTGAAAGCTCTTTTCAAGCCTATATCGGTTACAAAAAAGACACGCCTATTGTTAAACAAAATTTTGACTTCGAGTGCGGTTCTGAATGCAATAGACAATGACACCATCGAAGTGGGTAAGCAATGCAAATCTATAACTATCAAAATCAGAAAGATTCATCCCTGTGCTGGCGTTCTAATAAAATAATAAAATAACAAATCTGTTTACTCTGCCGACGATAATGCCGCGTAAAGTGTCCGAATCTAATTCAAGCTTACATACATTATATCTCGTCTTAAATCAACATATTGTCGATTTAAATCTTACGTTTAAACAATTATTCATCACCACCTATGGACAAAGGGCTTTAGACTATCCTCGAATTAAATTCAACCTCAGTAGTGTTAGACATGACGCGCAAAAAACAATAAAAACAGCAACGACAAGTGTAAGAATTCACATGTTAAGATGCGGATTTAACTCTCCTTTTTCAGTCGCTTGTAGTCGAATATTTGTCAAAGTTCTTAGTGCCAAAATCTCATCAAGGACATAAAATTCACGGGGATGCAAATACTCTAAACTTGAAATAAAAATCCTTCTCGGCTCGACAGTAAACAAACTAATGAAAAACAAAAAACCGTGTGTTTTGCATCGCTGCTGACGGCGAAGGGTGGATACATAGAGAATGCCAGGCTGTAAGGACATAAATCCGTTTAGGGGTGAGTGTTGAGTGTCGGCTGACTGACAACTTAATAGGGCAAGCAATGGGCCAGAAAGTTTCAATAAGAAATGAGCGGATGAATGGGGTTGTTTTGCTTCGCAAGTACACTAAAGTCGTGGATTAGATGAAAATGAGAAATAAGAAGAAAATTGAAAATATACTGATCTGGTATTTTAAATAAATAAAATCCAATATTTTGTTTTGATTACGTGAAACTCTTCATAGAGAGCCACCACCTTCACTGTAGGTAGTTAGCAACCCTTACTCCATTGTCGCCTGTGTTTCTTTTGCTTGTAGTGTGTAATGTAATAGGGTTTGTCAGTAATTTATGGGATTATTCAAATTTAATTTAAATTTTGAAATTGGACATGGCTCCGAACTGATTTCGAATTGCGCTTTACGCCAAGCTTGTGAAATGAAACACATGTTTTTTGTTGTCGCACATATTGCACTTTTTGGTGATTAATGGGTAATTAATAGGAGACTTAATTACTGGAGCTATATTAGACATTTTTCATTTCATCAATGAATGTACCTCCAGTAAGTCAATGCTGCTAAGAACAAATTATATGTAAGGGAAATCTCTCTTAATCGGACAGCCACGGGACTGGAGATTGTTGACCGGTTATGATGGCTGTCCGTTTATAAGAACGTATTTTGTATCGAAAATTAGAAATCGGTTCCCCAAAAAGGTGTCCAGAATGCGAGTTGTCCGCTAAACAGGGTGTCCGCTAACGAGAGATTTTACTGTATGTATGTAGTAGATTACAGTAGTCACTCGTTATCAATAGTGACCATTTCTCAATATTCGCGATCTCGATATACGGGGGTGCACGTGTTTGGCTAAAGAGAGAGGACAGTCAGTGTTATTGTTGTGAAATGAGGAGGGTTTTTAATTGGACGGTTTCTAGCGGAAATAATGAAACTGGCACTATTTCCAAAATTTACTGTCAAGTTCGTTCCAAAGCAGCTCTATTTGGTTGAGGTTGGATGATTCGGCAGGCCATTTCATAGTTTTCAGTGTTCTTTCTTGTTCTTCCTGATCCTCATATCCTCGGCAAAGCTTGGAAGAATGTTTTGGATCATTATCTTGCTGTAATGCAAATCCTTACTTACTTACTTAGGTGACGCTACAGTCCGGGTGGACCAAGGCCTCAACCAACAACCCCTTCCAGTTCAAGCCCGGTCCTCAATTAGACGATGCTGAGATTCCATTAATCTGGCATACTTTCATCTGACCAAATTTTAGAGATGAGTTGGTGTTTGGTTACTACCAAGTCATAAAGTCTTAAATGTGTGCTCTTTCGGGTCGACCAAAAATCCTTTTCCATTTCACCACAAAATTTTGCAATTGGACTGAATATGAATGACAAAAAAAACAGTATAAATTACTATGTTTTTACATAGTGGAAAATAGAGACAGAAAATAGAAGTAGAGCAAGATATGGGCTGACGCTAACCTCAGGCTCTCGGAGAATGTTCATTGTATCACTTTCAGGCTATAACTAATAGTTTTTCCTGCAGGAACCTGGTCTATACAGTTCCTTCTCCTAATGCGATTGACTGCCTAGGCCTACCCAAACTGCTGGAATGACAGGACCGTAAAAATTGTGGGGTGTTTGGGGGAACCCCTGTGTGGGGTCCTTGGTTCAATATGAAATTATAGTGTCATTTCTTGAAAATGGTTGACACTGGCCACTGTCCTTTAGATTTTATTGGTTTAGCTCCAGTACCTTTTTAGCTTCGCTACATGCTCCTGCCTGATGAACTATTTTGCTTGTTTTCGACCATTGGATTGTACACAATATTCAAAATGGTTGTAACATTCTTATATCCTGATTCTAGAGCGTGTGTCATAAATCCCAATAGAATTTGAAGAAGTGAACAAGCTACAAATGTGTAACCAGCTCTGACTCTATCATATATACAGTCCTGTGTATAAAATTAAGACCAGTAGAGTAATTGTTCACTTTTGTTCTTATTTTATTCTGATGAACGTTTTGTACATAAGTGGAAAACAGTCTTTAAGATAATGCAGCCGAATATGCCTACAATCTAATTACTTTTTTAAGTTTGAAAAGTAAATTAAAATATGGTAAAGTTGAAAATCAACATTTAATAAAATTACCATACTGGTCTTAGTTTTTTTTTACACCGAACTGTAGCTTATTGGCCTTGAAGCAGTTTGTCTCTCCGATGGGATTTAGATGGGGTCGCCATTGTCCACCTTCGAAGACCGATGAGTTATCTGTGTGGCGTGAACTTTTGATTGAATTACATATGCATGTTTGGAAAACATTACTATTATGCGCAGTATTCCAGCCTTCACCGTATTTTGGCAGGCCTACAATGCAAAAATTCCTGAAGCTGGTGGAGCATTGAAACACCATATTTTGTTAGGACAGTTATCGAGATATCACTTCATAGTTTGGCGTTGCTGCCTCGTTACAGGTTGTAGCAGCTATCAGTTAACGGATTCTCGTTTGGCTTGGTTTGAACAAACAGAAATAAATATGGACACAAGTATTTTTTAATGTATTGCAAAAAATGCAGATCTTCTTCTAAGACAAGGCAATTCAAATGAAATTCATAAATATTCGAAAGCATCTCACTCAAAGTAAACATCCTTACTCGAACATATGTAGTTACAGATAAATATTCCAACATATGCTCTATCAAAATTGTTTATAATTATATGATCGTTAATTTCATATTAAATTTTAATTATCTAAAATAAGATGAAAACATCATTTTCCAAACATCATCATTTATGAGCTAACGATTCCGAAGCCAAAGAGTTCCCAAGTGTCTGTCTGTCGTTGTGTTCCTCTTTAACTGGCCGAAATTTGTTTACAATAGAATTCACGGCTTCCAAAGCGGATCATAATGTTTTGAAGAATAACAAACGATTTTGTTTTCTGTGTTTCAGGTCTCAGTACATTCGTATTGTGTCATAAAAGAGAACTCAATAAACATGCATCGTACTCTGAATGGAAACGGCCCGTAAAGTATCGCATCGCTTCGGCTTCGGTCTAGTGCGCCCGGGGCATACTTGTATATAAATAGGGTTCTTCAGAGAGGGCACGCTCCTTGGCGCTATTTTGACATATTAAATCCATGCGAGATGATTGGTCTGCTACTGCTAGGGGAGAGTATCTATTATACATAAATATTACGTGCGCACTTCAATCTGCTTGGGTGCACCAGGACCAATGAATATGAAAAAAAAAAACAACTTGGCCGACGGAACACTGAAACGACAGAAGTGCCCGCCCGTCGTCGTCGTAGGTAGGAACTAGGAATGAAAATTTCGAAATTCAGCTGACAGATGTTCTTCTCAATTTTTGAAAGTGCTTCAAATTAAATATACGAGTTGTATCCGTCGGATACCTTTTCGTGAAAAATAAATCGTTGACCCTCTTAGGAGAAGTCAGCTCATTTAGACACTCAAATGAGTTTTCTTTAATCCTGTTAATATCACCGGATTAGAGAGGATAAATGTCGCTAGAGATCATGTCAGTTTCATACTTATGAATGTTTGCTTCTTTTTCAAATCTAATCGGGGGGGATGAAGATTAATCAAATGTTGTCACTTCTTGATTTATGTTAGGTAGATGCTTTCGAGTTTTGAACTCATTTGTAAATTGAAATGATTTTTTTTAAACATATTCTCGTATGAAATTAGTTTTATTAAGTTATTGGGGGAATGATGTGGGTAGTCCTACCTAGTCGCACATATAGGCTTACGATATTCGAGAAAGGTCGACGGATGTATCACAGAGTCAGCTACATCGTATTCTCATCATAGTTATGCAGACTATGATTTGTATTCGATTTAATGTACCAAAGCTCAGCTTTATTTTAATACCAGTCTCATTGATGTACGCTCTTGGCCCAAAAGTGTTCCATCTCCATTTAAAAGAAATGGCTTAACCGTTAGACAAATAGCGGAGAAAATACGCAGAGATACAAACACTGCCCATAACTCATTAAAGGATCCCCGTAATTATTAGAAACAAAGTAGATCTGGTTGTCCACTAAAATTTAATAAAAGAGCTAAAAGGTTAATTGAACGCTTAGCCATTAACAACAAGAAGAGTACAACAATTTTTAAAAGAGTATAAATCCATTCTATATATCAAAAGCGCTTACCGACACCTTAGCTACTACTAAGGCGGGAAGTTTAAGTTTTGCCGAAAAACATCAGTTTTGGATCACGAAATGGCAATCTGTCATCTTCAGTGATGAAAAGAAATTTAATACGGATGCTTCTGACGAAGGACAGAAGTATTGGATAGATATACGCCCAGAGCGTGAAACTCGGCACTCGAGAAACTTCCAATGAAGCTCTCTATTGGTATGGGCTGGTGTTGGGTACAGAGGAAATACTCCAATTTCTTTTGTTTCACATAAAATGAATTCAGAGAAATATGTGGAACTACTGGAGAGTGTTCTTATTGATTTGGGTGAAAATCTGAATGGAAGTTCCAGCACGATAACGCTGCCATACATGTATCGGCATCGCATATACAAACAACTTCTTTTAGTCGCGTAACATCCCTACTCTTCGTTGGCCTGCAGAAAGTCCTGACTTAAACCCCATAGAGAACCTATGAGGCATACCGCAAACCTATGCTGTCGAAGCGGGTTTACTCAGTTGGACGCTAGTTCGAATCTCTTTTGCAGCTAAAAACCACTATACAGGAAGAATGGCTAAAAATTGACATATCCATACTACAAAATTGAATCTATTCAATGCCTTGTAGAAGTTTTAACAAAGTAAAAAGGAAGAACAAAATATCAAAATTTATTTTCAAAATACATATGTATTTGACTTATGTAAATACAGCAGAATTGACTTTTAAGTTCTTGTCTGTTATTCATACATCGCCGATATTTCAAGTATGTGTCTCAACTCAGAACATGTCTACACGTGTTTACGTTATACTGCTGCATACTCACCTGCTAGTAAACTTTGACTTCGGTCTGAATATAGTAAGTGGTGAAGTAAGTCGTATTGTATTTTTTCGTGTGTGAAGTAAATTGGTGTTCAGACTTTTGGCGAATATTTATGACCTTTATTTTGAACTTTCGTAATACTAACCACTGATTTATGGTTAGCTTAGTATATAATAAAAAGTATTTATTTTAATAAAGTCGTTTGTTTTAATATTGGAACCATTTGGCACTTACGTACGCCCACGAATCTACCCCACATAATTTAAGTTGTAAGGCATATGAGCAAAGGAGTATGCTTGTCAGACATTCAAAGAGGTGGCACCGTGGAAAAACTCTTTAGGTGTTAGACCCGGGCTGGGATTGAACCCGGGAGGCATTGCGTAGTAGTCCAACGCACTAACAACCACGACCACGGCGGCGACATCCGGACAGTTAACATATTTTCTAACTTTAACTTTATCTCATTTTCTTACTACGAGGGCTACATCAAGTATGCATTGCATAGTGTTTCTTTAAGTGTAGATAGTTTTTGATAATAGGCGTGTTTTTTTCGTAATCTATATAGCCTTAGAAAATATTTTTCATGTTAAATACACTAACAACGAAGCCTATATAGAATAACGAAATCCAGATAGCTATCGGTCTTATGTCCTTAGCCTGGACAAAAAAAATGTGCTACCAAATTATTTCCTGTCGATTGTTATCGAAATGTTATCGAAAATGTCAAATATGACATGTTAACATTTTTTGACATTTTTTAAGGCTATATAGATTACCAAAAAAAAAACACGCCTAATATTACATTGTACTAGAAACAATAAAATTAATGAGTATAATTTCTCAAAAGCATTTGACCGGGTTCAGCATAACGTATTGATAAAAAAGTTAGAACAACTTGGATTTCACGGTAAATTGCTAAAATGGATCGGAAGTTATTTGATGAATCGTAGGCGATATGTAAAAATTGGAGGAGCTATTTCAAAAGAAGTTCTCAATTTTTCAGGTGTACCGCAGGGAAGCCATCTCGGGCCACCCCTGTTTCTACTTTTCATCAATGACTTACCTTCTATTATCTCATCTTCGAGTTGCCTACTTTATGCAGATGATTTAAAGATTTACAAATCAATAAAGTCTTCATTTGATGCTCATCAATTACAAGCAGATTTAAATAAAATATCGAGTTGGTGTAATATCAACGGTCTACAATTCAATATTAACAAATGCTCTGTACTTAGTTTTGCAAGAATTTTGTCACCTCTTGTTTTCAACTACTCAATTTATCAGTCAGATCTTAGAAGAGTGCATCGCATTCAGGATCTAGGTGTTGTTTTCGATACTCATCTAAATTTCTCGACACACTTCGACTATATAGTTTCTAAAGCTAACTCCATGATGGGGTTTTTAAGTCGCAATGTTAAAGATTTTCGTGATCCTTATGCTCTTAAAGCTCTTTACACTTCTTTAGTGCGGTCTAAACTTGAGTATTGCTGCGTGGTTTGGAGCCCATACTATCGCAACAGTGCAATTCGTTTAGAGATGGTTCAGAAATGGTTTACGAAGATTGCACTTCGAAAGATATATTGCAACTCCAACATGCCCTCGTATGAAGCTAGATGCGCTCTTATCGACTTAAAACCTCTTTTTAAGATACGTGTTTATTATTCAATCCTCTTCGCGCGTGATATCCTCACCAGTCACATTGATTGCCCATTTTTACTTTCACTGTTAAACGTTTATGCACCCTCTCGTATTTTAAGGCCAAGGGAGCATGATTTCATTTACATATCTAACCATAGAACAAACTATTGTCTCAATGAGCCTATTTCTAATGCCTGCATTAACTTTAACAATTATGAACATTTAATAGACTTTTAATAGATTTGAGTAGAAATTCTTGTAAATTAATTGTTTTGAGTTCTATATAGTAAACCATCATTGTAAACTTATTTATTGTATCTGTATGTATCTATGAAAGAAAGTATTTAATCGTATAGTATTTAATCTTGTGGATACTAACACATAACGCATCCTTCCACTTTCACTTCCTCCTAAAAACTAGGATTTTGGCATACTATCAACGATTTCTTTCAGTGGACGGAAGTACGGAGATACAAACATTATTCCAAACAGTTCTCCATCAGATCACATCCAAGTTGTTTCCGGACGGTCGTTTTTGAAGGCATTTTTCTCTTAGAATCACTTACTATTTTCTGCACCGTTTTCAAAAGATCATCCATTTTAATGCATTAGGTACATAAATCGGCGCACGACTAGGTAATCAGTTAAATAAGGATCCAGCTCCATTGTTGTTGGGTTTTCACCAATTAATCTTTCAAGCTGCTTTTCTAATGTTTAAATTGATCGTTCTTATATCCTCTAGAGCCATCGCTAAGCCATCTGCGCCCATTCTTTTATAAAAAAGATAACAAAAACCCCTATTCTCTAGCTACATACATATGTACATACGTGCATACAAAAAGCAATATTCAGATACTGAAACTGATTTTTCATTAGCCGGACAGACGATGTTTTGTTGAGAGAGAAATACAGTTCTGTTTGCTTAGAATGTATAAACAACCACCACGATATAAGAGTATTTAAATAAGAATTTATTAACATTTCTCTAATATTATCAGCACCCGGATAGTCTGCCCGGAAACTGAAAAAAACACTGAAATTTCGACTTCGGTTTCCGGACACCAAATATTTAGCTATGAATACTAAAATGTATTTTTTTTTTGCATGTACATTTATGTACATATGTTTGTGAAACACAACGGGTTGTTAGATTTAATAGTTGCTTGTTTCTTTATATTAAACGATTAAGTGCTCGGGCACTAGCAATCTCCGGATACTACTGCATCTACTCTATACAGTGCAACTCAATTGATTACACGCACTTAAATTATTTCCATAAATCTGAATTTTTTCCCTCTTATGCAGGTGTCCCGTGATATATAGAGTCGTTTGGGGTAAGAGTGTACAGCGGGTAAGAGTACGCAGTGCCATTTTCTCCATCTATGAAAGAATAAGCAGAAATCGCTAAATGAGAAAATGTGTACTTCACTAACCGCCAATGAGGAATAACTTCTGCGAAAATTTTCCAATTGACAGTACAAAGAAGAACAACAAGAAAAAAACGGATTTTGTTAAAAAAAACGTCAATTTTTAAAAGTGTGTCAGAAAAGCGTGGCAACTTGATAAGTATTATGTAATCATAAACAGTGTATATACCTATGTGTGTTTGCTTTAGGATACAATTTTAGTGGATAATATTATCCGTTCTTAGATTTTCAATACAATGAAAAAAAAGTAGCGTTAAGGGAAAGAGTGCGCAATCGTTCTGTGGGTAAGAGTACTCAGTGCTTTTGGGCTATTACCTTCCGTCGTAAGATGCAACGAGCATATTACAGTCGTACGCGGTAGGTCGTAGCTCGCTCGTAGCTTACTGATTTTGTTTTGCCAGAAAAAGCCTCGTATCTACCAAACACAAGAGGAAAGGAAATTGATAGCCCAAAAGCATATCTGCGAGGCTAGGGAGCTGATTTAAAATGGAAGAAGCCCATGAAAGGCTGTCGAAGAACTTGATTCAAATGTTTCAAATCACAGTTTCAAACCATTTAAACTACGAAAACTGTGACTTAAACTGGTTGCGCACTCTTACCCATACCTCTGCGCACTCTTACCCTGACTTCGGGGCAAGAGTGCGCAGCTTTACTTACTTTGGTTTTTTGATCAAAACATATGAAACATTAAAAAAAAATATAAAATATTTTTATATAAATTTGTTCCTAAAACATACTTACTTACTTAGTTGGCGCAACAGCTCGAGGTGAACCTAGGCCTGCTTCTCGCAACCATTTGTGTGTGCGTGTTATATTTTTGCACGAATGGAAGGGACCTACAGTTTTTTGCCGACTCCGAACGGCGAGTTGAGAAGCTCAATCGTGACAAATGATACTCTTTGATGCTTGTCAGACATTCGAAAGAGGTGGCACCGTGAAAAAGCTCTTTTAGGTGTTAGACCCGCCAGGAGTTGAACCCGGGCAGTATTGCGTGGTAGTCCAACGCACTAACCACCACGGCCACGGTGACCACAACATAGAGCTACAAAATAATGGGCTCTTTTGTTTGTAATCTGTTGTACATTTTTCAGAATTAAAGCCCGAAGTCCAAAATGAGCCCCGAACGACTATACGAAACCGCCCCACGCCAGCGGTAGATTCGTACAACTATCGACTTTTGGAGAAAAAACTTTTGAAAATTTATACCTTCCTATGTATATATGTATGTACATACATACATATGTAGTATGTACATATTTATACATACAAATGTATGAACTTTTATTTTCGTTGGCATGTTTTTATTTTAGCGGGATACTTATTCAACTTATTGAGATAAAATAAAGGACTATGAAAGCATAAAGAACGAACTGTACGAAGGAGCCCCACCTTTATTTCGTTCGGAGTTATACAAAATATAAGCTCTGTTTTTCTAATTAATGAACAACTTTAATTTCATTCATGGATTTCTTTCTCCCTGGTTTAATGCCCAAAATTTATAAAAATAAAGTCCTTAAAAATAATAATGAAAAAACTGTGTTTTTTTTAAGTTTTTTACTGGTCCTATAAAGTTATTTCGCGCACTGTATGTACCTATTCTGTCGAAAATCTCACAGGAAAACACATCAGAAATTGGAAATGAAAAAAGTACATACCTACAGTCCAAGCGAAATAAGGGCGTGATTACGATTACCCTGGCGCAAATGTTTGAAAATGTCATTTCGTAGATTTCGGTGAAAAAAGAAAATGCCATTTAGTAGATCTCAGTGAAATAAGCATAAAATATAAAATAAAAAATTTTGATTAATCGCTTAGTTTAGGAGATATCGAGGTTTAAAATTTAAGTAAAGAAATTTATAAAATTTTAGTTTTTGAGTATCAAGACTTTGAAAAAATAAAACTAAAAAAATCGCGCGATTTTTTAATTTTTTAAAATTTCTTTACTTAAATTGTTAAAAACCGATTGTTTCTAGTTCTACCCTCAGATGTATGCAACACTTTTGTTTGCACCGGAGCAAAAATGATTAATTTCAATGCGATTTCCATAGGAAACTTATATTTTACTTTATATTTTATGCTTATTTCACCGAGATCTACAAAATGGCATTCCCAAACCTTTGCGCCAGGGTTATCGTAATCTTGCCGAAATAAGGCACAATTCCGCCATTTGGAATGTTTTTTATTCAACATAGACAGAGAGACATTCATTCAAACATCGAACAAAAATCCTTCTTAACTTATAAAATCAGTTTGTCTGAGTAGATACCTACATACTTTAAAATAAAGCTAGGAAAATTCTGAACTTTAACTGTTAATCGATAATAAAAAGAAGCCGAAGAATCCACGTGATATATCTCCTATACGAAAACTTGAAATGTGCTATTCCCACTCTGTGTAATCTAAAAATACAACACAAATGAAGTACCAACAAACGTCATCCAATAAAATCGCAGGAATTTCTATTTACAACCGAGATGCTCCGCCTCTTTGCTGCCAGCACTGTAATAGCTGCAGTGGTGTGAAACAAATTAATCACCACCGGTACCTGCAACGAAATCCTAGGGTTGAAACCGGATTTAAATATTACCCTGTATATAGGGAATTCCCGTGTGCTGCTTGTACCAGGAAGGCAACCTCTTGTACCTGCCTTTAGCAACGTGCATCCCAGTTCCAGAATATCCATTCAACACTTTCACATAAAGAAGTACTATGTACGTACATAAATGCGTGAAACAAAGGATAGAAGTGGATGAACGACGTTCAACGTGCGACCCCTACCGTGAGCTAAACACTGTGCTGAACAGTAACAGTCATTATTCGACCGTCGTCAAAGTCGGGTGTACGTTAGCTAGATATACTGGTATTCGTTTCGTTGCGTTAGTGTAATGTGTAAATTACTTGCGAGAGTTTCTCACTTCTGATAACAGCACATTTGACAAAAGAAAAAAAAAACTGTTTTTTAATTAAAAAAAAAAAAATATTGATAAGAGTAAACCAAAGTGAGTTCTGCAATTGCAGTGGAGAAAAAAAAAGAAACACGATAAAACATCCCGTTGTGGTCTTGTGATATAATTTCTGTTATTTTTGTGATAAATAAAACGATAAAACAATTTCGTACTTCAATATGAATGACGCAGCTGCTTTGGCGGGTATGATCCCATACGATACAATCGGTCTCTACGAGCAGCCAAAGCCACGCTTCATATTCAAAATGCCGCGAGTTGTTCCCGATCAAAAGGCGAAATTCGAAAGTGATGAACTCTTTCGAAGATTAAGTCGTGAAAGTGAGGTAAGTGCTGGATGGAGTTTGTTTTTATTCCAATCACATTGCACAGTTATTCATATTCTTAGTGGCTATGTGGGCGGGTGGGGGCCTGTCAACCAAAGCTATATGCACCAACATATTCTATGTAGAGAATAGTACCGTTCTTGTTTTTTTTTATAGGTATAGAAACTGTAATCATAACCAAAATGTCACTACAAATATAAATTCGTGGTCAAATGAAACAAAAGTCAGAAACTCAAATGACCATTGGAGTTTGTAGTTTCAAACATTAAACGAATGTCAATCTATAATAAAGTTGATATTACATATAAAGCGTCGGCTTCCGAGAATCAATTGCAATCACCTGCGGAGGTTTATGTTATCAACTTCAGGTCAAGAAAGGTCACTCAGAGCGTTGAAATGTTTTCCATCAAAATGTAGGTTTCCTTTTACATGGATATTCGTTTTTTTAGTATAGGTGTTCGCTTCTGGTAAAAAGTTCTAATCCACTTTCCATGGGTTCGTTGTTCTTCTAGTTGCAGAATAATTGAACACAGTGGGGATACTTCGGTCGAGACCGATTCTGTCGGGATTAAGCAGCTGTCCCGATTATCCGCTGTCACAATAAAGCGGAATCCACTCTATACCTTATTCATGTTTTTATCAAAATGCTTAAATACTTTTGACTTGGATTACATTGATTATGATTAATGAATATTGTATTTATGTACATTACATAGTTTCAAGATAACTAGTGGAGCCACACATGACCAGGCTTAACCTTTGATCTGAGCTCACTACGTTACTATAATTGGGTAGTCTTATACCGCTGGTCGAAGGCTACTCATATAGTATAGTTTCCGATTCAAATCGACGACAACGTGCCAAGATTAAGGCTCTTAGATATGTATGTAACTCCTTTTTAGACAATATTTAAGTGATATATTTTTCGATTCTCTTGACTACATATGCACATACTACGTCGCTCAAGCTGTCCCATGCCAGATATAAACTTTACTCTGTAACTATTGCGGCTTCTGTGATGATTTACTCCTTATCCCACAGCTCATTTGAATCCTGTTCTTCTTAGTAACCGAGTTGAGCATAACCTTTGGCGTTCCAGTTTTCCCCAACTGCCGTGACTGCTCTTCGTACTTCTTCGCTTTCAAATAGTATGACCTAACTAGGTCGTTACTTATCGTTACACAATCAATTTAGTGTTTAAGTAAATCAAATACCTATGTTCCCTTCAGTTTCAGCTTAATGCTTATTGCTATACGTTAATCGCAGAGATTTATGGAATTCTTAACCCTTTACAGCGCCATGATGCAGTATTGCTACATACCGTTTAAAGCTCACAAAAACGAAAAACTGTTTTTAAGTCTATTATAACTCAATGTTACAGTATTGTCATATACCGTTCTATTATTTTTTAGTAAGTTTCAGCTGAAAGAGATTGCGTTTGGTGCTCGTCTCTGAGTTTCAGTTCACTTGTCGCGAAACTTGTGAAAAAACACTTGTGTGGATATGGGTATGCAATTAAAAAAATACTCAAAAGTGATACCCAGTGCATATTTTTGCGTAAAAATTTCAGTAAGTTCGGTGTATTGTGCTACAATAAGCAAAACAATTGCTTCAAAATATTCCATATATCATAGGGATGGGTTATAATACATTGTGACTGAAAGTGTCAAAAACCCTTTTTTAAGTATTTTTTTCAAAAAATAAATAAAATTTCTTAATTCTTAGAAATACGTGTTATATTAAATTCGAAAAGCTATCAAATGAACTAGTACTTTGATGTTTTTACGATCTTGCGCCGTAAAGGGTTAAGCATGACTGCCCTAGTTTCTGGTTTGCAACACCATTTTACACGCCAACGGCCTCTAAAATACTGCCACAAAGCTTAAGTACTTAAAAATAAACCGTGGATGTTCTCGTGCAGAGTATCTATGGCTTCATATTTCAGCATCATTGGTCGAAAAGTCAGCTAATGACAGAATAACGCATTTGCTCTACAAGTGAATTAAATTTGATAAGCTTATGCTCGGTCAATTAAGTCATCAATAAAAAATATCGTTGCTGTGGCTAAAAATGCCGCGGGAAATCCTCGTCTGCCCAATGCAAGAAATGCTCAGCAAATTACAATATAAACAGAATTTTGCACGAAAATCTTGGTTTACTGCTTAAAAAGGTTTAACTGAAGGTTCCCGACCCATTGAATCCGTTGGTGTCCTGCTGCTTCGTAGACAGAATACACGCGTTTTTCGTCGGATACATTAGGTTTAGGTCGCATTCACCATTTGGGAGTAAGCACATTTATTAGGTCTATACCCGTACCTGTCCAAAACTGCGAAAAACTATGACAATCTACGAAAATCAGTCAAATCCTGTTCCCGTACCCGTCGAAGGTTTTTCGTAGTTCTTTCACAGAGAAGAGAGTTAACAAGAGAGTTAGAAATTTCCCCATGCTGCGAATTTTAGTCCAAGAAATTTCTTTGGGCAGCTTTAACCGTCAAAAAACTGTCATATCTGTCAAATATAATACATTTTTAATTTTTTGTTGTTCAATGCGTTTCTGTACTTTTGCACACTTTTACCTCTCTCTGAGAGATTTTTACCCCCACAGCCTAACATTTGAGAATATGTGAATTTTGGTGCAGAAAGTTCGGGAACAGACAGACTTATTAGTAGGTCTGTTTGGTATCTTTTTGTGGTGAAATTGGACGAACCTGTCCAAAAAGTAATTCATTTGAAAAGTTGGGGAAAATCCTCTCAAAGATTGTGCAAAAATTGCACAAAAGTAACCACGCGTTGAGACAGTTTGGGTTAATCCTGTCTAATTGTCACTAACAATGAAATTACTGATATTTCACAAACTGTCAGATGACTGGTTTGACAGCTTTTGCACACTTACCCAAAGAAACGGTGCATAAAATTGCAACTCTCTCAATTGAGGGGCAATTTTTGTCTTTTGGCTCTCTTTTTTACGATTTGTCGTGATTTTATGAAATTCTACGTAATATGTATTACGAAAAATTACAAGTTACCAAACAAACCTAAGAGAATGTTGATACACTGTCATCGCCGTTGACAATCGGTTGACATTGAAACGTGGGTATGAGATAGATTTTATGGGACGGCTCTTTCCGGCAATAGGTGAACGTCATCGTCAACCTTCATCGGAACGACGTCGACGGATTCAATCGGTCGGGGCCTTTACACAAGAATCGTAGGCCAACGTATCATGCACAAAGATGAACGTTCATCGATTAGGTTCTATTAATTTAACGTCAACTATAGGGAGAACTGTCACTGGAAACCCCGGTCCATTGAGTCACATTTTGATGCATTACGAAGCCGGTGCCACCGTCATAGGCAATGCTTTCCGCATCAGCATCTTTTCTAAATTGTAATGAAAAATTTCCTCAATAGAAGAAGAAGAAGCCGCCGCGCAGCTATTGGACAGCTTGTGGTTGACGTTTAATGACAACTCTTTATTTTATAAAATAAAATTTAAACCCCTTTACAGACAGACCCTGTGCCATAAGAACTATAAAACTCAATTAAAGAAATTAATAAATTAAATTAATGTATTCGTACGTGGGAATATAGCTGTGTATAGAACTGCTTTACAATTGATCGTCTTAATTTTATGAACAAGCCATTCTGTGTGAAGAGTCGGCTTACTCATTAAAAAGGCAAAAATAAGAAAAGCAATGAATCACGACAATTCGTCGGTAAATTAGCATTTATGAATCATAAGCCAGCTTGGGTAGTTTTAGACTTTGCCAAAGTTACGTTACGCACATATGTGTGTAGGTACTCGTAAGTGACAACATTCACGCACTAATTAATAAATCGAGTAAGTCTAAAGGTCTGAAACTTCCTCCCTTCCTTCCTTCCCTTTCGACGCGCTCCAAATTCGAGCCAAGATTATATCTCATTTAAATGCAATCAACGGCATCACCTTCAATATTCAGGGATTTCTTTTTTTTTATACTATCGATCGAAGCAGGTAAGCCAAAAACAAAAACTACTCACTCGCCGCGCCGCCTTAACGTGGCAGTTGGTCGGTTGGTTGGTTTGTCGGTGATTTACCCTCTCGGATCCATCTATCTACCGCTGAACGGCTGCTGTCATTGTAACCTGTTCGAATATACATGTATGTATACTTTCTGCGCGCGCTGCTGACGCATCTCGGCTTGGTGTGCTGACGATCGCCGATTACCATCGCTTCGTTGGAAATAGGTTTATTACCTTTTATTGACAAATTTGTGTGTTGATCAGTTCCGAGAATCATTTCTAGTTAGGGGCTTTTTCTGATTTTTGCTTTTGTTTATGTTTTGACGCAAAGGTTACGATCTCAACACAAGGTCACTTTCTTTTAGCACAATTTGTATTTTTGTCTGTTTGCTGTTAAAATGCATTAGAAATAGCTATAGCTTAGCCACATATATGTAGATAGATATTAAAATTTTTATTTATTTACAGATTCGTTACACAGGCTATAGGGAACGTGCATTGGAAGAACGTCAGATACGCTTTCAGAATGGTTGCCGCGAGGGACACACGGAAATTTCTTTTGTCGCATCTGGAACGAATCTGCAATTAGTTTTCAATGCCAATCAAAATCCTTACATCCAGGACAAGGAATGTGATTTTGACAAAGAACACGGAAAGGTGAGTTGAGTTTTTTTTTTTTTTTTTTTTGTGAAGTGGAATTTGTTTGACAAGCTTAGTCACACTTACCAATCGAATTATGACGAGTATCATTGGATGGATAATTGACCATCACAATTCTGAACTATGGGATGGGAGAGGGCATTTTGTCAACAATGGGATTTGTCCTTTTTTGGAATTATGTCATGATCGATCAGCGTTTGGTACTGAGTGGTGTGTATAAATTGATTTGGAATAGCAGTCTGTATACCTTTGAAGTGCGTTAAGTTTTCGTCATTGTTGGTTACAGTTTTTGGATGAAGTAGATTTTGAACAAATATGTATATCCCTTCTCAAGTGAAAAGCCGCTTTAAATCCGAATATCTTTCTGAAAAACTGTAGCCTCGTATGACCGTGGATCACTATCAGTCCAATTAATTCTGACGAATAGAGTATCAGCTAAAGATACCCATGAAGTTGGACAGTATTCACAATAGTGTTCCATCGAAAATGGTTTTTACTTTCCAGAAACCGAAAACGTATTTCAGCATGTGATTTGTTGGCTGAAAACCAAAACAGAAGAATCTATTCTATTAAATTCTGCCGAACATTTTTTTTTTATATTAAAATTAAGAATTGGCGACAAAATAAATAGCACGTGTAGGTTTATTTTTTTCATTTGTAAGATTTGCTTATTTAACTATTAATTATGTTAATAAAATTTATGTACCTAATACAATTCTTTGTTGCAATATTAACCAATATAAAACAAATAACACAGATTTCCGTAAAAAATAAAAATACAATATTCTTAACATACATTTTTAAAAGGCAAAATAAATAGCACACTTTAGTCCAATTTACTAATTCATAACAAAATCTTACTAAGCTATTTAGTTAATATTATTTTACAGTACAAGTACTAAGTGGGACACGTACAACCCTTATTTTCAATAATGACAACGTCCTAAAGGTATGACATTCCAGGCTCGAAGAACTTCTATCCAAAGTTGTAGCCGTACTTCTGTCAATTTTGTTGCCCACGTCATTCCACTTTCTATATGTTCTCGATCGGATTGAGATCAGGGGACTGCGCTGACCAACTTAAAACATTAATATTTTGGGCTAGTAACCATTTCTTCACAGATTTAGCCTCGGGTAATTTTCGTGCTCAAACTTACATTTCAGCGGTATTTGCTCCTCTACATACGGAAGCACAACACTGCTTAGGATTTCCTTGTATTTAGTTTGATCCATAATATCCTCAATACGATGAATGGGTCACACGCTGTACCATGTAAGACCGCCCCATTCAATGATGCTGCCACCAACATGGTTCAACGTCTTTATTGTGTATTTAAGAGTGTATTCCTAGTCAATGCCGTATCTTATATATTTTTCTTCATCAGATCCAAAGCGATTAAACTTGGATTCGTCGTTCCATATAACATTTTTCCACCAAGTAGGTTCTTTATTTGCATGTTCCCTGGCAAACTGTAGCCGCCATGATAGATTACGCCTTGACACCAATGGTTTCTGTCTAGCAATCCGTCCGAATATATTTTTTCACAAAGACGAGTTTTAATAGTGCTAATAGAAATAGTTTCGTTTAATTGTTATTCGATTTTTTGTTGTATTTTACGAGCAGTCAAGAAAGAATCCAATTTGCTTAGGCGATAAATAGCAACATCGGTTCTAGAGGTGGTTTTTCGTTGCCGGTTCTTACGAATTTTATTTTGGACCAACCCTATTTTTTGGCAGTGGTCGATAGTACTCATCATTTTTTTTCTTGAACACTCCAATTTTCGCGCTATTCTTTATTTGAAAGCCTTTTATTCTTCAAGCCGAGCACAGGTTCCCGGAGCCCTAGATTGAATGTTTTTCGCTTTATATGAGAAATTTGTGTGAGAAATTTAATAAGTTGTTAAATGAACTTAAGGAATAATATCGTTATGTGCTGAAAAGTACCTCAATTATTGGTGGTTCGAAAGAACAAAGGTGAACTATTTAAATTGTCTAGACTAGGTTAACCAATTTTCACAAAATGATGCTTATTTTTTTCATGTTAGGTATACAGAAATTTAAAGTGAAATATACGGATACTTAATAGTGTAGTTCCGATAAAAAAAAAGTCCCAACATCTAACTATTGCTTATTCAAAAAACGTTATATGATCTAAACTGCCTTGAACGCATTTTCTAAAACTGCTATTTATTTTGTCGCCACTGTATGTACTACCTACTTAAGTGCTTATGGATGTACATTGTACATATGTATGTATGCACCTACACTTTCGTTCGGCCAAAACCGAAAAACTTGGTTTCAAATAACGCTCCGTCCTGTTTTACAGCCACATTTCAGTTTATAGCATTATGGAGATCAAACCAATCAACTGTTCTTGTTCAGACCTTTGACAATAATCAAAATTACTTTTGAAAGATAATGTAAACTCCCTTAATGGTTCCGAAAGTGCTTGTGTATTCTAAGACGCTGGGTCCAAGCAAGCGGCCACATGAAATATCGAAGGATAAGTTGGTATTTTCAAAGCAGATTCTCAACATTCAGGATTCAGGAACGTAGCTTCTTTACCTAACCGTACAAGTATAAAACACTTCACCTCACAATATGGTGTTCGATTGCCTCAATTTTGTGTCTTTTACTTTTTCAAAATTTTCGTAATTTGATAAGTCCAACACTATAAAAACAGCAAACACAGTATGCACAGCAAATTCAAGACAGACTTACTCGTAATTGCCCTGCAAAGGATCAAAGGATCAAGACCTGCTGCTTTTGCCTTTCTCAAGTTGCATGATCGGATCGCTTGGCACGCGAGCAACAGTTGTTGGAAATGTGTCAGAGAGCAACTGAAGAGTAAATTACGGCAATTATAAGTGGAAACGACGGCGATACTTAGATTACGGAAGAATATCGAAAACCAGAGTTTACGCTTTATGTGTACGCATTTGAGAAAACGGACTTCTTTTGCATACACTTATGTACATATAATAGACAACTGACGTTTGAGCGTAATAATAAAACGAGGTAATGCCAATTAACCAAATGACTTGTCAACTATTAAGGATCACCGACTTTGACTTTAGATGGATGAATCAATGAACCATTTGATCGTTAAAAAAAAGCAACAACAATTCAATTTAATTGACGTGTTGTGAGGTGTCGCACACTACACGCTCTGGCAAGTGAAAACTGTTACTACGCAGTATTCCCTGGAGGGCATGTTAAACATATGTCAAACAATGGGAATTTGTGTGCCCGGCTTCAAGCTGTGTGGGTACACACGACGGCTAAGGACCACCAACCTTTTAGGCACCGTAATAAATGACCGTGCAGTTGTGTCATGTTTCAGGGGTGTGGGATTCGCTTTTGTGTCGGATACTTTCAATAATTGAAACAAATTTCCCAAAAAAAAGGAAGAATACTATAAAAGTGTAGATGTCTGCAATTTGACGTCTTAATTGTTTATTTGCGACTTCCGGTCGGTCCTACTTGGTTGGGGGTCTTTGCCATGAACTACACTCATATAACCATACTTGTATCTCTTTACTTGTAAATCGAACGGGCGAACTATAATAATATACGAATTTGTTATTCTTTAGTTAAATGTAACAAAACCCATGTCAGTAACTGCAGGTGGTATATATGGTTATTCACCAGCACCACCCTCAGTATCACTTTTTTTTCATACACATAAACATACATTATATATAACAGAAAGTGTTTTGCTGCAAAATGGCTGATTATATACTATTTCCATGGAAACAAGTGATGTGCCAATCTCCGCATGCGTCATTTATTTCAGATTCAGATTCAGATACATTACATAGATACGAGTAGATGGATACATGTATTTGGTATCTGTTTGAAACAGATTGTGAGAACTTAATGTGATGTTCGTTTGGGTTGAGCGAATCGATATTTCTATGGCAACGATGCAGACATCTTATTTTCGGATGAAAAGAAAAAAAAAAATGGTTTCGGTATGCAATTTTTTCCTTCAAAGACTTTCATTTTTTTTTTGAAAGAGTATCCGAAAATAAAGCTATATTTTTCATAAAATATTCATTTGACTAAACCACAGTGCTAAAAGCGGACACTTCGGACCTAAAAAAAGTAAAAAAAAGGCAAAACAAAAGACTTAAAAAGGCAAAAAAGTCATTTGTTTAAAAACAAGAAAAAGGAACGTTAATGTACATTTAATTATAGTAGCACTGAACTACCATGAAGTTTTTAAAATTTTCTGGTAATAATGTTCTCCAGCGCCTTGGAGGAACTAAATTTCCTTTCTACTTCAGGTGAAACGAGTGGAGCCCATTTAAAGCTTTCAACATTATTTACACCAATGTTTGACGGTACTTCTGGAAAATATTTTTCAATTTCTATGGTGGGCGGTAGAACGAGTATAAGTCAAAAATTTAAAGTTTTCAGTAGGGGGAAAAAACTAAATAAACCTTCTACTATGTCACATTCAGTAAGGCTACTCTGCATTGCCTTTTTTTAACCATTTGTGTGTGCAATAGACCGATAGAGCTTTTACCAAGATTAAGAAAATATGAATTTGAACTTATTTTGATTGATGAATTAGTGGAGTAGAAGACTGTACAAAAACATGCTTCTAATTTAACAATATACCATACATGATTTAATGCAAAATATATCTGCAAGCAAATAAAGTTTTTCTCTCTGCAAAACAGCTAGTTTCGGAATTTATCGAGAACACACAAACAAACAGTGTATGTATGAAAAACCGAATAATAAAATTATGAATGTTTTATTTTGGTCAACATATAGAATTTGTTAATAACTTGACTCTAGCGCCACCAATTGGGTCCAGATTTTGTAACAACTGTTCTACTCAAACAATCTATTATTTCTGGTGCATATTTATCAAGTTTTGCGTGGAATTTAATCCGCTCTTTGTTTCATGTTGAAATTTCAACATCAAATGAAAAGGCAGAAATATTTTTTATAATTTTTAAATATCAACTGTCATGAAATATTAACAGATAGTGGAGAAAGATTCAAACGCATATTCGAACAAATAGATGACGCTCTTGGCTGCTGAGATATGGTTCTTATCCGGGATATTATTTGGCACACAATAAATATAGAATTTCTATGTTAACTTGGTGCCAGCGCTACGTATCGGATCCAAAACTATCCTATTTTTTAAGTTGAAACCAACCATACATATTCACGAAATTTCATTGAAATCGGTTGGGCGGTTTCGGAGATTAGCGTGTACGAACACAGTGACACATGATTTTTATATATTAAGAAGATTTTGGAAAGAAAACATAAAACCACATCTTTGTAGTTTTAAAACATTTTAAAACTTGTTATCTTTAGTTAAAAAAATTGTTTTTGAACTTGTCTTGTTTTTGCACCGTTTTTGTTGATAATTAATGGAGAGTGTCATTTTCATCTTCGTAGTCCGAATTTTCAACTTCTTGAACATACTGCTGGGACGCTTAGTTATTGTAGGATGGCATATCCGCCGGTGGAACATACTTTTTTTGGTAGAGTAATAAAACCCTCATATTTTCTGGGGTTAAGTGGAAGATTTTTGGTTTAAAAGGGTCGCCTTTGCGTCAATATCCATCCTATGTCGTTAATGGCCCGTGGTGACTAATAGAAGCTGAAATGCTTGCAATATACATATTTGCTTCAATATTTATTTATATTTGCTTCTTTTTTATAAATAAATCTTCTGTACTTTGATTCTGTCTTTGTTGATTACAGTTTTTTTAATAGGGAGCCAAACTAGTTTTGTATTCTAATATATCCTGATTGCTCACCGATATCACGTTAAACTCCTTGAAACATTTGGCCACTAAATTTTTTCAATTTTTTGGTAGATAAAGCGTTTTACTCAGTGAGCTGCCCGGGTTCAATACCTAAAAGTTTTTTCACGGTGCCACCTCTTTCGAAAGTCTGACAAGCAATTTGTCAATGAGCTTTTTAACTCGCACCGTTCGGAGTCGGCAAAAAACTGTAGGTCCCTTCCATTCGTGCCATGGTGCACTCCGAACTGTAGCGCCATCTAATGAAAGACAGAAGAAATAAAAACATTAATCTTTATTTTAAATCAATTTCACCAAAGATTCTTTTACGCAAATCATGCTTAGTTCTCAATTTAGTAGTTGGTACCGTAATATGTTGGTATTTGCCCTTTCACAAGATATTAAACGCTTACATAATCTTTTCTTTAAAATATCTCATAACATCTATCTTTGTATGCTTCCAGGTTCACATTAAATCCCACTTTATCATGAATGGCGTTTGCACCCGCTTTAGAGGTTGGTTGGACTTGGAACGATTGGATGGTGTCGGCTGTTTAGAATACGATGAACGACGAGCTATTCACGAAGATGCCATACTTCGTGAACAAATCGATCGATACAACCAGAGGCTTCGTGAATTTGAGGACACAAAACGTGCATATCGAGATAGTCGCCAGGATGAGATGGAAGCTGTCCGTCGGGGTGTAGCTTCCGGTGGTATTGGAGTTGGTGTAGGCGCCGGCATGTGGCGCCGATAGTTTTGGCCCTCAACTAAAATTAATCTAAAGAGGAATATAAAAAATCTTATGCCTACGTTCTTGCCATGTAATGGTTCTTCATGTGATTTGTTTTGTTCATGATTCTAATAATTTTTGTTTGACAGAAGTTGCGTTTATATTAAATGAACTTACAAGAGATCTACTAATTTTATACGTTTTTTTTTTTTATAAATTTTAATGTAGTTACTAATTTGCAATCATTTTAGTTAGGAAGCAGAAATTATTTACTTTTTAAGATGTTTTATTGAATATTTTTTGCATTTATTCTAATTTTTGTGTTACCCAATTGTTTTAGTGCAATTTTGATATGAGTACTTAAGATAAAATATAGATGTTTTTTGTATGTATGGTATATATGTATGTACGTGCTCACCCAAATATAATAAAATATAATAATTATAAATATGCATAAGAATTTTCAAAGAATACAAAACTAATATTCAGTAATCAAGAACATGTTTTTTTTTAATTCCTGCTACTAATCCCGTTTTGCTCCAGAAACCAGAAATATGTAGACTACAAAAGTTGCATCGCTTAGCTGCCAGGGTTGCCAACACGGGATGTTTTGGACAAAGACTGTCTTTTTCAACATTTCTTTGTCATTTGTCCTTCCCGGTAGTTTCTCAGTCCCAAATTCAAATTATAAAAAATGAAGCGATGTGATCGCATTCTTGATCGCTTTCAAAGCGAACACACTCTTGAAACTGTTTGTCATGCTTACATATTAAGAAACGAAATCTTGAGCTGCTTCAACGGCAAAATAGAAAGGGATTTTTGCATCGAATTGTCACTAGCGATGAAAAGTGGATCCATTCCGACAATTCTAAGCGCAGAAAGGCTCGGCCAACCATCAACTTCGACGGCGAAGTCAAATATCCATGGATCCAAACTCATCCTCTGTATTTGGTGGGTGTAGAAGGGTGTGATCTATTATGAGCTGCTCAAACCAAATGAAACCATCATTGGAGATCGCTACTGTTGATACGCTTGAGCCGTGCATTGAATGTAAAATGGCCGTAATACTTCGAAATTTGTAGCACGACAATGCTCGCCCGCACGTAACAGATTCGGTCAAAACATACATATGTACTTGAAAACGCTCAAACGGGAAGTCCTACTCTACCCGCCGTATTCTCCAAATATTGCTTCTTCCGATACTATGATCCTAAAGCGCCCCCTAGACGCTCAATATTATTGTGCAATAATAAATATTGCGCAATATTATTGACCGTCTGTAGATATAATAATATTGCGAGGTTGTACAATATATTGCGCAAAATCAAAATCGGTTTGATATTTATTGTGCAATATAAAAAAATTGTATCGTCTGTAGGTAATATTGCACAATATTCTTTCATTAATAATTCGAAGTGTACGAAACTCTGCTGTTTTTTTGGCAAATAAGGAGCCAGGAATACAGCAACAGGGATAAAAAAAAGAACAGTATGAAAAAATGCTCTCTAAATACAGGGATAAATATCCGGAAGCTGATAAAGCGCAGTTAATTCAAAAACTGAACTCTCTGCGCACTAATTTCAGAAAGGAATTAAAAAGAATTTCTGACTCTGAAAAGAGTGAAGACGAGGTAGTAGAGCCAACATTGTGGTACTTTGAGGCGATGCAGTTTCTCAAAAACCAAGCGGAACCGTGCACGTCTCAAAACAGTATCCAAACAATAGACGAAGGAGGATACCACTCTTTCATCCATCTGCGCTTTTTCTTTGTGTTAATCACTCGGCCAGTACAATGGCCACACAACGAACTTCAGTATCACTCAAAGTGTTTTCTATACAAATATCAGCCGACTACTAAATTATTGGGAAAAATATTGCATTGTCTAGGGCACAAAGCAAATAATATTGCACAATATATTGCACAATAATATTGTGCGTCTAGGGGCCGCTTAACACATAGATAAATACTCAATACTATTATCACTTGTTCCGATCGATGGTTCTTGGCATGTCCGAGCAAAAGCTTATTTCTTGTGAATATTGCAAAAATTGGGTTGATTCGTGGATTGCATATAAAGATGAGGTGTTCTTCCGACATGGTATTCGTATCCTGCCCGAAATATGGGATAAGTAGTGGCTGCAGCGATGTACAATACATTGAATAATATAATTATTACGACTACGAATTAATTTCAACTCCAATAAATAAATAAAGTTTTTGTTAAAAAAATACTGAAAGTGGATTGAAATCGAATTTGGAATTCACTCGAAATGGAATTCAATGTTCTGGATTCCGAGTGAATTCGAATATTTGGAATCCACTTCGAATTCATTTGTTTGCAATTTCAAAATCAGCTGTAATAGGCTCCATACACCGCACAAGCATGCATGCACAATCCAGTGATTGTGCATGCAAACTAAAGGTGGTGTTGATTGTGTGATTGCGCATGCTGATTGCGTGATATCAAAAAATGTTGATATATTTTTTTTGTGTATGCATGATTGTGTAGTGTGTGGTGAAAATTGCTCAGTTGCGTGAAGAATTTGATAAGTAAACATGGCGGCAATAAAAAGTTTTGGGAGCAGTTTGTCGAAGCTATCGATCTTTGAATACCCAAAATCATTTCTTCCTATTTTTTTTTTATTTTATTGCCAACTCGATTAATATGAGCTTAAGCCTCATTTTTCAACGAAACAACCTTCTCAGAGATATGATGACGAATGAATATTGCACAGTTTGCTTGTATAGTGTAGGGGCGATGTGTGATTGCGCAAGCTTCTGATTGTGCATGCATGCTTGTGCGGTGTATGGGCCCTATAAGATCATTTTAAATTTATTTGAGATTTTCAGTTCTTTGTTTCTGTTTTCTGAAAGTGAATTATTTTACAAAAAAAATGGATTCAATTTTATTTTATATGATTGGTGAAAACCGCAAAGCTGAAAGATGTTAACAATGGTCATTGGGAAAAGATTTTGACCTTGGCCTTGGTAGATCCACAGCCAGCAAAGTTCTCGGCGAGATGTTAAACATTTTGCAATACAAGTTCTGTTCAAAGTGGACGCAGACGAAAGAAGAACGATTATCTTTTTTGAAAAATAAGGGATTTCGGGGATTATTGATTGCTTGGATGGTACAAACATTCACCTTCACCCTTTAAAAAATATAGAATATTTCAATTTGTTAGCTACAATTTCTTATCTTTTTCAATCCAGTCGCTGGAAGACCTTCACCCATTCAAGCGTTGTACTAACTTGCTCCACAAATCCTTAGTATGCGCTTTGTCCTCTTTATCCAAACCTTTTGCAACATCTTGAGAGAATTCTCTCTTGCCTCTAATTATGTGTGATTTTGTGTTTTTCCCTATGAAATAAATCAATTGTGTATTTTATAATACACTAATGAAAAGTCTTATTTTTCAATAAATTTTTGAAAATGATTCTGATCATCAAATTAATTAATTAATTCACTTCACAACGGCATGTGAATTATATTCACGTCAAGAAACGCAAGTGAATTCAATTCACTAAAAACCACGGGTTTTCGGAATGCAGAACACGAATTTACTACTGTAGTTTTGAGTGGAATGCAAAACATCAAAATATTCACTTTCGAACATATGTACAGAACACATAATTTCAATTTGGTGGTTGAATTCACTAAAAGTGGAATGCAGATATATGTATGAAATGTCTAATTTGAGTTGGAAAGTTAAATCTTTGTTCCGAAAGTAGTCTTTTTTTATCTTGTATTTGTCTCAAAATCATCTTCATGTTGGCAACCGTGCTTAGCTCTGAAACTCAAGGTAGAGCGGACAAGGAGCACAACGACAAACCTCTATCCCGCTGTCCCGTTCGTTGCTTAAATTGTATTCCTATCGACAGACAGTCTGACACTCATGTTTCATTGTATCTCCAGGCATAAAATTAATATCTAAATATGTACATAACATTTCAATATAATCCACAACACTTGAAATACATCACGCCGCGCCGGTTGAGTCCAAGGTGACAACATGTCAAGACTTTTATTGAAAACCATTGAATTCGCTTTTGAATAAGTAGACCCACGGTACCTCTGGTTATTGTGCGTGCGCGTTCATCATACATCAATGGAATCAAAATAAAAGTTTTAATGAGGATCGCTCAACAATACCTGCAATTTAATCCCGTACACGAAAAGGGGTTCCCATTTCTCTTTCAGTTCAAATGAACGGCCCCGGTCTGTTAAGAAAGTGAGAGAAAGAAAAACATATTTTGTATCTGTATCTGCAATTTTTTGTCAATGAAGCCATCAGAATGATCACAGAAGGAAGCCCTTTCCTTGAAACAATTAAAATGATTTATCATCTGCCATCGGCTAAATAGCGCCGGTTTCAGTTGGAAAATTGTATTTTTTGTCCGGAAATTTCCCGATTATTATTGATCATGTCTACGGAGCGGAGCAGCTCTCGTACTCGTATAAATTAATGAATGTTCATAGACGTGTGCTTGATAAAATAAAAGATGATATATGGACGAGAGTTAAGCAATCTTTTTTTATTATTGTGCAACGAGAAAGGGGTGCCGCCTGATATAAATCTGCTGCATTAAACCCTTTCTTTTAATGTAATCTAGGCGTGGTTCACAAATGGACAAGAATGAAGCGACATAAAAAAAAAACAAAATAAAAACGTTTAACAATCGTATAATGGGTAATCCTGTCGGGTCAGAGTTATGCTAATGTGGAAAAACGCAAAGGAGTCGAAACTGTTGCAAGTCATCAGAGAGTATCGTAGTTGTACAAGCTTGTTGAGTGAACGCCTACTTTTTTGTGGGTTTTATCATGGACTCTACTGAGTGAGGTCACTCGGGAAAAGGGTTATGCCGAAGTCACATCCGGCATTTCAACTGTTGGATTTGAAAAAAAATCATAAATCACTTTATATTTCGCAAAACTAGTTTTCAACATTGCAGCAGCTGACTTCGACATTTGTACCTTGTATCATCATGGTGACTGGCTTTATAGTTCCAAAATGTTTGACAAGCAATCGGACTCAAAAGATAAACATGTACAGGCCATCCGAGTCAGCTATGCGCTAAAAGTACTTGGTATCGAAATATCGCTAAAGTTTTTGAATGCCACCTTTGGAAGGTCATCATCATCACTGTCAACACTTCATCGGGTGAGTGGTCGTCTTCTCTTGGATTCCAAGGCGTAAGCCGGCAATGGAAGAGTTTTTGTTTAAAAAAGATTCTGGTTGAACTACGTAGTGCTAGCCTTCGCTGCCTAAGAATATCACAAAAATATGCCTTTGTGGTTTAAGGTCATTGATGTTAGCCGTAAAGCAAGCTACCGTAGTTGTATTATAAGGCAACCTACACACGGTGGTGGTCTTTATGGAAGAAAAACTCAAATAGCGCATAGAGGACGCTCTTTTATACCTCAACCTTATGAGATATTTATATCCAACCTGTGGTGTTTAGAAAGAGGATCAGATCTCCAATCCTCGTCCCGGATATCTGTTTAAGATCGTCAAAGAAGATCTAATATGAACTTCTGTGTTGAACCTATCAGGGTGCCAACACCGAATCGACACGATGGCTTCTGATTAAATCCGGTTTCGGAAAAGCCATTAAAAAAAATTCGGAGTCCCACGTTAGGAGACCTCCTTTCGTACTCAAATAAGATGTAAAGCCGTTTGCATTATGGGATTGCCTTTGGAGAAGTCAAATCGAAAATCAATCAGCACCAAAAACTGCTTACATCCGAACTACAATCATGTCTATAAGCATTGTTATCGAGTAGACGTAGAGGTAGTGAGCAAACCATTTAAAAGGTTATTATTAGCATTATTTCATTAAGGTTGGTCAAGACATAACCAAAACCTTTGAAGTCAAAAAAGGATTCCTGCAAGTCGATGCGCTGTGATTTCTTTAACATCATTGTGGAAAGAATGATACTCGCACACGCCGACAATATTGACCGCTAAGAGCATACTCAAATATATGTATGCTGTCTACAAGAAAAAACACTCAACACCGACGCGACGTCTAGGACATAACTTCACCGTAGGTAGATATATATAACTTTAAGGTAGTTAGAGACTTTGTCTACTTAGACTTCACACGGCAGCCAAAAGAGCTCTCAGATTGCAACTGCAAGACGCCGTCTTGACACACGGTCATATTGGACATTTCCAATCAAAAAGGAGTCATGGAACAAATCCGACAATGCCATAATCGGAACATCCATCTTTACAGACAGTTTAAAAACAGAGGAAGGTACCGGAGCAGGTGTCTTCTCGGAAGAACTTTGCATAAATCAGTCTTACCGACTGGCTGACTATTGCAGCGTCTTCCAATCAGAGATATATATTAAGAAAGTAGCACAAATTGTCCTAGCAAGAAAACTACCAGCAACGTAAATCACCATTTGCGTGGACAGCCAAGCCAAGTCGCCCTTAAAGCACTGGACTCCACTTCCGTGAACTCAAAATGCGTAAAGGAGTGCTTCACGGCACCTAAAGCGATAAAGCACCACACAGTTCTACTCTGCTGGGTACCCGGACATGCGGGTATAGCAGGGAACGAAACAGCCGTCGAATTGGCCATGAAAGGCTCTGATATGGATATAACACCGGCTTTAAACACAGCTAAATATCTAATAGACCGCATCACCACTAATTTAGCCGATGACCGATGGCGCAACGCCATTTGGCCGCAGTCGACCAGAAAAGAACAATTTGTATCCTTACTTTCTATGAAAAGAAGCCAAATCCATGTACCCGTCGGTGTAATAACCGGACACTGTATAATATGAAACATGGTTAGAAGATACGGCATCCTTACAAATTACATCTGTAGAAGCTCTATGAATGAGGATGAAATAGCATCTATATAGCACACCTTCTATGCCACTGCCCGGCTCTTTAAGAACGGCACCTATCTTGTATGGGATCACGGTTCTTCGACTGCCTAGATGACCTGACTAAGATAACGCTTACAGACCTAAAGAGATTTATTAGAAGATCGAATTGGTTTTGTAAAATGCATGTTTCGACATGCACAACTAGGGTATTCACAATGGAGCTCTACGGCCTCTGGGTAAAATTGCATTTACTGCAAGCGACCGTCCTAACCTAACCTAACCTAGACTCCACTATAAATTCAGACAACAACTATAAATGACTCTCGCCAATCGCTGCTTCTATGAGCTAAGAAGGCAACTGAATCGCTAAGCCCTCAATTAAACAAGCAATGCTACTCTTTATAAGACCTTAATCATCCCGGCCCTGCTCTACGGGGCGTCGAGGCGTAGACTTTGTCAAAAGTGGATTAGGTTGCTCTTGACTGCTTTGAGAGCAGGACTCACCTCCAGAGTGAGTGGAGGAGGAAGTACAATGACGAACAGCGATATTGACTTAGCCAGAAGTGTAAAGGTCCAACGGCTGAGATGCCTGGGTCATATAGAGCGGATGAGGAAAATGTTTGAATTTTCTCCCGACGGAAGGCACAGTAGAGGAAGACCGCAACTCAGGAGACGCACGTAAGTGAAAGGGGGCCTTAACAAACTTAGCGTGCGAAACTGGGGGCAGCTAGCTAAAGATCGAGCTGGCTAGAGACGCTTTTTGGCTGAGACCCAGGCCGACTCCGGACTGTAGCGCCACCTTAAATACGTAAGACCATTGGCGGATGGCGGATACTTGAATACGCGCATCTTTGGTAGACAGGAACGGCACTTGTGTAATTTATATTTAATTTTTAATGCATATGTACATCGTATCGCTGAAAGTAGTCAATCCAAATGTCCATTAGTATCTTTAAACTACTCACGGCTTTGGTTTGTTTGTATTAAATATGAGAATATCCTCAAGCAGCGTCCCGTCCATTACATCTTGAACTTCTCCCTTTCACAAATATGTTTTAATTAATCCACACATTTGTGCGCAATATCGCGAGGTCGTCGGTAACAATTAGTCCTCAAACGAGGGCATGTCATGTGAATTGTTCGTAAGTCCTTTCGACGTCTCACTGTTGAAAGGCTGAACAAAGGTCACCATCCATCATGGGGGTGGAGAGGACATTGCGCGATGGCAAAGGGGAAATGTGCACAAATAATCGACAATGCGTGGGCTTTGTTGTCAGTTGAATTGGAATTGCTCTCTTCTAGGTACAAACACAGATCCTTACAATTATCCACCTCTCATTTCAGGCACCAACACCGGAGCAAATGTGCTGCGGCATCCCTTCTGACTCTAATTTGTTGTTGTTTGTAAAACTCTTATTAGTTTCGTTTGTCCGCTCTGAATGATATGACTTCGGATCGGAATGACGTGCTTCAAACTGGCACTTATTGCCAGATGAAGGGCGGGGTTTCGCTTTGTTGTTCGGCGGACAGTTTTAATGATTTCCAAACAGAGTAGAAAATCAGAGAAACTGAATTGAGATTCCGAATGGAATACCATTTCAATTCTAATTTGGGATAAACGATGCGAGTATATCCCCTTTCTGGTCATTATTGTGATCGTATACGTGCTTAACTGGCAATCAATGTCTGTCGAATTGTTGATAGACGTCGTATCGGCACCGGTACATAATGGCAGGTGACACAAAAGCTGAAGGGAAATTGACTTTAATTATTATTTTTTTTTAATTTGTCTGTCTGCGTCAAAAAGACGGGATTACAAAATATATTTTACTATTTGGAATTCAACTTGTCAACTCATGAAATTGAATTTTGGTATAATCTGTCGCTTGTGGAATTACTAGCACACTTAGAGGCCCATTGTTATACCAAGGATCTTGGGGATGCGAATCCCCGTTACTCATGAGTACTATTTGTATCTTTGTATAAAGCGAGATAGGCTAGGTCACTGAGATTGTTGAAGAAATATTCTCCTAGGTATAGTTCTTTACTACGGGAAAACTGGGGAGGTGTGTTGGGTTCTCTTCCAATTCATCGTCACTGCAACTTCTACAGAAGTCGTTTGAAAGGACGTTAAGCCTAGTGATATGCGTGGCTATAAGGCAGTTTCCTGTAATGACATTAATTATCGTGCTTATGTATATGTATGTATACATAGTCTTTTTAGGGACAGAAGGTAGTTAGAGTGGTTAAATCCAGTCTGGACCAGATCTGTCAGTTGGTAAGGCAGGTGGGCCCACTTTCCTATTTAACATTGGTTTTGTTGACTGCGTCCAGTTTGAGTAGCATAACTTTATTTTTCTTTTTCGGTAGAATAGGTATTGTATATATATATACATATTCCTAGTTTAGCGAGCTCGTCAACTTTACAATGTCCCTGTGCCCCGGCGCCCAGTACATGTAAATGGAAGTCTTTGAAGTTGATGAGACTGATTCGTGGGATTTTAAAGCCGCCTGACTATCCGAGAAAATGCTAATTTCGTTAGAAGATATTACAGCTCTCTTGATCCAGGACAGTGCTTTTGAAATTGGCATAATTTTCGCCTGAATACACTACATTGGTCATGGAGGCGGAGGAAGGGATTGATATCTAATCTGCTAATCACCTCCTCCTACACCATCGCTGGTCTTAGAACCTCCGGTGTAGAAGTGTACAGTGTTATCTGTTTTAGCTGCGAAGGGGTGACCAACCTTTTCAGCAGGCGGGCCAAATTTCAGAAAAAATATTTTCTGCCGGGCCACGCACGAAGTTTTTAATAATGAATTAATTAATTAAAATCAACAAGCAAGAATGGTACAGGTTCAAGCACATCGTCGCTTCCCAGTAGGCGAGATAGTGGTCAAACGCTTACCTGGTTATGTAACAAAATACCTACATAATGTATTTATTTTTTTGAAGAAAAATAAAATAACTGAGAATCAAACATATTAAGTAGATACTTACATATAAAATGTTTAAAATTGAGACATCTGACTTTGTTTTGCAGAAGTAAATGCATTAAAATTGATATCGACTGATGTTGTCGCCATGACGCAAACACTTTTCCAAGTGAACATCAGTTATTCGTGTTGATGTACCTACTTCATGCGACTAAAAAAGCTGTTCACACGCATAAGTGTTTCGAAATAGCGAAACAGAGCATATTTGTAAAACGCAGGAATTTTTTTCATAGCGTTGCGAGCATTCCGAAGACGCTGATTTTATCAACACCTAGTGTGGGACAAAAAACTAATTATCCTTGAGTGTCAATTTTTTTCGAAAATGCAGGATGTTTTAAAATAGCGCAAACCAATGAATTTTTCCAAGATATGTATTTCAAAATTTCTCTTAGCTATGTATATATGACAAATGATTCAGAATGTTCTTTTGGTCATCCTTACATAGTATAAAGCAAAGTCCCGATCGGTGTCATATTACGTTTGAAGTAAAGGATCTCAAGAACCGCTGAATAGATTTTAACGATTCTTTTGGTATAAGATTACTAATTTCTCGGAGAAGGTTTATCAATTAGCTTTGAATTAGATAAATTTTTAGTTTTAGAGTTTAAGGGACTTCAAATGAGAAAACGAAAATTCAATTTAAAACAAACGGCTCCCATGCGGTTGATATTTATTCTCAGCTTAATTACATTCAATACGCAGATTTTAAGACCAAAATCATATCTGTGCAGTTACTAGAAGCTGAATAATAGTACAAAATGCATTCCAAAGTCGTTTTTTTTAAATTTTTTTTTGAGTGACTTTTAATGTGTATTACAGTCGCAGCATACACAGACAGGCTAATCTTTGAACTTTCCTCAGGCTGTCGCGATATATAGCTATATCTAGGACTGTCCACCAGACGATTATGCCATACATCAGAATCGATCGGATAAAAGTCACATAGAGCCAATGGGTTATGCGGGGTTGAAGTCCCCATTTGGTACCAATGGCTTTCTTACAAGAGTAGAGTGCCATGGTAGCTGTCTTTTCTCTTTTCTGGATATTGAGTTTCCAGCTAAGTTTTTTTTATCCGGGATGAGACCCAGGAATTTTGTTTTGTAGGCGAAGAATAGTTTGGTACTTTACCGTTTTGTGGAAAACTGTTAAATCTGTATGCATAGCTGCAGCGGAATTTCGCAAAAGGGCTTAATCCCAAGACAAGTTCAGTTTCGATTACTCTTCGCAGCTAATAGCCCGGAAAAGATATGTACATATAACCCGGATCTTCATCTCCTGAATGCCTTACAGACTAAGGCCATGGTCTAGCCCCTAGATTGTTTTCTTTTATTCAGACCCCATCCAGACTTGCCCTGTCGGGTGCTATTTAGGGCGATTTCTTCAGACACGTTTTCGGACATTTTTCTCTTTAGATAGAAATCGAGTTTTGTATCTAATCGGAAGTTAGTGAGACAGAACCTCTGTCTTTATAATAAGAGACTTCAAGCCATCGCAAAAAAAATCCATCGTCAAAATGTTAGTCTCAACCTACACCCAAACTGGTCGTGCACTTCACACGTGCGTGGTTCGTTTAGATCGTCAGTTCTCGTTACCAGATCCAACATCAAGTGCTAGGATCATTTCTTATAAAGTCCAATTTATTAGTATTTATTAGTAAAGGGAAGTCCACACGTGGACCAACCGGTATAGTACTTCCACTTGTTTTCACCTTCACAAAATATCCAATACAATTCATTTTGAATATAGATTATCCTTCTCCTCAGCTTGCATCTCGTAGGATTATTCCATTCAAGCTGTTTCTTTTAGCGGAACGATTCTATTGGCCCGAACATAACCCATCTAATATTGCGGATAATCCCTGAAAATATTCATGGCTTTGGATGAGCAGTGATTTTATAACTGAGTCAGTTGGAAGTGCTTGCACGTGTACACCCTCGGCTGTAATTAAAAAGGATATTCCTCCCACCTTCGTGTGCCTGAGGGTTGAAAACTGAAATTTCCTTTGCATATGAAAAGCTGCAAGTATCATTTATACTAATCAAATGCATCTGATGCCGTCTTGCAGCAATTTACTCGCAGATTTATGATGGGTAAAAATTAGTTCATAATGTGTTCACACTAGTGAACGACGACAACACAACCTTTTCATGCTTCCTCTCCTGGTGTGTCTAAGTGATGTCAAAAGTGGACCCGGACCCCTTTCATAAGAGCGCACCATGGTTTCAATTCAATACTCAACTACTGTAACATTACACGGCATAAAAAAGGGATAACAAAAAAAAAATAGAAAGGATTCAGGCGAGTCCAATTGAATGGTGCAATCCAACCTTGCCTAGATCAAGCCTTTGCGCGAATATCCTGGAAAGGGGTGCAAGCATATGTTGCCCCTTTTTCCATTGTAAAAGTCGCTCATCCTTTTTTCTGCAACAGAAACAGTTTTTTTTTTTTGCTTTCTTAGGCGCGATTATTGAAAATGAAAACATCAGGGTTGGTGTGATGAAAGATATCCTGCCGAGATTGCATTGTCGTAAATTATTACTTAGAAATGAGTTAATTTATTGGATGTGCCGTGTTAGATTCTTTTTTTTAGAACGCGTTCCATTAATTGATTTACTCGTAAACTGAATATTATCTGTGCAGTGAATATTTATCAATATATAAAACAAACAACAGCGTTTCGTATAAATTCTTTGAATCCTTAACACGTGCTTCTTAATATATTTCAATTATTTGCCATCAAATGGGAATGCAGGAACTTCAAGTTGAAAGGATAACATGGCTCGTTTTTTTACTTAATAGAAGGGATGCAAAGGATTACGAAGTAAATTCCTTACGTATCTAACATCACAAATTGCAAATTCTGATAATATTGGAATGCTCACTATTCGTATTTAAATACTCGTGTGTATTGCATTTCAACCCTTCGAGCGACCCCTGTAATTGATGAACGTGCTTTCTGAAAATTACAAGGGATCCACTCGTCAAACATTGGTATTTTCGTTTAGAGATTCAATTTTAAATTACAACATTTTTTGAATTACTCATGGAGAGCACTGTTTTTATGTCTATTGAGATCGTTGTGTTGTGTACTCTAACTATTCTCGTATCATTGAAATACTTTCTTTTTTTGTTTATTCAGGTACTATTTAGTCTGACGCATTGGATCCAGGATTTACTAAGTTGTTATTAACCCTTTGGTGGGAATCATACCTACAACCTCTGACTGGAAAGCTAGTGATTTTTATTGTTTTTAAAAGGAAGTTAGATGAATTCACAACTTGTATAAAGAAGTTTCAAGGTTCAACTTCAACAAAGAGGAGTTCTATATCTACATGAGAAAGCAAGATCTGTCAACATCGTATATGTACATACGATACAGTACCACCTCAATAAAAGCAACACTTAAAATCTTACCATTGTTCACTCGGTGATTGCAACTCGATAAACACAACTTTTGTTTCATAAATTCTTACATTTTTTCCTATTTGTATCTCGTCCTTCTTGTTCATTTTTGCTATTGTTACTGCCCAGCAGTTATTTTTATCTTACAAACTGCACCACAAACACTGATTAGGACAAAAACAAAATAATTGTATCAAATAATGGTTTGCTTCAAGAGCTATCCCCAAACTGACTGCGTCTAGGACATAAAAAATAGCTGGCCACAAATAAAACCGATCTCGGACCGATTTGCAGCAATCTGGAAGCCGAAGAAATCGAACATGACAGTTAAAGAGCCCCCATGGTTAAAAGTTAAGGCAGAGGCTCCAATTCAAGCAGTCAACATTAGCCAAGAAAATTCAGTTTCACTGGATAACATTTAAGCTCTGCAAAATTTAAGAGAGTCAGCCGTGGCAAAGAATTTTGCATCCAAAAAGACTCATTTACTTTAGGTGGCGCTACAGCTCGGGGTGGACCTGGGCCTGCGTCTCGCAACTATTTGTGTGTGCGTGTTATATTTTTCCACCGTAGCGCAAGTGGTTAGTGCGTCGGACTACTGAGCCAGCGGTCTTGGGTTCAAATCCCGCCGCAAACACAAAAAAAAGTTTTTCACAGTGCCCACCTCTTCCGAATGCCTGACAAGCAATCAAGAGTATCATTTGTCATGTAAAGCTTCCCAACTCGCCGTTCGGAGACGGCAGAAGACTGTAGGTCCCTTCCATTCGTGCAAAAATATAAACGCGCACACACAAATGGTTGCGGGAAGCTAGGCTTGGTTCTACCTAGGACTACTGAAGCCAAATATTATTAATATGTTATATATTTGCACGAATGGAAGGGACCTACAGTTTTTTGCCGACCCCGAACGGCGAGTTGAGAAGCTCATTGACAAATGATACTCTTTGATTGCTTGTCAGACATTCGAAAGAGGGTGGCACCGTGAAAAGACTTTGACGTGTTGGACCGGCAGCATTGTATAGTAGTCCAACGCATTTACTACTATGTACACCACGGTGTTCACTAAAAAAAAGACTCAATTAAAAATTTTAAATGCTTAAGAGTTGTAATCCTACGGTTTTCTGCACCCTTGCCTTACTGTTCGCGATTCCATCAGCAACACTGGTTGAAGGAAACATAGCCTTGTCATTATTTGAATTCTACCGCTTCGCGGTCTCACTCACACTTGTGAGCTGAAATATTGTTATTCATTTTTCTTTAATTTTTCTTTGATTTTTTGAATTCAAGTGAGTTGCTTTCTTGTCTGTGAAGGAGGTGGTTGGCTAAATAACTAAATTGTTCTGAAGAGTAAGAGAATATTAAAATTAACAACTTTTAATTTGAAACTTCTGTTTAATTCTCATACACTTACTATATGTATAACGCGATTCAAAAATTAAATCTGTATTTTTTATTTTCGCATCGATTTTGAATTCGGAGAATTGCCACCGTAAATTATTTGTTGGTGCTTATCTACTATGATTTGGTACATGTGACAGCGAGTGAGTCCAAAGCACTGAACGAAACCACTGAGCCACGGTACCTACAATATTCAATCATGCATTACGGTTCACACCTTCTAGACTTATTTTGTTTAAGGGACCTGTCCTTTCGGAGGTCCTATGAACATTTTGGCAAAAAATATTTCTAGTTTCGCTCAAGGTATTACCTTACTTACTTACTTAGGAGGTGGCGCTACACTCCGGGGTGCACCAAGGCCTGTGCCAACAACCCCTTCCAGTTAGGCCAGTCATTAGCTAACTGGCTTCAGTTGCGCACTCATTAGGCGAGGTCGGCCTCTGCGGCGTTGACCATCCGTGTTTTCAGTCGAATATTCTGCGGGCCGGAGCGTTGATGTCCATTCGCTCTACATGCTCTAGCCACCTTAAACCCCCAATGCGCAGTTTTTTGACCAGGTCGATGTTGCTGTACAGCTTGTTCGTGGTTGAATCTTTTCCTCCGAAATCTGTCAACGCAAACGGGACCGAATAATACCTTACGCGAAGTGATTATAAGACTTGTGGGGTCGGATAAGTAAAAAGAAACGTTCCTAAAATTTATTCGAAGTAGATTAACTTCAAAGATGCCAATGATATTTTCCTCCTCTTTTCAAAACGACTAAGATGTGGTCTAAGGTCTGTGACGTAAAACAGCTCAGTAGGCATTTTGTGCATATCCAAAAAAACCCACTGAAATAGATAGATACATAGTATATGCCATTTAGCCGATTTAAGAGAGGCTCTTGCTTCTATAGATGGAGCCGATCAAAGGGCTTTCTTTTTAAATTTTTTTCTGCAGCGAGATACAAGTGAAACAATTTGTGAAACTTAGGGATAATCTTGCTGTATACATAGGCCCGTAGAATTTGTACTGTTTTATCTGAGGAATGCATGTATGGATTGGCAGCTTAAAAAGAAAACACATTCGAATACTGTATTATTATGTTTTTTTAAGCATTGAACAACAATACTGGACAGTCTTTTGTTACAGCAGCACCTAACTCAAATTTCAAAATTACATCTTCCGGCAAATTTCCATTCGAATGACTAATCCCTGCAGTTGCATGAGCTCGAATGCAAGCAAACAAAAAGACACTGCTAATGCCAACTTAGTGTCCTTAGATGTGTGTGTATTTCTCATGAAGTTTCGGCAAACTCAAAGCAAAGATTTGCCCGTTTATCCACTTGATTTGCACAACTGAATAGGGCAGATGACATAAAACGAAAAATTGAGTCCAAACATTCAAAGAGATGCTCCTACAGGTGGTGAAACTATATCATGTAGGGATTCCGTGTCCATACACCAAAACAAAAAAATAGATTAAGTGAATCCTCTAGGGGGTGTTTTTTCCTACACTGATTGCATTAGGGATAAGTCCATAAAAGGACGTTCTTAAATACAAGAACTTACACTGAGCTAGGATTCCACTGCTTCATCAGGTAGGTGAGGTAGGATTGCGATGGCACACATGAACTGGACAAAGAGTTTCTCTTTTTTAAAAGGTACAAATAAAACTAAATAACACATAATATATCTTTCAGCCATCACCTATTGATAAAAAGAAAATCTATACAACGAAAGGGACTACGTCTAATTATTATATTCCCAATGCTTTTGTTACAGCATACTTTGATAAAAAGGACCTGCAGATACAAAACAGCCGGAGGATATTTGACATCTCGTTCAGTCATTCAGTTTGACGTTCTTTTTTAGCCTCCTGTAGTGTTAATATCCTGCTGGGAGTCACATTGTTTTCGCTTCTCCTGTCGCAGTAGTCAATAGGTACAATGGTGCTTATATGTATGTATAAGGCAAGGGTGACTTCAACGTTAACCTTTAATCTATACTCGTACGTTTATCTTTGTAGTTTTGAAAGCAATGTTCCAGCAATCAGTGTTTTGGGAAGAACAGACTCATGGCCTTTGAATTCGGGGAAAAACGTGACAAGGTGCACTAAATTGTATCGTTATTCATCTTGTTATAGTAAAATAGCAATCGTTGAGTGTTTCATGGGTATGCCCTTATTTTGGTAATCTACGTTTAAGATACTCAGATGGATCAAATATAACAAGCGGATAACGAGACGGCATCTTTTGCGCAAACCTTAGAATTGGACTGGAAATTCTGTTTGGCGCCTTCACATGCCCTGCGTCAACATCGTCTCTGGTAAAGGAGTGTAAATGGAAGCAAAACCTCTGTGTCCACCATAACAAAACTTGAGAGCTGACTACTTGGCTAGGGAAGCGGTTGGATACACACCAAATTCTGCGCAACAATCTGGTGATCAACACTACATACGAGGAGTACTTAGAATGAGCACCGTGGTGTAGTGGTAAGTGCGTTGGACGCAATGCTGCCCGGGTTCAATCCCAGCAAACACCCAAAAGTTTTTTCACGGTGCCGCTTTCGAATGACTGACAAGCAATCAAAGAGTATCATTTGTCAACAAGCTTCTCAACTCGCCGTTCGAAATCGGCAAAAAACTATAGGTCCCTTCATTCGTGCTAAAATATAACACGTACACACAAATGATTTGCGAGAAGTAGGTCATGGTTTACCCTGAGCTGTAGCGCCATCAAAAAAAGGTGCGTAAGAATGGCAACATCATGTTTTCGAATATCTGATTAAATGTTAAAATGTTTTCACATCCGGTTAGGATCAATATTACATAGACATTATTAGTTATTTCGTCTCAAAGCAATTAAAGAGTTTTATGAAAAAGAAGTAGAATCAAATCATACACCGATGTAGAGAGTAATAAAACAAAACTTCAAACGTCATTAACATCACTGTAAAACGGAAATAATTATAAAAGTAGGTTGCGTATTCTTCCGCCGCCAGTTAGTCCTGAAACTTCAACATTGGATGTAAAAGGGCATACAGTGCGTGCTATTGCAGATTATCTTAAAATATCGAAGTCGACAGTGCAAGATACCATCATCGACTCTAAGACCCCGAAGAGAAGCGGAAGGTTCAAATTAGGCCCAAAACAGTAGGACCCGACTATACAATTAATAAACAAGAGGGATCGGATGGCTTACAGCTCCAGAAATCTGTGCAGAGTTCAACTGTTCGCACTCAAAGCAGATATCAGTTACAACGATAAAAGGGCGTTTAGCTACCGCTGACCTTCACTGTGGAGTAGCATGTAATTCAATAATGGCCTGGGGATTTATCTCTTCCGCTGGTGTGTGAGACCTCATCCGTATCGATGGAATCATGAATAAGAAGAGGTACCGTACAGACAAATATTGGAAGAACACACCTAAGCATTGGGTTTGCGATTAATAGGCCCTGGATTCGCATTAATGCAAGATAAATGATTGGGAACATTCTTCCAAGCTTTGTTGAAGATACGCGGATCAAGAAGAATAAGAAGGAACACTGGAAGATATGAAATGGCTTGCCCAATCACTTGACGTCAACCTCAACCCAATAGAGCTTTTTTGGGACGAACTTGACAGAGAGGTTCGAAAACCGTGTCGAACATCGAAATAAATCCTTCAAGTAGCCTGGAGATCAAAAACATTGTAAGCTATCAAGAAGTTGATCGATAGAATGCCTGGATTGTCGGTCAAAGTGGTGCAATTACGAGATGGATTTTTCCGATGAAAAAAAAATCTAACTCTATTTTATTATCCAAGTCTTTTTATTTATTAGGTTAACTTTATTCGGTCATTTGGTTATACATATGTACATATGTACTAGGGTATGTCATATTTTTCAACTTTAGAATTTTCATGTCTTATAGTTCTCAAAAGTTGCATTGACGATTAATATTAATTACTGCATCTTTAGTTTTAATTTAGGAAGTACTTTTGGCTCCCTCAATGACCTTGAAGTTTCGAAGAAATTGAAGAAATATGCTATTGGCGTGCAATTTTTTTTTACATCTATACACAAAAACTAGTTAAACTAGGCTCAAATAAAGTAAATACATATATTCAATTTTAAAATATTGATCAACTAACAAAAAGATTTAAGAAAAAACATACTTTTGCAACCTCCTATTCTCCACATCGTTACACGTATTGCGCCCAACAGTGGGTATTGAATATAAAAATATGTAAGATAGATGTTTTTTCATTTTATTTCCAAATAAACTTTATGTTTATTAATTTTACGTAATTTGTTTAGCAAAAATTAACACTAAACCATATCCGAGCAATGGGCGAACATAGCACTGAAAACCGTTTATAAGAAACTTCAACGAATTTGAGGGAGCCAAAAGTATATTAAACTTGGAACTTTTTTCACATATTCTGGCACCTAGGATCCCAATGCAACTTTTGAGAGGTATTAGATTAAAAAAAAAAACTTTTTTTTTGCCATACTAAATGACACCCTAATATGTACATAGATATGTATACATAATATTGATGAAGCTATTTACAATAGGGGTATTTACACTTCGATGTATCTAGTGTTCTACAAGTGTACAAGTGTAACATTTTCATATAATACAGCAACAAAACTTCTACACTTTAGCAATACTCCAACCTTATTGTTACTAATGTCGTTTCCCATTGGCTTAACTCGGGGTTTCACAATGGAACAACAAAACCGCTTCTGCTCAATTTTGAAGTTTTTTCCTTGTGTTTTCGCTTCTTTGGTGGATTCTCGATAAGCGAAACTCACTTCTCAGGATCGTAAGAAGAGAAATTGATGTGCCAAAGAAACGATTGCAGAAGAATTCGGTTTGATTCTGGACGCTCCCGGAAGTCCAATGGAAAATGACATAAGTGAACAAGTGTAACTTTGATTGTACATTTTTGACAGCGTATTTTGTTTTCGTAAACGTAATTCATGAAATTTTTTCAAACAATTGCTAACTGAAGTTCAATTGAAAATTGTTGACTGAATATAATTTTTTAAATTCCATATCATCACATAAATGATAGGAAATGATCAACGTGATTGTGTTTCTTAAATTATTTTTTGATGTGTAAACATCTTAGCTCTCGGTATGGGCAAATTATTCGCCGTCGTCCGTCACGCGTAACCAAACTTAGTATTAATGCATTCTCTGTATATGATTCTCTAAGGATTAGTGCATTCTCTATTTATCCACCATCAGCCATCATACACAAACGTAAGTATGTTTACACGTCAAATTTCACGAGTACCTGGTACTCAGGCCTTTTTCCCAACCTTTACTCCTCGTAATTTTATTTCCAGCATCTTTGGCTCAAAACTGATTAATTTTACTTTTATCGGTTGTTTTTGGCAAATTCGAAAATTGTGATTTTGTAAACAAGAATTCACTGATTTGTACATAGGTATGTAAGCTTTAGGTTTGCCACAAATACGTAAAAGTGCGTTCACTTGCAAGTGCACGCCGTATGCTATCCATGTACCTTAATTTCTATTTTTCATATTCTAAATATTCACAAGAATCAAATAGCGTCTCAAAAGTGTTGACAGAAAAATAGCAGTTACGTATTTGATTATTTTTATAACGCGCAAAATGAAACTCTGTACTCAGATACGTACAAAGTACAACATTAAGAGGACATTAAGTACTATTAAGACTGACACTGTTAAACAAGGGTGACAATTTTTCTGTACAGTAGCTTTCAAACGTTGACATATCAATATAAGCAAAAAGGGAAAGGATTAAACACACACATATGTATATTTTTTTAAGCGTAAAATGAATGGGACCTAGTTCAATATTTGCATGGGTTCCATCGAAACGAATTACGGAACACCTTTTTATTTTTAAATAAATCTGCATGTGCGGGCAAACAATAGGGATACATTTTAAATATTGGATCGTAACGATGACATGCGAACACGATCATGGTGCTCATTTGGATAATCTGACGATAAATGATGATGTCGAAGCATGAAACATAAAAGGGTTGTTTTTTTTCCTTTTTTGTTCTCGGGTTTGACATCCTTATTACTGTGTAAACATCGATATGATGATTCAACACATTTAATTCGATTAGTGTGAATATGAGATCCCAGACTGGGTATAAAAAAACAAGCGCCTGCTTTTTTTATCTCTTACAACTCTCGTGGTACTTTGAAGTGAAGACTACTGAATGACAATGAAAAAAGGGTTAAAGAATTCATCCGCAATTCGATCGGCAATTATCCGTAAATTTGGTTTTATCTATCTCGTTATGGCGAATTATGAGAATACTTTTTTTTTTATGACACCAACGTTCACTTCTGTTCTGAGCAATGATTGAGTTTCGTTACCATTCTTTCCCATTACTAATTTTATAGTTTCTCATTGATTTAGAAATGCGGAAAAAAAGAAGATGGTGCCTGGATACAGACGCAGATAAACCAGATCATGATCAGAAATGTTGATATTAAATTGGGTCTAGCATTTTATCACAAACATCTGGCATACGCCGATGGCATTTGCCGCCCTTCTAAGATGAGATTCTAAATTGTTTGGTCATTCATTGGTCGACTTGCAGATCCTTGTGATAGATTCGAAGAAAATCTGGGCCAATGAAGGTAGAAACTCTCATCATCTGTGATAATTCAAGCAGTCAGCATAACTGTGGCAGTGACCATTTAAAGAGCTTAAAATAGAACGGCGCGCGGTGCATGAATACCAAAATACCTCCCCTGTCAAGCCATGCAAATGACATTTAACTATTCGAGTTATACCGACAAATGTAGACAAAAAAGTTAGAACTGAAATGTTTGCAAGGAGTATACTACTCGACTTGCAAGGGATGTGGGTATACTTGAGTACATCTTTATATATAAAAATCACGTGTCACTGTGTACGTACACGCTAATCTCCGAAAGCGCCTAACCAATTTCGATGAAATTTGGTGAATATGTGCGGTTGGTTCCAACTTAAAAGATAGGATAGTTGTGGACCCGATAGGTGGCGCTGGAGTCAAGTTATTATTAAGAAATTCTATATTTATCGACCAAAATGACTCATATTCACAATATTATGTTGGTTTTATGCCAAAAGAGAATTTTACAAAATCTGGACCCGACAGGTGGCGTTGTAGTAAATTTATTAACAATTTTTAAGTTTTTGTTTAAAAAAAAAGACTCATATTCACAATATCTGCTGGTTTAGTGCCAACGGAGAAAATCACAAAATTCGGACCTGATATATGGCGCTGGATTCAAGTTATTAACAAATTCTGAACTCCGAAACTACCTATTGAGCTAAAACATTTTTGTTCTGTGGAGAGAAAAAAACTTTATTCGTTTATCATTTTTGTTTATTTTATTATTTTATTTTTATGGTGCTGTTTTGTTCATTCTTCTACTTCCCTAATTCATCAATCAAAGTAATATCAAATTCATATCTTCTTAATCTTAACTAAAATACTAAATGTAATTAAGAAATCAAACTCATCGCGCAACATACAGGAAGGGGTAGGACAACGTCTGCCCCCAGGCACACTAGTACATATATCTATGGATTAAACTTTTTAGTGGCGTGTGAGTCCGACCGAAAGCCATTTTTTGGCCGTAGCCGAATCTGATGAAAAAGGTTATTTTAAATTTTCAGCGGTGGGTTGAATTATAACGTTGAATTAACGTAACTGCAAGTCTATCATCGGCTGATTTTTTTTTCACAAAATTGGTTTTTCCTCTTTATATAATTAACGGTATTTTAGATAGTATGTTTTCGAATGTTAAAGGAGTCATTCGGTAATATTTTTTTAAAAACAATTCGTACCTCAACCACACAGGGTGAGTTCATAATTATTTTAAAAATCGATCCTTCATAATTTTTTCAAAAAGTTTCGAGAATGTTGAGAGTAACGAAATGGGTCTGTATTAGCACATGGATTGTGTACTACCTTTTTGAATACAGGTATAACTTCAGCAACTTTCAGCGCAGATGAAAAAATGCCACAGCTTACACTCACATATGTATATGTATTTATTATGTATCCTAAAATGTTGGTTGTGATACCGTCAGATGTACATACATACGTATTTATTGTCGAGACTGTTTATTCGCTTATAAATTTCAAGCGCGGTTACAGGCTTAAGCGAAACTATTAATTTAAAAAAGTGTCATCTACTAAGTTCGGATATACCTACATACGTGACCTACATATGTATGCAATTAATTTCGGGGGCACAAGGTTTCAGATTAGTGGCAACCGAAACGCAATAATTGTTAAAGTTGTTAACAATGTCTTTCGTGTTTGAAACTAGACTATTTTTCACTTCAATTTTGAAGACACCATTTTTACTATTTTCATTTTAATATAAACACACATCAGCTTGTAACTGCACTTCTTGTCGACGCATTAACAAATTTCGTGAAACAAAACAAACATGAAACGGGTCCTATCCACTGCAGAAGCACACGAAGAATACGGTAATTTTATTTTTACAGAAAACAACAAATTTGAAGTTCGGCTTCAGCCTCATTTAGCTGAAGCTGAATGTTTTGCCGAAGGTTGAATTTTTAGCCGAAGGTGGCCGAAGCCGAAATATGCAGTCGGACTCTAGTGGAGTGATTAGGAAATCACTTTGTTTGTTTAGTGAACTCTAAGACATCATTTATTCCTATTTTTTAAGGTGAGTCCAGTCAGAGTTACCAAATATATTGATTTTTCCCTAGCCTTTGTTTTATTTATTTGTTACGCTGGGTCTGGTATCTATGTTGAAATCTCGCTGCTGCTGGGCAATGGTAGAAGCAGTGTTTTAAATCTTTGTATTCTACTTCTCCGTGCACCCTCTTAAATACAGAACCGAATATCCAAAGAAGATCAAAGTCTGCACATTGTAACACGTCAAACCAATCACAAGCCATCAGCGAATTACATTTTCTAATTTTTTTTTTAAATCAGTTAAGATATCCCTTGCGTTGCATGGTAAACCTTGCTACAATGCAAATTTGTATTCACAAATGTATAAATACAGTTATTTGTTTCAAAAATGAACTAAGTTTAATGGAAAATGGTACTTGCTTTCGAAATTGAATGCATCTTATGATTTCATTTGAAATCTTAATATTCGATATAATTTTAATTCCGCGCTAGAGAAATGAGCATTCATTTTACGAGTGTTCAGGCGAGTATGGTAGTCGATGAAAATACCTCCAGATTAACTCTTTTACAAGATAGGTATATTGTGTACATTTCTCACAAAGATTTTGCAACGATAACAATCATTACCCATGGGTCACCGTCCCCCAGTCAGTGTGTCTCGCAGAAGTCAATAACTAATCGGATTATCAAACAATGATACGCGACAAACGATCCGCAACCCTTTTTACTTGCAATTTAATGTTCCGAAAGAGTTGACTGCCTTTCAGATACTCTTAAATATTCAATTGTGATAGTCCATCCAGCACTTTAATATTATTTATCGAGGTCCGTTAGAATATTTCATTCAACATTTTTCAAATTAACAGACACCTTCAGCAACTACGTACGTATAACAAATTATATTTTGTGGTCTTTGGTACGTGTATTTATGTAATGAAGAAAACCAACTCAGTTTTGTGGTTTTCTTCAATATTCTCTGCGGTCAGGCTGAGAAACCAAGTAATTTCCGGTAAGCATATAAGCAAATCTGTATTCTCAGTAGTCTGAAGAATTGCATGTTCCCATTTATTGTGTCAGGAGAATTGAAGAAATCGCTTTTTCGCTTTGGTTTATATTTACGTATACATTCTCGTATATGTCTATGTACAGCACACATACTGGTACAAAATTGATTAGAAGACACATAAGACAGGCATATGATACACATTTTGTTTTGAAACTTGAAGTTTTTGCCGATATTCTGGCTCAATGATTTTCTTAATCAAACTAATTTTTGACCTCATAAAGTGCAATACCCAACATTTTTATTCATTCGTATATATCTGGTCGATGACTTTTTGTAACTTTCTGTGCTATCTGCGAAAGTACCAATTTGGGTATAATTTCCCTGCTTAACAGGTAGAAAGAACCCAAACTACGTATGGACATGCGGCAGTAGGTACTTGGGAAAATGCAGAAAATGACAAGGAGCTGCAACCCTGAAATTCTAATCAAGACTTCAGGCTATATCACTCCCCAGTCCCCATCACGATTTGAATTTAAATCTTCTGATTCTGTTTACAAGAAACAAACAAAGTGATCAGCGAACATAATAAAACATTCCAAAATCGATTGAGCTACTGGAGAAGGTTCCTACTCAAAGGTACTGAACAAATGGGAATCGTTCAGACTACAGGGCATATGCAGTGATTACTTGCAATTGAAAAGGCTGCTATATCCATTAAATTTACGAGCGACCAACGTTCGTCGGAGGAAGTCATTTTATTGGATAGCCAACTGGCTCTAAAATCGATAGGATCAAGTCACCAATATTTTGTATTCTTTGAAGTTTTTTTTGATTCACTGTACAAAAAAGAATAGTATTGTAAACATTTTAAGAAATATCTTTAACTGAGAGTACGTTCGAAGAAAGAAAGAAAAGAGTACATTCATGAAATGAAGCCAGAAAACCGGCAGAAGTACCAGTTTGATTTGTGCAAAACATAGGTATGCAAGTTTTTTCTTATTTTTTCCTCATTTCTGTTTGCCGCGCGGCAAAAGTTAAAAGTTGGGCAACTTGTACGCGGCAGCTACCTCGTTGTGGGCGCACTATTGAGTTTCTATATATTTCTACTTTGACAACGCGGCCGCGGCATGCATTGTGTTCGGGCAGAGTCTCTTACAAACGAAATTACTCACTCACAGGGTGTTGCGGAATCGCGTGAATTCGAATAGTGTACACATGCCGTGAATGTGAGTTTTGAAAATGTGTACACAGGCGAGAATTGGGACCCAGGTTAGTAAAATAGTATTTTTAGTTAAAGATATTATGTTAATAGGCGGTTTTTGTCATTTGTATTCATTGAAAGTGGGCACCGTAGCGCAAGTGGTTAGTGCGTCGGACTACTGAGCCAGCGGTCTTGGGTTCGAATCCCGCCGCAAACACCTAAAAAGTTTTTCACAGTGCCCACCTCTTCCGAGTGCCTGACAAGCATTCAAGAGTATCATTTGTCATGTAAAGCTTCCCAACTCGCCGTTCGGAGGCGGCAGAAAACTGTAGGTCCCTTCCATTCGTGCAAAAATATAACACGCACACACAAATGGTTGCGAGAAGCAGGCCCAGGTTCACCTCGAGCTGTAGCGCCAACTAAGTAAGTATGTTTAAAAAATGGCTAGCAATAAAGAATCTGGTAATCGAAGTTTTTTTAAAACGGATTTAGAACGGAAGCAAAGAGAGATTGCCGAGCAATTCAAGAGCCACGAATCAAGTGCCCCGAGAATAATTGTAAACTTTCGACAAAATTCATCCATTGCAACGCTTCATTCTGGTTGTCGTCAACGAAAAACAGACAGACAAACTGACAAGAAAATTATTCATTTAATACGCTGACAGCCTTTCCGGTCTTTAGTTTCAATTGTTAAGGTAGGATCTCAATTTATCGATCGATAAGAGTACAGTGCGTAGGCCGGCAATAGAAAGCAATTTTAAACCATACGGAATAGTTAAGAAGCCTCCTTTAACATTAAAACACCGTCAAAAAAGGTAGCCTCTGTTTGATTAAAATTTGCTAATAAATTGTATATTTCGACTTGAATTGGCTTATAAATTTAATTAAATAAATACTTTTCAGCTCAAGCATGTGGTCCCTTACACCAAATAACGGGAATTATGGAACTATTTGTGTATAATGACATATTAGACACCATAATGTACCCATATGCTGAGGAAGAGATGTCATTCTTCTGGAGGTTTTAACAAATAATTACCCGCAATTACCCTCAAAGTACGTTAAATAATTTTTAATGGCTTACGGAGTTAATGTTTTGGATTGGCCTCCACAATCCCCCGATCTATGTAAATCCCACAGAGAACTTGAGGGGATAAACATTCCTTGTGAACTAACAAACTCCCTTAGTGCTTCTTCTATGTCAAAAAGGTGTGAGAAACTTAACTTTACTTATTCTTTTGTGGGCAAGCCTTCGAAAATTTGCCGTGCTATTAAATCGAAGCCAAGAGCTTTACGCACTTAGTCCAAAAGTCGATGTTGACAAAATGTTTTTGCTTAACCTTTAGAGTGAAAAGGCAAAGTTATCAGACAACTTCCTTAATAGAGTTTTACTAAACTTATATCGACATTCATACATATTGTAACATATTTCTTCCGTTCGTGTGCAAATACAAGATAACGCTTAAAATACAAAACATTTGAACCCTAGGAAACAGCTAAAGTGAGAACTATAATGGACATTGCCGTGCATATGCACGCATAAGAAAATGTGCGAATACATTGAAATTGTATTCTGTGCCCATAATGGCGTCCAGCTCCGATTCGTTAAGTTTCGTCCACTTTTGCAAACATGAGCGAACATTTGCGAGAGCGGCATCAGTCGCTCATTGCATATGTAAATCTGACAGTTGTCGGGTTTATTATGAAAATTTTCAAAAAAAAATGTCGGACTACGAATATTTTTTGAAATATTAATTGAAAGTGTTCGTAGAAAAAGGTCTCTCTATGATAAAAGAGATGCCTTTTATTTTAACAAATTAAAAAAAGAAAAAGCATGGGCAGATGTTTCAAAAGAGACAGGCAAATCCTGTAGTATATTCCAAAAACAAAAACGTATACCTATTGTGTTTTAATTTTTTTTTTGTTTAGCTGCAGAATGTAAATCAGGGATGAACAATTAGTTTTTGCAATTGTATTGCAAACTAAAAGCAAATTGTACTAATTTTGGCAGATAAATATATGCCCCAATAGCGACGTGCATTAGCTGCAATGTTTTTTTTTAATGGTTTGCAACTTGTTTGAGATTAAATTAGTTTCATTTATTTATATTTTTTTATAAATTTATAAACAACATCTTGTAAATTGATTTGACAGATAGGTATGCAGGCAAATGTAATTATGGGCATTTGTTGAAATTTACAGAACATAAGGAAGCATTTCGTTAAATTTTGACATAAGCTGATGTTTCCCTATGCGCATTATGGTTGAGCCTTAACTCTAAAGATGAAAATCATACTCGGCGAAAAACTGATCCTGCCAGTTCTGCTTAATGGTGCCGAAGTGCTGGACGATAAGCAGGGAGGCAGAGCAGATTTTGAACGCTTTCGAAAGAAAAATGATGTAAAAAATGTGCATGTCAATACTCGTACCAGAACAATTATACTTTCGTCACAAATCGATCTAGCAGTTTTTGAGATAATTGGAAACAAATATTTGACTTTTCTTTAAAACTTTAGATTCAGATTATAATTTAAAATTTAACTAAACCAGTTGAGAAAGTATACGAATATGTACATATGTACAGTGTTGTGCAAAACAAAAGCAACAAATTTAGTTCGCACATATGAATGTAAATATTTTTTTTTCCAATGCAATTTCTAAAAAACTAAAAATGCACATTTATGTAGTAATGAAACAGAAACATAATAGTGTATTTTCAAAAGCAATAACAACTCACTTATAAGAAATTCATAACAAAAACAAGAATATGTAATTCATGGCACTGTGCAAAACTAAAGCAACAAATCTAGTACTTGGTATAGGAGCCCCTATTTTTAAGAACTTCAGCACATCTGCGTGGCATTGAAGATATTAAGTTTGAAATTGTGGCTTCAGGTATTTTTTCCCATTCAGTCCTTAAGGCTTGGAACAATTCTCGCTTATTTTTGAAATGTTCACCTGCAACTCGTCGCTTTAGAATCCCAAAGAGATTCTCAATGGGACTCAAGTCTGGTGATTGCGCCGGCCAGTCGAGAACTTGCACTTGATTGTCTTTTAACCAATCCTTAACCAGCTTCGATGTGTGCTTCGGGTCGTTATCGTGCTGAAACACCCATCGAAGCGGCATATTCCATTCAGCATGGGGCATCATTTGCATTTCCAGAATATTTTTGTATGCAAAACGATCCATTATCCCCACAATCTCGTGAAAGGGTCCAACACCATTGGCTGAGAAACATGTCCACACCATAATGCCACCACCTCCATGCTTTGTTGTAACTTTGCAGTTCCGAGGATTTAGTCTTTCTCCTTTCCGACGTCTTACTGTGCACATACCATCTGAATTGACCAAATTGAACTTAGATTCGTCGCTGAAAAGGACTGTTCTCCATTTTTCTATGGACCAATTCAGATGCGTTTTTGCGAAATTTAATCTAATAATTAAAAACAAGTGGCTTTGTTTAGGTTTTGGGCTTTTATAATGAAATATTTGAAAATTACCTTTTTTGCAAATGTATTTTCTTAAGCATTGGCTTTTTCGCAGGCCTGTAACTTTTCAAATCGTTTTCCAAAGCTCTTCTTCGAACCGTACTTGGATGGACATTTAAATTTAGTGATGCCACGATTTTTTCGGAAGACACAAAAGGATTTTTTTTAATTAAAGCGCAAATTCTTCTATCGATCCTCTCCGACGTTTTCCGAGGTCGACCACCCAAATGTACTGTACTTATAGTTCCCGTTGTTTTATACTTTTTAATTAATCGAGATACAATGGATCGGTTTATATCATATTTTTTGGCAATAGAAATTTGACTCTCTCCATTCCGAAAATTAGTAATTATTTGATATTTGATGTGATCGGTTAATTTATTTCGGGCAATAGTTGTAGCTCCACAGACAACAAAAGCATCCCTTCGACTGATCAACGATTCACTTCCTTATGAGTAATTCAGAATATAAGAGAACTTGGAAAAGTACCGCTAGCATTTTGCCGTTGCTTTTGGAAATTCAAGATATTGTTGCTTTAGTTTTGCACAGTGCCATGTATTACAAATAGTTGTTTTTGTTATGAATTTCGTGTACGTGAGTTGTTATTGCTTTTTGAAAATACACTATTATGTTTCTGTTTCATTATGACATAGATGTGCATTTTCAGTTTTTTAGAAATTGCATTGAAAAAAAAAATATTTACATTCATATGTGCGAACTAAATTTGTTGCTTTTGTTTTGCACAACACTGTATATGCTTCCCAAATTTTCTTCACCCTTCTGTAGATTGTAGATTGTGTATATAATGTAGGTACTCCATTTTAAATAAACATATGCAATAGCAGCTATAATTATCAGATACAATGCAAGGTACATAGAACCGGTACCCTTTCAAAAACAAAGTATCTATTACAAAAAACTGGATTTGTTGAACCCTTGTCTGGTGCATGGCGAAAATGGCGAAACTCCCTTCACTAGAAAAGTGAATTTTACGTTTCATTCTTCTTCTTTTCAGATTACATTCAAGATAAACTATTATAGGTATATGAATTTCACGAGAACAAAAACAAGAACAGTAGATGTTATAATACAATACTCGTTCGTACATATGCATCTGTGTAAATTTCATATAAAATATTATTTAAACTTGTGCTTTTTGTGGGGATATCGCGGCGGTATTTTTTTTTTTTTTGTTTCTTAAAACAGTCAACATCCTACTAATATATAAATGTGAAAGTTTGGATGTTTGGATGTTTGGATGTTTGGATGTTTGGATGTTTGGATGTTTGTTGCTCTATAACACTTTAACGGTTTAACAGACTTGAATGAAACTTTCGTGAATAGATAGTCTACTTCCTGGATTAGAGATTAGGCTACTTTTTAAACAAAACATACAATTCCTTGATTCCATAATTCGAGTTATTCCAATTTCATTGAATGAGGGGTAAACCATTGCCATTGATCGTCATTCTGTTGGGAGAGGGTTGTTTCTGTAGATGTTATGCTCTTCTCTTCGCCACAAATCCATCGCTATTGCTTATTCTTTAATTTTCTTTCTACCCATACGCGCATTGAATGAGGGGTAAACCATTGCAATTGATCGTCATTCTGTTGAGAGAGGGTTGTTCGTGTTAATAATTAATGCTCCTTTTTGTGATTGTGACTGAAAGTAGAGGAGGGATGATTTTGCTGATATTTGCTACCGACTTTAGTTAGTTGTGTTTCTGCTTCATCAGCGTGCGGATCTAGATCTACAGAAAGGGGGAAATGCACGATTTTTTTTACTTTCTTTTTTTGTCACTTTACAGCGGTATTTGGTTACCTTAATTCAATTCACAAATACATATATTGTAGTAGGGGTAGGCAGGCGATGTTGAGTCTTAAAATTAGTAAATAGTTGGTGATTTCAGACAAACCTCACCAGTTACTCCACGATCAATGCTTACAACAAAGCCTAATATCTTTGGCGTTTACATAATGCTATTGTACTTTAAATATGAACATTAAGTACAACTATTACAGACAAGAAACCAGAAAGTACCATTATTTGATGCTCATAAAATACATATTATGTACATATGTGTGTAGACGTGTTTGTAGACAGGTATATTACATTTCCATCAATTTTTTATGCAATCGTTTCATCTATAGGGAACAACCACTTAGCTCAGATAATAATGTATTGGCTTCAGAATTCTTTAGAATCTTAATTTAAATAATATCACTTCCTACTACTACCTTTCTATCATACTACAATCAAATGACGCGACTGATTTAATGTACGGGCAACGCCGGGCAGGCAACAGCTAGTATAGTAATATTTGTGTAGATTTGTATTTATTGTCAGACGTCCTTATGTATAGCCCTGTAGTTTGACGAACATGAACATAAACTACGTTCACTGTGAACCAATCGAATGACATTTCGAACGCGCGTTCACAAAAAATACTCGATAACGTAAGGCATAATCTCGAATTCCAAATATGCATTTTTCGGTTACGAGATACTCGTTCACGGATTTAACCCATGGATGGAATGGTAGCTATTTCAACAAACAATGGGTGTCAAGGCAAAATTCGCCAACATCAACTTAATATGCGCTCATCCTTATGCCCACACAGAAGAAAATGACGACGCTACCAAAGATAGTTTCAACGAGCTCCTGGACAAAACATATGCGGGTAATGCCCTAAACGTGACGTAAAAAATCGTAAGCGATTCTAACGCTAAGATAGGAAGAGAGGACATCTTTGGTAGGTTGGTTGGTAAGCACAGCATTCGCGGATATCCAGCCACAAGCACGAACTAATGTGAGAAAGTACATTGTCGAAAAGTTACAATCGCAGAACACCGCCAGAACCTACAGAGAGCGCGTATCTTGAGTCCTACCGCAGCAACAACTAGTGTAGAGACCAGTGGCAACACTGCCAGCAAGCCACCATAAGTGCCGCGAATGATGTGCTGGGTTTCACGAAACCGCTGTTTTGATGAAGAGTGCAGACCAGCTAACGCGGAAAAACAACGGGCGTATAAAGCGGCGCCAGAAAGAAGGACAAGATTTGCTCGCATGCTCGACGAGCAAAAGAGACGGGTAGAACATTGGCTTCTAAGAAGGAAAAAGAAAGAACACGAGAAGCATGCGATCGAGGATAATGAGATGTGCTACTCCAAGAGCAATGTACGGAAGTTTTAACAGAAGGTAAAAAGAATGCGCCAGCGAATCAAGTCCCGTACAGAAACCTGTAGAGACGCAGAAGGAAACATTGTAGTAGAAACACAGTCCGTGCTGAGAATATGGAAAGACTACTTCTGCAGACTGTATAATGGCGATGAAGTCCAATACCCCGCTGTCAAGCAGAATGAACCGTTAGATGATGATAGCCAAAACTCCCATCCATCTGATCAAAACGAAGTGCGGATAACAATATCCAAGCTAAAGTCCAACAAGGCTGCTGGACCTGAGAGTCTACCCGCAGAGCTATTTAAAGCAGCTGGAGATGACTTTGTATTGATGATACACCAACTCATCTGTAGGATTTGGGCAGATGAAAGTAGGCCAGATGAATGGAATCTTAGCATCCTTTGCCCAATCCACATGAAAGGAGACCCCCTCAACTGCGCCAGTTACAGAGGCATCAGTCTCCTCAACATCGCCTACAAGACCTTATCTGCCATACTGTGTGAACGCCTGAAACCTTTCGTGAACAATTGACGATCGGTATCATTTTGTTAACCCCAGCTGTCTAAACACATTATAATATCGTGTCTGAACGGTGCCTTAGCTATTCGCTATGCCTCTAAAACGCAGGCCCGTTCTCAGTGACATCATCGAGAATGAGTTGGTGCACTATGCACTTGAGATGGAGTATCAACTTCGGGATCTGATTAGAAGCGACATTCGTTCACTTGCATTTCAAGTGGCTCTAAAAAATGGCACTCCGAATCGTTTCTCAGCCTTAAAATAATGTTCTGGAAAATATTGGTTATACAGTTAATAAGCAATATAGAGCCATTAACGGTAAATCTTTTATCCTTCTCATACATATCTAAGAACCATTGTCCAAGAACGTAGGACGCGTACCAATTAGATACAAATACTCTTTAACGTCCATCTGCCTCCAAATACAAACTTACTGGTAAGGAAGTACATTTTTTTTTTTATAACTCAAATGAAACCTTTCATCAAGTCTGCTCCTATAAAGGGGCACAATTTCGATGAAAGCAGATACTTCTACATGTAGGTAGGTACTATGTACCTCTCTGCACCTTTGTCGCAAGCCAACGCAATCGAGGAAAATTCAATGAACTAGATAATTAAATAAAAAAAAATTAATTATTATAAGTTACAAACAAGTATGATGCCAAAATACCACCCAAGTGAAACAACGGACTTGTTACTGTTGCATGACATTCAATCCGTATCTTGTGGGGAAAATTTTTATGTCATCGGCATGACGCTTTTTTTCCAAACTATATATGACCACGATGCGTCCTAACACTCGCCATGCAAACGATGTACGAGCACCTACATACTTGGTATGTATGTACATACACGTCAGTGGTAATTTGTCTTGTTCTTAGCGCTTTTCGAACCTGATGCCTAGCGGTTAAGCGAATGGTAAAGATGCCTTTGTGGTTTCTAGAAAATGTTGGGTAGATAATTTGAAACCGACCGAGGAAAATTTCTAGAATTACTTCATTATTCATTCTCTTTTGTTAAAGTAAGTATAGAGCGGAGGGAAAAGGAGTTAACTACAGTGTTTATAGAATAATTTACTGGGCGCACTGGACAAGTTCTTTATTACCTGGGACGAGTTCCTAACATTACGCACCTCTCCTGTTTAAGTGGCAGAATTGTTGAGACAATGCATCAGAGCACATTCGTAACCGTACGGGTACGCATGCGCAGCTATTTCGGAAGTTCTAGAGCCTGAATCAGGTTTAAAAATGGGGAATTCTACGGTTTCCGAGGCGTAAAAAAATTGATTAATCGCTTAGTTTAGGAGATATAAAGTTTTAAAAATAATTGTTTTCCAATGGAAATTCCTTTGAAAAATTATAATTATTTTGAATCGGTACAAAAATAGTATTGCATGCACTTAGAGGTAAACACAACTTCGAAACAAAAATAATAATTCATACTTTTAGCACAGACAATAAATATATGTATATATACAGTGGACGTCCAGTATTACGAATGCTCGATATAACGAATTTCCAGTATAACGAATGAATTTTTACTTACTTACTTAGTTGGCGCTACAGCTCGAGGTGAACCTGGGCCTGCTTCTCGCAACCATTTGTGTGTGCGTGTTATATTTTTGCACGAATGGAAGGGACCTACAGTTTTTTTTTGCCGACTCCGAACGGTGAATTGAGAAGCTCAATCGTGACAAATGGTACTCTTTGATGCTTGTCAGACATTCGAAAGAGGTGGGCACTGTGAAAAACTTTTAGGTGTTTGCGGCGGGATTCGAACCCAAGACCGCTGGCTCAGTAGTCCGACGCACTAACCACTTGCGCTACGGTGCCCACGGTGAATTTTTGTTTCCCATTAATGGTTCTATATAACGAATGGTTTAAAAATTTTACGCTCGATATAAGGCATGCCTTGTAAATTCCTGTAGGTGCAAGTTTACTTTTGTCGGATATTGTCATATTTTGTATGTATCCTTACTTCTGCTTCGGCTAATAACATCTGTTGAGTGTACACTAGTCCCTCGCTTTGCGCGACTTCTTTTTGCGCGGTTTCACTTTTGCGCAAAATGCATTTGCCTACCAAAACTGGATTTGCGCGGCTTAAACAAATGTTTACATTTAATTTTTCAGGAACGCAACACCCTAAATTATATGAAATTCATACTTCGCTTTGCGCGGTTTTGCTTTGCGCGAGACTTTTTATTTCCATAACCACCGCGAAAAGCGAGGGACCAGTGTATCTATTTTTTTTGTTAATTCCTGGTTATGATCAGTTATGCTAACATGTATGTACATATGTACATATGTACATAAATGTAATTTTGAAGGAAAATTAACTGTTTCGGTTTGTTGGGTTTTTTACGTTTTATTTTTACGCCTTTCATTTCGCGAAGTATTTTTAGTCGCGCACTGATGAAAAAATTAAACATTCAGAAGCAATGAATTGCTTCAATAAATGCATACAGTGGTCAGTTCAAAACAATATCGACTACTCAAAAACCCTTTTATTAATAGAAATGCTAGAGGAGGCGATCCGAAAAAGCTTGGGGAGAACCAAAAGGCAAACTAATATTAAAGACTTCTTTTCCAAATCATAATTGTTTTATTTACCAAAAAGTTATTAATTAATTTCTATTTTCTTATAAATAAATACATAAATTTCATTGCAAAAATCACTTGTTTTTTATATTCTAGTATTAATTAGCAAAAAAAAAAAGACGTTCGATATAACGAATGACTGTGCATTATATAATTCGTTATACTGGACATCCCCGGTATATATATATATGTATATATATATTTATTGTCTGTGCTTTTAGGTGGGCTACATGCAATTTGACCTCATTTTCAAACCTTACTAATAATAATAATAACATAAAAAAAAATCATTAATCGCTTAGTTTTCCAATGGAAATTCCATTGAGTGAGATTAGGAAAAAGAGAATGGATAGGGCGCCGTGGCCGTAGTGGACGAGAGAAAAGAAAGTCAGTAAGTCATCGGATGGCCGGTTTAAATGTTTTAAATGTAACACTTACACAAATGGTTGCTAGAAGCAGACCCTGGTTCACCCTTAGCTGCAGTGCGACCTTAAGAAAGAAAGTAAGAAAGAGTGTTCATTTTACATTCACTTTTGAAGTTTCACTTCTATCGCGCAGCTTTCTATGCACTTAAAATTTTTTTTTTTTTTTTATAATAGCCATAGGTGGAACCCTCAAGGTGTAAGGCGAGTTGGTAGGCAACATGGAGGTCAACTGTTTTGACGGAAGCTCAATCCGAATATTTGCGATCCTGGACACACCTGAGGTATCGAGCTGCAAACAGAGAGAGATGGAAGGACCTGGTTGTCGCAATTTTCAGAGATCTCAAAATATTGTCAAGAGGATTTGTGGTTAAGATTTTTGCTAACAGATATTGTTTTGAGGATATGTCCCAATCCACACGTTGACTCATGAGTCGCGACTCACGCGAGTACGAAAGAAAAGAACGATGAGATAGAGTCGGTGAGTCGCGGGCAGAATTTTCCGAGACTCTTTTGACGTTTCTCTTTTTCTTGTTCGTTATTTTGTTATTTCGCTTCATTTATTTTCGTTGCGTGTAGAACGCAATTGTCTTAAAATTACGAAAGAATTTAATTTGACGAACAAAAATTGATATTTTAAATGATTATGCATATATGGAATACATCTAAATTTGTATAACAACTAGAACAGATTCTCCATAGTTACTATTTTAGGAAAATTACAAAATGTAAGCAATACATCTTCATAGAAACTAATAAATACAGAGCTGTAACCATTTCAAAATTGAATGAAAAAAATAAAAGAAAATTGTCAAATTACGAAAACAGAAATTATAAAAGAGTCGTGACTCAAAAGTCAACGTGTGGATTCAAGCGCCTCACCGAATGACAGTTGAAAACAGAAAATGTGGATTGCGACTATGCAACAAAAAAAATCAAAGGGGCACCACCAGCACAATTAATGACATGTTCATCGCCTTCTGTGCTTTTCTAAACAATGTACTCAGTCAGGACGCACTCCTCCTCCGGTTATCTTTCCACTGGTTCTTGTTTATGCTGTAACGTTTGTGCGCCTAACTACACGCAACAAATTATCTTTGCTAATATTATTCACAATAAGTACAAGAACTGTGAACATTTTTTATTAGTGCACCATTGACCTTCGCGATGTCGCTCTTTGGTGTGTGCATTGGATAAGTCATCATTCAATTATTAACAGTTTGAAATGGCATGTTATACTGGCTGGTTTTGACGTTTACCCATGGTATATTTCCATTTTCACTTTCAATCCTAAAAAGGAAAACTATCGAACAGAGCTATTTACTTTGTTTTTGTTTATTTACATTTACTTCTTTTGCCAAAGCCAGGTGGTGTGAGGGAATTACCCTTTAACAGTGTTTAAATTATTTATTTTAACTTCATAACTTATCTACGCAACGCCCAACTATGACACGCAATGTAAACTACACTTTGCTATTTTACTTACAAATCACATCGAATCTTTTCCTCACAAACTTTGAATACACTGTCAACATTAAATTTATATAAATTTTCAATTTTAAAGGGACGATCGAGAAATATGGCGGACATAGAGCTACCAAGTGGTGGGAGTCAACCATCGCTGTGTGTGGCGTATTTAATATTGACCGGTACATCTGGCTGGGCACTAAAGCAGACAACTTCATCATCAACATATGCACTGGGAACGTTTTCGTTTTTGCTTGGCCACAGCCTAATTGGATTCCTGCATACAACTCATCCAAATCCTCCAGAACTACTGACGAAACTATTTAGACAGACCTCTATACTAGCAGAAATAGCACCACTGGCATTAATGAACGCCGAGTTTTACCTCGTCAATGGATTTGCAAAGGAATATGCATATGCACACGTTGCTTCCGCTTTTCTGCCAATGATTACAGATTTTATATTGGATGACCGTACGACTGAGGCTACAGACATTACCATATTGGGTAATCTAGGATCGCTGATATATTTGCAGATAGTTAAAGAAACTGGTGTTTGGACAGGAGGACTCATTGCGTTGACCACATTGAATCACTTTGTTTTCAAGCAAATATCCTGCAGGCGTAATGTGCCAAAGATCGAGATTGTTACCATTGGTCTCACGTTCTTTACTGTTTTTGCATTAAACAGTCTAAAAGATTTGAAGGCATAACCAGAACGGGTTAATCTTAGCTTTTCGGCATTTACATAAAATTTTTCGTGCAATTTTGTAAATTTTCAATTTTTTAAATACAACAAAGTTTGTAGACATTTACCCAATTGTAGTTTTATAAATTTTATAAATGCTTTATATTTTGGAAATCTTTTCTGTATCTAAAGCCATACATATAATGTATTTGAAATATATAGATAAATTAATATGAAGAATCTGTTTTATTTCTTTAGAAGTAGGTAGGTACCTACAGTTAAAATTCGGTAGATGGATCCAGTAGTGTGGGTTATATTTCTATTAACCTCTTGATATGAGCGTAGCTCAGGTCAAATATGCCTTATTAGTATGATGAAGCAAAGTAAACAATTGGGGTTGGTCGCTGATGCTGCAGGTTAAGTGAAGCTGTAGACATCATAGTTGGTTACATGTAACGGATTCTTTCGTTGCCGCGTGCAACTCAAGTGTTTTTAAGTTCTAGTAGTTTTAGTATTTAATGTACGCTAAAAGAAATGCATAAATTGAATTCTGTTTGCAGTATATCTTCTGTTTTATTATTCAATTATAGTAAACGTATTAGCACATAATAATCTATATAATTATCGCTAGCGCAAGAGCTTGTGATTCCTCCTGAGAGTTTATTTCTGCCCCGATATCAATCATTCTAACACTGATCGAAAGCTTATTAACTGATTTTTTTCCGATTGCGAAATAACAATAAAAAATCGATGTGTTCAAATCCAACTTGTTAAAACAACGAATCGAACGAAGGTATTGTGTCCTACTCAGTGTTTTCACTTTGCCACAATTGTGGTAGATCTGCCACAATTTTGAGCGTTTTTTCAAATACGCCATATCTACCACGTTTTTAAATTCTGTCCTGCCCATATTGTACCAATCAATTCAACTATTTTCTCTTGGAAACCATGTATAAAAATGTTTCCAATCTGTTTCGCAAACTCAAAACATACTCACTTTCAATTAATTTTCCATTCATTTGTGTGGAAACCCTTTCCAAAATCCTCATCCGCACATTATTTGATGCAATGTACTTACATACAGTCCGATTCACTTGATTAGACGCACACGATTTGTTTCCTTAAGCGGGAAATACACGATACAATCGTTGTACGGCGATTGTATACAATTTGACGGTTGTATCGTGTGTTTTCAACCAACTGATGGCTGTACCGATATTGTATGGTTGGATGCTATTGTATCGTATATTTCCCGCTTCAAATCTTGATTTGTTTCCCCTAATTTAGATCAATAAGCAAACAATTGCATTCAGCAGAAAGGTTAGCAATTTCTCTGTAAAATGACATAAACAATTTTTTGGTGAGGGACACCTGACGGTACTTTTGCAATCTTTTTCCTCAATCATGTCAAAACTGCAGCACTTTTTCGGTTCACTTGATTAGACACACGGGCAAATTTAGTTAATAAACAAAGAGTAATCGAGCAAACTGCAGTGAAATATTAATTTGTGATTAAAGGAAGTTTTTGTCTTTTACTTAAAAAAGAAATCGGCAAAAAAAACTGTTAACCTTGGAGGAAAGAGCAAAAATAGATGCTTACCATTCGGAAGGTCTTTCAAACCGCGAAATAGCCCGTAAGATAGAGCGGAGTGAACATGCTGTGCAAAATTACATTAATGATCGCGATTCATACGGGAGGAAGTGCAAAGAAAGAATTCAAACAGCGTTAACGCCTCAAGACAAGCGGAAAGCTCAGAGGTCAGCATCCAATTAGGTCACTCTACAAACAACATTAGGGCATTAGCTGTGGTTACTGCCAGCAAATCAACTGTTCGTCGCCCGATCATGAGTCCTCAATTCTTAAAGCTAAGAAAGCTAATAAGAAAACCACAGCTTAATCCTGCACGTAAGCAACAGCGACTACTATTTGCAAAGATAAGGTAACTCCGAATGTGCAAACTACAGGTGTTTAAAATCACAGGGGCAAAGTTGTCTTTTTGGATGAAAATAAATTAAATTTGGACGGACCAGACGGTTACGGTTTTTGTTCTTTCGAATACCATCCAAATTGAATTTATTTTCATCCAAAAAGACAATTTTGCCCCAGTAATTTTAAACACCTGTAGTTTGCACATTCGGAGTCATCTTATCTATATGTCATATTTGACCCGACTCGACAGAACATATCCGATTTTTCCGGCCTCTGTCTTCAAGCTGATTCTTCCATTTCTCCACTGAAGACAATGTATGAATCGTCAGTGCTTTGTCGAGTCGGTCTAATTCAAACAAAGTGTTTATACACCTGCGAGATCATGGTCTTCTTTTTCATCTATTGAGGGCATTATTACGATAACTGTGGCGCAAAGGTTTGAAAACCATTTTGTAGATCTCGGTGAAATAAGCACAAAATATAAGTAAAAAATATTGATAAATCGCTTAGTTTAGGAGATATCGGGCAACCGTTGTGCCACAGTTATCGTTGTAGTCTCCATTTCGGCGTTTCTGGACAAGGACGCAGGTGCTTTACTTTTCCAAAACAACAAACTCATCAAAGAATTCTACTTAATTCTGTTTCTATATTTATGTTGATACATTATGTAAATATTATGTATGTCCAAATCAAATTTGTTGATGGATATACACTTTTTTATCTTCCATCCTATCTAAAATGCAATTCTTCCATGTACATAAATGTCACGGCTGCCTTACTTAAACTTGACGAAGTAGTTCGATTAGCACTGCCATGCCAACATAAATGACAGCTCAGAATTTTACTTGCGTGCCCGTGCAGTGCATTCAAAATTGAAATTTCAAAAGTGGAAAAACGATCGAACGAACGAAAGAACGGCATTTGGCTGGCGATTCGACTTTCAAAAAACTTAATTAAAGAACAATAATTAAAAACAAGCTTTGGCACTCAGCAAATAACAAAAACAAATATATCTAGTGAATACTGTTTGAAGTGTAGTGATCGTTTTTCCGAGGTTTTTTTTATTCACTGACTCCTGCAAACATGATTGGTTAAATGCTATAATTTTTGTTGAAGCACAAAGGAGTAATCCCTGCGAGTAGAGTACTAATTGTGAGGTAAGTTTATTACGAAGAGTATGCTGGTAATAAGATTTATGCAAAGAAAACAAGCGTGTTAGGCATTATAACAGTTCCTTTGCGTATGGCCTGAATGATGAACAAGTATCAGCTATTTGCTATTCTCTGAATCCTTTAAAAAAAAAACTAGGAAAAACATGTCTTGGCAGATTGGCTGATCTTAGTACAGAAGAAGGTAATTTTGTCTTGCAACAGCACAGCTGCTCCTTCGGTTTTGTTAAATTTGACAATACTTCTTGTAAATGTGTGAGTCCAGTGTAAAACTGTGTGACCCGAACCTTTTTACCACCACATACAGAAAACACTTGAGGGGAAATGCCGAACTGTTAAATCGAACCCGCAAACATCTTAAAAATCTATACCTGCCAAATCTCACCTCGTCGCTGTGGCTTGCTTGTGAAAAGGGATCAAAGAAACGAGGGAAGGATCCCTTAATTTCTAAAGCACTGGATTTATCTTCTTTTGCGCCCCCAGATAAAGAAGAGGACAAAGTGAAGTGAGAGATAGTGTGCGCTCTTTTCTTTTCACCGGGAATGTGATTTTTGTGAAATAATTTCACACCAGGAAAAGGAAGAACCGAGGACGACAACTTTTTGGAAAATCATCTGTCCATCAGATTTTTGGCGGTGTAGTTAGCCGTCACAATCACTACCATTGCATTCTTCCTCAAGCTTGCTACTTTTTTTTAAGTTTTGTTTTATTTTAAAATTTATTTTGTTATACTGTTGTTTTACTTGACTAGGTTAAGTGATTTTGTTAAGTGTTTATTATTGTATTTGGATTTGTTAAATCGGAGCAGATTGGTAAGTTGAATATGAAGATGCTTGTGTGTAAAAGTCGCCATTTCTTTTACTTATTCCATGCGCATGAATATAAGGTTTTGTCCATCATCTTGATGCGCAATTACAACAACGATTTGAAGAAACACTTGTCTTATTTATTCATAAGAATCTATTCTACGTCATTATCATATATTCATCTGAAGGGGGGTTTGGTGGGTTGGTTATTGGCAAGCGCATATGATTTAATTGGGGCCCTTAATTTGCGCCATATCCGCATATACACCTATTTCTTAATAGCATTCTTTTTGTTTCAAATGGGTGTAGATGCCGCTAAAGATCCTGTTTCATTACATGAAGTTGCGGTGTTGTTATTCTTTCTTTTGCCCTTTGATCGCAGGTTCTCGATGAAATTGAGAGTCCTTCCACCTGGATTTTGGATTAAAAAGTTCGCTGCCAGACGTAAACTAGAATTTTTACAAATTATATGCAGTACTTTTATTTGTTATTGAATCTCCATTCATACTCACTCTTAATCTATTACACTAGTTATGAAAAATGTTTTTTCAAGGCCTTCAAAAAAAAGTTTACTGCATCGTAGTTGACGCAGAAGACCACATTGTTAATCTGAGTTCATTGCTTGACCATAAAAAGATAATTACCTTTGACGATTCCCCTTGAATGAAAATATAGTTCCATCGCCACCACTCCTTTGATAATTGTTTGTTCTCAGTGGTATCTGGTGGTGGGTAAATCTGGCCAAGAAATCTTTTTGAATCAATCTGTAACAGCTCCAAACATTGGTGAGACATTTTGAGTGGATAGCGTTATTGACAAAGAAGTTTTAAAACTAATCTTGAAATTTGGATAACTCAAGATCGCTTTAGATGATGTTTAGGACACGTTCGTTCGGGATGCCCGAGTTTTCAGTTATTTTCCTTATCCTCAATATGCGGGTTCTCGTAATCAAATGACACATTCGCACCGATGTAACTTCTGTTATCAATAATGCAGATAACTTTAAGAACATCTTCGTGATAAATTTTTGAACCCTCAGTGTACTTTTCGTATGGGTCTAGTCTGTTAAGTGACCATCGTTTTGTGACAAAAATATCTCGTAACAAATAATTGCAAATTTCAATGTAGGCATTTAACAATTTTCGTACTTTGAATTTTAGGAAACACAAATAAAAACTTGTTGGGGACTGTCAATTTAAAACACAAACAACTTATTTCAATATATTTTAACGGGAGGAAATAATGGCTTCAACAAAATCAACAAGAAATGTTCCAAAACAAACGACAACTCTCCTACCATTGGCCAGGAAAGGAATTACTAAAAGGTAACTTCATACATAATAATATTATGTACATCGTATATATATGTATATCGTATTTTTACCGGTTCTTTGTAAAGGGCACAAAACATTCAAGACCAAAATGCCGAGCACAGTGTAACAAGAGGCAAGCGAAAAGCTGACAACAGTCCACTGAAGAACGATAAGATCAAAAGATCAGCATTAGGTAATTTAACAAACAACGTCAACACCCTCCAGATAGACGATGATATTAAGAAAATCGGCGTTAAGGTTCACGAAGCGCAGAAAAAAGTCGCAGCCGTAAAGGTATTTTGTGATAGTTTTAATTGACTAGCTAAACTATACGTTATTCGATTTTTTTATTTTCAGAAAGAAAATGTATCTGCTGTGATTACATCTCGTCCAACCAAAATAACCACTCGTGCAAATACTCGCAATGCCATAGCACAAATCATAGAAGAGCAAAAAGTATTAGCTGCAGAACAAGCAGCCGCCGCCACAACAGTAAAGAAAAAGGAGGATCTTGAAATAATAAAACCACCTACTAGGCGCATATCGAATGAGTTTAATAAGACTGAGGAAAGCTTGTATATGTCAGCACTGGAGGATATTTCAAGTTCTGATTCAGTCCGATACTCTGGCAACTTTGAATCTAAACGGCGATCAGTCACACAAAGCGAAAAGCTGAAAGATATTAAAGCGGAGATTTCAGTGGATGTATCAGAAAATGATGACAAGAGGATATCTACTCCGTCGCCGTTGAAAAATCTTCCAGATGACATCCCCGATGACGTTGTAGATTTCGATAAAGCCAATTGGAATGATCCGTTTCAAGTGTCTCATTATGCAATGAATATCTTTAACTATCTTAAATCGAGAGAGGTCAGTTTATCAAATAAATAATTACATATTTCATCAATCTAAATCATTTATCCTTGAATATATTTAGGCTGAGTTTCCAATACATGACTATATGCCAAAGCAAATCCATTTGTCAAAGTGGATGCGATCTTTGCTCATTGATTGGATGGTGGAGGTGCAAGAGACTTTTGAACTTAATCACGAAACATTGTACTTAGCTGTTAAGCTAGTGGACATATTCTTGGGAAAAGTCATTATACACAAGGATAAATTACAACTGCTAGGAGCGGCAGCACTGTTCATTGCATCTAAGTTCGATGTAAGTTTTTTATTTTTTTTTTTGAAACATCACAATAACATGGGATATATTATTATCTGAACTCAATGCAGGAAAGGACGCCTCCGTTAATAGAAGATTTTCTGTACATATGCGACGGAGCATACAATCACGACGAATTGATAAAAATGGAAATGACTACTCTGAAAACAATTAACTATGATTTGGGAATACCATTATCGTATAGATTTTTAAGGAGATACGCTAGAGTAAGTCGAAAACGATGGTAATCTCATTCGAATGTGATTTGTATTACTTTCATCTTTTATTTCCATGTGAAGTGCGCCAAAGTGCCAATGCCAACACTAACTTTGGCTAGATATATTTTAGAGTTTTCTCTTATGGACTACGCAACCATTAGTTTTAGTGACTCGAAAATGGCCTCTGCTGCATTAATGATAGCTTTGCGAATGAACAAACAAACAAAAGCATGGACAAAAACATTGGAATATTACACTGGTAAGTGGGTGTCAATGTTAATAGTAAAGAGATTTGTTAAAACGTGGGCTACTCCATTAAAAATAAGTGAAGAGTTCACTTCTAATTGCCCCAAAATGTATTACGTTAAATAACGCTATAGTATGACATAGGCCTGCGCCTAAACAAGGCTATTCAATTGTCTTGATTCTAAGTAGGAATAATAACCAGGCATAACATGCTGCGGTATGAAACTAAGACCAAGCGAACATGCTCCGCAAAGAAGCTGCAGTGATAAGACGTTCACAAGGACCCACCTTATTACTCGTTTAACTTTGATTCGATATTATTCGATGTAATACTAACTCTTTTTTTGTATTTACAGGGTACACGGTAGAAGATTTTGCACACATCATTCCAGTCTTAAATGCTGGTCTTCACAGAAAACCTAAAGGAACAATTAAAACAATTAGAAGTAAATATTCTCATGTAATTTTCCACGAAGTCGCCAAAATACCACTTCTGAGTACGGAACAAATCTTAGAAAACGCTTAGACAAGTATGAGGCTAGAGAACAAAGAAAATGAATGTCAGCAAACAACAACAATCAAAAAAGGATGTAATTCGCTGAACACAAGTGTATGCTATTCCAAAACGACAACTTATTTGCGATTGATTTATTTTTTAACTGTGTTTCTTCTTTTTTAACATTTTGTTGTCTATTTTTTATTTTAATTTTTTAATTGTTAAATCGTCGCAAATATACAGACTAAATATTCACAAGTGAACGATATATAAAAACAAAAAATTCTAATGAACTTGAAAATATTTTTCTTGTTAGACAGTTGTGTGACACATTTCCGGGGTTAAAAACCTGCTCTATGTTTTCATACATGGATGGTCATGAAACTTAATATGTCGTCAAAGAATATTAATTTTAATTTACTTTTAATATATAACTTATAACAAAAAATCGTAAAATTAAATTAAAAAAACAAAAAATCTTTAAAGACTTACATACATGTAATTATGTCATTTTGATTAAAACAATACAAACATTTAAAAAAAAAAAAAACACCCACATGCCATAATTATATCATATACATACTACATATACATACATAGCATCAAAACAATTGGCTTTCACAGATCTCAATAGAATAGACTTTACCTTTTTCGGTGCATTTACATTTTTGCATATTCTTGATTTTTTTTCCAAACGATTTTATTGTTGCTTAGACAGAAATCTAAATTCATGGTCCAATAATAATAGATTGAAAAAATGTTAAAATTTTAAAATGTATAAAATTTAGGTTACAAGAAATTAAGAATATGCTATAAATACAAATTTTAAGCTAGAAAATTCAGAAATATTTTAAGCAATAGAATAAACAAAAGAAGAAAACAAAAATTGTTAGAAAATTAGATTTGACCGTCGTTTTTTGTACGGCCGATATTTTTGTAGAATATACATTTTTTTTAATTAGTTTGAAGTTCAGTAATGGGCACTAAGATAAGACCGCCAAAAATTAAGTACATATTTATAAAGAAACAGGTTTATTTAAATTTAAACGTGTAACAATACTGTTGACGGCGAATTGAAAATAATGTGTGGTAGATTAGTGCCACTTAGATGCAGTTTTGCGCCATTAAATAAAAACCATTATCATTCGAATCGAAGATTTATTGTGATGTCATTTGTCTTCCTAGTTTTGGAGGTACTCTATAACCATGAATTGTCTTGAAAAGGATACAGCTTTGACCAAATTAATTTTTCTGACCGGAAGTTTTTTTTGTTCCTTATAAGGAGTTGGAAAGTGAGAGCAGCTTGTGTGATCTAGTAAAACTACCATGAATGTGTAAAATCGAGCCCATCTACACGAGCTATTTCTTGTATTGTTATTTGTGGCGCTATCCTGACGGACAACAAGTACTTAAACTTAACTCCATCGGATGGGAGTAATCGTCTTAACTTATTCGTGTTTTCTGGTCTTAGCTTTTGTAGATCGTTATTCCATGACCTATCATTGAAGGCTGATCTCAATATGCTATTATATAAAGAACGCTCGTCTACGTCTGCTATGGAATATGTAATGGGCACCCTTTCATATGTGACAGACTTGTATCATCTCATCCTCGACACATATACCCTTGTACAGCTACGAGTAAAATATAGTCGCTTGTGTATTTTTTTTTATAAGAAACATTTATTCAGGGGACTGACGTTTGATTTGCATCATTAGGAACGGTATTTGGCTTAAAAAAATACGAACAAATTGGGGATCAATTTAATAGCTCCAAAAAGGAAGTGTTAAATGCAATTTGGTCCCCGTAATACCGCTCCCAGAAAGCAAGGACCTCGGTATACTGCAGTCCGATGTGAAAAAAGGATGGTGGTGGTCATCGAAAATTAACAAAAAAAAAAATGTCCATCAGTTCCCATCAATTGGAAATATTGAATGAGATTAAACCACAAATATCTCTTTGGACTGTCGGAAGAGATCTACCCCAAGGACTTCATGGTCGAGTTGCCCGGAAAGGGCCAATGATCACCAAGATTCAACAAAAAAAAAAACCGGCTTGAATTCGCTCGGTTGCACTGAACAACAGCAGAGACAATCAACGTGTGTATACTAATCTGTCGGATTTTATGTCATCTTGATAAAAGAAAGATATGTTGAGATATTGAAAAATGTGATGTTGCCATGGGT